>CAWUFW010000611.1:2625269-3937904 GCA_963921515.1 Calotriton arnoldi
AGATGTAATATTTATGACTGGCAGAGAAGGATACGCGGGATGCATGCATAGGTGGCTGATAGGAATCAGATGCATGGGTGGTTGAAGGATGGGTGGAAGGTGAAAGAAAAGATGCCTGTCTGGGTGGGTGAAACTGTATGGGTGGATAGCAAGAATCCTCTGGGGTGTTTCATGGGTCAAACTCAAAGCCAAGGCAAGCAAGGAAGGAAGGACGCATGGGTGGTGGTTTAAAGAAAAAAGAATAAATGTTTGTTGTTGGTGAAACAAACTAAGGTTTGTTGAGAGATTAAGAAGAATGATAGACATGTTTACTTTGAATGGATGGATGCCTGGATGGTATTTATCATAGATAGCATAGGTGGAGACTGTCACTGGATGAAGAGTCTTAGTTTGAAGAGAATGTAAAAGAAACCGTACCAGAGTAGCAAAGCCAAGGAGAATAGAAGTTGTATTTTCAGAATACACCCTTGACTCACAGTAGTTTGCAAGCACAGCATATATATTGTGTATGTTTGTTGTTATCAAGCGCCTCCCTCCGACTCCGAGGCCCACTCCCTTCCTATGTTAATTTATTTTCGACTGTGTCAGCCTGCCATGGGTGGCCTATCGGCTGCATGTTTATTGTTTACACAATCAATCAAAACAAAGTACCTCATGTCGTCCCATATATAAGCAATGATCATTTGGATCAGATATCATCTGCCTTTTTGTAGTAGTCAGGGCAGGGTGAAAGTGAAATTGAGCAGTTGCCCTTGATGTAACAGAGTATGGCCAGTGCCACCTGTAATAGAAAAATACGATGATTGCGTAGTCAGCTTCCCCAACTGCAGACAGTAGTAAATAAAACTAACGTGAGTCTGTGTCACGAGTATGTTTGTCTTGGGCACAAGCTGACTGAGCTGGCATGCCGGCTACAACAAGGTTATGTAATTTCGCTAAACAAGAGAGAAGAAGAAGACTGGTGTACTGTGTACTCGAGTCCATAGTGCTAGTATAATGCCTGAAACTCCCACAAATGTTAGAGGCCGAGGAAGTGGGAGGATAGATACACACCACAAGTGTTATGTACTGTGCTTGCTAGTGCTACTGTGCCACTATGTGTAGAATTAATTTTTCTTACTGTTTTGCTAAGAGTATATTGTTACAATAGTCTTTTTTTTCTTCTTGATATACCTACTTCTTCCAAAGGAAAATCGAAACCGGACAGGATGGAGTTGGCAGCCATGGCCTGGTGCCGGAAGCTGGAGGCCATCCAAACCGAATACCGGCGGCTGGTGGTTCTGGCGGAGGAGGAGGAGGAGGAGGAGGCGGCAGCAGCTGCAGCCTCCTCCAATGCCCCGGGCCCCATCCAGGCCCAGGCCCCTCCAGTGGTACGGCGCCGCGGTCAGGCAGCCACCCGCCGCCGCACTACTTCATCCAACACTGCTGCCCCCCTTGTGGATGCAATTGTAGGGCATTCAAGCGCCGCATGCTCCTCCAAATGGCATGCCTAGAGGAGCACCTAGAGGAGCGGGTAAAGGTCCTGGTGGACAAGCGACTCAGAGCCCACCAATAAGAAAGACCCTGTTGGATTGCCCCTTTTTTATTCCTTTTTTTGGTGGGTGGGAATTGGGCGTTGGGGTTTTATTCACTGGACATTGATTGGACTTTTCTTGTTGGACATTGGTTGGGGTTAGGGAGAGGGGTGGGTCAGGTGTTGTGGGATTTTTTACATAGTTTATTTTTGTTAGAGGATTAAATTATATTTATAATTAAACTTTACATACGATGTTAACGTTTTGTGGGGGGGTTACTGTTTTATGTCACACGGTCTCCTTGCTGCTGCAGGGCCGCAGCCAGTGTTTGATTTAAATAATCTTCCGATTTTGTAACACGCAAACACATAGATGCAGTACTCCTCACTGAGTGACTTGTCTGACTAGTACTGTCAGTCTCTCCTCCTAGTCTATGCATTCTGCAACAGGAGGACTCAAGGGGTGTGTGAATTAATTAATTAATTTTCATTATTAATTATACCTCCCCCAAACTTCTTCTCTTACCTGTGATTGATGTTTAACTTAGGCACAGCGATGGCTGCATGGCGATGATGGTTTGGTTTCCCAAGATGCCATGGTTGTGGTGGTAGTAGTAGACACTGGCAGTAGCATTTGCAAAAAAAAGAAAATGAGACAGTCAGTCGCCTGAGAGAGACTCTGGGAGGAGTAGTAGAACGAAGTACAGTACAGTACACAAGAAGACTGCCAAACAATAATAATAATGCTGATTAGCAATGCTAAAGTAAAATAAAACATAATGGTGGCGGGGATAGCCTAGTACAACAAGTTACAAACTGTAGCCGAGTCACTCGACACAAGCGTAACCTTTAGTGCTGTGTAGGAGGATGATGAATCCAATCGATGTCGGCAATTAATTATGATGGATTAGGTTCCTTTGGAAAAAAAATTTACTTGCAAATATACTGAGCATGGGTGGGCAAGCAGAAGAAGATCCTCGCCCTTCCTTGAAATAGAATTAGTGTTGCTCTCACCACATCCGCCCCAGCAAGCGTGTGGTCAATTATTGGTGTACATTTAATTTAGTCACACCTCAATATAAATCACACAGCCCGGGGGAAGAGGGTTAGGGTTTGATGAATGGTTGGGAAGGGGGGTTTGGGGAAAGGTTTGACAAAGAAAAACACTATGCATGGAAAAACAACAAAACACATTCTTGGCAGACGACCATCATATCCATAAATCTGTTAAGGGAGAAAAAGGAAATGCATGCATGATGATGATGACTTGATGGTTAATGATAAGTAGTACTTACTAACTAGACTAGCAGACAGTACAGGGCAGCAGTATATTTTTATTATGCAATTTGCCATGCTTGTCTGCCCTCAGAGAGACCCAAATTACATACATTTTTACTTCTGTTGTACCGGGCTTACTTTTTAAAGCTAGCAAAGAAAATTAAAAAATAGCTGTAGGGATCAATTATAAGCAGAGAGCAAACAACAACAACACACAGTCGAAATGATTGAAGAGAAAAAATGAATCAAATTATTTAAAAGATGATGAATGTTGATACTAAAGTGGTACTGTATGTTATCCTGGTGAAATTGGGGAGTTGGATCTCGGCATTCCTCTTGGTCCTCCCTTCCATGGACGCTGCGTCTGTTAATCTTGGGTGCCACTGCCTGCCTTGCGGATGTGGATTGGTAGGTGAGTGTGTGTTGTTTTTCCCTGTTTAGCACAGGTTAAAGGCCGGCCTGTAAGTGTAGATGAGATGGAAAAACAAAAGGGATATTTAAAAATCAAGGAGAAAAAAAAGCATAAATTACGGAGGAGTGCAAACACTTTCAGAGCGGCATGGCTAAATCATGTCTACTCTGTTGTCTGTTTCCAGCATTAACCTGCAACAGGACAGAGCAGGCCCACGGCGCTCACCCAACCTCCACTTAGCTTAGATTTTGACTGAGCCAGACAGAGTACACATGTCACATATACAGCAACATAGCATTTTCCAAAGTAAGTAACTAAATCAATGGCATGCACAGCTGTCAGTCATACCACCACTACTACACTTGTGACTCGACTCCACCACTACACAGACATGTAGGTCTGCTGTGGTTGTTGTTGACTTGTTTACCTTTTATGCCACTCATGAAACGCACTGAGTTATTCCATCAATCATCTCCGATCCTACTGACTGACTGCGAAGATATTATGTCACTGTGGTCATCATCATGGTGTTGTCCAACTCAGTCTGCAGTGTACCGAGTGAGTCCAGATTCCATATTCAAAAATGCAATGGATCGGCCTGCAGTAGAAGTACAATTTTGTTAATAAACAACAAGAAGGGAAACATTGACTTGAGTCACTTTTAGTGTGTAGATTAAATAATAGTACACAATTAATTCACTTCATGCACAACAAACAACAACAACACAAACACCAATCACTCAGAGTCAGCATCCAATGCATGCCATCATTACCTGTTCCTTCTCATCTTAAGTTAAGGGGCAGTCTCTCTCGGCTCGGAAAGGAGGATAGCTATAGTAGTCATCATGTTCCACTTCTTTTGGAGGGACTCGACGAGGCAACATTTCTTGTACTATTCTCCATCCAATCATCATCTGGCTTGAGGGAAATGGATTTAGGGCGAGTCAGGAGGAGGGAGCAGGACTCGGAGGAGTGGACTTAAGTTAAATGCACACAGCTGCAACTCCAATTTGGCAATAAAAAGACTAGAAGACGGTGGTGATGGATTTGTTGGGATTCAAACCAGAAAGACAGAGACACACACACAAATAAAAGTAAATAAGGAAGAAAGAAAGTAAGAAGTTCAAAGCCTAGTTGTCAGGGAAGTATAGCTCGTCCTCAAACTCTGGTGGTTCAACCAGAAGTAGGTAATCATCTAACACACTACTTCCATCACCTAAGTCACTGTCCTCATCTTCCTGTGTTGATTCACGTATTTTGTAATTCGGTGGTATAAAGTGCTGATTCATTTTGATCATGGTTAACCTCTCCACATTTTTGGGCAAGAGACTGGTCCTTTTCACTGTTACAATGGCACCAGCAGCACTGAAAACACGCTCAGAAGAGACACTTGCGACAGGGCAAGCCAGCCTGCTGAGCACTGGCCATTGGCCCCTTTTCCCATACCAATACAGCAATGGGTTTTGATCAATGTAGACCTCTGTTGGGTCATCCAGATAGGCCTGGACCATCCGCTCAATGTTCAGGGGTGCTCCACTTTGCTGGGCCTCTTTTCCTTTGCATCAGCACTGGACCTAACAAGCCCTTGCTGTAAATACCAATCCTGCCGATTTTACTGGGGCTGATGATTCGGTTCTTGCTGTTGTCGATAGTGTTGGTGACCGCTGTGAGCCAAACGCACTGCCCTCAGGCTCTGAAGTTGAACTTGACGCCGGATGCCCTGCTGCAGTACTTGTTGTGGGTTTGAGTAGCGGGCCTTTAATTACCAGCCGTTCATTTTCCAAGTCACTGGCTGCCTCAGCTATCCAAGTTTTGTACTGGGCAACATCCACTTCTGAAAAAGGAATTAATGTCTTAGTGTTCAGTGCCGATTTGTACCGTGGATCCAGAATTGTGGCACAAATGTAATGTTTTTCTGAAACAATGCAAGTTTGCACCCTTGTATTTTCAGCTAAGCGACGGGATAAGCTCTCCGCCAACTCATATGCTTCATTTTTTTCCTCCACACCTGTGTACGTTTCAGACACCTCCTTCAGTTGTTGCTCTAGCATGTGCAACAATGGGATAGCTTGGCCCGTAGTACAGTCCTCCTTGCTGATTTTGTCTTAAGGTTTCTGCACATACACAGAGCTATGCACAGGAAAATGGGACCCTGGAATACAGTGGTTTGCCACCATATACCATAGCACCCAAAAACCCCAACCCAACTAGCTTAGCATCCCATTAGCACCCAAGTACTAATGTTTGGACAACCCAGAACACGGTATCTTTATCTCAGGACTCACTGAAGCAAGAACACTCTTTCGCCACTCACTCGTACTTGTCCACAAGGTGCGTAGGAAGAGACACTGGATAGGTTAAAATGTTTATTCCAACTTACGTGCTCTAATGTACAGTACACGTGTCAGTACTAATAGCATAATGCATATTACTAATATAAGCAGCATGGTTACAATTCCATAGAATACAAACGGGAAAGCATCTCAGAGCTCAGTGGATAAACGTATAAATAACATTACCACCCTCCCTTGCAGTAAGATAGTTTATTATAGTAATAGAAGACCTCTGGGCTTTGGCTAGCGAACCCCCATACCTCAGTCTCTAGATGCAGAATTACATCAGCAGGACATCATAGCTCTTCTCACTGAAAGGGATTTCTCCAAGTGTCTTTAAGCGCTAGTAAACCACAGTATTAAAAGCATATCAAATTCTTCATGGCAATTGCACATAATGTTATGTCTGGGTGCGCGAGACTGGCCATATCAGGAAGAACCAGAATACATTGTTATGCGACCTTGTACATGTTTGTGCAGACTGAGCCCAAAAAGGTGAACAACAGAAAATGCAGACAGTGCAAAAGAACTTGGCACGAGCAAAGGGCGAGGAAGGCCCGGCTCAGTGTAACGTGCGCAAAGAGAAGCAGCATGGCAGCCAGGCCTAGGCCAACATAACAAGGCAGGTAACAATCCACGAGACACCCTCCCCTGGACAGTCCGGCGGCCAGGACAGAGGCCCATCAGAGGAGAAAAACAGATGTCGGAGCACAGGGAGCGCCCAAACGGCGAAGGGCAGGTCAAGCCATGAAAGTGAAAGTGCAGAAAAAAGCCATACCCTCCAAGAGTTCATCAGTGGAATCGTCAAAAAACATAGAAGCCATCCAATCCATGAGTTCGAAAGAGCAGGAATGCTCCTCAGCAAAGGGAGCATCCATAAGCAATGCGGGACAGCTTGCGTGATAATTAAAACAGCTTCGTTGTAGGAGATCCTGGGCAGCCGCCCAGATATCCCATTGCGCCAAAATCCCCAGTGCAGCCGCACGCGCCATACAGCCAGCGACGGAACAGTCCTGCTCATGGGCCTCGAAGGGACCCATCAACTGAACAAAATCCGGAACAGACAATGACGAATTGGAGAGGCAATAATCCAGAGTCCAGGTGAAAGGACAGCGGACACAAGTCATCACAGGTTGCACGCAAGTGAAATACGCAAAGCGAAATGAAAGAGTATATGACACGCTCAGCGTCGCCAATGGCAAGACACCAAAACCGGCCAAAAGGCGCTCACGGAGCAGCTGGAGGCGTTCAGGATCGAGCAGGTCCCATCGGGGAGCAGCCATTGCGCAGAAAGCAAATTAAGAGCAAGACACCAGCCGCTAAAGCGAGGATCAATGGGAAACCGCCAAAGACACTGGAAAATATAGAATGTATGAAAGCCGGGATGACACCAAAAATAGTTTGGAAGGAGGACACCAAGCCCGACCCAACGACCTTAAAAAAGTGTACTAGGCCTTCAGTGTTAGATGCGTTAAAAATACGATGTATTAACTCCCCAAAATGTTGGGGGAGATTAGTGTTCAAAAGGGCCTGTATTTCACTGTGGGTACTCGCCACCTGGAGAACGAATGTCTCCCGGGCGGACGTGAGCATAACTTCCTCGTTTAATAATAGTGCCTTTATTCTGCTCAGTCTATTGAAATCTGCTTCCATGGTAGGGATGGAAGGCCAAATAGAGATATCAACCTTGCCATGAGGGGGAGGAAAAAGCACATTTTTGCAGCAGACAACCCTGTGTGAAACTGTTACAATGCAAGGAATGCCAGCCTGCAGGCCACAACAGTTTTCGTTATTTAAAAGTAAATAACTACCATTGGAAAGGAGAGTGAAAGTAGGTGAAATAACAGGAGCAGGAATACCTTTCAGCACACAAGCAAGATTAGGAGAGGAAACGCTACATGAGCCATGCAATTTAATGTGTTTACAAATAAGCGAATGACCTATAGTCGAGTCGCAGTACTCCCCCGTGAGAAAGACTTCCTTGCCGTCCCGAAGGCATTTATACATGAAAGGCAAGGACCAGAGTACATGCAGGAAAGCACTGCCCAATGGCCGGTAACGGCCCACAGGATAATGTTATGAGGTAATGACTGAGGTATGGGGGTTCGCTAGCCAAAGCCCAGAGGTCTTCTATTACTATAATAAACTATCTTACTGCAAGGGGAGGGTGGTAATGTTATTTATACGTTTATCCACTGAGCTCTGAGATGCTTTCCCCGTTTGTATTCTATGGAATTGTAACCATGCTGCTTATATTAGTAATATGCATTATGCTATTAGTACTGACACGTGTACTGTACATTAGAGCACGTAAGTTGGAATAAACATTTTAACCTATCCAGTGTCTCTTCCTACGCACCTTGTGGACAAGTACGAGTGAGTGGCGAAAGAGTGTTCTTGCTTCAGTGAGTCCTGAGATAAAGATACCGTGTTCTGGGTTGTCCAAACATTAGTACTTGGGTGCTAATGGGATGCTAAGCTAGTTGGGTTGGGGTTTTTGGGTGCTATGGTATATGGTGGCAAACCACTGTATTCCAGGGTCCCATTTTCCTGTGCATAGCTCTGTGTATGTGCAGAAACCTTAAGACATGGCGCGACCACCGTGGGGCAGCTTATCTGCGAGACGCTTGAGTAGTGCTTGTGCTTGTCCATAAACCCCTCGCGTACGCTTCCGGAGGCGTATGTGACGGTGATACCTCCTATATTGAATGTTTTATAGGTTCTTTCAAGCTTGATATTATTAAAAAAGGTTAGTTAATAGACCCATTTTTGTGCTCCCTGTTAGGTTGTCGTATATAATTGTTTAGTCATGGCTGGTGTGGCGATAGCTGCACATAGTCGAGGAGCACTCCGAGACCACTTAGCTGTGTATGGAGTGCCCGATACTGGGGTCGAGTTGGTCTTTGTGGTTCAAGCCGATGCGGCTTATCACTTTGAAGTGTTTTACACTTGGATCACTTTTGAAGCGGTGGATGCAGGTGATAAGCTGTTTCATGAATATAAGCCCACCGCTGTTCCTGCTGCCTATCGACCCTATACTGTTCTTGAAGTGCCTCTCACGGCTTGGCAGCACCGTGTTTGGTTCAATGGCGCCCTACCACAACCAACTACCGCAGTTCGTTTAGGCCCCTTATCAATTCAGGGGGCCACTTGGCCTGTATTGGCCGGGTATACCCCGCATCCAAATTATCTGGCATTACCGCTTGCGGAACTGCGCACTATGCATACCGAATTGGTGCGAGTGCATCGAGCCTTGGTGACATACGTTACAGGAAGCCTCCATGGAGCTGCTCCTGTAGTCGCAGGCCAACCAGCTATTGCAGCTGGAGTGACTATAAGTCCTGTCATGGTAAATTCTGTGATGGGCAAACGTCCACAAAATAAGGACGATTATCCTTATTGGCTTGCCGAAAAGTTCGATCAGATAGAAGCAGTGTTTCCACATACATCCCCAGTAGATAAACACCGCATCCTCACGATAAGTTTGCCAAAGGACATAATCCCCGATTTGACATCATGTGAAAACTGGGGTAAGGTATTCGCAGCAGTTTATTCAAAATGTTTTGGAACTCCTTCCATGACGGTTCTACCCTCTGTAATTAAAAAAGTACAGGATGAACATGGCCCTGAAGCGGCTGTGGAATTAGGGATGAGACTAGTGGGAGTGTTTGATGTAGTAGCTGAGCTGATCCTTGGAAATGTCAAGGGCGATGCTATGAACTTTCAAGTAGCGAATGCTTTGGCTTTGGTCCCAGAGTTGGACAGGCCTCGCGAATTACCGAAAATAATAGCCCGGGCTTATAAAACAATTGGAAGAAATAGCCTAGGCAACAAGCCTTTTGTAAAAATGCAAACTCAATCGCAAACACAAGTTATACAAACAAAAAGTGCATCTGAGAAAGATGATAAACCAGTCTTCACTAAAAAGAGTTGGAGACAGAAAAAACAGGGTAAGCAACAAAAGAAGCCGGGGTCGAGAGGCGCTTCCCCAGTTTCGGTTTCTTCTGAACGTACTTATGATTTACGTGATAGGTCAAGGATTAAATCACCAGAAAGGTTTCAGAGCTCTGATACGCGTTCTCCTCGTTCTTCACAGGCCCAGACGTCGTCACAGGCTGGTGGAGGAGGACGGCAAGATAGAGGAAGGGGCCGAGAGGCTCCCCAGGAGCGAGACCAACCTCGACAACAAGTCAGAGGTAAAGCAGAAGACTTTCATCTTCCTCGACCGCAATTTCAGAAGAAAAAGGTTGCCGCTGTTACAGCGAAATATGCCTCAGACCGTGAGAACGAGACTCCAGAATTGGACGTGGGCAGTGACCCTCCTAGACAGCGCCGCGGAAGTTACCATAGTGCGGGAGGCGCTACGTCCTCATATGGAGGCGACAGCAACTGAAACATTCGTTACTGTAGAGACAGCTGACACGAGAGTGGCACCCCTGACAGACTATATAATATAGTTATACAAATTGAAGGTGACATACCGCGTGAAATAAAAGGGATTTTTTGGGAAAATCTAACCTCTTCATATGACATTTTGTTAGCAGAGGTGGATTGGCCACCCCCATTCGTTTTAGCTGCACATAAAGGAGAGGAGGTAATCCTTCCAAGCTTTTCAAAGCATGTCCCAAAAGACAAAGCTGAAGCACTTGCAGCTGAGTGGGCTGTGTACCTGGCACCAGCGTTATACCGCAACCATGTGGGATGGGATGAAGAATCACCTCCTCATGCAATACCTTTGAGGTCACTACCGCAGCCACAACCCCAATATCCCATCAAACGGCAGGCAAAAGGCCCCGTCTCCGAAATTCTGACACAGTTGGAATATCAGGGAGTAATTGAACCATGCGTATCACCTATGAACAATCCCCTTTTCGTGGTTTCCAAACCCGATGGATCGTACCGCTTAGTTTTGGATTACCGGCATTTAAATACTCATTGTCGGAACTTTGCGGTGCAAAATACACACAGTTCTGTGCTTGTAGACAGTCTTGTTCGTAAAAAATACAAAACGACACTTGACCTTTCAAACGGTTTCTACACGCACAACCTAGCCCCGGAGAGTGGTCAATGGACCGCATTCACATCCGGTGGTAAATTATTCCAGTTCCGGCGATTACCCATGGGCTATAAAAATAGTCCGGGTATATTCGCCGCCCGTGTTGTTTCTTTGTTAAATGACATTGATCAAGACGCATGTTCGTACGTAGATGACATCTATCTGACGGACGACGAGTTATTTCAGCATTTGTCCCGTGTGGACCGCATTATTCTTGAATTCGCGGAGCAGGGTTACAAATTTAACTTTGCTAAGTCACACATTGCTGAATTTACCGTTCTGTTCTTGGGCTATGAGCTCAATAACGAAGGTAAGGGCTTAGCCCCCCATTTCTTGGAAAAATGTGCACATTTGTGCCCCCCAAATACTCTGAAGAAACTTCAGTCTTTGCTGGGGTTCTTGAACTTCGGGCGTACTTATATTCCCGAATATGCCCAGCGTATCAAGCCTTTGTATGCTTTGATACAACCAACTTATTCAAGGTCTTGCTGGCTGCCTGAGCATACCTCAATACTGCAGTCTTTGCAGACAGACCTTTTGGAGTCTAAATATCTTTTGACTCGTGATAACCACACAAACCTGGTGATTAGAATAATTCCGGGGCGGTGGGATTCACATACTTAACCTTTAATGAAGGTGATACAGTACCCATCGCATACAAGTCACATCTGTACACTTCCGCTGAATTGCGCTTTACATCTGTCGAAAAAGTTCTGACTGCAGTGCAAATGGCGATTCTGAAAGAACGCGCACTGGCACAGGGAAAGCGGATTCTGGTGGTAACACCCTGTCCTGCCCTAGAGGCAGTAACAAAGGCAAGTGTACCGAACTCAAAAGCAATGCATCCCCGTTGGATACAATGGGCTACATCTTTGACGTCATCAGACGTCACCTTTGTTTTCGATTCTTCTCTTCAGACTCAGGAGTTTTTGCAGTATGAATTCGTTCATCCTCCTCCTTTGTTTTTACTACCGCTTGAGGATTACAAATGTGTGATCTACACCGATGGTTCGGCGCAACCGGCCACTGGGTCCAAGCACGCTTATTCAGCTGCATGTGCTATTGTGGCGGGTTCCTTTGTAAATGGAACGTTCAAATCCTCTGCAGTGCATACTCGCACACTTGGAGATAGTACCGCACAATTGGCCGAGCTGCATGCATTGCTACTTGCACTTGAGTTTGCTTCTCAGGATGAGACAACTCTTATTGTATGTGATTCCTTTTACTGTGTACAATCTTACAATGACAATCTGTTTTTCTGGTCGAAAAACGACTACAAGGACGCAAAAGGGAGCACAATTAAGCATAAAATGCTTTGGGTTCGAGTGGCAGAATTGCAACAACGTCTGCCCCTCACACAGGTGGTTCACACCTTAGGCCATCAGCGGGTGGGCGCACACGCTATTGGTAACGATCTGGCAGATGAAGCTGCCCGTTCAGCAGTAGTCACGTGTTCAGTAGCAGCGGTTACCAGGTCCATGTCTAAAATAGACCCTGTTATTTTAGCAGCTATTGCTGCAACCAAGGAAGGTGATAATTACCCTACAGGTTTCCCTTCCAAGTATTCTTACAAATTAAGTCCCGATCAGGTTCCTTATGTAACTATACCTGACGTTGGAGATCGGCTGATCCCCAACGCGGACCGCAGGAGTGCCTTGATATCAGCTGCACACGAAGGCATGGCTTCGGCACATGCAGGTGTGTCAGCTACGGTTTCCATCTTGCAGCAGCGTTATTGGTGGCGTGGGTTATATAAATACACCCGTGCTTTTGTGCTTTCTTGCGACGTTTGTCAACAGATTAAGCCTTCCACGGTAACACGTCCACCACAAACACCGCTCTGCATTGCTAACAGACCCTTTGGGTGTGTTTACTTGGATCACTGCGGTCCATTCTCATCAGACACTGCTTATAAATACATTTTAGTGGCAGTGGACTCGTGCACTACGGTTTCTCTGGGTCTGGCCACAACGGAGTGCTGACGCCCGAAATGTAATCAGGGATTTGCGTGTCTTTGTGGGAATTTTCGCATGCGGCACCTTCCATTCGGACCAAGGTCCAGCGTTTGCCTCTAGGGCTTACAAGGATGCAATGGCTTCGCTTGGGGTGCGGGTGAAATTTTCGTCTCCGTATAGGCCTGAGGGCAACTCTATCGTTGAACGAATGAACCGTGACTTAAAGCAATCCTTAACAGCTAGGGTTATAGGTACTGGCAGGAACTGGCTGGCCCATTTGTATACCGTTCAGCGTGCACTTAATAATCTCCCTAGAAGACCTCTGGGTGGGCGGACCCCATACGAAATGCTCTTTGGCATAAGAATGTTTGTGCCTGACCTTGAGGGTCCAGACATCGCGGCGCAATCCGCCAAGTTTGATGTAGATAACCATTCTGCTATGTTACAGGACTTACAAGAAGCCCGAGACAAACTTGCAACTACACATTTGCCTTCAGCCACAGATCCTGCGTTGCAGATTCCGGTAGCCGGCTGGCTTCCGAAAGTTGGAGAACTGGTTCGAGAGAAGGTTGAAAACAAAAAAGAATTTGGCCCCTCTTTTCGTGCACCGGTTCCAGTTCTTGGCCTGAAGGGAACACGTACAGTCATTTTACCACCGCTTCCTGGTCGCAAAGAGAACAGATACATCTCAGTTGAAAATGTCAAGCTACAGCGCCTGGCCGATCCTGAATAGTGTCACACCAGCGGTCTCTTGTCCTGCCATTTATCGGACATATGTTCATAGTCCATCTGCACGAACGATCGCTGATGCTGTAATTGAGATGGTTGATTTGCCTGAATCCTCTACTTTGCCTGAAACTATAATTGATCCCCAACTCTCCACCCATATCAACGAGGACGAGTATACTTATCCTGCGACAGAATCGGTGGCACATCAACCAACAACGCCACTAAGCCCGACTCGTTATTCCTTTGATTCGGATTCCACATCTTCAAAAGTTCCATCCAAGTTCAGTATTTTTATATCCTGGTTTAGAGACAATTTTTTGATTTCCCCCTGGACATACATCTGGTTGGTACTTTTCTTGATATTTTTGTTCATGTCCATTGGCTTTGTCACAGTGTTTTTTCTACTAATCAATGGTCACTATTTACCTGAACGCTCTGCTGTAGACTATGTTTCTGGAACTTTGGCTCCTCATTCCTCGTCTCACATCATGAAGCGTGACCACACATTTGTGAATATTTCAGCTTTCCCCGTTGCTGATGGCATCGTATGGGATGCAGTGAACTATCAAATCCATGGTCCGACGGAAATCATTAATGTACCTAATGTCCTTCGTGTTTCAATGGGTGATGTAGTACAAAATAATATTCATTCTGATGATTGGGATGTGCATGCCGTTGAAGCATTGTTTGCCGATTTAAAATATTATGCATCTTTTAATGCTGAAGATTTATATATGAATTCTGCTAATTACGCCGATTTGTATTGTTACCAACATTGGGGTAATCATTTTCTCCATAAGCCCAGTGCCCTGCGTAGTACTGTTAACTATACCCAATGGGAACATTGTCCAAACCCCTTGCCAGGTAGCTCTCAAACTCTTCGAAATAAGTTTAATTATTTCACTGATTTTAATCAGTCGAACCCTGCATCCTATTATTTTAGACTAAATAACACATCAACTCAGAAAATTATGTTAACACACACCAAATTGCTTTATTCAGGTTCCTTTCTAAGTGCCTTAGCTGTGGGTGGTTATGAGTACTGGGATAATATAGTGGATTTAAAATCTATTTGGGGCTCCACGCCATGGCAGGTACAGGGAACCGAGGCATTGCATCGTGCGTGCCTCATCCCTACCCAAATTATGTTCATAAATGCTTCCATCTATCAGACTACATGTTGGGGCTTAGCAACCACTAAACAATTGAATACGCCATCAATACCATCCCTGTCGAGTTTTCCAAATGAAAGCTCACGATTCAATATGTCCCTCGTGTCCCTGCAGGCAATGTTACAAAATAATTCGTTTAATGTTTCTGAGCTGGTTCAGTCACCCTGGTTAGTATGGCCTATATCATCTAATGCATGTCAAATGCGTTTTCATGATACTGGTGCTAGCTACACACAGAATAGGCCTGATCCGAGGTTTACTGATGCCCGTACAGTCACTACATACTCTGTTGGTAAATTATGCAAACAATGGCTGCAACATTCGTCCCTTGATTCTGTTAAACAACATTTGTCCCTCCTTACAGGCAATATTGATCTGTCCGACTTTGTTTTGGGACCTCGTGGTCCCCGACCTAAGAGATTCATTTATGAAACATATAATGAACTCTGGAAGCTATCACAAATTGAAGCTGCCTCCCGTCTTCGGGAAATAGATCAAGCAAATATGGAAAAGGTGCTTGCTGTTGTTGACAATAGTATTAATACCCTGTCTTCTCGCATTTACACTTTAGAGAATATTGTGTCCTCTGTTGTCGATATTGTACAAGATGATGTTTCTGTGTTATATCATGGTCAGAATCAATTGCGTTCAGTTATGCAGTTTGCATGGACTTTACAAACGCTCAAGTTAGGTAAAGTTCCTTGGCATTTTTGAACACCTCTGCCTTATTTCTACCTTTTAACTTAACTGACAAACAGCAATTTATGTCCATGAAGGATGCAACTTACACTCTATTAAATATCGAAAAGGTGGATCCTTTGCCGTTCTCTGTTGCAGAACTCGATTCTGCTGCCATGTCTTAAGGTTTCTGCACATACACAGAGCTATGCACAGGAAAATGGGACCCTGGAATACAGTTGTTTGCCACCATATACCATAGCACCCAAAAACCCCAACCCAACTACCTTAGCATCCCATTAGCACCCAAGTACTAATGTTTGGACAACCCAGAACACGGTATCTTTATCTCAGAACTCACTGAAGCAAGAACACTCTTTCGCCACTCACTCGTACTTGTCCACAAGGTGCGTAGGAAGAGACACTGGATATGTTAAAATGTTTATTCCAACTTACGTGCTCTAATGTACAGTACACTTGTCAGTACTAATAGCATAATACATATTACTAATATAAGCAGCATGGTTACAAATCCATAGAATACAAACGGGGAAAGCATCTCAGAGCTCAGTGGATAAACGTATAAATAACATTACCACCCTCCCCTTTCAGTAAGATATTTTATTATAGTAATTGAAGACCTCTGGGCTTTTGCTAGCGAACCCCCATACCTCAGTCTCTAGATGCAGAATTACATCAGCAGGACATCATAGCTCTTCTCACTGAAAGGGATTTCTCCAAGTGTCTTTAAGCGCTAGTAAACCACAGTATTAAAAGCATATCAAATTCTTCATGGCAATTGCACATAATGTTATGTCTGGGTGCGCGAGACTGGCCATATCAGGAAGAACCAGAATACATTGTTATGCGACCTTGTACATGTTTGTGCAGACTGAGCCCAAAAGGTGAACAACAGAAAATGCAGACAGTGCAAAAGAACTTGGCACGAGCAAAGGGCGAGGAAGGCCCGGCTCAGTGTAACGTGCGCAAAGAGAAGCAGCATGGCAGCCAGGCCTAGGCCAACATAACAAGGCAGGTAACAATCCACGAGACACCCTCCCCTGGACAGTCCGGCGGCCAGGACAGAGGCCCATCAGAGGAGAAAAACAGATGTCGGAGCACAGGGAGCGCCCAAACGGCGAAGGGCAGGTCAAGCCATGAAAGTGAAAGTGCAGAAAAAAGCCATACCCTCCAAGAGTTCATCAGTGGAATCGTCAAAAAACATAGATGCCATCCAATCCATGATTGCGAAAGAGCAGGAATGCTCCTCAGCAAAGGGAGCATCCATAAGCAATGCGGGACAGCTTGCGTGATAATTAAAACAGCTTCGTTGTAGGAGATCCTGGGCAGCCGCCCAGATATCCCATTGTGCCAAAATCCCCAGTGCAGCCGCACGCGCCATACAGCCAGCGACGGAACAGTCCTGCTCATGGGCCTCTAAGGGACCCATCAACTGAACAAAATCCGGAACAGACAATGACGAATTGGAGAGGCAATAATCCAGAGTCCAGGTGAAAGGACAGCGGACACAAGTCATCACAGGGTGCACGCAAGTGAAATACGCAAAGCGAAATGAAAGAGTATATGACACGCTCAGTGTCGCCAATAGCAAGACACCAAAACCGGCCAAAAGGCGCTCACGGAGCAGCTGGAGGCGTTCTGGATCGAGCAGGTCCCATCGGGGAGCAGCCATTGCGCAGAAAGCAAATTAAGAGCAAGACACCAGCCGCTAAAGCGAGGATCAATGGGAAACCGCCAAAGACACTGGAAAACATAGAATGTATGAAAGCCGGGATGACACCAAAAATAGTTTGGAAGGAGGACACCAAGCCCGACCCAACGACCTTAAAAAAGTGTACTAGGCCTTCAGTGTTAGATGCGTTAAAAATACGATGTATTAACTCCCCAAAATGTTGGGGGAGATTAGTGTTCAAAAGGGCCTGTATTTCACTGTGGGTACTCGCCACCTGGAGAACGAATGTCTCCCGGGCGGACGTGAGCATAACTTCCTCGTTTAATAATAGTACCTTTATTCCGCTCAGTCTATTGAAATCTGCTTCCATGGTAGGGATGGAAGGCCAAATAGAGATATCAACCTTGCCATGAGGGGGAGGAAAAAGCACATTTTTGCAGCAGACAACCCTGTGTGAAACTGTTACAATGTAAGGAATGCCAGCCTGCAGGCCACAACAGTTTTCGTTATTTAAAAGTAAATAACTACCATTGGAAAGGAGAGTGAAAGTAGGTGAAATAACAGGAGCAGGAATACCTTTCAGCACACAAGCAAGATTAGGAGAGGAAACGCTACATGAGCCATGCAATTTAATGTGTTTACAAATAAGCGAATGACCTATAGTCGAGTCGCAGTACTCCCCCGTGAGAAAGACTTCCTTGCCGTCCCGAAGGCATTTATACATGAAAGGCAAGGACCAGAGTTCATGCAGGAAAGCACTGCCCAATGGCCGGTAACGGCCCACAGGATAATGTTTCATGCACGAGTCAAATTCAAACAAGGAAAATGGTAAAGCTATAACCCCATGGACTAGCCATACAGCAGAATCGAGTTCTGCAACAGAGAACGGCAAAGGATCCACCTTTTCGATATTTAATAGAGTGTAAGTTGCATCCTTCATGGACATAAATTGCTGTTTGTCAGTTAAGTTAAAAGGTAGAAATAAGGCAGAGGTGTTAAAAAAATGCCAAGGAACTTTACCTAACTTGAGCGTTTGTAAAGTCCATGCAAACTGCATAACTGAACGCAATTGATTCTGACCATGATATAACACAGAAACATCATCTTGTACAATATCGACAACAGAGGACACAATATTCTCTAAAGTGTAAATGCGAGAAGACAGGGTATTAATACTATTGTCAACAACAGCAAGCACCTTTTCCATATTTGCTTGATCTATTTCCCGAAGACGGGAGGCAGCTTCAATTTGTGATAGCTTCCAGAGTTCATTATATGTTTCATAAATGAATCTCTTAGGTCGGGGACCACGAGGTCCCAAAACAAAGTCGGACAGATCAATATTGCCTGTAAGGAGGGCCAAATGTTTGTTTAACAGAATCAAGGGACGAATGTTGCAGCCATTGTTTGCATAATTTACCAACAGAGTATGTAGTGACTGTACGGGCATCAGTAAACCTCGGATCAGGCCTATTCTGTGTGTAGCTAGCACCAGTATCATGAAAACGCATTTGACATGCATTAGATGATATAGGCCATACTAACCAGGGTGACTGAACCAGCTCAGAAACATTAAACGAATTATTTTGTAACATTGCCTGCAGGGACACGAGGGACATATTGAATCGTGAGCTTTCATTTGGAAAACTCGACAGGGATGGTATTGATGGCGTATTCAATTGTTTAGTGGTTGCTAAGCCCCAACAGGTAGTCTGATAGATGGAAGCATTTATGAACATAATTTGGGTAGGGATGAGGCACGCACGATGCAATGCCTCGGTTCCCTGTACCTGCCATGGCTTGGAGCCCCAAATAGATATTAAATCCACTATATTATCCCAGTACTCATAACCACCCACAGCTAAGGCACTTAGAAAGGAACCTGAATAAAGCAATTTGGTGTGTGTTAACATAATTTTCTGAGGTGATGTGTTATTTAGTCTAAAATAATAGGATGCAGGGTTCGACCGATTAAAATCAGTGAAATAATTAAACTTATTTCGAAGAGTTTGAGAGCTACCTGGCAAGGGGTTTGGACAATGTTCCCATTGGGTATAGTTAACAGTACTACGCATGGCACTGAGCTTATGGAGAAAATGATTACCCCAATGTTGGTAACAATACAAATCGGCGTAATTAGCAGAATTCATATATAAATCTTCAGCATTAAAAGATGCATAATATTTTAAATCGGCAAACAATGCTTCAACGGCATGCACATCCCAATCATCAGAATGAATATTATTTTGTACTACATCACCCATTGAAACACGAAGGACATTAGGTACATTAATGATTTCCGTCGGACCATGGATTTGATAGTTCACTGCATCCCATACGATGCCATCAGCAACGGGGAAAGCTGAAATATTCACAAATGTGTGGTCACGCTTCATGATGTGAGACGAGGAATGAGGAGCCAAAGTTCCAGAAACATAGTCTACAGCAGAGCGTTCAGGTAAATAGTGACCATTCATTAGTAGAAAAAACACTGTGACAAAGCCAATGGACATGAACAAAAATATCAAGAAAAGTACCAACCAGATGTATGTCCAGGGGGAAATCAAAAAATTGTCTCTAAACCAGGATATAAAAATACTGAACTTGGATGGAACTTTTGAAGATGTGGAATCCGAATCAAAGTAATAACTAGTCGGGCTTAGTGGCGTTGTTGGTTGATGTGCCACCGATTCTGTCGCAGGATAAGTATACTCGTCCTCGTTGATATGGGTGGAGAGTTGGGGATCAATTATAGTTTCAGGCAAAGTAGAGGATTCAGGCAAATCAACCATCTCAATTACAGCATCAGCGATCGTTCGTGCAGATGGACTATGAACATATGTCCGATAAATGGCAGGACAAGAGACCGCTGGTGTGACACTATTCAGGATCGGCCAGGCGCTGTAGCTTGACATTTTCAACTGAGATGTATCTGTTCTCTTTGCGACCAGGAAGCGGTGGTAAAATGACTGTACGTGTTCCCTTCAGGCCAAGAACTGGAACCGGTGCACGAAAAGAGGGGCCAAATTCTTTTTTGTTTTCAACCTTCTCTCGAACCAGTTCTCCAACTTTCGGAAGCCAGCCGGCTACCGGAATCTGCAACGCAGGATCTGTGGCTGAAGGCAAATGTGTAGTTGCAAGTTTGTCTCGGGCTTCTTGTAAGTCCTGTAACATAGCAGAATTGTTATCTACATCAAACTTGGCGGATTGCGCCGCGATGTCTGGACCCTCAAGGTCAGGCACAAACATTCTTATGCCAAAGAGCATTTCGTATGGGGTCCGCCCACCCAGAGGTCTTCTAGGGAGATTATTAAGTGCACGCTGAACGGTATACAAATGGGCCAGCCAGTTCCTGCCAGTACCTATAACCCTAGCTGTTAAGGATTGCTTTAAGTCACTGTTCATTCGTTCAACGATACAGTTGCCCTCAGGCCTATACGGAGACGAAAATTTCACCCGCACCCCAAGCGAAGCCATTGCATCCTTGTAAGCCCTAGAGGCAAACGCTGGACCTTGGTCCGAATGGAAGGTGCCGCATGCGAAAATTCCCACAAAGACACGCAAATCCCTGATTACATTTCGGGCGTCAGCACTCCGTTGTGGCCAGACCCAGAGAAACCGTGTGCACGAGTCCACTGCCACTAAAATGTATTTATAAGCAGTGTCTGATGAGAATGGACCGCAGTGATCCAAGTAAACACACCCAAATGGTCTGTTAGCAATGCAGAGCGGTGTTTGTGGTGGACGTGTTACCGTGGAAGGCTTAATCTGTTGACAAACGTCGCAAGAAAGCACAAAAGCACGGGTGTCTTTATATAACCCATGCCACCAATAACGCTGCTGCAAGATGGAAACCGTAGCTGACACACCTGCATGTGCCGAAGCCATGCCTTCGTGTGCAGCTGATATCAAGGCACTCCTGCGGTCCGCGTTGGGGATCAGCCGATCTCCAACGTCAGGTATAGTTACATAAGGAACCTGATCGGGACTTAATTTGTAAGAATACTTGGAAGGGAAACCTGTAGGGTAATTATCACCTTCCTTGGTTGCAGCAATAGCTGCTAAAATAACAGGGTCTATTTTAGACATGGACCTGGTAACCGCTGCTACTGAACACGTGACTACTGCTGAACGGGCAGCTTCATCTGCCAGATCGTTACCAATAGCGTGTGCGCCCACCCGCTGATGGCCTAAGGTGTGAACCACCTGTGTGAGGGGCAGACGTTGTTGCAATTCTGCCACTCGAACCCAAAGCATTGTATGCTTAATTGTGCTCCCTTTTGCGTCCTTGTAGTCGTTTTTCGACCAGAAAAACAGATTGTCATTGTAAGATTGTACACAGTAAAAGGAATCACATACAATAAGAGTTGTCTCATCCTGAGAAGCAAACTCAAGTGCAAGTAGCAATGCATGCAGCTCGGCCAATTGTGCGGTACTATCTCCAAGTGTGCGAGTATGCACTGCAGAGGATTTGAACGTTCCATTTACAAAGGAACCCGCCACAATAGCAAATGCAGCTGAATAAGCGTGCTTGGACCCAGTGGCCGGTTGCGCCGAACCATCGGTGTAGATCACACATTTGTAATCCTCAAGCGGTAGTAAAAACAAAGGAGGAGGATGAACGAATTCATACTGCAAAAACTCCTGAGTCTGAAGAGAAGAATCGAAAACAAAGGTGACGTCTGATGACGTCAAAGATGTAGCCCATTGTATCCAACGGGGATGCATTGCTTTCGAGTTCGGTACACTTGCCTTTGTTACTGCCTCTAGGGCAGGACAGGGTGTTACCACCAGAATCCGCTTTCCCTGTGCCAGTGCGCGTTCTTTCAGAATCGCCATTTGCACTGCAGTCAGAACTTTTTCGACAGATGTAAAGCGCAATTCAGCGGAAGTGTACAGATGTGACTTGTATGCGATTGGTACTGTATCACCTTCATTAAAGGTTAAGTATGTGAATCCCACCGCCCCCGGAATTATTCTAATCACCAGGTTTGTGTTGTTATCACGAGTCAAAAGATATTTAGACTCCAAAAGGTCTGTCTGCAAAGACTGCAGTATTGAGGTATGCTCAGGCAGCCAGCAAGACCTTGAATAAGTTGGTTGTATCAAAGCATACAAAGGCTTGATACGCTGGGCATATTCGGTAATATAAGTACGCCCGAAGTTCAAGAACCCCAGCAAAGACTGAAGTTTCTTCAGAGTATTTGGGGGGCACAAATGTGCACATTTTTCCAAGAAATGGGGGGCTAAGCCCTTACCTTCGTTATTGAGCTCATAGCCCAAGAACAGAACGGTAAATTCAGCAATGTGTGACTTAGCAAAGTTAAATTTGTAACCCTGCTCCGCGAATTCAAGAATAATGCGGTCCACACGGGACAAATGCTGAAATAACTCGTCGTCCGTCAGATAGATGTCATCTACGTACGAACATGCGTCTTGATCAATGTCATTTAACAAAGAAACAACACGGGCGGCGAAAATACCCGGACTATTTTTATTGCCCATCGGTAATCGCCGGAACTGGAATAATTTACCACCGGATGTGAATGCGGTCCATTGACCACTCTCCGGGGCTAGGTTGTGCGTGTAGAAACCGTTTGAAAGGTCAAGTGTCGTTTTGTATTTTTTACGAACAAGACTGTCTACAAGCGCAGAACTGTGTGTATTTTGCACCGCAAAGTTCCGACAATGAGTATTTAAATGCCGGTAATCCAAAACTAAGCGGTACGATCCATCGGGTTTAGAAACCACGAAAAGGTGATTGTTCATAGGTGATACGCATGGTTCAATTACTCCCTGATATTCCAACTGTGTCAGAATTTCGGAGACGGGGCCTTTTGCCTGCCGTTTGATGCGATATTGGGGTTGTGGCTGCGGTAGTGACCGCAAAGGTATTGCATGAGGAGGTGATTCTTCATCCCATCCCACATGGTTGCGGTATAACGCTGGTGCCAGGTACACAGCCCACTCAGCTGCAAGTGCTTCAGCTTTGTCTTTTGGGACATGCTTTGAAAAGCTTGGAAGGATTACCCCCTCTCCTTTATGTGCAGCTAAAACGAATGGGGGTGGCCAATCCACCTCTGCTAACAAAATGTCATATGAAGAGGTTAGAGTTTCCCAAAAAATCCCTTTTATTTCACGCGGTATGTCACCTTCAATTTGTATAACTATATTATATAGTCTGTCAGGGGGTGCCACTCTCGTGTCAGCTGTCTCTACAGTAACGAATGTTTCAGTTGCTGTCGCCTCCATATGAGGACGTAGCGCCTCCCGCACTATGGTAACTTCCGCGGCGCTGTCTAGGAGGGTCACTGCCCACGTCCAATTCTATAGTCTCGTTCTCACGGTCTGAGGCATATTTCGCTGTAACAGCGGCAACCTTTTTCTTCTGAAATTGCGGTCGAGGAAGATGAAAGTCTTCTGCTTTACCTCTGACTTGTTGTCGAGGTTGGTCTCGCTCCTGGGGAGCCTCTCGGCCCCTTCCTCTATCTTGCCGTCCTCCTCCACCAGCCTGTGACGACGTCTGGGCCTGTGAAGAACGAGGAGAACGCGTATCAGAGCTCTGAAACCTTTCTGGTGATTTAATCCTTGACCTATCACGTAAATCATAAGTACGTTCAGAAGAAACCGAAACTGGGGAAGCGCCTCTCGACCCCGGCTTCTTTTGTTGCTTACCCTGTTTTTTCTGTCTCCAACTCTTTTTAGTGAAGACTGGTTTATCATCTTTCTCAGATGCACTTTTTGTTTGTATAACTTGTGTTTGCGATTGAGTTTGCATTTTTACAAAAGGCTTGTTGCCTAGGCTATTTCTTCCAATTGTTTTATAAGCCCGGGCTATTATTTTCGGTAATTCGCGAGGCCTGTCCAACTCTGGGACCAAAGCCAAAGCATTCGCTACTTGAAAGTTCATAGCATCGCCCTTGACATTTCCAAGGATCAGCTCAGCTACCACATCAAACACTCCCACTAGTCTCATCCCTAATTCCACAGCCGCTTCAGGGCCATGTTCATCCTGTACTTTTTTAATTACAGATGGTAGAACCGTCATGGAAGGAGTTCCAAAACATTTTGAATAAACTGCTGCGAATACCTTAACCCAGTTTTCACATGATGTCAAATCGGGGATTATGTCTTTTGGCAAACTTATCGTGAGGATGCGGTGTTTATCTACTGGGGATGTATGTGGAAACACTGCTTCTATCTGATCGAACTTTTCGGCAAGCCAATAAAGGATAATCGTCCTTATTTTGTGGACGTTTGCCCATCACAGAATTTACCATGACAGGACTTATAGTCACTCCAGCTGCAATAGCTGGTTGGCCTGCGACTACAGGAGCAGCTCCATGGAGGCTTCCTGTAACGTATGTCACCAAGGCTCGATGCACTCGCACCAATTCGGTATGCATAGTGCGCAGTTCCGCAAGCGGTAATGCCAGATAATTTGGATGCGGGGTATACCCGGCCAATACAGGCCAAGTGGCCCCCTGAATTGATAAGGGGCCTAAACGAACTGCGGTAGTTGGTTGTGGTAGGGCGCCATTGAACCAAACACGGTGCTGCCAAGCCGTGAGAGGCACTTCAAGAACAGTATAGGGTCGATAGGCAGCAGGAACAGCGGTGGGCTTATATTCATGAAACAGCTTATCACCTGCATCCACCGCTTCAAAAGTGATCCAAGTGTAAAACACTTCAAAGTGATAAGCCGCATCGGCTTGAACCACAAAGACCAACTCGACCCCAGTATCGGGCACTCCATACACAGCTAAGTGGTCTCGGAGTGCTCCTCGACTATGTGCAGCTATCGCCACACCAGCCATGACTAAACAATTATATACGACAACCTAACAGGGAGCACAAAAATGGGTCTATTAACTAACCTTTTTTAATAATATCAAGCTTGAAAGAACCTATAAAACATTCAATATAGGAGGTATCACCGTCACATACGCCTCCGGAAGCGTACGCGAGGGGTTTATGGACAAGCACAAGCACTACTCAAGCGTCTCGCAGATAAGCTGCCCCACGGTGGTCGCGCCATTTCTATTGAAATCTGCTTCCATGGTAGGGATGGAAGGCCAAATAGAGATATCAACCTTGCCATGAGGGGGAGGAAAAAGCACATTTTTGCAGCAGACAACCCTGTGTGAAACTGTTACAATGTAAGGAATGCCAGCCTGCAGGCCACAACAGTTTTCGTTATTTAAAAGTAAATAACTACCATTGGAAAGGAGAGTGAAAGTAGGTGAAATAACAGGAGCAGGAATACCTTTCAGCACACAAGCAATATTAGGAGAGGAAACGCTACATGAGCCATGCAATTTAATTTGTTTACAAATAAGCGAATGACCTATAGTCGAGTCGCAGTACTCCCCCGTGAGAAAGACTTCCTTGCCGTCCCGAAGGCATTTATACATGAAAGGCAAGGACCAGAGTTCATGCAGGAAAGCACTGCCCAATGGCCGGTAACGGCCCACAGGATAATGTTTCATGCACGAGTCAAATTCAAACAAGGAAAATGGTAAAGCTATAACCCCATGGACTAGCCATACAGCAGAATCTAGTTCTGCAACAGAGAACGGCAAAGGATCCACCTTTTCGATATTTAATATATTGTAAGTTGCATCCTTCATGGACATAAATTGCTGTTTGTCAGTTAAGTTAAAAGGTAGAAATAAGGCAGAGGTGTTCAAAAAATGCCAAGGAACTTTACCTAACTTGAGCGTTTGTAAAGTCCATGCAAACTGCATAACTGAACGCAATTGATTCTGACCATCATATAACACAGAAACATCATCTTGTACAATACCGACAACAGAGGACACAATATTCTCTAAACTGTAAATGCGAGAAGACAGGGTATTAATACTATTGTCAACAACAGCAAGCACCTTTTCCATATTTGCTTGATCTATTTCCCGAAGACGGGAGGCAGCTTCAATTTGTGATAGCTTCCAGAGTTCATTATATGTTTCATAAATGAATCTCTTAGGTCGGGGACCACGAGGTCCCAAAACAAAGTCGGACAGATCAATATTGCCTGTAAGGAGGGACAAAGTTTGTTTAACATAATATATAGTTATATACAGCCATACAGCAGAATCGAGTTCTGCAACAGAGAACGGCAAAGGATCCACCTTTTCGATATTTAATAGAGCGTAAGTTGCATCCTTCATGGACATAAATTGCTGTTTGTCAGTTAAGTTAAAAGGTAGAAATAAGGCAGAGGTGTTCAAAAAATGCCAAGGAACTTTACCTAACTTGAGCGTTTGTAAAGTCCATGCAAACTGCATAACTGAACGCAATTGATTCTGACCATGATATAACACAGAAACATCATCTTGTACAATATCGACAACAGAGGACACAATATTCTCTAAAGTGTAAATGCGAGAAGACAGGGTATTAATACTATTGTCAACAACAGCAAGCACCTTTTCCATATTTGCTTGATCTATTTCCCGAAGACGGGAGGCAGCTTCAATTTGTGATAGCTTCCAGAGTTCATTATATGTTTCATAAATGAATCTCTTAGGTCGGGGACCACGAGGTCCCAAAACAAAGTCGGACAGATCAATATTGCCTGTAAGGAGGGACAAATGTTGTTTAACAGAATCAAGGGACGAATGTTGCAGCCATTGTTTGCATAATTTACCAACAGAGTATGTAGTGACTGTACGGGCATCAGTAAACCTCGGATCAGGCCTATTCTGTGTGTAGCTAGCACCAGTATCATGAAAACGCATTTGACATGCATTAGATGATATAGGCCATACTAACCAGGGTGACTGAACCAGCTCAGAAACATTAAACGAATTATTTTGTAACATTGCCTGCAGGGACACGAGGGACATATTGAATCGTGAGCTTTCATATGGAAAACTCGACAGGGATGGTATTGATGGCGTATTCAATTGTTTAGTGGTTGCTAAGCCCCAACATGTAGTCTGATAGATGGAAGCATTTATGAACATAATTTGGGTAGGGATGAGGCACGCACGATGCAATGCCTCGGCTCCCTGTACCTGCCATGGCTTGGAGCCCCAAATAGATTTTAAATCCACTATATTATCCCAGTACTCATAACCACCCACAGCTAAGGCACTTAGAAAGGAACCTGAATAAAGCAATTTGGTGTGCGTTAACATAATTTTCTGAGTTGATGTGTTATTTAGTCTAAAATAATAGGATGCAGGGTTCGACCGATTAAAATCAGTGAAATAATTAAACTTATTTCGAAGAGTTTGAGAGCTACCTGGCAAGGGGTTTGGACAATGTTCCCATTGGGTATAGTTAACAGTACTACGCAGGGCACTGGGCTTATGGAGAAAATGATTACCCCAATGTCGGTAACAATACAAATCGGCGGAATTAGCAGAATTCATATATAAATCTTCAGCATTAAAAGATGCATAATATTTTAAATCGGCAAACAATGCTTCAACGGCATGCACATCCCAATCATCAGAATGAATATTATTTTGTACTACATCACCCATTGAAACACGAAGGACATTAGGTACATTAATGATTTCCGTCGGACCATGGATTTGATAGTTCACTGCATCCCATACGATGCCATCAGCAACGGGGAAAGCTGAAATATTCACAAATGTGTGGTCACGCTTCATGATGTGAGACGAGGAATGAGGAGCCAAAGTTCCAGAAACATAGTCTACAGCAGAGCGTTCAGGTAAATAGTGACCATTGATTAGTAGAAAAAACACTGTGACAAAGCCAATGGACATGAACAAAAATATCAAGAAAAGTACCAACCAGATGTATGTCCAGGGGGAAATCAAAAAATTGTCTCTAAACCAGGATATAAAAATACTGAACTTGGATGGAACTTTAGAAGATGTGGAATCCGAATCAAAGGAATAACGAGTCGGGCTTAGTGGCGTTGTTGGTTGATGTGCCACCGATTCTGTCGCAGGATAAGTATACTCGTCCTCGTTGATATGGGTGGAGAGTTGGGGATCAATTATAGTTTCAGGCAAAGTAGAGGATTCAGGCAAATCAACCATCTCAATTACAGCATCAGCGATCGTTCGTGCAGATGGACTATGAACATATGTCCGATAAATGGCAGGACAAGAGACCGCTGGTGTGACACTATTCAGGATCGGCCAGGCGCTGTAGCTTGACATTTTCAACTGAGATGTATCTGTTCTCTTTGCGACCAGGAAGCGGTGGTAAAATGACTGTACGTGTTCCCTTCAGGCCAAGAACTGGAACCGGTGCACGAAAAGAGGGGCCAAATTCTTTTTTGTTTTCAACCTTCTCTCGAACCAGTTCTCCAACTTTCGGAAGCCAGCCGGCTACCGGAATCTGCAACGCAGGATCTGTGGCTGAAGGCAAATGTGTAGTTGCAAGTTTGTCTCGGGCTTCTTGTAAGTCCTGTAACATAGCAGAATGGTTATCTACATCAAACTTGGCGGATTGCGCCGCGATGTCTGGACCCTCAAGGTCAGGCACAAACATTCTTATGCCAAAGAGCATTTCGTATGGGGTCCGCCCACCCAGAGGTCGTCTAGGGAGATTATTAAGTGCACGCTGAACGGTATACAAATGGGCCAGCCAGTTCCTGCCAGTACCTATAACCCTAGCTGTTAAGGATTGCTTTAAGTCACGGTTCATTCGTTCAACGATAGAGTTGCCCTCAGGCCTATACGGAGACGAAAATTTCACCCGCACTCCAAGAGAAGCCATTGCATCCTTGTAAGCCCTAGAGGCAAACGCTGGACCTTGGTCCGAATGGAAGGTGCCGCATGCGAAAATTCCCACAAAGACACGCAAATCCCTGATTACATTTCGGGCGTCAGCACTCCGTTGTGGCCAGACCCAGAGAAACCGTGTGCACGAGTCCACTGCCACCAAAATGTATTTATAAGCAGTGTCTGATGAGAATGGACCGCAGTGATCCAAGTAAACACACCCAAAGGGTCTGTTAGCAATGCAGAGCGGTGTTTGTGGTGGACGTGTTACCGTGGAAGGCTTAATCTGTTGACAAACGTCGCAAGAAAGCACAAAAGCACGGGTGTCTTCTATTACTATAATAAACTATCTTACTGCAAGGGGAGGGTGGTAATGTTATTTATACGTTTATCCACTGAGCTCTGAGATGCTTTCCCCGTTTGTATTCTATGGAATTGTAACCATGCTGCTTATATTAGTAATATGCATTATGCTATTAGTACTGACACGTGTACTGTACATTAGAGCACGTAAGTTGGAATAAACATTTTAACCTATCCAGTGTCTCTTCCTACGCACCTTGTGGACATGTGGATATGTCTTTATATAACCCACGCCACCAATAACGCTGCTGCAAGATGGAAACCGTAGCTGACACACCTGCATGTGCCGAAGCCATGCCTTCGTGTGCAGCTGATATCAAGGCACTCCTGCGGTCCGCGTTGGGGATCAGCCGATCTCCAACGTCAGGTATAGTTACATAAGGAACCTGATCGGGACTTAATTTGTAAGAATACTTGGAAGGGAAACCTGTAGGGTAATTATCACCTTCCTTGGTTGCAGCAATAGCTGCTAAAATAACAGGGTCTATTTTAGACATGGACCTGGTAACCGCTGCTACTGAACACGTGACTACTGCTGAACGGGCAGCTTCATCTGCCAGATCGTTACCAATAGCGTGTGCGCCCACCCGCTGATGGCCTAAGGTGTGAACCACCTGTGTGAGGGGCAGACGTTGTTGCAATTCTGCCACTCGAACCCAAAGCATTTTATGCTTAATTGTGCTCCCTTTTGCGTCCTTGTAGTCGTTTTTCGACCAGAAAAACAGATTGTCATTGTAAGATTGTACACAGTAAAAGGAATCACATACAATAAGAGTTGTCTCATCCTGAGAAGCAAACTCAAGTGCAAGTAGCAATGCATGCAGCTCGGCCAATTGTGCGGTACTATCTCCAAGTGTGCGAGTATGCACTGCAGAGGATTTGAACGTTCCATTTACAAAGGAACCCGCCACAATAGCACATGCAGCTGAATAAGCGTGCTTGGACCCAGTGGCCGGTTGCGCCGAACCATCGGTGTAGATCACACATTTGTAATCCTCAAGCGGTAGTAAAAACAAAGGAGGAGGATGAACGAATTCATACTGCAAAAACTCCTGAGTCTGAAGAGAAGAATCGAAAACAAAGGTGACGTCTGATGACGTCAAAGATGTAGCCCATTGTATCCAACGGGGATGCATTGCTTTTGAGTTCGGTACACTTGCCTTTGTTACTGCCTCTAGGGCAGGACAGGGTGTTACCACCAGAATCCGCTTTCCCTGTGCCAGTGCGCGTTCTTTCAGAATCGCCATTTGCACTGCATTCAGAACTTTTTCGACAGATGTAAAGCGCAATTCAGCGGAAGTGTACAGATGTGACTTGTATGCGATGGGTACTGTATCACCTTCATTAAAGGTTAAGTATGTGAATCCCACCGCCCCCGGAATTATTCTAATCACCAGGTTTGTGTGGTTATCACGAGTCAAAAGATATTTAGACTCCAAAAGGTCTGTCTGCAAAGACTGCAGTATTGAGGTATGCTCAGGCAGCCAGCAAGACCTTGAATAAGTTGGTTGTATCAAAGCATACAAAGGCTTGATACGCTGGGCATTTTCGGGAATATAAGTACGCCCGAAGTTCAAGAACCCCAGCAAAGACTGAAGTTTCTTCAGAGTATTTGGGGGGCACAAATGTGCACATTTTTCCAAGAAATGGGGGGCTAAGCCCTTACCTTCGTTATTGAGCTCATAGCCCAAGAACAGAACGGTAAATTCAGCAATGTGTGACTTAGCAAAGTTAAATTTGTAACCCTGCTCCGCGAATTCAAGAATACTGCGGTCCACACGGGACAAATGCTGAAATAACTCGTCGTCCGTCAGATAGTTGTCATCTACGTACGAACATGCGTCTTGATCAATGTCATTTAACAAAGAAACAACACGGGCGGCGAATATACCCGGACTATTTTTATAGCCCATGGGTAATCGCCGGAACTGGAATAATTTACCACCGGATGTGAATGCGGTCCATTGACCACTCTCCGGGGCTAGGTTGTGCGTGTAGAAACCGTTTGAAAGGTCAAGTGTCGTTTTGTATTTTTTACGAACAAGACTGTCTACAAGCGCAGAACTGTGTGTATTTTGCACCGCAAAGTTCCGACAATGAGTATTTAAATGCCGGTAATCCAAAACTAAGCGGTACGATCCATCGGGTTTAGAAACCACGAAAAGGGGATTGTTCATAGGTGATACGCATGGTTCAATTACTCCCTGATATTCCAACTGTGTCAGAATTTCGGAGACGGGGCCTTTTGCCTGCCGTTTGATGGGATATTGGGGTTGTGGCTGCGGTAGTGACCGCAAAGGTATTGCATGAGGAGGTGATTCTTCATCCCATCCCACATGGTTGCGGTATAACGCTGGTGCCAGGTACACAGCCCACTCAGCTGCAAGTGCTTCAGCTTTGTCTTTTGGGACATGCTTTGAAAAGCTTGGAAGGATTACCTCCTCTCCTTTATGTGCAGCTAAAACGAATGGGGGTGGCCAATCCACCTCTGCTAACAAAATGTCATATGAAGAGGTTAGATTTTCCCAAAAAATCCCTTTTATTTCACGCGGTATGTCACCTTCAATTTGTATAACTATATTATATAGTCTGTCAGGGGTGCCACTCTCGTGTCAGCTGTCTCTACAGTAACGAATGTTTCAGTTGCTGTCGCCTCCATATGAGGACGTAGCGCCTCCCGCACTATGGTAACTTCCGCGGCGCTGTCTAGGAGGGTCACTGCCCACGTCCAATTCTGGAGTCTCGTTCTCACGGTCTGAGGCATATTTCGCTGTAACAGCGGCAACCTTTTTCTTCTGAAATTGCGGTCGAGGAAGATGAAAGTCTTCTGCTTTACCTCTGACTTGTTGTCGAGGTTGGTCTCGCTCCTGGGGAGCCTCTCGGCCCCTTCCTCTATCTTGCCGTCCTCCTCCACCAGCCTGTGACGACGTCTGGGCCTGTGAAGAACGAGGAGAATGCGTATCAGAGCTCTGAAACCTTTCTGGTGATTTAATCCTTGACCTATCACGTAAATCATAAGTACGTTCAGAAGAAACCGAAACTGGGGAAGCGCCTCTCGACCCCGGCTTCTTTTGTTGCTTACCCTGTTTTTTCTGTCTCCAACTCTTTTTAGTGAAGACTGGTTTATCATCTTTCTCAGATGCACTTTTTGTTTGTATAACTTGTGTTTGCGATTGAGTTTGCATTTTTACAAAAGGCTTGTTGCCTAGGCTATTTCTTCCAATTGTTTTATAAGCCCGGGCTATTATTTTCGGTAATTCGCGAGGCCTGTCCAACTCTGGGACCAAAGCCAAAGCATTCGCTACTTGAAAGTTCATAGCATCGCCCTTGACATTTCCAAGGATCAGCTCAGCTACTACATCAAACACTCCCACTAGTCTCATCCCTAATTCCACAGCCGCTTCAGGGCCATGTTCATCCTGTACTTTTTTAATTACAGAGGGTAGAACCGTCATGGAAGGAGTTCCAAAACATTTTGAATAAACTGCTGCGAATACCTTACCCCAGTTTTCACATGATGTCAAATCGGGGATTATGTCTTTTGGCAAACTTATCATGAGGATGCGGTGTTTATCTACTGGGGATGTATGTGGAAACACTGCTTCTATCTGATCGAACTTTTCGGCAAGCCAATAAGGATAATCGTCCTTATTTTGTGGACGTTTGCCCATCACAGAATTTACCATGACAGGACTTATAGTCACTCCAGCTGCAATAGCTGGTTGGCCTGCGACTACAGGAGCAGCTCCATGGAGGCTTCCTGTAACGTATGTCACCAAGGCTCGATGCACTCGCACCAATTCGGTATGCATAGTGCGCAGTTCCGCAAGCGGTAATGCCAGATAATTTGGATGCGGGGTATACCCGGCCAATACAGGCCAAGTGGCCCCCTGAATTGATAAGGGGCCTAAACGAACTGCGGTAGTTGGTTGTGGTAGGGCGCCATTGAACCAAACACGGTGCTGCCAAGCCGTGAGAGGCACTTCAAGAACAGTATAGGGTCGATAGGCAGCAGGAACAGCGGTGGGCTTATATTCATGAAACAGCTTATCACCTGCATCCACCGCTTCAAAAGTGATCCAAGTGTAAAACACTTCAAAGTGATAAGCCGCATCGGCTTGAACCACAAAGACCAACTCGACCCCAGTATCGGGCACTCCATACACAGCTAAGTGGTCTCGGAGTGCTCCTCGACTATGTGCAGCTATCGCCACACCAGCCATGACTAAACAATTATATACGACAACCTAACAGGGAGCACAAAAATGGGTCTATTAACTAACCTTTTTTAATAATATCAAGCTTGAAAGAACCTATAAAACATTCAATATAGGAGGTATCACCGTCACATACGCCTCCGGAAGCGTACGCGAGGGGTTTATGGACAAGCACAAGCACTACTCAAGCGTCTCGCAGATAAGCTGCCCCACGGTGGTCGCGCCATGTCTTAAGGTTTCTGCACATACACAGAGCTATGCACAGGAAAATGGGACCCTGGAATACAGTGGTTTGCCACCATATACCATAGCACCCAAAAACCCCAACCCAACTAGCTTAGCATCCCATTAGCACCCAAGTACTAATGTTTGGACAACCCAGAACACGGTATCTTTATCTCAGGACTCACTGAAGCAAGAACACTCTTTCGCCACTCACTCGTACTTGTCCACAAGGTGCGTAGGAAGAGACACTGGATAGGTTAAAATGTTTATTCCAACTTACGTGCTCTAATGTACAGTACACGTGTCAGTACTAATAGCATAATGCATATTACTAATATAAGCAGCATGGTTACAATTCCATAGAATACAAACGGGGAAAGCATCTCAGAGCTCAGTGGATAAACGTATAAATAACATTACCACCCTCCCCTTGCAGTAAGATAGTTTATTATAGTAATAGAAGACCTCTGGGCTTTGGCTAGCGAACCCCCATACCTCAGTCTCTAGATGCAGAATTACATCAGCAGGACATCATAGCTCTTCTCACTGAAAGGGATTTCTCCAAGTGTCTTTAAGCGCTAGTAAACCACAGTATTAAAAGCATATCAAATTCTTCATGGCAATTGCACATAATGTTATGTCTGGGTGCGCGAGACTGGCCATATCAGGAAGAACCAGAATACATTGTTATGCGACCTTGTACATGTTTGTGCAGACTGAGCCCAAAAAGGTGAACAACAGAAAATGCAGACAGTGCAAAAGAACTTGGCACGAGCAAAGGGCGAGGAAGGCCCGGCTCAGTGTAATGTGCGCAAAGAGAAGCAGCATGGCAGCCAGGCCTAGGCCAACATAACAAGGCAGGTAACAATCCACGAGACAATTTCACGTGTGAAGAGCTCGAAAGGAAGTAGCATCTCTGTCAGGCATTTAACTAGGCCCCATTGGTCCATCTGCATGGTCATGCCTTTCACAGTCACATCCCCTATTCTTTGCATGACATAGTCATTGATTGGTCTGTACTGATCAAACAGACGATCAAGCATGTAATAAGTTGAGTTCCAACGTGTTGGCACCTCCTGGATGAGTGCTTTCACTGGCACTCTATGCTCACGTTGAATGATCCTCAGCTGCTTCCGGGCTTTAAAAGAATGGCTGAACTGTGTGCATATTCTTCTGCAGGTGGTCAGTAAGTTGCTGATTCGGTCTTCTTTTTTCAGAAAGTCTTGAACAATAATGTTAATGCAGTGCGCCAAACACAGGACCCTGAATTAGCCACCATCGTACTTGGCCCTAACTATATTACTGCCATTGTCCGTGGCAACAAAACCAATGTTAAGCCCTCTTGGGTGCAGCCATTCAAAGACCTTGCTGTTAAACTCTTCCAAAATGTTTGCCACAGTATGAGATTTCTCCATGGCGAACATGGCTACAGTTGCATGTTTACGAGTGGCATTAAAAATCTCAGCAGTGTCAACACCTGCAGATATCTTTTCTCTAAACCCCACAAAGGAGATCCAGTGTGCAGTGATGCACATGTAATCAGTGGCTTGGCAACTGGTCCACATGTCTATTGTCAGGTGGATATTGTGAACAGCACTCTGCTGCAAAGCTTGTCCAAGCAATTCCAGCACGTCGTGATGTAGTGCTGGAACAGCAACTCTGGTGAAGTAGGACCGGCTGGGAACATTCCAGTTTGGACAGATGGCTGTCACAAATTCAAGGAAACCCACCCCTTCCACAAAAGAAAAAGGGAGAAGGTCCAGCTCTAACATTTTAGCCAGCTTCGCATTGTACAAACTTGCCGTTGGGTGGTTGCGTTCGTACTGCCCCTCCGACCTAAGCATGCTGACAATGGTGGGCTGGATTTTTTTCCTTTCTGGTACAGCTGATGCAGGTGACTTCTTGAACCCAGTTAGGCTCAGCGACGCACTTGTTTTCATTGCTGTACTCTGTTGACTTGGTGTCTCAGCCTGACTCTTACTACGGTGCCACTGAGATGTTGCTGAGGATGTGGGCGGTACCACTACACTGCTGGGTACAGGGCTACTTTGTGTACCAGAGAAAATGTCTCCCTCTTGTTCACCTTCCACCGCGATCATATCTTCTTCTACTTCTTCTTCCCCACCAACAGCAATGTTTGCAGTTTTACTTTTTTGTGCGCTAAGTAGGTGCGCCTCCCACTGGATCATGTGGTGTTTTTTCAGATGGGTTGTTTGGCCTCCGGTACCATAGTTTGTACCAAGCTTACCCCGACTAACACCTTGTCGACAAATTGAGCATATAGCAACGTTCTCCTCCTTACTGCTGACCGAAAAGAAGTCCCAAACTGGGGAGGTGAACTTTCTTGTGCTGCTGGAGGTGCCACTTGCAATGCCGGATGAACTGGAGGGTGTGCCTGAAATTTGACTCTGTGCAGTTACAGTACCACTACCTACTGAGGTGGTGGTTGTGCTGGATGTAGGTCCCTGCCGGGCCTTTGCAAATGCAAATATGGAAGCTGGAGGTCGTGTTGGTGTTACCTGTGTTGGTTATATCCATGTCACATCCCTCACAGCAATTTGGGATGGGGTAAAAATAATGTCGGTCTCCATCTCCACTGGGGCGGGAGTGATCTTCATGATGACTGGCGCGTCATCATCCTCCTCTTCTCCATCTTCCTCCATAACTCTAAGGCTTTCTGGAACCTTCCTTTTCCTTAGCCTTGTCGCGTGGCGTGCCTCACTCTCAGACTGAGCTGGTGGGTTCCAAGTGGTATCTAAATCATCATAAGGGGGACTTGAAAAAGAAGTTGATGGACTAACCCTCCTTTTCCTTGCTGGGGATCTGGAAGACAATGGATCTTCTGAAAGAGTGGCTTGCTCTTCTTCCTCTGCAGGAAGCTCGATTTCCTGAACTGCCCCTACTTTGGGAGGAACAACTACTATTGTGGGCTGTTGTTGCGGCTGTTGTTGCGGCTGTTGTTGCGGCTGTTGTTCCGGCTGTTGTTGCCCACTTATCTGCTGAGTTTCCGCCTGCGTTGATTGGGTACTACTTTGCGATAATGACATTTCAACATCACTGCTCGTTGGCGTTTGCGCAAGTAGACTGGCTACCTCTGCGACACTCATGGGCTTGGGCCTAGGTTGGTGGGGTGGGCCTGCTGATGCGGAGGTGCTGCTCCCAGCTTGGTCCACAGACACCGCTGATGCAGGCATAATTTTTTGATTCCCCAAAAACATCTTGGGCGGCACACCAGTCTTGGTAAGTGGCAGTGCCACTTCCTTCTTCTGTTCCTTCTTCTCGCTGGCAACTTTCTTGGTACTGGAGGACCTGGTACCTTTCTTTGGGGCCATCCTCTTCATCCGATGTCAGCAGGACGCAGGTGTACAAGTTGCAGAGATGTCTGTGGTCACACGTCACGTGAGGTCGTGCGCAGCAGGACTTCTGTCTGGCAGTACAACGGGTGATAATGACACCTCCTCCTCAGTCTTTTGTGCACCTAAAAGCAAAGAAGCCAGAAGAACATCAGTGAAATGTTGCATTTGTTGTTGTGGTTCAATTACTACTAGTACAAACAAACAAATATAATATATAACTTAGTGTGTGGTGGTCACACTTGTTAGTGTTATATTATTACATTTTATTAACTCAGTTTAAGTTATAAAAAAAAACATAATATTGTAGCCATTTGTGAGACTTTGACAACAAGGGCTTTCATGGTATACTGTGTACACTCAGGAAGGATAGGAAAGAAGAAGAACAAAAACAAAAATACAAATGTAATGGAAGTGGAACCTGTTTGGCATTAATTTGCGCATCACGTCATTCAGGGAGCTGCAGCTGGCAAAGGGGATGGAAGCAGTAAGCCAAGAGGAACAAAGGAAAGACATGCAGGCCTATATGGCAAAAGCAGCAAAAACTACCACCACAAAAACTACCACCACAAAATGGCCACCAGCCAAATGGTCACTCACAGTCACAACAAGCAGGAGGCCTGGAAAACAATGAACTCAAGCAGGCCTATATGGCCAGACAAAGGAGGCATGCTAAACAACACAGCTTTAATGCAAAAATGCAAAAACAAAAATCCACAGGGCTAAAAAAGGTTGGAAAGTTACGCAGCAACCACACCACACACACACACATCCAACAAAGGCATTTATTTAACACACACCAAAAAAGTGAAATACCCCCAAAAAACACATTTTGCAATTCAATCCAATGCCATCCATGCCCTAAATGATGTTTAAATTCAACAGACACCACAGAAACAGTTGTTCCATGCACCCATGAGTAGCTCTGGGCTTACTGGCTGAAAGGCCTATTGGCAGACTAGGCCACAAGCTTGCAGGCCTATGTGGCAAAAGCACACTGGCTGGCTCCACAAAATGGCCCCCAGCCACATGGCCAGGCCACCCACAACAACAAGAAAGGAAAGACAGACAATGCAGGCCTATGGCAAAAGCACACTGCCTGGCTTCAAAATGGCCGCCAGCCACATGGCCAGGCCCACAACAAGAAGAAAGGGAAGACAGACAATGCAGGCCTATGGCAAAAGCCCACTGCCTGGCTTCAAAATGGCCGCCTGCCACATGGCCAGGCCCACAACAACAAGAAGCCTAGGCCAAGAGGAACAAAGGAAAGACATGCAGGCCTATATGGCAAAAGCAGCACACTACTAAACTACCACCAGAAAATGGCCACCAGCCACATGGTCTCTCACAGTTACAACAAGCAGGAGGCCTGGGAAACAATGAACTCAAGCAGGCCTATATGGCCAGACAAAGGAGGCATGCTGAACAACACAGCTTTAATGCAAAAATGCAAAAACGAAAATCCACAGGGCTAAACAAGGTGTGCAAGTTACACAACAACCACACCACACACACACACACACAACAAAGGCATTTATTTAACACACTCCAAAAAAGTGAAATACCCCCAAAAATACACATTTTGCAATTCAATCCAATGCCATCCATGCCCTAAATGATTTTTAAATTCAACAGACACCACAGAAACAGTTATTTCATGCACCCATGAGTAGCTCTGGGCCTACTGGCTGAAAGGCCTATTGGCAGACTAGGCCACAAGCTTGCAGGCCAATGGCAAAAGCACACTGGCTGGCTCTACAAAATGGCCGCCAGCCACATGGCCAGGCCACCCGCAACAACAAGAAAGGGAAGACAGACAATTCAGGCCTATGGCAATAGCACACTGCCTGGCTTCAAAATAGCCACCAGCCACATGGCCAGGCCCACAACAACAAGAAAGGGAAGACAGACAATGCAGGTCTATGGCAAAAGCACACTGCCTGGCTTCAAAATGGCCGGCAGCCACATGGCCAGGCCCACAACAACAAGAAGCCTAGGCCAAAAGGAACAAAGGAAACACATGCAGGCCTATATGGCAAAAGCAACACACTACTAAACTACCACCACAAAATGGCCACCAGCCACATGGTCACTTACAGTCACAACAAGCAGGAGGCCTGGAAAACAATGAACTGAAACAGGCCTATAATGGCCAGGCAAAGGAGGCATGCTAAACAACACAGCTTTAATGCAATAAAATGCAAAAACGAAAATCCACAGGGCTAAACAAGGTGTGCAAGTTACACAACAACCATACCACACAAACACACACACAACAAAGGCATTTATTTAACACACTCCAAAAAAGTGAAATACCCCCAAAAATACACATTTTGCAATTCAATCCAATGCCATCCATGCCCTAAATGATTTTTAAATTCAACAGACACCACAGAAACAGTTGTTTCATGCACCCATGAGTAGCTCTGGGCCTACTGGCTGAAAGGCCTATTGGCAGACTAGGCCACAAGCTTGCAGGCCAATGGCAAAAGCACACTGGCTGGCTCTACAAAATGGCCGCCAGCCACATGGCCAGGCCACCCGCAACAACAAGAAAGGGAAGACAGACAATTCAGGCCTATGGCAATAGCACACTGCCTGGCTTCAAAATTGCCACCAGCCACATGGCCAGGCCCATAACAACAAGAAAGGGAAGACAGACAATGCAGGCCTATGGCAAAAGCACACTGCCTGGCTTCAAAACGGCCACCAGCCACATTGCCAGGTCCACAACAACAAGAAAGGGAAGACAGACAATGCAGGTCTATGGCAAAAGCACACTGCCTGGCTTCAAAATGGCCGGCAGCCACATGGCCAGGCCCACAACAACAAGAAGCCTAGGCCAAAAGGAACAAAGGAAACACATGCAGGCCTATATGGCAAAAGCAACACACTACTAAACTACCACCACAAAATGGCCACCAGCCACATGGTCACTTACAGTCACAACAAGCAGGAGGCCTGGAAAACAATGAACTGAAACAGGCCTATAATGGCCAGGCAAAGGAGGCATGCTAAACAACACAGCTTTAATGCAATAAAATGCAAAAATGAAAATCCACAGGGCTAAACAAGGTGTGCAAGTTACACAACAACCATACCACACAAACACACACACAACAAAGGCATTTATTTAACACACACCAAAAAAGTGAAATACCCCAAAAAATACACATTTTGCAATTCAATCCAATGCCATCCATGCCCTAAATGATGTTTAAATTCAACAGACATCACAGAAACAGTTTTTTCATGCACCCATGAGTAGCTCTGGGCCTACTGGCTACCCACAATACATTTTTAAAGAAATGATGAAATGTACAAAAAATGTAGTTGCAGCAACTGCAATGCCCCAATCAAACAACACCAACTTACTTGTAAAATCTCAAATCCAAAAGTCCTCAAATCCAATGATATATGATGCAGCAGACACAAAGAGTGATCCTTCCAGCTCCAAATCTAAATGAAAAGTGAACAGGACATGGACAAAGCACTGGGAGGAGCCTGCTGGACAGGAACAGGAAGTTGGAGACTCTGGGGCACTTCCTTCCTCTCCAAAAAAGTAAAAAAAGAAAAGGACTTCTTGCACAAAAAAGTACAGCCAAATGTCAATCTGAGGAGTTTTTTTCATCCAATTCATCATTTTTGAGAAGGTTTTATGCTGCTTGAGAGATATTCTTCTCCAGATTGCAAATTTCACATGTTCGGCATCGCGAGCTTCACTGAACTCCCGCCGGAAGTCAGATGGCGCGTCCGAATGACGTGTTCGCGATCACACACTCTCGTGGGACCGTGCGGCCGGCTACCAAATCTCGTGGCACATGCGAACGGATAGGAAATCTCGTCGGCGAACGCAGGGATCCCGGTAAGACGCTACCACGCGCGCGAAACGCATTTTGAAAGCGCGAAGAAGAGAAAAACTCCGCTACGCTGCAGAGAGTGGAGTTTTTGGTAACTCCGCGTTCTACGCGGAACGCGGAGTTGCCAAAAATCCACAAACTCCATGAGCGGAGCAGATTTTACCGCCCAGGGTTACTCTTGGCGCACTGCTGGTGTGGCGATGAGGTCCTCTTGTGCCCTGAGGACTTCAGGACTAAAATGGACTTCATCCCCCGAGCAGCAGTGCGCCAGGAGGCACATTTGTAGAGTTGTGTAAAAAGGGGGTGTGGCCTCGGACCACTCTCAGCAATCCAGCTGTGTGGAGCTTACTAGAGATAACAGGAGGGCTAGTTGGCCCCCAGGGACCCTCAGGAGGCAAGGGGACTTCATCTCCCAATCAAACGTTACCAGAAATGCAGCAACAAGTGTTACAGCGTGGTAGAAGGTCCTTTGTTAACCTAAAATGGTTACCTGTTACTTATTGCTAAATGTGGATGTTAAATTGGTACTAATGGTGTGCAAGCCACTCTTGCTTCTTTCTGCACCTCTCTTGCCTCTTTCTGCATTTCTGTTGCTTCTTTCTGCACATTTCTTTCTTTTTCTGCACTTCTCTTGCCTATTTCTGCACATCTCTTCTACTTTCTGTACCTCTTTTGCCTCTTTCTGCACCTCTGTTGCCTCTTTCTGCACCTCACTTGGTTCTTTGTGCACCCCTCTTGCCTCTTTCTGCTCCTCTCTTGCCTTTTTCTGCATCCCTCTTCCCTCTTCCTGCACCCCTCCTGCCTCTTTCTGCACATCTGTTCCTTCTTTCTGCACTTCTTTTGTTTCTTTCTGCACCTCTCTTGCTTCTTTCTGCACCCCTCTTGCCTCTTTCTCCACCCCTCTTCCCCCTTTCTGCATGTCTGTTGCTTATTTCTGCACTTCTCCTGCCTTTCTCCACCCCTCTTCCCCCTTTCTGCATGTCTGTTGCTTCTTTGTGCACTTCTCCTGCCTCTTTCTCCACCCCTCTTCCCTCTTTCTGCATATCTGTTGCTTCTTTCTGCACTTATCTTGCGTCTTTCTGTACCTCTCTTGCTTATTTCTGCACCCCTTGTGTCTCTTTCTGCACCTCTCTTCTCTTTCTGTACTCCTCTTGCCTCTTTCTCCACCACCTTCCCCCTTTCTGCATGTCTGTTGCTTCTTTCTGCACTTCTCTTGCCTCTTTCTCCATCCCTTTTCCCTCTCTGTTGCTTCTTTATGCACTTATCTTGCGTGTCTCTCTACCTCTCTTGCTTCTTTCTGCACCCCTTGTGCCTCTTTTTGCACCCCTCTTCTCTTTCTGCACTCCTCTTGCCTCTTTCTGCACCTATGTTCCTTCTTTCTGCACTTCTTTTGTTACTTTCTGCACCTCTCTTGCTTCTTTCTGCACCCCTTACCTCTTTCTCCACCCTTCTTTCTTCCCACTTTCTCCCTCTGCTGCTTCTTTCTGCACCTCTCGTCTCTTTCTCTACCCTTCTTCCCTCTTTCTGCACCTTTGTTGCTTCTTTCTGCACCTCTCCTGCTTCTTTCTGCACCCCTTGTGCCTCTTTCACACCCCTCTTCCCGCACCAATCTTGCCTCTTTCTGCACCTGTGTTACTTCTTTCTGTACTTCTTTTGTTTCTTTCTGCACCTCTAACTTTTTTCTGCATCCTTTTGCCTCTTTCTGCACCCCTCTTTCCACTTTCCGTACCCCTCTTGCCTCTTTCTGCACCTCTCTTCCTTCTTTCTGCACTTCTTTTGTTTCTTTCTGCAGCTTTCTTGCTTCTTTCAGCACCCCCTTGCCTCTTTCTCCACCCCTCTTCCCTCTTTCTTCACCCCTGTTGCCTCTTTCTGCACCTCTGTTCCTTCTTTCTACACTTCTTTTGTTTCTTTTTGCACATTTCTTGCTTCTTTCTGCACCGCTCGTGCCTCTTTCTCCACCCCTCTTCCCTCTTTTTACACCCCTCCTGCCTCTTTCTGCACCTCTGTTGCTTCTTTCTGCACTACTCTTACTTCTTTCTGCAACTCTCTTGCTTCTTTCTGCACCACTTGTGCTTCTTTCTGCACCCATCTTCCCTCTTTCTGCACCTCTCTTGCCGCTTTCTGCACCACTGTTCCTTTTTTCTGGTCTTCTATTGTTTCTTTCTGCACCTCTCTTGCTTCTTTCTGCACACCTCTTGCCACTTTCTCCACCCCTGTTACCCCTTTTTGCATCTCTGTTGCTACTTTCTGCACTTCTCTTGCCTCTTCCTCCACACCTCATCGCTGTTTCTGCATCTCTGTTGCTCCTTTCTACACTTCTCTTGCCTCTTTCTGCACTTTTGTCCCTTCTTTCTGCAACCCTTGTGCCTCTTTTTGCACCCCTCTTCCCTCTTTGTGCTCCCCTCTTGTCTCTTTCTGCACCTCTGTTGCTTCTTTCTGTACTTCTTTTGTTTCTTTCTGCACCTCTATTGCTTCTTTCTGCACCCCTCGTGCCTCTTACTGCATCCCTCTTTCTGCACTCCTCTTGCCTCTTTCTGCACCTCTGTTCCTTCTTTCTGTACTTCTTTTGTTTCTTTCTGCACCTCTCTTGCTTCTTTCTGAACCCCTCTTGCTTCTTTCTGTACCCCTTGTGCCTCTTTCACACCCCTCTTGCCTCTTTCTGCACCCCTCTTGCCTCTTTCTGCACCTCTGTTCCTTCTTTCTGCACTTCTTTTGTTTTTTTCTGCACCTCTCTTGTTTCTTTCTGTATCCCTCTTGCCTCTTTCTCCACCCCACTTCCCCCTTTCTGCATCTCTGTTGCTTCTTTCTGCACTTCTCTTGCTTCTTTCTGCACCTCTCTTGCTTCTTTCTGCACCCCTTGTACCTCTTTCTGCACTCCTCTTGCCTCTTTGTGCACCTCTGTTGCTTCTTTCTGCACTTCTTTTGTTTCTTTCTGCACCCCTCTTGCCTCTTTCTGCACCTCTGCTCCTTCTTTTTGCACTTCTTTTGTTTCTTACAGCACCTCTCGCTTCTTTCTGCACCCCTTTGCCTCTTTCTGCACCCCTCTTGCCTCTTTCTGCACCTCTGTTCCTTCTTGCTGCACTTCTTTTGTTTCTTTCTGCTGCTCCCTTCACTCTTTATTCACCACTCTTCCCTTTTTCTTCACCCATATTGCCTCTTTCTGCACCTCTCTTGCTTCTTTCTGCACTTCTCTTGCTTCTTTCTGCACTTCTGTTGCTTCTTTCTGCACCCCTCTTGCCTTTCTCCACCCCTCTTCCCTCTTTCTGTACTTCTTTTATTTCTTTCTGCACCCCTTTTACCTCTTTCTGCACCCTTTTCCCTCTTTCTGCTCCCCTCTTGCCTCTTTCTGAACTTCTGTTCCTTCTTTCTGCACTTCTTTTGTTTCTTTCTGCAACTCTCTTGCTTCTTTCTGTATACCTCTTGCCTCTTTCTCCACCCCTCTTCCCTCATTCTGCACACCTCTTGCCTCTTTCTGCACCTCTGTTGCTTCTTTCTGCACTTCTTTTGTTTCTTTCTGCACATCTCTTGCTCATTTCTGCACCCCTTGTTTCTTTTTCTGCACCCCTCTTCCCTCTATTTGCAGCACTCTTGCCTCTTTCTGCACCTCATTTGCTTCTTTCTGCAATACTCTTGCTTCTTTCTGCACCTCTCTTGCTTCTTTCTGCACCACTTGTGCTTCTTTTTGCACCCCTCTTCCCTGTTTCTGCACCCCTCTTGCCTCTTTCTGCACCCCTGTTCCTTCTTTCTGCTGTTCTTTTGTTTCTTTCTGCACCTCTCTTGCTTCTTTCTGCACCCATCACGCCAGTTTCTCCACCCCTGTTCTCCCTTTTTGCATCTCTGTTGCTTCTGTCTGCACTTCTCCTGCCTCTTTCTCCACCCCTCATTCCTTTTTCTGCACCACTGTTGCTTCTGTCTGCACTTCTCTTGCTTCTTTCTGCACCTCTGTCCCTTCTTTCTGCAACCCTTGTGCCTCTTTCTGCACCCCTCTTCCCTCTTTCTGCTCCCCTCTTGCCTCTTTCTGCACCTCTGTTCCTTCTTTCTACACTTCTTTTATTTCTTTCTGCAACTCTCTTGCTTCTTTCTGTATCACTCCTGCCACTTTCTTTACCCCACTCCCCCCTTTCTGCATCTCTGTTGCTCCTTTCTGCACTTCTCTTGCCTCTTTCTGCATCTCTGTCCCTTCTTTCTGCAACCCTTGTGCCTCTTTCTGCACCCCTCTTACCTCTTTCTGCTCACCTCTTGTCTCTTTCTGCACCTTTGTTGCTTCTTTCTGTACTTTTTTTGTTTCTTTCTGCACCTCTCTTGCTTCTTTCTGCACCCCTTGTGCCTCTTTCTGCACCCCTCTTCCCTCTTTCTGCACTCCTCTTGCCTCTTTCTGCACCTGTTTGTTCTTTCTGCACTTCTTTTGTTTCTTTCTGCACCCCTTGTGCCTCTTTCTGCACCCCTCTTCCCTATTTCTGCACTCCTCTTGCCTCTTTCTGCACCTCTGTTTGTTCTTTCTGCACTTCTTTTGTTTCTTTCTGCACCTCTCTTGCTTCTTTCTGTATCCGTCTTGCCTCTTTCTCCACCCAACTCCCCCCTTTCTGCATCTCTGTTGCTTTTTTATGCACTTCTCTTGCTTCTTTTTGCACCTCTCTTGCTTCTTTCTGTACCCCTTGTGCCTCTTTCTGCACCCCTCTTCCCTCTTTCTGCAACCCTCTTGCCTCTTTGTGCACCTCTGTTGCTTCTTTCTGCACCTCTTTTGTTTCTTTCTGTACCTCTCACTTCTTTCTGCACCCCTTTAGCCTCTCTCTGTACCCCGCTTGCCTCTTTCTGCACCTCTGTTTCTTCTTTCTGCACTTCTTTTGTTTCTTTCTGCAGCTCTCTTGCTTCTTTCTGTACCCCCTTGCCTCTTTCTCCATCCCTCTTCCCTCTTTCTTCACCCCTGTTGCCTCTTTCTGCACCTCTGTTCCTTCTTTCTGCACTTCTTTTGTTTGTTTTTGCACATCTCTTGCTTCTATCTGCACCCCTCTTGCCTCTTTCTGGATCCCTCTTCCCTCTTTTTGCAACCCTCTTGCCTCTTTCTGCACCTCTGTTGCTTCTTTCTGCACTCTCTTGCATCTTTCTGCACCTCTCTTGCTTCTTTCTGCACCACTCGTGCTTCTTTCTGCACCCCTCTTCCCTCTTTCTGCACCCCTCTTGCCTCTTTCTGTACCCCTGATCCTTCTTTCTGCTTTTATTTTGTTTCTTTCTGCACCTCTCTTGCTACTTTCTGCACCCCTCACGCCACTTTCTCCATCCCTGCTCCCCCTTTTTGCATCTCTCTTGCTTCTTTCTGCACTTCTCCTGCATCTTTCTTCACCCCTCATCCCTCTTTCGGCACCTCTGTTGCTTTTTTCTATACTTCTCTTGCTTCTTTCTGCACCTCTCTTGCTTCTTTCTGCACCCCTCTCGCCACTTTCTCCATCCCTGCTCCCCCTTTTTGCATCTCTCTTGCTTCTTTCTGCACTTCTCTTGCATCTTTCTCCACCCCTCATCCCTCTTTCTGCACCTGTTGCTTTTTTCTGTACTTCTCTTGCTTCTTTCTGCACCTCTGTCCCTTCTTTCTGCAACCCTTGAGTCTCTTTCTGTAACCCTCTTCCCTCTTTCTGCACCCCTCTTGCCTCTTTCTGCACCTCTGTTCGTTCTTTCTGCACTTCTTTTGTTTCTTTCTGCACCTCAATTGCTTCTTTCTGCACCCCTCTTGCTTATTTCTGTACCCCTTGTGCCTCTTTCACACTCCTCTTTCCTCCTTCTGCACCCCTCTTGCCTCTTTCTCCACCCCTCTTCCCTCTTTCTGTACTTCTTTTTATTTATTTCTGCACCTCCCTTGCTTCTTTCTGCACCCCTTTTATCTATTTCTGCACCCCTTTTCCCTCTTTCTGCTCCCCTCTTGCCTCTTTCTGAACTTATGTTCCTTCTTTCTGCACTTCTTTTGTTTCTTTCTGCAACTCTCTTGCTTCTTTCTGTATCCCTCTTGCCACTTTCTCCACCCCACTTCCCCCTTTCTGCATCTCTGTTGCTCCTTTCTGCACCTCTCTTGCCTCTTTATGCACCTCTGTCCCTTCTTTCTGCAACACTTGTGCCTCTTTCTGCACCCCTCTTACCTCTTTCTGCTCCCTCTTGTCTCTTTCTGCACCTCTGTTGCTTCTTTCTGCACTTCTTTTGTTTCTTTCTGCACCTCTCTTGCTTCTTTCTGCATCCCTCGTGCCTCTTTCTGCACCCCTCTTCCCTCTTTCTGTACTCCTCTTGCCTCTTTCTGCACCTCTGTTCATTCTTTCTGCACTACTTTTGTTTCTTTCTGGACCTCTCTTGCTTCTTTCTGCACCACTCTTGCTTCTTTTTTCTACCCCTTGTGCCTCTTTCACACCCCTCTTCCCTCTTTCTCCACCCCTCTTGCCTCTTTCTCCACCCCTCTTCCCTCTTTCTGAACTTCTTTTGTTTCTTTCTGCACCTCCCTTGCTTCTTTCTGCAACCCTTTTACCTCTTTCTGCACCCTTTTGCCTCTTTCTGCTCCCCTCTTGCCTCTTTCTGAACTTCTGTTCCTTCTTTCTGCACTTCTTTTGTTTCTTTCTGCAACTCTCTTGCTTCTTTCTGTATCCCTCTTGCCTCTTTCTTCACCCCTCTTCCCTCTTTCTGCACACCTCTTGCCTCTATCTGCACCTCTGTTGCTTCTTTCTGCACTTCTTTTGTTTCTTTCTGCACATCTCTTACTCATTTCTGCACCCCTTGTGCCTCTTTCTGCATCCCTCTTCCCTCTTTTTGCACCCCTCTTGCCTCTTTCTGCACCTCTTTTGCTTCTTTCTGCAATACTCTTGCTTCTTTCTGCACCTCTCTTGCTTCTTTCTGCACCACTTGTGCTTCTTTTTGCACCCCTCTTCCCTCTTTCTGCACCCCTCTTGCCTGTTTCTGCACCCCTGTTCCTTCTTTCTGCTGTTCTTTTGTTTCTTTCTGCACCTCTCTTGCTTCTTTTTGCACCCATCTCACCACTTTCTCCACCCCTGTCCCCCCTTTTTGCATCTCTGTTGCTTGTGTCTGCACTTCTCTTGCCTCTTTCTCCCTCATTCCTTTTTCTGCACCACTGTTGCTTCTTTTTGCACTTCTCTTGCTTCTTTCTGCACCTCTGTCCCTTCTTTCTGCAACCCTTGTGCCTCTTTCTGCACTCCTCTTCCCTCTTTCTGCTCCCCTCTTGCCTCTTTCTGCACCTCTGTTCCTTCTTTCTGCACTTCTTTTGTTTCTTTCTGCAACTCTCTTGCTTCTTTCTGTATCCCTCTTGCCACTTTCTCCACCCCACTTGTCCCTTTCAGCATCTCTGTTGCTTCTTTCTGCACTTCTCTTGCTTCTTTCTGCACCCCTGTCCCTTCTTTCTGCAACCCTTGTGCCTCTTTCTGCACTCCTCTTCCCTCTTTCTGCTCCCCTCTTGCCTCTTTCTGCACCTCTGTTCCTTCTTTCTGCACTTCTTTGGTTTCTTTCTGCAACTCTCTTGCTTCTTTCTGTATCACTCCTGTCACTTTCTTCATCCCACTTCCCCCTTTCTGCATCTCTGTTGCTCCTTTCTGCACTTCTCTTGCCTCTTTCTGCATCTCTGTCCCTTCTTTCTGCAACCCTTGTGCCTCTTTCTGCACCCCTCTTACCTCTTTCTGCTCCCCTCTTGTCTCTTTCTGCACCTTTGTTGCTTCTTTCTGCACTTCTTTTGTTTCTTTCTGCACCTCTCTTTCTTCTTTCTGCGCTCATTGTGCCTCTTTCTGCACCCCTCTTCCCTCTTTCTGCACTCCTCTTGCCTCTTTCTGCACCTCTTGCCTCTTTCTGCACCTCTGTTTGTTCTTTCTGCACTTCTTTTGTTTCTTTCTCCACCTCTCTTGCTTCTTTCTGCACCACTCTTGCTTCTTTCTGCACCCCTTGTGCCTCTTTCACACCCCTCTTCCCTCTTTCTGTACCCCTCTTGCCTCTTTCTGCACCTCTGTTCCTTCTTTCTGCACTTCTTTTGTTTCTTTCTGCACCTCTCTTGTTTCTTTCTGTATCCGTCTTGCCTCTTTCTCCACCCCACTCCCCCTTTCTGCATCTCTGTTGCTTCTTTATGCACTTCTCTTGCTTCTTTCTGCACCTCTCTTGCTTCTTTCTGCACCCCTTGTGCTTCTTTCTGCACCCCTCTTCCCTCTTTCTGCACTCCTCTTGCCTCTTTGTGCACCTCTGTTGCTTCTTTCTGCACTTCTTTTGTTTCTTTCTGCACCCCTCTTGCCTCTTTCTGCACCTCTGTTCCTTCTTTTTGCACTTATTTTGTTTCTTACAGCACCTCTCGCTTCTTTCTGCACCCCTTTTGCCTCTTTCTGCATCCCTCTTGCCTCTTTCTGCACCTCTGTTCCTTCTTGCTGCACTTCTTTTGTTTCTTTCTGCTGCTCCCTTCACTCTTTATCCACCACTCTTCCCTTTTTCTTCACCCATGTTGCCTCTTTCTGTACCTCTCTTGCTTCTTTCTGCACTTCTCTTGCTTCTTTCTGCACTTCTGTTGCTTCTTTCTGCAACCCTCTTGCCTTTCTCCACCCCTCTTCCCTCTTTCTGTACTTCTTTTGTTTCTTTCTGCACCCCTTTTACCTCTTTCTGCACCCTTTTCCCTCTTTCTGCTCCCCTCTGTCCTCTTTCTGAACTTCTGTTCCTTCTTTCGGCACTTCTTTTGTATTCTTTCTGCAACTCTCTTGCTTCTTTTGTATATCTCTTGCCTCTTTCTCCACCCCTATTCCCTCATTCTGCACACCTCTTGCCTCTTTCTGCACCTCTGTTGCTTCTTTCTGCACTTCTTTTGTTTCTTTCTGCACATCTCTTGCTCATTTCTGCACTCCTTGTTTCTCTTTCTGCACCCCTCTTCCCTCTATTTGCACCACTCTTGCCTCTTTCTGCACCTCATTTGCTTCTTTCTGCAATACTCTTGCTTCTTTCTGCACCTCTCTTGCTTCTTTCTGCACCACTTGTGCTTCTTTTTGCACCCCTCTTCCCTGTTTCTGCACCCCTCTTGCCTCTTTCTGCACCCCTGTTCCTTCTTTCTGCTGTTCTTTTGTTTCTGTCTGCACTTCTCTTGCCTCTTTCTCCACCCCTCATTCCTTTTTCTGCACTACTGTTGCTTCTGTCTGCACTTCTCTTGCTTCTTTCTGCACCTCTGTCCCTTCTTTCTGCAACCCTTGTGCCTCTTTCTGTACCCCTCTTCCCTCTTTCTGCTCCCCTCTTGCCTCTTTCTGCACCTCTGTTCCTTCTTTCTACACTTCTTTTGTTTCTTTCTGCAACTCTCTTGCTTCTTTCTGTATCACTCCTGCCACTTTCTTCACCCCACTTCCCCCTTTCTGCATCTCTGTTGCTCCTTTCTGCACTTCTCTTGCCTCTTTCTGCAACTCTGTCCCTTCTTTCTGCAACCCTTGTGCCTCTTTCTGCACCCCTCTTACCTCTTTCTGCTCCCCTCTTGTCTCTTTATGCACCTTTGTTGCTTCTTTCTGTACTTCTTTTGTTTCTTTCTGCACCTCTCTTGCTTCTTTCTGCACCCCTTGTGCCTCTTTCTGCACCCCTCTTCCCTCTTTCTGCACTCCTCTTGCCTCTTTCTGCACCTCTGTTTGTTCTTTCTGCACTTCTTTTGTTTCTTTCTGCACCTCTCTTGCTTCTTTCTGCACCACTCTTGCTTCTTTCTGCACCCCTCGTGCCTCTTTCACACCCCTCTTCCCTCTTTATGTACCCCTCTTGCCTCTTTCTGCACCTCTGTTCCTTCTTTCTGCACTTCTTTTGTTTCTTTCTGCACCTCTCTTGTTTCTTTCTGTATCCGTCTTGCCTCTTTCTCCACCCAACTCCCCCCTTTCTGCATCTTTGTTGCTTTTTTATGCACTTCTCTTGCTTCTATTTGCACCTCTCTTGCTTCTTTCTGTACCCCTTGTGTCTCTTTCTGCACCCCTCTTCCCTCTTTCTGCAATCCTCTTGCCTCTTTGTGCACCTCTGTTGCTTCTTTCTGCACCTCTTTTGTTTCTTTCTGTACCTCTCACTTCTTTCTGCACCCCTTTAGCCTCTCTCTGTACCCCGCTTGCCTCTTTCTGCACCTCTGTTTCTTCTTTCTACACTTCTTTTGTTTCTTTCTGCAGCTCTCTTGCTTCTTTCTGTACCCCCTTGCCTCTTTCTCCATCCCTCTTCCCTCTTTCTTCACCCCTGTTGCCCCTTTCTGCACCTCTGTTCCTTCTTTCTGCACTTCTTTTGTTTCTTTTTGCACATTTCTTGCTTCTATCTGCCCCCTCTTGCCTCTTTCTGGATCCCTCTTCCCTCTTTTTGCACCCCTCTTGCCTCTTTCTGCACCTCTGTTGCTTCTTTCTGCACTACTCTTGCATCTTTCTGCACCTCTCTTGCTGCTTTCTGCACCACTCATGCTTCTTTCTGCACCCCTCTTCCCTCTTTCTGCACCCCTCTTGCCTCTTTCTGCACCCCTGATCCTTCTTTCTGCTTTTCTTTTGTTTCTTTCTGCACCTCTCTTGCTACTTTCTGCACCCCTCTCGCCACTTTCTCCATCCCTGCTCCCCCTTTTTGCATCTCTCTTGCTTCTTTCTGCACTTCTCTTGCATCTTTCTTCACCCCTCATCCCTCTTTCTGCACCTCTGTTGCTTTTTTCTATACTTCTCTTGCTTCTTTCTGCACCTCTCTTGCTTCTTTCTGCACCCCTCTCGCCACTTTCTCCATCCCTGCTCCCCCTTTTTGCATCTCTCTTGCTTCTTTCAGCACTTCTCTTGCATCTTTCTCCACCCCTCATCCCTCTTTCTGCACCTCTGTTGCTTTTTTCTGTACTTCTCTTGCTTCTTTCTGCACCTCTGTCCCTTCTTTCTGCAACCCTTGAGTCTCTTTCTGTAACCCTCTTCCCTCTTTCTGCACCCCTCTTGCCTCTTTCTGCACCTCTGTTCATTCTTTCTGCACTTCTTTTGTTTCTTTCTGCACCTCTCTTGCTTCTTTCTGCACCCCTCTTGCTTCTTTCTGCACCCCTTGTGCCTCTTTCACAATCCTCTTTCCTCTTTCTGCACCCCTCTTGCCTCTTTCTCCACCCCTCTTCCCTCTTTCTGTACTTCTTTTTATTTATTTCTGCACCTCCCTTGCTTCTTTATGCACCCCTTTTACCTCTTTCTGCACCTCTTTCCCCTCTTTCTGCTCCCCTCTTGCCTCTTTCTGAACTTCTGTTCCTTCTTTCTGCACTTCTTCTGTTTCTTTCTGCAACTCTCTTGCTTCTTTCTGTATCCCTCTTGCCACTTTCTCCACCCCACTTCGCCCTTTCTGCATCTCTGTTGCTCCTTTCTGCACTTCTCTTGCCTCTTTATGCACCTCTGTCCCTTCTTTGTGCAACACTTGTGCCTCTTTCTGCACCCCTCTTACCTCTTTCTGCTCCCCTCTTGTCTCTTTCTGCACCTCTGTTGCTTCTTTCTGCACTTCTTTTGTTTCTTTCTGCACCTCTCTTGCTTCTTTCTGCATCCCTCGTGCCTCTTTCTGCACCCCTCTTCCCTCTTTCTGTACTCCTCTTGCCTCTTTCTGCACCTCTGTTCATTCTTTCTGCACTACTTTTGTTTCTATCTGCACCTCTCTTGCTTCTTTCTGCACCACTCTTGCTTCTTTCTGCACCCCTTGTGCCTCTTTCACACCCCTCTTCCCTCTTTCTCCACCCCTCTTGCCTCTTTCTCCACCCCTCTTCCCTCTTTCTGAACTTCTTTTGTTTCTTTCTGCACCTCCCTTGCTTCTTTCTGCAACCCTTTTACCTCTTTCTGCACCCCTTTTCCCTCTTTCTGCTCCCCTCTTGCCTCTTTCTGCACCTCTGTTCCTTCTTTCTGCACTTCGTTTGTTTCTTTCTGCACCTCTCTTGTTTCTTTCTGTATCCGTCTTGCCTCTTTCTCCACCCCACTCACCCTTTCTGCATCTCTGTTGCTTTTTTATGCACTTCTCTTGCTTCTTTTTGCACCTCTCTTGCTTCTTTCTGCACCCCTCATGCCTCTTTCTGCACCCCTCTTCCCTCTTTCTGCACTCCTCTTGCCTCTTTGTGCACCTCTGTTGCTTCTTTCTGCACCTCTTTTGTTTCTTTCTGCACCTATCGCTTCTTTCTGCACCCCTTTTGCCTCTCTCTGCACCCTGCTTGCCTCTTTCTGCACCTCTGATTCTTCTTTCTGCACTTCTTTTATTTCTTTCAGCAGCTCTCTTGCTTCTTTCTGTACCCCCTTGCCTCTTTCTCCATCCCTCGTCCCTCTTTCTTCACCCCTGTTGCCTCTTTCTGCACCTCTGTTCCTTCTTTCTGCACTTCTTTTGTTTCTTTTTGCACATCTCTTGCTTCTATCTGCACCCCTCTTGCCTCTTTCTGGATCCCTCTTCCCTCTTTTTGCACCCCTCTTGCCTCTTTCTGCACCTCTGTTGCTTCTTTCTGCACCACTCGTGCTTCTTTCTGCACCCCTCTTCCCTCTTTCTGTACCTCTCTTGCCTCTTTCTGCACCCCTGTTCCTTCTTTCTGCTTTTCTTTTGTTTCTTTCTGCACCTCTCTTGCTTCTTTCTGCACCCCTCTCGCCACTTTCTCCATCCCTGTTCCCCCTTTTTGCATCTCTCTTGCTTCTTTCTGCACTTCTCTTGCCTCTTTCTCCACCCCTCATCCATCTTTCTGCACCTCTGTTGCTTTTTTCTGTACTTCTCTTGCTTCTTTCTGCACCTCTGTCCCTTCTTTCTGCAACCCTTGTGTCTCTTTCTGTACCCCTCTTCCCTCTTTCTGCTCCCCTCTCGCCTTTCTGCACCTCTGTTCCTTCTTTCTGCACTTCTATTGTTTCTTTCTGCAACTCTCTTGCTTCTTTCTGTATCATCTTGCCTCTTTCTCTACCCCACTTCCGCCTTTCTGCATCTCTGTTGCTTCTTTATGCACTTCTATTGCTTTCTGCACATCTCTTGCTTCTTTCTGCACCCCTCGTGCCTCTTTCTACACCCCTCTTCTCTCTCTCTGCACTCCTCTTGCCTCTTTCTGTACCTCTGTTGCTTCTTTCTGCACTTCTTTTGTTTCTTTCTACACCTCTCTTGCTTCTTTCTGCACCCCTCTTGCCTCTCCACCCCTTTTCCTTCTTTTTACATCTCTGTTGCTTCTTTCTGCGCTTCTCTTGCTTATTTTGGCACCTCTCTTGCTTCTTTCTGCACCCCTCGTGCCCCTTTCTGCACCCCTCTTGCTTCTTTCTGCAGCCCCTTGCCTCTTTCTCCACCCCTCTTCCCTCTTTCTGCTCCCCTGTTGCCTCTCTCCGCACCTCTGTTCCTTCTTTCTGTACTTCTTTTGTTTGTTTCTGCACATCTCTTGCTTCTTTCTGTACTCCTCTCGCCTCTTTCTGTACTCAAATGGGAAATGCAAGCTGTCAAGTTTAAAGGTCTGTGTGCTCTTGTGACTGAGGTATATGTCTACTTGTATATGTATTCTCACATGTGTTATGCATCTGAAGATGGTAGCATAAAAAGTGGGTAGCTTCTTCTATAGGTCGTTATATGTTCTCAATTCTTCTTTGTCATTCAGTTGCACAGGCAGACATGTTTTATGTATGTAGGTGTTATAGAGCCCTCAAATATACTATTGAATACCCATGTGCCCTGTCTTATGAGCAGAAAGAAATACATACACCTTTTTGTACACATATTTACAGAGTATGCTGTTTGAAACACAGGTATTCAAGTATTTCTATGTTTATTTTTATGCAACATGTCACTCGGTAAAAGCAGAGACACGCATGCATACCTTCACAAACTTGGTCAGACTTACAACAGTGATATGTTTAGGATTGCTGTTTTATGTTTGGTAGGTAGGCCTAACATTTTGAGCAGTTGATTAACAGTGAACCTTCAAGAGAAAAGTGAAGTTTAAGACATCTTGGAAGAAGTATTAGTGATTAGGCTACTTTGTATGAGTCTGTTGTAAGGTATAGTCGAACTAGGCCTCTTTCTGCACCTCTATTGGTTCTTTCTGTACTTCTCTTGCTTCTTTCTGTACCTTTCTTCTTCTTTCTGGACTTCTATTGCCTCTTTCTGCTCTTCTCTTGCTTCTTTCTGCGTCTTTCTTCCTCTTTCTGCACATTTCCTACCTATGTAGGCATATTTAGAAATTATCATTTAAAAAACCTTAAAAATTCACTGAAAAAACAGAGGTTTCAGGGATGTTATAGTTAGGAATTAGCATTTAAAAAACCTTTGAAATTCACAGAAAAAAACCATATGTTTAAGGGGCGTTATAGTTAGAAATTAGCATTTTAAAAACCTTAGAAATTCACTGAAAAAACCACAGGTTTCATGGATGTTATAGTTAGTTGGACATTTCACTCGTACAAAACCAGAGAAATTCGGCCGTTATAGATAGTTGAGCTAACTATAACTCGCGCCCCCGCAATGCACTGCTGATGAGGTCACATATTACATCACTCATGACATGGTCAGTGACATTACTGATGACATCACTGAAGACATCTCAAATGACATCACTGATGACATCATCTACTTAATATCTGATGTACCTCCTCACACCCTAATATAAACTTTCATACACCCATTCTAAAATACAGACTACCATTCTCAAAACTATAGACACAGCAATACCAGTTAGTACATACCCACTCACTGATTCATAGGTCTACACACATCCACTCACTCACCGATACAGTCACTCATACATGCAGTCACTCATTAATACAACCTCTGATATATGTACTCATACACCCATACAGACACTCACATACTGCCACTCATCCACAGATATACTCACCCAAAGACTCAATCACACTGCCATTTACTCACCAAAACAGTTATACACAAACCACCTCACTTATTCATACAGATACTAACACATACTTACTCTCTTATACAATCACTGACACAAGCACACGCTCATCCATACAGCCACTCTCACAATCACTCACTGTCACATATTGTTACGTATATACTCCAGCATTCACATATACTGCCTTTCACATATGTAGTTACTCACACATATACCACTGAGACATCCATTCACTCACCAACACGGACATACGCATACTCACTCACCCATACAGCCCCTCACAGATGCACTCATGAACCCATACACCCACTGAATCACCTACTCACACATCCATGGAGGGAGTCACACACCCCCCACCCACACAGACACTCAGGCACCCATACAGGTAATCAGACAACCAATCATTAACCCATATAGACACTCTTGTAGCTACTCACCAACCCATGCAGCCACTTACATACCAACTGACAGACTGATACAGACATTCACACAGATTAGTCATTCACCCATGCATTCACTAAGACACGTTTAATCTCTCACTTAAACAGTCAGTCACGCACCCACTAAATCATCCATTCAGACACTCATACACCCACTCCTTCTTCAATACACCTTTGCGTATCTATAATTAACATTCTTAAACTTTTAAAATCATCCAGTCTGTGGATGATGTCATCAGTGATGTCATTTGAGCTGTCATCAGTGATGTCACTGAAAATGTCATGAGTGATGTAATATATAATGTCATCAGTAGTGCATTGCGGGGGCGCGAGTAATAGTTAGCTCAACTAACTATAACGGCCGAATTTCTCTGGTTTTGTACGAGTGAAATGTCCAACTAACTATAACGTCCCTGAAATCTGTGGTTCTTTCAGTGAATTTCTAAGGTTTTTTTAAATGCTAATTTCTAACTATAATGTCCCTGAAACCTCTTGTTTTTTCAGTGAATATATATATATATACATATATATATATATATACAGCCGCAATCATTATACCGGATGGTAAAGGCAAGCTGATAATTGAAGCCTAAAGGCAGGCAAGCTGTTGTGTGCGTCCTGGGAGCTCAAGGGCGTTTTGGTGGAATATATATATATATATATATATATATCACGATCGCCGTCGTTGCTCTCAATCCATATATATACACACACACACACACGCACGCACGCACACATACGCATATACACACACACACACAAAATACTTGGATCATTTCTGATCAGATGCCAATGTCTAACCAATGCTTTCCTCATCAATGATGTTTGTCATGTAATGTGGTGATAAATCTGACTCCTTGGCTAATGTCTCTTTTCTCTCTTCATGTTTTCTTAGTGAACAGTGTGTCTTCCCTTTTGAATGCGGAAACCATCTCTTGTACTTGTTTCAATGTGGCTTCTGGGTAACCTCTCTGTTTTAACCATGATAGCATGCTGTCCTGGGTGGTTTTGAAATGGTCTTCACCACTACAAATGCATCACTCCCTCAGAAGCTCCCAAAACAGGATTTAATTCTTCAGAGTATGAGGGTAGAAACTATTTGCGTGTAGTATGCTGTTTCCAGCCATGGGTTTCCTAAACATTGTGGTTGTGAGTTTGGAGTCCTTAACAAGGATACGTACATCAAGAAAATCAATTTGTGTGCAGTTCATCTTACTAGTAAAGTTGATATTGAGGCTGTTCTTGTTTATGTCTTCCACAAACAGCCTGGCCATCCCTTTCTCCCCTTTCCATAGTATAAACACGTCACCTATGTAGTGGACCCATAAAATGAACCTCTTGGAAATTTTATAATTTAGTGTTGTCATAATGAGGAGTTATTATAATTAACAAATGAATTTGTAATAATAAATATTCTATGTATATATTTATATATCTCTATATATATTACCTACTGGCAGTTGCCAGTAGGTAGTTATAGTTAGAACCTAGTTTCCATAGGAAAAGCGTTTTTGTTTTGCCAATAACTTTGGCGCCGTTTGACGAATCTTCACGAAATTTTCAAAACTAATTGTTCATTCAGGTCAGCTCCTGTCTTGAAAGTTTGGGGGTAATTCGTGAAGGGGGGCCAAGAAAAAAGGGGGGTCCCATAACACGTTTTCCCCATGTTAATTTCCATAGGAAACTTTAGACACTGCTACAGGCAGAACTGCTGAACTAATTACACCAAATTTGGCAGAGAGATAGCTCTTGGTCCAGAAAGCACGCTTTTGTTTAAATGGTGTAAATCCGTTCAGTAGTTTGTGAAATATTTAAAGATTTACAGATATCGATATTTGAGAATTGTGAGATCCGATTGGCTGAGGCGTTCCGAGCACGAGCTTGCCTGCGATTGGCTGCCAACACTTCAAATTAGGAAGCCTTGGCAGCCATTTTGTGAGTCGGTTGAAACGAGTATGGGGAAAAGGGGGGAAAAAGTAGAAGAGGGTATGGTAGGAACACTGTAATCTTCTTAGGGTGCCCAGGGGGTGTCACAGGGAGTCGGAATGTAAAGAAACATTTTTATATGTTTTCGGCGAAATTCGCGTAGGGACTGGAAATCACAGTGTTAAAAAGAAAAACGAAGCGCGGTGTGGAGTGCTTCGTTTAATTAAGCCCCTGGGTGGGCTAGTTCCTGGGAGCAATGTTTAGTTATGATGCAGGGTTTACTTCTGTCAGGGGGAGTGCCACTTCCTTGGAGTTAATATAATGATATGGGGAGGTGGGGGGTAGGCGTCTTCCCTCCCCCTCCGCTCCGAGGAACATCACGTGTTTGGAGGTATACGTAAAATTTAAGTGTGGAGGGGTGAAGCTTCCCCCAGACTGTCCCGGGGGGCACTATTTCTTTGGGCATTCATGAATTAAAATGTGGGGTCTGTTACAGACTGCCGGCCCCGGGGAGTACGATGTTAGCGGGCTTTAAATTGGATGGAGGCGCATCGTCCAATTTCCCTTGAGGAGCTTTCCATGGCTCTGGGTATCGTTATCTCTGAGGGCCGGTTCCAACAATGAGCTGTGGTGCCTACGCCATGGAAATTGTAGTTTGCTATGGCAAGGCGGGATCTATGCAGAGTTCCGGCTCTGTCATAGCAAACTTTTGCTGAGGAGGAAATTTGCTCTCGCTTTTATGAAGCAAAGCAGATTTGGTTTTAGGCAAAGGGAGCTTGCATGAAGCAGCTGGCTTTGTTGAAAAGGAATGCCGGCTGCCGCAGGAGGTGGGGAGGTGGCAGGGAGTGCGGGGAATTGGGGCTGTTTGCCCGGTTACCAAACATTTTGGCGAGGCTCCGGGGGATGCGGTTTCCTGGGCCTAAAGTGGTCCGGATGAGGTGGTGTAACGAAACTTGAGGGAGCCCCCCTGCAAGGTACGTGGAGGGGACCCCTCTCGACTCAATCAGGAGCTCTCCGGCCGGAGAGCTGTGCTGATGGGACCATCTGGAGCCTGGGGGCCCCCCGCAGTGCAGGGGGCTGCGGGGGCCTGTGTGACTGAGTTATAGGGTGCCTCTAAAAAGAGCCCTTGTTTTCATTGTGAGTTTGTTGGAGCTACATGTAAGTGCGCATGCACAGCTTCAGGTTGTTGAGAAAAACTCTGTTTCCTTGATCTGTGAAATGAACTCCATCACTTCTGTAGATGCCATCCATATGAAAATGTATGTTGTTGTTGTGGATGGACCCCATTCTATGATCTCTGAGGTATGCAGACACAGCTTTATTTACATTCTTCCTAGCTTTCTCAATTTGAGGAAAGAATTGATTTGACCATTTCCACTTCTGTCTTTGGCATATATTGGAGTATACTAAGACAGTTTGGGGCAAAAGCAATATCAATTGTGCAAAGGTATCCTTCATGAGCATTTCCAGATCTACCCAAGTCAATGTGCCTAGCTCCTTGCCACCACAGTGCACAATCATGAGGTCAGGGGGTTGGAGATGCAAAGAGGTTTTAACCAAAGGCAACAATTGGTGCCACTTTAATCCTCTCTGTGCAACCATTTAATGTCCACATTTTGTAAACCTAGGTCTTTGTCAATACGTCTGTGTTCAGCATACCTTTTGCACCAGAAAACATAGCTGTGTCCTACGATCCATACCAGCATTTTGAAGGTATGGCTGGAAGGAATCAAAAGATGTCGGTAGCTCATGTAGTCTGTTGGTAGAATGAGAGATATGTTGAAAGGTGGAGAAGAAGCTCTTTTTTGAGAAAACGATAACTGATTGGGTGATGAAGAACATTGTGTAGTAAAAACTTGGGTGCATGTTACTTTCGTGAAAAAGTATGCTTCTGTTTGGTTAATAAAAAATGTTTGAAATGTACACTACATAGGATACGATCAGACGTGCGGAGCGCAACCACACCTGCTACTTGCATTTGGAAGGTACTGTTCTTAACTCAAAAAATGGTGAACTTGTGACCTGCACCTGCTATTGAATGTCCCAGAAACTGTTAGGATGAAGTATGGTGAACTTATGACCTGCAAGTGGCGTTGAATGTTCCAGAAACAGTTGGGATGAAATTTGGTGAACTTCTGACCTGCAGCCTTCCGCTGAATTTTGCAGAAACTGTTGGTATGGAAATTGGCGAAAAGGTGATTGGGGAGGAGTAGAAATAACTGTGGTATTAAAATATGAAATGCAAAATTAACTACAACTCATAAGCTATTAAAGTAAATTTTTCGAAATGAGTAGTATGTCTAGAAAAAGTGTGTTCTTTAAAATTTGCAGTAGTATTATTAGAAATAGGCTTCTGAAGTGTTGTAAGGGTTCAGGGCTGTATGGCGATGCAGCAGTGTGGGGGAGTGTCCAATCCACAAAATAAGAGAACCAGTTTGGGGCGTTTTAGAAGAGAGTTAGAGAGGGTTAATATGAGTAACCAATAAAAATGTGTTTTGCAATTTGAAATAATGAAGGAAGGATTTTTATTTGTTATGTACATGTATCTGTGCAGAAAGAGACGGGAATTTTGACATTACTGGTTGTATTCTTGACGAGAGTCTAGAATTATACATTTATTGTCTGAGAAAGAAAATATTGCATGTGTTTGTGAAATTCGAAATCTGCATACCAACTACAGAGGTGAGTTAGAAATTAATAAGGTGTGTTATATATTGTGTAGTAGTGGTTAAGTCTTTGAGATGATATTTTTAAGTTTGAAAATATTTTTGGGGGTAAATAACATAGTATTACTGAAGTGTGCTGTTTCAGATTTGTTACAAAATGTGCATAGAGTGTGAGTAGTTGCTGAACAAGTACCCCATAATATTTAGGAGTTTTCGAGGAAGAAGAAGTGTAGTTTGTCATGTTTAAAGGAGTCTATGGTTTTGAAAGTGAGGTACAGGGTTAATTTGGGTTCCAAAATGAATTCGGGCAACATAAAGAAAATGTTGCACATTTGCACATTGTTACATGTCGAAAAATAGTGGGGAGGAGGGGTTAGAAGAGCATGTTTTATTAACTTGAGGGACATTTAAAAAAAAAGAAATGTTGCCTGCAGACGTTGTGTGTGGACTTTTGACACTGGTGAACTATATTTGTACATAAGTGTAAGCAACTGTCACAGTCCCTGGCCGTGCAGAATGTGCAGACATTAGAAGGACGGCAGATCGAGAGACTAAGAATGACACGTCCCTTTCTATATGTATTTTTACACGTGTTATGCATCGGAAGATTCCATAACTATATAGCAGTGGTATAGATCTATTTGTATGTTTCTTTTAAGTATGTGCGAAAAGATACAGCGCCATGTACGCATGGTTTCAGTGATATGGTGACACTGTCAACTGTGATATGAAAAGGGTTTCTGCTTTGCATTTGGATAGAGTCAACACTTTTAGTAGTTGCTGAGTAGTGAAGAATGAAAAGACAGATGAGGTGAAATACATGGTGGTAAAGGGATTAGTGATTATGGTACTTCGTATGAGTGTTTGGGAAGGTATTGTTGAAGTAAGCCATATATATTTAAGTGTTTTTGTGAAATGAGGAATGCAGTCTCTTATGTTGAAAGGTCTGCATGGTGTTCCGAGTAAGGTACAGGGTTGAATTAATATCGAAAATCGGCCCGATCAATGTAAGAGAAATAAGGATGTTTGTAGATTGTGCCTTGTCGGAAAATACAGGTGGGGGGGAGCGTTTCTTTACGAGATATGTTTTATGAATGTGTGAGAGATAAAAAAAGAAATGGAAATGTTCCGAGCATATTTTGTGTACGAATTTGTTCACACTGGTGAAGTAAATGTGTATATAAATGGAGGGAATTGTCAGGGTCTTTCCCTGTGCTGAATCTGCGTATATTAGAGGGCCGGCAGATCAAGAGTTTGTGGAATGACACGTCCTCTCTTCATCCCCCCGCTCCTTCCTCCCGCAACCTAACGGTTTGTCTCCCGTCGTTTGTAAAAGGAACGTAAAAGAGGCCCAGGTACCCTGAAAAATAGCACTTAGACCTTCACTGGCTTGTTGGTGGCATCTGTACAGCGCAGAGAAAGTTGCAATCGGTTTCAGTGGTACACGAGTGCACTGTGTGATGTTGCAAGGGTTACATGGTCTTGTGTCTAAGGTACAGTGATGAATTGGGGTCCAAAATCGGCCAGGGTAATGTCCAAGAAATGGCCTTCTGCAGATTGAAGCTTGCGGGAAAATACTGGACATGCTTTATTAACTTCAGTGAGATGAAAAAAATGAAATGTTGTTTGCACACCGTGCATTGGTTTGTGCACACTTGTGAAGCACACGTGAATATAAGTTAAGGTATTGTCAAGCTTCGTGCTCGTGCTGAACCTGCGTACATCACAGGGGCGGCGGATCGAGAGACTGGGAATGAAACATCCCTTGAGCCCCCCCCCTCTCTTTCCTCCCTCTCTCTAATGATTTTTCTCTCGTTGTTTGTAAAAGGAAGGTAACAGAGGCCCATTGCGTTGACCATCACTGGGCTGCTGGGGGCATCTGACGGGCAGAGAGAAAGTCATAATCGATTTCTGTGCTATATAAAAAAGCCGCACACAGGGGAATATTATGAAGGAAGGAAGTGGCGGAGAGAGGCGTTAGCCTTCTTGGCTTAACGCCTCTCTCTGCCACTTCAGAAACGTGAGGCTGCATCATATTAACAAGGATATGGTGCAGCCTTGCGTTTCCCCCTGCGATGGCGCTAAGTTTCACAACTTAGCGCCAACGCTGGCACCCTTGCACTCTGGTGCTAGGGTGTCTGTGAGCAGGGAGGTTTGTTTATGTACAGGAAGGTGTCCCTTCCTGCTCATAAACAAACCTAAAATGCCAGTTTGTAACTTATGTGTGTGCTGCTTCATGCAGCACACATGTAAGTTACAAAACGGCATTTTGAAAAAAGGCTTGTTTATGTACAGGAAGGGACACCTTCCTGTACATAAACAAACAATGGCATTTTTTTTTTTGTCCTCATACCACCATTGTTTGCAGAGTCAAGCCCGATATCGGATCTGTACCACCCCAGGCTATTTGCAATTTAACATATAGTCCTGCGATCCAGTCCATCCAGTTCCCTGGATACTGGTTCCACGCAGGTGTAATCATAGGACATGGGAGAGTTGAGATCTTGTTATTTCGTTCCAAATCAGATAGTCTTCCCATATTTTACTACATGTTCCACCCTCAATTCCCATGTCCATTTTGCAAATAGTTTTAACCGCTTGAAGCCACTGAAAACCATTTGGTGGTACAGAATCTATCCATCTCTTGCAAATCTCTCTTCTAGCGAGTAGGATCAGATAGAAAAGTAGAGCCCTCCTATTTGCCGATAGAAAGAAGGTCGGCTGATCTTCCAGCCCTATCAGGATCAATGTGAGGCTCAATCTAATATTGGTCTGCAGAATTTCATTAATTACTTTTCCGACCATATGCCAATACTCCTGTAGTTTGGGGCATTCGAAAAACATATGTCTATCATCCGCACTTAACATACCACATCTATGGCATCTTGGGGCTACAGTGATTACAAATTTTGCCAATTTCTGAGGGGTCCAATAGAGCTGATTAATTGTGAAGAAGTGGTTTCTCTTCAGGTTTGCTGGTTTAACCACCTTATAGAGTAGTTTGAGTGAAAGTTGCCACATTTTCTGCGGCTCCGTCATCTGAATTATGCCATCCCAGATCTCGTATGGTGCTTTTAACTTCTTAACTTCCGCGGACACCAACGTCCAATACCAGTCGCTGACTTCCTTACTCCTAGGGGCCTCTTTCTGCAGTTTCTTTTCAAAATCTCAGACTCCACCAATCTCCCTCCTATTTAACCAGGATAACACCTGTATGTATTTAAACCTTGAGAGGGAACCGCCGGTCTTTACCATCAAGATTTCCCATGGCACCACCTCCTTCATCACCAGGAGATCCCCCGACTGGTCGATTCCCGCCCTCCTTAACGGGATGCTTAGCTGATCTTGTAGACATTCTGGCGTGCCTGGTGAGTCCCATATTGGTGCCCCATCCAAGAAGTAGCCCATTCCGAGTATTTTCCTTATGCTTACCCACAAGGTAAGTGCCGCCTTAAGTATCTTCAGTCTGACTTTTTAAAAACATTTCCTTGCCCCAAACTGATAGAGAAACCCCTTTGAGCCCTGCTCCTTAACCATTTCCTCCAATAGCCCACCCCAATCCAAGGGGCCTGGCTTGCCTAAAAGTATTCTGCAGTTTTTAAACTGAAAGGCCATGCAGTATAATCTTAAGTCTGGGAGTGCCAGCCCGCCTTTTCCCAGTTTACGTCTTAATTTTTTCCAAGACAACCTTACACCTCTAGCTGCCCAGACAAAACTACCCAATTTCCCCTGTAGTTTATCTATCATGCCTTTGGGGAACGTAAGAGGGATACAATTAAAAAGGTATGTCAGCTTGGGTAATACCACCATTTTAATAAAATTTACTCTTCCATATAATAAAAGTGGTAGATTTATCCATCTGATACGTGTTTTTTCGATTTCCTTCACTACCCTTTCTAAATTGTGCTGAGGGATTTCCTCCAATGAATTAATAATGTCTATTCCAAGATACCTGATCTCTCTCTGTACCCTTCCATTCCAGTCTGGGATGCTCCAACATAAAGTCCCGGTTTTTTAATTGTTTACCAGATACCCTGAGAATGCCCTGAACTCTTTAGCCAATAGTTCCACCCTGGGAATCGTTGAAGCGGGGTCTGCTGTATAGATGATGAGATCATCCGCATATAACGCGATTTTCTTATTATATGCGCCTGCACAGAAAGCAATCACCCATTCATCCTGATGAAGCATCCGTGATAGATCGATCTACATGAAGGGATAGTGCTCCAGTTCCCAGAATGAGGTATGCCTTAAAAAGTCTGATGCAAGACTTAGGACTGGTAGACGTCTGGAGACATTTGAGAGGGAAGGTGAGAGGGTATACATTTCATAGCAAAAAACATCATCATTTCTCAAGATTAGATTATTTCTTGGTGGATAAGTGTCTTGCCTCTAATATTAAAAGGATTGAGCACCTTCCAGCCCACATATCGGACCATTCTGCAGTTATTATGACGCTACACGACCCAGGCCCGCAGCCCTGTAAGAGGTGGACGATAAAGCGTGCCCTTCTCTTAGATGAGAGGGTAGGGTCTGCTTTGAAAGAGGCTAGTTTAGAATACTTCATATATAACAAAGGCACTGCCCCCCCCCCCGGAATAGTATGGAATGCCTTTAAGGTGTATATACGGGGGGTCTTAAAAAATCTTGGGTGTGCCAAAAGTAGAGAAGAAAGGGCAGAATTAGCAAAGATCGAAAGAGAAGTTGGAAATCTTGAAGAAGCCTTGCATTCTATAGATGCAGGAGAAGAAAGGGAGGGGATGGTAAGAAGGTTGGATGAGGCCCAACTAAAATACAAGATCAAGTTGGAGCTAGAGTGTAAGGCAAGGTGGCAGGCTGCAAATGTTAGGGAATTTGAGTATGGAGAGAAAGCAGGGGCTCTGCTAGCATGGATGTCCAGGATAGAAAGAACTAGAAATGGGATAAAGGAGTTGAGGGGGCCGACAGGGGAGGCGCTTGATAATTGGGAAGACATGCAGAACCATGTAGTGGCACTTTTTGCGCAGCTTTATAAGGAAGATGTGAACCCTGAACCCCAAAAGCTTAAAAGTTGGCTTAGGTCACTGGGTCTCCCTACATTGAATGGCGAAGGGGAACAGAAGATGGAAGCTGAAATCACGCAGGAGGAAATTAGGGGGGCAATAAAAAGAGCTAAGAACGGGAAGGCTGCTGGCCTAGATATCATCCCCTCAGAAGTATACAAAATTTTAATAGAGGAGGTCCTCCCTGTCTGAGAAAATTTGTTTAATATGGTATATAGGGGGAGGCACACTTTCCGGAATCATGGAGAGAGGCCTCCATAGTTTTGATCTTAAAACCAGCAAAGGATCCCGGGAAAGCTGAGTCATATCGACCGATATCCCTGCTAAATGCGGACTATAAACTCTTTGTTAGCATTTTAGCAGGCAGGCTGTCTAAATTAGCCCCTCAGCTTATCCATGTGGATCAAAAGGAATTTATCCCTGGGAGGCAGATTCACGAATTGACTCAGCAGCTAATAGGTAGTATTGATCTAGCAACATCAAGGGCGGTCCCCTTGGCGGTAATTACGTTGGATGCCGCCAAGGCTTTTGATCGTGTCTGTTGGAATTATCTTTGGGAAGTATTGGAGGCCATGGAGTTCGGGCCACGTTTTGTAACAACACTAAAAGCCTTATATTATCGTACCACAGCTAGGATCCTCCTTAATGGCGCCCTTACTAGTAGCTTCCCGATTTCCAGAGGGACGCGACAGGGGTGCCCTATCTCACCATTATTGTTCGATATTTATATTGAACCATTTGCCCAGATGCTTCAACAAACCATGGCATTTTGCTTTTTCCATGTGTGCTGCACAAGCCAGCACACATGGAAAAAGCAAAAACGGGAGAAATAAAGCATTTCTCCTCCTTTCGCCAAATTAAGAGCAGGGTTTTCCTGGACTTAATTTTGGTGCTGCCTCCTATTAACGCTGCCCTTGTTAATAGGAGGCAGCGTCAAATCAATGGGTGTTGTGGTGGAACGCCCACCACAACACCCACTGCACGTCCCTTTCACGCTAAACACAGCGTGAAAGGGGCCTTATTAACAAGGCAGCGTTAAGCCACGTTAAGTGGCTTAACGCTGCCTTGTTAATAAGCGAGGTCCCTATCGCCACCACAACGTCACTGAAAGTGACGTTGTGGTGGCGATAGGGGCTTGTTAATATGCCCCACAGTTGCAACTTACATATCGCCCCAATTTACATTGCTCGAAGATTGGTGTTAACATTTAATTTTGCTGAGGTATGTCTATGCTTGAACCTGTATTTTCACACGAGTTATATATTGGACTATGCGATAACTATAAAACACAGGTATAGATGTAGTTGTATGTTTCTTTTAAGTATGATGCCACTACGAAAAGGCACAGGAGATGTATGCATCCTTTTAGTAATATGGTGAAACTGTCAACTGTAACCTGGAAAGGGTTTCTGGTTTGCATTTGGTTAGGCCAAGATTGTTAGTAGTTGGTAGGTAGTGAACATGGAAGAGGCAAATTACGTTAAAAACATGGTGGGAAAGGTATTAACTGTCAGTATTGTATTTGTAACATATGACACAGACATGAAACATCAAAAAAAATATATTTTAAAGTACATGGCGGAATGTGTAGTATATGTGCCACAACAGTATAGTAGTGAATCGATATCTGATAAAGAGAGATGTCATCAGAAAAAGAGAATAGAGAAAGGACTATCTTGAGGTACGTTTCTCTCTCAGCTAAAAGAAGTGTTATCATAAAACAGAACATCTCAGAGGTTTGTCTGCAGACTACATAACTTTTAATATAGACAGTAAAGTCCCCAACAGCCAAGTCGCCCGTTTCATGGACTAGCTGTGTAACAAGCAGGGAAACGGAGCGGAAACATCAAGAGAGCGTAACCAAGTCTGTAAAGGGGAATTCGTAAACAAACTCAATGTCTGAAAATCCAAAAAGGAAGGAAAAGCGAAAAGAGAAAAAGAAAAAAAAACAGTGTTCATGAAGTGTAGAAATAAGAGCTTGTCAAATCGGGTTACCATGCGCACTTACGGAGATTCATCGAAGCTCAAGAACTCAGAAGCACTGTGATATACAATCAGTTCCAAAAGGTCATCTGCACCTCTCCAAGCAAAGAGTGTCACCATCCAATTCAGCAAGTCGAAAGAACAGACATGGTCATCGTAATCTTCTGCAAGCAGGACCATGTCAGGGCAACTTGCATGATATGCGATGATACTCTGCTGCAAGAGGCTCTCCGTATGAGCGCATGTACTCCATCTTCCCCTTATTGCATTATGAAATGCATCCATCAAGCGTGTGTCTCCGGAACAGTCCTGGTCATGAGCCAGCAATGGACGCAGCAACAATTCATAATCCAGGGGATCGCGGGAAGTAGTAGAGAGGCAGACATGCAGGTCGCATTCAAAGGGGCATCGGAGACAGTAGAAGATAGGTTGCACGCAGGTGAAGTACACGTAGCGGAAATTTAGTCTATATCTGATGCCAAATATCGCCAATGGCAAGCATTCAAAAAGTTGTAGCATTCGTTCACGGTATAGCTGCATTTGTCGTGGATGGGGTTGAAGCAGAGGACGGGCAGCCATTTCATAGTAGGAGCTAAAGAACGACTACTGCGGAAACAAGGAAGGAGCACCAAGGGACCCGCCAAATGCGCTTGCAAAATTAGAATGAATGAAATCCGGTGTTACTATAAAAAAAGTCTGAAAAGAGATAACAAGGCGGGAGTCGCATAGTTTAGAAAAATGTGGTAGGCCTTGAGTTTCAGAGTGATTAAATATTTGGTGTATAAATTGTGCAAAATGTAGTGGGAGATTTCCATAGAAGACTGAGTCAATGTCAGTTGCTATTTTAGCCACCTGCTATTTGAAGGTCTCACGAGGTTATGTGAGAGCCGTTTGTTGTTCAAACAGCAGCGTTTTCTGTTAGTGTTCGCTATTAATGTATGTTTTCAAAGTAGGAATGGAAGGCCAGACCAAACTATCTTCAAGCACATGTGGGGGAGGACAAAAGACATTGGTGGAACATGTTACACGTTGTGAAAGAGTTGCTCTGTACGGAACGCCTGCTTGTAGGTCACAGCACTTGCGGTTATTTGGAATAAGATAATTGCTTTTGAAAAGCACACTGAGTGTGGGATTAACAGCAGCTACTGGAGTTTGTTTAAAAAAACAGTTTAAATTAGGGGCCGAAAGTTAGAATTTCCGTTTAATTTAACTTGTGTACAAACTAAAGAATATTGAACGGAACAAAGTGTGGTTCTCGGTTACGAAAACTTACTTATCTTCATTATGACAGCAAAATGCAAAACCATTGAATCCAATTCATGAATAAAAGTAGTTTCAAGGTAGTTAAATGAATAAATGGGGTAATGTTTTATGCAATCATGGAGGCTGTGCTATACGAGATCAATCAATCAAACATTACCAACAGAATTATGCAATCCACCCGTTTGTATTTTTGGAATTAATTAATGAGTGAGGCAGTATGAAAGCACTCATCGATTCCCTCAGGTACTACCCATGCACTCCCACAATGACCCAGAAATTACTCTCGAAGTCATCTTTTAACTCAGGCAGTTTCAATGCAGTGTTGTAAACAGGTAGGTATTATCTTTTTACTGATATAGTTACTTAGGCAGTAGCGATGCAGTCATAGAATCAAGTACGCCCTACTACCACACAAATTAAATAAATCATGGATTACTTATGCAGTTATGCAATGAGCCTGGGAGTACTTTTGCACTGAAGCATTCACTGAGGCACTATGGGGCATATTAACAAGCCCCTATCGCCACCACAACGTCACTTTCAGTGACGTTGTGGTGGCGATAGGGGCTTCACCTTATTAACAAGGCAGCGTTAAGACACTTAGCGTGGCTTAACGCTGCCTTGTTAATAAGGCCCCCTTTCACACTGTGTTTAGCGTGACAGGGACGTGCAGTGGTTGTTGTGGTGGGCGTTCCACCACAACACCCATTGATTTTGACGCTGCCCCCTATTAACAAGGGCAGCGTTAATAGGAGGCAGCGCCAATATTAAGTCCAGGAAAACCCTGCTCTTAATTTGGCGAAAGGAGGAGAAATGCTTTATTTCTCCTCGTTTTGCTTTTTCCATGTGTGCTGCCTTGTGCAGCACACATGGAAAAGCAAAATACCATGGTTTGTTTATGTGCAGGAAGGTGTCCATTCCTGTACATAAACAAACCTTTTTTCAAAATGCCGTTTTGTAACTTACATGTGTGCTGCATGAAGCAGCACACACGTAAGTTACAAACTGGCATTTTAGGTTTGTTTATGAGCAGGAAGGGACACCTTCCTGTACATAAACAAACCTCCCTGCTCGCAGACACCCTTGCACTCTGGTGCAAGGGTGCCAGCGTTGGCGCTAAGTTGTGAAACTTAGCGCCATCGCAGGGGGAAACGCAAGGCTGCACCATATCCTTGTTAATATGGTGTAGCCTCGCGTTTCCGAAGTGGCGGAGCGACGCGTTAAGCCAAGAAGGCTAACACCTCTTTCCGCCATTTCCTTGATAATATATCCCTATGTATGCAGAGATGAATTTTTTGAAGTACTATCTATGAACTTATCCATTCAGTGATGTACAATGGAAGCATTTCTCCAATTATTCTGGCAATACACTGTGACTCATAGAAACTGTGAGGCAGTATGTTATGATGGCCACTAACCTGTATTCCAGATTGTTCAGTCCTGGCGCTGACAGGCCCCCAACCCCTCCGACGTGAAACAGAATGGCAGTAGTAGAATATACACAGCCATACTATATCATGTCAGGGGAGAAGGAGAATAGGGTCGAGAAGAGAGAAAAAGAGAAATGACGAAATGTCATCAAGTGTCTTACTGCGTCAATGTTTCTCTTCTCAGGCACTCGGGAATGTAGGGTTTCTCAAGGCATTCCCTGAGGTACTATGTATGCAGAGATTAATTTTTTAAAGTACTATCTATGAACTTATCCATTCAGTGATTTACAATGGAAGCATTTCTCCAATTATTCTGGCAATACACTGTGAGACATAGAAACTGTGAGGCACTATGTTATGACGGCCACTAACCTGTATTCCAGATTGTTCAGTCCTGGCGCCGACAGGCCCCCAACCCCTTTGAGGTGAATCAGGGTCACAGTAGTAGAATATACACGGCCACACTATATCACCCCAGGGGAGAAGGAGAATAGGGACGAGAAGAGAGAAAAAGAGAAATGACGAAATGTCATCAAGGGTCTTACTGCGTCAATGTTTCTCTTCTCAGGCACTCAAGAATGTAGGGTTTCTCAAAGCATTCACTGAGGCACTATGTATGCAGATATTAATTTTTTAAAGTACTATCTATGAACTTATCCATTCAGTGATTTACAATGGAAGCATTTCTCCAATTATTCTGGCAATACACTGTGAGTCATAGAAACTGTGAGGCAGTATGTTATGACGGCCACTAACCTGTATTTCAGATTGTTGAGTCCTGTCGCTGACAGGCTCCTAATCCCTTTGACGAGCAATAGAATGAAAGTAGTAGAATATACACGTTCAGACTATATCCCCGCAGGGGGGAAGGGAATGGGGATGAGAAGAGAGAAAATGAGAAATGAGGAAATGATATCAAACGTCTTATTGTGTCAACGTTTCTCTTCTCAGGGACTCGGGAATGTAGGGTTTTGCAAGTGAACTGTGTCTTCTGAATTCTGTCTCGTTGTGAACAGGAGTTGGTGACGTTAGATGTAAATGCAAATAAACAAATAATGTAACAACTGAATATCAAACACACATTGAACTTTTTAGCATCTTTTGTACAAATACCTAAAGTTTCGATATTTTGATAAGTCTCGATATCCAGATATAATAAAACATTTTTCTAAATATTATTCTTTCAAGAAATACTTTTAGTTACTTGTTTCATAGAGCACAAGAAGCAATTACAATGGTTAATTCCACCATTCGGATAAATAGTCACATATTATACATATCTACTATTCCTTAATCCAACAACTTACAAGTCCGTAATCTGTTTTGTTGTCGTGAAAGAAGAATCCGACGCTGGAGAAGGGAAGCTGTATCGCAGACTGGAGACAGGTAAATGAGTCGCAAATACAAAAGTAAGCGATTCTGAAAGGGCTGGGTGTGGTTTATATAGTCTTTGGTTACTAAGTAGTCTATGGAAGCAACGTGCTGCCCCACGCATCTAGATATCACGTTTTTTGGTTAACATGTGCTCACGTTTTGACTGTTTGACACGTGCACATGTTGGGAAAGGTTGAAAACTGTTAACCGCTAAAGCTTCTCATTTGCATCCTCACACGTGTTAACTGTTTGACATGTGCACACGTTGGTAGAGGTTAAAAACTGTTAGCTGCCAAAGCGTCTCATTTGTATCCTCGTGACTGAAAACGCCTCACGCTTGCTATGATTCTGAATACAAGACATATGAATAAACTATGGTTCAGAATACAAGAAATAGAAATAAACATAGGAAACATTTAGCACCACCATGCTTCAATATTTTGATCAGTGCGAAGTAAGTTTTAATCATGGCTGAATTAAGAGTCATGACACAGTACTGTTACAGTCATTTTTTCAGTACAGAAGTATGCATGTATTTATGTAATTCACTGAAAGAAACATAGGTTTCAGGGACGTTATAGTTAGAAATTAGCATTTAAAAAACCTTTGAAATTCACTGAAAAACCATAGGTTTCAGGGGCGTTATAGTTAGAAATTAGCATTTAAAAAACCTTAGAAATTCACTGAAAAAACCATAGGTTTCAGGGACATTATAGTTAGTTGGAAATTTCACTCATACAAAACCAGAGAAATTCGGCTGTTATAGTTAGTTGAGCTAACAATAACTCGCGCCCCTGCAATGCACTGCTAATGAAGTCACATATTACATCGTTCATGACATGGTCAGTGACATCACTGATGACATCACTGATGGCATCTCAAATGACATCACTGATTACATCATCCACATGATCCTCTGATGCACCTCTTGACACCCTAATATAACCTTTGATACACCCACTCTAAAATATAGACTACCATTTTCGAAACCATAGACACACCAATACCAGTTACTACATACCCAATCACTGATTCCTAGGTCTACACACACATCCACTCATTCACCCATACAGTCACTCATACATGCAGTCACTCACCAATACAGCACTATCATTTGCACTCATACACCTATACAGACACTCACACACTGCCACTCATCCGTAGAGTTACTGGCACACCTAGTCAGTCATGCAAAGAATCAATCACACTCCCAATTACTCACCTATACAGTTATACACACACCACCTCACTTATTCATACAGATACTAACACGTACTTACTCTCTCATACAATCACTGTTACAAGCACACACTCATCCATACAGCCACTCTCACAATGACTCATTCTCACATATAGTCATTTATATACTCCAACACTCACATATACTGCCTTTCACATATGTAGTTACTCACACATGTACCACTGAGACATCCATTCACTCACCAACACACCCATACACTCACTAACCCACCCATACAGCCCTTCCCAGATGCACTCTTGAACCCATAAACCCAGTGAATCACCCACTCACACATCTATGCACAGAGTCACACACCCCCACCCACCCACACAGACACTCAGGCACCCATACAGATACTCAGACAACCAATCAATAACCCATATAGACACTCATGTAGCTACTCACCAACACATGCAACAGCTTACATACCAACTGACAGACTGATACAGACATTCACACAGTTTAGTCACTAACCCATGCATTCAGTAATACACATTTAATCACTCACTTATACAGTCAGTCACACACCTATTAAATCATCCATTCAGACACTTATACACCCAGTCATTCTTCAATACACCTTGGCATATATATATATATATATATATATATATATATATATATATATATATATATATATATATAAAACATATTTAAACTTTACAGAAACACACAGTCACTGGATGATGCCATCAGTGATGTCATTTGAGATGTCATCAGTGATGTCATCAGTGATTTCACTGACCATGTCATGAATGATGTAATATGTGACATCATCAGCAGTCCATTGCGGGGCGCGAGTTATAGTTAGCTCAACTAACTATAACAGCCGAATTTCTCTGGTTTTGTATGAGTGAATTTTCCAACTAACTATAACGTCCCTGAAACCTATGGTTTCTCAGTGAATTTCTAAGGTTTTTTAAATGCTAATTTTTAACTATAACGTCCCAGAAACCTATGGTTTTTTCAGTGAATCTATATATAGATATCTATATCTATATATATCTAAATATCTATCTATCTATCTATCTATCTATCTATCTACATATATACACCTTTATATAGCTATATATATGTATATTAAACTACAAATCGTTCCCTCTCATGGAAACAGACCAGAGTACACAGCGGGGCTGCAGAAGTTCCTTTTATTTTGAAGTGCATGACGCGTTTCAGCGAGTGTGCCTTTTTCAAATGCTAATGACTTCCAGGTTTGTCTGCACCTTTCATTTACATGCTGCCTCATTGTCATTGGAGGAAACATCCTGCCAAATTCTCATTGGAAAAGAATTTGTGGCCACTCCAAAGACTGCATCTCCCAGCATGCCCCAAAATTATTCTTTGGAAGCTTGAAAGTACTTTTGATGACAGCCCTCCAATTTAAAGTTGTTTATATATATATATATCAGTGAAAAAACCAAAGGTTACAGGAACGTTATAGTTAGGCTGACATTTCACTCGTACAAAACCAGAGGAATTCAGCAGTTATAGTTAGCTGAGCTAACTATAACTCTCGCCCTGCAGTGCAATGCTTATGACCTCACATATTACATCACTCAAGATATGATCAGTGACATCACTGATGACATCACTGAAGACAACTCAAGAGACAACACTGATGACATAATTGATGACATCATCTGGTGACTGTGAGTGTTTTTAAAAAATTTAGGAGTGTTAAATATATATACACCAAGGTGTATTGATGAATTAGTAAGTGTATGAGTACCTGTATGGATAATTTAGTGGGTGTGTGACTGACAGTATAAGTGAGTGATTATACGTGTCTCAGTGAATGTATGGGTGAGTGACTAGGTTTTGAGAATATCTATATCAGTCTGTTAGATGTGTCTAATTGGCTGTATGGGTTGGTGAGTGGGTACATGAGTGGCTGTATGGGTGATTGATTGGGTCTCTGAGTACCTGTATGGGTGTATGAGTGCCTGTGTGGCTCGGTGAGCAAGGGTGTGACTGCCAGCATGGATAAGTGAGTGGGTAAGTCAGTGGCTATATGGGTTAGTGAGTGCTTAAGTGTGGAACTGTTTAGATGACTGAGTGTGTGTATGGCTGTGTCAGTGAGTGAATGGATGTATCAGTGATATATGGGTGAGTAACTGGATATGTGAAAGTCAGTATAGGTGAGTGTTGGAGTATATGAGTGACTGTATGTGTGAGTGAGGGATTATGATAGTAGCTGTATGGGTGAGTGTGTGCATGTGTCAGTGACTGTATAGGTGAGTGAGTGTGTGTTAGTATCTGTATGAATAAGTGAGTTGGTGTGTGTATAACTGTTAGGTGAGTAAGTGGCTGTGTGATTGACTCTATGGGTGAGTGAGTAGGCGTGTGAGTAACTCTATGGGTGACTGAGAGTATGTGAGTGGCTGTATGGGTGCATGAGTGGATATATCAGGGGCTGTATTAGTGAGTGATTGGGTGTATGAGTTGCCATTTGGGTGACTGAGTCGATGTGTGTGTAGACCTGTGAATCAGTGAGTGAGTGTGTACGTACTGGTATAGTTGTGTCACTGGTTTTGAGAATGGTAGTGTGGAAGTTGGAGTGGGTGAATAAAAGGTTATATTAGGGTGTGAGTGGGTGTGTGAGATATTCTGTGGATGATGTCATCAGTGCTGTAATCATAGATATCATTAGAGATGTCATTGGTGATGTCATCAGTGATGTCACTGACCATGTCATGAGTGATGTAATATGTGAGGTCAAAAGCAGTGCATTGTGGGGGCATGAGTTATAGTTAGCTCAGCTATCTATAAATACTGGATTTCTCTGGTTTTGTATGAGTGGCATGTCAGCCGAACTATAACGTCCCTATAACCTTTTTTTTTTACTGAATTTCTACGTTTTGTCAATTCTATTTACTATCTATAATGCCCCTGTAACCTTTGTTTTTTTCAGTAAAATTCTAAGGTTTTTTAAATGCTAAATCCTCACTATAACGTCCCTGTAACCTTTGTTTTTTTTTAGTGAATTTAAAAGGTTTTCGAATTCTATTTCCCAACTATAACGTCCACGTAACCTATGATATTTTTTAAGGTTTTTAAATTGTATTTTCTATTTAAAATGGCTCTATAAGGTGTATTATTCTTCAGTGGATTAATAAGCATTGTCTTTTTTTTCTTTACATTTTTTATATTCACGACGACGTTGCGATCCCCGCGGACACGTCGCGAAAACGGAAAACAAAAGCAGATAGTCAATGACCACCAACACATCCAAAAATGATATATAAAAAAAATCCATTCTGAACATTAGCCTACACATATTACTGTATACATACCTCTTTAAAAAAAATTAAACTTATGTTTTTGTACTAAGTTTCTTTAAAATCAATTTTTCAGACCAATTTTCCATTTTCTTGGTTATTCAGGATGTTGTGATGGCGTCGTTAACCGCAATAATCGCACCTTTTCCATAAAGCTTAAAACACATGTAGCCACACATACTACAGTATTTTCCACACAAGGGGTTTCTTACAGTATTCTCTAAATTCCTGTTTTAGGAGAGAATTTCTATAAAAAACATCCCTAAAACCTATTTTATCTTTTCACTGTGACTCCCGAGACTGCAATGACGCCAGTAATTGCGATGCCCACGGATACGTTGTGAAAACAGAAAAAAAAAACAGACATTCAATGGCCACCAACACATCCAAAACTAATATGTAAAAAAATCTATTCTGAACAATGCACCACACATATTACTATATACATACTACTTTCAAAGGATGTTTAAACTCATATTTTTCTACTAAGCTTCCTTAAAAACCATCTTTCAGACCTATTTTCCGTTTTCACGGTTATTCGGGACGTCGGAATACCGTCGTTAACTGCGGTGATCGCGCCTTTTTCATAAAGTATCAAATACATATGTACACACATATTACAATATTTTGCACACTAGGGCTTTCTTACAGTACTCACAAAAGTCATGTTTTTCTATAGAGTTTCTATAAAAACCATCTCTAAAACCAATTTCAAATTTTTCGCAGTCAGGCTGGAGATTGCGATGACATTGATAATCGCGATCCCCACGGGCACATTGCAAAAACGGACAACAAAAGTAGGACATCAATAGCCACCACCACATCCTAAAATGAAAACTATATAATTAATTCTAAACATCACAGTAGATAACTCACTATATAAATAACTCATTTATCAGAATCTCAATATCTCTATAACAATGTGAATAAATGATTCACTGATATATTTTTTTATATTTCCACCAATATTCGCGACAACGTTGATAGTTGCAATGTCCCCGCGATAATACAAATGGTGGGCACGCTGGCGGTCGTGTCGTTGTCGCGAATATCATGAGTGATTAAAAAAATCTATTTTGGACATAGAAATTGTGTCACTAACACCCCCAATTCTCAACCATGTGGTCAGAGTATCTCCACCCTGACCCCATTATGTGGGCTTTCATGCAAATTTTCAGCCCCGGGAACCGTTCCCGATAGATAAAACTGCGGCCACAAGTTTCTGTTCAGGTTGTGTCCAGTCAATCAGAGCATTCCCGTTGGCGCGTGCATTCACAGGTGATCGCGAAACCACAGCAAAATATGCTCAGGCAGAGTTATCACTTTAATTTTCGGCTTAAACTGCTTAAACTACTGAACAGATTTACATAGGCAAAAGGCACTTCCTTGAACCAACATCTACCTCCCTGCTAAATTTGGTGTAAGTTGGTTCATCGGTTCAGGCTGTAGGTGTGGCTAAAGCTTCCTATGGTAATTCACATTACAAACATACCCTTATTTCGTGCCCCAAATTCTCGGTCCCCACTGCACGGATCAGCAATTCTGTCGTGAGGGACTTACTGGAGGTAACAGGAGGGATTGTTGGCCCCCAAGGACACTGTAGAGTCAAGGGGGCGTCAGCCATCATGCCGAGATAGAAAGGGGCAAAGTCTTTTGCCGTTTCTACAGCAAAGTTTTTAAGCATAGGACTAGCACAGTGCTGTCCATGCCGAGCTGTAAAATGGACAAAAGCCTTTTACCACTCCAGGCACAGTATTACAGCTTTGAATTGGTAAAATACCAACCAAGCCAACCTGAAATGAATAAGAGCAAACCCTGGCACGTGTTTCGCTCTCATTAGAGCTCTTCAGAGAGGTATGGGTTTGTCCAGACACAAGGGAGCACCCAGTATAAGTCCAAACAATACCCTTTCAGGCATAGAGTGATGCATAAATTATGCAAAAAAGAAGTAGAGAACTCTGGGTAGTTATCGGCGTGGATGGCACTGGGCTAATCCTATGCTTAAAGACTTTGGTAGAAAAGCAGACATTTGAGGTGAGCAGATTGAGAGTGTCGCTGGTGTTGAGGGTGCTCTGTACAGGAGCTGCTTTCCACCTAAACTTGAGAACTACCCAGAGTTCTCTGCTTCTTTTTTGCATAATTTATGCGCCACTCTATGCCTGAAAGCTTGATAGATGTTGAAGAATCCGCAGTTTAAGCTTATTCACTGTACTGCCAACATATTTTTTTTACCACAGCCACATTCTAAAACATATATAATATGGGAGTTCTCAGAAGGCATCAGTTCCTGAATTTTCTTTTTTGTGCCATCAAATGATTCAAACTGTTTTTTATTACATCCAATTTGACAGGCTTTACATCACTGTCATTTGAAAAAATTGTTTTTTTTAAGCCAGTTCTCTTCATTTTTTACCTGAACAAAGAAATAGCTTTGTGTTATAAGTCTCCAAGAGAGGATGCTTTTCTGTATGTTAATCTTGGTTGTTCTGTTAGAAAATCCTTTAAATGTGTATCTCTCTTTAGAATGCTCCAATTCTCTCTTAATGATTCTTTAACTTTCTTAACTGAAAGATTAAAATCCATTATATATGTGATAACATCTTCCTTTGGGTCACTCTTAGTTGTTTTTGGTACAAGTAGATTCTCTGTATTACATGTTTTTACTCTTTTCCTAGGATTTGCCAGGACAGATATGGGGTATCCTTGCCTTTGGAATCATGCAACATTTCATTTATTTGTGTCAAAAATTAATTTTCTTCGGTACAGTTCCTCCTTGCTCTTAAGAATTCTCCATACGGTACGCTCCATTTGAGAGCTTTAGGAAGTGCACTATTTGCAAACAGTATACTGTTGCAGCTAGTGGGTTTGTGATGCAATTTTGTGAAAATTGTGTCTTTTTCAATATAGACTCGAATGTCCAAGTAATCAATTGTTTCCTTGCTTATCTGATAGGTGAACTGCAGTTGTTGTGGATTTCGATTAAGTAAAAAATGTAAGTCCATTTTTATATAGCGCAGCTACTCACCCTTACGGGTCTCAAGGCGCTGGGGGCCGTAGTGGAAATTAAGTGAGCTATTGCCCAGAGTCACATGGTGCTGAACTGAGCTGCCGCCGGAGCCGGGGATCGAACCGTGAACCGTGAACCCTGTGCTCCGAAGTCAGCTGCCCTGGCCGCTGCACCACACCTCTCCAAACTCCAAAAACATTTTAATGCATCTGTTTCGCCCTCCCAGATTAAAAACAAGTCATCAATGTAGCGAATCCATAAAACTATTTTCGTCAATACCTCATTGTTCTTTTCCATCCAGATATGCTCATCTTCCCAATGTCCCAATGTTAGATTTGTGTATGTTGGGGCAAATAGCGTACCCATCACAGTACTTTTCTTCTGTATATAAGATTTTCTATCAAAAAGTAAAACATTATTGGTAAGCAGAAGGATATAATCTGTAAAAGCATATTTGTGTGTTCCAATAAACTTAGGGATCGTGATCTTAAAAAGTATTTGCAAGCTTTCAGGTCATCTTCACGTGCTATAGACGTGTACAGTGATCCAATGTCTACCATGGTCCTCGTACAATTTGCTTTCCAGGGTATGCCATTGATCCGATTTAGAAAATCCATTGAGACCCTGATATAGAAGGAAGATTCGTCACATATGGAATAAAAATATATAAAAAAATCTGGAGGTGTTTTCAAGCAAGGAATCACATGAACTTACAATTTGGCGTACTGGAGGATTATCTATGCTTTTATGTACTTTAGGCAGCACATATTTCGTAGGTGTGATTGGATGAGTTGTTTTCAAATAGGAACATTCTTCATCTTCCAGTAATCCTTGATCATGCCAAGTATCTAATTTTGTATGAAGTTCTGACATGATTCTCTATGTTGGATCTTCTTTCAACATCTCATAAAAATTAGGATTGTATAGTAGTCTTTTTGCTTCTTGCTGGATATTTCATTCGATCCATGACTACTATATTTCCTCCCTTGTTGGAAGACTTTATAGTGATATGTCTATCATTTTGTAGATCCTTTAAGGCCCACCAGTCATCTTTGGTCATATTATTTTTCTGATGGGAAATATTTTTCTTTTCTTTTAGGCATATTTCCCTTAGTTCTTCTGTCATCATTTCCTGGAAAATATGTATTTTGTTACCGGGTGGAGGCAATGGGCAGAATTTCGATCTAGATCTGCCGATTGTTGGTTTCAATTCCCATACTTTATCTGTATTCTATATCTGATATTGCCTCCTGATTATAAGCTTCTTGCACGGTCTGAGGCTCAGTCTCCAGACTAGTTAATGTATATCTACACCCCTGCAACTAAGAATCTGGAGGAGAAACATACCTGGGGGCCTTCTGCGACGATGATGCTCCCAGGAGACCGCCTCTGACTCAAAAGGGGTTCGGATGCTCCCGAGTCCAGTCTGGAGTCTCATTGCCTCTGGCTGCTGGGTGAGTCTCGACGTTGCCTCTCACCTTGCCCCGAGCTCTCGCTATGGTGACGGGGATCTCCGGGCAAAGCGAGGAGAACACCTCCCCCGACCGTAATGATCCTGGATGCAGGGCTAGTTTGAGGGTTCGATCTGCCCCTCCGGCGCTGCTTCCTTCTACCGCACTGTAATGCTGGCATCAACACCGCCCCCCGCCGCCGTGATACCGATGCAGGGCTGGTCTGAAGGTTCGTTCTGCCCCTCCGGCGCTGCCTCCTGCCACTGCACTGTTGGATTGTGAACACCCCCCGCCCGCCACCATGATCCTGGATGTGGGGCTGGTTTGAAGATTCGATCTGCCCCTGCGGTGCTGTCTCTTGCCACCGCACAATGGAGCGGAGTTTCCGGGCCTCACGAGTTGCGGTCTGAGGTGTCTGCTGCCGGCATTTATTTCCAAGGGTTGCTCCGGTCCTGTGGGGCTGGTTTGAGGGGTTGAAACTCCCCGATTTGACTTCCTGCCTCGGCACGGGGGTGTTGAGTGCCAGAGTGCCCATCCCAATGGTATCTCAGCCCGGACGGCAAGAAGGACACGACGAGGCCCGGTGGATCCCATACTGCCGGCGAAGGCTGCTGGGTGATGCGTGTTCCCAGGACCAATTCCTAGGGTCCCTGACGCTCCTGCATGTTTCTGCTTCATTCTCCCGGAGTTAGGAAGGGGAGAGGAGGGTGCGGGGGCTGCCAAGCTACCGCTGCACCTCAGTGCTAGTCGCTAAAGATCTGGCCTGCAAGGAGGCATCGCCTGCTTTTCCTGTCATTGACTGTGGGTTACACGCAACCCTGATCGGTTCTGAAGATTATTTATGGACTGTTGTGGATTGGCTGGCTCGTTGGGTCGTCCCTGAGCCACTATTTTTTACATTGATGGGCGCCCATTTTGTTTGCCGTTTGATGTCGTTGTGGGGCACCCATTTTGTCCTCCTATCATAAAATCTAAGAGGGGCATTCTCTTCCCTGGTCTCGACGCTATGCTGGCCATGGAAAGAGTAAGAGGCCTGTGCCACTTGCATTCCTATGGTGGCCATCTTGGAGTGGTCATTTCACCTACATCCCACACGTCTGGTCTATGAGCTCTCCTTCTAGCTCTCCTCTAACATTATCCATGCCCTATTGTTCAGATATTCCTTTTGGCTACTATGATAAAGACATCCTTTTAGTTGCCCACTCGTGATATCGAACACTCCTGGCTTCAGAACTTGGCCCTACAAACTTAGCAGTTTTTCCGATCTCTATCAACCAAAATTATCCATACCACCATGCCTGACCCCCCAGGCGGAAACCTTAATTGTCTGTACGTACCGCGGTGCCCGAGCAACCTTGGCCGATGCCCGGTGGAGCTGTCCTATGCAGCTATAGAGGAGTTTGCCTCTGGTTCACCCCTCGGCCGGCACCTACCCAGCCGGACTTCGGACATTGTTTTCCTCATCTCCCAGTTGTGTCTCTTTTTGCCTCCCCTGCCTCCTCCCTCCGTGATTCTTTGTCTGCCTCCCCTTTTCCAGCCTGACCTTTTTGTGCCCCCTGAAGTACTTTATGTTATGCTATGCTTTATTAATTCTCATGTAACTATGCTATACTGTTTTCCCTTTCTATGTTATGCGACGCTACAGAAACTGATGTAACTATGTAACAATGTTCTGAAACAATGTCCTACCTCATGTAAAGCGCTCTGATACCTCCGGGTCTAGCCAGCGCTATATAAAACTTTTCAAATAAAAAAAATAAAATAAATAAATAAAATAAATATCAATGTATATGTCTATATCAATATATATATATATATATATATAAAATATGTATATATATATATATATCTACATATATATATATCTATACTCGCGGGGTGTGTTATAGTTAGCTCGCTAACTGTAACAGCTGAATTCCTCTGGCTTTGTAGGAGTGAAATGTCAGCTTAACTATAACATCCATGTAACCTTTGGTCTTTTCAGCAAAAAAATAAAATGTATATATGTATGTATATATATATATATTCACTGAAAAAACCATAGGTTTCAGACACGTTATAGTTAGAAATTAGCATTTAAAAAACCTTTGAAATTCACTGAAAAAAACCATAGGTTTTAGGGAAAGTTATAGTTAGTTGGACATTGCACTCGTACAAAACCTGTGAAATTCCCCCGTTATAGTTCGTTCAGCTAACTATAACTCGTGCCCCCGCAATGCACTGCTGATGACGTCACATATTACATAACTCATGACATGGTCAGTGACATCACTGATGACATCACTGATGACATCTCAAATGACATCACTGATGACATCATCCAGTGACTGTGTGTTTCTGAAAAGTTTAAATATGTTTAATATATATAGGGAAAGGCGTATTGAAGAATGAGTGGGTGTATAAGTGTCTGAATGGATGATTTAGTAGGTGCGTGACTAACTCTATAAGTGAGTGATTAAACGTATCTTACTGAATGCATGGGTTAGTGACTAAACTGTGTGAATGCCTGTATCCGTCTGTCTGTTGCTGTGTAAGCGGCTGCATGGGTTTGTGAATAGCTACATGAGTGTCTATATGAGTTATTGATTAGTTGAGTATCTGTATGGGTGCCTGAGTGTTTGTGTGGGTGGGGTGTGTGTGACTCTGTGCATAGATGTGTGAGTGGGTGATTCACTGGGTGAATGGTTTCAAGAGTGCATCTGTGATGGACTGTATGGGTGCATGAGTGTGTGTATGGGTGTGTTAGTGAGTGAATGTATATGTCAGTGGTACATGTGTGAGTAACTACATATGTGAAAGGCAGTATATATGTGTGTTGGAGTATATAAATGGCTATAAGTGAGAGTGTGTGATTGTGAGAGTGGCTGTATGGATGAGTGTGTACTTGTATCAGTGATTGTATAAGAGTGTAAGAATGTGCTATTATTTGTATGAGTAAGTGAGCTGGTGTGTGTATAACTGTATAGGTGAGTAAATGGCAGTGTGATTAATTATTTGCATGACTGACTAGGTGTGTGAGTACCTCTATGGATGAGTGGCGGTGTGTGAGTGTCTATGTAGGTGTATGAGTGCATATGATAGTCCTGTACTGAGTGACCGTAAGTATGAGTGACTGTACGGGTGAGTGAGTGGATGTGTGTGTAGACCTAAGAATCAGTGAGTGGGTATGTAGTTATTGGTGTTAGAGTGTCTATGGTTTTGCGAATGGCAGTCTGTAATTTAGAATGGGTGTATCAAAGGTTATATTAGGGTGTGAGGAGGTGCATCAGATTATCACGTGGATGATGTAATCAGTGATGTCATCAGTGATGTCATTTGAGATGTCATCAGTGATGTCATCAGTGATGTCACTGACCATGTCATGAGTGATGTAATATGTGACGTCATCAGCAGTGCATTGTGGGGCGCGAAGTTATAGTTAGCTGAACTAACTATAACGGGGAATTTCACGGGTTTTGTACGAGTGCAATGTCCAACTAACTATAACTTTCCCTAAAACCTATGGTTTTTTCAGTGAAATTCAAAGGTTTTTTAAATGGTAATTTCTAACTATAACGTGTCTGAAACCTATGGTTTTTTCAGTGAATTTCAAAGGTTTTTTAAATGCTAATTTCTAACTATAACGTGCCTGAAACCTATGGTTTTTTAAGTGAATTTCAAAGGTTTTTAAATGCTAGTTTCTAACTATGCCTACAGAGGTAGGACATGTGAAGAAAGAAGAAAAACGCACAGAAAGAAGCAAAAGAAATGCAGAAAGAAGCAACAGAAGTCCACAAAGACGAAGAAAAGTGAAGGAAGAAGCAAAAGATGTGCAGAAAGAACCAACAGAGGAGCAGAAAGAGGCCTTGTTGCAAAATCATCCTGTGCCCACAACATTTTCAGACGGGTACTGGTGGTATCTGACTTTGACTAACCGGAGCCAGTGCTATGCTAAAAGACACTTAGAATACAGTGAAAACACCTACATACACTAGGGAACACTATGCGTTGGGGTACCCCTGTGATTAGCATGACCTCCTCTGTAAGTCCCTAGTACATAATAGGGCAGGGGGATTAAAACAACCTCTTAAAACGCGCTACGGGGCGCGTTTGCACAGTGGTGAAGGGAGGGGGGCCTGAGGTGACATGTGTGCAAACGCGCCCTGTGGTGCGTTTTAAGTTGCGGGATTAAGTCCCCTTGAATCCTGAGGGTCCCTGGGGCCCAACTAGCCCACCAGGTACCTACAGTTAGCACCACAGAGCTGAGTTGCAGAGAGGCGTTCCGAGGCCACTCACCTTTTTTCACCTCTCTGCAACGCAACTCTGTTGTGCTTACTGAAGGTACCTGGTGAGCTAGTTGGCCCCCAGGGTCCCTCAGGATTCAAGGGGAATTAATTCCCCAACTTAAAACGCACCACAGGGCGTGTTTGCGCACATGTCACCTGAGGCCCCGCCCCCTCCCTTCACCACTGTGCAAACGCGCCCCGTGGCGCGTTTTAAGTTGGGGGATTAGGTCACCTTGAATCCTGAGGGTCCCTGGGGCCCAACTAGCCCACCAGGTACTTCCAGTAAGCACCACAGGCCTGCCTTGCAGAGAGGTGGTCCAGGCCATGCCCCTTTTTACACCTCTCAGCAACGCAGCTCTGTGGTGCTTACTGGAGGTACCTGGTGGGCTAGTTGGACCCCAGGGACCCTCAGGATTCAAGGGGACTTAATCCCCCAACTTGAAACACGCCACAGGGCATGTTTGCACACATGTCACCTTATGAAATGACGAAGAGACTCAAGAAGGAGGAAGATGTTATAAGAGAAAGAAAAGCGTTCAAATTTCACAGGGACCGCAATGACTATCAAAGCGGACGTATATTTACTTTCGTAAAAAAATCATTCAAAGTCTCCAAATATGGAGGAGGACAGTCAGATAAACGAGCACCAGGGGCCAGAGCAAATGTAGCGGAAACATCATCAAATTCAGAGCTTAGCTCAGCTCCCAAAAGTGAAACTGAAGCCGATGCTCGCAAACAGGTGCTCCAGCAGATTCCATCTAAAATTTCACTGGCCGAAGAAGTTGATTTTTAGTAATAGAGCGCAGGCAAACCCTGCGCCCACGACATCAGCAAACCAAAACAAGAGTGGAACAACCAAACGCCGGGAAAGACGGCGGGCCAGGAAGCGAAGGTACAAACAGCGGGATGCAACAGAGGCAACAAAAGAGGAGAAATTGGAGACATTAAGGCAACAAGAGCATAGTGCTAATTCAACGGTAATAAATCTTACAGACGTCGTCCTCAATAAAGCGGAACAACAACTCCTGTCTTTGGGTCTCTCCTATTGCCCGGAAAGTTCGTTCAACTATGCTAAAACTAGATTTGACATCTACAAAAGAGTAAGAAAACTAAAATTAAGGAAAAAAAAATTTCAACAAAATCTAGAGCGAGGCAGTCACAGATTGGAAACAGAAACAAATCAGGGCTCACAAAATGAACCAAATGCCCTGGAAGAACTTCCTTTCAACCTGACACCATCGGATTTGCCTTTACTTGAAGACATACAAGAGTTAGCAAATGAGAACAGTATGTTGAACATCAGTCCTGCAATAAATGAGAGGCGGAGCAAGACTGACCAGCAAATAAAATTGAAAACACCATTTAAACCCCGTTCCACCTTTAATCCAGTGATGATTAAAGACTCGATTGATATCTTTCACGAGAATGTGGTAAATGAAATTAAAAATTGAATCATAAAGTACAGAATTCTACTAAACACAACATTAACAAACGAGAAATACAATTTCACTTACTTATGAATAAACTAAATAAGAACTCAGATATTGTCATCCGCAACGCAGATAAAGGCGGCAATGTAGTTTTATGGAAGAAGACTGATTACATCAATGAGGCCATGAAGCAACTTAAAGTTATCGATTGCTACCGCCGTAGTGACCCTCCAGCTCTTCGAAAAACAACTTAAGATTTTAACATAAAGTTAATTGGATGGAAGAATGCAGGATTGTTAACCCAGGATGAATTCCAATATATGAAAAATGACAAGCCAGTAGTGCCAATTCTGTATTTTATACCCAAAATTCATAAGAATGCTCCTAGCTCCACCAGGAAGGCCTATAATTTCTGCACGCAGAAGCCTACTGGAAAACACCTCGAGATATATAGACTATTACCTACAGGATCATGTTCATAAATTGACCTCCTACATTAAAGACACTAGTGACTGTCTAGAGAAATTGATAAATTTTACCTGGCGAACAGAATATCTGTTAATAACTTTGGACGTAACATCCCTTTACACCTCTATTAACCACAAAGATGGTCTAAGAGCGCTAGAATACTATCTTGCCAAAAGAGGACCCGAACATGCACTGCACAGCACAATGCTTTTAAAAATGGTCGAATTCTGTCTGTGCAATAATCTGTTTCTATTCCAAAACAATGTGTACCAGCAATTGCGAGGGGTAGCTATGGGGGCCAGCTTCTCCCCCAGCTATGCGTGTTTACACATGGGTTGGTGGGAGGAGCTGGTCCTCCTACGAGATCATATACCCTTTGTAACTAACAATGTTAAGGTCTGGTGGAGGTACATTGATGACCTCTTTGTAATTTGGGATGGGTCAGCTACTGAAGCAGAGCATTTTATTGAGGGGCTTAATAGCAACCAACTAAACCTGCATTTTACAGCCTCCATAAGCAATACAAGTGTTAATTTCTTAGACGTAGAGGTTTTCATAAAGGATGGTAAATTAGAGACAAAATTGCACAGAAAACCTACAGCCGGAAATGCAGTTTTGCATGCTGGCAGTGCACACCCTAAGCATCTCATCCACAGCATTCCCTATGGGGAGATGCTTAGACTTAGACGGATTTGTAGTTGCCAGGAAGATCTTAATATGGCTCAAAAGAATAGCAAATTAAGATTCCTAGAAAGGGGATATACAACCAATTGTATTGACGCAGCAATACAAAAATGTAGGCTGAAATCCAGGGAAACTTTGCTCAGAAAAGAAAAAGATAAAGAAAAAGATAAAGAGGGAGGCCCAAACCTAATATTAGACACAGGCAGATCCAAGGAAGGTGATATTTTCAGATTCATCCTCCAATACAATAAACAGGAAAAACAGGTTAGAAAGATCATAACCAAAAACTGGCCCCTGGTCCTCAGCGACCCCACAATTGGTCATTTGTTGTCTAACAAGCCAGCCATCACTTACAGTAGTGCCACATCTATGAAAGACATTGTGGTTCACAATGACCCGGGTGGCCCAAACAAAAATTCATGGTTGACGCAAAGAAAGGGGTTTTTTAAATGTAAAATATGTAAGGCCTGCCAATATGGCAGTAATAAAACGGCATACAGAACCCCTTTCAATGATAAGGACATACCTATCAACAAATTTCTCAGCTGCAAGTCTGATTATGTCGTCTATGTGCTGGAGTGCCCTTGTAGGTTACGCTATATTGGTAGCACTATACTACAAGGACACAAAAGGGTACTCCAGCACATTAGAGCCATAAAGAACAGAGACCAGGCCTATCCTGTTGCCAGACACTTCAGTGAGATACATGATGCAGACCCAAAAGGCTTGAGCTATTATCTAATAGACTCTGTTCCTCTCAACAAGAGAGGGGGGGGACAGAGAAAAAATGCTCAGACATTTGGAGTCAAACTATATAATTAATCTTGATACCAAACAGCCTAATGGTCTTAATGCCACTGAAGAATTGTACACCTGTCTGTAATTTCATGAATAAGCAAAGAGTCACAGTCAAGATATGTTTTTCTCAAATAATATCAGCATTATATTTTAATGCACAACTGTCATTATGTCAACAAAATTGTTCTATTCAAGTTTTACTGCCACCGCAAATCACAATTTTTTCACACATAAGGTTAGGTCGTTTTTTCTTTTCCCCTTTTTTATACAGGCATTTTTAAGGTTTTTAATTACCAATTATGGTATTGCACTGGCACCAAGCACTGTATTAGTAATAAGATTACATGAATTGTTTACATCATATGTACTGTATTTGCGTATTTTGCACTTTTCTGATTAGTTATCAATAATGTATATCAACATCAAGATATTTAGACCAGGATGCTTCAAATGTTTTAAAAAAAAGGCTATATTGGTCTATTATTTCCTTGTATTTTACTATCAGTTTTAAGTGCTTTTATAAATTTTCGGTACAGTTTTAAGACGGCTATTTTAGTATATGTAATATGGCTATTTTGATGATGCAACATGGCAAGGTATTATACCTGGATGTAAATTATCTATTTAGATAAATTGCGAGATTGCGTCCTAAAGCCTACAATATATAACTAAAGTCTGATGTTTATTTCTATGTATTTTAAATTATAGGCACTTGTCACTTTAAGAGAACACAGGTTAAGCAAATGGGGAAAAAAACATTATAAAAGCACTACCCACCTGACAGAGCGTGTCATGTGATCAAGGCCCTTGACGGGCTGAAACGCGTCATGGCTGTAGAGGTCGGAGAACAACAATAAACTGTTTTGCACTATCTTGTGGTCCGTGCTCCGTTTGTGGTGAGGATTCCATGGTGATTGACGGAGTTGCTGTTGATATATATATATATATACACACACACACACATATATATATATATATATACACACAAATAGCCCCAATCCCCACAAGGCTAAAAAGGCCCTGAGATCCTATCACCCAGCCCCAGGGCCAACATGTTTATAATGGGGAGGTGGGCATGTAGACCCCCTCCCCAAGCCTCTAAGAATTTCCAGGGTCCTCATCCCTAGGGCTGATTTAAATAAAGGGAGGGCGCCATGCAGCTGTTACATAGAGACTTTGAGAGCCAAGTGGAGATAAGTGCAGCGTTTATTTAGTGAAGAACAAGGTAACAAATAAGGAGCCCACGCGCAGTGTATCCTCATGCATCAGATGCCCAACGAAGACTGAGCAACTGATACAGGACAGCAATGGGGGCCATAAAACAGTAACTTAAAAGGAAACATAGCATTGGGAACGCATTTATTTTTGACAAGTGAGCTTGCCCGGCAAAGCAGGAGGTCTCTCGCTCATAGCAAGTTACCACGCACTCCATAAATTACTGCAATGTCTCATGGTACAACAGTGATCGAAGGCCATACGCAGCGTAGGGTTAAGGTTAAACGAACATTATAGTTAGGTGAGATTCTCAGTGACAGCATAACATTGCTACTTTAAGAGCAGGATTGAATACCATAACATAAACATGCCACCATTCTACTCACATCGATCTGCAGTGTAGGGCTGTTTTGAAAATTTTTGAGTGGGTTGATTTTGGTTTCCAGTCAGATCTTCAGCATCCGTATAGCCAAGTAACATAATGTAAAATGATAGTGGCCCCCATGCAGAAAGTAGTGACTGGCCCTGAGGTCCTGCAAGTCACAGCCAATCATTGGGCTTAGACAGAATGGGGGAGCTCTGAATGCCTACATTACCTCTGCTGTTGATATCAGAAAGGCTTGAACTCTGATACATTGAAGGAAGACCTGAAGACACACCTCTTTGCAGAACGTTATCAAGTCCCTCATTAAGTACCCATCTCCATGCATTGCAGAAAGGAGCAAAAGTGGAATCTCTTTTCAGCACAATATTCTCCCTTATGTAAGCACTTAGAAGCTTTGTATTGTGAGATAGTTTCCCTGTGTCCTGTTGGCAACATACAATGCGATTATGAGCACTTACCGCAGAATGTGAGGCCTTATCAGCAGTCTGTTATCCTTGTTTGTTCCACTTAAGAACTGATTACATCAGGTAGTATAGATGAACTTATATATGAGGATTAGTACAGGACTACCATGCAATTGTAATACTATTGTGCATAGTGTATACAAAGATTTGAGCTATTACATGGATGTTGAATGCAACTAACAAGCAAATATTAAAGTTAGTTAATGAGATTGTATATGGTGGTGACTATTAATTCGAAATGAACAGAGCATAGATATATTTGGGAGCACACATAACTTTCTACATAGTAGGGTCATTATCAATGAATTAAGAACTACAATAAACTGTTGTTCCATTGGACCCTGTTATTTGCCAAAGATAGGTTTTGGTGGCTACTAAATGAGTTAAGCTGTTAATATTGAAATGTTTTGAGTGGGTGATTAAGTAGTTCACTGAGTACTATATGACCTGATCTCGGGAGACAACTTTCTGAGCTTTCCAGGACAAAATGAGGCGGTGAAGTAAAGTTGATAATATGGCTTAATCGTTCTTAGAGCACCATCTGTGGCTTAGGAAGACACACTGTTTTTTATTCGCTCTTTTGACTTGTGTTTGCAATGAGATAAAACGTGCAAAAACATGAAAACTTTAATGATTCACACACAATACAGGAAATCACTTAAATTCCTATCAAATCCCGTAAATTCGCAGTCTGATTGATTTGGGTTCATTCATAGCTCTGCATCTTGACTTCTTGAAATTAATATCAGAATATGCGTCATACTGAATAACAGGAAAAAATAGCAATAATTTGTTTTTCACATGTCACAGATGGGAACAGCACGGAGTGAGCAATTTGAACATGTTTGCCATCGTACTGAGCCAAAGCATGCTGATTTTTCTACTAGTAGAATATTTTTCACATTGAAATGACACATTGTAAGTCATTCATTTTGAAAAAATTGACATACAGCAGTATGTAGGACATTGTGAGATCTGGCCCAGACGTATTCTACATTACATGCCATAATTAGCATATGCAAAACGAACACAGAAACGTTTTTCAATGTCAAGCTGACCATTTTTCTAAATGTGATAATGAATCTAAGCTATTATATTTAAGAGATAGAAAAAGAAGCTTGTAGATGAACTTTCTCCAGTTACTTAATGTTGTATCTTATTTTTTTTTAAATACACATTTTTGCAAGTAGTATAATATTATGTTTTCAGCCCTGATATTTCGTTCCTTTACTATTTCTGTGTATATATGAGGGTTCAAAATCATGTCTGTCGACACCTTCAATTTATGTGATGTAAACAAGGGCATAGATATGGCCAGTGCAGCAGGTGCAGTGGCACCAGGGCCACCGGGGTCAGAGCCCAGGGATCTGAGCCCACTGTTTGTTTACTGCCATGGGGCCTACTTTTCTTTCTGGCATTAGCAACCATGTCTCCCTAGCTATGACACTGGGTGTAAAGATATGTGAAAAAATTATAACAATACATCTAGGCCAATATCCCGTTAAAAGGGCCAAGTATAAGAACCGGAGCTCTGCCTTCTTGGATAAGAATTGTTTCGATTGGCCATATTACAGTTATAAGAGGATGAGGTAAAAGGATTGTTATGTGAGACTACTGGACTTTTACATAAAGGGCGGAATACTACTATCTGTAGATAATGAGGTTTTCTTACCCCAATAAATTACCCCTATTTCACAAGAAATATGGTAATTTCCCATCACTGAACACACTACCATCCAGTGAAAGTCCCTTATAAAGGCAATAGTTTATTCAAATTCATTACTTTTACTGAGAGGCTGTGTGACACCTCAAGGAATTACAAAGTCTACAGAAAGAGGTCAAAGACAAGGCTGAAAAACTCTAGAATATTTGAAAACTGGTTAATTATAGGGAGAGGTGCCTGCAGATCTCCACAGGCCACGCCTATGTGTGAGGGAGGACTGCACAGGCACGAGACCCATGGCCTGGACAGCCTTATACCCAGAGGCCGAGAGAGGAGCACCACAAAAACATATTCACATGGTGAAGAGGGTTCAATTGATTTTACACTGCAGCACCACAGTGCTTGTCCCTCTGAAGAAATTGGGACAAGGGCATGCCCTATTACTACTGAGCGGGTGGTGAGCGAATTGTTTTCTTTTATTACATGCAAAACTGCCACGGGATTCAGACATATTTTTTGCCCCAGTGGTTGACATTTTTGTTGAGACATCATTATAGGTGCAAATATTTTTTACCAACAGCGAAATTGTCTACACTTAGCAATCCTCTTGGGTGGTATGTAGGAAGAGTGACTGGAGAAAGATGGTGCTTACATTTGAATGAATGTTTCATTACAGGATGCAGAGTTTTCATTTCTGTAATTCCTCACTGAGTAGTGCACTTTATTATTCAGTTTGTAACGTTGACCACTCACACATATCCTATTTAATAGGCTTTACCATAGATTTAATTCACAAAATGGGATTAGCTGTGAAGTGGTTGTCGGTTTCCACCAGCCATCAACACTGCCAAAGTAATAACACTAGACGTGCTCCATATATGTCCTTAGACAAACACAACTCTGAAGTAGAAAATGAAGAGAATAATTTTGTTGGGAGAAGCAAAAGGAAGTAAAGAACTAGAAATAGATACGGTCCCCTTATCCCACCTTAGATAACACATATCAGTTTCCATGACAGTAACTCAGAATGTGATTGATAAGTTTAGGCTCTGCCAGTACCAAGAATGGAGGGGGAGCTCAGAAATTCACATTGTACACTTGTGATCTTACCACCCTACTGGGGAACCAGCAGAAGGGTATCTATTAATCAGGAAGTCCTCTTCAGTTCTATTTTCTGGCTAGATGCAGGGAATGACCGCAGCCCAGCCAACACCAGCTGCAACATTATTAAGGAAGCAGTGAGAAGAGTGAGCAGTTGACCACTAAACGCTACTCCCAATCCCCTGCTCTGTTTGTGCATCCAGCAGTTTTCAGACCAAGCTGTATCTGGCTAATGAGCCTATAACTAGGGCAAAACCGGCCCTTGAATGCTTATGTTCTGGTAGGACCTGGCTTGGCAGTTCAGGCTGGAATGTTCTAATTGGAGCAGAGTCGAGACTGATTTGTATATGGCTGGGTCCAAACTGCAGTCACATGGTATGCAAAATAACTATGGATTGGGATGTGAACCGAATAACTACCAGTGGCTGAACTTAATTCAAGCATTCCATCCATTACTTTTTTGTATACTTTAGAGTGTCACCCTAAGTGGAACGGGGATGCCCAGATGTGGGTCCTGTGCACCCTGTCTCGGGAACCAAGCTGTACTTGGCTGATGAGCTTATAACTTGTGAGAAACAGGTCCTGGGGTGCTTGTGTTCTGATTCAGGGAGGACTTGGCTTGACATGTCAGGCTCAACTGTTGCCATTGGAACAGGGTTGAGACTGATTTGCATACAGCTGGATCCAAACTGAGGTGACATAGTGTGCAAAATAACAATGGATTGGGATGAGGCGTGAGTAATTATCAGTGGCTGAGAATATTTCAAGCATTCCATTCATCACTTTTATGTTACTTCAATGTGCCGATCTAAGTAGGACAGGTATACCCAGACATGGTTTCCTTGCACACTGTGTTACTGGAACCAAGCTGTACCTGGTTGATGAGCCCATAACTAGTGTGAAACTGGTCCTGGGTTGCTTGTGTTCCAGTTCAGGGAGGACCTGGTTTGGAAGTTTGAGCTGGACTGCTCCGATTGGAGGAGGGTTGAGACTGTTTTGCATATAGCGGGATCCAAACTTAGGTGACATGATGTGCAAAATAATGGTGGATTGGGATGCAGGGCGAGTAATTACAAGTGACTGAGATTAATTCAACCATTCCATCCATTACTTTTTTGTACTTTACATGTACTTTCAAAAATCGATAAGCCGCCAGAAAAAACACCTATCACACTTTAGCAAAAAGGTATAACAAAGTATACAAAAATTATTTGAAAATATACTTACCCCAATAGCGAGCAAAAAACCTAACGACCTCAACCTCTACAACCTCCAAAGAAATAAACATTTAGAATAAAACTGATGCTTTTTTTCTTCCAACAGAAAAAACCACCTGCTCCACAATACAACACCCTCCAAGAAAATGTTACAAAACAATGTGAAACATCCTAAAAGAACATACATGTAAGTATAAAAGTTAGAAGTAGTTGCACAAACGTATATGTAAATAACAAACATATAAACGTTAAACAATTGTATTTATTTATAGTATTACGCTACCTTCAGATATAATGGCACAGCAATCGAAAGATATAACATACCAGAAAGGAAAGCAATTACTAAGTCATATGGATTACACCTACAAACAAGGAAGTGCATCAACAGACAATGTAAATTGGAAATGTACCAAATATTATTCTAATGCATGCTGTGGGAGGGCTACTACAAAATATGATGTTGTGATTAATGTAAGGGAACACAACCTCCCCCAAATGTGACAGAAATAGAAGAAAGTGAGGTATTGTAGGATATAAGAGAGGCAAGCACTAGCTCCCTGGAGCCCACAACAGAAATCCAAAACAAAATATTCCCTTAAGACCCAAAGAAACTTCCAGACCATCTGCCACAAATACCCACTTTAAATTTCACTGCATGAACTAAAAACGTCACCAGCGATACACCTTCTGCCTCTAAAAAAAACACATAATGAGGAAACCTTCCTGTTATATGATAACCTAAACAATGATAGACAAATCTTAATATTTTCTGTAGCAGATAACTTACTAAATCTAAGCCATTGTCAAACCTGGATGGTGGATGCGACCTTCAAAATGTGTCCCAAAACATTCACTTAAATATACACCGTACATGGTGAATATCGAAACACAAGTATCAATTTTATATATGCCCTACTACCAAACAAACCAACCAACACTTACTGCAAACTCCTAAACCGCATTAAACATAAAACAAATAACTGCTACCTATAAAACAAATCATAGATTTTGAACAAGCCATGATTCAGACTATTGTTAATATTGACCTCCCACTCAGCCATAAGGGGCTGTTACTTACATTTCAATCAGGGCCCTAATATGATTCTGGCGGTCTGAGGACTGGAAGACTCGTGGTGGCGCAGTGGTGGTGGATCCAGCCACTGCAGAATCGGTGGTCTGACTGCCCGATTACGACTTGGGCTGTCGAACCGCCCTGAGACCACCGGCTCCGCCAGGGAACCGCTGTTCTCTGACCTATGAGCGGCGGTTAGAGGCATCAATATGCTTGCCGGGACCGCTATGGTCCCGCCAAGCATAGTACGAGTTTTCTCTCAGCCAGAGTTTTTATGGCTGCTCCACCCCCATGAAAACCCTGGTGGGGAGAGAAAACAAAGGGAGCCTACAGGGCCCTCCTGTGCCCCAAACATATGTGGGTGCACACAGGGGGCATAACATGTTCCCCCCTGTGCGTATGCACATAGGTTCCTGGACGGCATGGACTCGATGGACTTTCGAGTCCATGCCGCGCAGGAACCTTGTAATGCAGTCCTATGGCGGGGCCTTTTTCAAAGGCACCACCATGGGACCGCCATGCCACCTGCCTGCCAGACTACTCAAAAATTGTAATCTGGCAGGAGGGCGGCAGCAACCTTCAGCGGATCGGTGGCACAGCGATTTGCACCGTAATCAGGGCCTAAGTGTAGAATATGCTACAAAGAGCCAATTCACCTTTGAAATAAAAAGAAAATGATAGCACTAGACTTTGCTGCTGTCACAGAGGTAGCTAATCACTACAATGTAGTAATAGAAAGTCCTTTTTACAGACAAAATGAAGACAAACTAAGCCCCCAAACAGATTATTTCAAAGACACTTAGGTTGGCTGACTGAATCTTTCTGGACACAGACACCAACCCAGGTTCCCAATGCCATGGTTGAATGTCTATGACAGCACTCTGGCACCGGAAGCCAACACAAACAACATAGTGGAAGGATGGCGCACAATGCCTTTTAATCCACACTAGGCAGAACCCAACCTACACTCTATAAATTTATAGAAGCATTACAAAAAGAGCAAAGCTACCAACAACTACAAATGCAGCAATCTGTTAGCAAAATTACACCTAACCTTAGCATCCAAACCAAAAGAATGTATGGCATGCTACAAAGTAAATGCGAAATATTCAGAAACAACAAATGAGTAGATTACTTAGAAATAATAGCCAAAACCATACTGCAAAATAAATAGCAACCTGGAAACGTCCCTAAAATAATCACAACCACAAATGAAACCAAGATGACAAATACTTTTCGATATACATAGTAAACATGATATTTTATTACATCAATCTATACATTAACTAAAACTCCAATATTAAATTATATTGAAATAATAAAATAATATATGAATTATTTGCATGGAAAAAATAAACCTGAACAACCAAGAATCTCAAAGAACAAACTTAACCCATCACGTCAAATCAATACAACACATAAACCCTACATTTCCAAATAAGAATCACATAATAATTACACAAACAATAAAAAATAACATTTCCCACCCCCCAAAAAATCAAAGAAATGTAATGTACTGTTAGATGCAGATCTTCATCTGTATCCATGTAGTCAAAAGTAATAATCCACCAAAACCAAAAATAAATTTTCCAACAGCCTCAAAAAATGCAAAAATAAAACAAATCCTATTGACATCCCTTGAAGCAATCCAAAGCATGTAGGAACCATAAAAAACGTAAAATAGTGTTTTAAAAAAAGAAACGCTCCTGGAAACCAAAAAAAAGGAAATCAAAGCTGAAAATATTGTTTTTTTATAAATCAAAAGTGATTTCCTTAAAAAAAAGACAGTGATTCACAATGGCAATAGGACTCGTTCATTGACAAAAATAGGTAAAGTAAATTACAAAACCCATCCGCAAACACATAACATTCCCAAAAAAACATATACATTACACTTAATCATCATAAAATACCTAACATTAATTGAACATTACTAAAACAGTGTTTGAAAGCCCACTAGTAAAAAAAGAAACACCACTATTAATACAACAAAACTCACAAAAAGTACTATAACTAACCTCTATAACCTCTAGACCTCACACCTATACCCCCTACCCACCCTCAAAACCCATAAACAAAACTTTTAAAAATAACCTAGACTAAAAATTACACAAATAGACTACAAATGAGAAGGTAGTGGGAAACAAATGGCAGCTGAATGAAACTGACAAAAAAGACAATGGGCCCGATTCACAAAAGTAATCTGAGACAAAATCCTAACTTTACGACTTTCGGTATTCACAGAAGGCATTTAGGAGTACTAAAGTTAGGATTTTGTCTCAGTCAATCTTAAGTTTTGGTCTTAAGTTAAACTTAAGACAAACTTAAGTTTGACTGAGACAAAATCCTAACTTTACGACTAGGATTTTGTCTCAGTCAAACTTAAGTTTGTCTTAAGTTTAATTTAAGACTAAAATTTAAGATTGACTGAGACAAAATCCTAACTTTAGTACTCCTAAATGCCTTCTATGAATACTGAAAGTCATAAAGTTAGGATTTTGCCTTAGATTACTTTTGTGAATTGGGCCCTATCTCCCCATTGAAATGCATGGGTAAAATTTTAAAAATATTAAACATGTGTATTAAAAAATGTTTAAAAAAAGTCAAAAATGTTATACAAAAATTCAAAAAATTATAAAGTATAAATTAAATAATAGAATAAATTATATCCCATTGTTCATTATGGGGCCGATTTTGATGTCGGTCGGAAAGCCTCCGACCGACAGTTGGATTCTACTAGACTAGACTATGGAATTCCGACCGACCGATTACAATGCTCATGGTCGGAAGGGGAACTGTTCAGTCATTTCGAGTTGGTTCCGACCGGCACTCGGAGAATCCGAGTCGTCGTATAGCTCAATAGACAGCATTTCCACCCGACCGATTACGATGTCGGATTCTGACAGCCTCTCCGACTCGGTCTGGCCGACATTGAAAGGCTGTCGGAAACTGACTTTGGGGGCCCCTAGCAGGCCCTCCTTCATCCTGAGGCCTCCGGTTGGGGGTACCTAAAGGACCTCCCTGTAAAACCGTGCACTGTGTGGCAGGCACCCTGGGATGCCCGCAACAGGGTGCAAGGTTTCCCGCAGACACCCATTTTCCCCATAGGAGCCTGCGTTGTCGGTCCAAACACAGGCTCCCATTGAAGTCAATGGGAGTCCTTCCGAACAGTGTTCAGAAGCATCATAATCGGTTGGGAGGAACCGCTGAATGCGAGTTGGTCATTCCCGATTCCAAATCGGTGTTGGGAGGAGGAAACTCCGAACGACATCGTAATCAGCCCCATAGTGTCTGGGTATTTGCATTGTACATGGGTAGCTCCTGGGTAATTGGATGAGTGCCTGAGTAGTGGCTGGGAGATTAGCTGCATTCAAGTGCAGTACCTGAGTGATTGAATGACTGCTTAGGTAGTGGCTGGATGACTGCACAAACGCAACTATTGTGCCAGGAAGATGGGATAAGTACATGAGTAGTAACTCAATGAATCCATCACTAGATTACTGATTTGACACACGTAATATATCTCGCCCTCCAACCACTGTGAAAAAATAGAAACAGACACAAATTTATTGGAATTTCATTTCGAACATTAGGCAACCAAACAACATACAAAATTGTTGAAGCAAAACTTTAATTTAACGTAGACAAATGTTTTACTGTTTTTTTCTGTTTTCAGCTTTCATACTTTTTCATTTTCAACAGTGCTTTGTATGAAGACTCATCATGAAACAGTGGGAAAAAACATTCAATGGATTATAAAAAAACAAACGCGCATAGTAGATCATTACAATTATGTCATACTGTTCACTGCACTCACTACAAGTTTTTTAATACTGGCTTGCTGATAGGTTACTCCATTAATGAAAACAACTATATGTTAAAATTGTTTCTCATATTTTTATATCTGATACAAAATGTCCAACAATTATAAAGCAGTCTTCATTTTTGCATATCCTTTTGTAATCATCATCCCTATTAGGCCAAATTATGGCTAAAATGTTCTTAGTCCATGTATGAAAAACATAACTCATAGTACTTCGTAGAAGTTGCTGTAGCAGAAACAAAAGGGGACTTTTTTCAGTGGTGAAGAGACTTTTCACATGCAACTTAAGGCTACTGGTATTATAGTACCTCCATTTACTTTTTAACTGTAGTAACACAATGCAGTCCTCAAATATTTATAAATTCCTTTCCCACAGTTAAAAAGAGTCCTTCATTTCTAACAGCTTGCTGTTGACAATATCCCCAATAGGCCGAATATTGTCTCAGAAACACATAATCCATATATATGTCAACACAATACCACATTTTCTTATCCTAGATTTTCCTTAGAACTTCGGATCTAGAAATAGCAGATATGAGTTTGGTAACTTTTTGGGTAGTCTTGATTTGAATGTCACTTGTATGTCATTGCACTCCATCCATCTTGTTTGACATCCTAAATATATTGTGTAGTGTCCAGAGGTTATATTAACGCCTTCATGAAATGTGATTGCTATAGTTGTGAAAGTTCTTTTTGAGATGGAAAATTGGGCAGCTTTAAAGTTTGTAATTCCAGTTCCTAATTTTGCATGACTATGATATATTTGCCATACCTCTGTAGAAACAACATTGACCTACATTCTGATCTGCAGTTTGGAGAGGTCATATCTTGATGGGCATTTGTAGTTAAATCTTCAAACAGCACAGCTTCATAATCTGGTAATGTCAAGCAGAGGAATCGTTCTAGACGTAAATGCTAGACGTAAATTCACAATCTTCACAGTTATGGGCCCATTTATAAGTTAAACCAAATAATTCATTGATATTCACATCTTCTTCATCTAATAGTACTAGCATTACTATTTCATTAGAAATTCTTGAGCATCCTGCTGAAGATTTTGAGAGAACATTACTGATTAAGTTCAGTCATCAGTGAGTTTTCTTATTCCATTAGCAGAATGTATAATACTTCTATCACTTCTTAGTTCTTCAAGTAAACTACACAGTTGTGAAGACATTCTTTTATCTGCCTTTTCTTTAATAGAATTTGTAAAATGAGGCAAAAGATATAGTCCATTTAAAACTACATTTGCATAACAGTTCACTCAAGATTTATTATCAAAGTGATAGCCTTGTATTTCCTCATTGTGCTCTAGTTTTCTTTTCTTTCCTCCTTGTTGATTTTTTTTTTTTATATTTCTGTTCAAATCTGATAGACTGTTTTGATATTTTCCGCTTTGGACACAGTATTGCTTTTTGAACCACAGGATACTGGCCTAAATGAGGTGCATATTGAGCTCTTAACAGATTATACTCCGTTACACAGCTCACATCAGCACCTACTTTCTTCTCATCAAAATCAATCAGAAATAAACCAGAAAATGTTCTAATTCGTGACAAAGCAACATATGACATTCCTTCTTTGAATACACTACTACCAATATTAACAAGACCTGTATCTGCACTTAAACCTTGTGATTTGTGAATAGTTTCTGCATACGCTAAAGACACTGGGAACTTCTTTTGCTACCAATCTGCTTAACTTCAGCAATATCATTAAATTTTATGGCTAAGTATTCCACAGAATTTCTGGTGGGATAATTACCAAATTTCATAACTTCACCCAATGCACCAATCACTAGCCCTTCTTCAACATTTAAATTACGACGTAAGATTACATGACAATTTTTACAGTTACGTAACTGTTTTTCTAATCCTGCAGTTTTTGACACAGACTTTTCTAAACTATCCAATTTCAATTGCAGTTTTTCTGTTAGTAGCACTATAACTCCTTGATGTTCCATTTTATCATTTGTTCTAATTTTGACGATCTTTTCTTTTTCCAATTGCAATAATTGTTCATTGAATTGACTACACTCCTCAAGAGTTGGCATCAAACAAACAATAGACTTCTCTTACTTAACAAAATTGTACATTACTACAGCAGCTGAAACATTATTTGGAAACAAGTTTTTGATGAGACGTGTTTGTAACACTGTCTTTCCCTCTTTTGTGAGGACTCCCACTCTTATATCATTTAATATATCTTCATAATGCATATCTGTTGATTGGCACATATTTTGGATTAACTCTTTCTATTGAAAGTTTTCCCAAATGTTTACATTTCCAATACTTCCTAGTGAATTCCTTGTTTCATTATGCAGTAGTTTCTTCAATACAAGTTGTCTTTTTACGGGAGTTAGTTGTAGCAGGTTTCCAAAGACTATCAAGTGTTTTCCTCCAAAAAGTACATTGCAATTAGTTTTTAATATTTGCTGCATCTTAGATGTATAAAAGCTAGCATTAGGTTAGACCCATGCTGAATAGTTATTAGCTTTATTTTATTTAATACTCTTGCCTCTTCATGACAAGCATCACCAGATAATTTGTTGTATTGTAATTTGTTGTCATGTTCAACAGGCAGCATTAATAATGGATGAAGGGTAACTCCTTTAACATTATGAGCAGCTAAGCCTGTTGGTGCAGTGACTACACACGACAAATTGGAATCTGTTGTCTTCTGTACGTAACTTGTCAGTACTTTAATCAAGAAGAGAAGCTTTTTCCAGTTCCAGGCTGACCACTTATGTACAATGGAACTCGTTTATATGCAGAACATGCACACTTTTTATTCTCATGGAAAAATCCATGTTCTACTTTCCCTTTTACCTCTTCAAAAATGTCTTTCTGATCTGCATTTGATTGCTATATCAGTAATTCTAGAACCACAGTTTCCTGTCTTACTTGCTGCATTGCATTCTCCCCCTCATTCATAGCTATAACGACTTCATTTTCAATGATTGGCTGTCCAAGCGGATCTTGACTTCCAGGTGCTGAACTTTGACTGCTCTGAGCACTCTCTCTTGCTATCTCAGCAGCAATTGTTTCTTCTTGTTCAATCTCACCTCTCAACATTTGAAGATACACTGGAAACACAGAGCACTCAATGCTGTCTTTCACAGCATTGAATGAGTCTTCATAACAGTCAAATTTTCCAAGTAGCTTATTTTCAGTTCACCATGGCTTAAACAACTGTAACAAGGTTAAATAGAAAATCTCTCTTTTGTCTAGAGTTTGGCAACTTAGCTTTCCATGGATGATTAAATTGCCTTTGTTATGGCTCACCAAACACCCTTCTCATGAGGCCACAGCAAATTTACCTTCATCTATGTTTTCACTGACATTACTTCTGAAAGTATAATGTTGAAGTATTTCATAAAGACACATCCTTTCCAGATGCTGACTTCTTCTTGGATAGTACGTATCCAGCATGTTAACCTTCAGAATATCTGTACTGTGTTGCTCAAATTCTGCAAGATTTTAAATTTCAGTAAGAGACTTCAGCACTCTGTTATGAGTATTAGCAAGCCCTAAACTCACCCTTAGAACTCCTCTAGATTTAGAAAACAAACTTGCTGAGCTTAACCGGTCAACACATTCATAGGAGCCTATCTCTCTGTGAGAAAGCGTTTTCAAACTAAAACTGTACAATTCCTTCGTAAGAGTCTTTTCTGCTGAAATCTCCTCCCACATCTCTTTCATCTCAGTTTTCTCTGACTTTGTTACATAAGATGTAACGTACTGAGCAATAGCAATTGAGTTGTCTGCAACAAACTGCACATCCACGTTTGCATTCCACATCCTCAGAATCACAGGTTTGTATTAATTAATGTACTTGGAGGCCTGTGTTTTTCTAAGGTTGTAAATATTTTTCGGTGATTTATTTGTAAGTGTATGTCTGACTGCAGACAAAAAGCTGCTGACTCTTCCTTGTGAGATGACACCTCGTGGGAATCCGAAATGACATATTGTATAAAATTTCCCTTTTGCTCGGTATTTTCGCTGACAATATTTTCTGCATCTATGATTTTGGAATTGTAGAACTGGTTCTCTTAATATGTGGTCACTTCTCTCCTTAGGGATGGCGCAAGTTACATACTCCTCAATAAAAGACAACACAGACTCATCACTGTCTGTTCCAAACTTTGGGGCATCTTTTACCCACAACAGCATGTGAACATGGGGAGCACCTCTGGCTTGGTACTCTTGACGCCAAAATATATCAATCACTTCACAAAGAGGAGGATTTGGTTTGTTCAAGATGAAAGCCATCATTGCTTGAAATTGTAATTAAAATATCTGCAAACATTTGCAGGGTCTAGTGAGCACAGTTTTCCTGGTGTCTTCAGATGAATGTCTTTTATATATATGAAATTGCCTACTGCAATAATTTTAGCAAGTCATCCCATGCATATTCAGCACAACTCAGTGTCAGGAACCAAGAAGGTGCTCCAAGGTTCCTCAACATGCACTGAGTTCACCATGACACTGATACCAATATTCATTAGTCCCATTCTGACATGTCATTAGGTCTATTAAATTGTATTCAAAAAGCTCATCTTTTCCTTGAACTTTTTCCAAAAGATCTCTTGCTGATATATTATTCAAATTAACTCCTTTATTTAGAATATGATTCACGGCATTTGAGAGGTCAGGCAAGTCACTCTCAAATAATAGGTGAAATATATATGGAATACACTGATGAAATCTTGGATCTTCTGAATAAAGTCTACTACATCTATACGCAGCTGCAGGTATTTGCACAGGGCTCTCATCATACCTGCCACCTCCTCCAGTAGGAAAAAGATGTGGGCAACACCGAGCTTCTAAACTTTTTTCCCACGCGTAATGGAGCTCCTTTTGCTTCCTTCATTTGAAACAGCTCAATGAAAGCACAAATAACTTCTTTAGAATGCAAAGGGTGGATGTTATAATGTTCATAAATTTCTTCTGTCCCTGACTGATCCACCTTCTCAAGCTGACTGTTGATGGAAATGTCTGATACTCCATATGTGTGATATCTTGCAGGCTTTCCACATTTCTATAGTAAACATTGTTTTGTGCCAGATAAAAAGTTGCTTTTTTAACTTTGGTAAAATCTACTAACTCCTGCCATATCTTCTTGTTCTTGGTAGGCACACCATTTAAAAGAAGTCCTTCCTCTAAATCTCTATCTACCCCTACCCTTTCAATGTTTTTCTTGGCATCTAATGGCAAATACACTACTGTACATTTTAGACCTTTTTGCAGCTCTGTTGGGGGTAACTTGCCTGTCTTTGGCTCCATACTTACTATATAGCCTGAAATGGATGTATAGTTTGGACTCATCAATATTTAATCCTTGAAGTGTTTCTGGAATGGGAACCAGTGTTCTAACTTGTTATGCACAGCACTAGCAGGCATTTTAGTATCCTCTAATTTATTGTAGCAGTACTTACATATAACTTGTCGTGTAGACAAGTCAAATCTTTCTTCTACAAATAAGTACAGAGCAAACTTTGGCAGTTATCATCGTTCTCTATTTCGCTTTTTAAATATGTCAACACTCCGCTGTTGAGTCTTGTAGTGAGTGCGTCAACAGCATATACAAACATACTCTGTTTTTTCAGCACATAGGGGCATATTTACAAGCCCCTATCGCCATCACAACGTCACTTTCAGTGACACTGTGATGGCGATAGGGACTTTGCCTTATTTACAAGACAGCGTTAAGCCACTTAATGTGGCTTAACGATGCCTTGTAAATAAGGCACCCTTTCACGCTGTACTTAGCGTGAAAGGGGACGGCAATGGGTGTTGCGGTAGACGTTCCACCGCAACACCCATTGATTTTTGACGCTGCCCCTATTTACAAGGGCAGCGTAAATAGGAGCCAGCGCCAAAATTAAGACCAGGGAAAACCTGGCCTTAAACAGGCGAAACCAGGAGAAATGCTTTATTTCTCCACGTTTTTCTGTTTCCATGTGAGCTGCGTTGTGCAGCACACATAGAAACAGCAAATTACCATTGATTTTTTATGTGCAGGAAGGTGTCCCTTCCTGCACATAAACAATCAAAAAAAAGAAATGACATTTTGCAACTTCTTTGTGTGCTGCATTAAGCAACACACATAAGTTACAAAACTTAATTTAAAGATTGCTTATGTGCAGGAAGGGACACCTTCCTGTACATAAACAATCTTCCCCTCAATTCAGCACTATGGTGCAAGGGTGCCTACGTTGGAGCTAGGCTGCTAAGTTTAGCGCCAGTGCAGGGGGAAATGCAGGGCTGCACTATATTGTAAATATGGTGCAGCCCTGCATTTCTGAAGTGGCGGAATGCGGCGTTAAGCCAGGAAGGCTAACGTCGCACAACGTCACCTCATTGTAAATAAGTCCCATACTGTCTTACATTTTTTTATCTCTTTTTCAAAACTATCAACTGTCGTACCTTTGTCCTGTTCTACAACTTCTCCTGTTATCAACTCTTCAGTTTCCCTACAGTCCTGTTGTGGACCAAAGAAACAAAATTGCACATCATCACAAACCTTTTCTACCTCTGCCACAGTACCATGCAAAAATGCCCTATTCATTTCTCCTAAACATAACGCAAGAGTTTTCACAGAATACAGCCTCCTAACTAAAGTTTGCATTGTTGAGTGGTGTGCAGCTAACATACTAAAATGATGAAAGGTGCTTTGGCACACTTTCTTTGATAAACAAGCTGGTGAGTGTCCCTGCAAATTTGTATGCTTTCTCAGCTTGCAAGGATCTAAGCCTTGTAAAGTACTTATTTTGTGTTTTAAACTTCACCTTGGAAATATACGTAGGACTTTCCTTAATATATCAATGGATTTCTGTCTAATACTACAAACACTACTAAAATTCCTTTTATATACAGAGCCCTGACTGCGCCTCCCTTGTACCTCTTCTGAAATAACTTCTTCTGCATTTCTAGGATCCATCATCCCTTTTGCTATAGGACTGCCATTCTTCATTTCATAACATTGTCCGCTTCCATCAATAGCATGAACTAATCTGTTATCCTGGAGATAGCTTTCTTCATTAAAGAAAGGCTCTGTACTAGAAGTATGCATCCATTCTCCACTACAAACTGCACAAAAGTTACTTCTATTCACTAATCTTTTCTTCTGGTTTTGTCTCTTCATGCACAATACTATTTTGACAAGAGCCTTCATTCTGTTTAGAATCAAAATGAAAAGCTTCCTCTTCAAAGCAAAGGCCTTATCAACTACTCTCTCAACTCGTTCTTTCTGTTTCAGTGCCTCTCTCCTTCTTCTATACTTCTTCTTAGTTCTCTGTAGATTTATAACCACTCTACTATGAAACATTCTGGCTCTGATTTCCTTAAACTGCTTCTGTCTTCTGGTTAAGGTACCTCTATGTTTTTTACAATATTTTCTGTTCTTGCAATGTACACTTTGTCCACTCTTATTGTTTCTCATAGTCATAATTTAATTTTCTTTATTTTGTAATCTTTGCAAATGTGTGCATATATTTTTAAGAAAAGACTTTGTCCTCTTACCAGTAGCACTTTTTTCTTTCACCAATTTTTCTGCATTTTGCCCCTTTTGTAACTAATTTCTGCTGAGATACTGTAGTTGCTTCTGTTACTTTTTCATCCGAGTGTTTGTAGGCATTGTAACTGTGTGTAGGTATGTAGATATTGTTCTGTAAATGAAAAAAGTATATTTAAATTTTTACCCTAGACAATCTACCAACTACTTTACTACTGACTTACACATAATACAAAAACAGTTTTCGTGTTATGTTGCATTTTTAAATCTACAGATGAACCTAGATATATTACTACATGGACTTACTTCAATATAACAAACTCAGAGCAGAACATGAAACTTTATTTATCAGTTACCTTTCAACATTTTAGCACCCTCTTGTACCACACAGCTACAGCATATCTCAATTCTCACTTATACATGGTGAAAGAACAGTTTATCCCTTCTGTAGTAAATTTTAAAATGAACATGGAGGCAAGGAGGCATATTTAGAAGCCCCAAGCACTTTCCAGGGCATCACATTTTTTGACACACCGGTACCGTAATGTGCTACTCCATATTTACAAAGCCACGTAAAGGCACTATGCGTAGCTTTTCATGGCCTTATAAATACAGGCACTTTTCAGGCAGCGCTTTGCTTGAAAGAAGCATGCCATGAGTGTTACTGTGGGTGTTCGCATGCAACACCCATGGATTCTGCCACATATCCAAATATACAACAATTCATAAACGAGGCAATGCATCAGAATCCTACACCTCCCCAGAGGAGGTGTAGGGACATACAACAAGGAGAAATACTTTTCTTTCTCCTCCTTTTTCCCTGTTTCTATGCATGCTGCATTCTGCAGCACACATACAAAGAGGAAAAATACCTCTTATAATTGTTTTCTACAGGAAGGTGTCCCTTCCTGCACAAACCCAATCTTCCCCACTTCACAGGCATCCCTGCACCATGGTGCAGGGTGCCTCTGTTGGCGCATGACAGCCAGCTGTGCACCAGCACAGGAGACAGCATAGGGAACCATTATATTGTTGTAAACATGACTTATCCATGTACTTTGAAAGAAATGCAGCATGGCACAGCCAAATGGCTTGCAGCTCTGCACTGCAGTTCTTTCTTCTAAATTTAGCCCCAAAACTATAAATACAAAACCTCAACATAAGAGCTATTTATACCCTCTACCACTGTGTGAGTGGTATATTTACTATCTCAGTACGGTTCTACTTAAATGTATCAGATTTAAATTTTGGGAAATGGTGCATATAACAATCTGCACGTTAACATCTATCAAAGCATATACCTCACTAATTCTTCCAACTACATGCAAAGAATATGTCACAGCGTGCATATATAATTCACCTGACGGTTCTAAAGACTACATATTCCTCAGTAAAACTTGTAAAAACATATGTTTGTGGTTGAATACATGAATACTCCCTGGATGACTGAATTGGTGCATAGATAATACCTAGGTGATTCTTCGAGAATACAGGTAGTGCCTAGATGATTCCCTGAGTATATCAGAACACCATGGGTCATTCCATATCTGCATAGTTACTGCCTGCATGTTTGCATGAGTCTATCACTACTATCTGGGTGTGTGGATGAGTGCATGAGTAGTGCCTGCATGATTGGATACGTGCATGACTAATGGCTCAATAATTCAATACATGCATAGATACTGGGTGGGTGATTAAATCAGTGCACCTTTATGCCTGGATGTTTGCAGGAGTGCATACATAGTATATAGGTGATTTTTAGAGTGCATGGATAGTGCATACATGATTGTTTAAGTACATGCATAGCACCTAGCAGATTGAACGAGTGCATGAGTAGTGTTTCAGTGATTGCATGACTACTTGGCTGCTGCCCATGTGTTTTTGGTTCAGTGACCAGGTAGTTTAGATAACTACATGGGTGTTTAGATGGGTGTTTAGATAACTACATGGCTAGTGCCTAGATAATTCAATGAGTGCATCAGTAGTGCCTGGCTGATTACATAGGTGCATGACTAGTGTCTGAGTGATTCCATGACTCCATTGTTAAACCTTGAGAGATTGGATGAAAGTGATTGTACTGCTTGGGTGATTGTATTAGTGCAAGAGTATTCCCTCAGTAATTAAATGAGTACATAGGTACTGGATGAATAACAGGTTTACTACAATAGTACTATCTACCTAATTAGATGAGTGCATGTGTAGTACCTGAGGGCCTGATTCACAGAACTAACTTACGTCAAAAACGTAAAGTTAGTACTTTTTGGTATTCACAGAATGAACTTACTCATTTCGGTATTCACAGAAGTTAGTAGTCCTAACTTTAGGACTCCTAAATGCCTTCTGTGAATACCGAAAGTCTTAAAGTTAGGATTTTTCTCAGTTTAGGAGTAGTAAAGTTAGGACTCCTAACTTCAGGACTCCTAAATGCCTTCTGTGAATACCAAAAGTCTTGAAGTTAGGATTTTTCTCAGTTTAGGAGTCGTAAAGTTAGGACTCCTAACTTTAGTACTCCTAAATGCCTTCTGTGAATACCGAAAGTCTTGAAGTTAGGATTTTTCTCAGTTTAGGAGTAGAAAAGTTAGGACTCCTAACTTCAGGACTCCTAAATGCCTTCTGTGAATACCAAAAGTCTTGAAGTTAGGATTTTTCTCAGTTTAGGAGTCGTAAAGTTAGGACTCCTAACTTTAGGACTCCTAAATGCCTTCTGTGAATACCGAAAGTCTTGAAGTTAGGATTTTTCTCAGTTTAGGAGTAGTAAAGTTAGGACTCCTAACTTCAGGACTCCTAAATGCCTTCTGTGAATACCAAAAGTCTTGAAGTTAGGATTTTTCTCAGTTTAGGAGTCGTAAAGTTAGGACTCCTAACTTTAGGACTCTAAATGACTTCTGTGACTACCGAAAGTCTTGAAGTTAGGATTTTTCTCAGTTTAGGAGTAGTAAAGTTAGGACTCCTAACTTTACTACTCCTAAACTGAGAAAAATCCTAACTTTAAGACTTTCGGTATTCACAGAAGGCATTTAGGAGTCCTAAAGTTAGGACTACTAACTTCTGTGAATACCGAAATGAGTAAGTTCATTCTGTGAATACCAAAATGAGTAAGTGTATTCTGTGAATACCAAAAAGTACTAACTTTACGTTTTTGACGTAAGTTAGTTCTGTGAATCAGGCCCTGAGTGTTTGCATGGCTTCATGTGTGTGCCTCAGTAGTTCAATGTCTGCATGGGTTGTAAGTGTGTGCTTAGATGACTGCATAGCTTCTGTGCTAGTGTTACAATGACTGCATAGTTACAGCCTTATTAATTGCATAAGTAAATGGTTACTGTCTGGGTGATTAGATTAATGTATAAGTAGTGCCTCCATAGTTCAATGACTAAATAATGTCTGCCTGCCTAATTCGAAGAGTACATGTGTAGTGTCTAGGTAATTGAAAAACTACATGGATACTGAATCACTGATTTGATGATTGCCTTACTAGGGGTTGGGTGATTGCATGAGTACCTGACTACTGACTGACTTGCTATGAAAGTATCTTCATTACTGTTAGATACATAAGAGTTGTGACTATATATCTGACTCATTGGTTATCTCCTTCTGTCAGTATCAATATATATACTATATATATGCTTTTCTACTAAGCTATGTGTGACTGAAGTCTAGGTATCATACTTGGTATATAATTGCATACATGGTTCTCTAGCAGCATACATTGCTTTGTTACTGAGCATCCACATGCATCACTAAGTTTCTAAAACCGAAAACATTTAAAAAAACAATTCAGAAACAAAACATTTTGTGAATGGTATAGCTACATCATTTCTCAAATACTTCTTCTGCCTCTAAAACATATGTTCAGCATTTTCCGAACAAAAGTTACACTACAAATGAAGCTAGCACAAGAACTTCAAGGCATTCTGCACTAATAATCCTTCTCAATTTTAAAGAAACCAGGTTTACAGAAAAAACACCACTGTCACCATATGCATGACATTTTCAACAGCCTTACTGAACATAGATCACCATGTAAACCTATATGCGATTTCTTAATAGATATACACCTTCAAGCCATCTTTCCAAAAATATATACCTCACTGCATCTTTAACTAAAGTCAAAAGTCCCACTGTATATATAGCTATCTGCAACCACAAGAACCATATCTCACCATCTTAGCATATGCTAAGTGATCATATAAGATAAAAACCACATTGACAAATACTTCCCAATATATACCTAACAAGTATTACTTGTTTCTAATTCATATTCATATACAGGCAGACAACATGTTCTCATCTTTTATGTGTGACTACACTACTCCTGTTAAATAATGTTACTAAAAGTACTACAACTCCCAGAATGCAAATGACAGATGTATCTCTTCTGCACATAATATGTGGACATTTAAAACATTCTTAGTTCCTCATTGCAACTTTCCACAATACTATACTATTATTTTTCAATAAAGCACACAATGTAATAAAGAGGCACTAATACATTTTTCTATTACTTCCCAAAACATTCACCACTAACCTCTTAAATACATACCCTCTAATACATACAGTTCATCTTACATATTTTTTCATATCACTGTGATAATCTTTTTTTATTAAACTCCCATATACATCTTCACTGCTAATGTAATTTGTATAAATGATTGAAAAGTTATGTACATACCAGTGAATTCTGTTTGTAGATTATATTGTTGTTTTAGCTCTTTCTGGATAGTTTTGACACTGTTAGGATTTGTAAAACCTAAGCACAAGAATGGTACACCACTCTCATACAAAGCAACCATGCAGTGGCACCCTCTTCAACTTTGCACTCTGTGATCATGAGCAAGGCAGAAAATGAAATCTTTTCTTTCATTTTAGACTGCACTATCTCCACTTGTGGATGGTTAGTATCTGTTAACTCTTTCTCTCCCTTGAAAAAGTGATTCATATCTATGTCTGTTTGCGATGTATTCGCAATTATCGCGGAGAAATAGTGAAAAAAAAACGGGAGTTCAAACCGATATCTAGCTTCATTCAAAATAAATTTAAATACTACACAACAGTTCATTATATAGTCCTGATTTGGAAAATAAAGCTTGCCATTACTTAAATTGTGTCATCACTCCTCAACTCTTTAAAAACATTTCTGTCTCTTTAACACCCTTCCCCCAATACATTCTTAGCACAATGAACCTAACAACCCAGTGGAACCAGTAGGTCAAAAGTTTGCAGCACATTCTAGAAGGAACATGCTACTTTCAAAAGAGATACATTACTTTTTTAAACAATAGCCAATAATACGACTTCTTCCTTAACCATCCAATACATTACCAAATTTTATTCACTTTCGTGCTGACAACATCCAATGAAATATATATATATATATAATGTTTCAGGAGACTTGGGCCACACTGGAGTTTTTTCTGGAGGGGTTCGAATGTTTTAACATCGTAGCCCCAACCCCAAATTCTGGTCAGCCGGCAGGAGGCCTCTCAATTTGGATCAACGTCACGGCAGGTGGCAGTGCAAGGGCTCTTGCTACCGATAACGATACATTTCAGGCAATTATTTACAAACGGGGGGTTTCGCTCTGCTTAATTAACTTCTATAATAACGATTTCAAGAGTGTCCCAAATATGAATTTCATTAATTTGTTCAAATTCATTTCTAACTTACAGAAGTCCAAATGCGTTGCTAGCCCTGTAGGAATTTGTCTAGGAGGTGATTTTAATGTTAAGTTACCAAGCAGTATTTATTCTGCTATTCACCCCACCAATAAGGCACCATTATGTAATAGGGGCGCCCAATTATTAAACCTTATAAGCACTAATAATGTTTTAGATGTGATGGAGCTTGCTGCAGTACCTACAAGAGCCAAACATATAAAACCTACTTACAGAGGCAGGGGCTCGGCCTCCACCATCGATTTTATTTTTATTACACCTCCATTAGAGAATCGTGTGTTACAAGCTGAGGTAGTCCCTACTGTTCATGGGGATCATAACCCCATCAACTTAACCCTGAGTTTTGCCCCCAGGCCGATCCATGACAAAGAGTGTGGTGCAAGGGATTTGTCTCCCACCACCGATAACCTTAGATTGGTCTGGCGTGGTATAGACAATAAAGTTTTATTTGGTAAGATGGCAAGAACATATCCGGAATTAATCGATATTTGTTTGTCTTTTAAGGAACACAATTCTGAGGCAGTTGACGCTTTCACGCAGGTATGTGCGAGCGTCAAAACTTTGTTATCTAGGCCCATTAAGGAAACACATTCGGGCCCAGGCTGGTTTAATGCTGATTGTTCCGCAGCTAATAGAGCTCTCCGAAGGGTGCTTGTTAATAAACCTAGAGACAGCTCCCTTATCAAATCACTCAGACAACGCTATAAAGCAGCCATCTCAATTAGAAAGGAGGAAATAATCAGGGAGCGTTGGGACAATCTTGCTCGGGCAGTCACGTTAAAAAACGGGAAGGACTTTTGGTCAGCTGTTAAAGATATGAGGTCTTCGGGACACCCCATGTCCACAATTAGTTGCAATATCTCTAGTGAGGCATGGGAAGCACATTTTACGAAGATTTATTCAGCTCCAGCCCCATCTATAGCTATTAATGAGTATGCAACTTCTACTAGGGTCCTGATTAACCTATCTGAAGTAGAGGAGGCTATTGACCAGAGCCTGGGCTGTAAAACTCCAGGCCCTGATGGTTTGCCCATCGATCTTATCAAAAGTCAATCAGACTTTTGGGCGCCCTTATTGTTGAATGTTTTTAATAATCTAACAAATTCCACTATACCCAATACATGGTCCTCCAGTATTATCGAGTCGATTTTTAAAAAGGGTGACCGTTCTAATCCAAGCTGTTACAGGCCGATCTCCCTGATCGATAATACGTTGAAAATTTTGGGGAGGGTCCTGTATAATAAGATTAGGTCATGGGCCGAGGAAGACCAGATTTTACATCCCTGTCAGTTGGGGTTTAGAAGCAATATTGGCACTGTTGAGCAGTGCCTCAACCTCAACTTGATTATTGGTAAATACAACGCAGCCAAAAAAACACCTATATATTTAGCCTTCATGGATCTTACCTCAGCCTTCGACTTTGTCAACAGATCACGGCTCTGGACTATCCTTTTAAACTACGGCCTGGACGAGTCCCTTGTATATTTTTTAGCCTACTTGCACAAAGACCTACACGCCCGGGTGCGTATTAGCAGGGGTGGCGAGGTATCCAAAGACATTGAAGTCGGTAGAGGGGTCAGGCAGGGTTGCGTCCTGGCCCCTCTCCTATTCATTCTTTATATTAATGACCTGAACAAGTCATTGGCGACACTTACCCTTGATGTTCCCTGTATCAATGGCAACAAACTTCCTGCCCTATTATACGCCGATGATGCGGTGCTAATGGGCCGTACCCAGTCCCGGCTCCTGGAGGGAGTTCCGCCGGGCGGTGATGTGCGGCGGGGGAGGGGCAGGGTGGGGGGTAGTAAAAACCGGAATCCGGCCGAATCCAGGTAAGTTAGCAAATAAATAAATAAAACGAATTTCGTAGCGCGTGCTGCATCGCCAAATGCGTTGCAGCGCGCTACGAAATTCGTTTTATTTATTTATTTGCTAACTTACCTGTGTTCAGCCGGATTCCGGTTTTTACTACCCCCCACCCTGCCCCTCCCCCGCCGCACGTCACCGCCCGACGGAACTCCCTCCAGGAGCCGCGACTGGCCGTACCCCAAAAGCTCTCCGCATCTTGGTGCAGGGCTTTGTTGATTTCATGGCCAGTTTGGATTTATGCACCAATTTCAAAAAATCTTTTTTAATGGCGTGTGGGTCGAAGAAGTATTTTAACACATTAATTGTTTTAGATTCAGACAGTTTATAAAGCACTCGCACTTTCCCCTACCTAGGGTTGGTATTTGCCTCTAACGGACTGTGGGCTGACCATGTGGCTTACTGTAGGAAAAGGTTTTCCAACTCTACTAACATAATACTTGGTTTGCCTAAGCCAAGGAATACAGAGGTTGTATCTGCTACCGTTAAGATCTTTAAACTTCAATGCATTCCAACTGCCACTTATGGCGCAGAAGTTTGGGGCTCTACTAACTGTGGTAGCATCCAGGAAGAAGAGAACAGATTTTGCCGCACAATCCTGGGTGCTCCCATTTCCTCCTCACAGTATGCTTGTCACAGCGAACTTAATTTGCCATACATTGAAGACTATATTAAGGCTTGCCCTGCATTATTTTGGCTCAGGGTCTGGAAAAATCCAGCGGCCCAACTTACTAGGGAGATTATATTAGACTGTTTAAAATGTGATAGGGGGATGAAAATACCTTGGCTGGCTGTTGTTCACAAAAGTCTAACTAGCGTGAACCATGAGCATTTATTTTTAAATCCCTCAGACCTTGGTATCATTAGTAAGAAAACCCTCCAAACGGCTCTATATGCATCAAATAGAAAGGTTAGATATGATAAAGAGATTCAGAAAACGTCTGTTGCTAGATACATGGGTATTGAGAACACTTCCTACGCTCCATCTAGCTATCTTTTAAAACCTATTGGCCGCTGGGAAAGGGGTTTACTCTTTCGGCTGAGGATTGATACAATGAGATTCATGCTCTGTTTCCCCGCGGGGTTTAATTCTAACCTTGATTATTTGCCATGTCCCTGTAACAGTCAACATAAACAATCCATGCTGCATTTTTTATTCTTTTGTAGTTACTATTTAACTCACACCAAAAGGTTTTTGATACCATATTTTAAGGCTATACCTGTGATTGACTACAAGGCAGCATATGGGAAGGTTATTGCTTTGGAAGATGAAGAGCTAATCTTTCAGGTTCGTTCTTTCTTGAAAGCGGCAGAGCGCACCCGTAACTCTATGTGCCCTCCCTGAATCATGTTTATTTTATCCTGTTTTTAACCACAATTTTAACTTTGGTAACAAATACCCCGATGAATTTCCCTTTTTTATCATGTTTCCTTTTTATGTATACTCTACTACTGGAGGACCTGTTTTAATTGGAATTTTTCTATGTCCCCTCCACTGCTGGATAATTTTTACTGTATATGTTGTTGTCTGTCTGCACTTTTATGGATATATTTTGGTATCCGAATAAAGATAGTGAATTGAATTGAATATATATTTTTAACTGCTTTTCCTTTGGAAAACTACCTCATTCAGCTCCAGCCTTCTCCTGACTACTATTGCTCCTCCACTTCAAAATGCTTAGAGTATGGATTGTGGGCCACAGCTATATATACTGGGCTGCAAAAATTAGAGGGATTGACGACAGGGAAATGTGAAGATTACTTGGTTTGGCCAGAGAGGTTTAAAGTTTCATCAGTTGCTGGCTTTGGTTCAACCATTGTGGATTACCAAACTCCTCACCTAATGATTGTGCGCTGTGGTGGCAATGACCTAGGCACATCAACTGGATTAGGGCTAAAAATCCTAATGAAATAGACCTTTGCAGAACTGATGTCGCTTTTCCCTCACACCGTCTTGGTATACTCTAATATATGCCAAAGACAGAATTGGAAGTTGTCAAATCAATTCTATCCACAGATTGACAAAGCCAGCAAACATGTTAATAAAACTGTTTCTGTATTCCTCAGAGACCATCACAAGAACTGTATCTATAACGACAATCTGCATTTTGACATGCATGGAATTTATAGAAATGATGGAGTGCACTTACGGATGAAGGCAACAGGGTATTTTTAAGTGACCTGAAACTCTGCATCCGTTCTTATGTATAGCAGCTATATACAAACAACCAACACAACGGCTCTTGTCAGAGCCACCCTAGTACCTGAAATATTGTGCAGATTTTTTCTAAAGGTTTTTTTTCCTTTACTTTTTGAGGATCTTTATGACAACGTCGCGATCCCCCAGGACACGTTGAGAAAACAGAAAACAAACGCAGACATTTAACGACCACCAACACATCCCAAAAAATATGTTAAAAAATCCATTCTGAACATTGCCCTACACATATTACTGTATACATATTTCTTTCAAAGCATGTTTAAACTCATATTTTTGTACTAAGTTTCGTTAAAAAACCATCTTTCAGACCTATTTTTTGTTTTTGTAGTTATTCAAAACATAGCAATGACGTTGTTAACTGCGGCGATCGCGCCTTCTCCATAAAGTGAAAAACACATAGATGCACACACATTACAGTATTGTACACAGTATTGTACACACTAGGGGGCCAATTACTCGGAATCGGGACCAACCGACCGACTCATTGTCAGCAGTTCCGCCCGCCCGATTACGAAGGGACTGAACACTGTTTGGTCGTATTCCTATTGTTTCCTATGGGAGCTTGTGTTCTGCCTGACAACCGGCTGTAACACAGGCTCCTATGAGGAAATGGGGTGTGTGTGGAAAACCCTGCACCCTTTTGCGGGAACCCCATGGTTCCTGCCACACAGTGCAGGGTTTTACAGGGGGGTCCCTTAGGTCCCCCCTCGGGCCCCAATCGGAGGCAGCAGGATGATGGGGGCCCTGCCAGGGGCCCCCAAAGTCACTTTCCGACAGCCTCTTCGTGTTGACAGACTGATATGGAAAGGCTGTTGGAAATTGACATTGTAATCCCGAGGTCGGAAACGCTATCCATAGGGATGTACGATGCGGTTCTGACCGACACAAAACCTCTGAGAGCTGGTGAGAACCGATTTGGAATGACCGTGCGATTTACTTTCCGACCGTGAACATTATAATCAGTCGGGCGGATTATAAACCGACTGAGTCAGTCGGAAGGGCTCCGACAAGGTCGAGGAGAATCAGACTGTCGGGAGGAGGCTTTCCACCCAAAATCGTAATCGGCCCCTAGGGGTTTAATACAGTACACTTCTATAGAACAACCATCTCTAAAACCTATTTTCCGTTTTCGCGGTGAGGCCAGGGATCGCAGTCATGTCAGTAATTGTGATCCCTATGGTTAGGTCGCAAAAGCAGAAAGGAAAAGCAGGAATTCAACAGTCACTACCACATTAAAAAATTATGCTATATAATTAATTTTAACCATCACAGTATATAACTCACTATAGAAATAACATTTAACAATATCTCAATGTCTCTATAACAATGCATATTAATGATTCATTGATATACTTCTTTATATTTTCACTAATATTCGTGACGACATTGATAGTCGCGATGTCCCAGCGATGGTACGGGGGGGTTGGCACTTTCAATTGCAGCGTCGCCGCGAATATTGCATGCAAATAATCAATTTTGAACACATAATTTGTGTCACTGACAACCCCATTTCTCAACCATGGTGCCAGAGTATATCCACCCTGACCCCTTATGTGGGCTTTCACACAGACTTTCAGCCCTGGGAACCATTGCGGATAGATAAAATGCCAGTTGTAACTTTCTATTCAGATTGTGTCCAGCCAATCAGAGCATTCCCGTTGACGTGTGCATTCGTGATTAATTGTGAAACCATCCGCGGCCAGAGATTTCACTATAATTTAAAACTTAAATTTCTCAACAACTACTGAACAGATTTACACCAAATAAGCAAAAGGCAATTCCTTCAATCAACATCTACATCCTTGCTAAATTTGGTGTAAGTCCGTTCAGCTGTTCCAGCTGTAGGTGTGGCTAAAGGTTCCTATTGGGATTAACATTACAATGCAACCTTAATTCGCACCCCAAATTCTCGGGCCCCAGTGCAGGAATCACCCCCACACTATTGATAACAATAGTACCCACTGTGACACTTTTTGGGGAAAATTTCATTCAGATTGTACAAACATTGCCAAAGTTATAGCCAAGTCAAAAAATGCTTTGCCTATGTAAACTAGGTCCTAACTACAACTATATATATATATATATATCAAATTACGCTCCCTTGTGCACTAAACGCAGAAAAACAGGTACGGACAACTTCTTTAGCTGGTGCCAGATATTCTTTTATTTATTTAAAGTTATGTGTAAAGCTCCTTTATGATGCGTTTCGGGCCACTTAGCCCTTGGTCACACTAGGTCCTAACTACAACTACCTACGCCAGTAGGTTATATATATATATATATATATATATATATATATTATATATATATATATCCTCAAAAATAGAATAAAAAAGCTAGAGTGAAAACCGACGGAGTGCCGGTTCCGTCTGTTCTTTTCAGTTACGAGGTGTTTTGATTGCATTTCTTGAGAAGTGGCGGACGTCTAATAACCTGCACCACTGACGCTAAGGAAGGACGCCAGTAACCGCTGCATCGGAAAATGAAGAGGAAGCCATGAGACAGGTGTGCCCCACGCATCTTTGCAAGGAGCTGCTGTTAGAGGAAGATGATTACACTCAAGAAAAAATAAAAAAGCCAGAGTGAAAACCAACAAAGTGCCGGTTCCATCTATTCTTTAAAGTTACACGGTGTTTTGATAGTATGTATATATATAAACTGGAAGATACTCCAATTGGACCCCACAGTAGGGAAAATCATGGGGAAACATCCAAATGTAACATTCAGGTGGGCGATAAATCTAAAGGACCAGTTAATTCATAGCCACTTTCAAAAAAAGTCCAAGAAAGAAAGCCAGTGGCTTAAAACCAAAGGATTCGTTAAATGCCACAATTGCAAAGTGTGCCAAATAGGCGAGGCGGAAACAGGGAGAGAAAGTTACGACAAAGAGAATCACGACAGATTCTGAACTTCAGAACCTTTACCCCATATGGGTTAAACCAGAGTGAGGAACTGTATGTACATTTATAAATTATAAAGTTTGCTTCTTGACAAATTGGTTTTAAATCACCCTTTTTCACTATTGAGCACAAATGTTGGCAGTGGGTCAAATTGAGAAGGATCCTTATATACTAATGAACTGAGAAATATATAAAAGAGAGGCGATGCCCACCGGAGGGCAAAAGTTTGTGTAAAAACACCGTCATTTGGGATATAAAAGATTACGAAATAGAGGCTCACCAACAATTAAGAAACAATGAGTACTACCAGAAACTAGAGAATAATCCAACAATGATATTCAAAAAGGATTTAGATCAAAAAATGATGGAGTGGTGCTCACAAGATCTCATTGATGATGATGAACGGAAATATTTAACAACAGAGTTTCCAATCACAGCAACAATATATTTTCTACCAAAGCTCCATAAGGATCCTCTGAAACCACCAGGCCGACCAATCATATCGGCAAAAGGATCATTACTTGAACCAATAGCTAATTACATCGATTACTTCCTAATGCCATTTGTGTTGAGTTTAAACTCATACATCAAGGACACAAGTGACCTACTGCGACACCTACAAGGAACACCCTGGCAGGAATCATACAAGCTCATTACAATGGACGTAGTATCGTTATATACCAACATCAAGAACAACATAGGGATTCAAGCTTGTGGGGTTTTTTTTTAAAGAAAGGAATATACATTATACCCAGCATAACCAGATGTTGCTTGATATGATCAGCATGTGTTTGACTCAAAACGTTTTTCTATTTGGAGAAGAGATCTATAAGCAGACAAAAGGAACCGCGATGGGGTTTTCATTTAGCCCCAACTACGCATGCCTTGTGATGGGATGGTGGGAACAGCAAATAGCCTGGCACCCAAGAAACAATGAATTTGTTAACAAAACTGTGATGTGGCTTCGATTTATCGATGATCTTTTAATCATTTGGGATGGATCAGAGATAGAATTCCAGGAATACTTCAAAATTCTGAACTCTACAGAGGCGAATCTTAGATTTACCTATAACATCAGCAAAGAGAGAGTGACATTCCTGGATACAGAAATATACATAAGAAATAATCAAATTCAGACGACGCTACATCAAAAACTGACTTCAACAAATGCCACACTCCATGCGGAAAGATTTCATCAACCAACTTTAATTCAAAACATACCATACGGAGAATTTTGAGAGAATTCGACGAATCTGCTCAGAGGAAAATGAATGGCAAAAACACAGTACAGCAACATCTTTGAGATTTTAACAAAGAGGATACAAGGAAGGCAACATAAAGAAATGCTAGTCAAGATCCAACCAAAAGACGAGAGAAGAATCCCTGAAGGTAAAATCAATAACGAACAAAAATGAATTGGAAACAATTAGATTGATTATTGATTACTCAAGTGAATCCAAGAAAATCAATGAAATATTAAGAAAAAACTGGAAGATGCTCCAATTGGACCCCACAGTAGGGAAAATCATGGGGAAACATCCAAATGTAACATTGAGGAGGGCGAGAAATCTAAAGGACCAGTTAATTCATAGCCACTTTAAAAAAAAGTCCAAGAAAGAAAGCCAGTGGCTTAAAACCAATGGATTCGTTAAATGCCACAATTGCAAAGTGTGCCAAATAGCAAGAAACACAACACAAATAAAAATGGCAAACAACAAAATGTGGCAAATTAAGGAGTTAATAACATGCAAAAGTCAATTTGTTGTCTACGTCATTGAATGTCCGTGCTCTCTAAAATATATAAGGAGCACAATCTGTGAACTAAAAAAACTGATTCTGGAGCATGTTCGTGCAACAACCAATTAAGATCGAGGAAACGCAGTGGCGAAACACATGGAGTCCCACCACAATGGAAATTGGAAACTTTTAAGCTTTTATGCAATAGAAACAATAACATGGAGTGATCGAGGCGGAAACAGGGAGAGAAAGTTACGACAAAGAGAATAATGACAGATTCTGAACTTCAGAACCTTTACCCCATATGGGTTGAACCAGAATGAGGAACTGTATGTACATTTATAAATTATAAAGTTTGCTTCTTGACAAATTGGTTTTAAATCACCCTTTTTCACTATTGAGCACAAATGTTGGCACTGGGTCAAATTGAGAAGGATCCTTATATACTAATGAACTGAGAAATATATAAAAGAGAGGCGATGCCCACCGGAGGGCAACATTTTGTGTAAAAAACATTGGTAGTGGACTGATGAATTAATTAAAGAAATTAATGAATTGCTGATTTACTGTACAAATAAGTAGATGAATAATGAGGATCCAAAATGAAATAATCAGACCCCGTGTGCCATTCATCACTTTGTAAATACACACAAAACACCTTACAACACAATTCACTTCAACTCCCACAATGCTTGGCGACGTTTGCCAAATTAAGAAATGACCACATGGCAACAAGAATGTATTTTAGTGGTGTTGCAAACGTTGTATGTATCATCGTGAACAAGGTCTCCGTGGAGACCGACACGTGTCGAGATGTGGCTTTCATCCTGTAAAAGAATAATGAAATAAAGGAAAAAAATCTTCCGTGAGTGCGATCTGTTTTCCTTTCTTTGAAAGGATTGTTGGGATATATATATATATATATATATATATATATATATATATATATATATATATATATATACATATATATATATATATATATATATATATATATATATATATATATATATATATATATATTTAGATATAGATATAGATATATTTATAGATATATATATTCCCTGAAAAATAGAAATTCAGCAGTTATATTTACCTGAGCTAAGTATAACGTATGCCCCCGCAATGAACTTCTTATGACCTCATAAATTACATCACTCATGACATGGTCAGTGTCATCACTGATGACATCACTCATGGCATGTCAAATTATATCACTGATGACAACATCCCATGACTGTAAGTGTTTCATAAACATATCTTATTTGACTGGCTGTCTGACTATCTATATTAGTGTGTGAGTGAATGTCTGAGTGACTGTATGGTTGTGTGATTGGCTTTATGGACGTGTTAGTGGGTATGTGAGTAGCTGTATTGGTGAGTGAGTGGCTCTGTGAGTAGCTGCGTTTGAGTGTGAGTGGGTGTCTGAGTGTCTGTATGGGTGAGTTAGTGGCTGTGTGAGTGGATGAATAGGTATGTGAGTGGCTCAATGGGTGACTGAGTGGCTGTTTGAGTGGCTGTATGGGTGGGTGAGCAGATGTGTAAGTGGCTGTATGGGTGAGTGAGTGGGTGTTTGAGTGGGTGTTTGGCTAACTTAGTGTTTGTGTGAGTGGCTGTATGGGTGATTGAGTGGTCATCTGAGTGCTTCGAGGAATGAGTGAATGGGTATGTATGCGGTAGTGAGAGTGTGTGAGTGGGTGTGTGTGTAGTTGTATAGATATGTCAATAGGTCTTTTGAGATGCTGTAGGGGTGAGAGATTGGATGCATGTGTGATTGTATGATTGATTAAGTGAGTGTGTAAGTAGCTGTATGGGTGATTGTGTGCCTGTGTAAGTTGTTGTATGGGTGTGTAAGTGGGTGTATGAGTAGCTGCATGAGTGAGTGAGTAGTTGTGCGAGTGGCTGTATGGGTGAGTGAGTGGGTATGTGAGTGTTTGCTTTGATGAGTGAGTGGGTGTGTGACAAGTTGTATGGATATGTGAATAGGTATGTGAATGGTTCTTTAGGTGTGTGAGTGAGTGTATGAGAGACTGCATGATGGTCTGAGTGGTTGTGTGAGTGGTTCTTTTGATGATGTCATCAGTGATGTCATTTGAGATGTCATCAGTGATGTCATCCAGGATGTCACTGATCATGTCATGTGCATTGCTGGGGTGTAAGTTATAGTTACCTCAGGTAATTTGTAAGTGGGTGTATGAGTGGCTGTATGGGTGAGTGAGTGGATGTGTGTGTAGATCTATGAATCAGTGAGTGGGTGTGTAAGTACTGGCATTGGTCTGTAAATGGGTTTGTGAATGGTTGTATGGGAGTGTGTAAATGAAAGGTTTTATTGGGGTGTGAGTAGGTGCATCAGTGATTCTGTGGATGATGTCATCCATGATCTCATCAGTGTTGTCATTTGAGATGCCATCAGTGTTGTCACTGACCATGTCATGAGTGATGTGATATGTGAGGTCATAAGTATTTCATTGCAGGGGCAAGAGCTATAGTTAGCTCAGCTAACTATAACTGCTGAATTCACTAGTTGTCTATGGGTGAAACCTGAGCCTAACTATAATGTCCCTGTAGCCTTTGGTTTCTTCAGTCAATTTCTAATGTTTTTTTAAATTCTATTTCCTAACTTAAGTAGTAGTCGCATTTGCAGAGTGGTTGAGAAAGGGGGGGGGGCTTCAACCAGCTCTCAGGAATCCCACTGTGTAGGACTTACAGGAGGTATCAGAAGGGCCTATTGGCCCCCAAGGTCCCTGAGGAGTAAAGTGGTCTTCATCCCCCAACAAGTAGTGCACCTGGAGGCTCATTGGCAGAGTGGTGGAGAAAGGGGGCATGCACTCTGAACCCTCTTAGCAATCCTACTGTTAGGGACTACCTGGAGGGGTAGTTGGCCCCCAAGTACGTCCCTGGGGGCAAATTACCCATCCTGTTACATCCAGTAAGTCCTACACAGCAGGATTGCTGAGAGGTTGTCGGAGGCCATGCCCCTTTCTCCACCACTCTGCAAGCATGCCTCCTGGTGCACTACTAGTAGGGGGATGAAGTCCACTTTACTCCTGAGGGTCCTTTGGGACAACTACCCCTCCTGTTCCCTGCAGTAAGCCCCATACAACTGGATTTCTTAGTGGTTGTGGTGGCCACACTCCCTTTCTCCACCACTTTGCAAACACACCTCCTGGCACACTACTGGTTGGGTGAAGAAGACCACTAAAGTCCTGTGGCCCTCAGGAGCCAAGGGGACTTAATCCCCCAACCAGTAGTCTGGTATTAGGAGGGCTTCTTGACCTCCAAGAACCCTCTGCAGCCAAGGGGGCTTCACCCCCAACCAGCAGTGCACAAGAGGGTGTATTTGCAGAATGGTGGAGAAAGGGGGCGGGCCTACAACGACTTGCCAGTCCTGCAATCTTTTTTATTTATTACAGGAGGGGGGGCATGTGAGCCTATTTGGGCCCCGGAGAACCCATCCCCTTGGCCCAGGTATTTTTAGAATAGGGAGGGGAGCTGTTCGAGGCCCCTCCCTGCCCGATTATGGCCCCGGTGACCCCGTTACTCGGGGCTTTTTCTTTTTTAATAAAGGAAAGGGGCCATGTGACCTCCCTCCTGGGCCGGGACCCCATCCCCCAGGGCCATGCCTCTACAGTGGGTACCCTGGTCCAACGCAGGGCACACACTCTCATCTGTTGAGGACTGTGGGTAGAGCCTCAAGGCCCCCGCAGTCGGGAAACATCCTTTACATCGCGGTGATTACACCGCTATGCATTTAGAACGCTGCCATTACAACGCAAGCATTACATCGACTTGCACTGGAGGGCGCTATAACCTAAGGAATAGTAAGATTTACTATTCCAACACCTTCCTACTGTACGTAGACTGGTGTTGGAATAGTAAATCTTACTACTCCTAAGTCCAGCGCCCTCCAGCGCAAGTCGTTGTAACGACTTGCGTTGTGAAAACTGCGATGTTACATACCGCGATCATTTTGATCGCGTTGTAACATCACATATTCCCGCAGTCCCTGCCAGTTCGCCGTGTCCTGCAGGCGCTGGCATTGCTTTTGGACAGAGGGAGCTGCTAACATGCAGCTTCCTCTGTCCAAAAGCAATTCTGATCTGCTTTGAGTAGGCGAGAGCATTGAACATGCTCGTAGTTACTCAAAGCAGAGCAGAGTTTGCTATGGCTTGGCGGGAGTGATAATGCTTCCGCCAAGCCATAGCAAATTGCAGTGTCCTGGGGGGCTCCTCGGGACATTGCTGGAGTTGGCCCTGGGGCGGATGGCGATCCCCAGGGACATCTATAACTTCAGGAGGGGAGCCAGGCAGGCCCTTCTCCGCTGGCCTACTGTCAGGATTCATGGAATAAACGAACATTCTACATGTGCAACTATTTCTGGGTACTGCCAAACAATGAGTTTTGTACAGAATTGCCATTCTTGGAAAAATGCATGGGGCAAAAGAAATCTTAAGATGGCCGCCCAAACAATTAATGATGTACAGTTCTAGTTGTTTGCCAAGGTACTGGTAGACTGAAGATTCTATTTGAAGCGTGCGGTTCATGAATCCGCGCAATTCACTGAAGTGACTTTGGGAACCTCACCTGTGTAGTTTCACTCCGTCGGAATAGGCTAGTCAGGGTAGGTTATCGTTGTGTCCTTCGGTTAATTAGAATTCGTCTGTGGTCTGTGAGTCCTCCGCTGCAGAACACATATGAGGATTCTGTGCGTTACAGACTCTCCAGTATTTTTTTAGCGTCTTCCTCCAGAGTTCAGGGAAGAGCAGTGTTCCTCGTCTGAGCATGCGCCTGTGGAATTACGCATCTCTCACCACAACGAAACCCCAGAGAGTAATCTCGGCTTCTTTTTCCTGTTAAGGTTAAGGGCTCGTCAGGAGTGAGTCCACTATTCAAGAGTTGACAAGAGAATCAACTTCAACTTCTTCAGCGAAGGAATAATAGCGAACTTGAATTCTTTAGCATCATACAGCTAAGTAGAAAATTAAAGGACACTTGTATATATATGTACACAAATACATAGTTAAAAGATATGTTAAGAGACATTTTAGAATGCTAAGTTAGAATTTAATCGAGTGGGTTAGTAATTAACGAACAGTTGAGAAAACAAATTCTTACCAGAATTTCCAGAGGTGTTTCTTTTTCCCAGCAAAAAAAAAGGTACAATTAAAAGGGACATCAATTAAATTCAACAAGGTGAGTCTACATTAAACACAAAGAAAGAGAGATACAGTTTATTCCCTTAAAAGAAGAGGGGCTATTCTCTAAGCTCTGAAGGGTATGTTAAAAAATTGATATGTTTTAAATAATAAATATGCTGTTGTTTTTCCAATTAGAAAAGGCTTAATAGAATTTTCTTATTTTAGTTTCACAGACTATCAACTGGCAGATAGCGCACACACTCAAGATTAACAGATGTGGTGAGAACTAAGAGATACCAGGAACCAGAGAGAGCTAGAGGCAGACTCTTCTATCTCTTTATTATTTTATCCACATCCCCTTTACCCCTTTGGAATTCTCTTGGCAACCAGTTAATGTTGGTTGCAGAGTGGGTTCTTGGAGAGGCATTAGGAACGTTTATCATTCTACTCCCGTGCAAGTATCAGAGGTAAGACTCCTTGACAGAGTGAAGTGCCCATGTTTTAAAACTTGTGCCTGAGCAAAATGGCTGAGGGAATCGACCTACAAAAACTAGGATAGGTGTTAGAGGTTATAAAAGAAGAACTGGTGGCAGTCAGGGAGGAAAATAAAAGTTTGCAACAAGAATTAATGGTATCCAGGAGAGAAACCTCAGATTTAGTCACAAACATGAGTGACATGACATCAGGAGCTAGTTTTAGGTTCTCAACTTCAGGAAATGAAGCCTCAGGTTCTACTACTACCCCCATGTCAAGAGTAACCACTCAAGTTGTGCATTCCTTATCCCCAGTCTTACCCTTGGGTCCTCCAGAACGATTTAGTGGGGATCCTCAGAAAGTACAAATTTTCTTCTTGCAATGTTCCTTACACTTTATGTGCCATCCTTCCATTTTCTCTGATGCACAATCTCATGTTGCCTTTGTTTTGTCATTTAAAATCACACTTAGGATCTAAGGGACATGTCCCTAAAGAGAGCGTACCATTCTCTGTCAATGTATTAGACTCACAAAAGATACGTTCGCAAGAAGAACTGTCATGACAATTTAACCAGGGTCTCTTTAGAAAAAGTAGGGGTTAAAGGAAGACCTTTTCTTTAAGGACGAGAACCCTCACTCACCCGAAGGTGACATGCTTCATCATAGGACTCCCTCCTCACACCGGGGCCGCAAGGTCCCAGGTATGGGCTACAACTCTCCACCAAAAGGTATTCCGTGGAGAGGAGCTGAGGTGTTTTCAATGGGGGAGACCAATGAGATAAGTGAGTGAGGGGCAGAGTGCAAAAGAAATATAAGAAATGTTTAAAACTGTCTCATGGGACCTGAAAACTTTATTCAGTGGTACCCTTGGACAGGATTAAAAGCGAAGAGGACTAGGGGTTAAGAACAAATATACCCCTGCTAGAGGTTTGTTTTGTCATACTCAGCGGAGATGCGGCTTCCTGATCCATGCCATTACTTGCTCGAAATGATGCTATATTTTACAATTTTGAGACAAAAAGAATTTCTCTGAATTTTTGACCATTGGAAGATATCACAAACTACTGATAATGAGCTCCTAGAATTACAGCAAGGAAATATAGACCTGGTAGCCTACCTTGCTCAATTTAACAAGCTGGTGGTAGAAATGGACTGGCCAGACAGTAAGAGAGCAGAAGTCTTTTATCGAGGGCAAAAGGATGAACTAAAAGACACAATAGCGCAGATTCCGAATAGACCCAGAGAGATATCTGCACTCATGGATCTGGTTTTAGAGATTGATTTTTATCAAAGCGAGAGAAGGGGAGAAAGAAGAAAAGAACTCAGACCCAGTGTGCCACGATTTGACCGAGTAAAGGCAGAACTCCCCAAGGTCAGTGACAATCAGCAAGGTCCATACAAATTGGAGTTGTTCGAGGCCCATTTAGGAAGGAGGAAAAAGATAAAAGACAACAAAATAATTTATACTTGTATTGCAGTGCAGGTGGGCATTTCATGAAACAGTGCCTGAAGAAACCAAAAACACCTTTGAATGAGAAAGAAAACTTGCGGCACCATCAGTAGGGAAAGTTGGACTGATGAGTGCTGAGAAGAAAAAAACTCCAGAAGGACACCACCTAGCAAATGCCTTACAATCGACATCTCCTCACCTAATTTTATCTATGACATTAAGATTTAGGCAAGTTTATCTGCCTGAAATTCCTGTGACGATCGACTCAGAGGCTACTGGAAAGGTCTGTGATCAGAAATTGCAGCAAGAATAGGTTTGAAGGCCATACGAATGTCCAGAAGTGAACCAGTATATGTGGTAGATGGAACAAATCTATCTTCTGGACCCATCATGAGCCACACAGAGCCAGTGGAACTAACTACTCGAGAGGGTCACAGGTAAATAATCCAGTTCAATTTGATAGATGCTCCCCAATTTCAGATCATCTTGGGATTGCCTTGGCTAACAGAACATAACCCAACAATAGACTGGAGCGCAAGAACAATTGTAATAAATTCTGATTTTTGTAAGGAAAATTGTTTTGGAATAAAGGAAAAGTCTGAAGATCGGAATCCAGCAACATCGTTATGTTGTGAATGGGTATCAGTATGTATAATACATACAAGTAAAATACCTCAGGACTACCAAGAATTTGTAAACGTGTTCAATGAAGTCAAGGCAGAGAAACTCCCACCCCACAGGCCATTTGATGGTAAATTTGATTTGGAGCCCGAGCAAATTTACCATGCAGCTGAGTCTATGCCTTAACCGAGAAGAAAAACCAACATCTAAAGGAATACATAGAAAAATACTTGGCCAATGGATTTATCCAACCTTTTCAGTCCCCAGTGTCTTCACCATTAATTTTCATCCCAAAAAAGAAGGACATTTGAGAACTTGTATTGACTATTGAGCGATTAATAAGATAACAATAAAGAACCGCTACCCTCTGCCTCTTATCTCGGTTTAGCTGGACCAGGTGAAAGACGCACCTATTTATACTAACTTTGATCTAAGAGGAGCTTATCATTTGATAAGAGTTCGGAAGGGTGATGAATGGAAGACATCGTTTCGGACAAAACTTGGCCTATTCAAATATCAAGTAATGCCCTACTGGCTATGCAATGCTCCAGCATCATTTCAGCACTTTATAAACAGTTTTCTAAGTGAATTTATTGATCAATGTGCCATAGTGTATATTGGCGATATTCTAATCTACTTAGCCTCAGAAGCAGAACACCCAGAACATGTGCAAAAGGTTTTGCAAAAGTTGCGAGAGAATAAATTGTACGTAACATTGGAAAAATGTGCCTTTAATGTGAAAAAGGTGGAATTCTTGGGATTCGTACTATCACCAACAGGAATCACAATGGATAAGCAGAAGATAAAGGCAGTCTTAGAGTGGAACTCAATCAATCAATCAGGGGTTTGTTAAAGCGCAACTACTCACCCGTAAGGGTCTCAAGGCGCTAGGGGGGGGTGCAGGTTCCATCCATCAAGGAGGGGGTCTGTCGAAGAGCCAGGTTTTGAGGTTTCTTGCGAAGATGGGGAGCGATGTTGTCTGTCTGAGGTGGAGCGGAAGGGCGTTCCATGCTTTGGCCGCGAGGAAGGAGAAGGAGCGGCCTCCCGATCTGGTCTTTCTGGTGCGGGGGACCACGGTGTAGGAGAGCTGGGCTGATCGTAGGGTCCTTTGGGGTGCGTGGAATTTGAGTCGGCTGTTCAGGTATGCTGGTCCGGTGCCGTGGAGGGCCTTGTGTGCGTGGGTGAGCATCTTGAAGGTGATTCTCGCCTCGACAGGGAGCCAGTGGAGTGTGCGCAGGTGCTGGGAGATGTGGCAGTGTTTTGGCAGGTTGAGGACCAGTCTTGCGGCGGCGTTCTGGATGTTCTGTAGCTTGCGGGTGAGGTTTTTGTTTATTCCGGCGTAGAGTGCGTTGCCGTAGTCGAGTCTGCTGGTGACCAGGGCGTGAGTGACGGTCTTTTGGTGTTCGAGGGGGATCCATTTGAAGGTCTTACGAAGGAGGCGGAGGGTGTGGAAGCAGGAAGACGAGACAGAGTTGATCTGGCGGTCCATTTTGAGCTCGGAGTCCAGGATGATTCCCAGGTTGCGTGCGTGGTCCGTGGGGGTTGGCGGGTTTCCGAGGGCGGGGGGCCACCAGGTGTCGCTCCAGGCATCGGGGTTTGGGCCCATGATGAGTACTTCTGTTTTGTTGGTGTTTAGTTGTAGGCAGCTGTTTTCATCCATTTGGCGACGGCTTCCATGCCTTCTCGAAAGTTGCGTCTGGCGGTGTTGGGCTTGTTGGATAGGGAGAGGATGAGCTGGGTGTCGTCTGCGTATGACACGATGTTGAGTCCGTAGGTTCTGACGATGGGGGCGAGTGGAGCCATGTAGACGTTGAAGAGCGTCGGGCTGAGGGAGGAGCCCTGGGGGACTCCGCAGGTGGTAGGTGTGGGGTCCGAGAGGAAAGGGGGAGTCTGACCCGCTGCGTCCTGCCGGAGAGGAAGGAGCGGATCCAGTCGAGGGCCTTGTCCTGGATTCCTGCGTCGTAGAGTCTGCGTATTAGGGTGCGGTGGGAGACTGTGTCGAACGCCGCTGATAGGTCGAGGAGGATGAGGGCTACTGTTTCTCCTTTGTCCAGTAGGGTACGGATGTCGTCTGTTGCGGCGAGGAGGGCAGTTTCCGTACTGTGGTTTTTTCTGAAGCCGGATTGGGAGGAGTCGAGGATGTTGTGTTCTTCAATGAATGTGGCGAGTTGGATGTTGATGGCTTTCTCGATGACTGTCGCTGGGAACGGGAGCAGGGAGATGGGTCTGTAGTTTTTGAGGTCGGCGGGGTCCGCTGAGGGTTTCTTTAGGAGGGGGTTGACCTCGGCGTGTTTCCAGTCATCGGGGAACGAGGCGGTCGCCAGGGAGCGGTTGATGGTGTGGCGGAGCATGGGTGCGATGGTGTTGGCGGCTCTGTTGAAGATGTGGTGGGGGCAGGGGTCCGTGGGGGCCCCTGAGTGGATTGACTTCATTGTCTTCAGTGTGTCTTCGGTGGTGAGGGCTGTCCAGTCGTCAATCGCTGGTTTCCGGGTGTCGGGGGTGGTTGGTGAGGGTTCAGTGTGTTGGTTGTCTTCGTCGAAGTTGTCGTAGATGCTCTTGATTTTGTGGTGGAAAAAGGTGCTGAGTTTGTCGCAGAGGTCTTGTGAGGGAGGGATGTCGGTAGACTCGCTAGTGGGTTAGGCGAACTCCTTGATGATGCTGAAGAGTTCCTTGCTGTTGTGTGCGTGGGTGGAGATTCTGTCTTCAATCGCTTGTAACTTGTGTGAAGGAGGTGCAAAGCTTTATTGGCTTTGCCAATTTTTATAGAAGGTTCATAAACAAATTCTCAAACAAAATTATTCCACTCACACACCTACTGAAGAAAGGTATTCCTTTTCAATGGACAAAAAAAGCAGAGGAGGACTTCAAATCCTTGAAAAAAGATTTTACCACAGCACCAGTTTTACAGCACGCAGATCCTACAGAACCTTTCTACTTACAAACAGATGCTTCTGATCTAGCCATTGGTGGAATTCTCTCTCAATGGCACAAGAAAATTGGTCAACTTCATCCAGTGGCGTATAGGTCGAGAAAATGAACTCCAGCTGAGATAAACTACACCATCACAGAGAAAGAACTACTGCCCATTAAGGATGCATTTAAAGAATGGAGACACTATTTGATGGGAGCCAAGCATACAGTCACTGTGTTCACGGACCTCCAAAACCTGAAATTCCAAAGGTCTGCTGAGACTGTTACCCCATGAAAACTGCCATGGTTGCTAAATTTTACAGCTTACCACTTTGTCATTACATTCCGGCCCGGGTCAAAGAATGGGAAGGCAATGCTTTGTCTCGAATCGATACAGAAAACCAGATGGTTGCTCCAACATGTCAAACAATCATCCCTGAATCCAAGATTGTGGGGGCCGTTAGCCGAGAAACAATAGAAGAACAAGTAGCTCGAGCAATGAGTCCAGAAGAAATGCAAAGATGGGCAAGAGAGAGATCAGACATAGTTTGCCTTTTAATGAAGGAGTCATATATCTACCCACCCAAGAGCTTCAACATCAGGCCTTGTATGAATGTCACAATAGTCCATTGGCAGGCCACAAAGGAATATTAAAAACAGAAGCTCTAGTTAAAAGAAGATTTTGGTGGCCCAAAATGACCAAGGATGTGCACACTTATGTCCAAACCTGTGAGATTTGTGCTCGGGGAAAGTCAGAGAGACAAGCACCTAAGGGATTATTGCAACCAATGCTCAAACCCCCTTACCCGTGGCACACCATTACCATAGACTCGATAGTGGACTTACCTTCTAGTCAGGGGTATAATTCTATTCTAGTATTTGTTGATGCCTTATCTAAAATGGCTTACTTCATAGCCTTAAAAAAGATCCCAACTGCCAAACAACTAGCCCTCCTTTTTAGTACACACATAGTGCAAGCCCATGGCATTCCTAAGATAATTATTTCCCATCGTGGTCTCAATTTTTATCCCATTTTTGGAAGGCCTTCGTGGGAGGTTTAGGAATCGAGGCTACGTACTCCACAAGTTATCACCCAGAAACTGATGGGCAGACCAAGAGAACCAATCAAGAATTGGAGCAGTATCTGAGGTTGTTTCTACTAGACCAAGAAGTAGAGTGGCCAGATATCTTGTGGGCAGCAACATTTTCTCACATTAATGCAAAGAACGTGTCTACAGGTTATTCCCCCTTCTATCTAAACAATAGTAGGCATCTAAATTCCATGGTAAGCTGTAAAGAGATTTCAGTCCCAGCGGTTAAAGATATAGTACAACATATGGCACAAATTCAGCAAACAGCAATAAAGAATTTGACAGAGGCTAAGGAAAGTTATAAGGCTTATTCAGATAGAAAGAGAAGGGAAGGCCCAGCCTTGCAAGTAGGAGATAGAGTCTGTCTCAATACTAAAAATCTCAGATTGAAGGGAAATCGCAAGTTTCAACCCTGATTCATTTGTCCATAGAAAAGATTGTGAACCCAGTAACTTTTCGCCTGTGCTTATAAAGTAAGAATTTGAAGTTAAGAGGATTTTGGATTCAAAAAGGGTTAAGAATAAACTCTATTATTTAATAGACTGGAAAGGTTATGGGCCGGAGGAAAGGTCTTGGGAGTTGGACACAGATATTACATGCTTCCAGACTTGTGAAGGCTTTTCATCCAAAGAAAGAAGGAAGAACCTCCCTTGCGAGGGGTACTGTCAAGATTCATAGAATAAACAGAAATCCTACATGTGCAACTATTTTTGGGAACTGCCAAAGATTGAGTTTTGCACAGAATTGCCATTATTGGAAAAATGCATGGGGCAAAAGAAATCGTAAGATGGCCGCCCAAAAAATTAACGATGTACAGTTCTAGTTGTTTGCCAAGGTACTGGTAGACTGAAGATTCTATTTGAAACACGCGGTTCACGAATCCGCGCACTTCACTGAAGTGAATTTTGGAACCTCACCTGTGTAGTTTCGCTCCATCGGAATAGGCTAGTCAGGGTAGTTTATCGTCGTGTCCTTCGGTTAATTAGAATTAGTCTGTGGTCTGTGAGTCCTCCGCTGCACATTGCGTATGAGGATTCTGCACATTACAGAGACTCTTCTGTATTTTTTTTTGCGTCTTCCTCCAGAGTTCAGGTAAGAGCAGTGCTCCTCGTCGGAGCATGCGCCTGTGGAAATACGTGTCTATCTCCACAACAAAACCCCGGAGAGTTATCGTGGCTTCTTTTTCCTGTTAAGGACTTGTCAGGAGTGAATCCACGATTCAAGAGTTGTCAAGAGAATCAACTTCGACTTTTTCAGCGAAGGAATAATAACAAACTAGGGGCCAGATGTACGACCCTTTTAAATTGCGCCTCGCAATTTGCGCTCGATTGCAAGTCGCAAATTGCGAAGCGCAATTTACAATGTACTACAGTGTCAGAGACACTGATTGCGATTCCCAATGGGGTCCCAAAATGCGAGGCTCATGAATATTAATGAGCCACTAGCAATTTGCGACCCCATTGGCAATGGCTGGCCCTCCCAGGGATGGTGGCTTAAAGGAAAATAGGACTCGTTTAAAAAAAAAAAAAAGAAAAGTTTTCGTTTCATTTTTTAAGGTCAGGCAGTGGCCCTCCCGCAGCCCCGGGGACCGCCACCCCCGGGGCTTCTTTTTATTTTTTAAAATAACCTATGTGGGGGGCTTGAGCCCCCACACGCCCGGGGACCGCCACCTCCCCGGGGCACTAAATATTTTAATGTGGGGGTCCGTTACGGACCCCCAGAGCCCCGGGACCACCACCTCCTGTGCAATTCAAGGGAGGGGGGCCGCGCGGCCCCCTCCTGGAGCCCTTGATGGCCCTGGGGACCGCCACCCCCAGGGCCGGCTCCTGCAGTGTCCCGGGGTGCCTACCCCCGGGACACTGTAGTTTGCTATGACAGGACGGGAGCCTCGCGGCTCCGTCCTGTCATAGCAAACTGCTTTGGATATTGGAAGCGAGAGCAGGGAAACCTGCTCTCGCTTCAATATCCAAAGCAAATTGCTTTCCACATGGGGAGCTGCATCTTAGCAGCCCCCATGTGGAAAAGCAATGCCGGCTCCCGCAGGAGGCGGGGAGCCGGCGGGACCGTGGGGGGATTGGGGACCCCCCCACAGTCCCCAACGGAGAGGGCCAGCCCCGGGGGATGGGGTCCCCGGGGCAAGTAGTGGCCCGGGAGGGGGGCCACGCGGCCCCCTTCCCCAAAATTAAAAAAAACAAAGGCCGGCCCCGGGGGATGGGGTCCCCGGGGCCATAAGTGGCCTGAGGAGGGGGGCAACGCAGCCCCCCTCCAAAACAATAACAATAAAAAAAAAAGGCCATGCCCCGGGGGATGGGGTCCCCGGGGCGATTAAGGCCTCGGGAGGGGGGCTGCCTTCCAAATTTTTTTTTTTTTTTAAATAAATAGGGGCAGACCCTGGGGGATGGGGTCCCCAGGACCAATAAATTAGAAAAAGAAGGGGGCCACACAGCCCCCTTCTTTAAAAAAACAAAAAACACTGGCATCGCGCCGGAGGCCACGCCCCTTCTTTCACCACTCTGCAAACGCGCCCCTGGCGCGTTTGCAGATGGGGAACGAATTCCCCTTGAATACTGGGGGTCCTGGGGGCCAACTAGCCCACCAGGAACCTCCAGTATGCGCCAGGGGCTGCGTTGCAGAGAGGTGTTCTGAGGCCACGCCCCTTTTTACACCTCTCTGCAACGCAGCTCCGTGGCACTTACTGGAGGTACCTGGTGGGCTAGTTGGCCCCCAGTGACCCTCAGGATTGAAGAGGAATTAATTTCTGAACTTAAAACACGCCACGGGGCCTGTTTGCACACATGTCACCTGAAGCCCTGCCCCCTCCCTTCACCACTGTGCAAACGCACCCCGTGGCGCGTTTTAAGTTGGGGGATTAACTCCCCTTGAATCCTGAGGGTCCCTGGAGTCCAAGTAGCCCACCATGTACCTCCAAAAAGCGCCACAGAGCTGCGTTGCAGAGAGGTGTAAAAAGGGGCGTGGCCTCTGTACACCTCTCAGCAACGCAGCTCCCTGGCGCATACTGGAGGTTCCTGGTGGGCTAGTTGGCCCCCAGGCACCCCCAGTATTCAAGGGGAGTTCGTTCCCCATCTGCAAACACGCCAGGGGGCGCGTTTGCAGACTGCTGCAGCGAGGGGGCGGGGCCTCCGGCACGATGCCGGTCTTTTTTTTTTTTTTACTTTTTTTTCTAATGGAGGGGGGCTGCGTGGCCCCCCTTCCCTCGGCCACTTTTGGCCCCGGGGACCCCATCCCCCGGGGCATGCCCTCTTTTTTTTTTTATTTAAATATTTGGAGGGGGGCTGCGTGGCCCCCCTCCTCAGGCCATTTAAGGCCCCGGGGACCCCATCCCCCGGGGCCGGCCTTGCCCTTTTTTTGGGGGGGGGGAGGGGGGCTGCGTGGCCCCCCTCCTGGGCCACTAATGGCCCTGGGGACCCCATCCCCCAGGGCCTGGCCACTCGTTGGGGACCGTGGGGGGGTCCCCAATCCCCGCACGGTCCCGCCGGCTCCCTGCGTCCTGCGGAGCCGGCATTGCTTTTCCATAAGGGGAGCTGCTGACATGCAGCTCCCCTTATGGAAAAGCAATCTGCTTTGCTTCATTGAAGCGAGAGCAGGTTTCCCTGCTCTCGCTTCAATGAAGCAAAGCAAGTTTGCAATGACAGGACGGGAGCCGCGAGGCTCCCGTCCTGCCATTGCAAACAGCAGTGTCCCGGGGTCGGCACCCCGGGACACTGCAGGAGCCGGCCCTGGGGGTGGCGGTCCCCAGGGCCATCAAGGGCTCCAGGAGGGGGCCGTGCGGCCCCCTCCCATCCTGTGCGCAGCCCCGGGGAGGTGGTGCCCCCCACACAGGTAATTTAAAAATAAAAAAAAGAAGCCCCGGGGGGTGGTGGTCCCCGGGGCTTGGGGGGCCTTAGAGGCCCCCCATGTTATTTATTAAACCCCCGCATGCCCCCGGGACTTGGCCCACCCGGGGGCCAATTAACCACGAAGCGCGGGAGCCCGCGCTCCGTTTTTTTTTTATTGGCAGGATTTGCGCACCCAGCGCGTTTTTTGCCGATTTAAAAAAAAAAAAATAATAATAATTTTCGCCCTGGGGGTCCTTGTAGGACCACCTGAGCAGGCCTAGGGGGTCAGGGTGTTTCTACCCTGCCCCCTTTTTGCGTTTTGCGCAGTTGTTTTACTGCTTTCTTGTTCCTCGGTTCTACCGAGGATCAAGATGGCTGCCAACACTTCCTGATTTGGAGTGTTGACAGCCAATTACCATACAGCTCGTGATCGGGAGGGTACGCGGACCGTACGCGGCCATAGATATATATGTGATTTTACTTTTGATTTTCTCAGGAACTACTGAACGGATTTACACCATTTAAGCAAAAGGCACGACTCTGAACCAAGGGCTACCTTTTAGCCAAATTTGGTGTAATTCCGTTCAGCAGTTCGGGATGTAGCTGCGACTAAAGGTTCCTATGGAAAATTGCATGGGGAAAACATGTTTTGGGACCCCCCTTTTTTCTCGGCCCCCGCTTGACGAATCACCCCGAGACTTTCAGGATAGGAGCGGACCGGAGCGCCCCAACAAGTTTGAAAATTTTGCGAAGATTCGTCAACCGGCGCCAAAGTTATTTCAAATAGAATGTTGCTGATTTCCTATGGAAAATAGGTCCTAACTATAACTATCTACTGGCGACCGCCAGTAGATAATACATATATATATATATTACGATCTCTTCCAGTATTGCTGCTGAAATGCACGAACGCGCACTTGTCTCTAATTTCAATAATGAGAGGTCATAAATCCAATCGATTTTGCTTAATCTTGTATTTAATACATAAAGCTGAACAAAGGTTACAGGGGTGTTATAGTTAGGCTCAAATTTCACTCGTACAAAACCTGTGAAATTCAGCAGTTATAGTTAGCTGAGCTAACTATAAATCGTGCCCCCCTCAATGTACTGCCTATGACCTCACATATTACATCACTCATGACATGGTCAGTGATATCACTGATGACATCTCAAATGAAATCAATTATGACATCACTGATGACATCATCTGGTGAATGTGAGTGTATTTAAAACATTAATTAGTGTTAAATATATATACACCAAGGTGTATTGGTGAATCAGTGGGTGTATGAGTGCCGGTATGGATGATTTAATGGGTGCATGACTGATTGTATAACTGAGTGATTAGATGTTTCAGTGAATGTATGGGTGAGTGATTGGTTGTGTACATGTCTGTATCAGTCTGTCAGTTGGGGTGGGGACTCAGTATCCCAGAATCCAGCTTTTCAAGGAGGAGGAGGGTTCTGTGATCAACCTATTGTGTGCTGAAAAGCGCTTATCATCTACAGCGGCGCAGTGACGCTTTGCTGTTATTCCAGGCTTGTCAGCGAGAGGCAGAGTGATGGTGGGGACTCCATGCATTGACAAGCACTTGTCATCTACCGCGAAGCCTGGGCCAAGGTCAGACCCATCTGTGCCTGTCAGAGACTGGAGGAGGCTGGGCTGGGCCCCCCCTTTTGGTTCTCAGACTCGGTGGCCGGTTTCATAAGCCCTGGTGGCCGGTTGCAAGCTGAAACCAGAAGGAAACAAGAAAAAAGGATCTCTCCTAATAAATATGTTTTATTTTTCAACTTTTGAAGCTGCTGGTGGGGGGGTGATGCTTCTCCGCCATAGCGGAGGAGCCGCCTCTGCTTAGCTTCCTCAGCCACATTGTAATGTGCCAAAAGAGAATTGAAAGATTGAGCTAAAAGCAGCATGAATCGAAAGTGGATAAGTTAATCAATGAATTGCAACCTAATGATCTGTGGTCCTTTCTACATGTAGTAGTAGTAGTAGTAGTAGTAAACGTTGGTAAGCGCAAAAGCCTTCAATGATAGCAATATTTTCTGATATTTAAATATTCTAAGAAATCCAAAATTACACGCAAAAAATTAAAATGTCGAAGTGAAATAAAAACATTTAGCGCAGGGTAAGTCATTGTTTTCTGGCTTCTACTCAATGTGGATCAATTGCTGTGGTAAAATACTGGGGCATATTCTCAAGGACTCATCGCCGATTTATTGGCACTTTAGCGCCGCAAAAGTGGCGATAGATTTATCGCCCTATTCCCAAGCTGGTGCAAACTGCCGATATCGCCAGTTTACCAGCGATAGCTGCCACAAAAAACATCGCCATGGATGAGTGCGACAACTAACGCTAATGATATGCAGAGTAGGCGTTCCCGTGCAAAAACACACAAAAACACCACTTTGCGAGATTCTCAACGACCAGTCAGATCTGCGATGCGAACAAAGAACAGGCGATAAGGCGCGTTAGCAGCAGGGATTTAACACCTGCCTTTTACTGGTGTTAAGCAGGACGACCAACTGCAGTAGAAAAGGAGCCCAGCCCAGAGCCACATCTGAAGACCAACAGATGCCATGGAGACACTGATCATGCAGCTTGGAGACCCAAGAGGGCTACAACACCCACCGCCACCACCCCCAGTCACCCCCGGACTACCACCGAGGCAGTGAGGGACAGCGGACAACCCTAAAATGCACCAGCCCCAGAGACTCAACACCAGAGGAAGCCATTGGCCAACACAGGCTCAAAAGGACAACCATCCTCCGCATCCTGACCCACATTGCCCACAGGCTGACGGTACCAACACAGCGGACAACCTACATCCCCCCGCAGACAAAGCTGCTGACTGTGCTGCACCTGTTGGCCCCTGGTACCTTTCAACCAACAACTGCCTGAGTCGGAGGAGTCACACAGCCAGCCCCATCAAACTCCCTCACACATGTCATGGATGCATGTCCACAAAAGCAACGGCGGGCCCCTGTATCCGCACCACACGATAGTTCCAATTCGTATTGTACCTGCGCAACCAACCCCAACGCCAGCCATGCTAGACGCCTCCGTGCCCCAGACCCAAGATCATAGTAACCGAACTGTGGGTGCGCCAGGTCATGAAGTCCAGTAGTCAGCAGTAGTGTAAAAACAGAACTTTATTCCAAACACATAAATCAACAAAACGAAAAGCTCAGCCAACGCGTTCCATTCCCAACGGGGAACTTCAACAGGGCAACGTGTCTTCAGAAACCTGTGGGAGAAATGGTGACAATGGTCAAACTTCCGTATTGTCACATGCCTAATCTGGTACAGTGTACTGCACCTGGACAAACCAGAATGCTCACAGGCCTGATAAACCATGCATGAGAAGACCGTAACAGAACTACGTGTGGCCGTAACCGTCGTAGGAATGAAGAGGAAGGTAACAACCACACAAACTGCTGTTACGGTCACATCATGCAGGACTCTTCACACCTGAAAGCATCACGGTGTGTGTCAGCTCGATACCCCTGCCCTTCACTCCCCCCACACTGCGCAGGAACATCTTGAGACCACGCAAGGGAACTACGCCATAGCTGGCGTCACACACGTGTTGGGGCAATTCACAGCACACGTGTATGACTTGTGTCCCCGGCCAACACTGCACACAATCACCGCAATAGCAACCACACGCCATCACTATGCATACAAAAGTGGACCACCGTGGCCTGTCCACCAATGTCGTCGCAAACGCCCCCCGGCAGTGTGCATGATTCCCACATGTCTGCAAGTCTGCCACCAAACAGCGCTTTGAGGATGGCCCCCATGGAAATGCACTGCTCATCGGCAAGTACCAACTGAACACACCACACACCTCAACTCCACAATCCCCAAACTTACAACTGTGGGAATGCACACGTCACAAATCCACCACCAAAGTGACTACTGCGTTTGTCTCAGTCTCTGCCACAACCTGTCCATAGGCCTACACACACGTGGCACATTCACACTGGAGACGAGGTGGCTACGTCCCAAACCAACCCACGCACATCACAGTCATCACATGCAGGGTCGTGTCAGCAAGGGCGGCGCCCCCCCACCCAGCCACGAGTCCGCCGCCATGAACGGTGGTGCCTGCGCGATCCTGTGCGCCTGCTGCACCCCGGCCGTGGTCCCCAGACTGGTCCTCCACCCGCCCCTGCGCACAAAGGCCTCAATGCTCACCTGCCGCCACCGGAGTGTCTCCAAGAGGGCCCACCATGTGCCGGTGCATCCTCCTCAGCCGATCGCTGGATTCCGCGCCACAGGCCCCCAGCGCACCCTGCAGCACCGCACTGCGGAGTCATGTGTGTGCTGACTGCTGCCTGCGCATACACTGCGGTCCAGCAGGGCACACTGTTCAATTTGAGTCTTGATTCGATGGACGCCGTATCGAGGCCAACGCATCATCGCAGGCTACACACCTGCTCAGCTCTTTAGGTGCCACTAACCCTGTGCAACGCAAGTCATCATCACGTGGCGGTAGGCCCCTGACAGCCGCAGTGTAGCGGGTGCCACCAACTCGGAGCACCGCAAGTCATCGTCCCGTGGCGGTAGGCCCGTGCGGGCCACAGTGCAGCGGGTGCCACCAACTCAGTGCACCGCAAGTCATCGTCCCATGGCGGTAGGCCCGTGTGGGCCGCAGAGCAGCGGGTGCCACCAACTCATTGCGCCACAAGTCATGGACCCTTCATGATTGGGTCGCGTGGTGTGGATGCCATCATGTCATCTCCGGCAGTGGGGTATGTGACGTGCTAGGCCCCTTTTATTGGCAGGGTCACATGTCCTGTGACGCCTGTGCTGGATGGGTGTGGTGTGGGTGTGAACCAGCCCTCAGGGAGTGGCTGTGGCATGCTTATGACTAGACCAGTGATCAGCAGATCACTACAGGGAAGACCTGGGACATGTAGCTTTGTCGTCCCCCCTCTGAGCGTAAGCAGAGTGGACTGGCCTGGCGTATGGCAGGCCAGTGTAGGGGTGGGAACAATGAGCCCGGGGCTCTGGGCGTGCTTCAGTTCTGGGCTGGACATGGAAGTAACTTATGCTTGTGTCTCTGTTGTAGTGTCTACGCCACCCGGCCCGCAATCGGCACTGTTGCACCCTGTGACTCAAGACCCACGACATGAGCAACATGGACGTAAGGGGGAATCACTGACCCTACATTCATCCATACTCTCATACTTGAATGATCAAAGGCATGACACATCTGTGCGATTCTGAATGTTTAATTCACATCCAGTGGAGTGTTGCAGCTGGAGCAGTACATGGCCATGCAAACCCCACTTCACATTATTGGCCCGTGGAGGGCCAGCCAGAGTCCTTCAGGGAATGACAAGTAAATCGGAGGAGGAAGAGTTCAGTCCGCAGTCTGATCGCTGTGTCATTGGAAACCAAACAGAAAATGGCAGTCCATGTCGAGGTCCAAGGTGAGTGTCATATGGTGTATCGGGGGACAGTGGAAGGTGATGATGCAAAGGGCAGAACCAAGCAGAAACAGGACATATGGTGGAGATGAATGCTACTGCCTCCTCCTTACCATTAAGGTTGATTCACCCGCATCTTCATCCTCTGATGTCACATGTGCCTCACACGTGGGTGGTGGTGGATTGCCTGCCGCACTGTGAGGTACTGACACATCAGGGGGCGGAGATGTGGATGTAGAAGCAGCAGCAGCATTCATCTGCGCAAGGCCTTGAGGCAGCAATGCCATGATGATGTGCTGCAGGGCATGGAAGGTCCCAGCCACATCTCGCTGGTGTGCAGCCGTGGCAGCCATTCTTTCTACCGTCATCCGCTCCATGTTCTCCATGAGCCCCCGCATCTGTCCAAACTCCCGGCTGACATCGCTGGAGCCACTCTGACTGGACAGTTGTTCTTGTCTCAGTATCATGACTCCAGCGATGTGAGCCATGGATCGTTGGAGAGCATGGAGCGGACTGTGGGTGTCCGGTAGGGACTGTAAGTGGTCCCTGATGGTACTCAGACACCCATGTATGGCATCAAGTTTGACTGCCATGAGGTCAAACCCCACCCGCACCTGATCAGCCATCTTCTCCTGGACCTCTGACACACGGCGTTGGAAGGCCATGTGTTGTTCGTGGGGGTCCTGGGAGTCAGCCGTGGTGGTGGGTGCTTCCTGCTGTGTGGTCTGTGCAGGGGGTGGGGTCTCCTCGATGCAGCTGGGATGCCGTGCTACAGGAGGTGAGGTGCCGTAGCTTTCCATGAACTCTTGGAGGGCATCGGTGTCGAAGGTGTGGAGTTCCTCTTCGTCATCAGTGAAGAGCTGTTGGATCTGCTCTGCAGGAGGTGTTGGTTCTCCCTCTGCAATGTGATGGGGAGATGCAGTTTAACATTGTGTTCACATGTATGTTGACGCATTGTACAGGTTTACATACAAACTGCATAACAATGTACATTGTGACTGTTTGGGAGGAGCTGCCTATTTGATGCGGGACAGTGGACATTTCGACAAAATCACGGATGTGTGTTTGTACTTGTACATTATCATCTCACATTTCCCTGCTATGCCAAATGTGATTGTCCAGTTTCTACACACAAGCTTCACCAGTTGTGTCCTCTGTTCTGTTGTGAACGTGTTGCAGTTTATACCACATTGTTGTCAATGTTGATGTGCTCTGAATGTTATGTGTGTGTGCTGCATTTTGGGAGAGTCGCCCCTGCAGCTCTGATTTGGCTGGCCCTTATCCCTTTCAGGCGGTGTGCCTTTGACTTCTGTGCTTATACAGTGGTGAGATGTTGCATTCTTAGGTAAATTGGGCTCTTGGTGGGACTTGGGACTCTGGGGCATGGTTTGTCCGCAGATGTGTTGTTGAGGTCAGGGGTTGTTTGTGCACGTGGATGTGTCAGAGTGTGACCTGCTCCTTTACGGATGTGGTCCACACTCAGTCACCTCAGTGTCGTGGCGTGCAACATGTCATGATATATTGACTGCAGCCATGCTATTCGTCATGCAGTGTCACTTGCATTGTCAGTGTGGCTCACAGACACGCCGCTTTGCTGGGTTTGGCACATGTGCATGGGTTGGTTGTGGGATTTGTGATGTGTGGGAAGGGTCCCCTCTGGGCACATAGTCGACGGGGGCCTACTTGCTGTTTCTATGTGTGCTGCAGTGTGCCAAGGGGATCAGGGACATGATCCAGAGTCATTGTGGGTGTGCACTGTGCTCTACTTAATTGTGCATGTGTGCCATTGTGCCCATCTCCCCCGTCCCCCCAGTCCCTAGTCGTTACTCACCCTGTTGCTGCTGTGTCGGGTCATGTTGAGCAGTGTCCCGTCCCCCAACTCCTGCCACCGTCTCCCCACTGATGACTGTGGACACCATTTCCTCCAACTCATCCAGCTCCTCCTGTGGCGCTGGACTCCCACCTCCAGTCTGCATTGCTGCCTTCTGGTTGTTGGCGAGTTTCTGCTTGGCCTTGCGCTTCACATCATTCCAGCGCCTCTTGAGTTCTTCCATTGTCCTCCTCAGCACTCCGACTGCATTCACCTTGTCCAGGATGGACTGCCATGTTGCATTTTTTGTTGCCAATGACACAGTGGAGGTGACGAACAGTTGTTGATGGTGTTCTACCACCTCCGTGATCAGGATCCTGTTTTCCTGCGGACTGAACCGTGTCTTCCTCTTCTTCTTCTCCACAAGCTCCGTGGGGCTTGTGGGGTTCTGGCCGTCCTCTGTACCTGCTCCGGCTGCCTCCATTGTGCTTCGCTGTAGTTCGGTTTTTGTTTGTTTATTTTTTTTTCTGCTTTTGTAGTGATTTTTCCCGACTGACGTGTGTGATTTGCAGGCCTGGCGCTGCTTTTCGCTGATTGTCTTATCGCGGTTGGGTTTGGATTTTCATCGCCGTTCCGGTAATGTTATCGCGGACATTTGACGCATTATCGGGAGACTATCGCATGTCATCGCCGTGTTGAAAATACGACGTTAACACAGAGTTATTTTCCCGCGATAGACGGCGATACGTAAACTTGCGTTAACCTACTTTGGCGATGTTTATCGCACGTTCTTGAGAATATCCCCCACTGTGTATAAACTGAACAGCAAAAAATAAGAATGTCTTTAATCATTTGAGTTTAAATCAAGACAAGGGTACAAAATCTCCAAGGGTACAAAATCTACAACAATCTACACGGAGATACTAAGAATATGCGGCAGGGAAAGTACCACCATGCAAAACCGAATTTTAAATGAGACGCTGAAAATATGATCATAAAAAACACCAATACTTTAGCACGAGGTGATTTTTCTTGCAAAGCTAGTTTTCGATACACAACTAGAGAAAGAATTCAAAGCCAATTTTCTGGCAACGGAGACAAAAGCGCTCATAAATTGTGTTTTTTATGAACCAGTAAAAGGCTCGTCCGTCTTGTTCAGCAGAAACAGCAAGTGCCCCAGTGTTTAAGCATAAGCAAGCTCGGCTAAAAGATGTAATTGAGACACCATGTCTTCTTAAAGGCTTAGACATGCCGTCGTCCTTTTGAAAATGTGCGTTCAGCAACAAAACAGGGATGTTGTGAAATAATGGGGATAAAACAGCAACTGTGATGGAAATTGTATTTCTCTAGCAGGTTTAGCAACGTAAGCACGCTGGACACATCACGACAAAGTTGTGTTGGGTCAGCGGTTCGCATGATTGTTGTTTTTTAGCTATATATGAATAAAGTGATCAAGTGCAAGTTCTGAAGATGAAATGGAGATATTCCAAATAAACTAGAAGTTTCACAAGTAAGTCATAAGAACAAGTCCTTGCCTGGTAATGATATAGTTTCCCTCCACAGCTCATTACAAATAAATAATGCCGCCCTCATATCAATCCTTAGAGTTAGGAAACATCTCTAAAAGCTGTTTAACCTACTGGAATGCAATAAAGTACCTCTCTGTAGCAAAACTAGTCATGAATACATGAAATGAACTAAAAACGTGTCTTTAATTCCATTAATTCACTTCAGTCCCGGCTCCTGGAGGGAGTTCCGCCGGGCGGTGACGTGCGGCGGGGGAGTGGCAGGGTGGGGGTAGAAACCGGAATCTGGCCGAATCCAGGTAGTTAGCAAATAAATAAATAAAACGAATTTCAGTAGCGCGCGCTGCATCGCCAAATGCGTTGCAGCGCGCGCTACGAAATTCGTTTTATTTATTTATTTGCTAACTTACCTGTGTTCAGCCGGATTCCGGTTTTTACTACCCCCCACCCAGCCCCTCCCCCGCCGCACGTCACCGCCCGGCGGAACTCCCTCCAGGAGCCGCGACTGATTCACTTATACATTGTCTTTGTAGATCACGCGATCACCTAAAGGCAGTCGCGGCGGAAAATGATATTCTCTTGCCTTTTCAATTTGGATTTCGTCCAAGGCTGGGCATGGTGAAGCAGTGCCTGAATATGAGTCTGATAGTAAGCAAATACACTCATGCCAGCTGCTTCCCCATATACCTGGCCTTCATGGACCTGTCCACTGCTTTTTTTTAGTGAACAGGACCAAACTGTGGATGATGATGCTGGATTTAGGGGTGGAACTCCCTCTAGTGAATTTCTTGCACTCTGTGCATGCAGAACAGCAAAAGTAGTTATGAGCGTCAATCGTGAAATGTCTCCCAAATTCTCCTTAAAGTGGGAGGTGTGCCAAGGGTGTATCTTGGCGCCCCAGCATTTTATTCTTTATATAAATGGATTATGCACTTACTTGAATTCTAATCTGGTAGACACCCCAAGCAGTGGCGGAGGTGAATTTTGAAAGTGGTGTGGCTAAGAGAAAGTCTGAAATTAGACTGTGTGAGCGTGTGTAGTATGCAAGTTCAACTGTCACCATAGGATTGTATGTGTGGGTGTCTCAATGCATGTAGATTTAGAGTTAAGGATAGTAGATTTATACTTACCTATATATACTTACCTGAAGTATATTTAGGCAGTTAATATCCTGGCTATGATATTTCTGTAGCACAATATTTTTGTGAATGGTATTCAGAAATAAAATCCCTTCTTCTGTGCCCTCTATGCCCTGTTATTTCCTTTCTTGCCTTCATGACTCTCTTCCTCTTTCTATAACCCTCCACACCCAGTTAGCAAATTCCATCTCCTCGCCCTCCACTTCCCTTCCTTTATTTTATTTAGAGAGTTTCATAAAGCAGACCCATAGGTATCAAAACACTGTATGAAGAAATAGCTTAACTATGTTTGCCCAATCTGTATCATTTTCCATCCAGTCATCATGTATGCCATATACATGTCCTCGCTCGTCCCTCCCTTTATATTTCCTAAAAGATTCCACATTATCCTGTGTCATCTGTAACTCTTGTACTCTTCTGTACATTTCCTCTATCTTGTCCCATTTTGTTTTTCTGTCTCCCTTCCCTCAATGTATTCATTTCTCCTTCTTTTTCTACATCTCACTTTATTCCTCCTATACTCTCCTTGTCTTACTTTATCTTCATCACTCTCCCTCTCTTCTTCTTGCTGCCTCTTCCTTCTAAGTCCTTCCCTTTCTCTCTAAACTTTTCACCCTCCATCTCACTGTCTCTCACTGAAGATTTTAAAATTGCTCTATGTGAGGAGTAAGTAACTCATCCATTCCTGTTTCCTTTGCATTCTAATATTTGAAATTTAAATGCAAAACACAAGTGACAAAATTCAAAGGAAAGCCCAAAAATTACTTGAACCTGTGACTAGGTACAGCTTCGCCTATGAGTTCCTCAGATGTCCAAAACTTCCTTAGAGCTACTTTTCTAGCTCCATTCTCACCCTTATTTCCACTTCTTTCTCTCCCTTCTCATCTTTTGCTGTCCACTTGTTTCTCTATCAAGGCATCTGCCTTATGCGTCCATCAGTCTCTCATTTTCTCCCACTCCTTACATATATCCTCACGCTTCTCTCACCATGATGCTCCTTCTCCATGATGAGCTCTCAGACCAGGACTCCAGGGAACGAGGGCAGCTGAAAACATTACCTTGCACTAGCTACACAATGAAAAAAACACACATGCCAAACTGGCATAATGGGATCAGACTGAGGGGGAAATTCAGAAGGACTTATCTCCGAGTTATCGCCACCTTAATGCAACAAAAGTGGAGATAGATTTAACGCCCCATTCACAAGCGGTTGCAAACTGCAGACAACGCAAGTATTCCCGCGATAACTGCCTCAAAATTTACCTCCACGGGTGACACCACCAACTAACCCTAATGAGATGCAGAGTAGGCGTTCCCGTGCAAAAACACACGAAAACACCACTAAACCACTTTCACAACGAACTGCCAGATCTGCGATGCGAACCAAAAACAGGCGATAAGCTGCGGTAGCAGCAGGGAATCAACACCTGCCTTTTGCTGGTGTTAAGCAGGACGACTACCTGCAGTATGAAAGGGAGCCCAGCCCAGAGCCACATCTGAAGACCCACAGATGCCATGGAGACAATGATCATGCAGCTCGGAGACCCATGAGGGCCACAACACCCACCCCCACCACTCCCAGGCCCCCCCCCCGGGATCCCTCCCCCCCAGGACAAACACATACCTTGCACGACACAAGAGCCACAAAAAGCGCATGATGTTGCACAATGACAACAAGAAACACGTGTGGGCAGAAGAACGAGAAACAGTCACTCATCATTGTAGTAACAACCAAAAACTTTATTGAATACAACACAAAACACCAATGCGGAAGACTCCTGTTGGGTCCGTCCAGGACAATCCTGATGTCACAGCCTGGAAAATAAAGCACAAAATCAGAACGTGTGTCATGCGCACATCAAAGGAGCGAGACACAGAGAAACAGAGAAGGAAAGAAAGGCAGAGAGAGAAAGAGAGAGAAGGAAAGAAAGGGAGAGGGAGAGAGAGAGAGAAGGAAAGGAAGGGAGAGGGAGAGAGGGAGAGGGAGAGGGATAGAGGGAGAGGGAAAGGAAGGGAGAGGGAGAGAGAGAAGGAAAGGAAGGGAGAGAGAGAGGGGGAGGGAAAGGAAGGGAGAGAGAGATAGAGGGAGAAGGAAAGGAAGGAAGAGAGAGAGAGGGAGAAGGAAAGGAAGGGAGAGGGAGAGAGAGAAGGAGGGACACTGCCGCCCCACACACCCAGGCACCACTGCTCACCTGCTGCCACAGGTGTGTCTCAAACCGCGTGCCGGTATACACTGCAAGCCACCAGGTCTGCAATCTGTAATCGAGGCCAGAGTCAATCATGGCAGAGTCCATCACACTGCACACGGCAACAACGCCTGTCCATCCTGCACACACATGCAGCCGCACCCTACCCCCTCCCGCCGGCCAGTGCTGGCTGTCCGCACTTGCGCACCCAGGCCCCACTGCTCACCTGCCGCCAACGGTGTGTCCACCAGTGGGCACACCACATGCCCGTGCAAGCTCCAGGCCCCAGTCCCGCCACCATGGCATGCTCCACATCATGCGGACCCGCACAGCGGCTCAGCAGGTCCCACACATGATGCTGAGTCCTGAGGCATCAATGGCAGAGACCACATCAGTGCACACGTCATCATCGCAGGCTGCACACCCGCTCAGCAATTTCGGTGCCACTAACCCTGTGCAACCCCAGTCAGTGCCACGTGGTGGTAGGCCCGTGATGGCCGCATGGCTCCGGGTGCCACTAACCCTGTGCACAACAACTCATGGGCCCTTCATGATTGAGTATTGTGGAACGTCCGTCATCCAGTCACCACCGGCAGTGGGGAATGTGACGTTGTCGTCCCCTTATATTGGTGGGGTCACATGGCCTGTGACGCCTGTGCCGAATGGGTGTTATGTGCGTGCAAACCTGCCCTCAGGGAGTGGCCGTGACATGCTGACAACTAGACCAGCGACCTGCAGACCACTAGCGTGTAAACCTGCGACTTGTAGCTATGTGGCCCCCCCTCGGAGCATAAGCGGAGTGGTCTGGCCTGGCGTATGCCGGACCAGCGCAGGGCTTGCAACAATGACTCGGGGGCTCTGGGCGTGGTTCAGTCCATGTCCGGACAAGGAAGTGACTAATGCGTGTGTCCCTGTTGTAGTGTCTACGGCACCCGGAACGCAATCGGCAATGTAGCACACTGTGTCTGGAATCCCACTACATGAGCATCATTGACGTTGGGGGGAATCACTGAGCCTACATTCATCCACACATTCATACATGAATGATGAAAGACATGACACAGCAGTGCGTTTCTGAATGTTTAATGCACATCCTGTGGAGTTTTGCAGCTGGAGCAGTACAGGGCCATGCCAACCCCACTACACAATATGGGCCCGTGGAGGGCCAGCCAGAGTCCATTGGGGAATGACAAGTACAGCGGAAGAGGAAGGGTACAGTCCGCAGTGTGGTCGCCGTGTCATTGGTCACCAAACAGGATATGGCAGTCCATGTCGCGGTCCAAGGTGAGTGCAGCAGAGTGTATCGGGGGTCAGTGGAAGGTCATGGGGCCATGTGCGGCACCAAGCAGCAACAGGCCAGGTGGCGGACATGAATGCTAGTGCCTCCTTCTGAACTCAAGCCCATCCACGTCCTCGGATGTGTGCTCTGCCCCACCTGTGGGTGGTGCAGTTCCGGCTGCAGCACTGTGTACCACTGACACATCAGGGTCCGGAGGTGGATTGTCGGCCACACTGTGTGGCAGTGACACATCAGGTGCCGGAGTGGAAATGCCTGGTGCACTGTGAGGCACTGACACACCAGGGGGCGGAGATGTGGATGGTATAGGGGCAGCAGCATTCATCTGCGCCACGCCTTGTGGCAGCAATGCCATGATGAGGACATGCAGGGCATGGTAGATCCCAGCTACATTTCGCTGATGTGCAGCGGTGGCTGCCATGCTTCCCGCCTCCATCCGCACCATGTCCTCCATGAGCCTCCACATGTGTGCCATCTCACGGCTGAGATCGCTGGAGCCACTCTGAGCGGACAGGTGTTCTTGTCTCCAAGTCATGACTCCAGCGATGTCAGCCAGGGCTCATTGGAGACCATGGAGCGGCGTGTGGGTGTCCATTAGGGACTAGAGGTGGTCCCTCTTGGGACTCAGACACCCATGGATGGCGTCAAGTTTGGTAGCCATGAGGTCCAACCCCACTCGCACCTGCTCAGCCATCTTCCTCTGGACCTCCAACACATGGCGTTGGAAGGCCATGTGTTGTTCGGGGGGGTCTTGGGAGACAGCCGTGGTTGTGGGTGCCTCCTGCTGGGTGGTTTAGGGAGTGGGTGGGGTCTCCTTGATGCAGCTGGGCTGCCCTGGTCCTGGAGGTGATTGGCGGATGAGTTCAATGATGTCTTGGAGGGCTTGGGTGTCGATGCTGATGGTGTCCTCCTCGTCATCAGTGAAGAGTGAAGAGTGGCTGGGACTGCTCTGCAGGTGGCGTTGACGGTGCCCCTGCAATGTGAAGGGGAGATGCTGTGTTACAATGTGTCCACATGTATGTAGCTGCATGGTACATGTTCACATTCAGACAGCATGGCAATGTACATTGTGACAGTCTGTTGATCAGGGCCATGATCCAGAGTCATTGTGGGTATGCACTGGGCTCTGCTTGATTGTGCATGTGTGCCATTGTGGCCATCTCACCCGTCCCCCCAGTACCTGGTGGTTACTCACCCTGTTGCCGTTGTTTTGTGTCACGTCGAGCAGTGTCCGGTGCCCCGACTCCTGCCACGGTCTCCACACTGATGACTGTCGACACCAGCTCCTCCATGTCATCCAGCTCCAGCTGTGGTGCTGGGCTCCCACCTCCAGTCTGCATTGCTGCCTTCTGGTTGCCTGCGAGTTTCTCCTTGGTCTTGCGCTTGATGTCAATCCATCGCCTCTTGACCTCGTCCATTGACCTCTTGTGCTGTCCAACGGCATTCACCTTGTCCACAATGGACCGCCATAATCCATTTTTGGTGCCCAATGACACATTGGAGGTGACGAACAGTTGTTGATGGTGTTCTATCACCTCCTTGACCAGGATCCTATTCTCCTGCGGACTGAACTTCGTCTTCCTCTTCTTCTTGTCCTTGCCCTTCCCTGTCACCGAGGTCCCAGGCTGGTCGTCCGGGGTGCTTGTGGGGTGCCACTCGTCCTCTGCGCCTGCTCCGGATGCCTCCATGGTGCTTCGGTGTTGGTCATTTTGTGTTTGTGTGTTTTTCCTACTTTTGTAGTGATTTTCCCGCCTGCCGTGTGTGTATGGCAGGCCTGGCGCTGCTTATCGCTGATTTCCTCATCGCGAAAGGGCTCATGGCAAGTTTTTTGATGTTGGGGTTTGTGTTTTTGACACCGTCGCGGTGGTTGTATCGCGGACATTGGCCGCGTTTTCGGAGGACTATCGCATGGTACCAAGTGTTGTGAATTCCAGGTTAACGCGGGGTTATTTTCCCGCGATAGACTGCGATGTGTAATGTTGCGTTAACATTTTCTGGAGATGTTTAGCGCACGTTCTTGTGAATATCCCCCTGAGTTGGGTTTAGCAATGTTGTAAAGAATGTAGTTACCTCTTGTAAAGAATGTAGATACCTCTCGTCTGTAACATGGATTCATGGAAACATTTCATGTGCAAGCTGCACACATTGGATGCAGTTTGCACTTGATTTTAAAGTTAAAATTGTTCTATTTAAAACGTAAGCCAAAATGGATATGCCTGATATGATTGACAACAGCATCGCAATTCGTGCTAATAAACTATTTCTTATTATGTTCTCCCTGAACTAATGGTAATAATGTTCTGCTTTATGTTATAACACCCATACCTCTGCCTGATTTGAGCCTAAAAGTTGGCATTAAATCATCCTCAAGGGCATGCCAGCTACCGGTCAAGGGCAGCAGACAGTGCACTGCCAATTCTTTGACTGCATTTGGGAATAAGAACAATCCCACTTCTCTGAGAAGAAACACTCTGCTTGTAGCCTCTGCGGCCACCTGCCATTCCAGGCTACTTTGTCAAGCTAAATACCAGTAAGGGAGTATGGAACTAAACGTAGATGCCACCGTAACAGTGTGCATGGTTCTATGAAAATGAAACATGCATACTGCATGTGTTTACAGAATTTGGCCTGGCGTCACTGATGACACCTGTCACATGCAGAAGGATGGTATTGTATTGCAACATTTATATTATGCTTACTACCCCTATGCGGCACATTGAAGTGTTTTCCTACATGGGTAGTACGCTACACCGTGTAGGGCATGTGATTGGAAGTGTGTTATGTTTGTTTTTATCCTGTGTGGGAAGGGTTTTTGTGTGATGCTTGAGTACTATTGAGTTGGGGGTTATCTTGTTATGGGATGCAGTGCATAGCAGTGTGATGTATGAAGAAGTGAAAGAAAGAGGCATCCAGTTCAGATTGATCCATAAAAGTGCACACAGACAATGCCCACCCGGCACCCCCTCCCTCACCCCCAGAGCATTACTGTGTTAAACTCCATCAGTAGTCGAACACAACACAGCACTCTTGGAGATATTAGGTTATCCTATAATTGGATTTATACAGTAGACAGCCATCATGCGCACTCTCACCCATAGTTAGATTGAAGCACTTTTGTAATTTGTATAATGTTTCTGATCACCAAAGAAACCAGGTTTAATAGAGCAAACAATATTTAACTTGAACTAATTACTGCAGGAAAAAACACAGAAATGTGGGAAACAACGTCTCTTAACCCCTTCGATGCTCATGACGAGCTCAGCTCGTCATGCTGTGCGGTGGGCGTGTGCGCATGACGAGCTGAGCTCGTCACGACCACGCCCGCGATCGGAATGTCCAGCACCTGGGCGGAATTCCGATTGCGGCGAAGGTGTTAAATAAAATAATTAAGAGGGTAATGTCCAACTTTTTGAAATAAACTTTTGTGAGGACTGAACACAATGTGGTATTTAACAGACTTATTTTACAAATCCAGGCCTAAAGATTTTTGTCTAGGCAACTGCTACAGGCGGCACATTTGATAAAACTAAAGGACCTTCAGATCTGCCTCACATTTACAGCGTTCAAGCCAAAAACTTAAACAAAGAAAGTCAGTCAGTGTGTGTTGGATTGGAATGTGAATGGTTCGGAACACACAGCAAAAATCCCCAGCTCTCTATTGCTAATTCCTACCTGTGGGAAGCATAGGTCACATGCTGAAAAGCAGTACAATTTTCAAGACACGAGCATGCTAGGCTGCCGTGGTGCACACGAAAAATTAGATCTTGATACAGAAGCAATACTGCATTCCACGTTGTGCTGCTTCTTTGAAAACATGAAAACTCAGCCGTGGCCCGTAAAAGCGGTGGGGCCGGGTGAGGGGTGGGGGGGAGGGTGTTTTGACGGACGATGATGAGGGAAAATTAATTATTTATTTAATTTTCCCTTGTCATTGTCTGTCGAAATTCCCCCCTAGCTGGTCCCACCGCCCCACCGCTCTTACCTGCATGGGCCGCGGCTGTGAAAACTTTACGCATTTCAGATAAATTTTCCCACTTCGAACTCTGTTCTGTTATCACCAAGAGTCGCCAAAAAGAAACAGGTCACTTCTACCCCACCACTCCCCCCTTTAGTTGCAGGCAAAATAAATTCAATAGAGGCAGCGCTGGACCCAACACAAAAACCAGGATGACTAGAAACCTCTGTTTTTGGAGACTGCTCACGTTGCTTAGAGGACTGGAGGCAAACTCGCTGCACAGACCTTACTTAGTTGAACTTGCAGTAGTGTTATTTGGCTCTGTCCCTCGTTTTCTCCCTATCCTAAGGGCTGTGCTAACCCTTATTTCCAGCACTGTCATAAACTTCTGCGTCCACTATTGATGTCTCCTGTTCCCAACTCATCACAGTAGGATGGGGTTAGTGAGGCTTGCTGATCCACCCAATGCTGTGATGAGCTAGGAAAGGTCAACCCTCTCTGATTGACAAACACTCTTGAGAATCACAGGCTGCAGCCTGAACAGTGGTGGCTCCTCCGCTCAGGAGGAGGAGCGTCGCCCCACTGCTTTATCCAGTGTAAAAAAATACAAATAAATGATAATAACTTGAGGTTTAATACTATTTTTTTCCCATTGTGGTGTCTTTGTGGGGCAGGTCTGCTCTCAGAGCAGGGGGAGGTGTGGTTTGCACTCCCTATGTGCTATGTGCACATGGCTGAAACAGTCATGTGCACATAGCATGTTCTCCATGCAGGCTACATGACAGCCTGCATGGAGAACATGCCTACACCTCCAGCCCCTAGCTGAGCGCCGTGACACGGCGCTCAGACCAATCATAACGCTGCATTACAACGTTATGATTGGCTGCGGGGAGCATGGGAGCCCTGGTGCTTCCTGCTTCTTCTTTTCCCCAAGAAGCCAGGTAGAGGACGCAGGAGAGGCGATGGCAGCCAGCCAGCTGGCTGGCCGGGAGGTAAGTGATTTTTTTTTTAAACTGATCCCCTCTGCCCATTCCCCCCATTCCGCCCCACTGCTGCTTCCAGGTAGCAGTCGTCACTGAGCCTGGAGCACCCAAGATGCAGTCAGTCAGCGAGGGTGGGATGTGTGATGCAGAAGGAGTGGCACTACATTATGGCTGGCGATTCACACTGGGGCTGAAGACACCCCAGCCCTGAAAAACCTGCAACATGACACATGCGCAGCAAGTGCATGTGCCTGTCTGCTGCGACTGCCTGACCCTCGCACAGAGCAAGGGTCAGAAAGTATGCTGGATTATTGTTACTGCAGTATGTAGGAGCCATTTATTTAATAAAAACAAATAATGAAGGCAAAAAAGGAGGTGGGGCGCAGCCACCCCACTCCTATGAACAAATCGCCCCTTACCCCAAGGATCGCAGGCAGGGGCCTGCTTTACTCTACAGTAATGACGCAGTCCTCTCAGCCCGCACCCCCAATGCTCTGGGATTGTTGTTGGACAGCTTTGCTTCCTTTATGAGTCACTTAGACCTAGTGACCAATTATGGAAAATCGCACATTATGGCATGTGGGCCAGGAAAAATCTAGGTTAACCAGACTCACAATCAAGAGTCAGCCACTTACTAGCTTTAGCGATTTTAGTTATTTAGGAGTAACTGTTAGTTCCTCGGGGTCTTGGCACTCTTAGCTCAATAGTTTCTGCCTTAAACTTAGCAGATCAGCAGGAGCAATACACAATCTTACTAGATCCAGAGGAAAAGGAACCATTTCCCCCATTTTGAAAGTGTATAACACTGTAAGTGCTGCTACACGTGGTGCAGGGATATGGGACTTTCATAACACTCCCTCTCCCAAGTGGAGGAAAATTGAATTCTCCATAGGCTATTGTACCTACCCCACCCACCCCCAGTTTTATTATCTACTCATAGCTTAATCAAGGTTACATTGCAGGTAAGGTGCATTTGGCTCCCCTGTTGCTGTGGGCCAGTGATTGGATTGTGTCAGTTTGTAGAGATATATTCATGCTTGGAGAAGGGCTCTTCTATTCCGTGGCTGATCTACATCTATAAAACGTTGGACACCTTGGGGTTGTCCTCTTTGTTTACAGACCCTAGAAACATTAATAACATGGACAAACTAAAGGTTAAAACTACTTCTCTGGAGCTCTGTCAGGAAGCAAGATTGAAAACCGAATTATCCAAACATACACTGTTGGCCTATTATAGATCTTTAGCATCTGTGGAGCCTTCTATTTATTTAACACTCGATCTTACACATTCGGAGAGATCGCTTCTTTTCTGTTTTAGAGCGGGAGCTATTTGGTAGCTTTTGTGCTTTTAAAGAGCGTTTGAATTGGCGGGGAACGCAGCATCGCCTTGCCCATGTGATAATACAACTGAACAGTCACTATTGCACTTAAACTTTTTTGGTAATTTTCCATGCAAGCACTTTTTGAAGACCATTTTAAAAAAGGTAGGGCATCGCTGGTGCTGAGAAGCTTTGTTTCACTTACACATATTGAGCTCTCCTGAAATATGTTTTAGCTTGAGTTACTTTTTAAAAATCCCAATTAGATCCAGAAAGTCAATGGATGTGTGATTTTGATAATTCTATTACTTATCGACCTGTGTCCATGTTTACTAAAGGAGAATCATTGTGATATGATGCATGAATTATTTTAACTATGCTAGATGTCAAGCGGTTATTTAAGAGTTTTTATGAGTGACGTTATTTTTTTTATAAGTGTGTATTATGATATCTGAGTATTTTTATGAATTGCTAATTTATTTGTTTTATGCTTTAATTTAGATTGTGCCTTTTTCATGAACTCAATAGGTCGAATAAAGATTTGTTTGATTTGATTTGAGTAATGAAGTGAGTGAATGGGTGAGATTGTCAGCTCTGGTCCAAGTGCTGGCAGGCTGACCGAGAGACAGACATTCAGAATTTAGATTGGAATGTTAGAATTGAAGGATAATGGGGGCAATAGACCCGAAGAATGGTAGGTCTTATTCCATGAAAGGATGGTGGGGCATAATGCATATGAGTATTGTTAAATGCAATGTATGACTGGTAGGGCTCAATTTAGGAAGTAATATAGGGGGAGATGGACAATTGGGGTTGTTTTTGGCTGATAGGCCCGGGAGAGCTCAAGGTAGTTAACAAGAAGAGTTGGAGAGAGTGAAGGGAGCATTAGAGCCAAATAGAGTGACTTATGTGTTTTAGAGACTGGGTGAATTTGCAGTTAAATAAACGTATTAGTTTGATGCAAGGCACACTAATTCGTTTGACTATGCAAAATGTGAGCTGTATCATCCCTCATATTATAAAGCAAACCTTTTCACAAGTCCAAAGTGAGTCTTTTTCATCTGTTAATCACTAATGGGTACAGTGACAAGTTGTTTATACAAAGCAAATAGCAGGATCAGGCTATTAATGCTTTTTGTCAAAGGGAGCTGAAATAATTTCATTACTTTATAAACAACAATAATATAATATCAGATAACAAATTACCACCTTTATTGCATCTAGGTGTGTTCATGTCATGAATCAACAGGGATGGTGAGTTTGAGACCTGTTGTAAGAAGGTCATGTAGGCATTCTCCTTTAGGAGTTTGGCAGACCGGCCCTTGGAGGTTGCAGTGCCATGACTGATATCAGCAGGAAAGGTTAAAGGGCGAGACTTCCAGACCAACACAGTGACTGGAGGTATTTAAACATTAGTTGGGCAAATGGGTGCTGCCCCTGGCAACTTTTTGTGTTGCATTGGTTTTAAGCTGTAAATACCACACGTACTCCAAGTACAATTCTTCAGGGATTTATTCAGACGAAGATTAAAGACCACCAACCCTTACAGACAGCTGGGCTCAACTGACTCAACATTCAAAACATTCCCCCAGCTCAGAGGATGTTACATTTTGCTGTCATCGATGTCCACAAGATTGTTCAAATCACCCAGAAAACGATGACACAGACAACGTTCCAACACTAGATTTACAATGCTGGAAAATGTATCATAGCAATTGGCTTTCCACTTGGCATAGAGTTCATTCTCTATCTGATCCATCACCTTTGTTATTTTTCTCCTCTTCAGTTCCTGCCTTCTTCTTGACCATTGACTTCTTTTTGACTTGGCTCTTGAACTTCAATTTGGCTTTATTGTGTTGCTGTGTTACTTTTGCCCTGTTCCCTTTCACTTTCAGTGGTTCCTCGACTTGCTCACCAACTGCCTTACCAGCTTCCTCCAGTTCAGCTTAGGTATACCGTGGCCTGCCGTCTTGAAGTCGGTAAGTAACTTCGGCATTTTATCAACATAGCAAGTTCCTTATGTTGGGTACTGTTACGAAAGTCTTATATGCTCTTATCTGCATATAGAGACACTTCCTTAGCCAAGAATATTTGTCAATTACCTCGCTTTGATAGAAGGTGTGAGATGAGAAAGAGTGGTGCCACAATAGACATTGACAGACAATTTGTTTCTCTTTCTTCCCATTCCCCTTTCCCTGCAATATTTAGTATTGCACTGAACTTCCACTTTGGCTTTGATAGTTCGACATTCTGGAGAGTGTGGTAAATTGTCATCAGAACCTGGCAGCCATCACCCAGAATTCCTCACAGTTCATCTATGTGGCAACTATTTTAGGGATTATTTCCTTTTTTTAGAATGCTTTATTTGCAATTATTATGTTATACTTATGCAATGATGTTTGTTCAAAATAAATTGTAGGAAAAGGCCCTTTTTTGCGATGTCATCCCCATTTTTTGTTAGACTGTATTGCTGGTTCTTGGACTCTGCCCACTGAGATACTGCTGGCCAGTGTCCAGTGTATGTGCTCTAACTTCTAAAACTTGTTGCATTGGCTAAATCCCTGATTGGCACATTTAACTTACCTATACCTCCCTAGTATATAGTACCCCATGTACCGAGAGCATGTGAGTTAACTATTAATAGTAGAATGCACCACTGATTGACCACCACTAAAATGGCATGGTAAAGCCTGTCTCCAGGTCTGCCACTAGAGCCTGGTGAAGCTGTTTTAAAACTCCCATTTTGACCTGTTAAAATAAACCAATTGACAGGCCTAAACCTAAACGTTCCTGTTTAATACTTATGAGTCACGCTAGGGTAGGCCTTTGGCCCGGGTGCATGCTATCTAAAAGTAGGACATATATGTTTAATGTTTTACATGCTCTGGAAGGGAAAAATATCCAACGTAGTTTTTCACTGCGACTAGACTGGCTCTCCCATAGTGTAACAAATTGGGTGACTAGTTGAGGGGGATGAAACCGTACTGAAGCAGGAACCATAATCCTTGGTAGGGTGAAGCCATAAGCAGCCCCACATTAACCTGTACTCAACTCTCTAGTAGCTTGGCACAGAGCAGTCAGGCTTAACTAAGAGGCAATGCTCAAAGGATTTTGTGCAGCACTGCAAACAGAAACAAAGTGAAAACACAACAAAAGAAAAATCCCACGCCAACTTAGGAAAATAGAGTAGATTCTAATAAATAAATCAAGACCTAAACAACAAAAATCCAATCAATAGAACCTGAGATATCAATTTTTGAGATTTCAGTGAATATCGTGCCAAAAACCATAAAGCGCCAACTGTGGATATCTGGTTGTGCTAGACTGGGACAAAGTCACAAATTCTGGCTGACCATAATGGAGTGCGGGTCGACTACAGGGATCCAGCTAGGACCGCTGAACAAGAGTACCTTAAATCCTGGTTGCAAAGTATTGCAGGGTTCTGCGTCGAGGATTTGTGACACTGTCGAGGTGATGCGAGGTCCTGGTTGGATGTGCATTGCGCATCATCTGTTCAAAGGATCTGTGAGCAATTTATGCGAGTTCCTGCGTCGTTGAGGAGGCCGTTGATGAAGGGGTTTGTAATGTGAATTCCTGCATCCATGATGCATTGTGCACTGGATGATTCCAAAGAAGCTGCGGGGCTTGTGATGTGGATTCCTGCTTCATCGTCAAAGCTGCTGTTGACGAGAGGTTAAAAGTGTGAGGACAGTGGTGGTTCCAATGAGGCTATGGACTGCTATGTGAAGTCCTTGCATGTGAAAAGTCCATGCAGCAGAGGCGATAAGTCGGTTCTTCTCAGGGTATTGCGCCGCACAGCAGAGGAGATACATCAATTCTGCTGGATCCACAGTTGGGCTGGCAGAGCACCTTCATGCCCACCTCTAATGGTCTAGGACTGGGGAGGCACCACTTGGCAGTGTAGGAATCACAGATGGCAAAGTCCAGGTGCTCTATTCAAGGGTTTTGTAACCTTCTCTCCCTGAGGCTCTAGTCAGGAGGCCAGCCAACTAGCCCTTGGAGTCACTCTGGTGGTTCTGGGTTTAACAGATGCAGGTCAAGTCCTTCTCACCCAGGCAAGAGGACAGCAGGCAGCAGGTCAGCACAGCAAGGCAGCAGTCCTTCAGAGCAGCAGTCCAGCAGAGTGACAGTCCTTTCAGCAGTGCAGCAGTCCTTCTTCATGGAAGAGTTGGGGTCTGAGGTCCAATATTTGTAGCTGGTGCCCACTTTGAAGTGGAGGCAGTTTCTATAGGCTTCCTTCCCACTGAAGTGTCAGACATCCCTTCATCCAAATCCTAGCTCCAGGGTCACAACAGACTAGTGACAATCCCTTTGTGAGAGTGCTCCTGCAGTGCCATTTTGATGTGCAAGTGTGGTAGGTGACAACTCCTCCCCATTGTTAACTCAGAGTGGCCCATCCTGCCAGCACTTATCTTCCCTTTGTCTCATTGTCTAGGAGCAATACACAAAGACCAACTGCCAGCTACACCTAGTCATGTGACACAGAAACAGGTTGCAGGCACCAAATGGTTAGGACACACAAATGCCAACTTTCTAAAGTCTTTGGGCAAAGGATTGCATGATAGGAGGCTAAATAACTTCATGAAGAATTCAACATGCTTTGAATAATTCACAGAAACCACCTTCATCAAATGTGACAATAGTTTTTTTATATTTATGTCAATTGCAATAGAATACACAAAAAGACATGCACACAATAGAGCACAGTACAATATGCCCCCAGTGCCAAAGCCACAACATAAATCATTAAATAAACATAGGCTAATATACATGTAAGGGCAACAAACAACAGTAGAATAATCTCAAACATAATCCATTTTGTCAATTCAGAGTATTATCATTTGCTTGTTACTTGAGTGTGTCGACGACGTTTCAACCCATGCATGAAATACTAGGGTCTCATCAGGACAAAAAGTCAAGGAGACATCTGAAAAAATCAATAAAGGGGTCTAGGAAAAGTTATCAGTCTGTGAGAATTGAGTAATAAACTCTAGGGATTATACCCAAACATATACTTCTAAACCCTTTCTAAAAAAAGAAAACGAAAACCTTTAGAGGAGTCGGGCATGCATGCACACCACAGTGTGGTGAAAAATAAAAAAATATACTCACTAGGAGGGCAGGCCTGTATTAATAAACAAAACACCAAATAATTTAAAAATAGGACTAAAAATAGGGATAGGAAACAGGTGAGGGCCAGTGCAATTGCCCAATTCTATTTATTATGTGGGTTTTCAGACCACAACAGGCTGGAAAGGTTACTGCAGCGAGGAAGATGCTCGGAGGAACAGTGCCTCAGTAGAGCCATTCACAGTGTGGGCTGACCGTCACTGTCTGATCCAAATGTGAGCGCATGCTTGAGGAGCTCTTTCTGGAAGCAGCAGGAATGTGAGACTTGGAACGTGGTCCACGCTCCAAGTCTCAGAGAGAGCAAAAAAATGTATTAAAACTGCTCGGTAATGGAAAGCAAAGGAGGCACAATCCAATGAAGGAGTAAAGAGTAAAAATTACTGATGTAACCATGAAGCAAGCGGGTCATTACACAATAACTTAAATTGAGCCCAAAAATAATAATAAAAATAACAATAAATGTAGATAAAAGCATGCATGTGTATAACCAAATCTACCAATTCCAAACATCCATTAATAGTAGTGAAAGCAACATGATAAGACCCAATAAAGCAAAATGAACACACTTGGTCCAAGTCTGGTGCACAATATAGACAGTATGTACATAGAAGTAATACAATTCTCAAACGGATACCCAAATCAGAGTCGCCAATGCTTAGGTATCCTGCCACTAGTAACAGCGAGCAATGCCAATTCCTATTACTACAGAGATTAGAGGGCCATAATCCTCAGTCTCAGATCCATGGTAACCAGTCCATACTATTCTTGAAGTGAGGAAACAAAGCCTTTCCATTCCTCATGAGAATTGAGACCATTTGAGATTTAATTGCACATGGTGATCCATTTACATTCATGTCTTTGTAGGATCGGTGAGAGGTCTCCTCCTTTCGTAGCCTTTGTTACCACTTTGAGTGCTTGCCATCTGATGTCATCAGCCGTGAGCTGCTGCTCAATGTAGTGAGAAACCAGGGGAGCAGTGGTGACTCTACAACAGGTTCTACTTCGGTGTTGTCCAATGTGAGTCTTGTTGTGTTGCCTAACCAACATAGATTAAAGGACAAGGGCGTCATAAACAGTACACCACATTAGCAGTGTTTCAATTAGAAATGTTCTTTAGTTCTACATTAATGGATTCATGTACAAACACTTTAGTATAGGATGTAAATTGCAAAACAATGCACACCCCCTCATTTGTAATTTCCTCATGGGGGAGGGAGATCCCATAGACTGTGGATGTCGATATTCTTAAGGACCTGTAGGCCTGTGGAATGTACTAAATTATCTTGAATGTTTTGCCTCTCTCGAAGGAAAACATAGGTGGATTAAGTGAAGGGTCAATACTTTGTAATATATGCCAATGTTTCCTAATGGACACTGTAATATTATTTGAATGAGGGCAAAATATAGTGACACATAAGTTTCTGACGATCTTTCTTTACTTTTGTTTTCAAGAGGTCTTCTCTATGACTATGCCAGGCCCTTTTGAGTGCTGATTTAACTATCTTACTTGGATAGCCTCTCTCAGGCAATGCATCCTGCAGGGCATATGCTTCCTGAAAGTGATCATATTTGTGGGTACAGTTCTGTCTCAGCCTAAGGAATTGGCCATAAGGAAGTCCATCCCTGAGGGACTGCGAGTGGAAGCTGTGACATGATAGCAAATTATTCTTCATAGTAGGTTTCCTGTATAGATATGATTTTAGTGTTCCTTAGTCATTTTTAAATAGAAGGTCTAGAAAGGGAATTTGTTGATCATTTTAACTGGCGGAATCCATCCATATGACAAAAATGTCATCTACATAACGCATCCAACACTTTACAGAAGACCTAAAGGAATTCGTATCAGTCAGAAAATACTGATGTTCAAATGAACCTATGAAAATATTTGCTTCACTTTTGATCAAGGTGGTTTCTGTGAATTATTCAAAACATTTTGATTTCTTCATGAGATAATTTACCCTTCTATCATACAATATTTTGCAAATGATATCAATGAAAACCATTGCAGCCCAAAGATTGTTCTCTAACCTGTTTCCTATGGGTTTAACAGTTGCTCTTGTAGCTTCATAAGATTAACTTTCTAAAAGTGGTATTTTCAGAATTGTAATTAAAAATCAGATTTAACCATTAAAAAGGGCTTTTAATTACAATTCTTTAGACACAAAACTCAACTTATGTACCTGTTTCCACTTGGAAATACAGCTTCTTAAATTTAAGAAAGTTACTCCAATGTTATCCTATAGGTGAGGTAGGTCTTGCAGTAGGGAAAAACAACTTTAGGAGTTTTTCACTACCAGCACATGTCAAACTTAAAAGTAAATGTCCTACCTTTTTAAATACACTGCACCCTGCCCTCTGGACCATTCAGGTCCTTATATGTATAAAAAAGGAAGCTTTAGGCATAGAAAAAAGGTTTCTTTTGCCAGGTCAAAGTGGCAATTTATAACTGTGCACACAGGCTGCAATGACAGGCCTGAGACAAGTTTAAAGGGTTATTTAAGTGGGTGGCACAATCAGTGCTGCAGGCCCACTAGTAGCATTTACTTTACAGGCCCTGTATATGGGCAGTACCAGTATACTAGGTACTTACAAATAACTTAAATGAGCCAATTGGGTATATGTCAATTCTCCCATATTTTAAGGAGCAAGCAGAAGCACTTAACACTTGTTAGCAGTGGTAAAGTACGCAGAGTCCTAAAACTATCATAAATGAAGTCAGCAAAACAGGAGGGTTGAAGGCAAAAAGTTAGGGGAGAGCCATGCCAAGGATGACCGGTCTAACACATAGGCTAGCAATAGATTACACTATTACATTTAATAAGTGCTAAACTGAGTTTGGGAAGCACTAGAATAATGGTTCAAGGTCTCATTTTTATGGTATTTCTAAATCCAATGGAATGGTAAGGTTTGATTTTATATAATTATAAAGGAACAGGCACTTATAGAAATGTATCTGTTCTGTTTTCTGGCCAAAATCAAAAGGCTTTTCTGCCAGTGAGCAGTTGTCACCTAACCCCTGATGCCTTCCCTATAGTGAGATGTTGATTTCTCTCTGAGTGTGGGGAGGTGTCTTTATTCCTTGAGTAAGATGGCCTGGGGGATCTGCCAGCCCCTTCCTGAGCTTCAATGGATGCCTACCCGCTCACTGGCAGATGTAAACCATGCCTGAGCCTGCCTCAAGTTTGTTCTTCTAGTGAAGCTGGGTCCAAACCCAGTGGAGGAAGGAGAGCTGCCTGGAACTGGTTTAGGGGGTATAAAGAATTGCCCTCCTCCCACAGGCTGGTGCTGGGCATAAACGTAGGAACCCTGGATGCCTTCTTCAGAACACTACTGGCCCATTGGAAGGCCGAAGAATGACTGCATCTCCTTTTGAAACCTGTGAGGAGAACCCATGGGCTGGACCTGCTCTCTCTTGTACCCTTGACAATGAGGTGGCCTCCAGGGATCATTTGGATGTCCTCCTGTTAAACAACTGGGAAAAAAGCTACAAGAGGCCCACTTTCCTGAAACAACCCAGCTGACCAGTTTCTTCTGGACCTGTCCTGGACCCTGAAAGAGACTCTGGTAATTTTGGACGTTTCCACCCTACTCACATTTTCTATGTTTCTATCCCAATACCAGTGTCACACTTCCTGTACCCTCTATTTCTCACACAAGGGCTCTCATTTATGCACTTTTGGATTTTGACTAGAGGCAGGCATGAAGACTTGATGCAGCACAGGGCTTGCAAGCTTGAGCTGGGTGTCAGCTGAGAAATTATTGTATGTCATCCTGGCCAGGCAGTGGGAGTTTTTCTTTATCTTGGTCTAGCAATAGGGACTGGGACCAGGACCCTGGTATAGGATGTCCAACTTCAGCATGGGTACACTGAACTGGTGAGCAACTTTAGCATTCTTTGCATCATATTGGTCAAACCATCTATTTTAAGACTTTGCATACTGTGTGACTGGCTTGTTCATGCCATCCAGTTCCTTGGTACTTCAAAGGTGAGTAGGTGAGTGGCTCATGAGAACTCTTCATCCAAGCCTGGCTGTCTTACTTCTGTAGCTCCTATCTAGCCCTTTTGGAGACTCGATCGGCTCAGAATTACTGGTCCTACACTCCTTGCATGCAAGGTTTTTTTCCAATTCTTCCAATTACTAGCTTTTGGGAACACTTATACCTGAGATGAGGAATAAAAAGAGAGACAAAGTCTCAGCTGGTCTGAACTGCAAGAATCTAAGAAATCTAAGCAGGGAACATGGGTCCTTGCATCAGGTGCAGCACTGTCAACAGACTGGCAATCGAAGCAAAGACATCAATGTATTAAACATTTACTAATGCATTATATGTATGATATCAATATTAAATTTCCTCACATTGAATGGATCTTGGTAAGCTGAACATGTTCACTGCAGACTCAGCATTCAACTTGAAACATTAGACAGAAAACCTGAAAATCATTAGAAAGAAAATACTACACATGCACATCACAACTACACCATGTAAGTGAGTATCATCACACTCAAAAAAACACTCCCCTCCTAGCAATAAAAGCAAAAACTATAGTTAGAACTCACCAAGCGGACAACTGCACTTCACATATCAAAAATTAAATTAGTTCCCAAATAGTACTCCTAACATAGTATAGAAACATCCACTCATCGCCCCACAGCTAAATAGGACATGGTGGACATAATTCAAGGGCATACCTCATGTCAGGCAGAGAGTATACCAGAACTCAGATCATAAGTACCCATATTGGTAAAGAAAGATCTCTGGTTACATACACTAAACAACAGTAACCATTACACACACTTTTAAAACAATTATACACCAAATATAAACTGCACCCACACCAATGATGCTCAGGGGTGGGAGACAATTCTGGGCAAATTCCTAAATATCCGAAATGTGCCTGTTTTTCTACCTGCAGAGCAGAATTAGGGTTACTCTCTGGCGAAAAATCTAAGCCCAATATAGTTGTTTTTAGGAGCACTGTCTGGGAGTGGGCAATGAAATTACCTTAATCATGTTTTCATTAAGCTAATTACTTATCTTGGGCACCTGCCTTCCTGCGTGTAGCACATTCATAAGGGTTCCTCCTAGCACTTTAACAAGCCGGTGTCACACGCAGGCTTCCCTACTGAAGAACATAGTTTCAAGCACTATCAGGGGTCCAACAATGTAATTAACGTAATTCTAGTACCATTAACGTAGTTAGTAACATTGCCTCGCCTTTGACTGTACTGGGCCACACAAGTATACCTCAAGCTTTGCATTCCTTACTTAGCTAATAAAGAATAAATGTGTTGCCCAGAATTCCGCTTGAATTCTGCCTTTTTGGAATTGCCTAAGGTTTTGCATTTGTTTACAGTGAAGCAATAAGAACGTCCACCCCTAAAGGTGATCCTACTGAAACAAACAGAAACAGACTCCAGATGGTGATGCAATCTTCAAGGCCAAGGTGTGAAATTAAGCGAACTTTACAGCACTGCAGGGCCATACAAATGGCATCACGACACTAGACAAATCAATATTAACGTTACATAACTGCGCATTGGCCATGACTGGGAAAGTATGACGTCACCCGTCAGTATACAATGCACATCACACGTGGGATTCGAGTAAACATGCTGTGCTGTGCTGTGCCACTGAATCGGCAGCCTGGCTGGCCCGTGGCATGATTTAGTCACCACTCGGACTTCCCTACTCTCAACAGGAACAGTCTGCAGCTTGCAGCCAGTCATTACCAGAGTCGTGCCTCCAGTGAAGTACAATTAGCACTACTGCCACTGTCTGTGTCTCTCACAGGATGGGTGGAGGACAGCGAAGAACTTCCCTGCCTTACCTCAAGCCTTTGTGGGCAAGACATTACATCACTGTGATCAGTCGAGTCATGATGGAGAAAGTGACAACAGGCCACACAAAAATGGGTTTTTAGATCTTGTCTGTGTCAGGGAATGCGCTAAAGCGATATTGTGTTCAACAAGGGGCTTGGAGCCTGCCCATTGCTTATCATTTGTGGACGTCATTGTTACTTTCATTTGCTGCCTTCTTATTGGCCATCACAAGTTGGCTTCACTTCCTCTTGTTTTGGTTAGAGCATGGACACTAAGTCACTGCAGGCACTGTCTCCATTTCTTTATCTGGATTAGGATCCTTCTGCAGCTGTTCTTGTGATTGAGGTACTATTTTTTTCTTTGTTCTTCCCTTGCTGTCCTTGTCCGTGTTTTGCTTCTTTCCCTCGCACCCCTGTCCATGTTCCTTCTTCCCCTCCCACCCCTGTGTTGCTTATTCCCCTCCAACCCCCTGCGTTTTGCTTTTTCCCATCTCACCCCCATGTCTGTGTTGTTTATTTACCTCCCACACCCATCGGTTTTGCGTATTCCCCTCCTATCACCGGGCCATATTGCTTATTACCCTTCCATCCCTTCACCACCCTAGCTATGTTACTTATTCCCATCCCACTCTCGTTGTCCCTCCTGCCTATTATCCCCACATTGCACAACATCAGTTTAACATCTTTTACACAGCATGCTCACTAATGCATAGAAACTAAGTGGTTCCCTGTTCTCTGTGCCACCTCAGTTGTGATGTTTTAGCCTACAAAACTGCCCTTTCTATGTTGGGATTTTAGAACCCATAGAAAGGGTTAAAACTGAAACTACAACTTCCAGAATGCAACATGTTGTTATTTACAAGGCCGGGAGTGTCATACAGAGTTACACGACACATGGCCCCTTGGCAGCTATGCTTAGTACCTGCAGAAGTATGCAATAACTCCAGGAAGATATGGGTTTATATATGAAGGGTTCAAACTGTTCGTATTATATAACATACGGAGCAACAAAGAGGCATACATGCACGCTGTCGTCATGCAAGTACATGATGCACTTATGGTGACCCCCACCCTCAAGATCATTATGGGCACTTTCTCCACTTCTGATCATTTGTCTGATAGCCTTGTGCATTCTGCGTGCTGTAGTTTTGCTTTCATTGAAATAATTAGACACCACACACATGAAATCAAATATATGTAGATAAAAAACTCTGTGCTGGAGACAGTGTCTAGTGAGTGAGGTAGATACCCCAGCGGCTCTTGTCTGCTGTGTGAACGAGCAGCGTAACATTTAGGATTGTGAGTTAAAATGTCGATCCCTCCCCAATGCTAAAAGAAACATGTCAGATATGGCGAGAGAGCACACCTAAGGTTTTGAGAGGTTTCCATGAGGAAAGTGGGTAGCGTCAGCAGTGGTAGTTGGATGCGCCAGTGGTGGAGTGTAGTATCTATGTGCAAGAGCTCATGAAAGCCTGTTCCTGTTGATCAGGGTTCTATGTGGAATGTCTTTTCCAAGATTGCAGCAGTTGGGGTTGTAACTGTGTGCTACCAGCACCTTGTCTGTTTGCAGCTCATTAAACCTGCCTTTCTTTTGATATTTGATAACTCCTGGGGTTCAGGTGCCACGACATAAAGGTGGGTCAAGCCAGTAGGGAGCTCTCCTAAGAAAAACTTAGGATGCCGACATTTAATTTATTTTTATTTTATTACAAATGAATCACTGCGTATAATAAATTGCATTATTTGCCTAGTCCTTTGTGACCTTACCACAACGTTCTGCTGAGACAATGTGGCCCCGACCAACAAGTTTGAGAAGTAAAGTTCTATATCATTTTGAAACAATCACATACCACAATTCGTGCTTACAGTTCAAAAATATCATTTCACCCTAAAACATACAGCAGTTTGATGTCACGCAGAAGTTTATATAAACTTTTTAACCGGCCAATTAGGGCACGCAGTCGATGACATTTTCTATCAAGTGGATAAGTAAATGCTAACTGCAGCAACCACCAAAACAAATATATCAACTCTAAAAGAAAGTTGAGCATGTACTCTTCTGCAATCAAGGAAAGGTTTACAGTTGCTTTCATGCACTCGAGAAGTGATTGCTTTGTTTTCGGTCTGAATGCATAATGGCTATTTCAAAAGTTACATTGATTTTAGCAGAATAAAGGGGACCATAAACAAAGCAGTAAATCTTCTTTAAAATCACGAAACCTGTGACTAGTCTCTAATAAAATATTTTGGAAGCTTGCGAATCTGGCATATTTTAACTCCACAGCTTTTGCAAGGTAAAAAAGCATCAACAATATTTTTGTCTACTGCAATATTAAGGATATTGTTGTAGTCCTTGGGATCTGTATGAATTCATGGTTGGAAATATCAAGACTATGGTGAGCAAGAATGCTGAGCATGTTTAAAAATTGTCAAACATGATACACAATGTAGAGAATTATTTGCTATACTGCATGGCCTGTAAAGTCTTATTCAAGACAGAACGTACAGTACACAAGAGTCAGCAGATGGCTAGATCTACAGGGCAGATCTCAAACTTTGTGCACAGATTAGGGTGTTGGACCCCTGCTCTGCTTTTAAAACTGTATGACTCGATCTGTTGTGCAAAGGCCCTGTATGGTAGTGAGGTATGGGGATTTGTCAAGCCCATAAACCTGCAAAAGGTGGAGAATAAATATATGAAGCGGCTGTTGAAAGTCCCCCAAAGCACCCCTGCATTTACTGTGCAAGAGGAGTTGGGAGCAAAGTATATCTCAGATGCGGTAGCAGTGAAGCCCCTACTATTTTGGCTTAAGATTTGGTCAAATGAAGAGGCTGGCTTGACAATGTTGGTTATGAAAGATTGCCTCTCACTAGATCATGCTTTGAAAATTCCCTGGGTAAAATATGTTCGGGACTCCTTTTACATGCTGGGACGACCTGATCTGTTTATTAAACCGGACTCAATAAGGTGTAAGGATAAGGTGGATATTAAAGCTTTATATATTAAATTTGCTTTAGCACAACGAGAAGAGGTAGAACTGGCTAAACAGACAGTGAGAGACCATGTTCTAACTAAAACCTCCCTGGGTATTGAACCGTATTTGACAATGATCCTGAGTGCGCATGATAGATTTTTAATTTCGCGTTTTAGATTAAACCTTTTTCACCACCTTTTGGCGGTACCATCTGGTTTTATTTTAAAACACGAAGACAGAGGGCCCTGTGGCTGCGACGATAGGTCTCCACAGGACACCCTCCACTTTGTGCTCCTCTGCCCTTACTATGGTTACCAAAGAAAAAGGTTTTTGAAGGGTCTGTTGAGGAAGGCTAGATTCAGACAGGCACGGGTAGCACTGTTGTTTTTAAAACTAGCAAAGGATGTTTTTACACTTTTTTCTGTGGTAAATTTTTTAAGAAGTGCTTTGAAATCAAGAATCACAAGAGGGGACTGTAGTTTTATATCCTAGTTTTAGATTGATATTATTTATTCGATGGGCTCCCTCGTGTCTGTATTAAAAACTGATGTAAATAGTATTTATACCTATGTAGGAGCTGGATGAAATGTTTTAGGAAAAGTTTTATGTATGATTTATTGTGCTCACTCTTTTATGATTTGTGTTCAAATCGAATAAAGATGAAATGAATGAATGAACTCCACGGCTTTTGCAAGGTAAAAAAGCATCAACAATATTTTTGTCTACTGCAGTATTAAGGATATTGTTGTAGTCCTTGGGATCTGTATGAATTCATGGTTGGAAATATCAAGACTATGGTGAGCAAGAATGCTGAGCATGTTTAAAAATTGTCAAACATGATACACAATGTAGAGAATTATTTGCTATACTGCATGGCCTGTAAAGTCTTATTCAAGACAGAACGTACAGTACACAAGAGTCAGCAGATGATGTCTGTTTCTCTTCCGTTCTTGAATCCGTTTTGCTGACTGCACATAGTCCGCAGAAGTACATTTATTTGATGTGAAAGAAACACCAGGAGAATTTTTCCAAGCTGTATAAGCAAAAGAAATCAGTACTTTTACTTGACACAACATAACTGCATTCTTCCTGAAAAAACACACAATTGATACATTTGGAAAATTTATGCACGTCTGTGCAAATACACACGGTAAAACATATGCAGTATATATGCTTATGCACTGAGTGTAATATGCAATTTATTACAATTGTTTAGTGCGCGGGGGGACCACAAATCACAGGAGGTGAACCCTTCAGTGTGCTCTGATGCACCTCCTCTCTGCAACAATCGGAATAAATAGCATCTTATAGTCTGCATATCTGCATATAATGTTTCTGCATATAATGTTTGTGCATACAATGTTTATGGCACAGCACTAACTTCAGCAAGGAAATCTTTGCCCTAATCAAAGATTTGACCGGACTTCCTGCAGCCTCCGGCAACAACACCTCTTCAGAAGACCTTTCAACCAAGCTCTCTCAATTTTTCTGTAACAAAATCACTTCCATATACAGCAACTCAACTTCCCAAACAATGACCTTATGGCCTGCTGTCACCACTGTTGAAACCGCTCCTACCATAAAGACCAACTACTCGAGGACCTATCTAACCCTTGCCGCCACTACACCTTCACCAAAGGACTCCTACCAATCAGCGAAGCACTAACACCTATCCTCAATGCCTCCATCCACTCAGCCACATACCTGGACACCTGGAAACATGCCACTGCCACATCTCTGTTCAAGAAGCCATCCTCTGACCTAGCCACGCTTTTCATCTATAGACCCATCTTCCTCCTACTATACATGGCAAAGGTCTTAGAGAGAAGAATCAACCAACGCCTCGCTGAACACCTCAGCAACCACCAGCTGCTTGACACTACCCAGTCTGGATTCAGGCAAAACCATAAGAAGCATCGCTCATCACCCCCATAGACAATATCTGCATGATCCTTGACAGCAGGCACATTTCAGCCCTCATTCCGCTGGGCCTCTCTACAGAATTGAACACAGTCTCACACCCCATCTTCATTAGGCACCTGCATAAGATCGGTATCCAACAACCACTCTGCTCCTTCTTAATGCATAGAACAAAATCTCTCAGCCTTGCACCTAGCTCATCTGTGGAGTGCCTCAACGTTAATTGCTCAGCCCCACATTCTTCAAAACATACATGATCCCTCTGACCCATGTCACCCATGCAAATGATATCAACATCCTATCCCACACTGATGACACACAAGTCATACAATCCTTCTCGGACAAGACCCCCAACATAAGAAACAAGTTCACCGCCTGTAAGACCGAAGACGCTAACTGGAAGATAGTCAACTGTCTTAAGCTCAGTACTGACAAGATAGAAGTAGCGATCTTCTGCAAGAACACGTCACCATGGGACTTCATCTGGTGGCAGGTCGAACTCGAACCCACACCCAGCAACCATTCCAGCAACTTGGTAATCATCATCAAATGTACACTAGACATAACTGCTTTGTGTGTGGTGTAGTTATTGGCAGGTACCCAGGCTGGGAAAGACGCTACAAATGGCAACGAGATAGGAGATAAGTAACCCAAAGAAAGACTGTGCCTTTCCCAGAGAGTTTGCCATGATCCAAGCAAACTGTCCATGCATGCCACGTGTTTTGCTGTCGAAGAATGGAATCAACGCTTCATGCATGTGGAGTAAAGGGCAATTTTACCCGCTGTAAAGCAAGTGAAGACAACGGAAGTGTCGCAAAGAATCTACACATTGATAGTCGAGAACCTGTTGGTCAAGTCATACTAAAAGGTACATCGCTACAACACAAGATAAAGTTGTACATTATGCAGGGCGATACTGCTAAAGGTGGCTATGTACTGATACATGAAAAGAAGTGCTGGCTGGCAGAATAAGTAAAAAAGAAGTATATTAGCATTGCATTTACCAGAGCCTCAATAAGCGGAGCTTTACGACCTTAGTACGTGGAGAGGAGACCCAAGAAGAAGCACGAGGGTTGTGCCTACTGAGCTGTCCGAATTCTGAAGTTGCCAACCACCAAAGCTTCCAGGTGAGGACACAGAACAACTCCAGAGGTCTACAACAAGTGAAGGGCTCTGATGGAGACCAAGGAGGAGGTCACTGCTTCTTCATTTGTCCATGAGAACTTAGACTGGCCCATAACAAGGCCTCAGCAACAGAGCGAATTACGCAGGCTCAAATGGACAGCCATGAGGATCAGAAAGAGCTCTACCTTCAAGATCAGCCACTACAATAATTAGGTACCATGCTGCTGCCTTTCTGAAACCACCACCACCTTTCGATACTGGCAAAAAGTAAAATATTGGTGATAGATGGACTGCGTGGATGAAGACATCTGATGATTTCATTGATGCACTTGAAGAGACTGATAGCAAAACGATTTTCAAGTATCTCAAAAATCTTGCTGGTGATGGTGTGAAAGAAATCCTAAAGAAAATGCAGCTAACTGACAAATAAATTACATATTGTACGATTAAGGAAGCGCTGAATCTCAAGTTTAATCCAGCACCAAACAATGATTATAAAAGATACATTTTCAGTCAAGAACACCAAAACATTGATGAAACCATTGATGAATTTGCGGAGAGACTCGATACACACATCAAACCCTGTAAGTTCAATAAATGTAATGAAGTGGAAGCAATGCAACTGGGAGTTATTTATGGGTGTTTATTAGATTCATTCAGGTGACGAATGCTGAGAGAATCTCTTAGTCTGGAGTGAGTGTTGATGGCTGTCAGATCTGAGGAGCGTGCTGAAAGACAAGCTTCTGACATGAAGGCCGGAGGGGCCTAGAGTGAATCAGTCATGAATATAAAATGTAAGCCAAAGCAAAAGACTGATGGATATAAAGTGATGTCTACACATAAAAAGAAGTTATGTTTTAGATGTGGATTTTCATTTCCGCATGGAAGTAAATGTCCCACTATTGGACAGATATGTAAAGGCTGTGGGAAAGAGAACCATTTTTTTGGGAGTGTGTTAAGCACGATGCGAAGACAAAATCGGCGCCAGAACATTCCAGAGGCAACGTTCGATGCACATCTACAAGGCAAAGTGGCAACATCAATGAGGCAAATCAACATTGAACGAAGTCCTTCATCATCTAAATCATCATCAAATAGTTCATCGGCCTCATTATCGAGTGAAAGTGAGGAAGATGGTTGCACCATGTTGATGTTTACCTCAGTGAAATGTGCACATGTCAGATTGTCAGCATGTGAGGAAAAATGTCAGTCAAAGAAAAGTCAGCATGCCAAAGCACCAAAGTCATACAAGCATTGTCGAAAGATTACATTGAAAATAAATGATTGCTCGATAACTTTCATTATTGTGAGTGGTGCATAGATAAACATAATGCCTGAAGAGAAATACAATTAATTATCGCCATTGTATTGACTTATGCCATCGAAAACCAAAGTGTACACCTGGGCTGCATCGACTCCCACAAAAAGTCAAGGTTCATTTGTAACAACACTGAAACACAAGAAAACGAAAGTGCAAGCACCCATCCATGAACTTCAATGTACAACAGCAAGTGAGTGTCTGATCAGTTTCAGTACTGCTGCTGATATGAGACTGGTTTCTATGAATTACAAAATAAATGCTAATCACGAAATAGTAAGTACATTTCCTTCATTGTTTCATGGTTTGGCAAAGCTCAAGACTTTGAAAGTAAAGTTACATATTAATGTTGATCAGAGACATAGACAAGTTGCTTTTTATTTACAAGAAGCTATTGAAAAAGAACTTGAATCGTTACTTAAGCATAACAATATTAAGCATTCAACTGGTCCAATGCAATGGGTTTCTCCCATAGTGGTAGTGCCCAAAAAGAACAGTGAAGGAGCTGTATGCATGTGCGTTGACATTCATCAAGCAAACAAGGCCATTGAGCGAGAACGATATCCAGGTCCACACATTTCTGACATGATAATGCAATTAAATGGTGCAAAGGTCTTCTCTTACCTTGATTTAAATAAAGGTTATCATCAGTTGGAACTCGAAGAAGATTGCATCTATATTAAAACCTTTTCTACATGTTGATCATTTTGAAATTAGAGACTCACTTTTGGCATGTCATTGGGTGCAGAAATCTTCCAAGACGTCATTCGACATGTCATACAGCCTGTTGTGAATTAATTCAATTATAGCAATCGCATATTGATTTTTGAAGCTACACAGAAAGAGCATAATAAAGCTCTCACCCAAGAATGTTGTTTACTGACTGAGGCAGGCCTGACTTTGAATGCAGACAAGTGTGAGTTCCACAAGACAAAGTTAAAATTATTTGGCTGTATTCTCTCAGATGGGAATATTCCCCCTGATCCTACCCAAGTACAAGCCCTGTCAAATGCTGATCCCCCCAAGATGTTTCTATGATACGTTCATTTCTTGGCATGGCCAGTTACTGTTCAAGATACATACAAGACTTTGCTACTATAGGTGCTCTTTTAGGCGAGTTAACAAAGACATTTTTTTCATTCACGAGATCACAAGAATGTGAGAGAAGTTTCAAGAAAATCAAACAAGGCATTGAATCTGCTGCTGAAATGTCCTATTTGAATTCAAAGCTTCATGCAGAGGTTGTTGTTGACTCTAACTGAGTCGGGTTAGGTGCTATCCTTGCACAGCACAGCAGACACCCTCATGCCCGAAGGCATATTGTGGCATATGCCAGTTGAAGTTTTCCCATACAGAACAGGCTAACTCACAACCTGTGAAAGAAAGTTTGGTAGTGGGATGGGCTTGTGAACATTTCCATATATTCCTGTATGGAAAGCATTTCACGCTAGTAACTGATCATCAACCTTTACTGACTATCTTTGGCAATCCAAAAGCCAAGATGCCTCCTCGCATTGAACGGTGGGGACTATGATTATAAGAGTTTGATTATACCATTATGCATCATCCAGGTAAGGACCAAAACTCTGCTGACTACTTTTCCAGAGTGCCTATACAAGGACAGAGTACTTCATCCAAGACGGTTGAAGCCTACATTAATTTCATTGTAAAATCAAATTCAGCAGCTTCCATATCTTTAGCCCAGATCATCACTGCCATGAGCCATGATAGTGACATGCTGAAGTTGAAAGATATAATGACACATCAGTCTTGGAACCTACACACTTGAACTCTCACGAGTGAGGGTGAGTACCAAAATTACAAAAACATTAAAGATAAACTATCTGTACCTCAGGGAGGAGTTATACGGTGTGGGTTGAGAAATCTAATTCTGGAGAGTTTGAGACAGAAAATAATTGAAGTGGCCCAAAAAGGACCTCATGGTATTGTTGCCACCAAAAGAGCTCTCCGAGATCAAGTTTGTTTTCCATATTTAGATGATATGGTTGAAAAGGAACTCAAAGCCTGTCATCTACGCAACTGCTTTTCTATAAATATTACTCAACATACTCTTACCATGTTAGAACTCTCTAAGCAGGCATGAGAGGGAATAGCCATCGATTTCTTTGGTCCACTCAATAATGAACATCATTTGATGGTAATTGTGGATGGGTACTCATGCTTTCCATTGATAGAGGATCTCTCATTCACAACTCATGAACTAGCCATGGAGAGACTAGATGGCATCTTTGCGACATGGGGAGTTCCATCCATTTTGAAGTCTCATAATGGCCTGCAGTTTAACAGTCAAGAATTCAAGGATTTCCTGGAGCATCTGAACATAAAGCATCACAAGAGTACACCTTTGTGGCAGCAGGCTAACTGACTCATTCAGCGTTTTATGAGTACGATATGGAAAGAAGTACAGTGTGCAATTCTTGAGAGGCTCAGTTTAAAAACTGTATTGAATTCCACCCTACTAGCCTATCGTTCAACACCTCACTCGACCACAGACGAGAGCCCTGTGACTTTGATGTTCGGGAGAGCAATGCCAACCAAGTTACCTCAATGGACCAACCAAAGAGAAGGAAATGAGAATAACACTCAGAAGAAGGACTTGTTGAACAAAAATTAAATTAAAGCCTATGCTGACAGGAGGCGACCTGAGAACAACATTGACTTTAAGACAGGAGAACTGGTGATCGCACAACAAATTCGAAGGCGGAAATCTGAAGCTCCAAATGATTATTTAAATTTATTTCCCAGTTCTTCTATAGCACATGGCTATCCGAAGCGGCTTTCCCAGAGCTAACAAGAATCATGAAAAGGATGCCAGGATACTTAGCTAAACAAGTGAGTCTTCAATTGCTTTCTAAAGCTAAGCAAATTTCTGTTGGCTCTTAGATCAATTGGAAGGGAGTTCCAGAGCCTGGATGTGAGATAGGCAAAAGATCACCCACCCCTTCTAGCCCCGCTTATTCTGGGAACAGGCAGAAGGAAATGTTGTTAGCTCTGAGGGCTCGTGCTTTATCATGTGGAGTAATGAGTTGACTCATGATATGTGGTCTTTGAGCATATTTACTTTGTGAAGGATACAGAGAATTTTTAATTCAATTCTTTTCCTGACAGGCAACCAGTGATGACTGGTCAGAACCGAATGCGCTTATTTTGTTTTTGGATTGTGCAGGAGAATTCTGGCTGCAGCATTTTGGATAACCTGCAGCTTTCTGGTGACGTATATAGGGCTGCCATGACAGAGTGAATTACAGTAATCCAGACATGACACGATAAGTCCCTGAATCACTATTCTGCTGGTTTCCACAGGAAGTAATTTGATTGTCTTTCTGAGAGTTCTTAAAAGACCAAAACATTGTCCAACCAGTTTCTTGGTCGCTGAGGCCATGGTGAGCTCTTTGTCCAGGTAAACTCCCAGACTCTTGATTTCCTCTTTTGGGGAGGGACGGTTACCCAGAATAGGAGGCCAGGAAAGCTGGTCCCAAAGGGATGGATTATTGCCAACCAACAAAACCTCTGTCTTGTCGCCATATAATTTAAGGCGACTGATGGCCATCCATTTATTCACTTGCCCCATGCAGGTAGATAGATTGACTGTAGTTTGGTGGATATTGGATGCCAGGGAGACGACGATCTGTGTGTTGTCGGCATATGAAACCACTGTGAACCCGGCTGAGCAATTTATATCTGCTAAGGAGCACACATACATATAAAAGAGCTTGGGGCTCAAGGAAGAGCCCTGTGGAACACCACATTTAAGCTGATAGACCTCCGACAGACAGGGCCCTTCTCTGATCTGAAAATATCTGTTTTCCAGAAAGGAAGTCAGCCATTTTAGCACATTGCCTGTGATACCTAGTGCTTCTATCCCGTACTGAAGGAAGGAATGAGAGACAGTATCAAAGGCTGTGCTCAGATCAAGCAGGATCAGTGCAGCTGAACCGCCTTGATGAAGTATTTTTCTAAGATTTTCTGTGAATAGTAGAAGAGCTTTCTCAGTGCTGTGCCCGGGTCTAAAGCAAGTTTGAGTTGGGTGCAAAAGATTGTAGGACTACAAAAAAGTGGTCAAATAACCATTGACCAGTTTTTCTAAACTCTTACTAACACCAGGGAGCAGAGATATAGGCCTGTAGTTTTCTGTCTTGTCAGGGTCCAGAGAGAGCTTTTTCAACAATGGACTGACAATTGCATGCTTCCAACGGTCAGGGATTTGTCCCTTTTCCAGTGAAAGGATGTACTAGGTGGTCAATACTGTTAGAATAAAATCTCCTCCTTTTAACAGGATATCTACAGGAGCTTAATCTAAAGTAGATCCAGATTTAATTGTATTTGCTGTTTCCCAGATGACGCTATTATTTGGTTGAGTTAAAGTCGAGAAGGTAGGGGTGATTTCGCTATCTAAGGATCACTCGTTTGCATTTTGAGGCAGCTTTACCTTCCAGGGAGTTATAAATGTGGATAACTTTATCCACAAAGAATTTGGCTAGGACGTCACACCGTTCTCTGGAGGGGGGAGGGCCTGCCCCAGCAACATTGGGTTTCAGAAAGGAGTTTACCATTTTATAGATTTCTCTGGAGGCTTTGCGGACTGAGCAATTCTGTTGGCAAAGTCCATTAGCCTCGCTTTCCTAATTGCATACTCGTAATGTTTCTGCACTGTTTTGTAGACGATCTTCCTTTCTTTCTCATAGAGTTTCCTCTCTCTTACAGATTTTCTTTAACTCCATCATTTCGGGTGTGTACCAAGTCACATTAGTTCTGGTTCTGTGGCATTTCAGTTTTTTTAGAGATGAGTCGATCTAATTCTCAAATGCCCTATATGCAGTGTTAACGTCACCTTCCTGTGAACATAGAGCGGTCTACAATACTTCTTTCCATTGTGAAATGTTCAGCTTAGACCACTGTCTGGTCAATTTGAGGCAAGGGCACTAGGAATGAGTGTATCTTTCCTATTAATGTGAAATTTGACCAGTAGATCATCTGACCAGAGCACCGGTCGTGGCTCATTGACAGTGAGATTGGTTAAGCTAGTAAAAATAGAGTCCAGAATATGTCCTTTGTTCTGTGTAGGAAGTGCGACTAACTGTACAAACTGCAAAGCAGACAAATCATTTAACAGATTTGCTGCCTGTGAACACTTAATGTCATCTAAATGAATGTTTAGGTCCCCCAACAATGTGAAGTTGTCTGAATGAAAACTATCAAGTGCTATGATTTCTGGAATAATCTGCTCAAATTCCGTGATAGGTCCAGGGGGCCTATAGAGGAACATCCCCAAGAATGTGATGGAGTAAGTTTACTGGAAAACTGCAGGTTTTAACAGCCTGTGATGGAAATTGTACCGGCTCTACATTCAACACTATGTTTAAAATGATGGCAACCCCACCCCCTTTCTTCCCAATTCGATCATTTGTAGTGATCGCCTATCCTTGGGGGAGGGCGTTTGCAATGTCTGGGCCGCAGTCCTCCTTGAGCAATGTCTATGTGAGAAAAAGAGCAGCCTGTTGTTGATTTACCAGCAGTGTAAATATTTCTTCACTGTGCTTAGACATCATCCTGCAGTTCACCAGCCACATGGGCCCATGGTTATTTTGCTGATGTGAGGACCCTTTATCTTCTACTGAGGTCCTTGATTGCAGGTTATCTGAAGCGGGAGAATCCATCATATATTCATCGGGGTCACCGAGCCAGTATCCACATGTTAGACACTTACTGAGCAGCATATCTGGCTCCATTGAGTGGAGGCATGTTCCTATGAGTGTATGATTGAAGCTTTTTAAGTTTTCTGTTCTAGAGTGCATACCGTCTGAGGTAGGAGTGGCAGGGGTTCTAGCCCCTGGCCCTGGTCCGCCACGGATAGGCATAGATGGGTTTGCCTTTGACGCGTCCGCGCACCTGGTCTCATTAAATACAGTGCCAGTTGTGACGCTAAGAAGCTAGGAAGCTGACCAAAATGGCATCCGCTTCCGAGCTATCAGGTTGTCTCTAAACACGGCCAAAATGCCCTGACACGCTGCCTGCAGTTTTGATAGTGCCAAAAACAGTGTGCAACTTAATAAAGCACCAGGCAAGGCGGATCTAACTAACAGTTTAAAACCCCACAAATGTTAAGATAGTTTCCAATTGATTATACCCGCAATCCTAAAAACATGGTATTGTTAAAACAAATGTTTGCAAGGAGTTTGAGATCCTTACTCACGCTCCTGTCCGCTGATGCTGAACCTTTCCAGGTGGTGTCTTCGAAGGGACATATTGTGTCTGCCCAGCATCCTGGAAAGTCTGTTACTACACTCTTCTCACATTCAGCATTTGATTTATTGGTCTTCTGATCAAGATGGTGAAAGAAAGACTGAATCTAAAAGCTCAGTGACTGCTGTAACTTTTTCACTGTCTTCGAAAATGTCTGACCGTAAAGATGACAGCTCCCAGCTTCCAGTAACCAGATCAGGTTGAATAATTAAAGCGCCAAGAAGGTTGGGCTAATGCATGTATTCATTCTTCTAATTGTGAAAATAAAAGCAACATAACTGAATTCAAGAATTATCAAGACTCCCGTCTACATATGTTTCATTAATGCCATGATTTAAAAGATGATATTGTACTTGACATTTGAATTGCTTTAGATATTAGTGTGCTCCTTGATACTATCTTTGCTATTAGAAGAGAAATTCGTTTTCTCTGACATTTGACCGCTCAGTAGTGGGGTCAAGTCAAGTGTGAGCACCTTTGTGCTATATCAGATTTTGAGGACTTATTTACTGGTGCAGCCCATATAGCCCACACTACTGTTCTGTTACCTTTTGTCAACAAATTTACCAATTTTTTGTCCTAAAGAGACCTTGAACACAGTGGAGTCGGAACGCATTGACATTTTGGAAATAAGGCACTGAGCTTGAAGAATATTGTAGAGAAGCTGAAATATAAAAAACAACAGATTTATAAAGGACTGCAGTTCCCTTCTAAAAAAGACTTTGCCAAAGCCCCCAGTTTATTGTGAGTGATATAGTATGGTTTAGAAGACAATAGACTATGGACAATAACTGTAATAAGGCTTTAGTAAAAAATGAACTGGAATCAAATGTGTTTTCTCTTTTTGTGATTTTTCCAACATTAATCTACATAAGTATTGCTGTTGGATTAGTGTAGATCACATTAGCAGGCAGTTGGTTTGTGCTCATAAGAGTGTAGATTGGTTTACGAATTTGTTGTATGCTCCTAATAATTGATTATCGTGTATGATTTTTCCAAAGGCGTTATAATTAACTGTTTTAAATTTAAGTAAATGAATTTTGAATTGTTGGTCTGATCAAGAAGTGAATTGTCCTGGTCAATGTGTGAAGACATTTTAAATCTGTCATGCAAGGTGCTATTTTCTTTTTTGTTTATAGTCTGAGATGACATCATTGATGACTACACTGTGCATGTGGGGGCTCCTTCATGTTCTGTATGGTCTGCCAACTGCCAGTTTCTTAATTTACTCAAAACCTTACATGCAGCCCTCAACAAGGTTCGGATAATTCAAACTAATTAATAATTTTCTCTTCTTCTCCCTGCGAGAAAGTCATCCTTTTTGGCCTAATCACCATCATTCTTTCCTAGGTACTGGTAGTAACTGACCCTGACTGTGCCATCATCTCTGCTAACCAGACCCTGGGCCAGTGCTTTGATTATAAGGATATGCAAATTAGGTGTAGTCATAATTGGTACTGACAGCTTAGCTGTAAGTCCCTAGTACATAGTAGGGCATGTAGGTTTAGAGACACAGTAGCCTTGCTGCACTTAAGTGTGCACTACTGTGTTGCCTGCAATCATTTTAAAGGCAGCACTGCTTTTCAGGCTGTGTTTACATTACATGTATATGCAAATTCGACTTTGGATTTAAAGGTACTTTCAAAGTCTCAAACTACCTTATTTTTACATATATGAGCCCCTAAGGTCTCCCCAGGTGCCCCACGGGTAGGGTGCCTTTTAACTATATGTAGGGACATTATAAAATATGTTTTATAAGCCCTGATGAGGGAAGAATGGCCAATTTCAGTTTTCCCAATTGTATTGAATGGCTCCGTAGGCTAACATTGTACTATTTAATTTTAGCATAACAATTGAAAGGAGCCGAGTAATTATATACTTCAAGGTATCATATTAATAGTAAAGATACATCCAACAACCTGCAACTGTTAGATTTATACTAACAATTACAGAAAATAAGTTGTTAAACTTTCAGTTTCTGTGAGCCAAAATCCAGCTTTCCATCTGCACTCTGCTGATTGTCCAGCCTGTTCCCAGGCTGAGCCAGAGTTGCTTGATGAGGTGTGAAGTGTCCTGCCAGAGAGAAACTGGATTTCCTGTGGGTGGAGAAGTGTAGGCTGCAGAGCAGATGGCAGGAAGGGGGTTGTGCGGCCAAACTGGTCTTCAAAGGGAAAGGGAGAATGACAGTTTAGGAAGGGCCAGCCTCAGCCCCACATCCAGCACCCTCAGCCACAGAGGAGCCTCAGTAAATAGATTAGTCAAGGGGTTGGAAAGTGAGTGTTTCGGAAAATTAGCAACACTAGTAGGTTGGGTTAGCCTGATCCAACTCCTTTGGAATGACTTTCTCTATGTTAGATTTTGAGAGAATGGTGATTTCTGGGTCAAGAACATGCCACACTTTGGAGTAAGTGGTCATACACCTGGGTGGCATCCTGCATCCCATTGGTCTTGGGGTGTCCCCCTGCTTGACACCCAGAAGCTGAATAAATATGGAAGAGCTGCATAGCTCCTCAGATTTGCTGCCTGAAGAGACAAGAAGAAGATAGACTGCCCTGCTGAATCCCTGGCCTGCTCCAAGAGGACTGCACTCAGAAGGACTGTACCTGCTGCACACTTTGGGCTTCAGCTAAAGAAGGACTTTGCCTGACTCTGAAAGTCTAAGGTGTTAACTCCCTGCAAGCTACAGGTTAACAGAGCCCACCTGCATCATCTCTACCAAGAGTCCCCAGCCTGGAGTGCGTCCAGTGGAGTTTTGGCCGGATGCATTGCGGGAATTGTAGTCCAGATATACCAAGGACCATCTAGGAGATTTCAGACCCTTAGATGTGTGTGTTGGACACATTGAACTGTCAATGGGGAACTTCAGAAAGAAATTTCAGAAGTTAGGAGCAACTTTTAGAAAAAGCTCCATAAGGTGATGTACCCGACATTGAGAGTCAAGCCGACTATCTTCAACCGCAACCCAGCCTGGATTTCAGGTTCATCCCGCTGAAAGCTCCGGAGTCCCAGATTTCCAGGATTTGACCAGGGTATTGCAGAAACTCAAGCCAGAGAACCCACACAGAATCCGGTGCATTGCTCGATGTCGAGATAAAGCTCCAGAAAAAAGACTACGTCAGAAGGTTTTGCCTGAGGCCTCCCACTCAGTGTATCTGACCAGGGTTCTGTCACGGTTGGCCTCAAACTTTGACTCTGTACCAGTCAAGCGCAACCAGATGTCCCAATCGAGCGCTATATGTTAAAAATTAATATCTCTAGTTCTCTACATTGGATTTATGTCATTTTGGTGTCATATTAAAGGTACAAATATAATCTATTTCTGTAAATTGGTGTTGGATTTTTATTTTGTGTTGTATCTTACCTATTTAATGTATTGGTGTTTTTAAATGCTTTACACACCTGTCTCCTAAGTTAGGCCTGCCTGCTCATTGCTACCTACCAAGGTTTTAGCAAGGGATTAATTTATTGAGACCCTAACTGAACCTTTCATTGTGGTTTTGGCCTTATTATTAGTGGCAAGTCACTACTTGTCACTACTAATAATTCACTTACTAGCACTCTCTTAACAGGTTTCAATGCAATATCAAGTTGCACTTGCATAATCTAAAGAAACCATGCTTGTAAATCCTGAACAGTCTCCTCCAACACCCTTGAATATGATAATATAAATGAAATTTTCCACCCTTGGAATGTATGCTGAATATATGACTTTGTAATGTCTGTGTCTCCCTCTTCAAGTTCTAAACACCCATTTTTGCTATGTAATCCACCCAATCTGTTTTGTGGATGATACACTATGGCAGCTCAATCTAACTAATCAGTTGGAGATACATTAAATCATTAGGTATTTGATGAAATATTTAGATTTTTTTTCTGTTCTCTGTCTACATGTCTCTGCTCCCACCTGTATTTGTTCATTTTCAGCTTACAGCCCCTGCCTATGTGGCTTTCCCTCCATGGTTAACTCACTGCCCCTGAATTCTTCCTCTGCACTCTGTTTTCTCACGGTATGCCTATTCCCCCTCCCGCTCTACCTACGTGGTCCTTTGTACTGCTTTTACCCATGTTGGACTGGCCTGAATGGTCAGCTTACTGCACCTGCCACCTCCCTCCTTCTCTCAGTGGGCAGATAGCTGCCCCTGCCCATGACTGTTGCCTTCTGTGATTAGCTTGTTTCCCCTTCCCTCACCCCCTTTTGCCTGGCATCATTCTCATTCTGTATGCTCCTGCCTCCTCCTGCCTGACGTCCATGGTCAGATTGCTGCCCCTGCTGAGGTTAGCCTGCCCTGAGTGTCCAGCTTGATACCCCTGATATCATCTCTGATGGCATCTGTTCTTCATGTATGTGCCCCTGCTCTCTCCTTCAAGCACTCTGTGATCTGTTGCACTGCCAGCCTGCCCTTCATGCTCAGCTTGCTGTACCTGCCCATGCTGGCCAGCCATGAGTGGTCAGTTTGCTGTCCCACCCCTGCCCTCTTACTTACCTCCATTCTCCATGTGTGTGCCACTCCTCCCACTTGCCCTCCAAGGTCCATTATGCTGCTACCTCCCTGTTAGACCTGGTACCATTGGCGTGGGTCTCCCCTGCATTTTTTGCCTTTGCCTCCTGTGTTTTTGCTGTGTGTTGGACTCCGTTTTGCTGGTCTAGATGCTTTGGGCACTTTGCCACTGCTGTTCAGTGCCAAAGTGCAAGTGATCCCTTTGTATATTGTTGTATGGATTAGTGATCCCATGATTGGCATATTTGATTTACCAGTCAGACTCTAGTACAGTGCACTGTGTGTGCCCAGGGCAGGTAAATCAAATGCTGCTAGTGGGCTTCAGCACTGATTGTGCCACCCACAGAAGCAACCTGTAAGATGTATCTCTGGTCTGCCATTGCAGAGCCTGTGTGCAGTCTGATACTGCCATGTTGACTTGGCAAGTGCACCCACTTGCCAGGCCCTACCCTTCCCTTTTCTTGCATGTCAGACACCCCTAAGGTAGGCCCAAGGTACCCCTGTGGGCAGGGTGCAGTGTATGTGAAAGGTAGGACATGCCCTGATGTGTGTGGCATGTCCTGATAGTGAATTACTGCCAATTTTGGTTTTCACTATTGCAAGGCTACCTGTTCCCATAGGACAGAATGGGGAGTTTGTTTATAACATCTTATAAACCTAACTACCCCTGGGAACAAGGTAGGAAAATAAAGTTTAGTATGCCTGAACTCAGAATGTTAAAATGCATCTTTTAGTGAGGGTGATTTTTACATTCTGTGTTTGAAAATACCACTTTAGAAAGTAGGTATTTTCTTACTTAACCATCCAGTAAGCCTTTGCTAGGTTTGTGTATTGCCTGTCTGGCTTTTGGATGACAGGGGCTGGAGAGGGGCAGTGGCTCCAGAGAGCCTGATGAGTCAGGGCTGGGCTGAATAGACCTGGGCTGCATTTAGAGTAGGGGGAGTAGATTTCCTTTCACCTGAATGAGACTGGTCTGCATTCCACAATGCTGTCTCCACCTCCTGCCAGGAAGCTGCACCAGTGAGGACAGAACTGGTTCTGGCTTGGTGCAGGCACTCTCTGCCTTCAGAGAACAAAGGATTTTTGTGTATAAAAAGAGGGGCCCAGACGCCAGACTTTTAGATCACTTCTGGAAATCAAGAGGAACCTTTGCCAAGGAGAAGAGCCAGAGAAGCTGAGGAGGAATACTACCCCTGTGCTGTTTGCTGTCTGGGGTTGGCCTGCAATGGCTGCTTGCTGCCAAGGAAAGAAGAAAAGGACTTTGCTGTTTGCTTTGTCACCTGCTTGAGGAATAGATCTCCAAGGGTTTGAAATTGAGCTTGCCTCCTGTTCTGAAGTCTCAGGGACACAAAGACTTAATTTCTTCTGTCTCTCTGCATCTCAACTGTTGTTTCAGCTGCCACAGAAGGAAATTGCGTGACCTGCACTGAAGCCGTGGGCACCGCTTGTGAAGAGCACGACAGACCGCCCCGACTTGCACCGTAGGCCCGACGCCTGGTGCCGCCATGCCGCATTGACTCCGAAGCCGTCACTGAGGCCGCTACCTGCACCGGAGCCAAGGACACCGCTCGTGACATCCACGACGTACCCTCCCAACTTGCACCGCAGCCCTGACTTCACCGACGCCGGTGCTTCATCAACGCGGAGCCGATACTAGATGTGGGGTGACCCCTAAATCCATCGACACCGCACCGTCGTAAGGAACCAACGCCTCGCCTCCACCATGACTTCACCTCCCCGACACAGTAAGGAACTGATGTCTCACCTTCCCTGCACCGCAGTTAGGAACCGAGGCTTCGCCTCCCCTGGGGTGGTAAGGAACTGACGCCGCCCAGTGCCAATGAAGCATCACCTCTTCAACGCCGTGCACCGTCTTTGCTTTCATCGTTTCCAAGGTACTGTTCTTTGTGGGTCTGCTTGACTCTGCTCCTGACGCCGCGCACCTCACAGTCGGCGCCGTACTTTGGGATTTTTATCTGTCACAACGTCGTAATAACTCCAGGTAGAGTTATTTGTTGCTACAAACTTCAATTGGGTGAATAACCTATTTTTGAGAATATCCTGATAACTGTATTGTGGTTTTTTGTCGTTTGGTCTTGTTTTGGTTTAGATAAAGATTACTTATTTTTGTAAACAGGTGTGGTGTCCGTTTGTAGTGTTTTTACTGTATTACTGTATGTGTACAAATGCTTTACAAACTGCCTCTGAGATAAGACTGTCTGCTCATGCCAAGCTACCAAGGGGGTGAGCAGGGGTTATTTTAGATGTGTATCCCCCTTACCCTGACTAGAAGTGAGGGCGCCTATTTGGACAAAGGTACCTACCTCTGCCAACTGGAGACCCCCATTTCTAACACTCCCTATTCACCTATTCTGCCTCATAGGCTTGCTGCCCCTGCCCACCTCCTCTGCCCTCCACTGTATGTGTATATGCCCCCTCCCTCCTGCTCTGTGCTGTTCATTGCACTGCCACTGCACAGGCCCACCATGTTGAGCTTGCCATCCCACCCCTGCTCTCTCCCCCTGCTCTTTGTATGCATGCCCCTGCCTCCTCTCACCTGCCTTCCATGGTCCATTGTGCTCCCACCACCACATCTACCTACCATGCATTATAGGTTTGTTGCCCCTGGCTCCTATCACCTGCCCCTGTTGTTCATGTGCATTCCTCTGCCCCTTCCGTCCCACCCTTTGTGGTCCATTGTTCTGCCATTGCCCATGCTTCCTGTTCTTCATGGTCAACTAACTGCCTCTGCCCCCCTGCCCTCTATTCTCCATGTGTGTACCTCTGTACCCTGCCTTATGCCCTCCGTGGTCCATTGTGCTGCCACTGCCCTTCTACAGCAGCACATCTTTTGTAAATGGCAGATGTCACTGCCTACGTCTATTGACGTCAGATGGCAGAATTCAGTGCAAAGGTTAGAGAGCAATGTGGATGTGGGTTCCGCTCTGGGCTCAGTGCTCCAAGCTCCGAGCAGATTCAAGTAGGTATTTTCCTGCAAGCTTGTAGCGGCCTCCCCAGTGCAGGGAGTGCAGAGGTCTTTAACCTGATAGGGTGCACCCGAGTGGATGTGCCTCATTCATATTTTGTATGCTTTTGGCCACTTCTGCCCACACCATGCCCACACACCAGAATCTTTGCCACATCCAGGCATCCAGGAGGATAGCCCCACCCCGTACCAGTCCCTGACCCTCTTGGCTTCCCTGGCCTCTACACTCACTGATTCACATCAGAACAGCAAAGAGGTTCTACTGCAAAGACCAGCAGCCCAAACAGGGCTAGACACCCTCCAGAAGCTGAGAGTCATGCCAGAGCACTCCAGGACCCCAGCCGGAAAACAGTGAGGTGTGCTGCGGGGAGTTGTGTGTCTCTAGCTTTTGCTGGGTCTAAACCAGAGAGGGATGGAGAGGGACAGGAGGGGCGCCAAGCAAGGTGCTCTTTTGCCACCAGTGGCACTAGCCATCAGGGGAGAGTGGTGGCGGTAGAGCCACTGTACTTGGATGAGCCCCTTCGTGCGGAAGCAGCCCGACCAGGTTTTGGTGCAGCTTGCGGCTAACATCATTCAACCGCGACCCCAGGCCCCCTACCCCCCCAGGCAAAGACTGAGCACATCTTGTGATTCAGTCCCCTCGAAAGCCACCGATGATGGTCGATCATTAAGAGCATATGGCACAAAGAAGTGCAACATTAGTATCAGACCTTCAGCTTCCGGGCACAGTGTGCTTTTAGGATATTCACATAAAAACACCCATACCAGGGGTTGAAGGCCAGACCTGTACCAACCCAGCCACACTAGGCACCTATCAGTACAACAAAAAGGAAGGGCTACCTCATTAAATCAAGTGAAGCAAAAAAAGCAACTTGGCCAAGTAGCCTAATTGACCAGCATTAGAATCCCCTACCTTGGAAACTCACCTGGGCCGTGAACAGCAGGCATAGTGGCAAGGGGCCAGAGAGTAGCTGAGACAGGGCTCCACAGAAGAGGCCCACCTAGGGTGAGTGTGGTTTGTGGCCTGGGTGACCAGTATAGCAACCAGCAGGCATGCTGGCGCAGTCAGCTAACAGAGCCAATTTAATGCCGTACTGGCATTGGAAATTATTAATAAACTATACCAAAATAGCCCTCAGCCAGGGCCGGTGACAAGGCTGCTGTAATATTCTTAAAACCTTCTTGAAATTATCACATCACTAAACAATTGGTAAGACCCATCTTAAAGATAACCTCTTGTAACAACATGAGATCAGGAAAGCTTCATCAACCACTGATTCATGAAAGCGACCCCTGCCTAAGGACATAAACACATGCAACAAAAAAAATCCAAACTCCAAATAGAAGGCTAGTTGTAGCATCTCCCCCAGAGTCAATAGTGCCTTATTTTTGAAAAATAAACCTGTCATAAAAATTCTCTATTTTGAAAGATCCCATGGCTGTAGTTTTCGCTTCACCTGGGTAAGTACCTGGTGTACCTTGCCCCATCACTCCACAAAAATCGTACAAGCTTGCAACCTCTCTAACATCTAATCCTTCAAAACAAAAAGCACAGACAAAAAGCCCGGACATAAGCACGCAGCAGCATCAGGCGCCTCAGAGAGAGCCCATCACGTAGAAGTCCAGCTCATCAGGGCTAATTTACAACCGTAAACCTCTACAGGTTTATGCCCAGGTCCACAGACCACAATCGACTATAAATTAAATAGTTGTAAATGACTCAATTTCAGAAAGTGAACGTAAAAGACTCATTGATTTCCATTCCAACAACATTGGGCAGGATACCCTAATGTATACTTCATGGTCCCACTCACTTTCAATTTCAAACAACACAGATCTTTTGCTGGTCCTGGAAGTCAAAACAACATGTTTAGATGGTAATAACTTTCCAGGGCATCTCCAATGTCCAACTACATCTACCTATTCTGCGAAAGAGAGCAACAAATCACGGAAAAACACAACATGGTGGCTGTATTGCAACATACATTACTGAGCAAAAACACACCAATACATTTCCTATCAGAGTCCAACATGCGGTCACAACCCCTCATCGGAAGGTAACTCCATCAATGCTTCTAAAATTAAATTCACTTCCAAATATACCAATTGGCTATCCTAATGAAGAGCAACTACCTCCCCCAAACAGATGGCAAAATTCCTGGTCACCTCATATGATCTCATCTACAAGCGAGAGCGAGTCCCCACCAACTAAAGGCAAGCATTTGCAACCCACTCTGCACTGGTGGGAAAACATATTAACAAAACTACAAGCTTCAATTGAAGTCCTGAACGTCCAGTCAGACAAATTTGACGCACAGATCGATCTAATGAATTTGATGGCTCCACACATCTCAGGCATAAACTTAAAACTAGAATCCCTCACAACCTTCATTACAAGGGTACAAGCCATCTATACACCATCACAAACAAAATGTACATGTGGTCTGTTAATTGACAAATTGTCCTCTCTCCCAGGAATTTTAACAGTAATTTCAAACTTAGACAGGGTTGGTATCAACAGTGGTCCAACTACCATAAATCAAACTGTAGCTCGTGGGACGCAGTACCACAGGTAAGTCCCAACGAATGCCCGAATACTGTAAAACTCACTGTCGAAACCGGCATGTTCTGGTTGGCTGAGAACAGGCCCTAGCCAGGCAGAACCCACCACTCCTGTCAGGGGTAAGTGATGACACTCATTGTATAACCTGCACTCATCCTTGGGAAGTTTGGCACTGAGCAGTCAGGATTATTACAGAGGCAACATGTAAAGCATTGCCACAGCACTCTATCACAATAAATGCACTGAGCATCAAAAAAGAGACTTCACACATGGTGTATGTAAATAAAGTTTGTATTCAACACACACATTAACTAACACAAAATGAACTTCATGTATTTCGGAGCATGAATAACATTAGGAAATATCACTAGCAGTACTAGGCCCAGCCGTGTTAAAATGACATCAGTATTATGCACACTTGGGGAAGATCTTTTTTTACCCCCCCCAGCACCCTTATGTGGTGCAAAACGTTATCTAAATTATTATAAGTCAATACCACACAGTTAAAATGTGCACCCCAGATAACAACAATATCAGAAATGTGTACACACAGATAATTAGAACACTTTTAGCCAGCACTATGGGCCAAGGCCACACGGGTGAAAACCAATGTCAAACGTAGTGTTATTTTGGCAGGGTATCAACGTGTAAAGAAACACCGCCGTGCAGTGTAATTAAGAACAAGCAGTCACTCCCACACACTCACTCAGCATCAACATGCAGTGCTACGGATATCAGGCAGGTGCGTATGAAGCGCACTTGCACACACACTCATGCAGCACCATGATGCAGTGCAACTTATATCTGGCAGGTCAGTTAAAAATGCACATGCAGAACCCATGGCCCAAGCACTCCACCACCATTCAGCTAACCTTGACCACCCGACACCCATGTACTGGAGATAAAGAAAACATTCCCTCTGGTACTAGGCTAATTGCGGCTGTAGTCACACTTAGTCAGGGTTGCAGAGAAGAACTCGGGGGTAGATAGCAGGGCTAAATAGGCGGCAGTCGACAAATGTGGGTTTGGCCACTACTTAGGAAGTTCACCCGCAGTATGCAGAGCAGAAGCAGACTGAGGGCCATAGTCGTTCAATCAAGGGATTCCACACTTTGCCTTCCTGCACCAGCCCAGTTCTGAGAAGCACGGGGAGGTCAGGCAGTCTCTTGACCCGCTTCCGATCACTCTTGGAAGTGTTCCTGAGCCCAGTCAATTACTCTCACCACCCAGGCCCCATCCAGGCAATACTACCTAACAACACAAAGTTGTCAGGGCCAGATAAGGAGAGGGAATTTGGTCCGGCACACTGAGGACACAAAAGGAACAATCGATGAATGGAGGATGAAGCAGGGGATCCTCTCAGAAGTAGGAGGCACCCCGTCAGACACACACTGATCAAAGTAATGCCCAGGCAATCTAGGCACCCTGGAACTTGAATCCACTCCTCCGCACCTCCCTAGAAATGAGGCACAACATTTGATGTGTGTTGATACGACTTGCACCAGACAGTTCCGGTCACACACAATGAAGGGTTGCAAACTCAGTACCTCCCTGGAAATGAGGCACAACGTCTTGGTGTACATTGATTTGACTCACATCAGACAATTCTGGTCACACACAATGAAGAGTTGCAAATTCCGCACCTCCCTGGAAATGAGGCGCAACGTCTGGTGCGCATTGATACGTGTCACTTCAGACAATTCCAGTAACAGACAATGAAGAGTTGCAAATTCTGTACCTGCCTGGAAATGAGGCACAACGTCAGGTGCACGTTGATATGAGTCACACCAGACAATTTCAGTTACACACACATGCGCAAGTTCAGCAGTGTCGCATGAGGTAGAAGGAGGCACTACTATGGGTATGCACTCATCTCAGAGGGTGGCAACCTGTGAATCTGAAACAGCACCCAATGAGCATGCAGTCGGATTTGCGCACAAGAGAGATGCGGCACAATCAATGAAGTGGGTCGCACGGGGTCCCACAGCCGGTGAATCCACTCATGCGTGTTGAGGACCCATGATGTAGGGGCCACATTCCTTAGATAAGGGCTATACTTTTGGTGCTCCGCACATGGCAATCCGGTCTCCTGGCAAATTACCTAGTTCTACGCTCACGCCATGCTACCAGTTGGGATCCAACAGATGATGTGGGCACTTAAGAGGGCGCTGCTCCCCAGATGTCACAAGTAGATGGTGTGGGTCCCTCGCTGGAGGCTTTTGATGTCCTGAGACCTTCACAAGAGAACAGAGAGGAAGCCAACAAGCCCTTGGAGAGCACCCTTCAGGGTGCCACACAGCAGCAGGTAGTCAGCACAGGCCAGCCACTATTCCGGAAGGGTGCATGGTCCCTTCCAAAGGCATCCTTGTGCACAACAGATTCCTCCAGCAGTGTGAACCACACAGTTCCAGGATCTCCGGTCCCATGTCCCTACATGTGTATCTCTACCCTGCTGAAGTGTGGTACCAGTAGTTGTACTGTAGTGTGCCTTTGAAGTTGGGGGCGGTTAAGAGGGTTTCTCTTTGAACCACAGATGTCTCCCCAAAATTTTTAGTTCTCTCTGCCATGAGGCCATGAAATTGAGATCTTAATATTTAGTGGGGCCATGATATGGCTTCCCAGAGGCCAAGTGTCAAAACCTCTTCCTCCAATCTATCCAGCCAGGCCTCAAATGACAAAAGTCTGTTGTTCTAGTTGCATGCCCAATGTTTATAGCTGTCGCTGGGGAATGCACACATGTACTCCCCCAGCCTCCAGTGTGGACTGGATTCAAACTAAGAGGCACACAAAGTGTTTTAGAGCAGAGAAATGCCCACTCTCTAGAAGTGGCATTTCTAAGCTATTAATGACAAATCAACCTTTACCACAGGAGAGGGTTTGCCATTATGAATCAAATGATAGGAAACATTATGAGGCTGCTCCACTGCAATCCACTATTGCAGCCTGAAGTAATTTCAACCATTCCCCCATGTTAACCCATGGGAAGAGCAAACCTTATAGGTAGTGAAAACATACATGGGTATTCTTCACTGCCTGGGCAGAGAACACACATGTGGAATTCCCTGGCCTTTCACCTTCCACTTGCTTCACCCCTTAACACTTACTGCAGGAGTGCCCTAGTAGTAGTGAAAGGTCCCCTCAGGATTTGCCAGTGGTTTAGAAAGGCCAACCTGAGCATAAGTGCAATTGCGCACACACAGGCCTGCAATGGCAGGCTTGACACATGTTTTAAAACCTCAGAGGTACAAGTGCGCACCCACAGGCCTGCTCTGATAGGCTGGAGGCATGCTTAAAAACATCAGGTAAGTGCCAAAGCCTAACGTGTGTAGGAAGGGTGAACACACTTTCACACTGCATTTACAGTGGGAAAGTGCCCAGAGCCTTAAGGCCACTAAAAGAGAATTACAAAATCCCTGGTGTTGTCCCATTGGAAGAGCTGACCTCCTAGGTAGGGAAAACACACATGGAGGTTCTTCACTACCAGGGCAGGGAACACCCAGATCTACATGCCCTGCCTTTCACCTACTACTTGCTTCACCCCTCGGGGCTTACTCTAGGTGTAGTGGAAGCACACACAGGGTTGGCTAATGAGTTAGGAATGACAACCTGAGCAATGGGGGAAGCAGCGCACCCACAGGTCTGCAATGACAGGCTTGATACATGTTTGAAAGGCTTTTCTGGTGGGTGGCACAATCACTGCTGCATCCCACCATTAGTCAATGCAGAACCTGCCCTGGGTGTGTGGTGTACCTTTTTACAGGGAACTCACAGGTGCAATACCTAAACCAATCAGGTAAGCACCACTTCCTAGAATGGGTAGGAAGGGTGTGCACGCTTTCGCATTGCATTACAGTGGGAAAGCACCCAGAGTCCTAAGTAAGGTCACGAAAAGAGAATCAGCAAAAACCAGGAGGAGAAAAAGTACAACGTTTTAAGGAAATCTCCTAAGAAGGACCATGTCCAACACTCACGAATCAAAATGGGGGCAACTCATACAAGGATAAACCAGGAGGTACCTCTAGCCATGAATAACATAAGCCCCTCATCTAACAAGTTAACTAAATGACAGCGGGGAAGGTATGCAAGATACAAAAATTTACAATCTAAAGAGACAGCCCCCAAACATATTTTCCCAATATTGACTCAAAATAGTAAACCAAGCATGGCAACTTTGTCCACTAACGTTTCATTTAGTCATATGGATGATACAGCGATGTCGTCCTCACAACCTCACCTAACAAAACATCACACCGAAGAGACAATACCAAACCTCCAATTGAGCAGACAGGAACAATCTTCAGCAGTAAATAACTGCAACCCCACCCTGTTTACAACACAAGTCAAGAGCCAACAAACATGTGACAATCATATCCAGACAAACATCTCTCCACTAGGAGAAGTGAATCAAAAAGTGGAATCCAAAGATCATCAGGCCAAACATAGTGGAAAGCTTTGCAACAGCGTTTTAAACCAGGCCTCATGCCCAATCCATCTCCACACCTGACCAGAGGCCTCAGTGAATTTACCCTCCTATTCAAGAAAAATCACATATCCTGGGACCAAGATAAACCTAATACATACATCTTTAATCAGAACTTAATATCTGTCTTCACATATGGCAACAAACGAACCATTGCCTCAAAAACTTTAGAGTCGCTTAGAGAAAACAAACATCCCAGATAGGCATACACTCAGAAGAGAAACTAGGGGCCATATGTACAATGAAGTGGAGGAGAGAGGCGTTAGCCTTCCTGGCTTAACACCTCTCTCCGCCACTTCTGAAACGCAAGGCTGCACCATATTTACAAGAATGTGGTGCAGCCTTGCATTTCCGCCTGCAATGGCGCTAAGTTTAGCAACTTAGCACCAACGCAGGCACTCTTGCACCATAGTGCAAGGGTGTTTGGGTGCAGGGGAGGATTGTTTATGTGTAGGAAGGTGCCCCTTCCTGCAAATAAACAATCCTAAAATGCCATTCTGTCACTTTCATGTGTGCTGCTTCATAGAGTACACATGAAAGTGGCAAAATGGCTTTTTTTTTAAAGATTGTTTATGTTGAGGTTGATAAAATACTTAACCTTGATAACACATTTTGGAATGGCCTGGCCCAGACTTCTCTGAAAACTAGGCGACGAGAACTAAGATGCGAAAAGTTAGCCATGACGCTGGAATTCCTCAGAATGAGGGTAGTAAACAGAAAGATTTCCAGATGGCATGCAGCCAAATTATACATATCCGGCCCCAACTTTCGATCGCTAATCAATTATACAATTGTTTCTGTATTCCTGATTTAGTTGGTCAAACACTTTTCACTAAAATATAGTAGATGCAGCGATCACTCATGCCAGTTTTTGCTGATAGGAACAACCCCACGCACACATGCACGAGCCCAAGCAGAAGTTAGTTTGACTATCAACACGAACTTAAAGCGGCTGCAATGGTCTACAGAAACCATAGCTGACCTCACATCACTAGCCAAAAAGCTAAAAATCAAATGCATGAACACTACAGAACATCGAATGGATGCTTGATTAGGCTTTGGCAAAGTTCTATTAATGCAATCCTCAACATCAACAACACGGAAGTTCCCAGGAAGTTACATGCTGCTACAAGCAATCCACTCCCTGTACTCGGATACTTGGACACAAATAAAAATCGGAGATGCTACGATTCAATTCAAATTCCTTTATTCGATCTTACACGTAAGATCATAATAGTACATACAGTCACATTTTATAAAAAGACATAAATATAGATTAGCATAAATCCCGGTAATTAAAAAAAAAATACACCCAATTAATTTATCATAAAATCCATTTCATCTATATATATTAATTGGATACAATAAAATGTATAAAAGACAGTCCCTGTTCTTATTAACGGTCAACCTGCTTCCTCTTTTTCAAACATGCCCATAAAAATGATGCTAGCAAAAAACATACGAAAGAATTCTGCAGAGATTTGAGGCAAAACAATGCTACACGACAAAATTTAAAATTGTAACGCTTACAAAGCAATACAATAAAATTATGTCTTTCCTGACGGTAAAAACCACAAAAAATAAAACATGCAGATCATTTTGTGGAGATTGATTATCACACGGGCACAGGGAAAGTTCAGAGTGTTTGTATTTCTTCCCTGGATAACCTACCATCAGTGGAATCAAATTTAGACGAAATCTTAATAAAATTAATTTGTGGTGTGGGAGTGTGACATCAGCCAAATAGAAGTAACTTCCCTCATCCAACGCTGGAGTTAGTTCGTACAGGCGAGCTGTCTGAGTTTGGATTTTTTTTTCCCTTCTTAAATATTGGGCTCTCAAGGTGAATATCTCAGCCAGTTTCCGCTTTGTTAGGGACTTGCAGGTAGATGGATCTTTAAAAAGGCGACTTAAACCAATTGCTGTTAATTCCGACTCCACATGCTTTAGCCACCTAATCCTGCTGTAGTTGTCTGATTTTAGAATAGTTGTTATTAAAGATTGCGTAAGTGGGACTGTGTCCCTACGCCAGATAGAGAGCCACAGCAGGAGTGGTGCCATTTTAATCGAGTCCATAATGTATGGTAGAGCCAGTTCCATGTGAAGCACAAAATTCGAGTATGACTGGGGAAGAGAGGTAAAAGACTTAAAGAATATGTTCTTGATGGATTGCAGAGAATCACTAGGAGCCATCCCCCATACTCCTGCCCCATACACAGCTGCCGCCTTAGTTTTTGCGTGATGGTTTTTTTCATTGGAATTAGAGGTTTGGCTCCCAACCTTTTGGAGAATGTTTTCAGCGCCATTAAGCTTCTCTGCATACCCATTGCTCTTCCCTCTAACAGTTTGGACCATGATCGATTTTTATCGAAAAGAACTCCGAAATAGGGAAACGAGTCCACCACATCAAATTTGTCACAATCCATAAATAAAGAAGGTGGTCTATCACGTTTCCCCGCCCCTGCAATGATTATAAAAGATTTAGTCTGATTCACCTTTAAATCCAGTGAATTCATAAAAGCTGCATAGGCGGATATAAGACGGCGGCGTCAGCGTACGCCAGAATCGGTAACCGCTGATGATTAGAGAGTACAGGGACATCCAAGGCTGCGCCCTCAAGATGTTTTCCCACATCGTTAGTATAGATGGAGAATAGAAACGGTGCCAGGACGCAGCCTTGCCTTATCCCTCTAAAGATCTTGAATGGCCGGGTACACTCCCCGTTCTTCCCAAAGCGGACTGACGAGGAGGCATCAGAATATAGCTGTCTAATAAAATCAACCAATGCCTGATCTATTCCCATCTTCTCCATTATTTGCCAGAGTCTAGGGTGGGACACGCAGTCAAAGGCTGCGGATAAGTCCATAAAGGCAAGATAAATCTTCCCACCCTTGCCTCTGACATATCTGTCCATGATCAATGAGAGGTTCAGGCATTGGTCTATCGTGCCCTTTCCTTATTGAAAACCATATTGGGACTCCATTAAAATGTTCTTGCTCCTCAACCATGCCCCCAATCTCGTCAAAAGAAGGCGGCCCATGAGTTTGGCCGTCGTATCGATCAGCGAGATTGGTCGGTAATTTTTAGGGTTACCTTTGTCTCCCTGTTTGTGGATCGGGACAATTATGCTGGTTTTCCAGGACACGGGGGCCAACTAAAGCAATTTTATTAAAAACATTGGTTAATAGGGGCACCCATATATCCATGTTCTCAAAGAAAAAGTCCATTGGGACACCGTCAGGGACCGGGGCTTTCCCGATGCTGCAAGCCTCTATCCCATTCCTGACTTCATTAGTAGAAAAGGAGAGATGGTTCCCAGAAGTAGTACAGACAGGAGGTGTCGAATAATCAATTGGGGAAAAAATACTTTCAAAATGAGCCACCCACTCCTCCTCCCCTACGTTGACATCAAGCGCTGGATCTTTAGGAGTTTTAAAAAGTGGGCCATTTATTATTCCCCAAAACTCCTTTGAATTGCCTGAAGACGAGGCCTGCTCTAATTTGACCCAGGTTTCTTCCCTTAGCGCCTTCTCCATGTTTTTCCTAGCCATTTTATATTCCCTACGGAACCTGGGAATTTCGGAGGTATTTCTTGGTTTACTACCTAAAGCTTTGGTGAGAGCTTTCCTTTTTTTTTTAACAAATGGAGTCAAACCAGCCCTTATCCTTTTTTAATTTATCGGTATTTTTACTAGTGAGTGTCTTCCTTATGCATTCTAAAAATGCTACAAAGGAATTTCACCACGAATTGAGGGTGATTATCAAGATCTAAACAGTTACTAATATTATCAAGGGCATTCCTGATTATTTTGGGTATCACCTTTGTTTTGTCAATTTTAGGCCACTTTAGTTGATATCCATTTCGCCTGGCTAATATTGGCTGACCAATATTTTGGGAGGTTGTCACGGCCCTCTGTATATATTGAATTTCACAAAATAGAATCGCATGGTCACTAAAAGCATTAAATTGGATATTTACTTTGCTACACCTGGTATTTAAGGGATTTGTGACCAGTATAAAGTCAATAGTTGATTCCTGATGTTCCCGGTTAAATGTTGGAGGCAAAGTGTCACTTGAAGTGGCTAGGTTGTTAACCATAAGCATATTTCTTGTTGAAATTAACATATTCAGAGTGTTTCCATAGGTATTATGCGAGAAATGATTAACTGGATTGCCCCTCATATCCTCCACACCGCAGACCCGATCTAAATTATGGTTGCAAGGATGAATGTTAAAGTCTCCCAACCAAATGATGTTTAAGACAGCCTTTTGTTTAATAAAATTGGTCGCCTTATCAATGGCACGGTTCACTTCCTCCAAGACTTTATGCATATTTGAACCAAAGTTATTATTATAATAGTTTATTAGGAGCCATTGATCTCGATTTGCCAACTCTAAAATGATAAGATGGAAGTATGGGGAGGTTCCTTCTAGCATCTTTACTTTTATTGCTAATGTGTTTGAAATCAAAGTTATTAAGCCCCCTTTAGCTCTTCCCGAAGGGGACGGGATAGCTCTTGTCTGGTATGAGCGGTAACCATTTAAAAAAATCTCTTCTGTAGCCCAGGTCTCTTGTAGACAGGAGATATCTTGGTCCTTCCATAGTTTGAGCCAATGGGCATCCCTGAGTTTACTTGAAATACCTGCGACATTCCATGATACTATTCTTAATACATCTAAAAAAAACCCTATTGTTCTTACTGGGGGTAGTAGTCGCTTCACTGTCGTTGTTGTTCGTTGGAACCGCCTTGGGCATTGAAGCCTGTCCCACCTGCCTATTCTCGGGGAGTCAGTCACACATTTCTAACCCTGAGAGGGGGGCAAATCTATTCTCTAAGGGAATTCCCTGGTTATCCATCTGATTATATCTCCCTGGGTTTTCCCTTGTGTAAAGTGACGATCCCAAGACCAACAGTGAAAGGGGCCTGAAAAAGTAACCCAGAGATAATGCAGTGATCTGTGTCCCAACAGGAGGAATTCTACGCAGGTAGGAGATGCTACGAGATTGTCCACAAAGATTCCAACAGGTCTAGGATTAAAACAGGGGAGCGTGCTACTACCCCACCTTTTCAATCTCTTCATGGCAGGTTTTTGTCCTGCCTATGACCAGGAAAACTCCCATCCTCTTCACCTGGGCGACCTCCGTCTTACCCATTTATCATATGCTGAGGACAACTAAAGTGGGCCTACAAAAATCACTAAATGTTCTTGCTCACAACACGAAAAAGAATTGACTGGAAATAAATGTGGCTAAAACCAAAACAATGCTGGTCTGCACAAACACAGGACATGCTGTACTTTTGGTTCTAAATGATACTTAGGTTGAATAGGTAACAAACTACAATTACTTGGGCCTATATTTTGATTCAAGAGGAGATTTCGTTCAGCAAAAGCCTTAAATTCACACCTTCATTACACTGGCAAAAATGTCGAATGGCCCTTCATTTCATCCACTTCTAACAGTTATCGCCTCCAAGCCATTACCAACTTATCACCTATGGAAGTGTGGCAATGAGAGGCAGTGATGCCGCAACTGTAGATAAAATAGAGACAAACATATTTAGGCGAGTATTCAATGTTTCACAGAACTCATCTCCAGCACAAATTTGCCTAGAATTCGGCTTTATTCAACAAGATCTAGCTAGAAGAGCAATAGCCATAAAAAAACTGGTATAAGATGAGCCGTGCTCAAGAAAACCTTAGCCATGCTCTATAGTCAGCTTTTCATAACAACCGACAATCGGAGCATCATGCACATTTGTGTACTTCCTTCAAGCGTCTAAGCCAAACAGAACTATGGGTGGCAGGCGTGTCATATGATGCTTCTAAAAAGGGGAACCAACAGAGCCACAAATGTATTATCATCCTTAGAAGACAAAACCAAATTCAGTAATCGCTCCTACGCCTGGGTGATAATAAAGCATTATAACACACTGTCGCCCGCATCATACCTGTCAATTCCATTTCCTGTTCGCATAAAACTCTGCTTTCTGAGCTTATGCCTGGGCAATATGTCGGCCTTAGCAAACAGAGCAATATGGAAAAACACCGGCCCAACAGTATGTAGGAATTGCACAGAAAAAGAGCACCTTACTCATTTGATCTGCACTTGTCTTCGCCTGCATTCTGCCCGTCTGCAATATTTAAAGAAAAGTTTTAATGACACAGGCTTGGAAGCCATAATAGCGTGCTTCAACCCCGACGATCAACAGTTACATTTTAAATTTGTTAAGTTTCTGGCAATCACTCTTCGTGAAGAGCCTGGTGCTGGTTAACTCTACCACTGCAAACCATCTCATATCGACGGAAAGTGAGGTCTACATCCGTCCTGGTTCCTTCAGCGAACATTTACAAGCAGGAAATGAAAGAAAATAAACTAATTCCGGTGCTGTTATATCTTGAATGCACTAATCACGCACTTTTTTGGTACTTAGTGACTGGAAGTACTAAAATTATGCTGCATAGGGATGGGAATTGCAAAATACATAAGGCAAAAAGCCTGTCAGCTTTTGCGTAGGCCACACAAATTGTAATTCTTATTTTATTTTGCGGCTCTCTATGGTGCCATATCATGAACGTATCTGTCACACCCCTTACCACCACTTTACAAGCTTAGTGCTAGGTAGTAGCAAATTAATTTTTTGTATAGTGATAGGAAACATGCAAAAGATAAAGCACATTACAAATGTTAATGTTAGCTTATTTGCACAAATATACGATACAAATCAAACCATCTAACTTGTCCTTAGCATGTTTTAAATTCTGCGTATTTTACACCTCAGCTATCTTAAGTTTTAACCCAGTATTTAACAATCAGTATGATTTGAGGAAAGTTTCCTTTTTATAATAATCTTTTCTGATATTTAACTAATTGTAACGAATGAATCATTGATTTTGTAAAACTGTTAGGATTTCAATTAACTAAAACAATAAAATTGACTTGACACTGCCCTTGTCAACAGCTTGTCCTCATTGTAGCCTTCTAAAGCACTAACCATAATTTCGATTTCAGAAAGAATCCTCTCAATTTGTTCATTTCTAAAGGTAATGCTTTTGGTTTTACAGCTTTGATTCCATCACAATGGCTTCAGGTGTGCCACACTATTGTCATAAAAATAAATGTTAGCAAGCTAGTTGTTTATTAGAGCACTGTGAGAAGCTGAAATATCACATTGGGGAGTTAACTGACAGACTGCTGCTGGTGTTGAAAGTACATGTTTCACTCTGCATGTGTTTTTTGCTGACATCAACGAGAAAAACTTTTGAGAACTTATGAGGAGCTTTACATTTAATAGATGCACGTGAATTGTTTCTTCACCTGAAAGATGAAGCTGAAACAATTTGTTTGGGTGCCTTTTTGAAAGCTGCTGTAAGAGCACGGTGCTCCATGAATACTGTATAGCTCTGATGCACGATCTTGCACTTTCTGTACTTTTGAGGGCGCTGGATTTCTAATCCTTTTTTTTTTTATTCAATATACATCATATTTATGTATGTATGTTTATGGTTTTTAATATAATGAATTGTATGTATTTTTTACTGTTGTACTCTTATGGATCCAAAATGTATTCAAATAAAGTTATATTGAATTGAATTGAGAACTTATTTAAAATGTGTCCTCATATTAGATTTATAGAGCACTGATTATAATTTCAATCACAAAATTATTCCCCCATCATTATCTTCATTTTTAAACAAAATGCGTTTATTGTTACAGCTTTGGTTAACTGTTTTACTAAATATTATGTGAGGATCTTAACACATATCATCACCTACATCCTAACAGCCGGAGAGGTGATTTGGTTGAAAGTAGTTGCATATCAAGAACAGAAAAAATGATTACCTCATGACCCCCCCACCCATATCCAGAGCATATTGTTCATGTAGTAATGTGTCTGAGTCTAAGCATATTTTCTCGGTATGAGGTCAATGTGAGCTATATTAGGATGTGTGATTCACATGGAGGACAAAGACTTCATCGTTCACATAGAATGAGACGCAATACTTTTAGGTATTTGGGACACTTTCATTCTTGAACGTGTCCCAAATACCAAAATAGAATAGAATGCATATGAATGGATGGCATAGTTGAGTGTATGCAAACCTTTCAGTATAGGGGAGCCCAAATCTTTGTTTGATCTCTTCAAATGAGAGAAACTGCTGGTGCTTGAAAAGGGAGCCTATGATAAGACATTCATGTTCTTGCCCTGTTTTGACCTGGGAGGGCTTTTGAGGTAGGGAGAATCCAGGTTAAAAGAAATAGGTGTAAATGTTGATGGAAAGGAGTTGAAACCCGGGTGAGAGGCCACTTTGTCCCAGACAACCAATGCAACCCTGAATATTGGTGATGAATATAGCCCACCAACTTTGCTGCGCCTTTTTCATCCAAGGAACTTGCCATAGTGGGAGACCTGCTAGAAGTTGGTCGATGTGGAACCATTGCATATGTTGATCATTCTTGCCCCATTCTACAAAGATCCAGAGTTGCGCTGTTTGAGAATATGATGCAAGATGAGGGAGTGCCAGACCGCTCTTGAGAATGCGACTGGTGATCAACTGGGTTTTCTGTTGCGAAACAAATGTGTTAATTTGCATTTGAAGTTGTTTGAGAAAGGGTGAAGGCAATGGTAGCAGTATCATTTGGAATAAGTAGAGGATCTGTGGTATGATTCTCATTTTAATCGACACTATGTGCCCCAACCAGGAGAACTGTTTGGAGTGTCAGTGTTGTATGTCTTGTTGCAATGTTTTGAGTAATTGCGTGTAGCTGAGAGTGGTTGCTTGGGCCACGCTGCAACTTGTAAAAATGTCCAAGTATTTCACATGGCCTGTTGCCCAATGGATGGGAATAATGCTCTCCAGGGCTTCCCTCTTTCCAGGCCAGGGGTACTTTAGGAGAACTTCTGATTTCACAATGTTGATTTTAATGTTGTCTGAAACACGTGGAGAGGTTTCAAGGCCAGGGGCATGGACTATTCTGGTTCTGTTAAAGAGAGTATAATGTCCTCAGCAAACATGGGTAGCTTAAAGACATTGTCCCCAATGTGTGCACTCTGTATTCCCTCTGAGGAGCTGATGGCATTAGCAGAGGGCTCTACCGTCAGGGAAAATATAAGAGGAAAAAGGATGCAGCCCTGGTGAGTTCTTTGTTCTATGTTAATGGGTTGAGAGAGAGTGCCATCCACTTGGAATTTGGCTGTAGGTAATTGTCAGTAACCCAGCGGAGGAACTGTGGCCCCATCCCTACTTTTTCAAAATCCCCTTTCATGTATGTCCAGTCTACACATTCAAATGCTTTCTCCGCATCCAGGGACAGGAGGAGGATGTTTTTGGCTTTTCTTTGGGCATTCTCCACAATGGGGATGAGCTTCTTAGTATTATCACTACACTTTATGCTCAGGAAAAGCACAACTGCTCTGAGGGAATGATGTGGGACAGTATAGGTCCCAATCTGGCAGCTCGAATAGTCACCAATAGTTTTACATCTACATTAAGGAGTGATATAGGTCTCCATAAGCTACATAGGATAGGGTCTTTTCCTGGTTTGGGGATGACGGTCACCACTGCCTCTCCCTTTGTCACCAGGAGGGACTCCCTCATCACCCACACCATTGAAGAGACGTGGTAGAAGGAGAACCAGGCTGTGGCAGAAGCATTTGTAGAAGCTCGCAGAGTAGCCATCTGGGCCTGGGGCTTTGCATATTTTAAGCTTGGAGATGGACATAATTACTTCCTCTGCTAGGATTGTCTCATCTAATGTTCCTTGCCACATTTGCGGCAGAGAGTACCTCAAGTGGGTATCAAGGTAGCGGGTGACTGCCTCTAGGGTTGGGGCTTCAATAGTTTAAAGAGTCTGGTGGAACTTTTGGAAAGCATCTGCTATGGCTGGATCATCGTGCGCAATCTCTGAGGTGGAACATTCAATATCTTTGACTCTGTCTTTATTGGTCTGTATGCATAGCTGCACTGCCAGAAGGCTACCTACCTCGTTGGCCTGGGAGTAGTAAGTGTGTTTAGTGCAACTTAAATTGTCTTTGCCTTTGTCCCAGTCCAAATCCTTCAGTTGTGATTGAAGGGTAGTGACTTTGCACCAGTTCTTAGAGGAAGGAGCGTCTTTGTCCTAGTGCCTCTTCCAGTTTGCAGCATTTGTCACTACGTAGTTGTTTGTGTAGTGTGGCTATGGAGCTAGCGACCCCCCGTAGGTATGCTTTAAGAGTGTCCCATAAGGTGACCACTGAGATGTCAGGGGTGTCATTGCTCTGTGAAAAAGTTTTCTATTTCATCAATGATCTTCTGTTTTTTGACTAGGTCGTGTAAAAGAAAATTGTTTATCCTCCAAGAGGAAGAGGTGCGGCAACCCTGTGGAATGGAGATGGTAAGGCTGACTGGAGCGTGGTCCGATAGTGTTATGTGTCCTATGTCTAGTGAAGTGATCACCTAATTAAACTGTGTCCCAAGAAGAAATGGTTAAGGCATGTGTGTGATTTATGAGCCATGGAATAAAATGTGTAATCACAGTCCCAGTCATGGACAGTTCTCCACCCATCCTGCAAGCTAATGTCATCTAACCAGTCCTTGAGTGCGGGATGGCTGTGTCTATGTTGTCATGGCGGGATGGTGTTCTGTTACATGCCTTATCCTTCACTAAGTTGAGGTACCCTCCCACTATGAGATTCCTCTTTTGCGTACAGAAGTGCCTGGGAAATTAATTTCTTTCTGAACGCTTCCTTTTGGGTATTAGGGGCATATACATTCAGGATAGTTAAGGTCTGTGGGCCTAGGTGAATCACTATTCCCAAAGAGCGACCCGTTTTGTCCAGGTGGACCACTATGATTTTGTCAGGGAAGAACATGCTACAAAAAATACCCATGCCGGCCTTCTTCGAATGAGTAGAAGCAGAGAATTGGTATGTAAAGAACCTAGTGCGCATTCAGGCTATGTCCCTTGCTAGGTTGTGTGTTTCTTGTTGGAGGTAAATGTCATCTCCTGTGTGTCTCAAGAAATGAATTAACGCTAACCTCTCAGCGGGTGAGTTGGGACCTTTAACATTAAGGGTAACCGATTTAACCATGTATGTTGCGGGACTCGGAGCTAGGAGTCATCCCTGGGTGCATTGATGTGTTGAATTCAAACCTCAAGCTGTGTGTTTTAGTACAGATGCTGACACAGTCTCCATATACTTTGCAGATATGTTACTCCTACCCACATCCCAACCCTCAAAAGAGTCTCAACAAACAAAGGGTGTGATTTAGATTTTGGGGGACGGGTTACTCCATCACAACGGTGATGGATATCCCATGTGCCGAAATATAAATCCCATTATATTTTGGCAAACAGGTTATCCATCAATGTTGTGACGTAGTAACCCATCTGCCGAGATCTAAATTAGGTCCAAACTGATTACACTCCAGAAGAGGAAGATGTAATTCACAGTGACAAAACCCTCCATGGTCATTTGAGTCTGGGTGAGTAGGCCAATGTGCCACTCAACTGACCCTGTTTGTATTCTCAATCTCCGGCGCAAGGACTCCCATCCTACGTCTCCTGCTCTCAGTCTCCTGCTCCGCAGTCCATCCGATGTTGTTTTTTTGTGGTGCCCACCGACCATCAGGCCTTAGACCTCCTCTTCTCAGCTTCTCTAGGGCTGCCCTTTTGGCTGATACTATCTCCCATGCTGGCAGTGAGGCGGAGCCTTTGTGGCGTTTACCTTAAGTCCATTTAGTGCCATTGGCTCAGGTAGTATTTTACTGGAAATTTGCTGCAGCATGAGGGCCTTTGTCCGGTAAAACCAGTATGCAGCAGGCATTAGCCTCCATGTGTACTATATGTTTTTGGTCTTCCCATGTTAAAACAAAGTGGAAGGGGTGACCCTGTCGTTACGGGACACAGTGTGAGCAGAGGTAGTTTGTGATCGGTTTCAGGGTGCATCACCGCTGTAGCGTTGTCACTGCTAAGTTGTTATAAAGGGTTAAGGAATGGACCTCAAAGAGCACTGAGGGTGAGGAGTGGACAATGGACATAATTGACTCCTTCTCATTGTAGAAGTGTACCCTCATGAGGATGTCTGTCTCTCCATCTACCCCAAGGATTTGTTCTATGAGATTTGTCCAAGCGCAATGGTGGATCCTCAGGGCGATTGCATATGTGGTGTAGCAGACGTTGGATATACGTTTGGATGTTGGGACCCGCAGCTCCTCTTGGCAGCCCCCTGATTTTAATGCTGTTTTGAAGGGATTGGTTTTCTAAGTCCTCCAGTTTCAACTACAGATCCAGGTAGCATCCTTCTAGTACTTTCAGGCCCCGATGAATGTTATGGACTTGTAATGTGTGGTCATCCATTGTGTGTTGGAGGTCCCCCACTTGTGACCCAGATCATTTACAACTTTCTGAACATCCTTTGAATAATTTTTGAAGTCAGCATGTATCGCACCTATCTCATCTTTGATTTCTTTGATGAATGATTGCAAGAAACTTTCCAAGATGGTGGTCCCCGCTGGGTTTGGGGGGGGCTGCTTCTGCTGGAGGGCCCTACTCGGGGTGTTGTCTGTCTGGTTTCACAGTTTTAGGGGCCAGCATGTCTTTAATGGAGTCATATCGGGGGTTCTTCCAGAGGTCATGTCGCTGGGCCCATTCTCTCACTAGCCCCAGAGGCTGCCTCTCCTAGGCAGTCTCATTATGCGGTAATCGTCTGTTTCACCATGCTGAGGTGGGCACTAGTTCGGACCAAGGTGGGCAGGGTTCCAGACTCTGGGGTTCTTCTGGCTGAGAAGTTGAGTGAGTGAGCCCCTCCGGGGTTCCCAACCTCTGCTTATGTGGAATCCCACTTGGAAGTAATCCGTGTCAACCTCTAGGGCTGCCTGATGGTGCCCTCCTTTCACTGAGAAGATGTTGTCTGGCTTCTGCCTCTCCAGGGGGCTATGGTAGTTGCATTGGGGGTGCCCCACCTGAGAGGTCTGTGTTCGTCGGGTTATGGAGTGTAACCCCAGTTGATGAAGGCTGTGTGGCCAGGTGGCCAGGGCTGTAAGCAGAGGACCCACTCTGGGAGCCTAGGGTCGTAGTGTCAGCCCATCAACTGCATACATACTGGCCCCCCCAAGACTTTCCCCAACCCTGATTGCTCAGTGAAATTCAAGGACTGGGTTTGAGGTTGTGTCAGGCCCAAGGACCCAGCAGGGGCTGCAATGTCCAATCCTCCTATCGAGGGTATGGGAGCTGCTGGATCGTCAGTCCACAGGTACCACGCAGGTAATGGAGAGGCCGAGCAGAGCAGAAAGAGCCTCCCTGTGCGCTGTGCTGGCAGGCAGAGTACCCGTGCTGGGTTGGTGGAATGCCAGTCAGCTCTGGCATTGTGGCAATCATGCAGGCTATGGCACTTCTGATCGTTCTAGCAGGGGCCTCCGAAACAGGAGCACAACAGGAGTATTGATATGTCTTACTCTTGGTGGGTCTTGAGGTGATATGCTCCACTTGTAGGGCAAGTCTTGGGTGATCCCACTGGTCCAAGATGTGCGCAGGGCATTGGCCATCACGTTGGGGAGCAGCTGCATCATCGACCTTGGCTGCGCCTCTGTGGGTGAAGAAGGTGGGCCACTTCAGGTTCCACTGGGGCTGTAGGGGACCTGCCCAGCAACTCAAGGATTCACCCTGGCCCCATATCGGTTCTCTACAGCACCGCCAAGCCTCACGCCCTCTCCATCTGCTCGGGCCTCGTTGCATGCAGCAGCAGGTGTGCCTGTGTCCTGGGCTCAGTGGCAGTACTACCGCAAGGCCAACCTGCCCACAATCAAGGGACAAGGGATTGCCACCAGTGGCTCCAGTAGCAGGGCAGACAGTGCTGCAGGTCGGGTCCCCAGGTGGTGCAGTCGGGAGAAGACTGCACCACCTTCCAAGATGGTGCCGGCATGATCTGCTGTACTCCGTGCCCCATCCCTCTGCCCAAAACACTGTCATTTTGTCCTGGGGGCAAGGAGAGTGGCCCCAAACCTTCTCTCTGGTGTTGGCGGTTAGTGGGAGAACTTCGACAATTGCTGTCGAGAGGCTTTTGCACCAGGAGAGAGTGGGGAGACACAGATGCGTGTCTACTACATTCCCCCTGCAGACCACAACCCAGTATTAAAACTTCAAATCAATCAACATGGCTTCAATGTGCCACACTTCTGTCATAGATATAGAATGGTAACGCTCTAGGTGTTCATTAGAACACTGTGAGAGGCTGCAATAGGACACAGGGGAATCAGCTGACAGGCTGGTACCTCTGTAGGACGTACATGTTTTACTCAGAATATCACATTTATTGTTTACGTGGCTGATAAAGATAGTAGTAATTTATAGAAAATATGCTCTCATTGTAGCTTCTGTAGCACCTTCCATAATCTTAATGAAAGAAAACAGTTTTGTCTCAAACATGGTTTATCAAATCCCAACAGAGAATTAGCATTTTCACTAGGTAAAATCACCTTAGAACACACAACAGTTCCTATAATTGGTCTGGTACCACTAACAAATTATTTATATTGTGACTAAAATCTGTTACCACCCTGTATAGGTCTTTCTTTTTGTGACCCTGAAAGCCTGCCATTCACTACAATGCATTTTGATGGGGGCCATGACACTAAATCTTTTAATGGTTGCAACAACATGGTGGCAATGTTGCTGTCAGCCAATAAAGTGGAAGTCTCTTCAGGAACCCACCAACATTCCCAAGGAGTTTAGCAGATAACCATTAAGAAGAGTAGGGAGAGACAGTGCCATGTATGATTCAGAATAATTGGGCAAGAATCTTGTATAGTGGCCAATTTCTGGCCTACAGCCAGCCTAATAGGTGCCAGTGAAGTTAGTTAGCTGATTGGGTTGTTTAAATAGTTTCATTGAAAACAAATGGATAAAATTGTGTCAGTGTGCAAACTTAACCTAAATGATCTTACTGGAGAGGTTAAGGGCTTCTGTAAAAGCATGGCTTTCACTCTGCCTAGAGTATCAAACCGTATTAAAGAAACATTCAGTGAAGGCCATTTGGGCGCCTCCCTGACTGTATGTGTCGGTGGAAACAATACTTGCATACAACAAGTAACCCTGGCGCTCATGGTTACCAGATATGCGATGCCCGGGAGCATTCCACAGCAGCCTTGACCATTCAGCATCAAGTAACTCCCATTCGAAAGTATCCCAAATGCTGGAGTAATCACTTCAGCTGGGGCACCCCTCAGATTACAGGACAAGTTCGCCACAGAACCATTACAAGCCCCGTGCAGTAGAATGACCTGACATATGAGTGATCCACTTAAAGCTTATCCTAAATGATCTTACTGGAGAGGTTAAGGGCACAGACTTCTGTAAAAGCATGGCTTTCACTCTGCCTAGAGTATCAAACCGTATTAAAGAAACATTCAGTGAAGGCCATAACGGCGCCTCCCTGACTGTATGTGTCGGTGGAAACAATACTTGCATACAACAAGTAACCCTGGCGCTCATGGTTACCAGATATGCGATGCCCGGGAGCATTCCACAGCAGCCTTGACCATTCAGCATCAAGTAACTCCCATTCGAAAGTATCCCAAATGCTGGAGTAATCACTTCAGCTGGGGCACCCCTCAGATTACAGGACAAGTTCGCCACAGAACCATTACAAGCCCCGTGCAGTAGAATGACCTGACATATGAGTGATCCACTTAAAGCTTATCCTAAATGATCTTACTGGAGAGGTTAAGGGCACGGACTTCTGTAAAAGCATGGCTTTCACTCTGCCTAGAGTATCAAACCGTATTAAAGAAACATTCAGAGAAGGCCATAACGGCGCCTCCCTGACTGTATGTGTCGGTGGAAACAATACTTGCATACAACAAGAACCCTGGCGCTCATGGTTACCAGATATGCGATGCCCGGGAGCATTCCACAGCAGCCTTGACCATTCAGCATCAAGTAACTCCCATTCAAAAGTATCCCAAATGCTGGAGTAATCACTTCAGCTGGGGCACCCCTCAGATTACAGGACAAGTTCGCCACAGAACCATTACAAGCCCCGTGCAGTAGAATGTCCTGACATATGAGTGATCCACTTAAAGCGCTCTCACAGTTTGTACCACTGAGAAACACTTCTCGATCCCCACTCCGGCATCGAAATCTGTATGGTAATTCCCAAGATTCCTTAATGTACTCCTTACCCATTTTTTTATATTTGCCTGCCTGCTTTTGTTCAAGGCAATTTTGAAACTGAAAAGTAGTGACCGGTAGAGTTATGGGGCCATGGATTAGCCATTCTGTAGACGGCGATTCCGCCACTGTGAATGGTAATCTATCCAGTTTTTTGATACGCAGCATTGTATATTTTGCTCCCCTTTGTGCCATTTCTATCTGTTTATCTGTTAGATTGTATTCAGAAAACAGAGACGTACTGTTGATAAAATGCCCAGGCACATAGCCTGCACGCAAAGATTGCAGCGTCCAGCTCAATAACATTATAGAACGTAACAGAGATTGCCCGTGTTGTAATATGGCTAAATCTTGTTCTAGAATGTCTATCGCAGAAGATACAATGTTGCCCAAGGAATATATCCTGGAGGTCAATGTTGTTAACCCATTGTCTACCACTGCTAGAGATTTCTCTAAGTTAATGCGGTCTATTTCCCGTATTCTTGCTGCAGCCTCCTGTTGAGATATTTTCCAATTTTCATTGTAGGCAGCATAAATGCCAGCATATATGAAGCGTTTTTGGCGTGGTTTCCTGGGACCTAGAAAAAAATCCCTAAGATCCATGTCTTGTGTGAGTAAGGATAAGTGTTGTTTCACCTCTGTGAGTGTTGAGGTTTCTAGCCAATTAAGGCACAACTTCCCAACACTGTATGATGTCACTACCCCTGGATGTTGTCTCTGTACATAGCGCGGATCTGGCCTTTGGATTGTGAACCCTTCGGTTTTACCCATGAATCTTTCCTGACAACCATTTGTGTCTGTGGGCCAAATCAACCATTTCTTCCAATCGGGGTCTGATCTATTGAATTGTATGATGTCATCTAATGTAATCCCTGTTTGTGATGTTTCGTTTCCCTTGGTGTTCGATGGAGTTGGCACTTGAGGTGTGTTCAAGTCTTTGTTCTTGGCTAGTCCAAGGCAAGACGTCTGTTGCACTGTCTCATTCAAAAACATGATCTGCTGAGGGATGAGACATGCTCTAAACAAAGCTTCTAACCCCTGCACCTGCCATTCTCTAGTGCCCCAGATTGATTTTAAGTCTATGGTGTCTTTCCATAAGTCGTAACCTTGTTCAGACAACTGGACAATAAAGGATGCAGAGTAAATGTGTTTGGTGTTTGTTAACATATTTTTCTGTGCTGATGTTGGTGCAGCCTTATAATAATATCAGGCTGGGTCAGACATAATAAACCCTGAAAAATATGGAAACTTCTGTGCAAATGTTTTTGAACTGCCTTTCGGCGGTGTTGGACAATGTTCCCACTGGTGGTATGTGAACACATTTCTAGGATTTGCAGATTTATGCAAAAATGATGACCATATTGCTGATAACAATGCATTGATTCATAGTCTGATGTGTCTTCCAATGTTTCACTATTGGAAAACGCAGCAGATTTTTCCAAATCAGACAACATGTGATTAACAGTTTCAAAATCCCAATCATCGGAAAATGTACTTGAGGTAATGATATCACTTAATGTTATTTTAAATAAATGTGGAATTTTCAAAATTTCAGTCAGGCCAAATATATCGAAATCAACCTTGTCCCACACTATACCATTAGGTATAGGAACTGCTGTAATGTTCACTGATGACAAGTCTCTTTGTTCCCGATGAGATGACTGATGTGGTTTTAACATTAAGTTCACTTCTTGGGCAGCAGAGCTTTGCCGAATGTATTGCCCACTAATAAGCATGTTAAAAACTATAACTAAGCCTAACCAGAAATGAAAGAAAAGAATCCCGAAGTTACCCATAGTTCTACCCATGGTGATACCAGGTAAGTCTTTCTAAGAAAGTTCATAAAGTCTTTAACTTGCTGCTTGCGTGATTTTTGGGCTGGCGTCGTTTCAGGTTCACTTGGATCCAAAGAAAACGTATCAAAGTTTATGAAGTAGCCAGAAGCAGTTCAATCAATTGTTGGAATTGCATCAGGATTTGTTGAAATTGTTCTTTGCTCTTGTCGAGGTATGTTGACGTAGACGTCTTTATTTGGTCGAATAGCAACTTGTGCGTTATTTTGAGTTTAATTATGAATTTGAACTTCAGGTTCAAGAGGAACGAGTTCCATAGCATTGTTGCTTAGTCCTTCATTCCGTGTTGGAGGCTCTTCAAACGTGATGAGTCTTTCCGTTTGAACTTCTTGACTTGTAGCGAGAGGAGGGCGTCTGCTACTTTGGAGGCCACGTGGCCTACTGCTTAGTATCGGCCACATAGTGTGGTTTGATTAGGTCAATTGAGACAAATCTTTTCTCCTTTTGTCCAGCAAGAGGCGGTAGAAGTACAGTTCTTGTTCCTTCAATTGCTAGGACCGGTACAGGCTTTCTATAGGATGGACCAAATTCTTTCTTGTCCGCTATTTTCTCTCTGACCAGATCCCAGACTTTTGGGATCCAGACAGGTCTTGCCGTGACTGATTTGACTTCCCCAGTGGCGGTCTGTTTCAGGTGGACGTTACTTTGTTGTGTCCTGGATTCATTTAGATCCTGTAAAACAGCCAAACGATCATGGATGTCAAAAGATTTTTCATCCGCCACTGCGCCTTCACAATCAAGATCAGATACCCACATTCTTGTCCCAAATAGGACCTCATATGGAGTGACACCCCCTACAGAACTTCTTGGCATATTGTTAAGGGCACGCTGAACTCCATACAGATGTTTTACCCAACTTTCACCCGTGCCTAATACTCTAGCTGTTAAAGATTGCTTTAAGTCTCGGTTTTTTCTCTCCACTACCGGAGATGAGTACCGCAATGCTACACCCAATCCTCGCATGGCCTCCCTGTAAGCCCGAGAGCTAAACGCAGGGCCCTGGTCAGAATGTAATGTGCCAATTGCGTATTTCCCTATGAAGACTCGCAAATCTTTTATAACAGTTCGAGCGTCAGCCGAGCGCTGGGGCCACACCCATAGGAATCTCGAGCAGGAACCACTGCAACCATGATATATCTTTTAAGCCCCTTCACATTTTAAGGGGCCGCAGTGGTCCAGGTAAGTGCACGCGAATGGTCAGTCCGATGCAGTCTAATAATGGGACCTGTGCTGGGCGAGCTACGGCGGCTCCATTTATCTGTTGACAGATGTCGCAGTTTAAGACGAAGTCTTTGGTCTGCTTTGTTAATCCTGGCCACCAATAGCTTTGTTTCAGAAAAGAAACTGTTGCTGCAGCTCCTGCATGTACAGACCCATACCTTCGTGTGCTGCTAGTATTAAACCTAACCTATGATCTATATTTGGAATTACTCTATCCCCCACTCCAGGAATCTGAGAAAATGGAATGTTATTGGCATCTAACTTGTAGGAGTACTTGAGTGGAAACCTTTTTGGTACTGCTCCGCTGTTTTTGCAGGTTGCATTAATAGCTACCATAATCTCACCATCTATTCTCGTTTTAGAACGAGTGATTGCAGCTACGGAAGCCGTGAGTACATACCCTTTGCGGCTTCATCAGCCAATGAATTCCCTTCAACGTGAACGCCATCACGCTGATGACTCAGTGCATGTATCACGTGAGCCCTTGGTGGTTTGGTTCTCAACTCCACTACCTGTTCCCGTAGCATTTTATGCTTAATTGTGCCACCTTTGGCAACGTTGAACCCGTTTTGAACCCAGTACTGCAAATATTCATTGTAAGACTGCACACAGTAAAAGGAATCGCACATAATTAGTGTGGGGAATTCTCGATCCGTATTTACTAGTGCCAGTATCAGCGCTTTTAACTCTGCCAACTGTGCCATGCAGTCTCCTAGGGACTGCGTCTTTGTGCAACTCGGGTGTAATTTTCCATCCCGCATGCAACCTTTAACGATTGCACATGCTGCGCTATATTGTTGCTTACTCCCTATGGCCGGTTGAGCAGATCCGTCAGTGTAAATTATATATTCATACTGATCTAGAGGCATTATTTTGTTTGGTAGAGGATATTCTTGTTCGTATTACAGAAATGCTTGTGTCTTTAAATTTGGGTCGCACCTGTATTCTACATCTGTTGCAGTGAGAGAATTAGCCCATTGTATCCATCTTGGATGTAAAGGCTTTAGCGTTAGGAACACTTGCCTTTGTCGCATCCTCTAAGGCTGGAACCGGAAGCACTACTATTATCCGTTTCCCCTGAGCCAGTGCTCGTTCTCTCACTACAGCAGTCTGTACCGCTGTCAGAATCTTTTCAGTGGATGCGAAGCGCATCTCAGCATTTGTGTACAAATGTGACTTGTATGCAATTGGTACTGTCTCACCTTCATTATATGTTAGATAGGTGTACCCTGATTGACCCACGATTATACGGATCACCAGGTTGCGTACATTTACGCGTGTCTTTAAGTGTTTGGAAGCTATCATGTCAGCTTGTAAGGTATGAAGTGTATCTGTGTGTTCCTGTGTCCAATTTCTGGCTGAGAAATCAGGTTTAATTAAGTTCTAGAAAGGTTTTACTCTTTCTGCGTAATCCAAAATGTATGTTCGACCAAAATTTAGGAATCCCAGTATTGATTGTAAATTTTTCAATGATTTAGGAGGTTGCAGCAGCGCACATTTTTCTAAAAAATTGTCTGACAGGCTCTTTCCTTTACTTGAAACTTTGTATCCTAAAAACAGGACACTGAGGTGGGCAATTTTTTATTTTTTAAAGTTGAATTTGTAGCCCTTAGATGCAAATCCCAAAATTATGGTATTTACTCTGTTCAAGTGTTCCTCCAGGTCATCGTCCGTCAGATAAATATCATCCACATAGGACAATGCCTCTTCATCCAATTTTTTAAGTAATTCGGTTACTCTGGCAGAAAACAACCCGGGCTGTTCTTATACCCTTGGGGGATACGCCGAAATTGACGCTGGGTCCCTAGCGCTGGGAAGGCTGTTAGATACCTGCTTTCAGGCACTATATTTTGGCAGAAGAATCCATTTGAGATATCAAGTATTGTTTTATATTTTTTCCGCACAATGTTATTCATTAATGCGGCACTGTGTGCATTTTGGACTGCAAATGTCTTAGTGCAAGTGTTTAAATGTCTATAATCTAAAACTAAACGATATGTATTGTCACGTTTCATGACAGGAAACAAAGGATTGTTCATTGGTGAGGTGCAAGTTTCAATCACCCCTTGGTATTCAAGTTGATCTAAGATCCCCCTGACCTGTTTTTTTAGCTTCTTGCTTTATTGGATACTGCCTCTGTGCAGTTGGAGCATTTTTTATAGGAAAAATGTGGTGGATTGAATCCTCATCCCATCCAACATGGTTTTTGTATAATGCCCACTCCTGCGCATATGTGTGTTGCAAATGCCTGGGAATATCGTCTGAGAATGCCGGCATAATTACAGTTTCTCCTTTAGGACAGTCCATGACGAATGCTGGCGGCCAATCTTGTTCAGCTAACAAAATGTCATAGCCAAACGTTAGGTTCTCCCAAAAGAGACCTCTCACTTTCCTACTCTTGTCCCCCTCCATCTGGAGCGTTAATTCATATACTTTATGTGGGACACTTAATCTAGTATCAAGTGTTTCTACCGTGATATAATCATTCAAGTCCGCTGTCACCAGAAATTCCATCAGGTTGTGGCGAGCTATTGTTATTTCTGCCGCACTGTCTAGCATCGTCAGAGCCCATTCCCCATTCAGTAGTCAAGTCCTCAGAATTCTGGGCATGTCTGATCTTTAGACCTGCAACTTTCTTCTTTTTGAACTGTGGCTTTTGCTTTGGTTTTTCTTCTTTTTTAGAAGTGTAATCTTGAGCGTGCTGCTTGTCTCTGGACTTTGTACGCTCTTCTTGTCTTTCTGACCGTCCTTCCCTCTCTGAGTTTTTGGATGAACCCTGAAAGGAACGAGAGGAACATGTATCGTTATCCTGATACTTGTCAGGTTTCCTAATATTTTCCCTATTCCTAAGGTTGTACCTCTTTTCGGAGGGCTCCTCTGGAGGAGATCTACCTCGGGATTGAGATCTATTTCCTTTAAAGTTTTGTTGTTTTTTATTGTCCCACTTCTTTTTAGAAGAAGCAGGTGTCTGCTTGGAAGTGTCCTTCTCAGGACTGCCCATCAGTTGTGGTTTTAAAGCTTTCCCACCCTAATTCTGCATATACAGTTTCAATTATTTTGGGTAGTTCGTGTTGTTGATTTAACGGACTGAATTCCCTTAGGCGTCAGCGGATTGCTGCTGAAGCTGCTTCCCCTTTAATGTTAGCTAGCATTATGGCTGATACCTGGTCATAGTTACCTAGTAACTTCATCCCTAAGTTTAGGGCAGGTTCTGCTCTGTACTCATTTTGTGTCTGTCTCAATACGTCTGGTACCACCGCTAATGAAGGAATACCATGAGTCCTGGTATAAATGGCAGCAAAGACTGTACCCCAAGTGGTACAATCTTCTACTTGTGGTGTTATCCCCATGGGGAAGCAGATTGTTAGCATTCTGTGTTTTTCATACGGGGTAGTATTCGGGAATACTGCCTCAAGGTGTGTGATTTTCTGAGCTACCCAGAATGGCATTTGTTCACGTTAGAGGGCGTTTTATCCATTACTGCGTGTAATGTTTGTGGTGTGATTTTAGTTGCTGTACCCTCTACTTGAGTTCCATTAGTTGCAACTATTGCTGGTTGGACAGTGAATGTCCTCATGATGAATTGCTTCATGTTTCTATAGATTTTATTTACATCTTTATGTTGTATGAGTAAGTCTCCTGGTGGCATTGTTTCAATGTCAGGTTGTGGTGTGTAGGCTGCTAATATCGGCCATGTTGCCCCTTCTCCTCCGAGCGGGCCTAATCTTACTCTTCTTCTTATGTGGGGTAGGGCGCCTTTGAACCAGTATAAGTGTTCCTGGTACGTGAGTGGAACTTCTATGTCCTCAAATGGACAATATTCTAACTGGTGCATCTCCTTCTGTGTAAGAGTGAAATGTCTGTGTTCTTTTATTTGCTGCTGGGAATGTAACCCATGAATAAAATACCTCTGTTTTATTTGATTCGTGTGCCTCAATCACGAAAATTACTAAGCCACCCCTAGCTGATAAACCATTTTCTAACAGTTTCAGGGTGTTTGTATGTCTGAATTTTTCTGCAATCGGAATTGCGTCTGCATCTTCTTCTCCCCCTGAGAGGTGTAGATCTACTACTACGTTATCTCTTGTCTCAGTCATTTTTGTAAAGAAGACGTTTTTCAAGGGAACTAAGATAAGGTTTTTATGCACAATTTTAGGAACACTGTGTCCTTCAAGCTTGATTAACCAACAGCCAATAAATAGGATTTTGTAGCCTACTCAGCTGTGGCGGAGTTTGTGCCCACCCACTCCAGACGTTTCTGGTGTTTTGTGAGTAGGGGTCTCTGAGAAGAGCACAACTGAACTACTCAGATTCTACAGTTAAATAAGTACCCAACCAACGTTGGCGGCGCCATGTCATGTAGTTCCTATATTACCTATACAGGATCTGCGCGTTCGGATAACATAAACTGTGGGTTTGGTGGCGGACTGATTCCATGCACCCCCACCGGATACGTTAGCCTGTCTGTATTAGCTAGCTCACAGTGCCACTAGAGTCTCCTCTTATCAGGGAGAGAATAGTTCTTGGCAACCTCAGAACATGACAACCCTGATCCCCCAGGATCGTGGAAACAATATACCACCTTTCGCTCAGTCACTCGTGCTTTCTTAGTTTGTCTCAGAGAGATACACAGAATAAACAGTCTGGGCGTTTCAATAAGTATTTATTGAACAGTTGTTATTCTAGTGTAAAATATGTGAGCTGCAACAACCATTAGACAGTAGCAGAGATATATGATTAGCAATATTATGAAAGTAAAAGGATGGTATAGCTCTACCATCTTGCAGGAATCATGAATATATACATGTACATAAAACACATAATAAAAAGTGCGTACTCCTACGATGCCTCCCTAACTAGATGTACCTAAATGTACCTAGCATCCATGTAGCTGTTATGCCAAGAATCCCTCTAGGATCTAGTCCACCCCATTACCTGAGAGTCTAGAGAATGTGGGACCCCGTCCTGGTCTCGAGTTGGACACCCCGCGAGAGATGTTAGACCACTGCTAGCTGGAGCGTCTGCATGCAGGAACCTCAGCGTCTCTGGTCAGTGTGTCAGCCGGGATGTCACAGTCTCCTCTGTCTGTCTAAGCAAGACATGATGTATATATACCCATACGTCTCCCCAGGGGTCCTACCTTGCTGTGTTACTGTGTCAGCCAAAAGGATGACGTCAGGCCTGAACTTTATACAGAGATATTATACAGGAGATGGTAATCCTACTGTTAGTCCTGCTGTGCTTCCAAGAAGCCTCATGCATAATGTATGAGATTCGAACCAGGGAAAAACCCGCGTTCTGAATGCAGTGTTATATCTGGGTAAAAGGTCAGTGCCTAAGAACCGTTATGTATGTAATGTAGGGAAGGATATAGGTGAAAGGTTGCAGTGTCACCTGTGCCTATGTAGGGTACCTATATGGAATATAACAATACGGGACCGCAGGAAAAACACAGAATTCTCACCATATGTCTGCCAATGGGGATGTCTCCCCTGGTGGAAGACTGCGCAACTTGAGGTACACTTTTTGCTGCAGTATATACCAGAACACAAGGTACGCACTCATTAGCTGTTTTGCCATAGATGCTTAAACAGATCCAAAATGAGTACTGGGTAGTCCCTGCCCTGGATTTGGGGATGAAACTGATGGGCAACTTTGCTGCAGTATTCACCTTTTATGTTAAGTAATATTAAAGGGGAAGCAGCAGTGTTGGCGGTATGCCAACGACTAAGAAACTTAACTACAAGAGAACAGGAGCACTAGTTACCAAAAATGATTGCGGAAACCTAAGCAACAATAGATAGAGATAATTTGGGAGCCTGACCTAATAAACCACAAATTAAGAGTAATTCTGACAAGGATCACTTGAAGCAGGCATCAGATTCTTCCTCTAAGAAGAAGTGGGATAATAAGAAACATAAAGAAAAGATTAAATCACAGTGTGGATCTCCTCAACAGGAGGCCACTGAAAAGGGCAATAATTTGTGTAACTGTTATAATAATAAAACACCTGTTAGGTATCAGGATATTAATTTATGTTCAGCTCGTTGATTTCAGGAGTCATCTGAAAAATGCTCGGAAAGAGGTGGACGATCAGACGCAGATCAGAGGAGTACGTGAAACTGGAGAAAGACTCACAGTTCTCTTCTGACTGCATAATAAAAAAGGAAGATAAACCTAAACAATCCAAGCTTCAATTAAAAATGAAGAAGGTGGCTGGCATTGAAGTAAAGCATGCCACATACATGGAGGACACTGCTTCTGAGCAGGAAGTGGGCTCTGACCATGCAGGACAGCGCAACAGAAGTCACATTAGTTTGCCGGAGCCTGATGGATTGTCTGACCGCTGTAGGTTAAGTGACTATGTCCAAGTGGAAACACCGGACACGAGAGTGAGTGTCCCGCATCAATTATATGAAATGCAACTCCAACTCGAGGGGGGCATACAAAGATACATTAATGTTCTCTTTTAGAAAAACTTGTCATTCAGCTATGACATTCTCCTGGCCGAAAAAGGATTGGTCAATAGCCCAGGGTTGTTTTCAGCCACGGGTTACAGAACTTTTGCAAGAATATCATGATCAAGCATTGTCCTATGTTGATTACATATACGTAATGGATGATGACCTTTCAACTCACTTGGCTACAGTAGATCACATAGTGTTGGGATTTGCTCACATGGGCTATAAATTCAATTTAAAAAAAATCAAAAATAGCCCACCTCAATGTCCTATTTTTAGGATACGAGTTATCAAGTGAAGGCAAAAGCCTAGCAACACATCTCCTTGAGCAGTGTGAGCTTCTACAACCACTGTACACCTTGCAGAAACTCCAATCAATATTGGGTTTCTGGAATTTTGGCAGAGCATACATTACAGACTACGCAGAGCAGGTAAAACCGTTCTACGACTTGATACATCCAGACTTTTCAAGCACTCATTGGACAACTAAACACACAAATACTACGTTCAGTTCAAGCTAACTTGCTGGCATGCAAACACTTATACACACGTGTAAACACCACCAACTGGTGATCCATATAATTGTGGGGCATCAGGGTATACCTATGTTACATTCAATGAAGGGGACATTGCATATAAATCACATTTATACACCAATGCTGAGATGCTTTTTGCATTGACAGAAAAGATTCTGATGGTGGGACTATCTGCTGTAGTAAGAAAAAGATCTTTGGCTCAGGGGAAATTATTGTTGTGACTCCAGTCCCAGCCCCTGAGGCTGTCAAAAAGGCCAGCGTTTGTAATGCTAAGTCTTTGCATTCGAAATGGGTACAGTGGGCCAACTCTCTCACTGCAACAGATGTAGACTACAGATTTGACTCTATACTACAAACACAAGCATACCTGCAATCCGAAAATGAATATCCTCTGCCAAATGAAGTCATGCATACTGACGGTTCAGCATAGCCTGCATTAGGGACAAAAAAACAATGCTCAGCAGTGTGCACCACTGTTAAGGGTAGAATGCAGGATGGTGAATTCTGCCCTCACTAGACCTACATGCAGCCACTAGATGATTGCACAGCGCAGCGCTGGCAGTACTCAGAGCTCTAATTCTGGCACTGGAGAATACGGATCCTGAATTCCTCACACTTTTTGTGTGTGATTCTTTTTTTTTTTTTTTAAGTCCTCATATCACCATGGTGACTGCAACTCTTGGACCTTTTTTAAACACCCTCGGTCCATCTTGTGGTCCATTGAAATTACTCGCCCTGAACCTCCTAGGCTCTGGTCTTATCATTGGGGGGGCAATAACCCACCACCGGGTCCATGACCTGCTGTAATCATAGGACGATGTATAGATGTTTCCAACCGCCCTGGGTATTATCCTAGGTACTAACCAGTCCACTTAACAAAATCCTCCTAAATTTCTCTTGACCATTGTGGGCTGCATTTAATGTTCATGGTGCTTGTCCACTTAACTACACTTAACCACCCTGTGGGGTGAGGAGGAGCAGGGTCTAGCCAATGTTTACAGATCTCCCGTCTGGCCAAGAGCAACAAGTAAAATACTAAACCCCTTTGCTTGCTGTTCAAGGAGTTTTGCATAGCGCTATCTACCCCCAGAAGTGCCAAGGCCTCCGTCAAGACTACATGTTCTCCTAAAATGTCCCTCATGGTAGCTTCCACAGTCTTCCAAAATTCTTTTATTACTGGGCATGTAAAGAAAAAATGTACATCGTTAGCTCTTAGGAGATTACATCTCTTACATCTGGGGACCGGCTGTGACACAAGCTTGGCCATTCTTTGAGGAGTCCAATACAGCCTGTTAATAACAAAAAAATGATGACGTTTAAACTGTGCAGATGTTACTACAGCATATAAAAGTTTTAATGAATCTGTCCAAAGAGATTGTATGTTTCCTTCCTGGAGTGTATCCGCCCAGATCTCATAGGGGGCCTTCAATTTCTCTTCCTTTGCCGCTAGGAATTGTCCATATCACTTTGCCACTTCCTTATCTTTCGGGCTGACTTCCTGGAGTGAAGTCTCAAAATCCCATAGCCCCCCTACATCCTGTGAGGCAGTTGAAAACCATGAAGTAAGCTGCATGTACTTAAACCTAGAGAGTCTATTGCCCGTCTTAGCACTCAGTACCTCCCAGGGTAGCACACCTACTGTTGATATCAAGTCTCCCCACTTAGATATCCCTGCTTGCTTTAAGGGAAACTCAAAGCATCTTTCAAGCATTCCGGCGTCCCTGGGGATTCCCAGATCGGAGCAAATTCTGAAAAATGATCAATGTTTAGTGACTTCCTTACTCCAAACCAAAGACTCAATGCGGTTTTCAACACCTTTAGCCTTACTTTTTTAAAGAATTTTTGGGCTCCGAATTTATACAGGAAAGCTTTTGGACCAAACTCTTTAGTCGTTTCCCCAAATAGTAAACCCCAGGTGGAACAGTCGGGCTCCCCCATAAGCATACGGAAGTTTTTAAATTGAAATGCCATGCAATAGAGCCTAAGATCCGGCAAAGCTAACCCACCTTTCTTGAGACTACGTCTTAACTTTTTCCAGGAGAGCCGTACCCCAAATAATGCCCAAATAAAACTAGTTATTTTTCCCTGTATTTTGTTAATTTCTCCCTTGGGGAATTTGAGTGGAATGCTATTGAATAGATATGTTAGCTTTGGAAGAATAGACATTTTTACTAAATTGACCCTCCAATAGATAGTCAGAGGTAAGTTCTTCCACCTGGATAATGACCTGTCGACCTCCTTGGCCACCCTCTTCAAGTTACACAGCGGGATCTCATCAATTTTTTCAACTATAACTATCCCTAGATATTTCATCTCTGTGCACACTATGCCTCCTCAATTCTCCACATTCCAACACATTACCCCCGTCTTTGATAAATTCACTGAGTATCCGGAAAATGCCCCATATTCTTTTGTCAGTTGTTCCACCCTAGGTAGTGTACGGGCCGGGTCAGAGGTGTAAATTATCAGATCATCAGCATACAAAGCAATTTTACTGCGTGAAGGGAGTAGATAAATGGGGGTGATCTGATCGTCATTCCTCAATATATGCGCCAGGGGTTCGATATATATGTCGAAGAGGAGGGGCGACAGGGGGCAACCCCGCCTTGTCCCTCTGTAGATATTGAAACCCTTTGTCAGGGAGCCATTTAGGAGGATTTTAGCCGTGGGGCACTCATATAGTTTTCGGATTGCCATAACAAAGTCAGCACTAAAGGCTATTGAACCCAGAACTGCCCAAAGAAATACATAACTGACGTGGTAGAAAGCCTTGGCGGCGTCTATAGTGATCACCACCAAGGGAATCGAACGTGCGACTGCTAGGTCTATAGTTCCGATTAATGACAATGTAAGTTCTTGTATTTGTCTTTTCGGGACAAACTCTTTCTGGTCGATATGTATCAGTTGGGGAGCCACCTTTGCCAATCTCCCTGCCAAAATACCAGTGTAGATTTTATGATCTACATTCAACAAGGAGATTGGCCGATATGAATCAGCCTTCCTCGGGTCCTTAGCTGGTTTTAAAATCAAAGTAATTGTGGCCTCTCTCCAAGAATTCGGGATCGGTTCTTCCCCCTTATAAACTGAATTGAAGAGTGACTTCATTTCCGGTAGTATTTCATCTGCTATTAGCTTGTGTACCTCAGCCGGTAATGAATCTGGACCTGCCGCCTTTCCGTTCTTCATATGCAAGAGCTGCTCTCTTATTTCCCCCTCTGTAATTGGAGCATCTATACTCTTCCTACCCTCTATTGTTAGAACAGGGAGACCTACATTATTTAGCCAATGCTTTAGGCTCTCCTCATCAGAGTGCTCTTCTTCTGCATATAGTTCAGAGAAGAATGAGACCAAGCTGGCCTGTATTTCATCATCCTTGTTTGTGATGTCGCCTTGGGGGTTGATGACCAACTCCCCGATGTAATTTCGCGCCCTCTCGGCCCTCGACTTCCATGCTAACAGTGCTCCAGCTTTTTCACCATATTCAAAATGCTGCATGCGTCCCGTAGCCCACCTCTCTCTACATTTTGTCTCTAACTTGATCTTATAATTTACTCTGGCTTCCTCCAACTGTTTTAGAACCTCATCTCTGTTCGGTGTGTTCTGTGTCCCTTGCTGCATCTTGGCTTCTAATGTCCCGATTTCCCCCTCCAATTTCCTCAGCTCGGCCCTATCCACCTTGTTCTTGTACGAGACCTGACTTTGTAAACTCCTCGTACATAAGCCTTAAAGGTATCCCAGATAACTCCAATGGAGGCCAAATGGGCATTATCCTGAAAGAACTCTAAAGGTGTTTTTTTCAAAAGGATGGAAACATCTGGGTCTAATAAGATAGATATTTTCAATGTCCATCTCGCATTATGCCTTGCTCTAATTTCCGTTAGTGTGACACTGACCACAGCATGGTCGGAAATATGTCCTGGTGATATATGGACCTCTTTTACTTTCCCAGCCCACACTCTGTCCTCTAGCAAATAATCCAATCTTGAAAAATGGTTGTACTTTTTGCTATGGAAGGTGTAACCTTGCTTATCCTTCATTAAGTATCTCCAGGAGTCGACCAATCCCATTTCATGCATCATATGCTTGAGGGCCTGTCTAGTCTTTGGTGCTTGGGCTTGGGTTCCCCTCCTGCTAGTGGACCTGTCCAATGTAGGATCTAAAAGGGTGTTAAAGTCGCCCCCTATTAATATAGGCATGGTTACCCCGACTAATGTCAGTTGCAGATCCACAATGTACTGGGGGTCGTCCACATTTGGACCGTAAAAACCAGCACAGACAAACTCTGTACCAGAGCATTTGAGAGTTGCTAAAACCCACCTGCCTGAACCATCAGTTTGAGATGAAATCAACTCAACCCCTGAACCCCTCCTGATAAATATTTCAACACCCTTGCAATATTTTGATTGATCGGATACTGCATAACTTTCGACCCATCTTTGTTTTACATATAGCCCCCTACTTTCACTTGCCGTTAGGTGGGTCTCTGGTAAAATAATAACCTGGGATTTAGAGTCATCTAAGTATTTCATCACCAGTCTCTGTCTATTTTTTGATCTAAGGCCATTTACATTCCAGGTTGAAATTTGTAGCTTATTATCATCCGCACCCATTTGCCTTGAGATGAGCAAATTTTATAGGACCTAGGGATCTCTGATAATCTATTTTAAAGTGGACCAAGACAATATAAATGTTGAGGACTTATTATTTTTTATGATTTTTTCCCACTGCACCCCACCCAGTGCCCTGCCCTCCTCCCGTTTACCCCCTATCCCTCCCATGAGAACCCTCCAGTGATTATCAGGCATGGAGCCTATTGGACCACTGGAGAGAGGGAGCTTGCCTCACTAAACAATAAATATAAGCCGTGCCGCACCCCTATCACGCCCGATCAGCCGATACCTGATACCTCATTTCCTTATTTTCGAATTCAATTAGAACTATTGCTCAAGAAACCCCACCCTTTCTTATACTATCTATCAGACTATCTGCTTCTTCTGTTGTCCGTAATTTGCACATCTGATTGTTCCCCATGACACAGAGCATCGCTGGGAATTTCAATTGGGCTTTGGCTCCAAGTTTATTTAACTCCTCCATTCTTTTACCCATCTCCCATTGTTTCTGATCCATTGCACGGCATACATCTGACCTGATAGTGAACGTGAAGTTTTGGACAGTGTATGGACCATTTCTCAATGCTGCTATCAGGATTGTTTCTTTGACTGTGTATGAGAGAAAGTTTACCAATATTTTCCTTGGCATCTGCCGCTGTAAGTCCCGCTTAAAGGGATCCCGATGTATCCGTTGTATTTCATGGTCCAAGTTGATGTCAGGCCTATCTTTCAAAACAGTCTCTTTCAGTAGTTTAATTACCAAAGCTTTGATATTAGTCCCCTCCTCCGCTTCTGAAATATATTTAAAATCCTCAGATTATTTCTCCTCAAATGATTTTCAATTCTTTCCAGGTCTTCCCTAAGTCCTGAATTTTCTTTAACCAATGCATCTAGGCCTTCAGAATTTTTGGTAATATTTGGGTATGCCTGCAGAATTGTATCTGTGGTGGAGCGCCTGCATGCTGGAAACTACGCCCAGGTGCGTTGGGACACCCAGGGTCACAAAACTAACCCATTTCCAGTAACTAGAGGGGTGCGCCAAGGGTGTGTTCTGGCACCAACGCTATTTTCATTGTTTATCAATGGGGTTATAGATTATTTTTCAAATTTCCCGACCGACACTCCGTCCCTTGCAGGTGTCAAAATCCCCCTACTTATGTTTGCGGATGACACCTTAATTATTTCTAAGACACAAGGTGGACTGCAGAGGGCACTAACGAGATTTGAGGGGTTCAGTAACGATCGAGGGTTGGTGATTAATGCAGACAAAACGAAATTTATGGTCCTCCATAAACATAGAGTAATCAAGGGTAGGGTGTCCCTGAATGGCGAACTTCTGGGCCAAACAGATGTTTTTAGCTATATGGGGATCATGTTGGGTAACAAACTGAATTGGTCCGCCCAGAAAGACACTTTGGCCCTAAAGCATAGCCATCTAGGTGGTGCTCTACTGAAGGAGTTCAAGACCTCACATACCCAACCCATGTACCCCTGCTTAAAATCTATAACACGAAAGTTATACCATCGGTAATATATGGTGCAGAATTATGGGGTTTCTGTGATTTAAAATCACTGACCTTAGCGCAGAATAAGTTTGTCAGAAGCATCGTAGGCTTACCACAGAGCACCCCATTAAAGCCAGTCTATCTTGACCTAGGTCTTAATAGATTGGATGAGTTGGCCAGATTCCGCCCTATTGCGTACTGGCAAAGACTGTGGACCACTCCCGAGTTGGAACAGTATGCAGCTGCTCTAAAAGACGTATGGGGCATGGATACCTCTTGTAAGATTAAGTGGTTGCAAAATGTAAAAATCATATTGGTTAGTATGGGCTTGCGCCACTTGTGGGAGGAGCCTGAGAGGCAGCAATTCCCCCCGAAAAAAGAGCTGAAAAGGCTCTACTGGTCTATGGTTAGGCCTGGGCGGAAAACTACGCTACGCTCGCGTAGTTTGAGCAACTACGCGCTACGCGAATCGCACATAGCACAGTGCAAAAACGCGTAGCGGGCATTTTTTGCTTGCTCGCGGTCCTCAACGTCAAGTTGGCGACAGCGAGCGAGCAAAATGACATCCCGGCGAGACTTTTTCCTCGTTCGCGATCAGCAACATCAAGTTGCCGTTCGCGAGCGTGGAAAATAAACCTCCCGGCGAGATTCTCAACGCGGGGAGGTCAGGTTTCTCATTGCGAGTGGTCGCGTATGCTCGCGACCGCTCGCGATGAGAAACTACCAGTCTGCGTTGAGAAAACTGCCGCTCGAGTACAAATCTACTCGAGCGACAGAAAACGACCGCTTGCACTGTGCAAGATGCCGTTTGCAATGATTGCACAGTGCGGACAAGCATCCGGCACTGTGCAATCATTGCGAACAGCATTTCCTACCGCACTACGCAGTTCGCGTAGTGCTACGCGTAGCTCGCGTAGTGCGAAGTGCACTTCGCGTAGCTACGCGTAGCGCTACTACGCGAACTACGCCCAGGGTTATCTATGGTGGCAAATAATAACATACTGACCATAGCGCCAACTACGTTGGCGGGTAAATTTATGGAGTTCAAGTCCTGTCCAAAATATGAACATTACTGGGACGTTATTACAAAACCCAGGGACAGACGTCTTTTCTTCCAACTTCGAGTTGGATCACTACCAATTAATGCATTCACACATAAATGGCATAATGGAAATGATAGTATGTGTAAGTCGTGCCCTGAGTATGAGGAAACATATTCGCATATTTTTTTTTCTGCCCGGCTTATCAGGCTCCACGGAAAAAATGGCTGCGCCCATTTTGTAAGAACATTGGTGTGAGGAGTGGTGTTACTGCTATGAGAATACTGTTGACAGACACTAATGTACCATGTGTAATAGCAGTCACCAAATTTTTCAGTTGGGCATGGGCAATTAGAGAAAGAATAACGACCCAGGTAGCATAGAATATTCAAGACTACACGCTCGAATTAGACGGCCGTATGGTCAAAAGGTGGAACGTTGCCCATCATCCATATTTTAGCCTTAGTATTATGGTACATTGGGCAAACCAGGCATTTGACCCCTTGTCCGCCCTATGGTTGTGGATCCCAACGCTAGTTTTAGTTTTATGTTTAGAAATACCAATTGTGTCAAAACCTGTTTTTTATTTATTCTTGTTATTAATTAGTTTTTTAATGTTTTAGTAATTTAAAAAAAAAGAAAAATATACAGTTTTTTTAATCTTTATAATTCATAGGATGACTGAATATTGATTGCACCAACTCGCTCTTTTTTTTAATGTTTGTAAATAATTTTATGGTGGGGATGAGTGCTTTTTATGTAAATTGTCTTTTATGATCTTAATTGATCGGAATAAAGATTGATTGATTGAATATCTTTTCACATCAAGCCTATTTCCTCCTCTAACATCCCTGTCCATGATGCAACGTCGTCCAGCTTTTGTGCGAGTGCCGTGCAGGAAGCTTTGATTTCAGCTTCATTGACTTCTGATGTTTTAAACCTACTTCTCAATTCCTCCTTAAGATCGAGAAGAATGAAGGCCAGCGGGACTTCTAGTTAGGCCGGCGAGGCCAGCGGGGCTTCTAATTGGGCCAGTGGGTTCAGAGGGGCCAGCGGGACTTCTAGTTGTGAATTCGGTCCCCTTGCTATGCAGCTTTCATCAACATGTTGCAGCCCCTCCTCGCCCACCTCTTCATCTCCAGATGCCAGAACACTGAAACTGTTCTGTATTGGTATCTGAAAGGTTATCTCGTCTACTCCATATCTCTTTTCGGTTTCCACACCTCTTTTAGTCTCCTGGCCTACATTAATTTCAGGCGTCATAAGATTAACCCACACAGTCTCAGGCTCTTTCTGAGACTTCTGGGACTCGGCCGCTATTTTGCCGCCCGTCTCCCCGGATGCCATTGCGTGGATCAAAACTTTATAATATGACTTAAGGGATCGAGTGACCTTAACTTGTAGGGGTGAGATTTTTTTCCCCCTTCCACGTGGGCTCTTCCTCAGCTGCCTTACAGATTTCCCCGCCCTCACTACCTTGGTGGGAACAGGCCCCCCAACTTTGCTAGTACTTATATCACAGGGGACCACCGTGGCTGAGGGTAATTTAAAATCCAGACTTACCCCAGTCGACATCCCAAGAGTTCCGAGAGTCCTAGTGCGTAAAGTGTACCTTGATATCCTATCAGGAATTGCACCAGCTTTCTCTGGAGGCGGTAAACTCTCCTTTTCCATATCGGGATAATGTAGCATTGGTGGACCTCCTATCCTGCCCTTCCAACCTTCCTTGTAATGCTGGCGGCCTGTGACCCTGCAGGCTTTGGCAGAGACCCCTCTCATGCTGCTCGTTTCCTCTGTGGGCTCTTCCAGGGAGCTTGTGCTGACTGCCCCTCAAGGCTTGCGCTGTTCCTAGGCGATGTTGCAGCACTGCAGCCCCCTCCCCCTCGCCAGAGCCTCTCTTACTTTGCCTGAACTGCACCCCAGGGTAGCTCGATGCGGCTGTATCCGCGATGCCGCAGGAAGCCGCAGGTATCAGCTTGCAGTTTTCCAATCCTAAAATCGGGCCGTCATTCTAGGCACGTGGGGGGTAGCGGCGGGGGTTGGGGGGAGAGGAAATGCTCACACCCTCGGCAGCTCTACTCCCTTTCCCAGCGGTCCGCGACCATTTACCTCGCGGCCGCCATGTTCCCCTCGCAGCCTCGCTTGAAAGCATATGTGTGTGATTCGTATTATTGTGTCCAGTCTCACAACGAGTACTTACACTACTGGAGCCAAAATGGATTCAGAGATTACAAATGATACAATATAAAGCACAAAATGTTCGTAATACACACACTGAGTCATCAGCATGTAGGAATACACATTGTAGGGAATTCAATGGCTGACGAAGCTGTAAAAAGTAACAGTGCAAACTGCAGCAGTTGCTGCAATTACTCATTCAAGTACGAGGATAGATCAAGACATCACTGTGGCTGTCAGCGCTGTCACCCACTTGCCACACAGCTTGTCAACAAATTACTCCTACCAGTTAAGTGCACAGAACATTCCATTTGTTCAGATTCTCAGAGTGAGGGATTGAGTGATACCTAATTCAGATTGCAGATTAGGTTTAATCCTAGCAGCACACGAGGGCCTAGCACCTACTCACGCTGGAGTGGCAGCTACAATTTCATTATTGCAGCAACATTGTTAGTGGCCAAGTCTATACAAACAGACTAAGGATTTTGTCCTTAAATGTGACATCTGCCAAGAGACGAAGGGTTCCACTGTGGCGCGTTCACCACAGACACCTCCTTTGATCTCAAACTAGCCTGTTGCTTGTGTTTACTTGGACCACTGTGGCTCTCTACAATCAGACGGGGCTTACAAATACATCTTGGTAGCAGTGGATTTCTGCTCTCGATTCCCATGGGTTAGGCCACAGTAAATGGCTGACACCTGAACTGTTATCAAAGCTCTTCAAGTCTTTATCGGGACATATGCATTAGCCACATTCCATTCTGACCAGGGTCCAGCGTTTGCCTCCAGGACTTACAGAGGCACCACAGGAAAATTGGGTATGACTGTGCTATACGCCTCCCCTTATTATCCTGAGGGAAATGCAGTAATGGAGAGGAAGAAACTGGACTTAAAGCAGTCTTAAACAGTGAGGGTATTAGGTTCAGGTTGCAGTGGAGCCCATCACTATGTGGTTCAGAGAGACCTAAACAATTGGCCTAGAAAATCCCTGGGAGGTCAGACTCCCTATGAAGTCCTGTTTGGGGTTAAGATGTGGGTTCCCGACCTTGACAGCCCCAGTAGAGTGGAGGAATGGATAGCTAAATTCTACCTATAAGATACATCAAATTACCCTATTCAAGGTGTATCATCCCGTCCCAATTTTTAATGCATCAAAAACCACATACCACTACTACTTCCTTGTTGAAGCAATTCTTCATTGCATTTTGTAGAAAAATTAAACACAGACAAAAAACATTTTACACAAATATGTACATGTATTCTCTTGAGCAGAAAAAGTGCATATCAACAGTTCATTAAAAAAAATCATCATATGTATATTGTCGCCTAAACCCCGATTTTTTAATGTCAGTGTTCGCACCCTCATTAATAGCAATACACTGCGAGGTAATCCTGTATACACATGGGGTATCCGCTACACCCCTTAAAACATTTTGTACATGTGTATCTCCACTTAAATGCAATTATTATTCTTGATTTTAGTGAATTCCTCCAAACATGAACTGTCGACGCGTTTCAGCCCCTATTCCTTCCGGGCCTCATCAGGACAAGGGTAAAGGGAACAACCTAAAGTAATCCAAAACCAAAAATTTACAACAGTTGCCTACGTGTGTCGCAGGATGTGTTGATCACACGGGCATGCAAAAGCGCCCATAAAGTGCAAAGAAACAAACAGTGACCCCATATAAATCGATGTGCAGGGAGAGAGACAGCCACCTATTTGCCAAGAAATCCATGATGCAAATAACTATTATTAGCACCCAGAAAAACGTGCTGCCTTCAGAATCCAGGAAAAGGGACAAATAATATAAAATACACTCACTGTGCCTCCCACAGGCGTTATGGCTCTGGGGTGTGGCCCCCGTGCTAAATGCTGTCCTCACAAAAATAATGTGAATCCCACTGGATGAGATCTGGTACATTACAAAATCAAAATTGACTTGCAGTGTAAAGAATACAAATATAAAACTGTCACGTCACAGTTTTATATTTGTATTATTTACACTGCAAGTCAATCTTTAGCAAGGGGGCCACACCCCAGAGACATAATGCCTGTGGGAGGCACAGTTAGTGTATTGAATAGGGTATTTTGATGTACCCTATGGGTAGTATTTAGATGTCCATTGCTCCACACTACCATTGTGTATACTGTGTTGTTTCTTAGCCCAGGTAGTGGAGGGAGATTTGGGCAAACCCCTATGATTTTGTAATTTAAGCCCCAGTAGAGTGGCGGCAGAAACACCATATGACATAAATGAACATTTGGATCTTTTACAGGATCTGAACAATTTACGAGAAATTCAGAGTAATGTCCAGCAGAAACGTTACACCACTGGAGAAGTAAAGGAAGCACAAGCGACTCCTGGTTAGATCCCAAGATTAGTGAACTACTCTGGGAGAAGATTGTGGACAAGAAGGATTTCGGGTCATCATACAGAGCACCTGTACTTGTCTTTGCCGTTGATGGTTCAAAAACTGTACTTCTACCACCCCTTACTGATTGGAAAAACGAGAGATTTGAGTCAATAGATGTCATCAAACCACATTATGTGGCTGATTCTACACAGTGGACCAAGAGGGCTCCTAGTTAGTTACCTGCCTCCTCCCACTTCCCTACAGGAAGTCCCTATGGAAGCTTTGATCAAAGAAGAAGCCTCCTCTCCTCTCCAGGGGACAGCTAACACTGAAGTTTCACTTCTTTCTGTTACATCAACAAACTCATTACAAATATCATACACAGAAACACAGATTTCTATTCGGTAAACAGAAAAAGATGGTATCTACAGAAACGAAGCATTTGAGTCTATTCCCAGTTCTGCACAGCCCCCAAAGCTGCCAAAGATAGTTTGAACAGCCTGCAGCTACTTCATTGACTTTGATGACTTCTCTTTTGATTCATCTGATCCACCACCACTACTGCTCAAGTTAGATTGCATGAATTCTACATTTGGCTGAAAATGACATACTTTATCCCTCGTAGGATATATATTTGGATTACAATTTTGTCACTTTTCATCTTTATTTGGATTGCTTTTGTGACCATCTTTTTCTTTTTCTTGATTCTGAATGGGCACATTCTCCCAGAATGCTCTGCTGTTGAACTGGTGAACTTGGTTTTACCACCCCCATTCTTCATCACACAAGGTGAAAAGAGACCTTTCCCTGGAGAACATTTCTGCTGTTCCAGTTCCTGATGGAATTGTTTGGGAAAGGGTAACCTATGATATGTTTGGACCGACTGAATACATTCAAATTCCTTATGTGTTTAAAATTTTCTGCATTACTTTTTCTCTCCCAGTACTATCTCTGATGATTGGGACATTGATACAGTGCATGCAATACTAGATGATCTGCAGCATTCAACTGTCTTTATTGGTAACGAGATTTATGAGGGCATGGCTAATTATGATGAAATGTTATGTTTTCACCATTATGGTCACACTTTTCTGCATAAAACAAGTACTCCATGCGCAGTATTTAATTACATACAATGGGAACAGTGCCCTACCCCACCACAGGGTAGCTCAAAAGCATTTGCACAGAAGTTTGCATATTTTTCTGATCACAATCCAGTTGACCCAGAAGCTTATAATTATAAACGCATAAACTCACGGGCTCAGACAACTATGCTCACTGATACCAAGCTGATTTATTCTGCATCCTTTATTTGCCAACTGTCTGTACAAGGGTTTGACTTTTGGAAAGACAATGTTGATTTGAAATACATTTGGGGATTTATGGATTGGAAGGTTAAGGGGAACAAGGCTTTATTCAGAGCATGCCTTATCACATCAAATGATTTTCCTCAACAAAACTGTGCAGCAAATTTCTTCTCTTGGCCTGGCCAAGAAAAAAGACTGAAATGCACCAAACATTCCCACATTTGCATGATATGCAAACTGGCAACAATTCACAAATTACATGGAGGAAACATTAAACACCACGCTTCGCAATCCCTCAAACAATTCTTCATGTACCAATTAGAAAGGATGGTTAGTGTGGCCGTTAGACACTAAGGGATGTCAGGCTCTTTTTCACGTTGACACCTACAGGTTTAGGATTAGTCGGCCTGGCCTGAGATATGCACACACACAGCACTCAGGGGTGGTAATTACAGTGTTGAGAAGTTATGCCTAGACTGGCTAACATCTCAAACATCGTCTCCGGTGAAGCAACACTTGTCCCTTCTTTCTGATAACATGGGATTACAGGACTTTTTATTCAGTCCTCGAAGACCACGTTATAAGTGCTTTCTGTATAAAATATACAATGAAGTGTGGAAGATTTTACAGCAGGAAGTTGCTGAGAGATTCCATGAAATTGACAGGGCACATTTAGAAAGGGCTCTGGCAGTAGTAGATAATGGTATGACTACTCTATCTATCAGGATTTACTCTCTGGGTAACATAGTGTCATCTGAAATTGGCATCATGCAGAGTGACATGTCTTTACAACATTGGCAGTCACATCTTAGGACTATAATGTTACTGAGTTGGACTCTGCAGACTCCGGTCGTGTTCCATGGAACCATCTTATTGCCACTACCTTGTTTCTGCCATATAACCTCATGAAACAACAAACAGTCATGGCCAAAAAGGATGCAACATATACCATATTAGACATAGAGAAGTTACAGAAATTACCATTTACTGTTGCTGAAACACGTTCTGTGGATTGGATAATCCATGGGTTTATTTCTCTGCCAGTTTCGAGATTTCACTTCCAAAACTGTTTACAACACCATCAAGTGGGAAGATATGAGGAGCTAGGAGAGGGGTATGTATACGAGCCATGGATCTTACTTTTCAAATACCCATATTGGAATAGTGAGTCTGAGGTTTTTCTTAGTGGGACTGACTGTGAGGGTAATTTGGGTAATTCCTTAGTGGGCAGGGAAGCTTTGATTCATGGCGCATATAATGAGTCTAAGGCAAACTTGTCTTGGTATTTGAAAGGTTCCCAGTCTGCTGTGATACATTCAGATTTCAGATTACTCTTCAAAGGGAGTAACTTGATGCTGAATGTTCAAGGCTGCTGTGAGATGAGACCGGGCATTGCTTACCTGGTGACGGTCTCTGCAGTTGTGACCTGTTGTACACAAGTACTGTTTCCACCTGCCCGCACAATTAGGGATAGGATGCTTTGGCCTTCGATAAAGCTTACAAATGTGTGCTTTAACACTTAAAGCAGACTGAAAGCTTTATTGTTCCAGAAAGATGTGGCCTTAATATCTGCAAGGGGGACGTTTGATCTTCAAGTTGTAAGGTCCTCTTCTGAGATACAGTCACTATTCAACACTAATTTCCCTGACCATTTTGGTGAGCTTGTGCACCACATTTTGAACATGTCCAATGCTGCGGGAGCAGCACACTTTTTTAAGACAATTGGCTCTGGGTTGGTAGTACCTTCCAAGCAGTCTTTGGAGATTATTCCATCATTCATGCACTCCGTGCTTGGAATCATATTTGGAGACTTACTGCACATCCTGTTCCTAGGTGTTGGGACTGTGCTTTTGATTTTTCTGCTCTGCAATGGATGTCCCATCATGAGGTCTAATGGGTATAGCACTACCACATGTGCTCCTGTGTAATGAATGCATAACACAGTGCTTTGGCGCACCCTAGCTTCAGGAACTTAATGACCACTGGTTCTTGTCCTTTCTGCCTGTCTGGCTATACTGCATGCAGCCTGTTTTTAGCTGTCTGCTGTGCACTTTCGAGTGTGCCCTGGACATATGCTTGGGATCACAACTGGTTCAATCTCCAGACATTGACCTACTAGTGGGTCTGTTAATGGCTCAGTTTTTCGCACTTGCCAATACTCCTACATGCATACTATGAGCCCTCCTGGGGTGCTTCGGCTCCTGGTAATCTGGATCCTGGCTCGTCTTCTGCAGAATCAGCACCAGTTGCTCCTCCCTTGGTGAATGCTGAGGGGGGTGGCCTGGAACATGTTTGTTTCAATTGACTTGATGCAATAGGTGCCTCTGGGTACATCTTCTGTGGTTGCTGGGAACAGCAATGTTTTGTCTACTTCTTGGAACACATAACCAATCTGGCAGTTTTGAGTTGTGGGAACATTTTAATTTGGACATATTTTTAACATCCCACTTTGGTTTTAAATATCAAACAGTTTTTAACTTGCTTTTATATTTGCTTGAATATTCTTTTAAGTTTGGCTTTCTGTGTGTTTTTACTGTCAAACTAGCATAGTGCCTTTTTATATTTTTCAGTTTTTATGCTTTTACATGAATGTTTAGCATTATAATTAGACATTTTTATTTTTAGTCATCTCACATCCAAGGAGTGGGTGTCACGTGGGCACACGAGACCATGTTAAAGAAACACCATTTTACATGCTCACGTTATTAAGTTGCCTTCTCTCTCTAAATACAATGACATCTGACACACATTCGTTTGCGCGCACATGTAGGATAATATTCCTCAACCTCGGTTTTGCTTACATTACCACTTTGTAGGCACTCGATCAAAAACAGCTTGAACTAAGTTCATCATGCAAGATGTTGTTATTTGTTTTGGCTGCTTGGAGACAGAGCTGTCACAATAGAATAAACAATAGTGGCCTGGCTGGGGCTTCGGCATGGTATTATGGGGGTTGTTATTATATATATGATAGCAAGCCTTTGTTTAGACAGAGGAGCATTTTGCTGGCACTAAGAGGCCGATTCACATCAGAATTTCAGCTCAGCTGATTCCTGTTTATCTCATGCAAGGGATGAAATCCGGCTCTACACCAAGACGGGTAGCTTGATGACACTAACCCACAGGTAATGTGGAGTTACATCACCCTACAGGGATTTGGCAGATTCACTCACCCTAGACATGATAGGTTAGGATGTACTCGGTAGGATTACATTATATTACAGTATTTGTATGCAAGTATATATTCACTGTAATAAGGAAAATGGGTGAACTGTTAATCTTTTTCACCATTTTCTTAATGCTAATCACATTATTTTGTTTCCTTCTAATGATTACTGCAGCACAAGTATTTTACTCAAGAATCACAATGTTTCAATAAATATTGAAAGGCTTTACTGTGTATTTCTTGTGTATCTCTCTGGGTGTGTATAAATAGCTAAGCAAAAGGATTGTAGATCTGTTATCACAATTTCCTTGGAAGGAAGCCAGGGTTGTCATGTTCTGAGGTTGCATAATCCATTTGTTACCCTGTCAGGTTAGGGGTACAGATGGTAAACTGTGAGCTAGCAGGTTTTCAGCCAACATATCCTGAAGGTGGTCAGGGAATCAGTCTCACACAGTTCTGATGGTTATATTGTCCAACAAATGCACAGTTTTCCTTGAGAAAGTATAAGCAGTATGACATCAGGGGTCAAAACGGATGTGCTCTCATTTTGGCTTCTCTTATTTCAGGTAGGCTAGTCAATGTCAGTCAGGCAATCATCAGTGTCAAATTTGATTTTGGCAAGATATGTCTAATCTGGGACTGAGTACTTCCGGTTGATCTTTCTCTCCCTTGTGGGTCGTTTGGTGCTGGTCAAGTCCAGGCTTCCATCCACAATGTCAAGCGGATCCCCTTTTCCTGTATTCTCTAATTCACTATCTTCCTTAATCATCTCTGGTCTTTTCTTAACTGTCAGCAGTCTCTTTCAGGTGCTTGTAGTCTTCAGCCAGCTTCCTCAGATGGACCTCAATCCTTGGAGACGCAGTCGATCTCTGGTGTGGATGAAGCTGCTTCCCTCTCCGAAGTGGAGTTTTCTTGTCCCACACTGTCCTCTGCCTTTTGCAATTTTGACTGTGGCAGGTTAGTTTCAGCTTTCCACAAGTTTTCAGTGTCCTGGTGAATGCATATCCTCATTCCAGTGGTAGGTATCACAGTTGTTGCCGGAATGACAGCACTTTCATCTGGCTCTCATCCAGGATAACGCTCATCTGATGAGAATTGTGGATCCGCAATATGGTCTCCCTCTTCTTCTAAAGCCTCTGACACTTCAAACCAGTTTAGGAGTCCTAAAGTTAGGAGTCCTAACTTTACTACTCCTAAACTGAGAAAAATCCTAACTTTAAGACTTTCGGTATTCACAGAAGGCATTTAGGAGTCCTAAAGTTAGGACTACTAACTTCTGTGAATACCGAAATGAGTAAGTTCATTCTGTGAATACCAACATGAGTAAGTGTATTCTGTGAATACTAAAAAGTACTAACTTTACGTTTTTGACGTAAGTTAGTTCTGTGAATCAGGCCCTAAGTGTATTCTGTGAATACCAAAAGTACTAACTTTACGTTTTTGACGTAAGTTAGTTCTGTGAATCAGGACCATTGTTTTTTGCCAACTTAACCTTGATCATTCTTTCAGCCTTTCCACAATATCAGACCCCTCAGGTCTATCGCTACAGTGGATTCTCTTGTCAATCCCTAAGGCTGTACACAGTTGCTGCATTACCTCACTCCTAAAGTGTGTTCCAGGATCTGATTCATGATGAACTGGCATCCTGAATCGCAGTATCAACTCCTGTAACAATAGTTTAGCGACTGTTAGGCTGTCACATCTCCTGGTGGGATATGCCTCAACCCATCCCGAAAACAAGCACACAATGAGAAGGAGATCCCGCAGTTATCCGGACATCTCCACAAAGTAAATCTAGAGCCGGTTGAAGGGACTGCCAAACTTCCCAATATGGCTCATGGTCACCGTAACTATTTTGTTTCTGGAAGGTGACTCAAGGCTGGCACAAATTTCTGCAATGGATTTAAAATGGTGATTATACCCATAAAGTCGGAAGGCGGACACCAACTCGTATCTAGCCACATGTTTTAGACCATTAAAGTGCTGCACCATCGCTGGCAGGAAGGAATCAGGAAGAACATGTTTTCCCTTGTTGGTTACATAGATGTTACTGGCATCCATCATACATCCCATCTTTTCCCATTTGGACTTCTCTAGCTCTGGGATGGTATGCTGCAGCTCCCTCGGTTCATGAAAGGTATGCACAGTATTCAGCAGCATGTTGAAAATGGTCTCTCCCTCTGAATTTCGTAGTTCATCCTTATGGAAGGGGCTGGACTCAAAAGCGCCATATCGGGCAATTTCATCCACATAACAGTTTCCTCTGGAGACAAAATCACTGCCACTCTTGTGTGCAGCACACTTCACCACAGCAATTTTCCTTGGCATTTGCAAAGCATCCAACAGATTCTAAATGTTTCATGCACAACTCCTAAACCATACTGGTTGTCGGTATAAATAGTGACTAGTGAGCCTTCTGAGGTACAGCAGGCTCTGGTAAGAACAATCAGTTTGGCTACTTGTGCAGAAGTTACATTGCACAAGTAACACGCTTCCACAACTCCACTCTGCATACATAGAGCATAGGCAGCTCTTAAAATACTGTGTCACTCTATCAGGCAGGACCCATTGAGAAAAAGGGAATGGTCAGATTCCGAAAGGGGTACATCCAATCTGTCAGTTTTATGGGTCTATAGTTGGCAGAGGTATGCACCCTGCCCAAGTAGGAACCACAATCCTAGTCAGGGTAAGCTAAAAGATAACATGTGCTCACCCGCTGGTAGCTTGGCACAGCAGGCAGGCTTATCTAAAGGGGAAATCTGTAAAATATTTGTGCAACAGGCACACACAGTAACACTATGAAAACACTACAAAAGAACTCTACACAGGTTTAAAAAATAGAGAACAATTTTATGAGTAAAACAACACCAAAATGACAAAGATCCAATAAGTTGAACCGGAGTTATGAATTTTTAAAGAAAAAATCAAAAGGTAGTGCTTAGAAGTCAATAGCGCTAAGGGGTTACTTTAGGTCGTGCTGGACCGGGGCAATGCTAATGTTCAGACTGATATAGATGGAGGGCAGGCAGCTATAGGACTCACACAGTTCCCACTGAAAAACTACTTTGGATGGAGCAAAGCGTTGAAGTCTCAATGCATCGGTTCCGATCTGCATAGGTGATGAAGAACCCCTTTATGATGCAGGCACTGCGTTATCATTGAGCTGCGCTGTCTGTTGTTGTTGAGCCATGCAGTCCGTTGAGGTGATGTCGTTGCGCGACTTCTGCATCGGCGTCGAAGAACAATGCATTGGTTCAGTACAAAGTCATCAATTTTGATGGCTCTGGAAAGCAGAAATCAACTTTCAAGAGCCCAGGACTGGATTGGCACAACTAGGCAGGGCATCACTCACAGAGAGCAGAGTCAAGGTGCTGTTGCAAATTTGAAGGAAGTCTTTGCTGACCCTGAGACTTCAGAACAGGGGGCAAGCTAGCAAGCCCCTGGAGCTACTCTGGGTTCAGGTGAGATGGGTGAAGACTTGTCCTCAGCAGGAAAGAGATCAGCAATCAGCATGGCAGCTCAGCAAAGCCGAAAGCAGATCCTTAAAAGCAGCAAGTCAGACAGAGTGCCAATCTTTGTAGCACAGCAGTCCATGCTCCTTGCAGAGTTCTTCACAAGTCCAGTAGTGTACTGTCTTGGTAGGATCAGAGCCCCTGTACTTATACCTAGTTGTGCCTTTGAAGAGGGGGTGACTTTAAAGCAGGCCCTTGAAGTGCACAGGCCACCTTTCATACCAGCCCTGTCTGTAGGCTGTCTGTGTGTGTGTGTGTGTGTGTGTGTGTGGGGGGGGGGGTAATCAGCCCTTTTTGTGTGGAACAGGACACTGCCTATTCAGGTGTAAGTATCAGCTCACCCTCCCTCTTCCTTTTCAGGAAGAGCTATCAGAATGTGGATAAAATGAAGATGAATTCTCTCTCACACCCACCCTTTCTGTGTTTGTCACTGCCTAGAGGGAATGCACAAAGTGAAGCAGTCACCCATCCCAGACGTGTACTGGAGACAGTCTGCAAGGCACACAGAGAAGTAAGAGCAGAGAAATTATCACTTTTTAAAAGGGGCATTTCTAAAACAGTTATCTTAAATGCAACTACCAGTAAAGAAATGTATCATTACCATTCCAAAGATTTGAAACATGATGCAGCTACTCCTTTCTCATCAGCACTTACAGCTCAAAAGTGTTTTGAGGAATTCCCAATGCTGGCATATGAGAGGAGTAGGCCTCACAGTAGTGAAAAACGAATGTATCTGTTCGTCACAAACAGGACACATAAGACTTAAACATGCATGTCGAAACGTTTAGTTACACCACACCCTGCCATTAGGGCTACCTAGGGCCTACCTTAGGGGTGACTTATGTATAATAAAAGGGGAGTTTAAGGCTTGGCAACTGGTTTTAAATGCCAAGTCGAAGTGGCAGTAAACTGCACACACAGGCATTGCAATGACAGGCCTGAGACAGGTCTCAAAGGCTACTTGTGTGGGCGGCATAACCAGTGCTGCAGGCCCACTAGTAGCATTTAGATTACAGACCCAGGGTATATGGTATACCACTTTACAAGGGACTTATAAGTAAACTAAATATGCTAATCAGGTATAAACTTATGTCAACATGTTTATGGGAGAAGCAAATGCACTTTAGCACTGGTCAACTGTGGTAAAGTGCTCAAAGTCCTAGGCTCAACAAAAAGATACAGCAAAAAGAAGAAGTAAGCTAAATGTTTGAAGTAAGATGTCCCTAAGGATGACAGGTCTAATAGTCAGGTCTTGGTTTTGTGCACAGCTCATTAACACAGTCATGATCAAATTCACCCTCTCTCCCTCTGGGGTTGGCATGAAAGATGTAGGGTTTAGTGTGTTAAATCTCCAAATGGAAACATTTTCTGATGCCAAAATGATTCTCTCATAGCTGGTTAGGCGGCTATGTTCAGGTGTTGAGTTTTGGGTGTGCGTCATAATAATTTCAATGGAGTGGGGCACAGTAGAATTAGGGGGTAACCCATCACTATCACCTCAGTTTGCTGAATGCTAAGACTCACTGCTTCAGCCATTTTGAGACAACCAGACCAGGCATAACTGCTGCCACTAAATTAGGGGCAGTTGAGAATTACCCAATGCTGCAATTAGTCTCCCTGTGGGCTTGTGTTAGCACAGACATTGTACACCCAACTCTATTGAGGCAAAGAGTACCAATTATTTTGTATAGTCTGGCATTCTCAGAGTGAGTGAGCTACAAAGTATATTTTTAAGCTTCTGGAAGGCTTCCATGCTTTTGTCTAGGGGTGGACAGAACTCAGAGAGCTTCACTCCATGGAATATGACAGTTACAGAAAAACTCAACGTGATTCAGCAGAATTACACCAATGGACGGAAAGTAAGCAGCTTGCACTGCTTGAGCGGCAATTTATTGCAGGTAGCACGCGCAGCTCTGAAAATCTGCATGAGCTGCACCATGCATTGTGCAAGAGCGCTCGGCCATTTGAGTTGATTTTGCTGCTGCTTGTGAAGAAAATCTACTTGAGCTGCAGCAAATCTACTCAACTGGCAGCCCTCTGACCATGACCACTTGTGAATGCCAGCGATCGCCCAAATTAGAAAATCATGCTAAGGGATGTCAACTCTTGCTCTCTCTCACCAGCTGACTTATCCATGGGCCTTGCGGGAGAAACATTCCACCATGCTGCAACTGGCGGAACTTGGCCTGAACTCCGCGTTAAAGAGTAACGCGGAGTAGCTGAAATCCCACCAATTTCATGGGCAGAACGGAACATTCTGCCTACCTCTACTTTCGTCATCTCTTGGTACCGGGTCATTGACATCAGTGTGCATCAGTCTCAGTGAAGGCTTCACCACAAAGGAAATATTTGGGATCCTCTGTTGGCAGTAGCCAACCACGCCTAGGAACATTCACAATTCCCTTTGTGTGTATGGGAACTTCATCTTGAGAACTGTCTCTATGCATTCCACAGGACAATCACCTCACTCCCTTTTCTATCTGAAGGCAATAATGCAATTTCTCTGGAGAGACCTTGTACCCATTCTCAGCCAAATGGTAGAGCAGCGCAATCGTGTCTTGCTTTCAAGCTTCCTTGGTCATCGATGCAATCAAAAGGTCATCAAAGTACTGTATTAAGGTCGAACTACAGAGCAGCTGCAGGGACTCTATATTCTATTTAAGTGTATTATTTAACTAGGATGGCCTTTCGGGATACCCTTGCAGAGAATGACCCATACAAGGGTCTTCTCTTGGAATCTGAATGCAAAGAGAAACTGTCTCTCTTATTGGAAGGGAACCGAGAAGAATACTGGCAGAGGTCAATTACTGTGAACCACTAAGCCTAAGGGGAAGATCTGGAACAAAATCACAGCCGTGTTCGGTATGACAGGATAGCATGGAAACAACGATTTGGTTAATCTTTCGGAGTGCTTGGACAAGACTCTGCTTTTTGTTTGCTTTTTGGAATGCTAGGATTGCTGATTTAAATGGACTCCCAATAACATCCTTCAAAATGTCTTGTTCTATCATGCTCTCAGTGACCCGGGGTGATCCCTGCGATGGCTTGTGGAGTAATTTTAAAGGAGTGGGTCTGTGAAACGACAGCATTAGGTCAGAGGGTGATTTTCAGGGGTTTGGCTCCTTTAATCAAAACGAGTTCTCTCACTGTGAAATCCCAGACATCTTCCCTGTTTCTCTCAGATAAACAGGTAGGTACTCTTTTGTAATAACCGAGTATAACCTGACAACAGGTTCTGGTGACTGTAACTTGAACAGAGCCTCGGCCACAGGAGTTTCAATTCTGGCCCCATTCTGCGTGCAATAGTTGTCGCACTTGAGTTTACAAAGAAGATCCCATCCTTACAAGTTTACAGGACTAGAATCACAAATGACAATCTAATTTTGTTCTGTGATGTCTCCTATTTTTACTGGAACTGGGGCAGTAATTTGGTTGGTACGTTGTTGATTAGTAATGCATACAACTTGGACTTCCTTTCCTGAAAGGGGCAGGGTAGGGACCACAACTGTTGTAACTGTTGAACGAGTGGCTCCTGTGTCTATTTTGAAAAATACCGGATGCCAATTAACCTTTCCATTTACATACAGTCTAGTTCTATATTACATGTATAATAACTCATACAATTGTCAATTCCAAAAGTCATAGAATATCATCATTGCAACTCTCGGTAAGCTCTTCAACCTAGATGAGTTTATCGCCGCAACAAGTGCGAGCTAGCATTTCCTGTTATCTACAGTAGAGCAGAGATCTCCCTTTTTTTAACTGACATCTGTCCAAAGATGTTATAGTCACGTATATGTCGGGGCATAATTGCATAATTTCACAATACTATATCTGTATCCTCTGGTTTGTTTTATATTCCTAAGCGATATTTTTAAGTGGTATTAACGACTGATAGTATTATTGGTTTGTTAAAAGCATATATATATAGTTAGGATATTAGTATGAACTATAGGTAATGACAGCTTTGTATGAATAAATGCCTTTCTTAAAATGCCTTAGTGACTAAGAAGGCTTGGTGCCCTTTCTTAAGAAGTTACATCCGTATTCTTGGGCACATTTGATACTATTCAGCGGTCTTATAGAATTGAAAGTAATATTAGCTTTCATAGATAGACATAAATATCAAAATACTGAGGAACTACTTAGTCTATCAAATAAGGGCCTCTCTTTACCCCATGATAACGTAACATGCAGACATAGTAAGTGTCATTTGGTTGAACTGCAGAATGATGTCTGGCCCTAAATTATATGATGATTTATCAGAAGATTGTTTGGATGATTTTTTGATAGAATATCATGAGGATCGCTCGGTAGTGTAGGAATAATGCCCAGCATGTCCCAAAGTAGGGTATAATCAATAAAACTGTGTTCTCTTTGGGTTATATCCTTATAGTATGAACCACACAAGGTCCATCTACCGGCAAACTACCGGAATTGAATATTATCGTCAATTACTGATTACGACGTTTACTTGGATTAATCTAGTCCATGACGCAGCATAATTTGCGTTACACAACGAACGGAATTGAATATTGGTAAGCCCAGCATAATAGTCCTTGGGAACCCTTGGGAATAATACGCTGATTGATTACTATATGTCCCCAAATGCTTTTTTGTCTTTATTTTATAAGGTCTCTTCGAAATCAATTGTAAACGGTGGCTCCAACGCACGTAGTTATTTGTAAATTTAGAAATCAACCATGAAGGTATGTCCAAATATGAGAAACGTTTAAATGAAGTTATTTTTATAAACATGTACATATATTTTACTGTTTTTAAGGGTCTTCATCTATTGATATAGTTTATATTTCATCATGATAGTTGAATAAGTATGTTCACTTCAACTTTCGAGTGATTCCAAAAGAACCTCAGTATTAGAAATAGGTAGGTCGAAAAAATCTTCTTGCCTAAACAGTATTTATGGATCATGTGTTGGGATGATGGATCACATTATAATGTTGTCCACATCGCATTCGTAGTCATCAGCAGTTGGGGATAAAATATGTAAAGTTTATGAGATATGATAAACGGGACTTAAGGTCACATTTGGCTTTTGTAAAATTCTATGTCTTTTTTAACTTAAATATTTTTTTACTTATGAGCATTGAGATATTTATCTTAAAACTCATTTGTTTGATGTTTACAATTAATTCTAGAAAACTCTGTCCTGAAGAAGGTGAAGAAGTGTTTTTCGCCGAAACGCTGCGTCGACTTTTACAGTTTTCTTGCTTGTGTATATAATGATCTTGTTTTTAACAATTTTTTGGTGTATTATAATTGTATCTCTCATGAGTTTTAATATGATGTTTTTTAATTAAATTGGTGCTAAATATGTATGAAATCCTCTCATTCAAATAAATAAAAGTTTTTATGCTTGAGATTCTGACCTACTATATTGCTTTTATGATGTGTATGTATTTTATCTTGTCCCAATGAATATAGTGTAATCCCTTATTTACTGTCCTTCCACACATGATCTATAGACTTGAATTAGAGTAAGGGTTGGGATCTTATGTTGTTTTCTTTGCAATATGTCTAACCACTGGCAGTCACTCAGGGTAGCATCCAACCCATTCTTCTTCTGCCAACCATGCCACCTCAGTTTGGACCCAGCCATATTCAAATCATTATTAAACCTGCTCAAACAGGAACAGTCCACTCTGAACTACCAGGCCAGGTCGCCCATGAGCCAGAACACAAGCAACCCAAGACAGTGGGTCCCTGATTGGGACACTTCAGTTGGGAGTAGCTTGGTTTCAGTGGCACAGTGAGCAAGGGGCTCACGTATGGGCATACCCTTGGCCACTTAGTGCATTACATAAGGCTCACAAAAGGTGATGGCAGAATGCTTGCAGAAGGTATAACCATTAGCAATCACTCAGGGTAGCAATCCAAACGATTGTTCTTTTGCCTACCTGACCAACTCAGTTTGGACCCAACCATATGCAAATAGTCTTGACCCTAGTCCTGCCCAAACTGCCAGGCCAGATCCTCTCTGACTGACTGACTAGACATTTATAAAGCGCAACTAATGCCGAGGCTTCTTGGCGCTAAGATAAGGTACCTGCGAGTGCGAGTAGATCGGTTAGCATTGAGAGTAAAGCCATGTTTTAATTTGCTTCCTAAAAAGTATTCTACTTGGTTGAAGTCGGAGTGGTGTCAGAAGTGAGTTCCACAATTTTGCAGCTAAGTATGAGAATCGCTTTCCCCCCACCTCACTCTATTTATCTTAGGACATGACACCAGTCCCGCATTGGAGGATCTAAGACGGCGCGATGGATTATAGCGAGGGAAGAGAGCTTGTAAATCAGACGCCCCTCCTCCGTAAAAGGCTTTGTGGACTATACACAGTACACTTTGTGGACTCTGAACCAGTACACAAGCAAACCAGGAATAGTTTTGCACTGATTTTGCTAATAATTCTTTGGAAGTGTCTCCCTGGGTTTAGCTCTGTGTGGTCTCTTCCTCTGGGATTGGGTTGGGAAGAGACGTTGCCACAGAGAGTGAAATTGGTCCCAGACAGGCACTGGTAAAACTCATAACAGAGGCTATTGCGAAGCAGAGGCCAAACATTTAGTCAATGGGTTTATACAGGAGCTTATCAAGAGGTAGAAAAGAAGACAAGGAGACAGTGTGGAACTTGATGGATGAGGTGAAAAGGCAGTAGAAATGAAAAAAAATGTAAAAGGTGGAAAGAAATAGAGGTGGAGACAATGAGGTTGGGAGGAGAAGGGCAGCTATGGAGGTGAGATATTAAGGAAGGAAAGAATGAAGGGGTGAGACTGGGAAATGTCGTAGAGAGAATAAAGGAAGAGGAGAGATAGGGTAAGAAAATGAACAAGTAAATTGGAAAGACACTTTGGAAAGGAAGATTGGAGAGTGGAGTAAAGGAGAAAAGATAAGAACAGGGATTGCAAAGTAAGAAAAGGTACTGGATAGGAAAGGAAAAAGTAGGAAGGACATAAATAATAGAAAAGAAGGAGAGGAAAGACAATTTGGGAGAGTGAGGGAGAGGGGAGATTTGAGAATTGAGAGTAAATGAGGCATGTATGGAGAGGATGAGCTATGGAAGTGAGATAGAAAAAGGAAAAAGTGAAGAAGCAAGAAATGGCGTTGAAAAGAAAAAAAAAGGAGTGAACCATACAAAGGAAAGGAAAACAAGAAGGAAGGAAACAAACAAACGACGATAAAACGACCAAAAGAGGATAGGTAGACCAAGAGGTGACGAACAGAGGTTGGAGCTAAGGAGAGGAACGAGATGAGAAAGTATCATAATCAAGATATAGATCTGACAGAGTAGGGGTGGAATGAGAGAGAATAGGGAGATTAGAGAGACTTTGTGGGAGAGAGAGTAGGATGTAGATTGAAGAGAGGAAACAGAATGAGGGAAAAATGGAGCACAGTGGAAATAGAGAATGAAACATTGGAGTGAAGGAAGAGCAAGGAGAGAAAAAAACTAAAGAAAGGGAGAAAGGCGATAAGGCCAAGCCAGGAGATCGAGTGGAAGTGGACAGGGATAAGCAAAGGTGTGAGGAGGAGATAAGAGTAGCATGGAGATAGCAGATAGAGAGGAATTATAGGTAGAATGATTAGGTCACAAGATGCAGTGGCGCCCATGCTAAGGGGTGCAAGGACATAAGGGGTGTCTTTAATACCAACCCAGAGGTGTGGGGGGAGGGGGAAGGTTAATTTTTTTCTGGTTTGCATTAGAGCCAATGGCTCCCTTACTGTGCCACTGATTTTGGTAGCTTTCACCCGCACATGTTTGCATACTAAGGGGCAGATTTACAAGCCCCTTGCGTGACTTTTGCGCTGCAGTTGCGTCACTTTTTTGACGCAATAGCGGCGCAAACAATGCAGCCTATTTACAACGTGACGCATCTAGGGAGATGCGTCACGTTGTAAAGCCCTGCGTCACATTATACCTGCGTCAGGTATAATGTATGCAGGGTGGGCGTTCCAACGCAGGAAGGCCTCGTACAAGTGACGCAGTGAAATCTACAAGATTTCACTGCGTCACTTTTAGGACGCCACTGCGTCAAAACCTTACGCCTGCTTGAAGCAGGTGTAAGGAGTGACGCAGTGTCTTGGTAATAGGCCTCAACACGCATTGCTGGAATTGCGTTGTGCTTGCGACACGACTCCAGCAATGCGTGACTTTTCCGCCAACAGATGCGCCAGAATTTCTGACGCTTCTGTCAATTCTTGCGCCATAGTGCGCCGTATTGTAAATACGGTGGGGCAGATTTACGTTCCATGGCGCATCCCTGCAAATCAGCAGGGATGCGCCAGGGAAGATGCGTGACGCAAGTTTACCCTTGCGCCACCACAGATGCGCCGCATTTACAATGCGGCGCATCATGGCGCAAGGATAAACAGATGCGTGACGCATCTGTCGGCGGAAGGGTGGCGCAGTACTGGAGTCATGTCGCAAGTGCGACGTAACTCCAGTACTGCTCAGGGGTGCCCTATACCTAACATGCTGCGTCACTCCTTACGCCTGCTTGAAGCAGGCGTAAGGATTTGACGCAGCAGGGACGTAAAGTGACTCCGTGAAATCTTGTAGATTTCAATGCGTCACTTTTACGGGGCTTCCTGCGCAGGAACGCCCCCTGCGCCGGCACGCCCACATGAAACCTTACGCAGGTTTCATGTGGCGCAGGGCTTTACAACGTGACGCATCTCCCTAGATGCGTCACGTTGTAAATCCCCCGCAGCATGGCGCATGATTTGCGCCGCCGCTGCGTCACAAAAGTGGCGTAAGGGGCTTGTAAATCTGCCCCGGTGCATCTATGGTGGCGCAAGGGTGGCGCAGGGATAGTGCCGCATCTATACAGATGCGTCACTTTCTGGTAAATCTGCCCCTAAGTTGTTACTTATCTTCAGTGCACGCAGTCTTAGCTGCAGTGCCCAAAGCACCTTTAGTGCCACACATAGAGGGAAAAAATTAGAGGGTACTTTAGTCATGGCTGTTGGAAAGTGAGCTTTAAGTTGTCTGTATCGATGGAAATGAAAGAGCAGAGACAATTTGGAGCTGTTGATGTAGGGAAAAAACAGAATTTGGTCTTGGAACGGTCCAGCTTTGATAAGCAGAGACTCATCTAGTGAATCATAGCTTTTGTACCACCAGAGAATTAGGAACAGGGCCGGCTTTACGTTGGTGAAATCAGTGCTGCAGCACTCGCTCCGACCTTAGGGGGGCACCTTTTGTGCTCTGACCAAAAATCGGAACGTATCCATCTCTCACGTCCACGGTCTTCAGACCATTACATACTTTCGGTTTTGTGGTTCCTACGAAACGAATAATAATGGTATGCTAATGTTGTCAGCACGAGTCAGGTTGACCTTGCATGCTCACTGTTTCCTGTGGGTTTGGGGCCGTTTCCTTTTACATAGATGAAACACGGCATACACCGGAACCACCTTTGCAGCTATCTAAGGAAGAGTAAGGCGGAAGGATCCTAGATTTTTAGATTTTTTAAAGAATTATTGTTCATTTATTGTAACAGCTGACAAGGAAAGCATGCATTTGCCGGATAAAAAATGTCAAACATGGTACAAGTTCACTTACCTGAGAGACTACCGGGAGAAGAGTTGATGGAGAATTGCTAGAGACACTTTTAAATGAGTCTGTAATAATGAGTAGGCAAAGAGTGATACCCCTGGAATGATTCCCTATAGGCACCGACCAGAAGAATGCTGGCAACCTTTGTATGCGCTATGGGCCAGAAGAAGAACTAGGCTCAGAGAAATTCATGAGAGTTCAAAACATGAACTTGAGGCACAATGTGAACAAAACATTACTTGGCATGTTAACTTCAAATTCTGCGGCCAATAATTTCAGGTGTGGTTTCTTTCAGCTGGTTGTACCAACAGTGATTGGTGTATAAGCATGGCGTAGGTTGCTACCAATTTAATAAAGATGGGCAAGCCAGGAAATTCATAGACCTGAACCAGAGCCGAGTCAGGTGTCCGGCCTGGCTCTAGCAATAAGAGTGATGGCCAAGCCATCAAAATATCTAACACGTAAATATATGAAGAGCCTTCGCGACTAAAAGTGGGCTATTTCTGATTTGCCTTTGTTTCATTTTAGTGCATTAGTTTATATCACTGTGGTGACATCTGTTAAAAGTAATGTATTTTTTAAACATGAGCTTTTCCCCACCTGAAATACCCTGACTGCACTGCTATGAATGAAAGAGATATTATTTTGACGTGTGCAGTTTATACATATGTGTCCAGTAAAGTTATATGTGCAACAACATTGTTGTCTACTAAATCATATGAAAGTCTTTTTTTTTTCTATAATAGAAGTAACTTTCTTCAAGGGAGCTCCCAGATTCGGATCTCAATACAAATGAGGCACAGTGAAATAAAGTGGTCTGCATAGGATCACAAGACGTGTTTAAATCGGTAAGCAGACATAATATCGATGTTTAAATATCGATATACCAGAATATTGATGTTTAAATATCGATGAGGCATAATATCGACCTGCAAGAATATCGTCGACCAGAATATCGACATGCAGGTAAGAAATATTGTTTTACTTAATATCGAAGTTAGTAATATTGTTAGTAAAAATATCATTGTTAATAATATCGAAATTTATTTTAGTGTTCTGTATTTTAGTATATGTGTTAAAAGTATGTGATTTAAATATTTTGTATAAGTATAGCTATTTTTGTAATGTATGTTTCAAATTTTTAGAAATAATTAATTTTATGATAATTAATTTTTGCGTATTTTAGTTCCGTAGTGGGTTGTGGGTTTATAGGGGAATAGGGTGGGAAGTAATTTAATTATAATATATTTATTAATAATATTTTGAAGTTATTATTTTTTTTTAAATTAAATATTGCGTTTTAGTTCCGTAGCGGGTTGTGGGTTTATAGGGGAATAGGGTGGGAAGTAATTTAATTAGAATTAATTAATTAAGAATTTTAATTAATTAATATTTTTGAATTTAATAAGGTATATTGTTAATTGTGTAAATTAGTTTGCTATTAATTAGTTATTAATTGGTTATTAATTATTAATTATTACTTGGTAAATATGTTAATTGTGTCATTTTTTTAGGAGCGGGTTGTGGGTTTATAGGGGAGTAGGGTGGGAAGTAATTTAATTATAATTAACCAATTAATAATTTTATTAATTAATATTTATGTATTTACTATTTAATTTTGTTAATTGTGATAAATAATTTGTTATTAATTCATTATTAATTGGATATTAATTATTAATAATTAATTGGTGCATATTTTAATTGTGTTATTTTTTTAGGAGCGGGTTGTGGGTTTATAGGGGAGTAGGGTGGGAAGTAATTTAATTATAAATAATTAATTAATAATATTTATTGATTAATATTTGTGTATTTAATATTTTATATTGTTAATTGTGTTACATAATTTATTATTAATTAATTATTAATTGGTTATTATTTATTATTAATTAATTGGTAAATATGTAAATTGTGTCATTTTTTTAGGAGCCGGTTGTGGATTTATTGGGGAGTAGTGTGGGAAATAATTAAAATGTAATATATTTTTAAATATTTTTTATATAATATTTAGTTATTGCTATTTTATAGTCTTAATAGTGTGAATTAATGTATTACTAATTGTTTTTAATTTGATTGTTCATTGTTATTAGTTAATTAATTAATTGTTAAGCAATTATGTTAATTGTGTCATGTTTTACAATATTGGTGGTGTCATTTATAGGGGGATGTGGTGGGAGGTAAATTATTTTTTATTATTTAAGTATTTATTAATTAATGTTTATTATTTTGCAGGAGTGGGAATAGTAAATTACTCTACTCCGCTATCCAACACTTTCCCTACTGTTGCAATTGTTGGAGTGGGAATAGTAATTCTATCCTCCCCGCTATCCAACACTTTCCCTACCATTGTACTTGTTGGAGTGGGAATAGTAATTTTATCCCCTACGCTATCCAACACTTTCCCTACTGTTGCACTTGCTGGAGTGGGAATAGTAAATTATTCCCCTCCGCTATCCAACACTTTCCCTACTGTTGCACTCCCTGGAGTGGGAATAGTAATTTTATCCCTTCCGCTATCCAACACTTTCCCTACTCTTGCACTCCCTGGAATGGGAATAATAATTTTATCCCCTCCGCTATCCAACACTTTCCCTACTGTTGCACTTGCTGGAGTGGGAATAGTAAATTATTCCCCTCCGCTATCCAACACTTTTGTACTGTTGCACTTGCTGGAGTTGGAATAGTAATTTTATCCCCCCCGCTATCTAACACTTTCTCTACTGTTGCACTTGTTGGAGTGGGAATAGTAATTTTATCCCCTATGCTATCCAACACTTTCCCAACTGTTGCACTCCGTGGAGTGGGAATAGTAAATTATTCCCTTCCGCTATCCAACACTTTCCCTACTGTTGCACTTGCTGGAGTGGGAATAGTAAATTATTCCCCTCCGCTATCCAACACTTTCCCTACTGTTGCACTTGTTGGAGTGAGAATAGTAAATTGTTCCCCTCCGCTATCCAACACTTTCCCTACTGTTGCACTCTCTGGAGTGGGAATAATAATTTTATCCCTTCCGCTATTCAACACTTTCCCTACTCTTGCACTCCCTGGAGTGGGAATAGTAATTTTATCCCCACCGCTATCCAACACTTTCCCTACTGTTGCACTTGCTGGAATGGGAATATTAAATTATTCCCCTCCGCTATCTAACACTTTCCTATTGTTGCAATTGCTGGAGTGGGAATAGTAATTTTATCCCCTCCGCTATCCAACACTTTCCCTACTGTTGCACTCGCTGGAGTGGGAATAGTAATTTTATCCCCTCCGCTATCCAACACTTTCCCTACTGTTGCACTTTGTGAAGTGTGAATAGTAAATGTTTCCCCTCCGCTATCCAACACTTTCCCTACTGTTGCACTTGCTGGAGTGGGAATAGTAAATTATTCCCCTCCGCTATCCAACACTTTCCCTACTGTTGCACTCCCTGAAGTGGGAATAGTAAATTATTCCCCTCCGCTATCCAACACTTTCCCTACTGTTGCATTTGCTGGAGTGGGCATAGTAAATTATTCCCCTCCGCTATCCAACACTTTTCTACTGTTGCATTTGCTGGAGTGGGAATAGTAATTTTATCCCCTCCGCTATCCAACACTTTCCCTACTGTTGCACTCGCTGGAGTGAGAATAGTAATTTTATCCCCTCCGCTATCCAACACTTTCCCTACTTTTGCATTCCCTGTAGTGGGAATAGTAATTTTATCCTCTACGCTTATCCAACATTTTCCCTACTGTTTTAGTTAATGTAGTGAAAAATGTTGTTTTAAAAATAAATTATTATTTTAATATTTTAATTTATTATATATATATTTTATTTTTATGTTACAGGTATATGTATATATATATATATATATATATATATGTATTTATAATTTTATTATGTTTCTAACACTTTATAATTTAATAAAATAATTATTTATCAATATTATTAAGTAAATATATATATAATAATTTTTATATATGTATGTTTAATTGTTTTTTATATTACATTTATTATTTATAATTTGTAAAAAAATTTAATAATTCTAACTATGTTTTTATTAATTATATTTATTATTTAATTTATTTTATTTTTAAGACATTTAAAAAAAAGCGATATTTTATACAACGATATTTTGGTTTTGATATTTTTGTACTTACCTTTGTAGAGATAGGTTGTCGATATTCTTGACATCGATATTCTGTACACGATATTTGTGTACCTCGATATTCCTGTCGTCGATATTCTGTCAGTGATCCGTTTAAATCGGGAAACCTAGTACAGTAGGACTACAAATGAGGTGACCAAGCACAGGCTCATCTGCATTTGTGTGCCTTACTATACAGCCAGGCAGCTCATTATATTTGCCTTTAAAATGATAAGTGCCAGGTGCAAACTTTTATGGGCAGCTGAAGTGAGAACATTGTTGGAATCGGTCCGTGATATTTTGTTTCTCGCAAAACATGCACCCCTGAGCAGGTGGCTGTGAGGGAATCCATGAAGGAGAGCGTTTGGATGAGGGGAGCCAACGAACATTGTCTCAATGGTCGCCACCAGCGCTAAAGCCAGCCCTGAAGGGGCGCAAGGAGAAGATTGCTTGAGTCTAATAGAATAGAGATGTTCCTATAAACAAAAATAGGAAATGTTGTCACAAACAGATGAGGTGCTACGTGAAAGCCCAGAGATGTGACGTCGGTGATTTTGGATAGCCAATGAGAGTGAGATTTGACAGACAAGAGTAAAATTGTGGTCAAGGAGTTGAAATGAGACATTGCTTAAGGCCTTAATAAAACAAGCATTTGCCATGCAATTGGTCTCGCCTTTGGGACCTTATATATATTTAGCTATGCAGCACATTAGCCTGGGTGCTGAAACATCTACTGTTCTTTAACATGGAGGGAAAGCAAGCACCAAACTGCGTGACACACCAGGTATGGGAACACATGGAGAGAAATATTGCCTTTCAGCGGGAAATGGTATAGGCCAAAGCTCTGTTTTTAATATAAAATCAGAGCCTTCGGTGGTCATATCACTGAAAATACAAGACTTGAAAAAATTATTATTGTCTACGGGTGCTCGTGGAAGACAATTTCTGTGGACTGGAATCAAGAGAATGCTAAAGTGATTCTGATATTTTACTGATCTCTGCTGGTCGTTTTCTATCAAGAAAGTTAAATAGAGGCAGTTGCCAGAAAAATAAAAAAAGAAAGTCCCTCAGCAGAAAGCAATTCTGGTATTTTACTGACCTCTGCTGGTCGTTTTCTATCAAGACAGTTAAATAGAGGCAGCTGAACAGAAAACAAAGTCCCTAAGCGGAAGCAGACAAGTGCTAGGGCTGATCTCCAGAGCCCACAAAGTACATACACAAATAAGTACATAATAAGTATATACTAAGGTATATACAAGAGGTCTCGAATGCTCTACCTAAAAAATGTGTGAATTGTTTTCAGCATGGTTGAGTGATGAAATATGTTGATTAGAACATGGAGGCAAACAGAATAAGAATGGAGAAATGCCTCTCCCCTGAGGGTGCTTCTTTTCCAGGACTGGAAGTAGACCTCTGGGAAGTTAGAAGGTGGATATGCTGCTGCTTGAATGAGGTGTGTGGGGAGCACATTTGGGGAAAAACAAAAATGTATTTAGTCACATTTGGGTGTCTCACTGTTTCAGCAACTTGCACAGAGTCCTGTCTGTTCTTATGGCCGGGCAGACTGGAGTCTTCATAAAAAGAGGTACTCAAATCTCAGAGCGGGATGAATGGTATCTGTGCTGGAGGAGCCTTGTCTGGGAAAAGTTAAAATGCCCCGCTTTCGAGGGCTAACATCAACAAGGCCTTTGCGTTTAGCCTTCTGAGTTATATACTGACAGATGTGGAAGAGACTTACATGATTGTAATATGAAACTGCTACCATAAGATCAAAATGTCAGCTATGTACTGTGACAACTATAATCGCAGAGAAGCCCATCCATAATTTTGTTGTGCTCCAGATCCCACTGATGCCATATAAATCACCCCTCTGAGTCTAGATTTACTTTTCTTCACCACATTTTCAGTCTTACACTTGTATTTAATATGGCTCAGGCAAACGTATGTGGTGGTATAAGAGATCATTCTAGCTATAAACCACTGCAATGAAAGGTGGGCTGTGGCTGAAATCAAGAGAGAATTAGAGTGTATCAATAATTTGCACTTGGCAAAGATAGGTCGATCCAATGTAATTAAGATGCTGGTACTCCCTAAAGTCATTTATCTATTCAGGGCATTCCCGCTACCATTGGCAACCATTGGGTGAAAAGCTGGACAGTATTTGCAACAATTTCATTTGGAAATATAAAAGACTGAGAAGGGCTCTGAAGTTTCTAGCTCTCCCATTCAATAGAGGTGGGTGGACCATACCCTGCTTTAAGTATTATCTCTGGGCTGTTATGTTTCAAATCATGGGACCGATAATAAAGGGCTGTCGGGGACAGCACGATGAGTTGGGGATTTTTTTATTTTTTTATTTAAAAGGTTTTATATAGCGCTGGCTGGACCCAAGAGTATCAGAGCGCTTTACAGGCTTTGGTAATACAGAATTACAATATAACTTTTGTACATTGAGGTAATGAAACAAGGCAATTTGAAAATTTGAAACAGTGTTTTTTTATTTTTTTATTTTTTATATGGGGTAAATTAACTAGGAAGACCTAAGTCAAACAACAGATCAAAGATAGTAGGACTGGAAGAAAGCAAAGTTTGTTAGTGGATGAGGAGGGGGAGGGTGAGAAAGTGAAGGGTGACTGTGGAGGGTGAGGGGTAAGGGGAAAGCAGGTGGGAGAAGGTGGGTATTATCCGAAAAGTAAAGAGGTGGGGGGGGAAGTGGTCGTAAATGAAAGAATTGAATGCGGGGGAAGGGGGTGACACAGTAAGTAAACGGGACCTATCCAGTCAAGGCAGGGGTAAGAATTAGTGTCCAGTGACAATGTATTAAGGACCCCAGTATTTGTTGAGAAGGAGCAGCTTGAGGTCTTTTTTGAAGCTAGGGTATGAGTGGTTGCAACGTAGATCTTTAGGGAGGGCATTCCAGATGGAGGGCGCGTTTCCAGAGAAAGAGCGAGACTGAGATGATTTCTTTTTTAATAAAGGAGGGACAAGGACGAGAGCGTTAGTGCTCCTCATTGTTCTAGTACAGCCCGCTTTGTGGAGTTTGTCAGTGAGGTATGACGGGGTGTTTTGATGGAGTGCTTTGTGTGTGATGCAAGCAGTCTTGTAAGTGGATCTGCCTTCAATAGGAAGCCATTTAAGGTCTTTGAGAACGGGGGAGATCGAAACGCTTACAGTCAGTAATAAGCCTGGCAGCAAGGTTAAGAACGGATTTGATAGGGGCTAGGTGGATTTTAGGAGTTCCAGAGAGAGTGGCATTACCGTAATCAATTCTAGACAGGACCAATGATTGCACCACTGATTTAAAGTCATCAGCAGGAATAATGGGTTTAATTTTTTTGAGATGGTGGAGTGTGAAGAGAGCACCTTTGGCCGAATTTTTATGTGGGGAGTAAGACTGAGGCTCTGGTCGACACTGATGCCGAGGGATTTGACTGAGTTAGAGATGGAAAGAGAGCAGTTTAGAGCTTTGATGTCAGAGATCCAGTGTTGAATAGGGAGCAAGTTGTTTTTAGGAGAGAATAGAATGATTTCTGTTTTTTTAGGGTTGAGTTTGAGGTGGTTGTGATGGAACCACAATTGAATCTTAGTCAAGGCATCGTTAAGATGTAAAACATCAGCATGGGATTTGAGTAAAGTTGGGTGTCATCAGCATAGAGGTGGTAACTGATTTTCGCTTGCTTAAGAATAAGGGTGAGGTGTTCCATGAAGAGGTTGAATAGAGTGGGAGAGAGAACAGAGCCCTGGGGGACGCCCAAGGTGACTGGCAGAGGTTTAGAAAGGCAATCGCTGACTTTAATTTGTTGGGTTCTATGTTGGAAAAAGGAGGTGAACCATTTGAGAACAGTACCGTTAAAGCCAAAACGGTCTTTGAGAATATTGAGTAAGGCGGCATGGTTAACAGTATCAAAAGCAGCAGAGAGGTCAAGAAGAATGAGAAGAGAGGATTCGCCCTTGTCTAGGGAGCGGTAGATGTCATCAATAATGTTGAGCATGGCTGTTTCAGTGCTGCAGCCCTTTCGAAAACCTGATTGTAATGCGTCCAAGAGGTTGAATGAGTCAATGTGTTTGTCCAACTGGAGCAGGGCACATTTTTCCAGGGCCTTGGATAGGAAAGGAAGGTTAGAAATTGGGCGCAGATTATTTAAGTCATTGGGGTCTGCTGTAGCGTTTTTGATGGTGGGGGTAATTTGGCCTAGTTGGAGGGAAGCAGGGACAGTTGATGATAGTGCTAGGGAGGCTAGGGAGGAGTTGATGATAGTGGTCCAATATGGGGCGATGATGTGTTTTAGGTCTTGTACAAGATAGGCCGGGAGGGGATCTCTGGTATGCGAGGATGGTTTAAGCTTGGTGGTGATGTTGAGGACATCCCGTTCTGAAACTGGACAAAAGTTATTCCAGATGTATTGTTTTTTAGCTGGGGGATGATGTAGTAGGGTTCAGAAGGGGTGACAACGGGGGGGGGGAGTTGTGCAGAGTCCGGGGGAGGGGGAGGGGTGGAAGGAGATTTAGAGGGAATGTTAAGGAGGGGAGGTTGGCTATGTGGGAGGGGAGTTAAGACGAAGGATTGATCAATCTTAGTGATTTTATCTGAGAAGAAGCTAGCAATTTCTTCACATCTCTCGACCGTAGCCAATAGTTTGGGGGGGCTGAGGCAGTTTGGTTTTTGACAATGTTAAATAGTTCCCTAGGTCGGTTTCTTGCCCGGTCAAGTTGTGAACGGAAGAAGGAAGTCTTTTCATTAAAGATGTGTTTTTTGTAGTTGGCCCTTGTGGCTCTGAGGAGGACAAGATTAGAGGGGGAAGGCTGTTGCCTCCACGTGCGTTCAGTCTGCCTAAGAGCGCGTCTCTCATTGTTGAGGTCGGTATTAAACCAGGATTTGGAGGGCTTACTTTTTTGCAGTTTTAATTTGGCTGGCGCAATTTGGTCAAGGACTTCAACAATGGATTTGTTGTAATGGTCTGTAAAGTCACTGGCACTTTTGAGAGAGGAGTAAGCCACGGATGTGCTTTAATTTTTGTCTCCAGTTCGCCCGGAGGAATAAGGTGGAGATTTCTGGTCAACTTCTTTTGTTTGATGGTATTTGTGGATGGGGGGGCACAGAGCTGTTGATCGTGAAGAGGATGAGGTGGTGGTCGGACCAGTCAATGGGGATGATGTGGGAAAGAGAAGCCAGTTCATTGCTAGTGATGATAGCATCAAGAGTGGCACCTTTGGAGTGTGTTGGAGAATGGCAGAGTTGTTTCAAGTCACTGATATCAAGAAAGTCATTAATGAGATTAACCGAGGGGTCGTCATTTTTGTTCCAGTGGAGGTTGAAGTCCCAGAGGAAGAGGTTTCTAGGTTTGGAGATCGATGATTGGGTAAGAAGATCGGACAAATCCTCAACAAAGGAAAGAGGGTCACCAGGGGGTTGGTAGATGTTATGTAGGCGAATAGGGGGGGAACCCTGAACTATAAGTTCAGCACCAAGGTATTCAGAAGTAGTAAAGTCAGAGTGCTGGACAGAGTTTAAGTTCTTCTTTATAGATTATGGCGAGACCCCCTCCTATTTTATCAAGTCTGTCTCTTCTGAGGATGGAGTAACCAGGGGGAGAGAGCAGGTCAAGGATTGATGAAGAGTGGGCATTGAGCAAGGTTTCCGTAAGAAAGGCGATGTCAATGCTTTCACTAAGGATGGTTTCAGCGATTTCTGTTGCATGACAGGCTGTCAATTGTCAGTTAACCAGCATGCAGTTGAGGGGTTTAGGGTCGTTTATTTTTGTGGGGGAGCAGGAATGGATAGTGGTGAGTTGTTGTGGGGGTCTGGGCGAGACTGGGGAGGACGGGATCCTACTTGTCCCCAAGATCACAGGGATAGATGAATGAGGTGGAAGGGTGTTCGTAGTCGAGGTGTTGAGGGGGTAGGCTTTACTGGGGTCAGGGCGGTCGGGGAGGGAAGATGGCTCGGGGAGAGGGGTGGGCTGAGTGAACAATTACTGTAAGGCGGTCTAGATGGAGAATTGCCGTTAGGGGAAATATTCCCTTGGTTATGGAGTGCAGGGTACGTTTGTATGGAATCCAAGGTATAGGTGTGATTAGGAGGGTTCCTTGAGGAGAGGGAGTTGACGTCATTTCTGAGAGAAGAGAGTTCTAACACGAGGGTTGAGAGGTGGAGTTCTATATTGAGGAGTGACTGGGTAAGAAGTGAGATAAGGAAGGGGGCTGGGAGATCAGGGGGGAGGGGGGAATGGTCATGTTGGTCGGGGATGGCGGTCTAGGGTGTGGATAGGGTAAGAAGCCAGGCGGAGGGAAGTGAGGGGTGTTAAGGTTGCAGGATAGAGGAGGAATTAAAGAGTGTGAGAGGGCATTCTCAGGGGTCAACTGGGTGTCATGAGAGGAAAAGGGGGCATGGGAGGGGTGTTGGGGGCTATTAATTAGATAATGGGGGGATGGTTACTAGGAGAGGAGATTGGAGTTATTAGTGGAGCCGTCGGGGGGTCATGGGGAGGTGGAACATGAGGGAGGAGGGTTTGGGTGGCTGAGGGCGTTGTAGTAAGGTTACTAGGAGAGAAGGAGATTGGAGTTATTTGTGGAGCCGTCGGGGGATCGGGAGTCAGGGGTGCAAGAGGAGGAGGGGGTTTGGGAGGTTGAGGGAGTTGTAAGAAAGTCAGGAGGAGGGGGGATGCTAAAGATCCCTCAGAGCATCTATGAATTGACATTGGGAATGGATGTCAAGGGATGCTTCTTAAAAATTCTGGAGCCCACCTCCTACAAAAATGTTCAATTTACCGCAGTCCAGGCGGCACATAGAACCTGGGTTGCTTTGACGGACAAATTCAGGATCTCTCAATATACTGCCTATACTCCACTTTGGGAGTCCCCTCAGCTACCGCGAGGCGTTCAAGATGAACACTGTATGGCACAGAGAAAGGCAGGGATACGGAAAGTAAGGCTATCTCTTCTCAGATGGCCAATTCAGCACTTTTGTGGCCTTACAGTGTAAATATGGAATACCACAGCAAAGTTTTTTTTTAAATATCTAGATTTTGCTTTAAAAGTTAATTAGGAATTGATATCACTGGATAAAATAATAATTGTGGAGTCTCTGAGTGCTGGTGGTGGTATTAAAATCCGTGCTTAAGATAGGCTTCTAATGGAAACCAATCCAGATGACTTAACTGTCCGACAAGGGAAATAGGGCCATAGACTTTGTCTTGCCTCCGAAGATGTTTGCTTTCAGCAAGCTTTAAGTATGGGACATGAGGTGCTGCTGAGTGCCAGGTTAAAAAGTCAGCATTATAATATGTTATGTAATCTTTAATTTACACCTTGAAAACTGTATAGTTAGGATAAAAGAACAGACTTGAGCTGTCCGCGTTGCGGAGATAGTGATGCAGATATTGTGCATATGTTCTTCTCCTGTGTGAAATTAGGTCCTTTATGGAATAAAATATCGAAATTCCTAAACAGGATCTTAAATACTCAGTTTAGTACCACGCCTCAGCAGGTGTTACTAGGGGTGTAGACTCATGGCATGAAGGACTGACGTATAGCATATCCAATTTCTGCAGATATAATTGTCGCATAGATAAATATTGCGGCAGCATGGTTAGACCCAGAACCCCCGTTCCTTTCAGGAGTGTATTGCTAGGTTTCTCACAGTTTATCACTTAGAAGAGGGTTTATATCTCTATAAACGTAGGAGCACAAGAACTGGGGTTTCTGGTCATCAAAATATGCACCCTATACTAGCAGGAACCACCATTATAGTCAGGGTAAGCTAGATACACACTAAAATATAACCTGTGCTCACCCTCTGGTAGCTTGACACAGAGCAGTCAGGCTTATCTAAAGAGGCAATGTGTAAACTATTTGTGCAACACACACACACAGTAACAAAATGAAAACACCACGAAAATAATCCACACAGGGTTAGAAAAATAGATTATATGTTTATGAGAAAACCAAAACCAAAATGACAAAAATCTACTAAGTATAACTGGAGTTGTGACTTTTTAAAGAACAAACCAAAAATCAGTGCTTAGAAGCAAATATCGCTTAGGAGTTACTTGATGTCGAGCTAGACTGGGGTAAGTCCAAAGTTCAGGCCGGCAGCGATGGAGGGCAGGCCAGCTACAGGACTCATGCAGGTCCCCCTGAAAAAGCACCTTGGATGGAGCAAACGTTGACGTCGAAGACAAGATGTGTCGGTTCCAATCTGCGCAGGCGATGAAAGCTTCGTCGATGAACCCCTTTATGATGCAGGCACTGTGTTGTCCTCAAGCCATGCTGTCCATCGTCGTCAAGCCACGCAGTCCGTCGAGGCAATGTTGTCAATCAGCTCTTGGGTCAGTGGTCAATGCGTTGGTTCAGATCGGCGCAAAGTCGTCACTGTGTCAATTTTGATGGGTCTGTACAGCAGAAGTCACGTTTCAAGGGCTCAGGACTGAATTGGCACAACTTTGCAGGGCAGGATTCACAGATGGCAGAGTCCAGGTGGTGTTGTAGGGTTGGAGGAAATCTTTATTGGCCCAGAGATTTTAGAACGGGGGCAAGCCAGCAAGCCCTTGGAGTCACTCTGGGGTCAAGTGAGATGTGTCCAGTCCTTGTCCTCATCAGGACAGAGATCAGCAGGCAGCAGGGCAGCACAGAAAAACAGAAAAGTAGTTCTTCCAGAGCAACAGTCAAGCAGAGTGGCAATCCTTGTAGCACAGCAAACTTTACTTCTGGCAGAGTTCTTCACAGGTCCAGTACTGTACTGTCTTGGTAGGGTCAGAGCCCCGGTACTAATATCCAGTTGTGCCTTTGAAGTGGGGGTGACTTCAACAAAGGGTCTTTGAAGTGCACACAGGTCCTTTCTTACCAGTCCTGGCTCCAGATTATCAGTAGGGGGTAATCAACCCCGCTGTGTGGGAAACAGGACACTGCCTATTCAGGTGTAAGTGTCAGCTCCCCCTCACTTCCCACCCAGGAAGAGCTATCAGAATGCAGATGAGTTCTCTGTCACACCTACCCTTCCTGTGTTTGTGACTGTTTAGATGTTTAGAGGGAATACACAAAGTGTAGTGGTCACCCACACCAGATGTGTGTTGCAGACAGGCTGCGGGTACACAGAGGAGTAAGAGCAGAAGAATGCCCTCTTTCTAGAAGTGGCATTTCTAAAATAGCAATGTTAAATCCAGCTTTACCATTAAAAAGGATTTATCATTACCATTCAAAAGATATAAAACATGATGCAGCTACTCCTTTCTGATCAGGAATTACAGCATAAAAGTGTTTTAAGGATTCCCATTTCTAACCTATGAGAGGAGTAGGCCTCACAGTATAGAAAAATGAATTTGAGTGTTTGTACCTACTACGACATACAACATTTCACAGTATATGCCCCATCTTTTACTTACACAGCACCCTGCTCTATTGGCTACCTAGGGCCTACCTTAGGGGTGACTTAAGTGTAATAAAAGGGGTGTTTAAGGCTTGGCAAGCAGTTTTAATTGTCAAGTCTAAGTGTCAGTAAACCGCACACACAGCCCCTGTAAAACAGAATCACATGCACTTTAGCACTGGTCAGCAGTGATAAAGTGCTCAGAGTCCTAAGGCCAACAAAAGGATACAGGAAAAAGAGGAGGTAAGCAGGCTTAATGTTTGAGGGAAGACCACCCTAAATATGACACGTCTAACAAATAATATGAAATATGTATGAGTACTGAGTTTTAACTATGTAATTAAACATGGATAATGTGATGTTGACAATACTATTGTTATGATGTTCCTGTATCTGTATTAGGTTTGGTTTTATTCTTCATATCTTGCTCATTGAAAAATATTTGAAAAAAACAAATGTGGGCTATGCACATGCGAAATGTATTACATGATCAGGAATTTGTAGAATTGAAATTTCCAAAGATTTGTTTAAATCACAATGCAGGCAACAAAGTCCCTGGTCTTATCTGGGACTTTGTTAAGGGCTATTTTCCAGGTTTATTTTCCCAGTTTGGGTTACGGAGTACACAGCAAAACATCAGTTTCCAACCGTAACTCATCTAATTTTCAAACTTTAGAACATATAGGTCCTGAATCACAAATGTACATACACTTTTGAGTGAGTTTATTACTTTTTGCGAATTCACAAATTCTGAGTGCAAGTTACTACTCAAAAAACAGTAGCAAGTCCCACACCACAGATGGCCAATCACTTCTACTACAACATTCTACCATACAAAATAATGAAGTCAGGACATTAAAATAAAACCACACAGGGATTAATGTTAAATTAAATTATTTAAAATAATAAAAAAATATATATATAATTTAATGTTAAAGACATATATAAATTGTGCACATTTATTAAGTATTAAATATTTAAATAGCCTCTTTTGAATTTAAAAAATATTGTAAAAGTAATTATTATTAAAATGTAACTAATTTCATTTTAATTAATGCTATATGTCAAACCTAATAATTATTAATTAGGGGTGGGAGAAATTTGAGGAGTTTCACTCTGTGGTACAGCGCAGAGTTACATGAAAACTCCATGAGATTCCACGGAGTTCCGCCAACTGGCGGAAAATATGCATGTGTCGCTCCTCACGCTGCAATTTAGCGCCAGTAGCGCAAGCATCACTGAAAACTCATCAAATTTACCATAGGGAGACTCCTTAGTCGGGCAGAGCTCTTCACCTGACAAAGTATAGAGAAAAATAAGAAGGTCTAAACAGTGTTTCATATTTTAACTCTCGGAAAGGAATCGTTATTCTCCACTACAGAAAAACCTGAACGGGATTGCACCAAACATGGCATGAAACTAGAAGTTTATTCAAGGAGTATGGTTGCTTGGTTTATTGGCATGCCATTCATTAGTTTTTGAAAAATGAGTGTTAAAAAACGTGACAGTGAAAAGTTAGAGATATCTTGATGTGTCTGTAACTTCACCACCATTTTAAAACTGTGCAATAAAATTCATGAATTAAGAATAAAGAACCACTAAAACGTGCAAGTTATGATTAGAACTGCAATCCACAACTCTCAAAACAACCATGCAAACCAAACTTACTCATCAAATGCAATGCCTATGACCTCATCTTTGAAGTTAGAATTGCAATTGCCAACATGTAAATAATCTTACAGATCAGCTTATACAAAATATTAATATTATTTAAGAGATGGCTAGAAATGTAGTGTTACTTATTGGTCTGACTGTGCTATTTGTTAATTATTTACACAAAAAGTTTCTAGTGGCACAAGTTAAATACACAAATTAACATATAACGAGCCGGTGTTGTTAATCCACAAACTCGTGTGATTTATTTCACAGTTATTCTCAAATTTGGAAAAACAATATACACATTAACAGTATGTCATGTTAAAGAACACAATTTCCAGTTTAACATTGCATACACAGACAGTTAAAAATTATTTGACACTGAACAAAATCGAACACAATTGGTCAAAATGAATAAACACAGTTGAACACAGTTGAACATGACGAAAACCCCAAAAGGAATGTGGGGTTGGAAACGCGTTGACCCAGGCCTCTGGGACAAGATACTTTTACAAGTGCCCAAGGAGACAAGCGCATAAATAATTACTCTCCTATTGTGATCACTTTCAATCTTAAAGTCCCAGGGCTACACACATAGGCAGGAGACTCTTAAAATGTGATGTCTGCATCTCCGCCCCAGTGTGTTTATTTATCAATACAGGACTGGTGATCTGTGTTATGTTCAACTGTGTTCAACTGTGTTTATTCATTTTAACCAATTGTGTTCGATTTTGTTCAGTGTCAAATAATTTTTAACTGTCTGTGTATGCAATGTTAAACTGGAAATTGTGTTCTTTAACTTGACATACTGTTAATGTGTATATTGTTTTTCCAAACTTGAGAATAACTGAGATCTAATCGTATCTTCTTTGAGCCACCACCATATCAACCCCTTCTGACTTACCAGCTGCTCTTCTCCTGGTCCCGACGCCTGCCCTTGGTAATTGTGTGCGGCACAGTGAGACTACTTTTGCCATGAAGCCTTTCTTAGCTTCATAATCAATTGCGGCAGCTCACAAACCCAAACCTCTACTCCCCGCGAGACATAACGCCAATATACTGGGGTCCCCGGGCTCTCCCTTAGGAGATCTAACTGGATGCCTGTTGTGCCAACATTTGACACACATGGGCTTGGGCTGCTCCTGTCCCTCTCTCTTTTTGACTATAGGCATCCCCAATACGTCACCTTTAGTTGTCATCTCACTACGACTTGTCCGGTATACTAGCTCTCGACCACACCACGATCCCCATTCATTCCACCATTGTTATGTACACTCATGGATAGTTATTTTTCCATCCAGAGAAACACAGCCACTATTGTGAACTGTTTCACATGTGAGTGTGGGAATTTCCTCTCCATACCTCTGATTTATACTCCCTCTCACCCTTTCTTCCCCCCTCTCCCCCTTCCTCTCACTCCAACCAGCGACCCTGCTGCTTCCCACTACTGGCCACTATAACCACCAGTTTCTCCTTTTCTCTACTCAGCACACACACCTCCCGGCATACCCTGACCTTTCTCAGCCCTTTGATTGTTTATTATCTATGCACCATTACATTACAGGTGCTTCCTCTCTCGCGAATGAGCAAGTTCTTTGGACGTCACGGTTGGGGCCATCTGACCCCCCCCTTCTAGGTGAGTCCATTTTCCAATATGAAAGGGACACATGCATTATGATACTCCTGTGGCGGTGCACCTCTGTCCACCATCGCAGGCTAGTACTCCACAAATGGTTACACCGCTAGTTGACATTGGTCACAACTACATGTATTGATTGTTGAAGCAAATCTTAATGCTTTGGAGATTATTTCCAGTTTGATATGTGCAACCCTGTTTTTAACTGTTTTTAACCACCTGTCCTGCAACGTTGCCCATCCTAGGGCATCACATGTTCACTGACCTTAAACTATTGTGGTCTCTTAAACCTGTTGTCTTACTTGTCTTTTGCCCCCCGCAGGTGTTTTCCAGAAGGTATATTCAACTTCATCTAGTTTTTTTAATTTCCAACCTCTACACAGGACTACCACACAAGTCCAGAACATAGGGGAGGGAACAACTGGTATACACACTATCACCACCCCCTCTAGAGAAGATGAGGATCTCCCGGTCCTTAAGAAATGCCAAGATCCTATTGGATGATTTAGGGCATGAAACATGTCGACCACCCCATTTTCACATACATAACCCTGAGCTCAAGTGGGTATAATTTCCCCTCTTCAGCTTCTCAGTCGGTTGTTTTTACTTATAGCATAGGAACCCAGTGAATAAAATTTGTCCTTTGGGATTCGTGTAGCTAATTTTAATTCACACTTTCCTCTTTCCCACCTCTACTCTTTACACGCACGCCCCACCACATCCGTCGAGCTTCACGTTGGCAACCAGAGAAGACCTCCAGCAAAGAGCCCCCTTGCAGGGCCCGTAGGGCATTGCAGCGCTGGCCCAACGAGGAGCTGCCCAATGATGAAGCATGACACCCTCCGGGGTGTGTGAGGGCCCTTGCTCCTAATTGAAGCTACTCCACCTTCGGTTTCCCTTTGTCCAAAGGAACACCTGGATCCCTCCCCCCTCCCCTTCCTACCACCTAGGAACAGCATACCATTGCTTTCTGTCAGTTACCTGGGGTCTGCATGCTATCACTGGCAATTTCTTCGGGCCGCATCCCAATCCATAACTTTTCAACCACTATGCCACCTCAGTTTGAGCCAGGCCATATGAAAATCAGTCTTGACAATGTTTCTCATGGGAACATACCAGCCTGAACTGTCAGGCCAGGCTCTCCCTGAACTGAAACACAAGCAACCCAGAACTGGTTTTGCCCTTGCTATGGGCTCTTCGGCCGGGTGTAGCTTGGTTCCAGTTCCACTGTGAGCTCTGGATCCACTTCTGGGCATACCCGGCCCACTTAGAGAGTCAAATGCAAAAATAACAACGTGATGGATGGATGGCAGTCAACCTAGGTGCTCAAGGATTTTAGCTGTTTACAGCAAGGTTTGGTTGCAGGGTTGGCCCTTGGCTAGGCCCTCCACCTAACCCACCATGGACACGGTTTTAGAGTCTGTATCTTTAATTGATTTTTGTTGGTAGTTCTCAGAAGAACATTTTGGGGGGATTTTTATTTTGGGGGCTGTTTTGTCTTTTGTTTGTAATTTAGCATCTTTTGTTATCAACTGTTGTAGCAAACATCCACTATTAAACATTTTTTGTTTAATTAATAGAAGTTCTGGAAAATGTATTCCATCATCTCTTTCCCAATCTGTTTGTTCTGCTCACACACCATTTGTGGACCTTTTACTCCATGCAATAGAATCTGAGGTGCTGATTGACTTCTTGTTTTCCCTTGTTCCATATCTCTGCAGGAGCACTTTGCAGACTTACCTCTTGCACTTCCTTACTCGATGTCTCTCTCCACCACTTTGAGTACTTTCAGTTTGCAGTGACTCATGATTGCTGATGTCCCACATGGGTAGTGACATGCCATACCCCTGCTTATTTTTGCCACAGATGTTAAATGTGTACATTGAGTGTTTTTCTCTCCCAGTAGATGACAGAAGAACTCTCAGACATCAGAGTCCTTGGTTCCTTTTGCTACCTCTTCAGTATCCTCCAGACTATGCACATCTTTTTCCTTCTCATTTGCAGCAGTAAATGATAGGACTGGAATCTCTTCTTCTCCAGATTGTGCCATTCTGAGTACCAGCAGCACCTGAAGATCTCTTACTTCTCACACAATGATATATGTGCCCCCTGTTAACAAGGGCAAAGCACTTTTCTGTGGTGGAAGGATATCTGAGATCTCAGCAAATAAGAAGCTCAGAATGCAATTCAAAATGTAAAATAGTCCTGCAACAAGACAAGAAGTGTGCATACTATATTGGAAATCCACCGCCCTATGCTATGTAAGTTGGGTTCACTGTCTTGTGACAGAGGCCACAGACTTGGTGCACTTAAAAAAAGTTGCTTTTAGCATCAACCCTCTTAATGTGGAGCCAGGGCACAATTAAGTGGTCAATTTTATGGGGCCAAAGTTGAGATATTTGATTGTATATGGCCCCAAAATGTTGCCCATAGGTTTTGAGATAATAACATTTGAATAGGTACTGAGTTGGCTTGAAATGGTAAACATTTTTTTATATTTTGGCATTCAATTCAATTCAAAATTCTTTATTCGGCCAAACAAAATAGAAGATAAAAGCACATGATATCAAAATACAAATCCACAGTGAAACAATAGTAAGAAACCAAATTTACATTAATTTAAAAAACACTTCAAAGTGTGATTACGTCAGTGTATTTTAGGTCTCCGACTTCATCGTATAACCAAGTAAAAAAATGCAAACACAGGCACAAACAGAAACACGGACACATATATACTATAATAAATCAAGCAATTTAGGAGGACAAAAACCTCAAATAGCGTCTGTGGAATTAAGGGGATTTTTAAATTAATGGATCCTGCCCTGAGATGGAAAAGAAGAGATCAATCCCATCTTGTGAGGTCTAAAGACAGACACATAAAAAGATGCTAGCCTTTAGCAAGTAAACCCTAGTGCAGGTATTCCAAGCTGCCTGCAGATCCAATACCATGACACCAAGGTGAATGGGGTGGTAAGAAAATGCATGTTTTGCAAAAAACTTTGGCATACTGAATGTTGGAGCAGATTTACTAAGATTTTCTTTTAGAGTTGCATCACTTTTGTGGCGCAGCCCAACATAAATTCATATATGTTATTTACTAAGCCATGCAAAGCCACATTGCATGGCTTTGTATGGGTTAGTAAATACAAAGTATTGCAAGGCAGTGCAGAGTGCTGACTTTACCTACCTTGTGTTGTAAAGGCGTTTTAGTGGTAAAGCATGGGTGTTCTCTTTCATCAAACCATGGATTGTGAGCCAAACACAGATTTATAAAGACATGTAAACCTGGGAATTTGTTAAAATGTTATGGCTTCCCTATTAAGCCATAACACAGAGAAATATCTTTATGTGTCCTCATTATTTCCTCTTTCCACATGTACAGTATTTTACAGTACACATATCATTAAGGATTGTTTTTGTGCAGTGAGGTGTCCCTTTCTGCACAAAAACAATCCTCGTTGAAACGCAGACATGTTCTAGCTCTATGTAGCACACATTGCATCAGCGCTAGAAGGTAGTAGAAATGTGCTATATCTTCGTTGATATGACGTAATGCTGCTGTCTACCTTTCACACAATGCAGCACAGCAACTATGCTTCCTGCCCAGCGCTCTGTGAAAAATTTGTAAATCTGCCCCAATGTACCTAGCATGGGCTGTTGACCTGTGGTGGATGGGCGCATGGCCTGGGCAACTGCTGCAGCTCGTTATGGGTACATGGCAATTGAAAGCAGTATATAGTACATTACAAAAAAGTGGTCACTGACATAATATCGATAGATACAATACTGAAAAACCAAAAATATAAATGTTTACCTATATCGAAAACAAAAATATCAGAAACAAAAATATCATTAACTTTACCTAAATATATAATATATCCAAAATATCAATTCACACAATATCGACTTCAATATTATCAACAAAATAATTAAATAATCATTAATAAATAGAAAAAACACTGTTTACATAAAACAATTACTTCAATTACATCTAAAACTTGTTATTCACATATTTAAATTAAATAGAAATGTATTACATCAAGAAAATATTTTCAATTCACCTAAAAAATATATAAATCTAATATATTATTAATACACCCCCAAAAAAATTTGCATTAACTACAAACATTTAAACCCCAACCTAAATATAAAAAAATATAAGTATAAATAAAGTGAGGTCCAAAAATATCAAACTATATATCATACATCAAAAAAAACAACTAAATTAGTGTTTACTGTAGAAGGGATCAACTGATAAAAAGAATTCAAACTAAACTAAACCGACAAATAAAATAAAACTATAAACAACTTTAACCAATGAAATCAAACAAACAATTAAATCAACAATATAAAAGGCATACTCATTTAAACAACTAAATACTTCAAATAGGACAAATGCTGCAGGACAAGGAAGCTCTGCTGGATTCTATCACCAGGCCATTAAAGAAGAAATATATGCATCTCAACAACAACCTAACTGTTGGACCTGGCCGTTTTTTTGCAGGGTTATCCCCAAACCTTTTGCCTTCCTCCTGTGTTTTTCTGACTTTATTTTTCCTGGTTTTAGGATTCTGGCCACTTTATCACTGCTGACCAGTGCTAAAGTGCCAGTGCTCCTTAATTGGTGATTGGCTTATCCATGATTTGCATATTTTGTCATTATAATGTGTTATTTTTAATGTGACATGTAATGGTGTGTCATATATGTGACCTAAGATTTATGTCTTACATGTTTGTAATGTTATGTGTTTCAAACAAAATTCATTGTGATTGTTCATTGAAATAATAACTTGAACTTATTTACTGATTCTTGATGAAATTGAATCTTTAAGAGATAAATGAAATAATAAAACAAGTCTTTTTTCAGTCACTATGAGTGTCACGTGTGATTGGGGAGAGTTATTTGTAGAATAAGTATCAGTATTGGCAATTGTGTTGTTGTCATTGTATTGAATTTGCCTAGCCTTGCTGATTAGGGCCAGAACCCTTTATTGTTTTGAACTTTTAGAAAGTGGGCATTTTCTTGTTTAAGCATTCTGTCCCTCTGCCTGTCTGTAAATGCATGTCTGGGTTAGGATGATATGGGCTCTTGTGCATACGCTCTAGGCAGTCACACATGGGGAGCTGAGGTGTGCCTTGCATATCCTGATGGGCCATCACCAGGCTGATGGGCCTTCCTGTGCTAGAGAGGAGGGAGGAGTTGTCACTGACACCTGAATAGGGCTGTGCCTGTCCTCACACAAAGCTGTCTCCACCCCCATGTAGCATGTCTGAAGCCAGGTCAGAGACAGGCAGGATCTTGAGCACTACAAAGACTTTCCTTTGAAATTTGCCTAATTCAAAGGCAGGAAGCGGTATAAGTATTGGACCTCTGACACTCTACATCAGAACACTTCTGGACTAAAGGACATTCTGCCACGAAGAAGAGCTAGATGCTGTAGAAGAGACTCGCACTCTGTCTGTTGCTTTACTCTGCTCGCCTGCTTCTTGCTGCTTCTGTCCTAGAGTGAAAAGGACTGGACTTTGCTTCCAAGGTTCTCCAAGGGCTTGTGTGTGCTTGTCTCATGTTAAGAAGTCTCAGGACCATCAAAGACTTCACTAGCATCTTGCTAACAGCATCTGGACTTCTCTGCTGGGAGTCCTGATTGCCAAGTGGTGCCAACTGCAGTTCCTGGGCCCTTGGAATTCTGTAGCTGGTGCTGCATATATAGAAAAGCAACTTCAATGCCGTCAGCGACACCGCTGCTTGCACCTCCACGGGGCATTTCTCAAGAAGTGCACGACGCACTGCCCTGATTTACACCGCAGCCCCAACCTCTCCAATGACAGCAATTTGCACCGATGCCACTGCCTGCACCAGAGCCCAGGGCACCGCTCATGAAGTGCATGACACACCACCCCGACTTACAGCGCAGCCCTGACACCTATCCGTGTAAGTGCCTCCACCGCATCATCGCAGAGTCAATAACCGACATGGGTGACCTCCCGAACTCATTGACACTGCACCATCACAAGGAACCAATGCCACTTCACCTCCCCTCCAACAGTAAGGAACTGATGCCTCACCTCCCCTGCATAGCAGTAAGGAACCGACGCCTCACCTCCCCTGTGGAAGTTAGATACCGACACCACACCAGCACCAGCGACGCCTCACCTCCCTGAAACTGTGCAATGCCTTTGTATTCATCGCTTTCAAGGTACTGTAGTTGGGGGTCCATGTGACTCCATAGCTGGCCCGCACTCCTCACTGTCGGCACCGAACTATTGAATTAGTACCTGGTCCGACGTCAAGATAGACTCAATTGGAGGTATTGTTTTCTAGGAGCTATATTTTCACAGTAATCCTTCTAAAAATAATATCGCGATTTGTATATGTTGGATTTTTTGTCGTTTTTGGTCTTGTTTTATTCAGATAAATATTGGCTATTTTTCTAAATTGATTTGGCGTCTTTTTGTAGTGCTTTCACTGTGTTACTGTGTGGGTATGTACAAATGCTTTACACAGTGCCTCTCAGATAAGCCTGACTGCTCGTGCCAGGCTGCCAAGGGGATGAGCAGGTATTATGTTAGCTGTGTATTTCCCTTACCCTGACTGGAGTGAGGGTCCCTACTCAGACAGGGTATTAAACATTGCCAACTAGAGACCCATGGGCTTGTTTACAAACCCCTTGTCCTGCTGGTGCATCACTTTTAATATGGAAAAAAGTGAAGTACCGGTGGCGTGAGGGGCTTGTAAATAAGCCCCCCAATTTCTAATATTAATCACCTAAGTGAAACATATATTTAAACTAAAACATAACTGTAATAAAACGTAAATGACCTAATAAATATTAACACACTCTTCAACTTCTATCTTTTTACATTGACTTCCATAAAGAAAAAATCTATGATTTGAAAACCTATAAACTGTAAAAAAAAAAAAACTATCACAGACCAGCAAAAAGATATAAGAAAGTAAGTATACATAAATTATTTAAAAAGTATAAACTCACCCAAATAGCAAGCAAAAATAAGCTTAACAACTTCAATCTCTACAACCTACAGACAAAATAAATATTTAAAATGAAAAATAAATTTTCTTTTGATTCAACAGAATATAAAGCACCTGCTCCACATTAAAACACCCCAATGGAAATCTGCAAAACTGTGTGAAACATCTAAACAGAACATACATGTAAATATACGAAATAGAAGTAGTTAGATTTTTTTTACAAGTTAATAAAAAAATGCAACAGCTAAAATCTAAAATATATTTATACTATTAAACTACTTTTAGATACAATGACAGAAGTTGCCAAAATTATTAACTCACTGGCAGGAAAGCAGTTACTAAATCACATGGACCAAGAACGTAGATCATCAGAAAACCTAAATTGGAAAACTACTAAACATTATTTTAAGGCATGCTATGGGAGTGTAACTACATAAGATGATGTTTTTCTTCATGTGAGTAAGCACAACCACCCACCAAATGTGACAGACATAGAAGTAAGAGACATATTGCGAGATACAAGAGAGGCAAGCACTAGCTCCCAGGAACCCAGAAGCAAAATCCTTAAAGGAATACTACCTAAAGTCTCCGAACACATACCAGGCCAATACCACATATACCCACTTTAAAACGTTTAATTAGGCAAGCTAAAAAAAGAACACCAGTGATATCCCAGGTGCCCCTAGAAGATACCAAGACATACACTTACCTGAACATTTAACAGTTACACATAATGAGGAACTTTTCCTTTTTTATGACAACCTAAATAATGAGAAATGAATCCTAATATTCTCTACAGCAAACAACGTAATAAAGCTTAGCCAATGTCAAACCTGGATGATAGATGGAACCTTCAAAATATGTCTTAAACCATTCACTCAGATATGCACCATACATGGTGAACATCACAACACAAATATTCTTTTAATATATGCCTTACTACCAAATAAACAAAGCAGCACTTACTATGAGCAATTGAACCACTTAAGCATAAAGCAATAAAACAACTACCCCCAAAAATAATCATAGACTTTGAGCAATCTATGATTCAATACATTTTAAAAATATACCACCACACAGCCATACATGGCTGTCACCAGTGTAGCAGGGGTGGGGGGGTTTGTTGGGAGTTATACATTGCATTGTTCATCAATGATTACACTATGGCAGCCTCCTAGGGGCGGATTGACTATGGGGTCGATTCCGATTCGGGCCGGAAAAAGCACCGACCGACTCGGAGCCGGAATTAATTCCGACCGACACGTACCTGTGGCGCCCGACACGCCAAGTACGATGCAAGGCGTGCAAAATCCGACCCACACGTACTGAACCCAAGCCGAACGACCGAGCCGCATGGAAAACAGCAATCCGGCCGGAAAAACACGCGAATCGAACCGACCGACACGCACCCGGAACAAATCCAACCGAAACGTACACGCGAACTCCAAACCGCAAAGTACGATGCAAGGCGCGAAAACCACGACCGAGTCGTATGGAGGACAAGCCGTACGACCGACACGCATACAAAACTGCGAGCTGAAGTAACACAAAACACCACGACCGACGCGTACGCAGCATAGAAAACTGCACAAACACAGCATGAACGAAACGGAGAAGACCGTACGAGACAACTGCAGGGTCCGACTCGGTCACAAGAACGTTTCCAACATGCACAGAAAGTACTAAGGAAAAATACACAAAAAAAGGCCAAACAAGCAATTACAAAGCCAATAAATCCTGGGGGGGGTTGGGGACAGAGAACAAAGACACACCCACAACTCCACCCATATAAAGGACACAAATCCCAACCATGATCCTTTGCAAATGCTATTCTACTGCCAGCACTCAACAGACAGCAACCACACACCCACAGCTCATCCCTCACACAAGCCACACACCATCAGCACACCAACAAATAGCTACCTCACATACACCCAGCAAAACACACACTCACACACCCTCACCTGCACACCAACACACACATCACTCACCATCACCACCCATCACCATGCCCCCAAAGAAGAATCACAAGTTCCTAGATTGTGAATTGGAAGTCCTGGTAGACGAGATCCTCAGGGTAGAGCCACAGCTGTTTGGCACACTGGTCCAACAGACACCCATCTCCCAGAAAACCAAGATGTTGGAGAGGATCATCAACAGGGTGAATGCACAATCACCATGTCTGCGCACAAAGACTGACATCCAGAACAGGTGGTATGACGTGCGCAGGAGGGTACGGGAGCTGCTGAAGAAGGACTACCTCCTGAGCCAATACACCGGCAGTGGCCCTCCTGCCAAGCCAGTATACCTCAGGCCCTGGGAGGAGAAGGTGCGGGCCATCCTTCCGCCAGTGAGCGTCTATGGACTAGAAAACATCCCAGAGCCTGGTGAGTACACAACAAATGTACACAATATTCTGCCACAATACACACACACATCACTGTCAAGGGGAGAGTCAAACCATGCACTCTTAGCAATTACACAGCAACCAGAACAGAATCATCCCAAAATGTGTATGTCAGTCAGATAAACACAACACATGCCATCTCAAAGTTACATTTAACCGTGTCATCACATGTACAAACACAACTACAACTACAGCTAGGCAGTGGCACAAATATAACTAACAAACACATCCAGACATGTAGCCACCACTACAACACCAACACACAGTGAAGACCACTGAAAGAAAGGAATTCTGTGTATGCTGGGCAAGTCAGTATAGCCAATAGCATCATGGGAGTCGTAGTCACAGATATTGCTCACCCCCACAACTGTCCCATCAACACCACCATGAACCATGCGCACATCACAGGGAGTGGAAAAGGACTCACAAGATGGCTGACACTGGCTACTGCTGTGGGGAGCACAAGGCCCTGCTGGCAACTGAGCAACAACCAACAGCAGGACACCACTGACTGACATCCTGAGAGACAACTTCCAATCCCTGCAATGGAAGCACGTTCCATGGTGGGATATCTGGCTGGGTGGGAAGGAGGACTCACAGCACTGACCATAGTCACAAGCACCTCCCCTCACACACCCCCTCAACACAAACTCCACATAACCCACCTGGGAGAATGCAATGCCTCACATCCTAACTCAAGATCCCACAAAGAACCACCACCCTGGGTTATGTTGTGTGAAGCACAGGGACACTCTTGGGACTTTTAGCCAAACAACTGCCAGGACAACACTCCCAGCCATCCTGTCAGCACAGGCAGCCCACCCCACAGGGAAGCAGAGTCAAAAGGAAGGAAGCATGGGCATGCTGGGAAGGGGGTGGAGGCAATAGCATGATGGGAGTAGTAGGCACAGATATTGCTCAGCCTCACAACTGGCCCATCAACACCACCCTGAACCATGCTCACATCACAGGGAGTGGAAAACAACTGACAAGATGGCTGACACTGGCTACTGCTGTGGGGAGCACAAGGCCCTGCTGGCAACTGTGCACCAACAAACAGCAGGACACCACTGACTGACATCCTGAAAGACAACTTCCACTCCCTGCAATGCAAGCACATTCCATGGTGGGATATCTGGCTGGGTGGGAAGGAGGACTTGCAGCACTGACCATAGTCACAAGCACCTCCCCTCACACACCCCCTCAACACATACTCCACATAACCCACCTGGGAGAATGCAATGCCTCACATCCTAACTCAAGATCCCACAAAGAACCTCCACCCTGGGTTATGTTGTGTGAAGCACAGGGACACTCTTGGGACTTTTAGCCAAACAACTGCCAGGACAACACTCCCAGCCATCCTGTCAGCACAGGCAGCCCACCCCACAGGGAAGCAGAGTCAAAAGGAAGGAAGGATGGGCATGCTGGGAAGTGGGGTGGAGGCAATAGCATGATGGGAGTCGTAGTCACAGCTCAACATCCCCCACCACATGGCCCAGCAAGCTCACACTCACGCATGCACATCCCACAGAGAGTGGAAAGGCCCATCAAAGATGTCTGAGACTGTTGCTGTGTTGTGGGGAGCACAAGGGCATGCTGGGAACTGCACACCAACCAACAGCAAGACACCACTGTCAGCCATCTTGCCATTGCTCTCACACCCACACACACTGAACTCCCCACAAAAGCAAGTAAGTATGGGAATGCTGGGAAGTGGGGTGGAGGCAATAGCATGATGGGAGTCATAGTCACAGACATAGCTCACCCCCACAACTGTCCCATCAACACCACCCTGAACCATGCTCACATCACAGGCAGTGGAAAACAACTGACAAGATGGCTGACACTGGCTACTGTTGTGGGGAGCACAAGGCCCTGCTGGCAACTGTGCAACAACCAACAGCAGGACACCACTGACTGACATCCTGAAAGACAACTTCCACTCCCTGCAATGGAAACACGTTCCATGGTGGGATATATGGCTGGGTGGGAAGGAGGACTCGCAGCACTGACCATAGTCACAAGCACCTCCCCTCACACACCCCCTCAACACAAACTCCACATAACCCACCTGGGAGAATGCAATGCCTCACATCCTAACTCAAGATCCCACAAGGAACCACCACCCTGGGTTATGTTGTGTGAAGCACAGGGACACTCTTGGGACTTTTAGCCAAACAACTGCCAGGACAACACTCCCAGCCATCCTGTCAGCACAGGCAGCCTACCCCACAGGGAAGCAGAGTCAAAAGGAAGGAAGCATGGGCATGCTGGGAAGGGGGTGGAGGCAATAGCATGATGGGAGTAGTAGGCACAGATATTGCTCAGCCTCACAACTGGCCCATCAACACCACCCTGAACCATGCTCACATCACAGGGAGTGGAAAACAACTGACAAGATGGCTGACTCTGGCTACTGCTGTGGGGAGCACAAGGCCCTGCTGGCAACTGTGCAACAACCAACAGCAGGACACCACTGACTGACATCCTGAAAGACAACTTTCACTCCCTGCAATGCAAGCACAGTCCATGGTGGGATAACTGACTGGCTGGGTGGGAAGGAGGGCCGGCTGTCAACCAAATACAACCAATGCAGACCATGTTCACACCCCAACAAATACATAGAAATGCCCAAATAATGCAGGACAATGTGCTACACCAATATCAACCCCTGACTGTGACAACTTAGGACAATGCAATGTACAGGCCCGCACCCAGAGGCACAGTCACAACTGTCAGGTGTGTCAACCATTGATGCCTGCAGAAACATAACATACATTGTGTGTGTCTCCCAAAAACAGGTGATGATGGGGACACAGCAGCAGACGCTGAGGAGTCCCAGTCCCAGGCTCAAGAGGATACGGAGCTCACTGGTGTCGTACAGCCTCTGCCCTCCTCGGATGAAGAAGACCAACCTGGCACCTCCGGTGCAAGTCAACATGCAGCACCAGCAGGACCACCAGCTGCAGCACCAGCAGGACCACCAGCTGCACCCCCTGCACCCACCCCTCCAACGACTGTCACCACAAATACCATCCCTGCCGACATGGACAGAACAAGGAGCACCACCAGCACAGGGACCCTGGACCAACGTGGGGCCATGGACACCACCACCACCACCAACCCCCAAGGGGGACCAGGGTCATCTGTGCGTGCCACTGCACGCACTGCACATGTCGGCAGGGGTGGTGGGAGGGTGGGAGACAGAGGTCGCTGCTTGCAGAGGTGTCTGGTGTGCATGATGACCCACAACTGGTACGCATAGCCGATGCGTACCAGTCCAGCACCGGAGATCTCAGCCAGGTAGTGGGGCTCCTCAGAGACATGAAACAGCAGCAGGCTGCCCATCATGCCCGCTTGGACTCACACATGTCCCGCGTGGAGTCCAAGTGGGACACACTGCAAGAGATGACGGCGGTGCATAGGGACATATTACAATGCCTCCGCCAGATGAACAGCAACCAGTCTACACCTCCCTGTGTGCCAACAACATCTGGTGCTGAACAAACTGCAACTGCCACAGGGAGGGAGGATGACTCTGGCAGAGAGTCCCCTGCACCGCAGCAGCCTGTACTTGAGGGGCCCCCCAAAGAAGAGGGGTCGTCCGAGGAGGGGCAAGTGAGAGGCCGATGGCCAAGTGCAACCCCAGGAAGCCTGAACCTGTTCTGGATGTTCACCTTTGTGCACAAACTGTTCACCCTGTTGACGGCAACACAACTCCCACACATGACATGGGGAGTACAAGTTGGACCAATGTCTCAGACAACTGTGGCCCCGATACTGGGGATTTTGTCTACCAGGACTTTCAATTCACCTAGGAACTTCTGATTGCAATATAAATGTACAGCACTAACCATCCTATGCACTATTCACACAAATGTATCACAATAAACACACTAATACACCATACTTGCCTCTGTTGTGATTCCAACGTGGGTGCTGTCATGGGGATGATGAACTGCAAAATTACACTGTGTATGCGAACTGCAACAGCAAGTACAACACAGGCATGTGAGTAATGGCAACGTGACACATATGAGGGAGACACACCACCAGGGCTACACAACACATACACACCTAGGCCATCTGACTCATTGCCTACACTGATGTTGCCAGGAAAGACGGTGCAATGCACAGACACCACACCTATTCCCAGTTGTAGTCAAGTAGCCCACAGGTGCAGTAAGCAAATGGCAGTCAAAAGTGTGACCACAGACAACGCACATCACAAAGTGAAGCACAGGTTTATTACACAGTTGCAACATGTCGTAACCACTACAGATGCAAGGTAATCCCACCTGGCAGCGGGCACACAGTCAACAACTGTAGAAGGAAGGATGTCCATGGGTGTGGCGCACATCACCTGTAGGGACACAACAGCTACCACCCTGGAAGTACAATCACGTCGTCGGTGGACACAGTTGACCAAACGAATCTGAAAGTACCCTGTGAAGGACAGAAATGACACACAGTCAAAAGCAATGGAGAACAGGACAGAACAGCAAAACTCATGCACAATACATGTTACAAGATACCCACCCAGAACCAAGTTAGCATGTCAACACTGTTGGGGAGTACAGACCACCTGTAAGCACACATCGCTACACACATCCAGTCAAGTAGCCCATGGACACACTCCAACAGCACCAGAGCACCACCTACACATATCATGCCAACTCACATCATTGACATGACACCTCAGGATACTCACATTCAGCTAAAGAAGTTGGTGATGAGCTGTGTGCGGACATCACCCTCATCATCATCATCATCATCACTGGCATCGTGGTCCAGGCCAGGATCCTCCACAGGTGGCGGATGTTGGTCATTGTCATCCTGGATGAGAGGCAACTCCTTCCGCACTGCCAGGTTGTGGAGCATGCAGCAGACGATGATAATCTTGCACACCTTCGCTGGGGCATATGGGAGAGACCCTCCTGTCTTGTCGAGGCAGCGGAAGCGGCTCTTCAGGAGACCAAATGTCCGCTCAATCACTCTCCTGGTCCGACCATGTGCCTCATTGTAGCGCATCTGGGCTGGTGTCACAGGGTTCCTGAGGGGTGTCAGCAACCACGGCATGTTGGGGTATCCCGAGTCACCTACGGACAGACAAGTGCACATTAGCTGACTTGGAAAAGTGGGCGGAATACTACAGATCAGATCACACACAATGGCACAAAGTCAGTACACACCGACAAGCCAGGCACGCTGGTTCTGCATCTGTGCCATCATCCTGGGGATGCGACTACTCCTCATCACAAAGGCATCGTGTGCTGAACCAGGGAAACGGGCACACACATGTGAGATGGTCATATCTGCAAGACACACCACCAGTGCATTGACCGAGTGGTAGTGCTTGCGGTTACGGTTGCCTGCTCCTGGGCCTGTGGTGGTACCAAAGCCACATGTGTCCCATCAATGGAGCAAATGACATGCGGCATCCTCCCCAGGGCATAGAAGTCACTCTTCACGTCAGTGAGTCGTTGCAGTCTAGGGAAATAGATGTACCGGTTCAGGTATAGCAACATTGCCTCCAAAACATCGCGGAGCACACGGCTCAACATGGTCTGTGACATCCCACCAGCAGTCGCCACAGTATGTTGGAAGGTACCGGTGGCAAAGAAGTGTAGGGCTGCCATCACCTTCACCTTGGGGGTCAGCGCTGTAGGATACGGCCGGCCAGGCTGCAAATGTGGGGCCAACTGCACTGCCAAATCCTCAATCAGCTGCCTGGTGAAGCGGTACCGTCGGATGCTGTCCCGTTCCACCATCGTTGCCAGGTCTGGGAATGGTCTATGGACAGCAGGAGCCCTGCAGTGCAGAGGAGAAGAAAGCAAGATTGTCAGTCACCCCACATATGCGGCATTGAACACACTCAATATCACATCATACATCATTATGAGGCACAACTACATGAAGTGTGCAGTTCCGTAAGGACATGTATGGTACATACATGGCCAACATCTGTCATCACGGTTCAACAAGTGGCATCAATAAGTCCCAGGTTGGCCCATTGGATATCATGAGGCCGTGTCACAGTTCCCATCTCCTGCTGCCATGTCACAATCACCCCCCACAGTGACATGTGAGGACAGATGTGCCCCAGGCATCACAGCTCAACGACAGGTACATTCCCAGGGACCCTGTATTGCCACATGGACACTGGCATTACATGGAGTATCATGTATACACCACAGCAAAACAACCATGACCCCCACAGGTAGTGGTTCCACTTGCATCTGCAGGACAGACATGGACGTCTGTGACACACACACGCACAACATCAAAGTCCATGCACACACAACGTGGATGTGGAGACTGTCTCCCATTGTGCACATGAAATCAGAGACATTGTAAACACTACATGCACACAGACTGTGGAGGACCATCACTATTGTGCCACTGGGACACCCTGGCTCAAACATACCGTCCCACATGGGACTCACGGGGTATGTGACATGACATACACATACACCACCGTGAAATGTGACCATGGCACATGCACAGATATGAACAGTTGCACATCACAGTGGTCATGTACACGTAACACCCAGGATCCTGTCCCCATGAACACGTGCACAGCCTGGGGGTGGCTGCCCCCAGGTGACACCCACAGGACAACATGTACACCAACATACATACAATAGGAAATGCAGCCTTACATGCCTTATGATACAGTTTGGACAGGCTGTGGTGTTGTAGGTGTGCCCCTCACTCCCTGGGAGCTATCTGTGGCTGGCATATGTTCATCTGAGACAGGCATGGTGACATATGCCAGTCACTTGTACGGTAATGCGTTGAACAGCAATGGACCGATCGGTGCACCCGGCCGGCCCATTGCATTCAATGTGTGCGGGTACGCGTTGTACCCCTGTACGCGTTGTACCGCAATGGACCGATCGGTGCACCCGGCCGGCCCATTGCATTCAATGTGTGCGGGTACGCGTTGTACCCCTGTACGCGTTGTACCGCAATGGACCGATCGGTGCACCCGGCCGGCCCATTGCATTCAATGTGTGCGTGGTACGCGTTGTACCCCTGTACGCGTTGAACAGCAATGGACCGATCGGTGCGCCCGGCCGGCCCATTGCATTCAATGTGTGCGGTACGCGTTGTACCCCTGTATGCGTTGTACCGCAATGGACCGATCGGTGCACCCGGCCGGCCCATTGCATTCAATGTGTGCGGGTACGCGTTGTACCCCTGTACGCGTTGTACCGCAATGGACCGATCGGTGCACCCGGCCGGCCCATTGCATTCAATGTGTCGGGTACGCGTTGTACCCCTGTACCGCGTTGAACAGCAATGGACCGATCGGTGCGCCCAGCCGGCCCATTGCATTCAATGTGTGCGGGTACGCATTGTACCCCTGTACGCGTTGTACCGCAATGGACCGATCGGTGCACTCGGCCGGCCCATTGCATTCAATGTGTCGCGGTGCACGCGTTATACCCCTGTACGCGTTGAACAGCAATGGACCAATCGGTGCGCCCGGCCGGCCCATTGCATTCAATGTGTGCGGGCACGCGTTGTACCTATGCACGCGTTGTACCGCAATGGACCGATCGGTGCACCCGGCCGGCCCATTGCATTCAATGTGTCGGGTCCGCGTTGTACCCCTGTACGGCGTTAGTACCGCAATGGACCGATCGGTGCACCCGGCCGGCCCATTGCATTCAATGTGTGCGGGTACGCGTTGTACCCCTGTACGCGTTGAACAGCAATGGACCGATCGGTGCGCCCAGCCGGCCCATTGCATTCAATGTGTGCGGGTACGCGTTGTACCCCTGTACGCGTTGTACCGCAATGGACCGATCGGTGCACCCGGCCGGCCCATTGCATTCAATGTGTGCGGGTATGCGTTGTACCCCTGTACGCGTTGTACCGCAATGGACTGATCGGTGCGCACCCATTGTCAATGGCCTAGCCTGGCAACGGACGCGTTTTCGAAATTCGAACGAGTCGGTTGCTGGAAATTCAGTTGGTCACCCACAACAATGTTGCAAAATCATGTATGTCATGAAGTTGAAGATTTGAAGGATGCTGTGGGCGTGTATTGGTGCTGCTATTCCATGGATTGGCCAGATTCAGAAGATGCAAACGACTTGGACCTATCACTTTGGACACATGGGACAGTATCTGCCTCTGCAGCACATATATATTGCTGGCTGTTCCCCTGAGAGCTCACTTGCCTGCACTACATGCTCCAGGACGACATCTGCACTGCACTGCTGCTGTCTCTGCCCCCTCTGGACCCTGCAATGGCATGTACTGTGGAGAGAGCCCCAGCCTTCAGCCTTGAGGAGAACCAGGCCCTGCTGGACAGCCTACTTCCACAGTACAGCAAGCTGTATGGGACACCAGGGTAGCAGGTGAGTGTTCTGTGCACTGCCTTTCTGAATGTGCATTTTGTCTGACTAGCAAGGCTGAAAGTCTGCACGCCACTGGCTAGCAGGCTCACTGAGTAGTTGTCACCCCCCATAGTGTGTAGTGACATGCACTGGACAGGTATGGTGCAGTGACAGTGCATTTGAACAAGGTTTTACTTCCCATGCAATGATACCATGTAGTGACTTCTGGCAAACTGTCCATGGGCAGCGTTGCACTGCCTGTGTACATCATGTGCCCCTGTGATTGAGACATGTATATACAACTGTGTCATGCACGGATATGTTGCATGTGTAGTAATGGCCTTTTCACTTTGTCATCCTGACAGGTTAATGCCCATCGGAAGCAGGAGATCTGGAAGGACATCGTCCGGGCTGTCCGGTCCGTGGGGGTCTACAAGCGCCGGATCCGCAACTGCCAGAAGAGGTGGCAGGACCTTCAGGGCTGGACCCGGAGGATTGCATGGGTCCAGCTGAAGCTGTCGCCTCCTCGCAGGAGGGGCGGAACACGGACCCTGACCCCCCACATGCTCCAGATCCTGGCGGTGGTGTTTCCAGACGTGGATGGGCAGCTGAAGGCCAGACAGCAGCAAGGAGGGGGTGAGTCAAAGACTGCACTGTGAACTCTGTATTACATGCTATGTGCCCTCCTCTGGCCTGGTTAAAGTGCCGCAGTACAGCAGTCATGTTGTCCAGGAGCCATGTCCCTCTATTGTGCACTGCCCACTCCTCATCTGATACCCAGGTGTGGCCCTTACATTCAGGGAATTGTGTCACTTGGGACTGTGTCCTTGCAGTTTGCTTCACTCAAGGTGGGGGACAGCATCTGTTTCCCTAACTCTGTTGAGGGCATCATGGGTGGGTCCATTGTTCACACAACGCCTGTGTTCGGACATGTAATCTGGGTGTTGCTTTGATATGCGGTCCACTTGCTGAGCTGAGCCACCACATGTGCCTGGGGTATCTGGCACATACCCATGCAGCGGGTGGGAACACTGTTTGGGCCCCAGGAGTGTGCAGATTACGTGTGTCACACATACATAGCCAGCTATCCACTGTCCAGGGCTCATCCCTCATTCATGTGGGGCAGGACAGTCATGCCTACTCCAGCCCATCCAATACACCTGTACTCCCACTCCCATGTATCAGCTGACACATTGTGCGCAGTGATTTGACCCCTCAGGTGTCTGCCTCTGTGTCAGTGTGCTGTGGATTTGTTGCCAGGACTGCTGGGGTGTTTCTCGGTAGGGGCTCAGCATGCCACTGGAGATGTGACCATAGGAGACGATACTTGTGTGTCACATAGGTGTTTGATCAGCTGCCCGTGCAGACTGGGGTATGCGAATGTGAAGTTCAGGCAGCTGTTTCCCATTCACAGCAGATTGTGAGGGGCTCAGGTTCAGAGGGTAGTGTCACAGGTCTCCCATATGTCCAATCGGTATGACCTGGACAGATGAGGGTTAAGATGATGTGTTGTGTGTGGGATGTACATGTGCACTTGTGCAGCTCTCGGACTTGCATTACCCATGACCTACTATTGTGACACAGTGCAGAGTGTTGTTGTCTGGCTGCCAAGTCATACATCACTGAGACAGTGATGTATGACTTAGCAGTCATGCCTCCGCCATGGCATGTGTCTACTTATTGGTGATCCTGCAGGGGAGTGACATGTGCTACATGCACACCATTGTGGTGATGGCTATCAGGACATTGGTGCATCATGGTGTCTGTCGCTGGTATGCATCACATGCATTTCCTATTTGACTCTGGGCATCCCTTTCATCCGGAAACCTGTACTGACTCAGTGGCAAGAGTTGTGATGTGTGCATGTCCACATGCTACACCGTGTCCTCTGCACTGTCCAACTACTGTGTAGGTGGTGCATGTGTCCACACTGGGGTGTTGCTATCCAACAGACACCAGACAGATGAGTGCAAGGCCATGTGGGATGTGAGTGCCATGGTTGGCATCAGACTGACAATTGGCTTCTCCTGTTCAGTTAGGGCACTTTTAGCAATGTTCAACTAATGATGCCAGGGCTTGCTCTGTAATGTGCTGTGCTCACAGTGGTGTGTGCGTCTGGTGCAGGTGACTGATGTCTGTCTGTTTCCCCATTGTTTGCAGATACATCCACGGCCACGGAAGGGGACAGCTCCACGGACCAGGAGGAGCCGGAGAGCCAGACTGGGTCAGCAGCCGAGGAGTGGTCGGAGGGACCCAGTGGCACGGAGGGCGAGGGAGCCACACCGAGGAGTCCTCAGCAGCATCCACCTCAGCTGAGGACCACAGCGGCTCGGAGGATGACTCCCTTATGGAGGCGGGTGTCAGCAGCCACCACACCCCAGCTAGTGTTTCTGTCCCCGCCACCACCAGCACCACCACCGCCCTCCCATCGGCTCCCATTCCCCAGGTCCGTGGAGGCTCCCATGTTCGGGAGCGTGTCTCCTTTGGGCCAGGCACCGCACCCCCTGCCCCTGTGTCCCCTGCTGCCCTGAGTGAGGAGTCTGTGTACCTCCTTCGCCAGCTCCATGTAGGGCAGACAGCCATGCTGAGTGTCCTCCATGCGCACACCGCTCTGTTGACTCAGCTGGTGTCGTTCATGGAGGGCATCTCATCGGGCATGTCTGACCTACAGAGGGGCAATATGTCCATGGACTCCTCCCTGACAGCAGCAGTGTCCCTCCTCAGACAGTCCCTCACCCCTCCTGCCTCTGCTCCATCCACACTCCCCAGCACCTTACCCGTCCCAAGCACACACACACCGGCACAGGCACACACCAGCACACACACGTCCAGCACACAGACACACACGCCACAAACAAAACGCACACGCACACACAGTCAGGGGACTGAAACCAGACTCACAGGGGATGGGGCCCTGGAACACACACACGCATCCACGAGCACTGCACAGTCCTCAGTTGCCTCTCCCTCCAAAGCACCCTCCCTTGTCTCACCTGCAACCCCAAAGACCCAGCGGCTCTTCCTCAGTGACCTCGGCCTCTTCCCCTCCGATCCAGCTGATACAGCTTTCAGGGGGAAGAGGAAGCCCACCCACACGGAGCAGAGTGCCCCTCGCCCCCGGACACCCTCCCCCAGGCGCAGACAGACTGAGGCCCCCACCCGCAAGTCCCCCGGAGTCGTAAGAGCAAGACCCCGCCGCCGCCCTGCAGCTCAGGCACCAGGTCTCCTTCCTCCATCCCTCAGGCCCCCACTCCACAGGTGCCCCCACCACACCCTGCCCCAGGTTCCCCCACCCACAGATATACCATCCCCAAGAGGATCCGGCCTTCTCCCCCTGCCACTTGCTCTCCCGGCACCACACCCCTGATGCGCTTGTCTGTGCCACTGATGTGGTGAGGGTGTCCTCCCCCTCTGTCCAGCCCACTTTGCCTATTCCCCATTCTCCTCCCCTGGTGGTAGGCACTGCAGTGGAGTCCACTACCACCCTGTCTGACTTGGGCACTGCAGTGGCGGACCTGTCCACTCCATCTGCAGGGTCCACTGCAGTTGTTCCGGCACCCACAACATCTGAGTCATGCCCCCAGTTGTGCCGGCACACACCATGTCAGACACCTCCACTGCAGTTGTCAGTGGCTCTCCAGCACCCACCACCCCTTCCCTGCCTCCTCCTGGTGAGCCCTGATCCTGTCCCTGCGGTGCCTGGCCTGCCCCCCCGGTTGCCCCTCCTAGTGGATTGTCCCTGGTCTTGTGCAGTGCAGGCATGCATAGGGTGACATCTGCCACTGTCACCATGTTTGGACTTTGACAATGGACTGGCCATTGGCCTTTGTGTTTTTTCTGGACTTTCACTTTTAAACACACATATGCTGAATAAAGCAACTTTCTGTTCTCTAGTGCTTATGCTTCTGATGTACATGTTGTTGATGATGCTAACCATGCCCTTGCTGCAGTGATGGTGATATTTGGTCTCATGATAATGAAGTGTTACTGTGCAGGAACACATGTGGTCCAGGGGGAATGTGTCCTATCCTGTGGTGTATCCATGTCATCCATAGCAGCATCTGAGGGTGTCATGTGTTCAGTATTTGGCAATGGGATTTCCTACTTACATTAGCAATTTCACATCTGTGGCTTCCACCCCTGCACATCTGTTGTGCCTGCCATTGTTCAATTTGTCTACTTCCCTGACCGTGTGGCCATCTCCACTGGACATGCAGGTTTGGGCATCAATGGGGAAGGACTCATCTGTGTTGTCAGTGCAACATTGCTATACAATTGTGTTGGATCAGTGCTGATGATTTCGTTGGCACTCCCATGACCAGGCTGATGTGACGGGAGCCTTCATTTGGTGCTAATTGTTGATTGTGTGACCAAGTGCTCAGCTGACATGATGGGGCCCTACTGAGGCAACATATGGCACAGCTTTCCTCACACAGGAGTGGAGTCCCCTCATGGCAGTGTGTACTCCTGTGACATTGCCTGCGCCCAAGGTGTGTGTTGTATGAGCATGTCTGTGTGTTCACTTCCGTTTTGCTGTGCTTGCTGTGATCCCTAGTGTTGTACCTGTTTGTGATGCTTGCTGAGTTGACCTATGTTCCCCCAAAGTCTTCTCCCTGGGTTCTCTGTGATGTGGGTGCATGGCACATTACTGGTCATCAGGGTGTCACCCATAGGTGTGTTTGCTGTCAGGGCTGAGTTTGTGTGCAGACGCAGATGGGTCACAGCCAGGTTTCCCCTTGGCACTTGTTGTTTGCACCTGTCATGTGATTTCCAGTTTGTGTTATCTTTCAGTGATTGTGACACGTTGTGTGTGTGACTGCTGGCACTCCTCAGGGTCCGGGCTGCAATGTTGGTTGTTGTCTATGTGTGTTCTTTGTGGGTGAACTTGGCTTCTTCATTGGTGTGTGACTGTGGCTGGGATCCCATTGGTTGGTGTGGTATTGCCGTCATGTCCATGTACAGCGTAGTGTGCAGTGTGTCAGACATTCAGGAGTCTTGTTGAGTGGCCATGTGTGATGTGTTTCTGCACCTTGGTTCCCACCCACCACCCTGGAATTGTCATGGGTGCATGTGCAATGTCACCAGTGCATGTGTGCTTCACTGCTGCACATTGTTGGAGGTCGAGGTGTGTGGTGTTGAGTGTGTGCAGATGAGAGTTGTTGCCCGGCTAGACCCCTGCCTCCATGTTGGCCTTGGCTTACTGGCTGTGCTGATTGATTTGTGCTTGTGTAGGTGTGATGGTAGTTTGTTGCTCAGGACACATGACTGTGGTTCACAGTGTGAACGACATTTAGCTTTGTCATCACAGTGGGATTGTAATGCAGCCCAGGGTCACCACATTGTGGGGGCCCTGGGGGTAGTGCTGTGGTGTGTCGGTGTCTTGCTGTGTCAGTTGCTGTTCCTACGTGCCTGTGTGACATGTGTGATTTGTGCTCCCTCTCATCTGACAATGCCTGATTGCCCACCTAGGGGATTTGGATCCATGAGTTACCTTTGTGTGGCACTGTATGCACATCTGAATAATTGGTATTCAGGCCTCCTCATGTGTTGTGTGGTTTCCTGGGGACACTGGCACCCCCCCCTCACCTGTTGTGTTTGATGTGCAGTGTGGGTCTGCCTGTTTGTGTTTATGCATCTGCACCACTGCATTGGCATATCTTAGGTGTGCCATTGGCGCTATGTAGTTTGGTGGGTTTCCCCTGCTGTCCCTGGGACTCCTAGGTCATCAGTCAGCACAATGATCATGGTTTGTGTGTCCCATTGCTGCCATGGTATGGTATCTGTTCACCTCACATCTACAGTCTCCACAGGGTATCTGCATTTGTGTGCCCATTGGTGCAAATATGTGGGTCTGCATTCTGATGGTCACTTCTGTCATTGTGTCATTGATGAATGTTGACTGTGTCAGCCCCCATGGGTGTTGTTTGTCTGCACATAGCCAAAGGTATGTCTTATTTGCACTGCAGTATTTGCCTCCCCCAATCTATGTTGCAATGGGACACATGCACTACTTTGCCACTGATGTGTTTTATGTTCTGTGACCAGGTTTCATCCATGCAGTTTGTCAGTTGCAGCTTTTTCTTTGTCAACACTTACATTTTGGTCACTGTGATGATGGGGGTTTGGACCCCATTGCCACAATGTTCAAAATGTGATTCAGATATGGACCCCACACTTACCTTTTGGTCACTGTGATGATGGGGGTTTGGACCCCATTGCCACAATGTTCAAAATGTGATTCAGCTATGGACCCCACACTTACCTTTTGGTCACTGTGATGATGGGGTTTTGGACCCCATTGCCACAATGTTCAAAATGTGCTTCAGCTATGGACCCCACACTTACATTTTGGTCACTGTGATGATGGGGGTTTGGACCCCATTGCCACAATGTTCAAAATGTGCTTCAGCTATGGACCCCACACTTACATTTCGGTCACTGTGATGATGGGGGTTTGGACCCCATTGCCACAATGTTCAAAATGTGCTTCAGCTATGGACCCCACACTTACCTTTTGGTCACTGTGATGATGGGGGTTTGGACCCCATTGCCACAATGGTCATGGCCTGCTTGCATTGTGGGGGCCACACACATATATGTGTGGCACATGTGATAGGGGGTCACATTGTATGTTCAAAGTCATGTTCAGTGTTGTAGGCATTTGACACAGTCTACACACGCTTGTCATGATGTTGGGGGAATGTATTTTTCTTGCATTCCCTAGGTTGTGGTGTGCTGGTTGTGTCATGCATTGTCCATCCTATGAGTGGGGGTGGTGTTGGTGGTAGGCATCCAGCCCCCCATGGGTAGAGGTGGTAGTAGTGACAGGCATCCAGCCCCCCCTGGGTAAGGGTGGTAGTAGTGGTGGGCATCTGGCACCCCCCTGGCTAAGGGTGGTAGTAGTGGTAGGCATCCAGCCCCCCCTGGGTAAGGGTGGTAGTAGTGGTAGGCATCTGGCACCCCCCTGGCTAAGGGTGGTAGTAGTGGTGGACATCCAGCCCCCCCTGGGTAAGGGTGGTAGTGGTGGTGGGCATCTGGCACCCCCATGGCTAAGGGTGGTAGTAGTGGTAGGCATCCAGCCCCCCTGGCTTAGGGTGATAGTAGTGGTAGGCATACAGCCCCCCTGGGTAAGGGTGGTAGTGGTGGTGGGCATCTGGCACCCCCTGGCTAAGGGTGGTAGTAGTGGTAGGCATCCAGCCCCCCTGGGTAAGGGTGGTAGTTGTGGTAGGCATCCAGCCCCCTGGGTAAGGGTGGTAGTAGTGGTGGGCATCTGGCACCCCCTGGCTAAGGGTGGTAGTAGTGGTAGGCATCCAGCCCCCTGGGTAAGGGTGGTAGTAGTGGTAGGCATCTGGCACCCCCTGGCTAAGGGTGGTAGTAGTGGTAGGCATCCAGCCCCCCTGGGTAAGGGTGGTAGTTGTGGTAGGCATCCAGCCCCCTGGGTACGTCTGGTAGTAGTGGTGGGCATCTGGCACCCCCCTGGCTAAGGGTGGTAGTAGTGGTAGGCATCCAGCCCCCCCTGGGTAAGGGTGGTAGTAGTGGTAGGCATCTGGCACCCCCTGGCTAAGGGTGGTAGTAGTGGTAGGCATCCAGCCCCCTGGGTAAGGGTGGTAGTAGTGGTAGGCATCTGGCACCCCCTGGCTAAGGGTGGTAGTAGTGGTAGGCATCCAGCCCCCCTGGGTAAGGGTGGTAGTAGTGGTAGGCATCTGGCACCCCCTGGCTAAGGGTGGTAGTAGTGGTAGGCATCCAGCCCCCCTGGGTAAGGGTGGTAGTAGTGGTAGGCATCTGGCACCCCCTGGCTAAGGGTGGTAGTAGTGGTGGACATCCAGCCCCCCTGGGTATGGGTGGTAGTGGTGGTGGGCATCTGGCACCCCCATGGCTAAGGGTGGTAGTAGTGGTAGGCATCCAGCCCCCCCTGGGTAAGCTTGGTAGTAGTGGTAGGCATCTGGCACCCCCCTGGCTAAGGGTGGTAGTAGTGGTGGACATCCAGCCCCCCTGGGTAAGGGTGGTAGTGGTGGTGGGCATCTGGCACCCCCATGGCTAAGGGTGGTAGTAGTGGTAGGCATCCAGCCCCCCTGGCTTAGGGTGATAGTAGTGGTGGGCATCCAGCACCCACTGGGTAAGGGTGGTAGTGGTGGTGGGCATCTGGCACCCCCCTGGCTAAGGGTGGTAGTAGTGGTAGGCATCCAGCCCCCCTGGGTAAGGGTGGTAGTTGTGGTAGGCATCCAGCCCCCTGGGTAAGGGTGGTAGTAGTGGTGGGCATCTGGCACCCCCTGGCTAAGGGTGGTAGTAGTGGTAGGCATCCAGCCCCCTGGGTAAGGGTGGTAGTAGTGGAAGGCATCTGGCACCCCCTGGCTAAGGGTGGTAGTAGTGGTGGACATCCAGCCCCCTGGGTAAGGGTGGTAGTGGTGGTGGGCATCTGGCACCCCCCTGGCTAAGGGTGGTAGTAGTGGTAGGCATCCAGCCCCCCCTGGCTAAGGGTGGTAGTGGTGGTAGGCATCTGGCACCCCCATGACTAAGGGTGGTAGTAGTGGTAGGCATCCAGCCCCCCTGGGTAAGGGTGGTAGTAGTGGTGGGCATCTGGCACCCCCATGGCTAAGGGTGGTAGTAGTGGTAGGCATCCAGCCCCCTGGCTTAGGGTGATAGTAGTGGTAGGCATCCAGCCCCCCTGGGTAAGGGTGGTAGTAGTGGTAGGCATCCAGCCCCCTGGGTAAGGGTGGTAGTAGTGGTAGGCATCTGGCACCCCCTGGCTAAGGGTGGTAGTAGTGGTAGGCATCCAGCCCCCTGGGTAAGGGTGGTAGTAGTGGTGGGCATCTGGCACCCCCATGGCTAAGGGTGGTAGTAGTGGTTGGCATCCGGCCCCCCCTGGGTAAGGGTGGTAGTAGTGGTGGGCATCTGGCACCCCCGTGGCTAAGGGTGGTAGTAGTGGTAGGCATCCAGCCCCCCCTGGGTAAGGGTGGTAGTAGTGGTGGGCATCTGGCACCCCCATGGCTAAGGGTGGTAGTAGTGGTTGGCATCCGGCCCCCCCTGGGTAGGGGTGGTAGTGGTGGTGCGCATCCAGGCCCCTGTGTGCATATGTGGCATTGGTGATGGGCATCCCGCCCCTATGGTGCTGCTGTTGCTGGTGTAAGTAAATTCTGCATCCCTCTGTGTGTGTGTGATGTGTCATGTACGTGTTGTATGTTTTTGTGGTTGGTGTCTGACTTACCTTCTGCGCCGTACGCGTCCGTGCCTGTTCCGGTAGTAAATGTAGAATATTGGTAGGATCGGGACGAAGGGATTCATGGTTGGTTCGTGTCGTTCGTCTTTCTCGTTGCTTCGCGTCGTCCTCGTCGCTGGCGTGTTCTCCTCGTAGCCGTGGATCGTGTTGTGGCGCGAATCGGAGCTTATGTGCGCCTCTCCCGGAAGCTTTGACGTGCCGGACGCAGCGACGGGTTCGGCGCGTACGGAAAGCGCATCGTACTTGTTCGGCCGGACGGGGCTGCATTTTCCCTTCCGTGTGACTCGATTCTGCGTTTCCAGATTCGCCTCGGTCGGAGAACAGGACCTGGATTGGGTGAGTACGACTCGGCCGGATTCTGTGCTGTTGCGCGCATCGTACTTACTCGTTCGGTATGATGTACGGATCGGTCGGGAAACAGGCATTCGCATGGCTTTTTTCCCGACCGAATGGTATTGGGTGCGCCTCCGACCGAGATCGGAATTGGCCCCTATGTATCAATACTGTGTCATTGCTGAATTACTACTACCAATGCAAAATTCTATAAAAAATATTTCCCCCAAAAATACAAGGCTGTCACTATCATTTCAATCAAAGTATATGGAGACACCTCTAAAAATCTGCACCAAGTGTGGAATATTCTACAAATAGACAATTTGCCTTTCAAATGAAAAAAACAATACTACTAGCCTATGTCCCTGTCACAGAAGTAGCACACCGCTGCAATTTACTAATAAGAAGTCCTTTCTACCAACAAAACAAAAACAACTTAGTCCCCTAATGGACTATTTCAAAGACACTTAGGTTGGCAGACTGCATTGCTTCAGACACAGATGCCAATCCAACTTCCAATTACCATGGCAGAATGTCTATGGCAGGACCTTTGCACAGGAAGCCAAAACAAACACTGCAATGGAAGGATAGTACAATACCTTCCAATCCATAGTAGGCAGAATTCAATCTACACTCTACAAATGTATAGAAGTATTAAAAAAATAGCAAAGCTACCAAGAAGTACGAATGTAGTAGTCTGTTAGCAAATTTGCCCTTAAACTTGGCAAACAAATCAAAAGAATGTATAACATGCTACAATTTAAAACAAAACTCTTCATAAATAACAGAGGAGTAGATTACTTAGAAATCATAGCCAAAATCATATTATAGAATAAGTAGTTACCTACCAAAGTCCTCCAAAACTATGACAAACTCTAAACCAACATACCAAAACCTTTTAACAATAATAAATATATTTTTATTAAATCAGTCAAACAATTATTTAAAATTCCAATGTTACTGAAGACTGATTTAAAATTATATATAAATTATTTTAAAAAAATGTAATCATCACCAGCCAAGATAGTTGAAAACAAATTCAATCCAACACATAAAATAATTACAACACATAAATCAAACAATTCCACGTAGCAATCACATACTATTGACATATAATATATCAGATTTCCCACCCAAAAGAAACAAAATAAAAATACTGTTCTGTAGCTGCAGACCTTTCTCTGTATCCAAGTAATAATAATTAGTAATGTACAGAAAACGAGGTAAATAATATCCAAAAATCCCCCCAAAAATGAAAAAATATAATGAATCCAGCATAAATCCTTTGAAGCAATTCAAAGTGTCCAAATGCCCACAGGACACGTTCTTAGAGGAAAACCTATAAAGTAAATGAAACAAAACACCCCAAAAAAGCACATAGCTTTCCAAAAAATACATATACATAATAGTTACTCATCAAAATATAACTAACATCACACAATTCAATTCAACATAATATAGTAAAAAAGTACTGAAATAGTTTATGAAAATGCAAAACTGCAAACTAGTGAAAAACAGTAACATGAATACAACTAAATATAAAAAACACTATAACTAACTTCTAGACCTCCCTCCTAGATACCCCTACCCTCAAAATCCTTAAAAGATCATTAAAAAAGGACTTACCTGTTCTGATGAACAGCAGCACCTTACCACAACCTGGTTCTGGTAAAATCTACTAAAAATAACAGAAATAGATTACAAAATAGAAGGTAGCGGTAAAAATGGCCGCTAAATTAAACTGAATAAAAGGCTGTCTCCCCAATACTGTAAAAATGTTGATTACATGTAAAAGAAAAGTAAACATTTTTTAAACATGTAAAACACATCAAACAATATAATACAAAAACTATGAACATGTTGTAAAGTATTAATTCATTAATATTATAAAATATATACAATTAGTTAATATATGTTAAAATATGGAAAACAATGGAAAATAAATTGAAAATGTTCAATATTCAAGTATATAAGTATAATTTACATGTTTTATTAATAAAAAAATGAAAACTTGTTTTATTTACTTAACTTTACATAATTGTTTGCTTTTTTACTTGAAGTATATATGAATAAAAATGGAAAAAAGAAGAAATATACAATAAATGAAAATTGAAAACATAAATGCAAATAGGAAAATGTGTGATATATCTACCCCACACCGCAATTACAATGCGACCGCACATGGTGCAGTCGCAAGCTCCCATTTCTCTATGGGAGCTTGTGCTGCGGTCGGAAATTGGCCGCAGCACAAGTTCCCATGGTAAAATGGGAACTTCCGTTAATCCCTGCATGGTGCCTGCCACACATTGCTGAGATTAACAGGGGGGCAACATAGGTACCTCCTGGCTCCCAACCGAAGGCCACTGAGGGATGGGGGCTGTGCTAGGGGCCCCCAAAGTCTCATTTCGACAGGCTTTTTATGTCAGAAAGCCCGACATGAAAAGCCTGTCGGAAACCGACATCATAATCCCGAATGCGGAAACGCCTTCCATAGAGGACTATGAAAGGCTTCTGACTGGCCAATGGGCTCCTTGAGCACGTCCAAAGCCAGTCTGAAAGACCGGCCAGTGTACACTCTAACCGCCTACATCATAATTGGACGGACGGACTGTAAACCTACCATGTCGGGCGGTAAGCCTCCGATGAGCAGTCGGAGGATTACCGACCGACATCGTAATCAGCCCCTATGGTTTTTTTTATATTTCAAATCACCAACAACAATAATTATAAAGTACCACAAAGCATTTCTACTACAGACAAATAAAAGTAAAATCATGATTTAAAAAAGAAATTATAGAAATAAATGATCACACTCCTAAATAAAGTATTTTACAAAATTGTTAGACACTAAAGGGTTGACATTTACTAATCCCACACCAATCTAAACCAATCTGGGGAAGGTGCAGGGCACTAAAGGGGTGGCATTTACTATTCCCACTCTAATCTAAACCAATTTGGGGAAGTCATTAGATACTAAAGGGGTGACATTTACTATTCCCACATCAATCTAAACCACTTTGGGGAAGGCTTTGTATACTTAGGGGCCAATTCCGATTCGGGCCGGAAAACATACCGACCGACTCGGTACGGGAATATAGTCCGACCGACACGTACCGGCGCTGCCCGACCTGGGTAGTACGATGAGATGCATGTGAATCACGACCGACTCATACGGAACACAAGCCGAACGACCGAACCGGACGGAAACAAACTATCCGGCCGGGAAACCACCCGAATCTAACCGACCGACACGCACCAGGAATGAACCCGAACGAAACGTACCCACAAACTCCGACCCGCGCAGTACGATGTAATGCATTGAAAACCAGACCGAGTCGCACGGAGCTCAAGCCGTACGACCGACACGCATACAAAAGCCAGCCAAAGCAAGTCAATACTCCGCGACCGACGCGTACGCCGCACAATAAACCTAGCAGAAACACAACGTGAACGACTCGGAGAAGCTCGCACGAGACAACTGCAGCATCCTAGTCGGTCAGAAGAACGTCTCCTACATGCACAAAAAATACAAAGGAAAAAATACAAAAAAAAGGGCCAAACAAGCAATGACAAAGTCAATAAATACAGGGGGAAAAAAACATGGAACAAGGACACACCCCCAACTCCACCTATATAAAGGCCACAAATCCCTACCATGATCCTTTGCAAATTCAACTGACCTGCCAGCACAGAACACCATCATACAGCAACCACAGACACACTCACAGCTCATCCATCACACAAGCCATACACCATTAGCACCTCAACAAATAGCACCCTCACATACACCCAGCAAAACCTACACTCACACACCCTCACTTGCACACACACACACATCAATAACCACCACCACCCATCACCATGCCCCCAAAGAAGAATCCAAAGTTCCTAGACAGTGGATTGGAAGTCCTGGTAGATGAGATCCTCAGGGTAGAGCCACAGTTGTTTGGTACATTGGTCAAACAGACCCCCATGTCGCAGAAAACCAAGATGTGGGAGAGGATCGTCGACAGGGTGAACGCACAATCACCATGTTTGCGCACAAAGGAAGACATCCAGAACAGGTGGTATGATGTGCGCAGGAGGGTCAGGGACCTACTAAAGAAGGATTACATCTTGAGTCAGCGCACCGGCAGTGGCCCTCCTGCCAAACCACTATACCTCAGGCCCTGGGAGGAGAAGGTGTGGGCCATCCTACCACCAGTGAGCGAATATATGGACTATCAAACATCCCAGAGCCTGGTGAGTACACAACTAATATACCCAATATTGTGTGACAATACACACACATCACTGTCAAGGGGATAGTCAAACCATGCACCCTTAGCAAATCCACAGCAACCAAAAGATAATCACCCCAAGATTTGTCTGTCAGTCAGATAAACACAATACATGCCATCTCATAGTGATATGTAACTGTGTCATGATATGTACAAACCTAACTACAAATACAGCAAGGCAGTGGCACAAATATAACCAACAAACACAGTTAGATATTTTGCCACCACTAGAACACCACCTCACAGGGAAGCTCACTGAAAGGAAGGAATTCTGTGTATGCTGGTGAAGTCAGTGTAGCCAATAGCATGATGGGAGTTGTAGTCACAGATATTGGTCACCCTCACAATTGGCCCATCAACACCACCCTGAACCATGCTCACATCACAGGGAGTGGAAAAGAAATGACAAGATGGCTGACACTGGGTACTGCTGTGGGGAGCACAAGGCCCTGCTGGGAACTGTGCACCAACAAACAGCAGGACACCACTGTCAGCCATCTTGCCATTGCTGTCACACTCACACACAGTGAAGTCCACTCAAAAGGAAGGAAGTATGGGCATGCTGGGAAGGGGGGTGTAGGCAATAGCATGATGGGAGTTGTAGTCACAGATATTGGTCACCCTCACAATTGGCCCATCAACACCACTCTGAACCATGCTCACATCACAGGGAGTGGAAAAGAACTGACAAGATGGCTGAAACTGGGTACTGCTGTGGGGAGCACAAGGCCCTGCTGGGAACTGTGCAACAACCACCAGCAGGACACCACTGACATCTTGAAAGACAACTTGCACTCCCTGGTGGGATATCTGGCTGGGTGGGAAGGAGGACTGACAGCTCTGACCATAGTCACCACCAGCTTTTCTCACACACCCCCTTAACACAAACTCCACACAACTCACCTGGGAGAATGCAATGCCTCACACTTTAATTAAATATTCCACAAAGAACAACCACACTGGGTTATGCCGTGTGAAGCACAGGGACACTTTTGGGACTTGTAGCCAAACAAACGCCAGGACAACACTCTCAGCCATCCTGTCAGCACAGGCACACTACCCTACAGGGAAGCAGAGTCAAAAGGAAGGAAGTATGGGCATGCTGGGAAGGGGGGTGTAGGCAATAGCATGATGGAAGTGGTAGTCACAGCTCAACATCCCCCATCCTCATGGCCCAGCAAGCTCACACTGAAGCATGCACACCTCACAGGGAGTGAAAAGCCAATTCAAAGATGTCTGACACTCAATCAATCAATCAATCAATCAATCACGGCATTTATAGAGCGCGCTACTCACCCGGGAGGGTCTCAAGGCGCTGGGGGAGGGGGTAAGTTACTGCTCGAACAGCCAGGTCTTCAGCTGCTTCCTGAAGGAGAGATGGTCCTGGGTTCGCCGAAGGTGAGTGGGGAGGGAGTTCCAGGTCTTGGCTGCCAGGTAGGAGAAGGATCTTCCTCCGGCGGTGGTTCTGCGGATGCGTGGTACGGTGGCGAGGGCGTGGCTGGTTGATCGTAGCTGGCGGGTGGGCGTGTAGAAGGTCATGCGGTCGTTGAGGTACTTTGGGCCCAGGTCGTGGAGGGCCTTGTGTGCGTGGATGAGGAGTCTGAACGTGATTCTCTTGCTGACGGGGAGCCAGTGCAGGTCTTTCAGGTGTCCGGTGATGTGGCTGTGTCGGGGGATGTCCAGGATGAGTCGTGCGGAGGCGTTCTGGATGCGCTGGAGTCTTTTTTGAAGTTTGGCTGTGGTTCCGGCGTAGAGGGTGTTCCCATAGTCCAGTCGGCTGGTGACGAGTGCCTGGGTGACGGTCTTCCTGGTTTCAGTGTGAGACACTGGCCTCAGCTGTGGGGAGCACAAGGCCCTGCGGGGAACTGTGCACCAACAAACAGCAGGACACCACTGTCAGCCATCTTGCCATTGCTGTCACACTTACACACAGTGAAGTCCACTCAAAAGGAAGGAAGTATGGGCGTGCTGGGAAGGGGGTGTAGGCAATAGCATGATGGGAGTTGTAGTCACAGATATTGGTCACCCTCACAATTGGCCCATCAACACCACTCTGAACCATGCTCACATCACAGGGAGTGGAAAAGAACTGACAAGATGGCTGAAACTGGGTACTGCTGTGGGGAGCACAAGGCCCTGCTGGGAACTGTGCAACAACCAACAGCAGGACACCACTGACTGACATCTTGAAAGACAACTTGCACTCCCTGCAATGGAAGCACGTTCCATGGTGGGATATCTGGCTGGGTGGGAAGGAGGACTGACAGCTCTGACCATAGTCACCACCAGCTTTTCTCACACACCCCCTTAACACAAACTCCACACAACTCACCTGGGAGAATGCAATGCCTCACACTCTAATTAAATATTCCACAAAGAACAACCACACTGGGTTATGCCGTGTGAAGCACAGGGACACTTTTGGGACTTGTAGCCAAACAAACGCAAGGACAACACTCTCAGCCATCCTGTCAGCACAGGCACACTACCCTACAGGGAAGCAGAGTCAAAAGGAAGGAAGTATGGGCATGCTAGGAAGGGGAGTGTAGGCAATAGCATGATGGGAGTTGTAGTCACAGATATTGGTCACCCTCACAATTGGCCCATCAACACCACTCTGAACCATGCACACCTCACAGGGAGTGAAAAGCCACTTCAAAGATGTCTGACACTGGCCTCAGCTGTGGGGAGCACAAGGCCCTGTGGGGAACTGTGCACCAACAAACAGCAGGACACCACTGTCAGTCATCTTGCCATTGCTGTCACACTCACACACAGTGAAGTCCACTCAAAAGGAAGGAAGTATGGGCATGCTGGGAAGGGGGGTGTAGGCAATAGCATGATGGGAGTTGTAGTCACAGATATTGGTCACCCTCACACTTGGCCCATCAACACCACTCTGAACCATGCTCACATCACAGGGAGTGGAAAAGAACTGACAAGATGGCTGAAACTGGGTACTGCTGTGGGGAGCACAAGGCCCTGCTGGGAACTGTGCAACAACCAACAGCAGGACACCACTGACTGACATCCTGAGAGTCAACCTGCACCCACTGCAAGTGTGGCATGCTTCATGGTGGGACAACTGGGCTGGGGGGAGAAGGAGGTCCGGATGTCAACCAAATACCACCAATGCTGGTCATGCACACACCTCAACATCCACATAGAAATGCATCAGGTTAGCAGGACAATGAGCCACACCAATATCAACCTCTGACTGTGACAACTTAGGACAATGCAATGTACAGGCCCGCATCCAGAGGTACAGTCACAACTGTCATGTGTTTGAACCAGTGATGCCTGCAGAAACATAACATACATTGTGTGTCTCTTCCAAAAACAGGTGATGATGGGTACACAGCAGCAGATGAGGAGGAGTCCCTGTCCCAGGCTCTGGGGGACCCTGATCTCTCTGGTGTGGAACAGCCTCTGCCCTCATCGGATGGCGAAGACCAACCTGGCACCTCCGGTGGGAGTCATCATACAGCACCAGCAGGACCACCATCTGCACCCCCTGCACCCATTCCTCCAACATCTGCCAACACACAGACCACCCCCGCCGACACAGACAGACCAAGGATACTCAATGACAACAGCACAGAGACCACAGCCCACCGTGAAGCAATGGACAACAACCCCAGTACCAACCCCCAAGGGGGCCGAGGGTCACCTGTGCGTGCCACGGCAGCTCCCACACGTGTGTCCAGGGGTGGTGGTAGGGGTGGTAGGCAGAGGTCGCTGTTTGCAGAGGGGTCTGGACTACATGATGACCCACAACTGGCACGCATTGCTGAGGCGTACCAGAATAGCACCGGAGAGGTCAGCCAGGTAGTGGGGATCCTCAAGGACATTCAACTGCAGCAGGCTGCCCATCATGCCCGCTTGGACTCCCACATGTCCCGTGTGGAGACACACATGTCCCGTGTGGAGACACACATGTCTGGCATGGAGTCCAAGTGGGACACATTGGAAGAACTGACAGCGGTGCAGAGGGACATATTGACATGCCTCCGCCAGATTAGCACCAACATATCCATACCTCCCTGTGTGCCCACAACATCTGGTGCCCCAACAACTGCAACTGCCACAGGGAGGGAGGATGACTCTGGTGGAGAGTCCTCTGCGCCGCAGCGGCCTGCATGTGAGGGTTCCCCCAGAAAGAAGAGGGGTCGTCCGAGGAAGGACAACTGAGAAGCCGATGGCCAGGTACATCCCCCAGGAACCCAACACCTGTTCTGGAAATTCTCCTTTGTGTGCAAACTGTTCACCCTGTCGAATGCAACATAACTCTCCCACATTAACATGGGGAGTTTAAGTGGGACTAATGTATCAGATGACTGTGGACTTTACTCTGGACATTTCTGCTACCAAGACTTCCAACTCATCTGGGAACTTTGGATTACAATACCAATGTACAGCACCCACCATCCTGTGCACTATCCTCACACATGTATGTAATAAACTCACTAATACACCATACTTGCCTCTGTTGTGATTCCAACGTTGTTTTTGTCATGGAGATGATGATCTGCTAAATGACACCATGCATGCTAACTGCCACAGCAAGTTCAACACCGTCATGTGAGTCAAGGCGACGTGACACATATGAGGGAGACACACCACTAGGGCTCCACAACACATAGACACCAGGGCCATCGGACTCATCGCCTACACTGATGTTGCCAGGAAATACAGTGGAATGCACAGACACCACACCTTTTCAGAGTCTGTGTTAACTAGCCCACAGGTGCAGTAAGCAAATGTCAGTCAGATGTGTGACCACAGACAACGCACATCCCAAAGTGAAGCACAGGTTTATTACACATTTGTAACATGTTGTTTCCACTACAAATGCAAGGTAATCCCACGTGGCAGTGGCCACACAGTCAAAAAGTGCAAAAGATATAAAGTCCAGGGGTGTGTGGCACATCACCTGTAGGGAAACGACTGCTGCCACCCTGAAAGCTGAATCATGGTGTCGGGGGATCCAAATTGACCAAACAACTCTGTAAGCACCCTGTGAAGGACAGACATGACATACAGTCAAAAGCACTGAAGAACAGGACAGAACTGCAATACTCATGCCCAATACATGTCACAAGATACCTACACAAAACCAAGTTAGCATGTCAACACTGTTGGGGAGTACAGACTACCTGTAAGGACACATCGCTGCACGCATCCAGTCAAGTAGCACATGGCCACACTCAAACAGCACCAGAGCACCACCCACACATATCATGCAAACTCACATCATTGACATGACAACTCTCTGGATACTCACATTCAGCTGAAAAAGTTGGTGATGTGCTGTGTGCGGACATCACCATCATCATCATCATCACTGGCATCGTGGCCCAGGCCAGGATCCTCCACAGGTGGCGGATGTTGGTCATTGTCATCCAGGATGAGAGGCAACTCCTTCCGCACTGCCAGGTTGTGTAGCATGCAGCAGACGATGACAATCTTGCACACTTTGCTGGGGCATATGGGAGGGCCCCTCCTGTCTTGTCCAGGCGGCGGAAGCGGCTCTTCAGGAGACCAAATGTCCGCTCGATCACTCTCCTGGTCCGACCATGTGCCTCATTGTAGCGCATCTGGGCTGGTGTCACAGGGTTCCTGAGGGGTGTCAGCAACCACGGCATGTTGGGGTATCCGGAGTCACCTACAGACAGACAATTGCACATTAGCTGAGTTGGAAAAGAGGGTGGAATACAACATAGCAGAACACACACAATGGTACAAAGTCAGTACAGACCGACAAGCCAGGCATGCTGGTTCTGCATCTGTGACATCATCCTCGGGATGCGACTACTCCTCATCACGTAGGCATCGTGTGCCGAACCAGGGAAATGGGCACACACATGTGAGATGCTCATATCTGCAAGACATACCACCAGAGCATTGATCGAATGATAATGTTTCCTGTTCCTGTATGCCTGCTCATGTGCCTGTGGTGGTACCAAAGCCACATGTGTCCCATCAATGGAGCCAATGACATGTGGCATCCTCCCCAGGGCATAGAAGTCACTCTTGACGTCAGTGAGTTGTTGACGTTTAGGGAAATAGATGTACTGGTTCAGGCATCTCAACATTGCCTCCAAAACATCGCGTAGCACACGGCTGAACATAGTCTGTGACATCCCACCAGCAGATGCCACAGTGTGTTGAAAGGTACCGGTGGCAAAGAAGTGTAGGGCTGCCATCACCTTCACCTTGGGGGTCAGCGCTGTAGGGTACGGCCGGCCAGGTTGCAAATGTGGGGCCAAGCGCACTGCCAAATCCTCAATCAGCTGCCTGGTGAAGCGGTACCGTCGGATGCAGTCATGTTCCACCATCGTTGCAAGGTCAGGGAATGGTCTATGGACAGCTGGTGCCCTGCAGTGCATAGGTGAAGAAAGAAAGATTGTCAGTCACCCCACATATGTGGCATTGACCATACTCAATATCACATGATACATCATTACGAGACACAAGTACCTGATGTGTGTGCCGTTCTGTATGGACAGATATGGCATCTACATGGCCAACATCTAACATCACAGTTCAACATGTGTTGACAACAAGTTCCAGGTTGTGCAATGGGAAATCATTAGGCTGTGTCACAGTACCCATTTACTGCTGTCACGTTCCAAACACACACCACAGTGACATGTCTGGACAGATGCGCCACAGGCATCACAGCTCATTGACAGGTATATTCCCAGGGACCCTGTATTGCCACATGGACACTGGCATGACATGGCGTATCATGTACACGTCAGAAAAACAAACATGACTCCCACAGGTAGTGGCCCCTGTTGCCTCCGCAGGACAGACATGGACGTCTGTGACACACACACGCACAACATCAAAGTCCATACACAAACAACGTGGATGTGGAGACTGTCTCCCATTGTGCACATGGAATCAGAGACATCGGAAACACAACATGCACACAGACTGTGGAGGGCCATCACTATTGTGGCAATGGGTCACCCTGTGACGTACATACCTTCCCACATGGGACTCTGGGGGTATGTGACATGACATACACATACACAACCTGGAAATGTGACCATGCCACATGCTCTGAAATGAACAGTTGCACATCACAGTGGTCATGTGCACAACACACAAAGGATCCTGTCCCCATGAACACGTGCACAGCCTGGGAGTGGCTGCCCCCAAGTGCCAACCCAAAAACCACATGTTGACCCCCATTCACAGAAAAGGTAATGCAGCCTTACATGCCTTAGGATACAGTGTGGACAGGCTGTGGTGTTGTAGGTGTGCCCCTGAGTCCCTGGCAAGTATATGTGGCTGGCATACCTTCACCAGTGACAAGCATGGTGACATATCGAGTGACCTGTACAGGGACGCGTTGTACAGCAATGGACTGATCGGTGCGCACGCATTGGCCATTGCATATGATGTGAGCGGGTATGCGTTGTTTCCCGGAATACGCGTTGTACAGCAATGGACCGATCGGTGCGCACGCATTGGCCATTGCATATGATCTGAGCGGGTATGCGTTGTTTCCCGGAATACGCATTGTACAGCAATGGACCGATCGGTGCGCACGCATTGGCCATTGCATTTGATGTGAGCAGGTATGCATTGTACAGCAATGGACCGATCGGTGCGCACGCATTGGCCATTGCATTTGATGTGAACGGGTACGCGTTGTACAGCAATGGACCGATCGGTGCGCACGCATTGGCCATTGCATATGATGTGAGCGAGTACGTGTTGTTTCCCGGAATACGAGTTGTACAGCAATGGACCGATCGGTGCGCACGCATTGGCCATTGCATATGATGTGAGCGGGTACGCGTTGTTTCCCGGAATACGCGTTGTACAGCAATGGACCGATCGGTGCGCACGCATTGGCCATTGCATTTGATGTGAGTGGGTACACGTTGTACAGCAATGGACCGATCGGTGCGCACGCATTGGCCATTGCATATGATGTGAGCGGGTACGCGTTGTTTCCCGGAATACGCGTTGTACAGCAATGGACCGATCGGTGCGCACGCATTGGCCATTGCATTTGATGTGAGCGGGTACGCGTTGTACAGCAATGGACCGATCGGTGCGCACGCATTGGCCATTGCATATGATGTGAGCGGGTACGCGTTGTTTCCCGGAATACGCGTTGTACAGCAATGGACCGATCGGTGCGCACGCATTGGCTAGGGCCTGGCATGGCAACGGACGCGTTTTCGAAGCTTCAATGAGTCTGATGCAGTGGATTCAGTTGGCCAGCCACAACAATGTTGCAAATTCATGGGTGTCATGAAGTTGAACTTTTGAAGGATGCTGTGGGCGTGTATTAGTGCTGCAATTCCATGGATTGGCCAGATTCAGAAGATGCAAACGACTTTGACCTATCACTTTGGACACATGGGACAGTATCTGCCTCTGCAGCACACAAATAATGCTGGCTGTTCCCCTGAGAGCTCACTTGCCTGCACTACATGCTCCAGGACGACATCTGCCACCAACACTGCTGCTGTCTCTGCATCCTCTGGCTACTGCAATGGCACGTACTGTGGAGAGAGCCCCAGCATTCAGCACTGAGGAAAACCAGGCCCTGCTGGACAGCCTCCTTCCACAGTACAGAAAGCTGTATGGGAAACCTGGGGAGCAGGTGAGTGTGCTGTCCACTGCCTTACTAAATGTGCATGTTGTCTGACTAGCAAGACTTACAGTGTGCACACCACTGGCTAGCATGCTCACTGAGTAGTTCTCACCCCCAAAGTGTGTAGTTACATGCACTGAACAGGTACAGTGCAGTAACAGTGCATTCCAACAAGGTTTACTTCCCAGGCAATGATACCATGTAGTAACTGCTGGCAAACTGTTCATAGCCATCGTTGCACTGCCTGTGTACATCATATGCCCCTGTGATTGAGACATGTATATCCAACTGTGTGATGCACGTATATGTTGCATGTGTAGTAATGGCCTTTTCACTTTGTCATCCTCACAGGTTGATGCCCACCAGAAGCAGGAAATCTGGCTGACCATCGCCCGGGCAGTACGATCCGTGGGGGTCTACAAGCGATGGATCCGCAACTGCCAGAAGAGGTGGCAGGACCTTCGGGGCTGGACCCGGAGGATCGCAAGGGTCCAGTTGAAGCTGTCGCCTCCTCGCAGGAGGGGCGGACACCGGACCCTGACCCCCCACATGCTCCGGATCCTGGCGGTGGTCTTCCCTGACCTGGATGGGCAGCTGAAGGCCAGACAGCAGCAAGGAGGGGGTGAGTCCATGACTGCACTGTGAACTTTGTCTGACATGCTATGTGCCCTCCTCTGGCCTGGTTAAACTTCCACAGTACATCAGTCTTGTGGTCCAGGACCCATGTCCCTCAATTGTGACATGCCCACTCCTCATCTGATACCCAGGTGTGGCCCTTACAGTCAGGAAATTGTGTCACTTGAGTACTGTATCCTTGCATTTTGCTTCGCTCAAGGTAGGGGACAGCATTTGTTCCCGTGACTTTGTGGTGGGCTTCATGGGTGGGCCAATTGCTTACACAATGCCTAAGTTCTGACATGTAATTTGCGTGTAACTTGATATGTGTTCCACTTGCTGATCTGAATCACCACATGTGCCTGGGGTATTTGGCACACCCCCATGCTGCGGGTGGGAACAATGTTTGGGCCTCAGGAGTATGTATATCAAGTGTGTCACACATGCTTAGCCACCTGCCTACTGTCAAGGGCTCATCCCTCTTTCAGGTGGAGCAGGACAGTCATGCTTACTCCAGGGCATACAATACACTCTGTACTCCCACTCCCGTGTATCAGCTGACATGTTGTGCTCAGTGAAATGTTCCCTCAGGTGTCTGCCTCTGTGTCATTGTGCTGTGGCTTCGTTGTCAGGACTACTGGGGTGTTTATCGGTTAGGGCTCAGCATGCCATCTGAGATGTGACCATGAGAGACGATACTTCTGTGACTTATAGGTGTTTGATCACTTAACTGTGCAGACAGGTGTATGCGACTGTGAATTTCAGGCAGCTGTTTTTCATTCACAGCAGACTGTGAGGTGCTCAGGTTCAGAGAGTTGTGTTTCATGTCTCCCATATGTCCAATTGGTATGACGTGGACAAATAAGAGTTCAGATGATGTGGTTTGTGGGGGATGGACATGTGCACTTGTCAGCTACAGAACTTGCATTCCCCATGACCTAGGATTGTGACACAGTGCAGACTGTTGTTGGCTGGCTGCCATGCCCATGTGACTGGAGACAGTGATGTATGACTTTGCAGGCATGCCTGTGGCATGGCATTAAACTTCCTAAGAGTGATCCTGCAGGGGAGTGACATGTGCAACATGCACCCCATCGTGGCATTGACTATCCGGACATGGGTGCATCATGGTGTCTGGTGCTGGTATGCATCACATGCATTTCTAATTAGACTCTGTCCATCCCTTTATCTGGACACCTGTACTGACTCAGTGGCAAGAGGTATGATGTGTGCATGTTCACATACTTCACTGTGTTCTCTGCAATGTCCAACAACTGTGTAGGTGGTGCATGTGCCCACACTGGGGTATTACCATCCGACAGGCACCAGACAGATGGGTGCAAGGGCAGGAGGGGTGTGAGTGCCATGGTTGACCATCAGACTGACAATTGGCTTCTCCTAATCTGTGTGAGCACTTTTGGCAATGTTCAACTAAGGATGCCAGGGCTTGCTCTGTAATGTGCTGTACTTACTGTGGTGTGTGCGGTCAGTGCAGGTGACTGATGCTTGTCTGTTTCCCTAATTGTTTGCAGATACATCCACGGCCACAGGAGGGGACAGCTCCATGGACCAGGATGAGCTGCAGAGCCAGACTGGGTCAGCAGCCGATGAGTGGTCGGAGGGACCCAGTGGCATGGAGGGCGAGGGGAGCCACACCGAGGAGTCCTCAGCACCATCCACCTTAGCTGAGGACCACAGCAGCTCGGATGATGACTCCCTTGTGGAGGCGGGTGTCAGCAGCCACCACACCCCAGCTAGTATGGCTGGCCCCGCCACCACCACCACCACCGCCCTCCCATTGGCTCCCATTCCAGAGGTCCGTGGAGGCTCCCATGTTCGGGAGCGTGTCTCCTTCATGCCAGGCACCGCACCCCCTGCCCCTGTGTCCCCTGCTGCCCTGAGTGAAGAGTCTGTGTACCTACTTCGCCAGATCCATGTAGGGCAGACAGCAATGCTGAGTGTCCTCCATGCACACACCACTCTGTTGACACAGCTGGTGTCGTTCATGGAGGGCATCTCGACGGGCATGTCTGCCCTACAGAGGACAATGGGTTAGGGAACGATTTGTCGCTCCCATACCGGAAGCACTGCTGAAAGGCTTTGTTGCACTAAAAACTTCAAAAATCATCCAGTTTTGTAACTTTAATCCATTTATTTCAATTCTCAATTTTTTGTTCCTTTTCGTCCGTCACATGAAAAACCATTATGTATTCAATTCTGATGCGGTAAATGTGCCTATCCGAGCCTTATTTTTATGGCAGGAAACATACATAGTTCATCCTCAGTAGTATCACATTCCCAGTGCATTTCGGTTGCTTTCATCAACCTTCGTCAGGGGTTCGGTACAAAGTCAAACAACAACATTTTAGACTTCATATTTTAAAACGCTTGTCATATCAATACGCTAACATTATTCATTATGTACTTTTTTTTTAAAAAAAAGCTCAACTGGTGCTTTCCCTCTAGTACCTCCCAGCGCAAAAATGCTCCTGATCAACTCCCCTTCATCTGTATATACAAATGCAGTCCCACGTTAAAGAACATCTACGAGAATGTCTCCCCACTATCTTAGATAACAAAACCTGCCTGTTGCCTTTCGTTCCACACTGCATAAAAATCCCTCTCGTACCTGTGAAACTTTTCATCAACTTAGTTCTCACTCCTCGAGCCGACTAACGGCTTTCTCACATTTGCCGCCATTTTAAACTCATCACGTTTTAAGACCCACCCCTTATCATTATCTAAGCTTTTACCACTTTTACTACGGGACCCATAATCCACCGGTACGGCTCCTACTTGTTGAAATCACCTATATGTGAAACCTTATTCTATCCCCTCATTCGGTTCAACAAACCCCCAGCATTCGCCAGATTACTCTGCCCACCCTTACGATGTATAAATCTGCACCTATTAAAAAGATTACGTTTCTGAGCTTTAATTAATTGTATCTGTACACATGTTAAAAGGAATTTCAAGATTGAAATACATCCACTGAATAATCATATGAAATAACGTTTCCTTTGGTGTTGTAACATTAAATCGTCCTTCGCGTTCGTTGCTGTTTTGGAGCAGTTTAAGCTTGCTCCCCTTAGTGAGGAGTGTAGGTTTAACATGTGACCTTGATTTCATCCATCTTAACTGTTTAAATCCGTGGGTGCTACTCCAGGTTGGGCTGTCAAAGTACATCACAATTATAGAGTAGAGTGCACTCCATTCTATAATTGTGATGCCCTACAGAGGAGCAATAAGTCCATGGACTCCTCCCTGATGGCAGAAGTGTCCCTCCTCCAACAGTCCCTCACCCCTCCTACCTCTGCCCCATCCACACTTCCTGGCACCCTACCTGTCCCAAGCACATGCACACCTACACAAACACCCAAACACACAGACACGAGCAGCACAGAAACACCCAAAACAAAGGCAAAACGTGCACACAAGCATCCTCAGGGGACTGATACCACACCCACAGGGGATGGGGAACAGACACACACACAAGCATCCACAGTCACTCCGCAGTCCTCCAAATCCTCTCCCTCCAAGACCCCTTCCCTTGCCTCACCTGCAACCCCACCTAATAAGCAGCTCTTCCTCTGTGACCTCGGCCTCTTCCCCTCCGATCCCGCTGATCCAGCATACAGGGGGAAGAGGAAGTCCACCCACACAGAGGGGAGTGCCCCTCACCCCCGGACACCCTCCCCCAGGCGCAGACAAACTGAGGCCCCCACCCGCAAGTCCTCCCGGGCCCGGAAGAGCAAGACCCCGCCACCGCCCTGCAGGTCAACCACACAGTCTCCTTCCTCCATCCCTCAGGCCCCCACAACACAGGTTCGCCCACCACACCCTGCCCCAGGTTCCCCCACCCACAGATACACCATCCCCAAAATGATGCAGCCTTCTCCAACTACCACTTGCTCTTCCAGCCCCACACCCCCCGCTGCACATGTTTGTGCCACTGGTGTGGAGACCGTGTCCTCCCCCTCTGTCCTGCCCACCTTACCTGAACCCCATTCTACTCCCCTGGAGATGGGCACTGCAGTGGAGTCCACTACCACCCTGTCTGACTTGGGTACTGCAGTGGGGAACCTGTCCACTCCATCTGGCCAGCCCACTGGAGTTGTGCCGGCACCCACACCATCTGACTCATGCCCCCCAGTTGTGCCAGCACACAGCATGTCAGACACCTCCACTGCAGTTGTCAGTGACTCTCCAGCACCAGCCACCCCTTCCCTGCCTCCTTCTGGTGAGCCCTGATCCTGTCCCTGCGGTGCCTGGCCTGCCCCCCCGTATACCCCTCCGAGGGGAATGTCCCTGGTCCGTAGCAAAGGGTGACATCTGCCACTGTCACCCTGTTTGGACTTTAGTGATGGACTGGCCATTGGCCTTTGTGTTTTGTCAGGACTTTCTATTTTCGACTCACATATGCTGAATAAAGCTACTTTCAGTTCTCTAGTGGTTTTGCTTCAGATGTACATGATGTTGATGATGCTAACCATGCCTTTGCTGCAGTGATGGTGATTTTTGATATCAGGTAAATGAAGTGTTACTGTGCAGGACCCCATGTGGTCCAGGGGGAATGTGTACTATCCTGGTGTGTAGCCATGTCATCCTTTGCAGCAATATGAGGGTGTCATGTTTTCAATATTTGCCAATGGGATTCCCTACATGTTTTTGCAATATCACATCTGTGGCTTATACCCCTGCACATCAGATGTGCTTGCCATTGTTCAATTTGTCTATTTCCCTGACCGTGTGACCATCTCCACTGGACATGCAAGTTTGGGCATCAATGGGGAAGGACTCATCTGTGGTATCAGTGCAACTTGCTATACATGTGTATTTGATCTGTGCAGATGATTTCGGTGACACTGCCATGACCAGTCTGATGTGACGAGGGCCTTCATTTTGTGCTAATTGTTGACTGAGTGACCAAGTGTTCTGCTGACATGATAGAGCCCTGCAGAGACAACGTATGGCACAGCTTTCCTTACACAGGAGTGGAGTCCCCTCATGGCAGTGTGTAATTCCGTGACATTGCCTGAGCCCAAGGTGTGTGTTGTGTGAGCATGTCTCTGTGTGTGTTCACTTCCATTTTGCTACGCATGCTGGGGTCCCTAGTGATGTTCCTGTTTGTGATGCTTGCTGAGTTGAGCAATGTTCCCCCCAAATCTTCGCCCTGTGTTCTCTGTGATGTGGGTGCATGGCACATTACTGGTCATCAGGGTGTCACCCATAGGTGTGTTTGCTGTCAGGGCTGAGTTTGTGGGCAAACGCAGATGAGACACAGTCAGGATTCCCCTTGGCACTTGTTGGTTACACAAGTCATGTAATTTACAGTTTGTGTTAGCTTTCAGTGATTGTGACACGTTGTGTGTGTGACTGCTGCCACTCCTCAGGGTCAGAGCTGCAATGTTGGAAGTTGTCTATGTGTGTTCTTTGTGGGTGACCTTGGCTTCTTCATTGGTGTGTGACTGTGGCCGGGATCCCATTGGTTGTTGTGGATTTGACGTCATGCCCATGTACAGCGTACTGTGCAGTGTGTCAGACATTCGCGAGTCTTGTTGACTGGCCATGTGTGATGGGTATCTCCACCTTAGTTCCCCCCACCACCCCTGGGATTGTCATGGGTGCATGTGCAATGTCACCAGTCCATGTGAGCTTCACTGCTGCACATTGGTGGAGATAAAGGTGTGTGGTGTTGAGTGTGTGCAAATGAGAGTTGTTGGACGGCTAGACCCCTACCTCCATGTTGGCCTTGGCTGACAGGCTGTGCTGATTGATTTGTGCTTGTGTAGGTGTGATGGTAGTTTGTTGCTCAGGACACATGACTGTGGTTCACAGTGTGATCGACATCTACCTTTGTCATCACAGTGGGATTATCATGCAGGCCAGTGTCACCACAAAGTGGGGTCCCTGGTGGTAGGTCTGTCTCTTGCTGTGTTAGTTGCTGTTCCTACAAGCTTGTGTGACATGTGTAATTTGGGCTCCCTCTCATCTAACAATGCCTGATTGCCCACATAGGGGAATCCGATCCATGAGTTACTTTTGTGTGGCACTGTATTGACATCTGTGTAATAGGGATTCAGGCCTCCTCATGTGTTGTGTGGTTGCCTGGGGACACTGGCACCCCCCCCCCCCATCACCTGTTGTGTTTGATATGCAGTGTGAGTCTGCCTGTTTGTGTTTGTGCATTTGCACCACTGCATTGGCATTTCTTTAGTGTACCATTGGTTGTATGTTGTTTGGTGGCTTTCCCCTGCTGTCCCTGGGACTCCTAGGTCATCACTCAGCACAATGATCATGGTTTGTATGTCCCATTGCTGCCATGGTATGGTATTTGTTCACCTCACATCTACAGTCTCCACAGGATATCTACATTTGTGTGTCCATTGGTGCAGATATGTGTGTCTGCATTATGATGGTCACTTCTGTCATTGTCTTATTCGTGAATGGTGACAATGTGAGCCCCCATGGGTGATGTTTGTCTGCACATGGCCAAAGCTATGTTTTATTGGCACTGCACTGTTTGCCTCACCCAATCTATGTTGCTATGGGACACAAACACTACTATGCCACTGATGTGTTTGTTGTTGTGTGACCAGGAATCATCCATGCTGTTTGGCAGTTGCAGCTTTTCCCATGACAACACTTACCTTTTGGTCACTGTGGTGATGGGGCTTTAGACCCCATTGCCACAATGTTCAAAATGTGCTTCAGCTATGGACCCCACACTTACATTTTGGTCACTGTGGTGATGGGGCTTTAGACCCCATTGCCACAATGTTCAAATGTGCTTCAGCTATGGACCCCACACTTACATTTTGGTCACTGTGGTGATGGGGCTTTAGACCCCATTGCCACAATGTTCAAAATGTGCTTCAGGTATGGACCCCACACTTACCTTTTGGTCACTGTGATGATGGGGCGTTAGACCCCATTGCCACAGTGGTCATGATCTGCTTGCATTGTGGAGGCCACACACATTTATGTGTGACACATGTGATAGGGGGTCACATTGTATGTTCAATGTCATGTTCAGTGTTGTAGGCATTTGACACAGACTACACACGCTGGTCATAGTGTTGGGGGGATGTATTTTTCAGACATTCCTTATGTTGGAGTATGTTGGTTGTGTCATGCATTACCCGTCCTATGAGTAGGGGTTGTGTGGGTGGTAGGCATCCAGGCCACATGAGTAGGGGTGGTGGTAGTGGTAGGCATCCATCCCCCTATGAGTGAGGATGGTAGTACTGACAGGCATCCAGGCCCCCATGAGTAGGGGTGGTGGTAGTGGTAGGCATCCATCCCCCTATGAGTGGGGATGGTAGTAGTGATAGGCATCCAGGCCCCCATGAGTAGGGGTGGTGGTAGTGGTAGGCATCCATCCCCCTATGAGTGGGGATGGTAGTAGTGACAGGCATCCAGGCCCCCATGAGTAGGGGTGGTGGTAGTGGTAGGCATCCATCCCCCTATGAGTGGGGATGGTAGTAGTGACAGGCATCCAGGCCCCCATGAGTAGGGGTGGTGGTAGTGGTAGGCATCCATCCCCCTATGAGTGGGGATGGTAGTAGTGACAGGCATCCAGGCCCCCATGAGTAGGGGTGGTGGTAGTGGTAGGCATCCATCACCCTATGAGTGGGGATGGTAGTAGTGGCAGGCATCCATCCCCCTATGAGTGGGGATGGTAGTAGTGGCAGGCATCCATCCCCCTATGAGTGGGGATGGTAGTAGTGACAGGCATCCAGGCCCCCATGAGTAGGGGTGGTGGTAGTGGTAGGCATCCATCCCCCTATGAGTGGGGATGGTAGTAGTGACAGGCATCCAGGTCCCCATGAGTAGGGGTGGTGGTAGTGGTAGGCATCCATCCCCCTATGAGTGGGGATGGTAGTAGTGGCAGGCATCCATCCCCCTATGAGTGGGGATGGTGGTAGTGACAGGCATCCAGGCCCCCATAAGTAGGGGTGGTGGTAGTGGCAGGCATCCATTCCCCTATGAGTGGGGATGGTAGTAGTGGCAGGCATCCATCCCCCTATGAGTGGGGATGGTAGTAGTGACAGGCATCCAGGCCCCCATGAGTAGGGGTGGTGGTATTGGTAGGCGTACATCCCCCTATGAGTGGGGATGGTAGTAGTGGCAGGCATCCATCCCCCTATGAGTGGGGATGGTAGTAGTGACAGGCATCCAGGCCCCCATGAGTAGGGGTGGTGGTAGTGGTAGGCATCCATCCCCCTATGAGTGGGGATGGTAGTAGTGACAGGCATCCAGGCCCCCATGAGTAGGTGTGGTGTTAGTGGTAGGCATCCATCCCCCTATGAGTGGGGATGGTAGTGTGGCAGGCATCCATCCCCCTATGAGTGGGGATGGTAGTAGTGCTAGGCATCCAGGCCCCCATGAGTAGGAGTGGTGGTAGTGGTAGGCATCCATCCCCCTATGAGTGGGGATGGTAGTAGTGACAGGCATCCAGGCCCCCATGAGTAGGGGTGGTGATGGTGGTAGGCATCCATCCCCCTATGGGTGTGTATGGCATTGGTGATAGCCATCCCGCCCCTATGGTTCTGCTGTTGCTAGTGTACGTCATTTCTGCATCCCTATGTGTGTGTGACATATTTCGGGTACGTGTCGTTTGTTTGTGTTGTGGGTGTTTGACTTACCGTCTGCGCCGTACGCGATCGTACCGGTCCCGGTAATAGATGTAGAGTATTGGTAGGGCCTGCGCGATGGGATTCATGGTTGGTTCGTCTCGTTCGGGTTTCTCGTGGCTTCGACTCGTACTCGTCGCTGGCTTGTTCGTCTCGTCGCCGTGGATCGTCTTGTGGCGCGAATCGGAGCTTATGTACAGCTCTCCCGGGTGCTCAAACGTGCCGGACGTAGCGACGGGTTCGGCGCGTACGGAAGGCACATCGTACTCGGCCGGCCGGAAGGTGCTGTGTATTTGCTTCCATGCGACTCGATTCGGCGTTTACGGATCCGGCTCGGGTGGGGAACAGGAGCTGGAATTGGTGAGTACGGCTCGCTCGGAATCTGGGCTGTTATGCGCATCGTACTTGTTCGTTCGGAGGACTGTTCGAATCGGTCGGGAAACACGCGTTCGGCTTGGTTTTTTTCCGGACGAATACTGTTAGGTGCGCTTCCGGCCGAGATCGGAATCGACCCCTAAATATGTCAAATTTACTATTCCCACTCCAATCTAACCATATTGGGGGAAGGTGTTGAGCACTAAAGGGATGGCATTTACTATTCCGACTCCATTCTAAACCAGTTTGGGGAAGGTGTCAGACACTTCAGCTGTGACATTTACTATTCCCACTCCAATTTAAACCAATTTGGGGAAGGCATTGGACAATAAGGGGTGACATTTACGATTCCCATTCCAATCTAAACCAATTTGGAGAAGGCATTGGACACTAAAGGGGTGAAATGTACTATTACCAATCCAATATAACCATATTAGGGGAAGGGGTTACACACTTAAGGTGTGACATTTACTATTCCCACTCCAATCTAAACTAAAAGGGGAAGGTGTTGGACACTAAAGGGGTGACATTTACTATTCCCACTCCAATCTAAACCATACTGGGGAAGGTGTTGGACACTAAAGGGGTGACAGTTACTATTCCCACTCCGATCTAACCATATTGAGTGAGGGAAGGTTTTGGCACTAAAGAGGTGGCATTTGCTATTCCGACTGCAATATAAACCAATTTGGGAAAGTTGTTCGACACTGAAGGGGTGACATTCACTATTTCCACTCCAATCTAAACAAATTTGGGAAAGGCATTGGACACAAAAGGGGTGAAATTTACTATTCCCACTCCAATCTAACCATATTGAGTGAGTGAAGGTTTTGGACACTAAAGGTGTGATATTTACTATTCCCACTCTAATCTAAACCAATTTGAGGAAGGGTTTGGACATTAAAGGGTAGTCATTTACTATTCCAACTCCAATCTAAACCAATTTGGGGAAGGCTTTGGACACTAAAGGGGTAAAATGTACTTTCCCGCTCCAAACTACTGCTATTTCAAGAAGGTATTGGATGCTAAAGAGGTTAAATTTATGCTATCCACTTCAAAATAAAACATTTTCCACAAGGTAATACATATTAAACATTTTACAGATACAGTCAATACTCCATATTCACACAGATTTTTTACGTAAAATCTTATCTGAAAACATACAAATTGAAACTAAAGTCTTTATATAAATATTTAACATTTGCAATATATACGAATAATTTCGTTACTGTTAAAAATTAATATATTGTTGAAAATATTTACCATCATTCATAAACTTTAAACAATAAACTGAAAATAAAATCATAATACCAAATGAACAATCGTACATTTCAAAAGAAAAACTACATTATATATTTTAAAAATTGAATTAAAATTTTAAATAATTTATTTTTATTTTTATACAATTTTAAATAATATACACATTTAAATGTTAACATACAATTATTTCAAAATATTCTACTGTATGAATTTTTTTATCTCATTTTAGATTATATAATGTTAAATGTTTTATTATTTAAAAAAATATAATCCTATTAATATACATTTTACTTAACATCAAATTAAAAGATATTCAACATATTTATACAACAAAATAAATGTAAACATTCAAAATTATTAATTTACTATCTTTCCAATTATTAACATAAAATTTCAAATTAAAAATAATTTGAAAAAAATCCACCTTTATCCCCTACAAACCAAATATCCTGCCACTAGAAAAAGTATTCAATAATTAATTATATACACTACTACAAGTAAAAATGCACATTTCAACAATTTCATAACTAAAAAATGATCTTGCTAAAACACAACTAAAACAAAATGATAAACATATACATTCAAACACACTGCAATAAATTTCACAGCAATTGTAAATTGATTTACTTAGCGCTTACGACTTCTGACGAGAAATTGGAGCACTTTTCAGTGAGTAGTCACTATTCCGGAACCCAAAAAGAATTAGTGGTGGATTAGTATAGGGAAATATAAATTGGTAATTTGAGTGGTGGGCATATGAGTCTGTTAATTTGATTGAATACGACATGAAGGAATGGAGATGGGAAGAGTCTAGAAAGGTTTTTTTGGGAAATCATAGTAAAAAGAAAGAGGTCTGGGATGAGTCAAAGGAGGGATAGAGGAGGGAAGAGTGTAGAAAGGGATTAGGGATTTCATGGTAGTAAAATGCGATTTAGGGTGAGTCAAAGGAGGGATACATGAGGGAAGAAACTAGAAAGGGTAATTTGGGGGATCATAGTAGTAAAATTATGTTTGTGGTGATTCAAGAACCGATAGAGAAGGGTAGAGTCTTGAAAGGGTTATTTGAGAGATCGTAGTAGTAGAATGAGGTTTGAGATGAGTCAGAGAATGGAGGAAGAGGATATATTGAGAGTGGTATAAAATGAAACATCGACTAGTTCATTGAGAGAGTCAAAAGTTTATTACTACATAGACAGGATATTCATGGATAAGGAAGTAATTATATCGCGATATAACATTGTATTGTATAAAGTCCTGTATGTGCATGTGTGGATATGTACTTAGAAGCTCAGACTTTCAAGTGTTTCTGTATGTCAAACTAATTTATTTGTGTTTTTAAATAAATATTTTTGTGTTTATTTTATTTTCATATTTTCCTCAATATATCTCAATAGTAAAGAACTTAACCTAAAGAATATCTATATATATTTTTAAACAATAGGCAGTATTTATAGTTGTACAAAAATGCATATATCTAAATACATACATATATTCAAATTATAAATGTTTACATACACAGGGATATGCTGTATATTTTTGTTTGAGCAGTCTTCTAAAGAGAAGATAGTTATCTGTGAATCTTATGTTTGGGGGCAATGGATTCCATAATTGGCTGCTTGAACTGAGAAAGAAGTACAACCTATGTTTTTTTCTTGTATTCTGGTGTGTGAAGGGAGGTGCTAATCTGGAATGGAGTTTCCTTTGTTGAATGTATTTGGAAATGTTATTCCTGATGAAAAGCGGTCTTGTTCCATGTATTGCTTTGTGCGTGATACAAAGTAGCATGAAGGTAGATTTTCTGCCAACTGGTAACCAATGTAGGGCCCTCAAGGCAGGAGAAATGTGGGCTTGTGCCTTTACATGTAGAAGAAAGCTAGCAGCAAAGTTTTGAATTTGCTGCAGTCTTTTCATAGTTGATAAAGATGATCCATGGTAGAGGCCATTGGCATAATCAAGTTTAGACAATATAAGAGAGATAGTAGCCTTGATCTTATGTGTTAATCCTAGGTGGAAGAAGATGCATTGCAGAGTTTTCATAGTAATGAAGCTTGATCTTGCTAATTGTCCACTTGTGCCTTTATTCATACTTGTAGTCCATGGTAATTCCAAGGTATCTTATTTCCTTAGATACTTTTGGAGGTGGTCGCAGATTGTCGGGCCAGACAAAGAGTGGGTCATAATTTTTCTAATCACCTTATGTGAGTATTTCAGTTTTGGAAGCGTTTAATATTAAACGGCTCAATGTTATCCACTGATCAATGACTCTGAGGCAACTGAAGATGTTTGAGTATCATTGCTGGTAATAACTTCGTGAAGATGCTGAAAAGCATGGGTGAGATAATAGAGACTTGAGGGGCCCCTGCTTTGGTGAAGTACGGTTTTGAATGAGAAATGGGGAGTATGGATGACATTTGTTCTGTTTTGAAGATAGGATGTTATCCAGTCAAGAGCAGTCCCCTCTATGCTAGCTTTGTAGAGTCTCTGTATTAGAGTGTCATGGTCAACTGTGTCGAATGCAGCTGAAAGGTTCAAGAGACCTAGTGCAGTGACCCCGTTCCAGTCTACTGTGGGCCCAATTCTCAAAGGCACTCTGAGACAAAAGTCAAACTTTACGACTTTTGGTATTCACAGAGGTCATTTAAAAGTAGGATCTTTACGTTCGCAGTCTCTCCGTACTCTCCGCAAATTGTGGACTGCATGTACCATGATGCAAAGGAGCAAACCTTTCCGGATATGATGTGTCTGGCCACACCCTTTGCCCTGCCCAAACTGATTTTCATGACCTCCTCTATCATTTGTTACACATTCCTAATGCTCTTTTTTGTAAAAATTGCATTCTGGCCCATTGATTATATTTCATCCGGCCTGAGCCGGAGAGTACGACCCCAGCCAGAGAGTATGGCCCGGGTGAGGAGAGTACAGCCCAAGCCGGAGTTTCCGGCCTGGCTCCGGACGTAAAGATATGACTCGTAAATGACCTCTGTGTTGTATTCCTCTTAGGGTGTCCGTATATAGGTTTTCCTGTATCATGTCCTTATATAGGCAAAATTCGCCCTGCCCTTATATAGGCATAAAATCCCAGTCCTTATTTAGGCATTAAACCGTGCACTCCAAATACAGGCATGGTCTCCGACATCTGTCTACCCTAACGTCACAACGAGTTCTTGAAGAACAGACCCTTAGGCTTCGGGAGTTTCCCTAGCACAGGACTATTGATTTCTTCAAGGACTCATCTATTATGCATGAACCGTTATACCTTAGGGGTTCATTCATGACGCCTTCCGCTGTCCGATTCACGTCAATGCTAACATTCTGAGGTACCTCTCAGGTATTAATATACCTTCCCTAGCCCTTGTAAACTAGAGGAGACCTCGACTTCAGAGGAGCCCGTTTCCCGGCCTGACGCACTGAGAAGACGCTGTCATCCCTGCACGCAGAGAGTCCAGCTTCCAGTGATCTGACTTCCCTTGCGGGGTGTTGGAGTTCGAGTCTGGCAAGAGATTCCTACCTCTCTCATTCTTAAGGTATGGAGCTGACTAGAACCTAGAGGGACTCTTGGCATACTAGGCATACTGGGCGTAACATACTCTTAGTATACCATAGTAAGGAATACTTCACCTACTTCATACCTCTCCCTACACCTAGGTTAGGTTAGGTACATTGGGGTAGAACTAGCTTAGAAACGCATTGTATGAGTACTCGCATTTTTAGTCTGTGTTATTTATGTAAATGAATATCTACTAAAGATCATGCTAGCGCAGTATTATTTATTTCTACTGCTTACGCTGTACATTATTTATCTTGTCTACTGTCTTGTGATCGTAACAGCACATTTTACTTACACGAGAAACAAGACTGTTCAATAAACCTTTTATTGAAACGCCCGTCTCTTCTTTCTGTGTAACTTTGAGGAAAACTAAGCATGCACGATTGAGCTGAGTGAAATAGTTATCTATTGTTTCCACGACTCTGGGACACGTTCTGATTCTAAAGGGAAACAAAGTGGTCATGTTTTACGGCTGCCAGAAACTACTCCCTTCTTGTTTTTCAATGAGTTTCTAGTGGCCTCTGAGCTAGCTGGCACAAGTAATTAAGTTTAATATACTCAATAGGGACATACTGACCTTAGTCCTATGTCAAACCTATAGGGGATATTTTTCCAATGCGCAGAGCCTATTAGGGAAATAGGAGCTACACTACATGGCGCCCAACGTTTGGTAAGGCGGTAATTCAACTCTAGATACTGAGTAACTCAGCCGTGCTTTTCCTCTCAGAGACCCCTACCCATATACTCCAAAAGATGTCTGGAGTGGGCAGGGTTAAGTATCCACCACGGCTACATAGGGAAACACCCTATATATTAGCTGTTTGGTTTGCTCAACGTTGAAGGATACAGTGTTCCAAAATATTGTGCACCTTATCTTTGTTTCCTTGAAATTTGTTCTACATTTTTCGAAAAACAAAATGTCCATAACAGGGGACGAAGCTACCGGAAACGGTGGAGCTGTGGCTGATTCAGCCCAAGCAGCAGTTTTTAACTTTACCGGTTTAAATGAAACCGAGGAGGGTGTTATAGACATCCATCCAAACTTATGAAGAGCCATCACTCTAAAACTAATAAAACATGGTCTACCACCAAGAGGCGGTAGAGCAGTTTTCGTGATAGAGGCACACGAATCCTTTCAGACAGAGTTATTCTATTCATGGGTAATATTTCCTGAATCAAATTCAGTTACAAAAATGTTTCACTTCTACAAAGAAGATGATCCACCAGAGGAATACATTCCTTTCGAGGATATAGAAATTCCATTAACATACCAGGAGCATCAGCTCTGGTTTAAAGGCGCCCTAAAACATCACAGAAACATTACCAGGCTCGGTCCACTAGGTAGACCAGGAGCGACATGGCCGATTATAGCCGGCTACACACCTCATCCTGACCTGGATATAATGTCAGATGAGGAACTACTTGTTCAACTACAAGAATTAATAAAAATATACAGACAATTGGTCCAATATGTCATGCGGACTTTCACAGTCCAACCACCATTGACACTTCCAAATCAAACTCCTCAACAGGGGAATACACTAAAAATTACACCACAGACTCTATACGCAATCATGGGTAAAATGCCCACAAAACGTGAGCAAATTCCATTCTGGATAGCTCAAACAATTACTCAAATCGAAGCAGTATTTCCAAATACTAGCCCGTATGAGAAACACAGAATCCTAACAATCAGTTTACCAAGTCCATGAGGCCAGGTTCTTTTTAACTCACTTTTTGCATTCACCCCTGACCCTTCCTCTCACTACCCCTACACCACACATAGCACTACAAATATCAGTGCTCCCGCGTAGTCGCTGGTCGCAGCACGCCCGTCCCGCAGCTGGGGCGGGAAGACCCCTATGATGAAGCATGACACCAAGGGTCCTTTTGGTGTGTGAGGGGTATCAAAGCAAACATTGTGTGTTTCCTACCAAGTTTGGGAACACATTTCCTTATTACAACCTCTTTTGAGGTGGATCTCTCTTTTGTTCCATATGTTTACCTGAGGAGGACGTATCCACCTCTAGCACCCACGAGGTGCACCTCTTCACTCCCTATCCTTGTTATTTATAGCTATCAAGGGGCTATGACATACTTCTAGCAGAAAAAGACTGGCCACCACAATTTGTCAGGGAGTGCCCACATGGCGAGGACATTAATATGCCTGCCTTCTCCAACCATATTCCAATACACCTAAAATATACATATGCCAGGAAATGGGCAGTAGCACTGGCCCCAGCATTGTATAAAAATCATGTAGGATGGGATGAGGACTCCCCTCAGCATAAAATACATCTGAACCATGAACCAACTGCACAGAGGCAGTATCCAGTAAAGCAAGAAGCTAAAAAACAAGTCAGGGAGATCTTAGATCAACTTGAATACCAAGGGGTGATTGAAACATGCACCTCTTCAATGAACAATCCTTTTTTTCCTGTCTCCAAACCAGACAAATCATATCGTCTAGTTTTGGACTACAGACACTTAAACACTTGTTAAAAAACTTTTGCAGTGCAAAATGAACATAGCACAGCATTAATGAATAACATTGTGCGTAAAAAATATAAAACCACATTAGTTATCTCAAATGGTTTCTTTTGTCAAAACATAGCTCCTGAAAGCAGGTACTTAACAGCATTCTCCATCATGGGGACCCAGCGTCAATTTTGTCGACTCCCACAAGGGTTCAAGAACAGCCCAGGTTTATTCTCAGCGAGGGTAACGGAGTTACTACAAATTTATGACAATGAGGCATTGTCCTATGTTGATGACATCTATCTGACAGACGCTGACCTGGACAAACACTTGAACAGGGTGAGTACCATTATACTGGGATTCGCCTCTGAGGGCTACAAATTCAACTTTAAAAAGTCCAGAATTGCTCATCTCAATGTCCTATTTCTAGGATATGAGCTTTCAAGTGAAGGCAAGAGCTTGGCAGCTAACTTTCTAGAGAAATTTGCGCTGCTCCAACCTCCAAAAACGCTAAAAAACTTACAATACATCCTGGGTTTCCTCAATTTTGGAAGAACATACATTCTAAATTACGCAGAAAGGGTTAAACCTCTCTACGCATTAATCAAACCTGATTTTTCAATCAAAAATTGGACAAACGAACACACAGAAATCTTGCGTTCACTCCAGGCTAACATGTTAGCAACAAATCACTTACATACACGCGTAAGTCAATGCAACCTGGTGATCCGAATAATTTCGGGTCAATGCGGATTCACCTACTTAACATTTAATGAAGGTGAAAAAGTACCAATCGCATACAAATCTAATTTGTATACACAAGCGGAAATGCGTTTCACTTCAACTGAAAAAATTCTGACATCAGTTCAAACCGCAGTAGCAAAAGAAAGAGCCTTAGCCCAAGGGAAACGCATTATTGTCATAACCCCAGTACCAGCTTTAGAAGCGGTCACAAAAGCAAGCATTCCAAATGCTAAAGCATTACATCCAAGATGGATACAATGGGTTAATTCTCTTGCTGCAACAGATGTTGAATATGTTTTTGATCCTGATTTAAAAATACAAGCATTCCTGCAATATGAACAAGAATGTCCTCTGCCCACTGAAATTCTGCCTCTCGATCAGTACGAATTCATAATTTACACTGACGGATGCGCACAGCCCGCAACATGGAGTAAGCAAGCTTACAGCGCAGCGTGTGCAATCGTTAAAGGTTGCATGCGAGATGGCATCTTCAGACCTATGGTCACAAAAACCCAGTCTCTAGGAGATTGTACAGCTCAGCGAGCTGAACTACAAGCGTTCAAACTGGCACTTGAAAGTACAGATCGAGAATTCCCCACACTGATAGTGTGTGATTCCTTTTACTGTGTTCAGTCGTATAATGAATATATACAAAACTGGCTTGAAAATGGTTTCAAAGATGCGAAAGGTGGCACAATAAAGCACAAAATGCTTTGGGAACAAGTAGTTCAGTTGAAAAACGAACTACCAAAGGCTCACGTGATTCACACACTGAGTCATCAACGTGATGGCGTTCACGTTGCAGGGAATTCATTGGCATACGAAGCCACAAAGGGGGCTGTTCAGACGGCTTCCGTAGCTGCGATCACTCGTTCAAAAACGAAAATAGACGGTGAGATAATGTTGGCTGTCAATGCTTCAAGCAAGGGCAGCAGTGCAGCGTTACCAAAAAAGTTTCCACTCAAGTACTCTTATGTAATTGATGCGAACAACGTTCCTTTTGCTCGAATCCCTGGAGTGGGGGATAGGGTAATTCCAAACAAGGAACGTAGATTAGGAGTAATCCTAGCAGCACACGAAGGGATAGCTTCTGCCCATGCAGGTGTTTCTGCAACAGTATCTTTACTCAAGCAAAGATATTGGTGGCCTGGCATTCGGAAACAAACTAAAAACTATGTTTTAGAATGTGATATTTGCCAACAGATGAAAGTCTCAACAGTAAAACGTCCTGCGCAGACACCCCTGTTAATTTCAGACAAACCATTAGCTTGTGTTTACCTGGACCACTGCGGTCCCTTGCAAAGGGACGGTAACTATAAATATATCATGGTTGCAGTGGATTCATGCTCTAGGTTCCTATGGATATGGCCTCAGCGCCGGCTGACGCTCGAACTGTTATAAAGATTTGCGAGTCTTTATCGGCACATACGCAATAGGCACGCTACATTCTGACCAGGGCCCTGCGTTTAGCTCTCGGGCTTACAAAGAAGCCATGGCCAGTCTGGGCGTTGCATTGCGGTACACCTCTCCATTCCATCCTGAGGGAAATTCGGTTGTGGAAAGGAAAACCGGGACATAAAGCAGTCTATAACAGCTAGGGTATTAGGTTCGGGTGATGGGTGGGTCAAACATCTTTATGGGGTCCAGCGCTCATTAAACAACCTGCCAAGAAGTTCTCTAGGGGGTCACTCCATATGAGGTCCTATTTGGGACAAGAATGTGGGTACCAGATCTCGATGACGTAGGCACAGTGGTGGAAAATAAAACATTTGATATCAAAGATCGTTTGGCTGTTTTACAGGAACTGAATGAGTTAAGAACGAAACAAAGCAACGTATTCCTGCAGCCAACCACCACTAGGGAAAAACCGGCGGTCCCAGCAAGGCCTGTCTGGATTCCAAAAGTTGGGGATGTAGTCAGAGAAAAGATTGCGGACAAGAAGGAATTTGGACCTTCTTACAGACAACCAGTACCTGTCCTAGCAGTTCAAGGAACAAGAACAGTACTTCTGCCGCCCCTTGCTGGAAGAAAGGAGAAAAGATTTGTGTCCATCGACCTGATCAAACCACAGTATGTGGCCAATACTAAATAGTAGGCCTCGTGGACTCCGACCTAGTAGCAAACGCCCTCCTCTCACTACTAACCAAGAGGTTCAGACTGAAAGACTGATAACCATCGAGAATTCAGCTGATGAAGGACTAAGCAACCATGCAATGGAAATCATCCCTCTTGAAAATCAAGTAACAGTTCATCCAAATACAACTGTCTACACCAATGTAGCAAGTGATCAACTGGTTCCAGCGATTTCTACAAATCCTGATGCAATTCCAACAATTGACAGAACTGCTTCTGGCTATTTCATTAACTTTGATACGTTTTCAGAAGATCCGAGTGAACCTGAAACGACGCCAGCATCATTAACATTCAAGCAGCAAGTACAAGACTTTCTTCACTTTCTGAAAAAGACTTATTTGGTTTCTCCATGGATTGAACTCTGGATTACATCTGGACTTTTTGTTTTCCTGCTCTGGCTAGCTTTGGTTACAACTGTGAGCGTGCTTATAAGTGGCAGATACATCCATGTGAATACTGAAGGAAAAGACGTGAATGTACTTTTGAAACCACATAAATCTTCCCACCGTGAAGCAAGAGACTTGTCATCAGTGAAAATCACAGCCGTTCCTATACAGGATGGTATAGTGTGGGACAAAACAGATTTTGATATCTTTGGCCCGACGGAACAATTGAACATTCCACATTTGTTTAAAATTTCACTAAGTGATCTCATTTCGTCCAGTACCTATTCTGATGATTGGGACTTTGAGACTGTTAATGACATAATGTTTGACCTAGAAAAATCTGCTGCATTTTCTAAAAATGACTATTTAGAGGGTTCATCAGACTATGAACAGCTGTATTGCTATAACCACTATGGTCATCATTATTTGCATAAATCTGCATACCCTAGAAATGTGTTTATGTTTAACCAATGGGAGCATTGTCCTACACCACCACAAGGTAGTTCAAAAACATTTGCTAACAATACATCTGATCCAGAAACGTTTTACTATAAAAATGTAAACATTTATTTCCCAACTGTCTAGACAGGGTTTCGACTTATGGAAAGACACAATAGACACAAAAACTGTCTGGGGTACTAAAGATTGGCAAGTGCAGGGGGTAGAAGCTTTATTTAGAGCCTGTGTCATCCCTGAACAAATAATGTTTTTGAATGAAACTATCCAACAAACATCTTGTCTTGGATTAGCCAAGATAAAGGAGATGAAAACACCTTCTGTACCAACACCTGCAAGTGATAACAATACACAGGCAGCAGTGACAGTTGACAATATACTGCAACTCAACAGATCTAATCTTGATTGGAGAAAATGGTTGATCTGGCCCACAGACACGAACAACTGTCAGGAAAGATTCCTGAATAAAACTCAGGGCTTTACTATTCATAGGCCAGACCCAAGATAAGTCCAAAGACAGCATCCGGGGGTAGTGACAACATACAGTGTAGGTAAATTGTGCCTCGAATGGCTGCAGAAATCTACACTACAGGATGTGAAACAACACTTATCCTTACTTAAAGAAGACGCAGACCTTAGGGAATTCTTGCTTGGACCAAGAAAACCGCGTCAAAAACGTTTCATATATGCCGGCATTTACGCTGCTTATAATGAAGCATGGAAAGTGTTACAGATGGAGGCCGCAGAACGAATACGTGAACTTGATCGTATTAATTTAGAGAAAACACTCACTGTGGTCGACAATGGGTTAACAACTTTGTCCTCCAGAATATATTCATTGGACAACATTGTATCCTCTGCTATCGACATACTAGAACAAGATTTGGCGATGTTACAGCAAGGCCAATCTCAATCACGTTCTATTGTGTTATTAAGCTGGACGCTGCAATCTTTGCGTGCGGGCTATGTGCTTTGGCGTTCTATCAACACGTCAGCTCTGTTTGCAGAATACAATCTAACTGATAAACAGATCGAACTGGCACAAAGAGGAGCAAAGTATACAGTGCTGAGCATTGAAAAACTGGAAAAGTTACCATTCACAGTAGCAGAAAAACCAGCTACAGAATGGCTCATTCATGGCAAAATCTCATTACCTGTGACTACTTTTCAGTTTCAGTATTGCCTCAGACAAATGCAAGCAGGCAAATATGAAAGGTTGGGTAAGGAATACATTAAGACATCTTGGGATTTACCGTATACATATAGATGTTGGAGTGGGGATCGTGAAGTGTTTTTGAGCGGTACACACTGTAAAAGTGCACTGAGTGGTTCACTTATATGTCAGGACATTTCTTTACACGGGGCTTACAATGGTTCTGTGGCAAATTTGTCTTGCCACCAGCAGGGTACACCAGCTGCTGTGATTAATCCAACGTTTGGACAACTTTTGAATGGGAGTTACCTCATGTTGAATGATCAGAGTTGCTGCGGCATGTTGCCAGGCATCCCATATCTAGTAACAGTCAACTCCAGGGTCACTTGCTGTATGAAAGTATTGTTTGCCCCAATAGACACAGTCAGGGAGTCGCCTTTGTGACCTTCGCTGAACGTCTCTTTTATAAGATTTGATACTTTGAGCAGAATGAAAGCCATGCTTTTACAGCAAACAGTGCCTTTAACCTCGGCCAAAGAAACCTATGATCTACAAGTAGCAAGGACTTCGGCTGAGATACAGACTGCCCTATACATTTCGTGGAAATGATAGGACGTATCTTTAACATGTCTGATACAAGCGGAATTGTACATGTATTTAAGAGCATCTGTTCCGGTCTGTTAGCACCTTTCCAGGCAATACTCGGAGTCATCCCGAACTTTGCACATTCGGTGTTTGGTGGCATACCATTAATTCTAGCACTTGTTGCCGGAGTTCTATTTCTCTTCCTGCTATTATGCTATGGCCAGCCTATTCGCAGACATCACTCCGAGCGAAATGGAGAAAGCTCTCCTTGAACGAAAGTGCCGTGAGCGAATAGTACAGCTTTTGGGCATGACTCGTCTACGGGACCTGAATACCACGTGGTTCCTGTCATTCAGACCAAGCTGGCAAGATTGCATCTTACCTGTTCTACGATGCCTGCTATGCGGTGAAGAATGCATGTTAGACACCTGTCTAACATTTCCATCAGCAACGCCAACGGATATCGATACTCTGCTGGACCCGATAACGGCCCATGCTCTGTCTTGTCCCCAGAGGCTTCCAATCCTGATGACAGCATTCACTGAGATCTCACAGACGCTTCCGGCTGCTGCTGAGGTACGAGAAAGATCTACAGGCACACAGGTAACAACGGACGCGAACATTGCTGCGGCATCCTATGCTGAAAGCGATGCTTCACATCTCTGTGCAATTAATCTACTACACGAGGTGTTCCAACTGACATCAACTTCAGTGGACGATATTTTGTCTACAGAAATAGATGATCTCATGTTTACACCAGACCTGTAAACTGACTCTGATTCAGCCCACAGTGTTCCAGAGATGCAGTAACATTTTGGCCTTCTTACTTCAAAAACATGGAACTCTTCCCAAAATTGAACTTTTTCCCATTTTTCGAACTAAAATGGCAATTCAATCTGCTTGAAGTAGAACTAGCCTTATATTACAGACTTCGCAGTACTTCCACAGACACTTAGTCATCTTGTTTGTCTAAACAATTCATTCATTTTCATGACATGAAATGACTTTGATTTTGAACAACTTATCGATCGTTTTCTGTCACATGTAAATTTACTGCTTATTTCATTCAAACTGCATTTTATTTCCAAATATATGCCTGAACTGAGAAAAGCATTGCTTAAAATGTACAGTACCTTTTGCATTTTAATAGGTTTTTAAATGCTTTTTAAATGCTTTTAAGAAATGTTATTAGCAATATGCGGTACTCCGTTTTATGTTTAGCATTTTATTATTATCGTACACACGAAAGTGGAGTGGGTGCTGTATTCCTCTTAGGGTGTCCGTATATAGGTTTTCCTGTATCATGTCCTTATATAGGCACAATTCGCCCTGCCCTTATATAGGCATAAAATCCCAGTCCTTATTTAGGCATTAAACCGTGCACTCCAAATACAGGCATGGTCTCCAACATCCGTCCACCCTAACGTCACAACGAGTTCTTGAAGAACAGACCCTTAGGCTTCGGGAGTTTCCCTAGCACAGGACTATTGATTTCTTCAAGGACTCATCTATTATGCATGAACCATTATATCTTAGGGGTTCATTCATGACGTCTTCCGCTGTCCGATTCAGTCAATGCTAACATTCTGAGGTACCTCTCAGGTATAAATATACCTTCCCTAGCCCTTGTAAACTAGAGGAGACCTCGACTTCAGAGGAGCCCGTTTCCCGGCCTGACGCACTGAGAAGACACTGTCATCCCTGCACGCAGAGAGTCCAGCTTCCAGTGATCTGACTTCCCTTGCAGGGTGTTGGAGTTCGAGTCTGGCAAGAGATTCCTACCTCTCTCATTCTTAAGGTATGGAGCTGACTAGAACCTAGAGGGACTCTTGGCATACTAGGCATACTGGGCGTAACATACTCTTAGTATACCATAGTAAGGAATACTTCACCTACTTCATACCTCTCCCTACACCTAGGTTAGGTTAGGTACATTGGGGTAGAACTAGCTTAGAAACGCATCGTATGAGTACTCGCATTTTTAGTCTGTGTTATTTATGTAAATGAATATCTACTAAAGATTATGCTAGCGCAGTATTATTTATTTCTACTGCTTACGCTGTACATTATTTATCTTGCATACTGTCTTGTGATCGTAATAGCACATTTTACTTACACGAGAAACAAGACTGTTCAATAAACCTTTTATTGAAACGCCCGTCTCTTCTTTCTGTGTAACTTTGAGGAAAACTAAGCATGCACGATTGAGCTGAGTGAAATAGTCATCTATTGTTTCCACGACTCTGGGACACGTTCTGATTCTAAAGGGAAACAAAGTGGTCATGTTTTGCGGCTGCCAGAAACTACTCCCTTCTTGTTTGTCGAGGAGTTTCTAGTGGCCTCTGAGCTAGCTGGCACAAGTAATTAAGTTTAATATACTCGATAGGGACATACTGACCTTAGTCCTATGTCAAACCTATAGGGGATATTATTCCAATGCGCAGAGCCTATTAGGGAAATAGGAGCTACACTACATCTGTGAATGCCAAAAGTCGTAAAGTTAGACTTTTGTTTCAGATTGCCTTTGTGAATCATGCCCACCATTTTTAAGGTCATCTTAGATAGTGATGAGAGCAGATTCCGTGCCTGTTCCTGGGCGGAATCCTGTTTGGAAGTTGTAAAGTATGGAGTTATCCTCAATGAATTGTGACATCTAGGCAAACGCTGCTATTTCTATCAGTTTGCCCATGAAAGGTTAATTTGTGATCGGTCTGTAGCCATTGGGGTCGTGCAGGTCCAGGTTTGTGTTCTTTAATAATTGGTGTACATATGCCTTTTTTAAGTCTCTGGAAAGATTCCTGTAGTTAAAGAATTATCGATGATTCTTCTTACTGGTGTGGCAGCAGAGGTAGTTAGAAGAATGTTTTTGAAGATATGTAGTGGACAAGTGTCAGAAGGGCAGCCGACTGGCCTGCTTGGTTTGATAAGATCCATAAATTAACTTTGCGATAGTTGTTTTAGGAAGGCAGAGGCTGGTTTAACATACTCTTGGAGGGGATTGCTGGAAATGAGTTGGTGCTGATGGTTATCATTTTTTCTAAATAGAAGTCCAACATGTCTGTTTTGGGTTACAAAATTCTGTGAGAATTTTATAAAATTCTTTATTTGCACATTTAGCACTTTAAATTCTGTCTTAATAGTACATTTTTTAGCTTTTTTGATTGTTCACGTGTATATTCCTTTAAGTTTGTGTAGGTGAATTTTATCTTGATTGCTATTTATTTTGAGTCAGATGTGTTGCAGGTTTGAGATTTCTTGATTTACCTCTTTTAGTTCTGCATTTGTTCAAGCTGCTTATTTTCTTTTGTCCTGTTTAATTGTTCTTAGGATATTAAAAACTGCCTGGAGCCACTCATAAAGTTTTTGAAGGGGATTTATTGTGTCTAGATCTGTGTTGGATGTTAGTTGTGTTTCTAAGTATTCAAAATTGAGTTTGTTCCATGGTCGATAGGTGGATGCATGTAAGGTTAGTCTTAGGTGTGTTGATGTGTGGTGTTTTTGTGTTGGAAAGCTACCAAATGGTAGTCTGACCATGTTACTGGAGTAATCATTTTAAAGGTTACTAGTTCTGGATTCGCAAAAATGACATCTAAGATGACTCCAGTGATGTGTGTAGGTTTGTCGACGATCTGATGTAGGTTCAGTGTGTCAAGGCCAGTGATGATAGTTTTTCGATGTGGCATATTGGGTTTGTCAAATCATATGTTAAGGTCACCAAGAATGCATAGGATGGAGTGTAGTGTTATAAGGTTTGAAACTGTGTCTAGATATGTGTTTGAGAATGTTGCATTGCTAGGTGGTGGTCTGTAAAGAAGGAAGAAGTTACAGGAGGAAGTTGCTACAGGGTTGCACCTGATGATGAGGGTCTCACAACCTTGTATGGAAATGTCGTCAGCTTTGGTGAGATTTATTGTTTCCTTGAAAAAAACAGCTAGTCCACCTCCTCTTTTGCCTATATGATTTTGTGTGACAGTTTGATAGGTAGGAGGAATGGCTTGATGCAACACAGGAGCCATGTCACCTTCCAACCATGATTCAGTTCTGAAGAGTAAGTCAGGTTGTGTGTCAGTGAGTAGGTTGTAGAAATGGTGCTAATCTTTAGAGAGTGATCAAGCATATAAGAGTGAGCAGTTTTCCTTGAACTGAACTTATAGCACATGTGTTATTATTGCTGGTATTAACTGTATGAGGATAGCAATTTATCTATATGATAATCCTTGCACACCAGGCTTAGAAGGCATTTTATTGGGGCTGCATTTGTAGGTGGCGAGATGGTGGTTGAGAGTGCTTTGGTGAGCAGTGTTGTTTTTCTAAAGTAGTCTTCTTGTTGTCTAATAGGGTGGAAGGTATAGAGGTTAATGGACGGTGGTGGAGCATGTGGGTCATATTTTAAGGCTCTAAACTGCAATGGATGAGAGGCAGTGTATGAGAGTTGTTACATTGGTGTATTTGCGGGAGGTGTTGGTGAAGATATAAACCTTGGGAGTGAAGAAGGTACAAACTCTGTATTATTTCTGTAATCATGAGGGTAGGAGTGTGTGTATGTTTCTATTTTATGATGGAATGTATTATAAAATTGTGTGTGTGTGTGAGATTTTGATGTGCTGGTGTGTGCCTTATGTTTTGTTTTGTGGAGTAGTGAGATAAGATGTTGATGTAGTGGATTTCTGTGAAGGATTTGTAAGTAAATTACTGTTGTTGAGTGGAAGTTTAATGGTAAAGGGGTTATGTGCATTGAAGGAGAGTGAATGTGTTGTGTGAGAGGGAATGGTCAAGGGTAATGAGTGTTTGTTTTAGATTTGATAACTGGAAGAGGTAACACAAGTGGTGGAGTGGAGTATTAGGAATGTTTGAGTGTTTTTGGTTAAAAGAGGAGAAAGCTGTTGTTGGTTGATGATATGAGGGAAGATTAAATATAGCTTTGGTTGTGATGGGAAGGGGTCTGTTAGGAGCAAGTAGAGTGTAGAACTGGTGTTTTGTATGAACAGGGACTATGCGTTTGAAGGGATTAAGGTTATGTATAATGTAGGTTTGTGTTGTGTTGGTGATGTGTGGATTTGATAGTTGTATAGGAATGAGTGGTGTTTTGTGTAATGAACACTAGCAAACAATATTAAATACAACAATATTATCCACATTGATATTTTTTACAGCAATATTAAAAACAACACTAAAAACAATATTTTTACCTTAGATATTCCTGTTGACTATTTTAATAATATCCAGATATTCTTGACACAATATTTTTGAATCACAACTTTTTTTTCTGATATTTTGTCCAAACACCCAAAATAAGTCTGAAATTCAGCGAGAAACCCATTTGGGGCCTGAGTCACAAATGTAAACTTACACTTTTGTGTAAGTTTATGATTGTTTGCTGTTCACGAATGTATTTTACTAGTAGTATCTTTACGACTGCATATAATAAGATATGACACTTCTATTGTTTTACGTGTGGAGACTTTGCAGTTGTGAAGATACTACTAGTAAAATACCTCTACGAACAGCAAACAGTCATAAACGTACACAAAGTGTAAGTTTACCTTTGTGAATCAGGTCCTGAAAGGTTAATTATCATCAGTGATAGCAGTAATTGTAAGGAACCCACACAGCACACAAAAGCTCATGTACCCGCTATGCTAAATATGCAACTTTGCTGATGGCATGTGAAAAAAAGAAAGCGAACAAAAATAAAAAGTAATGGGGACTTGATGTCACGCTACTCTGTTCAAAGCTTATTAGACTGCACTGGATTTCTCTTTGACAGTGTGACTACTTGACAAGCAAATTCCCACATAGTGTCTTCTTTTGTTGTCTCCAATTCTCTTCTGAAAATTCTGTGGTTGCATAATATTTTCTAATGTCAAAGCACCAGCTTTTTTCATGTATACCATCAAACTGTGAAGCAGTCTTCCACTAGTCATTCAAATTAAGGTCAACATCTGGCATTATCGAGTCTAAGTATTACCTCCAAAACTTGTTCTGCAATCAGTTGTTACTCATCAGTGGAAGAGACCCATCACCACAAAGGCACTGCAGTGGTGGGTATCTGCTTACAGGTAAGTTTCTAAAAAAAAAAATGCTTGCGTAGAAAGTACGTCTTAGGGAACCAACACTGGCACTGTTGAATGCCATGGTTGATAAATACCAAGGCTAACTAATCTTTATTCAGTGCTTAATTTCAGTCGGTGGTTTCCGGTGCTCGGCACTGGCATTTAATTGTCAACACCGGTGCTTATGACAGTCTGTTACATGGTGATGCTTTCTGGCTAATTTAGAGATGACCACAACAACAGTTAATTATTAATTCAATATACATTAAAAGTGACTATTACCTGCTGCTCAAGCCATTCTTATAGGTTTTGGGGCCTTAAATAGTCTGAGTTGTCACACTTGTAGGAATGTGATGGTTAGTACTTGTGTTGTTATCATCACAGGCAGCATGGCAGGGGCCATGTGTGCTGCAAGCTACAATGGCCTCCTCATGAGAGCCTTGGCACTTATTGTTTTTGCAAATTAAGCACTGTCTTTATTCCACCTCATGCCTCTTTCTTCTGCCACGCAACATTTTCAGTCTCTCTATCCACCTTTGTGGGACCTTCTTCATCCCTGCTTCCACCTTTTCCTCTTTAATCCCAACTTTCTCTACCTCTATCGCTCTCTTTTCTGCCTTTCTCTTTATCGATCTGTGTCAAACTCTATTGATAAAAAATGTCATAGTTCCCAAAAATAAGTGTTGGTGCTGACCAATGGCAACCATCGGCACAGATAAAACACTGTGGGGCTCATTAGGATGGCGGTCGGAAAATCACCCCAACCGCCATGGAAGCGGAAAACAACCGCCCGCCGGCACCGTGGAGAAACCGGCGGCCATATTATGATCAACCGCCCAAAAACACCGACCGCAGCGGTACGGGGGGAACAAAAACCGCCCGTAGCGTGCGGAGATGGCCAAAACACATCCGCGGCAGACGGATCCGCAGCGGAAAAACACCAACCCGCCGCAAGGATAGCGGAGACACCGCACGGCAAATTAGGATATCCCCGCTGGTCCCGCGGCACGTTCCGCTGTTTCTGACCGCCGCGATCGCTAACAGTGATGAATGGGAGAGCATGCGGAAGAGCTGCAGCAAAGCCACCGCCGTGGACGCTCAGTGACAATTTTGGCGGACGAATCCAAAATCCCACAATAAGGCCACACAGTGCCCACACCAAAGTAGCCATGCCACCCAAAAACTGAAAACACACCCCAATGACACAACATTGCACACCCAAAAAAATTTACAAGGACAACCCACACAACACACCTAAGAGCACTCCCACATGTGGACACACCCACATAGCAGAGCATAAAACCAGCCCCTTCCTTGACCACAATCCTCTGCACTAACCCACAACTGAAGGGCCCAACCCCTGAGAACAAAGGATAGGCAAAGCTACAAACCATCACCACTCACACCACACACAGCACCACCACCACTTCCACACCTGCACCCCTAACCCCTTTGCACATCACACACCATACACATCACCACCACCACCACTTGCACCCCTGCACCTACAACACCTCTGCACATCACACACCATGTCAACACATAAAATGCCCAAATTCACAGAGAGTGAGTTGAAGGTAATGGTAGATGAGATAGTCAGAGTGGAACCACAACTGTTTGGTAGCCTGGTCCAACAGACACCATTAGCCACAAGGACTCAAATGTGGGCAAGGATAGTCCAGAAGGTCAATGCAGTAGGGACCATCCCAAGATCCAGAAAGGAAATCATGAAGCGGTGGCATGACTTGAAGAGGGTTGTCAAAGAGAGGAGGACCAAGAACCGTGAGCTGGCTGACAGGACTGGCGGTGGCACTCCCATACCACCAAAACCATTCACCCCATGGGAGGAGAAGGTGCTTGCCATACTACATCCAGAGAGTCTCACAGGAGTACCCGGGGGAGTGGAGGCTGGTAAGTACAAACAAATGACTACCACCACACTCCTATGTACTGCCTTGCACAACTACAAAGATACACCTCCTAGGAACAATTTCATTCATCTGCACCACCCACTCACTAAAACATGTCTCACAGATCCAACATCTACCCCCTCCCAAACACCACCAATGTACCTAGCAACATTACCATGGGTGCATGTGCACAGGCAGCCTGCACTGCAAGTCCCACCATGCCCCCTTGTCCCATACCTCAGCAGGATGGGGCACTCCCCCACTCAGAAGCATGTGTCAGCCATTACCTCCCCAACAAACAAACTTACAGGTAGGTAGCCATCTTGCCATGGAGGGCTGTATGTGGGAGGGAGGCCTGTACTACTACTCCCACCATGCCCCCTGTCCCACACCTCAGCAGGATGGGGCACTCCCCCACCCAGAAGCATGTGTCAGCCATTACATCCCCAACAAACAAACTTACAGGTAGGTAGCCATCTTGCCATGGAGGGCTGTATGTGGGAGGGAGGCCTGTACTACTACTCCCACCATGCCCCCTGTCCCACACCTCAGCAGGATGGGGCACTCCCCCACCCAGAAGCATGTGTCACCATTACATCGCCAACAAACAAACTTACAGGTAGGTAGCCATCTTGTCTTGGAGGGCTGTATGTGGGAGGGAGGCCTGTACTACTACTCCCACCATGCCCCTGTCCCACACCTCAGCAGGATGGGGCACTCCCCACTCCACCCAGAAGCATGTGTCAGCCATTACATCCCCAACAAACAAACTTACAGGTAGGTAGCCATCTTGCCATGGAGGGCTGTATGTGGGAGGGAGGCCTGTACTACTACTCCCACCATGCCCCCTGTCCCACACCTCAGCAGGATGGGGCACTCCCCCACCCAGAAGCATGTGTCACCATTACATCCCCAACAAACAAACTTACAGGTAGGTAGCCATCTTGTCATGGAGGGCTGTATGTGGGAGGGAGGCCTGTACTACTACTCCCACCATGCCCCCTGTCCCACACCTCAGCAGGATGGGGCACTCCCCACCCCACCCAGAAGCATGTGTCAGCCATTACATCCACAACAAACAAACTTACAGGTAGGTAGCCATCTTGCCATGGAGGGCTGTATGTGGGAGTGAGGCCTGTACTACTACTCCCACCATGCCCCCTGTCCCACACCTCAGCAGAATGGGGCACTCCCCCACCCAGAAGCATGTGTCACCATTACATCCCCAACAAACAAACTTACAGGTAGGTAGCCATCTTGCCATGGAGGGCTGTATGTGGGAGGGAGGCCTGTACTACTACTCCCACCATGCCCCCTGTCCCACACCTCAGCAGGATGGGGCACTCCCCACCCAGAAGCATGTGTCACCATTACATCCCCAACAAACAAACTTACAGGTAGGTAGCCATCTTGCCATGGAGGGCTGTATGTGGGAGGGAGGCCTGTACTACTACTCCCACCATGCCCCCTGTCCCACACCTCAGCAGGATGGTGCACTCCCCCACCCCACCCACATGCATGTGGCATATAATGGATCTATCCAAATAAACAAACAGCTAGCCAGTCATATTATTCTGTCTTGTGCCACCACTGAGCAGGATGCAAGCCTCCACCACGCACACACAGATGTGTCACAAAACAAACACAAATGCTAACACACAACAGGCAAGTAGGCAGTACGTGCACCTAGCCATTTGACACAAAAAGAATGGTGCCATATGACAACACCAGTCCTCTCAATGTACAAATATGCACACCGATCATATTGCCACGCACAGTGTGCACACAGCTAAGCAAAGGAAACTGTCACAGCAACCAAAGTGTGACACACCAATGCACATGTAGAGGAAAGACTGGGAACAATCATGCACAGCAATGAATGACAGGTTCAGTGCCATGGGGCCAGAGTAACAACGACCATATGAACAGTAAGAAGGCATGTTATGTGGTACCAATCCAGATATGCACATGACAAGACAAAGGTATGCAGGAGATGACAATGGCCAGGACATGCCCAGATGTGACGGCTGACAGGTCATGAAAATCCACATACAGTCCGCACAAAAATCATATTTAGCGCAAGGCCCTAGATGTCAACATGTCCCTGTAATCACAAATCATGCACGTGGCGCATGGTACATATTGACACCTCACACCATGGCCAAGAAATGCATGTACCACCGCAGCATGTCAGGAGGCACAGTAGTGCATATAGGAAACAATGTGATGATCAGTCAACTGTGAAGTGTACTAACAGTGAATGACACACAGCTAACACAAATCTTACGTGGTGCACCCCAATGACCATTTCCCATCTGATCCACAGGTGACCAAGATTTGACTGCAGAGGACGACACCAGCAACCTGCAGGGCCAGTCTACCCCCCCCCCCCCGGAACATCGACTCTCGGATGTTGACTTCCAGGAATCTTCGGACGAGGAGACTGAGGCCGGGCCATCTGGTGTTCCAGGGCGCAACAGGTCCCAGGACCCCATCGTCCCCCCACCACACCTGCAGCTACAACAACCAATCTGCAGGCCCCTGCTGTTACGTCCGGTGCATCCTCCACCACCACCACAACCACCAGTGCTGCCTGCAACACCCTCCCTGTCCCACAGGATGACCACCCCACCCCAGCAACTGAGGAGGGCAGGGAGAGGATGTGTGGTCCGACAGTGGAGAGGCAACCGGTCCGTGGCAGCAGAGCAGGTGGGAGGGGCAGGGTCACCCACACCCGAACACGGCCTGGGACCGAATCCCTGGACCACATCCACAGAGTCCTTGGGGCATATGAACGGGCCCAGGGACAAACGGCCCGGTCCGAACAAGATTCACGTGAGCTCCTCCTGCTGATGAGGTCCATGGACACCCGCATGGGACAAATTGTGGACCTCTTGGGCCAACAAGTGGCGGTACTGAGGCACAGGCCTGCGCCACAAACAACACCTCTCCCTCCCACTGGTGGTCCGCAGGATGACAGTTCACCATCCTCCCCTGCGGCCACAGAGAGTGGTGAGTCCTCAGACCCCACTGGCCCTATAGCAGAGGCCCCCCCTGCCAAACGGAAAAGGGGCCGTCCGAAGAAAACCCTGGGAGTATCTGTTGGCAAAGCACCTGCCAAACACCAGTCACGCAGCCAGCCATGATGGCAACCCTCTGCACCACTGCATTGACTTTTGGACTGTCCTTCCCCACACTGCCTTGTGAATGGCATATGTCTGTTGGTCTGGGTCACCACACCTATGTGGTGACCACTCGATTATCTCATTTACCATGAATGTCAACTCACTGCTCCACTAATCACCTCACTGTCAATGTACCCCCTCACATGTCACCTTTGTAAATAAACAAATCCTTACACACACGTTGTTGTACCTGCACCGTCTTTATTCCAGGATGTACAATTTTCAACAGGAATACAATGTACCAGGGGACGGAGTGTATGTAGGCAAGGAGAGGTCAAAGGCACCTAGGAAAAAACAACAGAACAACATTCACTAGTCTGGGTGTGGCATCACAGACATCACACAACACTTCAAAACAAGAACAACCCACATGCACACATAACAATGGGCAACAAGTGCCAACATACACATCCTGTAGATGTTCAGAAATGAACTGTCCCATCAACTTGACAGCAAACACTGAGTCTACAACTGGCTGCTGTCACAAATCTCACTTACACCCTCACAACAACAGCAACATCATCAGACAATGGGTACGTTGTACATTGTCACCCACCTTCAAGTGAAGTAGCGGGTGATGAGCTGTTGACGCAGGTCAACACCTTCCTCCTCTCCACTGTCATAATCACTGGACACGGGTTGGTTTGCAGGCGGGGGCCTTGGCTGCTCATCAGCATCCAGGAGCAGGGGAATCTCCTTGCGAATGGCTAGGTTGTGGAGCATGCAGCATGCCACTACAATCTGACACACCTTCCTGAGCGAGTACACCAGTGCCCCTCCGGTCTTGTCCAGGCAGCGGAAACGTGACTTCAGCAGTCCAAAGGTACGCTCCACCACACGACGTGTCCTCCCATGGGCATCATTGTAGCGGACATCAGATGGTGTCCTGGGGTTCCGCAGTGGGCTCAGCAACCAAGGACGGTTGGGATATGCAGAGTCACCTATGTGTGACACACAAAGAAACATTGCAATGTTGCAGATGCAGAGGACAGCAGGTCACACACACAGCACGCAAAATGACTAGGCATACTCACCCACAATCCATGCATGCTCAGGAAGCAGATTGGCCATCAGCTGCGGTACAATGCTGCTACTCAGGATGTATGAGTCATGGGCCGAGCCTGGAAAATTTGCACCACGTGGGAGATGATCATATCTGCCAGGCATACCACTTGGACATTTATGGAGTGGTAATGTTTACGATTCCTGTAGATGTGCTCACGGACCTGTGGGGGCACTAGCCCAACATGGGTGCAATCAATTGCACCAACTACATGGGGGATGTGTCCAAGGGGATAGAAATCTCCCTTTACAGCTGCCAATTCTGCCCCCTGGGGAAATGGATGTATCTGTCCTTGTAGATCATCATGGCGGACAGAACATCCCGCAGCACCATGCTGAACATGGGTTGTGACATCCCACCTGCCTCGGCCACCGTGTTCTGGAATGATCCAGTCACAAAAAAATGCAGTGCCGCCATCACCTTATACGTTGGGGTGAAAGCTGTTGGATATGTTCGGCAAGGCTGCAGGTGGGGCTCCAACAAATCACAAAGGGTCTTGAGGGTGGCTCTATCCAGACGGCATTTCCGGATGATCGCCTCATCCTCCATGTCTGCCAGGACTGTCAAGTGACGATGCAGATGTGGTCTCCTCCTAGTTGAGATGAGAGTGGACACATTGTTATGCAATACATCATGGGATGTGCATAGCATCTCACATCATGGCTGACACAACGGCAACAAAGAATGTCATATGAATAGTCACAGAGCAGCTGACATGTAGGAACCCCTTCAACTACACAAATCACACACTTGTCAGATTAAACACAGCAAGTCCCCCAAACAACACCTCGGTCAAGGTGAATGGACATTGGGATATGGCCACATTCCCCATGGGCACGCCTGGGAGTCTGTCATCCTGCACATGTGTGACAAGGCAACCCCACGGTATCCTACCTAGCTGCTGTACATGACACACATTCAGGCGTCAATTGAACCTGGCACACCTCAACAACACAATGACCACAGTCTGAGCATCAATGACGAGTGTGTGCATGATCTAACATGAGAGGACATGCTAAAACAAACATCATCAATTGTGGAAACAAATGATGTGATTGACAATGCACATCAACACATTGACATGTGTGCACATTGTATTGTCCATACCAACATTGTCCTGTAGTGTAGTGTAGTGTAGTGTACTGTAGGTGCGGTACTGAGAGACAAGTGATGCCCAAATGGCGGTTGGCATGCTCCGCCACCCAAATGGCGGTGCCTCATGTGTGTCTATTGCACCCAAATTGCGGAAACTAACGCCTGGCACCAGCGGTGTGTGTGCAACACACCCCAATGCATAGATGCGGTACTGATAGCCCCATAGACATAGCCAAATGGCGGTTGGCATGCTCCGCCACCCAAATGGCGGTGCCTCATGTGTGTCTATGGCACCCAAATTGTGGAAAGTACCGCCTGGCACCAGCGGTGTGTGTGCAACACACCCCAATGCACAGCTGCGGTACTGATAGCCCCATAGACATGGCCAAATGGCGGTTGGCATGCTCCGCCACCCAAATGGCGGTGCCTCATGTGTGTCTATGGCACCCAAATTGCGGAAAGTACCGCCTGGCACCAGCGGTGTGTGTGCAACACACCCCAATGCACAGCTGCGGTACTGATAGCCCCATAGACATGGCCAAATGGCGGTTGGCATGCTCCGCCACCCAAATGGCGGTGCCTCATGTGTGTCTATGGCACACAAATTGCGGAAACTAACGCCTGGCACCAACGGTGTGTCCCCGCCATGGTCCATGCCATTACAGCCAATGGGCTCCGCGATCGCGGAAGCTCGATGCAATTTTGAAAATAGCGGTAGGCGTGCTACACCACCGCGGTGCCGGTCATTGGATGCAATCAAAAGATGCAATACCGCGGTAGCGCCCGCCTGGCCCCTGCGGTGTGTCACCGCCATGGTCCATGCCATTACAGCCAATGGGCTCCGCGATCACGGAAGCTCGATGCAATTTTGAAAATAGCAGTAGGCGTGCTACACCACCGCGGTGCCGGTCATTGGATGCAATCAAAAGATGCAATATCGCGGTAACGCCCGCCTGGCCCCTGCAGTGTGTCACCGCCATGGTCCATGCCATTACAGCCAATGGGCTCCGCGATCGCGGAAGCTCGATGCAATTTTGAAAATAGCGGTAGGCGTGCTACACCACCGCGGTGTCAGTCATTGGATGCATTTGTAAAAGGCTGACCTGGTAGACCAATTGCAGCAGCCCAGGACTACTGGAACGACACCAGGGGGCTATATATGTGTGGGAGAGTGCCCAGAATGTCCACTGTTCACAGAGCCTGCTGCCTGAGACCCTCACCTGCTGCTGCCTCCAGGGACTGCTGCCTGAGACCCTCACCTGCTGCTGCCTCCAGGGACTGCTGCCTGAGACCCTCACCTGCTGCTGCCTCCAGGGACTGCTGCCTGAGACCCTCACCTGCTGCTGCCTCCAGGGACTGCTGCCTGAGACCCTCACCTGCTGCTGCCTCCAGGGACTGCTGCCTGAGACCCTCACCTGCTGCTGCCGCTGCTGTCTCTAACCAACAGTGATGTCAAGGACAGAGAAGATCCGTGCCAGTCCCTTCACCGGCGAGGAGCTTGAGGTCCTGGTGGACGAGGTGCTCACACAGTACCCAAGGCTATATGGTGCCCCAAATGTCGTGGTAAGTCTTCCACAGTGGGTGTGAGAGTGCAGGGGGCACACATGTAGTCGGTCTGATGCAGCATGTGCATGTGAGTGTGGGTTTGTGTCATGCATTGTCTAACTTGCATTCCATTGGGTGAAGGGGTGTGTACCCTACTCCTCAAGTCTCCCTGCCTGCACATCAAGATTTGAGGGACATGTCTTGTCTTATCAGCCATACAGTGAAGCAGCAAGTTGGTAATGGAGGATTCAGGCCAGTCATTGCTAGTGTGCATGTCTTTGCGTTTCCCTGTTGTCCATCTCAGTGTGAGCCCACCTGGCCTGCACAGTCACCGCCCAATCCAACAAGAACACATCACTGACTGTACAGAGTGTAACATGTTCATCTTCATATTTGACTCCCCATCAATGTGCCTGGTCAACCCTGTAGATTGCACACGACTTGCACTGTGAGAAAGGAGGTGGGTTGGTGAGATCATGTCCCTCAATGTGATATACATGACACAGTGGGCTATTCACAGTGCATGTTAGTTGACGCCTGCGCATTGTCGGATACAGTGGGTCTCGCCACATACACATGTTGTTTTGTGACGTATGTCTTGCTCTACCTAAAAATGGTTAATAGATGTGGGCAGAGTACACATGCTCTTCTGTGCTGGCATCCTGCTAGTACATGAGATGTGCAAGTATTGTGTCCCCCTTATACATGCATGCATTTACGTGTGATTCTCACATGCAGATGTACCATGTGAAAAGCATTTCTGTCTCTGCATGTGAGATATGTGGATTTGTGATTAATCTGTATCATGCTACTGTCCTGAGTGATTTGGTCACATGACACTGTGTCACTGATGTTTGCCCCTCTTGTCTCCCATGCTTGCAGCTCAAGGTGCACCAGCATAAGGCCGTGTGGAGGGGCATTGCGAACAAGGTGCGTGCTCTGGGAGTATCAAACCGACGGCGCACCCACGGCCACAAGAGGTGGGACGACATCTCACGGCTGGCAAAGAACGTTGCGGAGATGACACTGAGGCGGATCCCTCGCACTGGCCGGATGGCACGGCGCAGCATGACACCACTAATGTGCCGCATCTTGGCCGTGACTCACCCTGAGCTGGATGCACGATTGAAGGAGCATCGGCAGGCAATTAGGGGTGAGTGTACTGGGAAGGGTGACTATGGCTGTGTGTGGCTGCATGTGTGCACAGCATGTGCCAGCGCTGGGCAATGTGATGTTGGTAGTGTGATGCAGTGGCATGCGAGTGTCAGCTTGTGCCGGTGCTGGGTGCAGATGTCATGCATGTGTCCTACCTGTACTTAACACTGGGAGATGGGTATGGGGCATTTAAATGGCATTGTGGGTGGTGTGAGACAGGTATGAGCTATCTGTGTTGCAGTTGTAACGGAGCCACATGCAGGATGTTGTGCTGTGTGGTCATCACATTGCTCACTTTGTCCCGGTTTGATAGTGCACACGCACTGTTGTGATGACAGAGGTGGGTTTGAGCGATGTAATTGCACAGGGTGGGTTGCAACATGTAGATCTAGACATCTTAATGGTTGTCTGTAATGCATATGTTTGTTATGTTGCTGCCACTGCACTGACCCTACATCTCTCTCTCTCATGCAGCATCTCCCGTGGTCATGGAGGAACATGGGACGGACACCAGTGGTGGGGAAACCAGCACAACAGCTGCAGAGGAGCCCTGTGAGACTGATGCGACCAGTGCCTTGGAGGGGGGCAGGAGTCTGCTGGAGGAATCACAGCCCGAGACGCAAAGTACTACGTCATCTGATGCCAGCGGTGACGCAGGCATGTTGGCGGGCACAGGGAACGGGGACTCGGCATCATCTTCCACCCCACAGCATGCAGTGCCCACCCTCCCAGCCACTTCCTCTGGTGCTGCCCGTGTTTGCACCGCTAAGAGGGGAAGGGTGTCCTTCACCCCCGGCACCGCAGCCCCTGCCCCGGTCCCCCTGCTGCCATCAGTGCTGAGTCTGTGGACCTTTTGCGCCAGCTGTGTGTAGGCCAGACAGCTCTCCTCAATGCATTCATGGACCACAACAGTAAATTGGCTCAGGTGGTTGCATTCATTGAGGGCATACATTCAGACGTGGGTGGGCTGCACCAGACTGTCCAGTCATTGTCCACTGCAGTGACATCAGCCCTTCAACTGGCACAATCTGGGAGTCCAGCGACAGTCCCTTTGTCCACACCCATGCCAGTGGCCACATCGGACGACAGTGACCACGCTCCACAGACCTCTAAGTCACGATACGGCACACGTAGCACACAGCAGCAGCAGAAGCCCAAGCGGTCCAGGCCGCAGACACCATCCCCACAGATGACCAAAGCCACCCCAGTGCACACAGACAAGAGCCCATCAGGCAACACCAGAGGATAAAGAGCCAAGAAGCAGGTGTCAGGGTCACGTGCCTCAGGGACATCCCCAACCAAGGACTCTCCTGTCCCGAAAGCGTCTCCCAAAACCAAACATACAATTTCCATGCCCACTGAGAAGGTGGTGAGTGCCAAGGGTAGGCATAAGAAGGGCTGCAAGTCCGATTCACCCACCACCTCGACTCCCATAGCAAGCCCAGTGAAGCAGGGAATGGGGGGCACTCTGGGGGGACCACCTGGTAGGCAGGGGATGGAGGGGCAAAGCCAGGGCCATGCAAAGCGTTGCTCAGGTTCAAGCACATCACCAGAGGGAGGGCCAGCGTCTGCACCTGCTGCAGCCTTGGTGTTGAGTGAGCCTGATGTGTCCACGCCACTTCCCATTGTTCCCAAAACAGTGAAGCCATTGCGACTGCCCAAGAAGTGGAAAGGCACCCCTCCACAATCTCCCATCCACACTGTGTCTCATGTCTGCATGACTCCACCTCCACGTGACACTATGCCACCTGGTCCAAGCAGCCCTCCGTTTTGCCAAAACACTGATAGGTATACCTCAGATGTGCCTCCCTCTCCCCAGTAAAGTGCTCCAACTGGGCCCGACACACAGCCAGCTCCCAGTACGACTGACAGCCAAGTCTGAGTGTTGGTAGACCTCACACGCCTGTCTCTCACATAGCATGGCCTGTGTTGCACATCGTGACACCCCAGACAGTGTTGCTGACCATGGTTTGGGTACAATTGCACACATTCCCTGTGCATCTTCTCATGGACATGCCCTGCACTTTGTCCTGCCCACTGGCCTTGCTGTTTACTGCTGTGTGCCCCCTGCCTGTGCAGCTTCTCATGGACATGCCCTGCACTTTGTCCTGCCCACTGGCCTTGCTGTTCACTGCTGTTTTGCCCCTGCCTGTGCAGCTTCTCATGGACTCACTCTGCACTTTGTCCTGCCCACTGGCCTTGCTGTTCACTGCTGTGTGCCCCCTGCCTGTGCAGCTTCTCATGGACTCACTCTGCACTTTGTCCTGCCCACTGGCCTTGCTGTTCACTGCTGTTTTGCCCCTGCCTGTGCAGCTTCTCATGGACATGCCCTGCACTTTGTCCTGCCCACTGGCCTTGCTGTTCACTGCTGTGTGCCCCCTGCCTGTGCAGCTTCTCATGGACATGCCCTGCACTTTGTCCTGTCCACTGGCCTTGCTGTTCACTGCTGTTTTGCCCCTGCAGCTTCTCATGGACATGCCCTGCACTTTGTCCTGCCCACTGGCCTTGCTGTTCACTGCTGTGTGCCCCCTGCCTGTGCAGCTTCTCATGGACTCACTCTGCACTTTGTCCTGCCCACTGGCCTTGCTGTTCACTGCTGTTTTGCCCCTGCCTGTGCAGCTTCTCATGGACATGCCCTGCACTTTGTCCTGCCCACTGGCCTTGCTGTTCACTGCTGTGTGCCCCCTGCCTGTGCAGCTCTCATGGACATGCCCTGCACTTTGTCCTGCCCACTGGCCTTGCTGTTCAGTGCTGTGTGCCCCCTGCCTGTGCAGCTTCTCATGGACATGCCCTGCACTTTGTCCTGCCCACTGGCCTTGCTGTTCACTGCTGTGTGCCCCCTGCCTGTGCAGCTTATCATGGACATGCCCTGCACTTTGTCCTGCCCACTGACCTTGCTGTTCACTGCTGGTTTGCCCCTGCCTGTGCAGCTTCTCATGGACCTGCCCTGCACTTTGTCCTGCCCACTGGCCTTGCAGTTCACTGCTGTGTGCCCCCTGCCTGTGCAGCTTCTCATGGACTCACTCTGCACTTTGTCCTGCCCACTGGCCTTGCTGTTTTGCCCCTGCCTGTGCAGCTTCTCATGGACATGCTCTGCACCTTGGACTGGCCACTGGCCTTGCTGTTTTGCCCCTGCCTGTGCAGCTTCTCATGGACATGCTCTGCACCTTGAACTGGCCACTGGCCTTGCAGTTTTGCCCCTGCCTGTGCAGCTTCTCATGGACATGCTCTGCACCTTGGACTGGCCACTGGCCTTGCTGTTTTGCCCCTGCCTGTGCAGCTTCTCATGGACTGCTCTGCACCTTGGACTGGCCACTGGCCTTGCTGTTTTGCCCCTGCCTGTGCAGCTTCTCATGGACATGCCCTGCATTTTGTGCCTTGCTATTATCTACTCTTTTTGCCTATCTGTGCATTTTGTGAATAAAGACAGTTGCTCCTGTTGTCTGTTTTGTCAGTGTCCTTAATGAATAAAGTTCATTTGCTGTGTGTATATGGTTTACTGTGCCACATGCTGTGTGTGCCACTTCAACCTTGCCAATTTCTTTACTCACTTACTCTATTTTTTGCAGGGGTGAGGGACTTCAGTTTTTCCTGACCCTGATACTTGTGTGGGAAATGTATTAAATTTGAGGTGTGATGCAGTTGTCATTGTTTGTTCATGTTGGCTGTGTTGTACACATGTCAAGTTGTGGTGCACTGCCAGCTAAGTATGGGATTCTGTCCAGAGGATTTCAGGCATGCTGGCCAGGCTCATCATGTATGTGTGTTTGCTGTGGTACTGCTTCACTTCCTGTGTGTGATGTTGTCTTTGTGCTGTGCTGATTGGTGTTGTGTGGGTTCATGTTGTGTCACTCATTTCTGTGTGTGGCTGGTATGCTTGTTGTTCAGACACTGCTTGTTGTGCATGCAATGCTGTGGGGGTATGTTGCCTTGTCATTGGCTGGTATGCATCCACTTATGTCCTGCTGTGTTTGCTATGTGTTCTTTTTTTGGCTGTGCATCTGTTGTTTGTTTGCAGTGGCTGTGTTTATCTGTGATGGTAAACTTCTTGTCTGTGTTGTGGTATGTTGTGTGTGCATTGTTCCTGACTGATGGAGTTGTGCACTCCTGTTGTGTCTGTGCTCCCATTGCCTTTCCACATTTTTGCTGCACAGGGCATGTCTGTTCTTGTTGTGGTTCTGTGTGTGGGTCTGTTGGTTTATGTGTTTGTCTGTTGTTTTTGTGCAGACATTGGTTCTGGCATCCCTGTGTGTATGTGATGTTTGTGGCTACCCCCAGGGAGTGTGACTGTTTGTCTGTGTATTGCCTGGACATTATTGCCACCCTTCTGTTTGTTTGACACTGGTGTTGTGTACTGCAGATGTGAGGGTGGTATGTGTGTGGATTCCTACTAGTGTTTGACAGTCATGGAGTGTGTCAATGGGCCCTGTGTGTTGTGCTGCTGGAGAATTCCTGTGAAGTATTTGTATACATATGTGTGGATGTTCACAGTTTGACTTCAAGGCCTTCATTTCATCCTTGTGCCTCTACATGTGTTGCCTTGCTGGTTCCTTGGGTTGTTGCACTGTGCTGTCTGTGGTTTGACTTCAATCACTATGCAAGCAATGTGTGATTAGGTGGGCTGGGGCTGTTGTTCTATGTTCCTTGACTTGCATGTGCTGTACACATGCTTGGTGGTTGTCTCCTTGGCCTTCCATTTGTGTGCACCTCACTTTTGTTTTCCTGTTTTGTGTGCTCCATTGCTGTTGGCATGTGGTGTGTGTATGTGTCTGTGTGTCAGTGTGGGGTATGTGTGTGTGACTTGGCAGGCTGTGTGTCCTGTGAGATGTTTGTTCCTTGTATGTGTCCATTTGATGCTTGTACTGAGTTTACTTGCCATTGGTGTGGTGTTGTTGTGGTGTGTGTGTGTAGCCCTGGCCCTGTGCTTCTGTGCTGTGTGTTCCTGTGCGATACAAAAGGGGATGATGGACGGAACGTTTGAGCCAATCAAACACTCACCCCCAGTCAACTGATCTGGGTTTAATCCATCATCATTCTTTAGCTCACTCCACCACCCCAGTTCAGACATGGCCATATGCAAATCAGTCTGACCCTGTGCCTCATGGGAACAGTCCAGCCCGAACTGCCAAGCCATGTCTTCCCTGGACCGGAAACAAGCATCCTAGGACCGGTTTCTGGCATTCCAGCCGTCATCAGCCAGGCTTGCTTGAATCCAGTGGCAAAGTGAGCAAGGGACCCACGTCTGGGCACACCCCCGCCAACTTAGGGCGAACAAAGCGATACAAAAGGGGATGATGGACGGAACGTTTGAGCCAATCAAACACTCACCCCCAGTCAACTGATCTGGGTTTAATCCATCATCATTCTTTAGCTCACTCCACCACCCCAGTTCAGACATGGCCATATGCAAATCAGTCTGACCCTGTGCCTCATGGGAACAGTCCAGCCCGAACTGCCAAGCCATGTCTTCCCTGGACCGGAAACAAGCATCCTAGGACCGGTTTCTGGCATTCCAGCCGTCATCAGCCAGGCTTGCTTGAATCCAGTGGCAAAGTGAGCAAGGGACCCACGTCTGGGCACACCCCGCCAACTTAGGGCGAACAAAGCGATACAAAAGGGGATGATGGACGGAACGCTTGAGCCAATCAAACACTCACCCCCAGTCAACTGATCTGGGTTTAATCCATCATCATTCTTTAGCTCACTCCACCACCCCAGTTCAGACATGGCCATATGCAAATCAGTCTGACCCTGTGCCTCATGGGAACAGTCCAGCCCGAACTGCCAAGCCATGTCTTCCCTGGACCGGAAACAAGCATCCTAGGACCGGTTTCTGGCATTCCAGCCATCATCAGCCAGGCTTGCTTGAATCCAGTGGCAAAGTGAGCAAGGGACCCACGTCTGGGCACACCCCCGCCAACTTAGGGCGAACAAAGCGATACAAAAGGGGATGATGGACGGAACGCTTGAGCCAATCAAACACTCACCCCCAGTCAACTGATCTGGGTTTAATCCATCATCATTCTTTAGCTCACTCCACCACCCCAGTTCAGACATGGCCATATGCAAATCAGTCTGACCCTGTGCCTCATGGGAACAGTCCAGCCCGAACTGCCAAGCCATGTCTTCCCTGGACCGGAAACAAGCATCCTAGGACCGGTTTCTGGCATTCCAGCCGTCATCAGCCAGGCTTGCTTGAATCCAGTGGCAAAGTGAGCAAGGGACCCACGTCTGGGCACACCCCCGCCAACTTAGGGCGAACAAAGCGATACAAAGGGGATGATGGACGGAACGCTTGAGCCAATCAAACACTCACCCCCAGTCAACTGATCTGGGTTTAATCCATCATCATTCTTTAGCTCACTCCACCACCCCAGTTCAGACATGGCCATATGCAAATCAGTCTGACCCTGTGCCTCATGGGAACAGTCCAGCCCGAACTGCCAAGCCATGTCTTCCCTGGACCGGAAACAAGCATCCTAGGACCAGTTTCTGGCATTCCAGCCGTCATCAGCCAGGCTTGCTTGAATCCAGTGGCAAAGTGAGCAAGGGACCCACGTCTGGGCACACCCCCGCCAACTTAGGGCGAACAAAGCGATACAAAAGGGGATGATGGACGGAACGTTTGAGCCAATCAAACACTCACCCCCAGTCAACTGATCTGGGTTTAATCCATCATCATTCTTTAGCTCACTCCACCACCCCAGTTCAGACATGGCCATATCTGTGACTGTGGCTGTGTCCCTATTTGTTTTGTGTGTGGTGTCACCTGGCTTGTTGTTGTGCATGGGGGGCACAGGTGTGGCATATGGCATGTCCCTTCAGTGGGGGGCTAGTGTGTGAGGGTGGAGTAGTGGCCCTGTGGTCTTTGTGCCCTGCAAAACATTTGCAGCTACCAGATGCTACAAATCCAATCGCACAGCGTATCGGCAAATCATTGCAAAATTACTCTTATTTCGGAGAATCCATGTTTATTCAAATTTATCCAAAATTTTCCATAATTAATCCATCTTTTCACAACTTTTTCCAACTGTTCATAATGAGACTGTCCATCGACCCAATTTTTTCAAATGAGGCAGTTATGCCCATCCGGGCCTTTTACTACGTCACGTGGGTAACTTAAATCATGTTAAGCAGCTAAAGATATCATTAAATTCCAATGCATTTCGGGCCTTTTGCGCCCTTCGTCAGGGATAGCTGTTGGGTTCAAAGCAAAGCCTCTGTTAGTCTTACATATCTAAAAACAGTTCTATTTTTTAGTTCTATTTTTACAAAAATGCATACAGTGCTTCCATCATATTCCAGTAATATAATAACTCAAAAATGATAATTGCATCCATTTAAATTGTCCTCATATAATAACCACCACCCTTTAAAAAAATAATACTACAATTATACTGTCTTTGTGCCCTGCCCATGCCTGGTGCTGGCCCGGCCTTCTGCATTGTGCGCATGTATTCCCTTGTCTTCACCGCTGCGGTGACGTGGCCGTGACATTGCCGCACGGTCGCGGTCGATGTGTGACCTGGATGCGGAGGGGTGTATTGGTGGCAGTTGGGTCATGTGTGTGTGCACTTGGGGATGTGTTCCTATCCCCACCAGGGTATCTGATGTGGTTAGGGACCCTGTGCCAGTCCATGGTTTGTGTTTTGTGGTTGTGTGTGGGGTTGTGTAATTGCGTACCTGCGGCGGCGTCCGCGACGGGCCATGATTTGCTGGTGATGTATCAGTTACAGCACCGGGAAAACGTGGAGTGCTGGGTCCATGGCGGTCGTGTCCAGGTGCTGTGGGCCGGGTCTCTGGTTTCACGCTCCGCTGTCGAGTTTCCGCTGTGTTCGATTGGCCGGTTTCTCCGCTGCGGTGCAACTTGTTTTTTGGAGCATCCTAATTTGTGGAGCGGAGCGGACGTCATTCCGCACGGTGGTGTGTCTCCATTGGCTCCCACCGCTGCGCTTGCGGGCGCACTTTGATGGCGGTTCGCGTCGCACGGCAGCGGACGGGAAATGGTCTATGTTTGGCCATTCTAATATGGCGGACGTGAGTACCGCTGCTCGCGGGCGGAAAAAGGCATTTTTCCGCACCGCCAGCACCGCGGTGGTGCCACTGCCCGACATCCTAATGGACCCCTGTATGCGCTTAATAAACATATAACATAAACTCTTCCTGATTCTGCGCCCAATTTCAAACTGTTGTTTATGTGAATTCACAGCGAATTACAATAACGTTAAACCCTTCTCACCTCCGATGAAGACCTGACTACCTTCATGTTGACAGATCTGAATACCTCTTTATTTTATCATTAAATGGCATTCAGTATTTTTACTACAATTTTGTAGCAGAACATTTTGCAAAGCCATACTAAAGTGAGATGCTATACTGTACCACTAAATGCATAAACCAGAAATGGATCATTTCAGACAATATAGGGGCATATTAGCAAGGCGATTATCGCCACTTTAGCTGGACTTTTTCCCGCTAAAGCGGCGATAATATTATCGCCTTATCAACAAGCTGTCGCTAACTGCTGTTAGCGACAGCTTGTAGGCGATAGCGACCGGGTTGGGTGCCGCTTTGCATGCCAGCGATATTTATCGCTAATGGCAGTTCAAAGTAGGCGTTCCCCACCTAACAGCGACTGGAAACAGTCGCTGAGGTCGCTAACGCCTATCAGCGAGGCAGGGGCGGTGATTAGCGAACCAGCGCTAAACACGTTTAGCGCTGGTTTGCTAACACCTGGTCCCACCCTGACTTAGCCATGTAATCCAATGAGAGGTGGATTACATGGCTAAGTCCCCTCGCACTATCAGCAAGCAGAACTGGGGAACAGTGTGAATATCGCCTGTTTTCAGGCGATATTCACACTGTTCTCCAAGGTTTCTATCGCTTTGGAGATTAGCATTGCTGATTGCACGCTAACTCCGCGATAGAAACCGGCGATGCCTGGCGATAATTATCCAAGCGCTAATTGCGCTTTGCGATAATTATCGCCAGGCATTGCTAATATGCCCCATAGTCTCTTTATTATTTCGCAATTCAAATACTTAATTTCCACATTTTGCAGAAATCTACATTGTTGTATTACCCTCACAAACGTTACCACAGCAATTGCATTTCCTTTGAGCACTGAGCAGAATGTCTTGAAAATATGCTTCATGAAGTTATTTCCTTCTGAAACATTTACTAAAAAAATGAAAATCACAAGCAGGAGTGAAAGCCAGCACTCAAACGGCGAGATATGCAGACTGGAGTATGAAGAATAAGATATGCTGTTTCACTAATGTGTATAGTTAGAGATATATTGCAATTTTTCGTGTCTGAAGCCATTGAAGGTGACTTTAGGAAGTTAGAGACTGAACAGTCGGAAATGTACAAGCCATCTAATGCCTGTCCTATGGTACCACTTAACATAAAATGACATTGAAAATGGGAATATATAGTGCTAAACCTCGGTAAATTACAAAACAGGAAATTTATGGCATTCAGCAGGCACACATATTGAATCACTGTAATCCACTAAATGTTATGATTTGCAATGATGGTTTGCTTCAGTGTGAAGATATATTTATGCTGCTACGTGGAGGAAAATCTTTTTCCTCTATTTATATAAAACTCAAAAGCCTGCATTTATTTCTGCTGTGATCATTCACCCACTCATGGTAAACACATCCATTGATGAATTCTTTGAGCTAATGAGTAGCAAGGAGTTCATTTAGTATGCTCATGCAAAGAAAGCCTTTGGTTGATGTTAATTAATATGGCTATCACTTTTGACACACTGCTCAAGGAGCTCGGTAGACTAAATGAACCTCTTATAGAGGTGTATTTGTCTGTGTGTGTGTTTAGCTCACACTGTGAGGACAGAACCAGACTAGTCCTATTATTGTTGGTAAACAATGACAAAGTCAGACAAACAGCATTAGATTGTGGGCCACGGTGTACAGGAACCATGGCACATAGGGGCATATTCTCCAGGACTTATCGCCGATTTATCGGCACTTTAGCGCCGCAAAAGTGGCGATAGATTTTTCGCCCTATTCTCAAGCTAGTGCAAACTGCCGATATCGCCAGTTTTCCTGTGATAGCTGCCGCAAAAAACATCACCACGGATGAGAGCGACAACTAACGCTAATGATATGCAGAGTAGGCGTTCCCGTGCAAAAACACACAAAAACACCACTTCGCGATATTCTCAAGGACCAGCCAGATCGGCGAAGTGATCCAAAAACAGGCGATAAGGTGAGTTAGCAGCAGGGATTTAACACCTGCCTATTACTGGTGCTAAGCAGGACGACAACCTGCAGTGGAAAGGGAGCCCAGCCCAGAGCCACATCTGAAGACCAACAGATGCCATGGAGCCAATGATCATGCAGCTTGGAGACCCAAGAGGGCCACAACACCCACTGCCACCACCCCCAGGACCCCCCCCCGTTCCACCCCCCCAGATTACCACCTAGGGAGCGCAGAAGAAGACAGCGGACGTTCCTAAAACGCACCAGCCACAGACACTCAACGCCAGAGGATGCCATTGCCCACTACAGGCCCAAAAGGACAACCATTCTCCGCATCCTGACCCACATTGCCCACAGGCTGACGGTACCAACACAGCGGAGAACCAAAATCCCTCCGCAGACAAAGCTGCTGGGTGTGCTGCACCTGTTGGCCTCTGGTACCTTCCAACCAACAACTGCCAGAGTCGGAGGAGTCACACAGGTAGCCCTATCAAAGTTCCTCACACCTGTCTTGGATGCATGTCCACAAAAGCAACAGCAGGCCCCTGTATCTGCACCACACGCCAGTTCCAATTCGTAGTGTTCCTGCTCAACCAACCCCAACGTCAGCCGTTGCTTGACGCCTCTGAGCTCCAGATCCAATATTTTAGTTACTGAAATGGGGGGGTGCTAGGTGATGAAGTCCAGTAGTCAACAGTAGTGTAAAAACAGTTCTTTATTACAAATTCATAAATCAACAATTCAAAAAGCTCAGCCAACGCGTTCCATTCCCAACGGGGAACTTCATCAGGGCAACGTGTGGATTCAATTAACTGCATATGCTGCGGGAACTCCCCAGTACAATTCCATATTCCGAAAGTCAGTATTCAGAAACCTGTTGGATAAATGGTGACAATGGTCAAGCGTCCGTATAGTCACAAACGTAATCTGGCACAGTGTATTGCACTTTGACAAACCGGAATGCTAACAGGTATGATAAATCCTGCACAATAAGACCGTAACAGAAGTTCGTGTGGTCGAAACCTTCGTAGGAAAGAAAAGGAAGGTCACGACCACACAAACTTCTGTTACGGTCTTATTATGCAGGATTTATCATACCTGTAAGCATCACGGTTTGTATCAGCTTGATACCCCTGCACCTTCACTTCCCCCACACTGCGCAGGAACAGCTGGAGACCAAGCAAGGGAACTACGCCATAGCTGGCTTCCCGCATGTGTTGGGGGCAATTGACTGCACACATGTACTACTTGTGCCCCCTGCCGACACTGCACACAATAACCGCAACAGAAACCACACGCATTCCATCAATGTGCAGGCAAAAGTGGACCACCGGGGCCTGTTCACGAATGTCGTCGCAAACTTCCCAGGCAGTGTGGAAGACCTTGGACATGTAGCTTTGTCACCCCCCCCCCTGTAAGCGTGAGCGGAGTGGCCTTGGTTGGCGTATGTCGTGAATAAATAGCCCGGGGCTCTGGGCGTGGTTCAGTTCTGGGCAGGACAAGAAAGTAAATAATGGGTGTGTCTCTGTTGTAGTGTCGGCGCCACCCGGACCACCCTGTGACTCAAGTCCCACAACATGAGCGACATGGACATAAGGGGGAATCACTGACCCTACATTCATCCATACTTTCATACTTGAATGATCATAGACATGACACATCTGTGTGAATTTGAATGTTTTATTCACATTCAGTGGAGTGTTGAAGCTGGAGCAGTACAGGGCCATGCAAACCCCACTTTACATTGTTGCCCCGTGGAGGGCCAGCCAGAGTCCTTCAGGGAATGACAAGTTCATCGGAAGAGGAAGAGTTCAGTCCGCAGTATGATTGCTGTGTCATTGGTAACCAAACAGAATATGGCAGTCCATGTCGAGGTCCAAGGTGAGTATCGCAGAGTGTATCGGGGGACAGTGGAAGGTGATGATGCAGAGGGCAGAACCAAGCAGGAACAGGCCATATGGCGGAGATGAATGCTACCGCTTCCTTCTTACCACTAAGGCAGAATCATCCGCATCTTCGTCATCTGATGTTTCATGTGCCTCACATGTGGGTGGTGGTGTTTAGTCTGCATCACTGTGTGGCACTGACACATCAGGGGCTGGGGGTGGAATGTCTGCCGCACTGTGTGGCAGTGACACATCAGGGGCTGGAGGTGTATTGTCTGCCGCACTGTGAGGCACTGACACATCAGGGGGCGGAGATGTGGATGTAGAAGCAGCAGCAGCATTCATCAGCGCCAGGCCTTGTGGCAGCAATGCCATCATGAGGGTCTGCAGGGCATGGAAGATCCCAGCTACATCTCGCTGGTGTGCAGCCGTGGCAGCCATTCTTTCCGCCTGCATCCGCTCCCTGTGCTCCATGATCCTCCGCATGTGTCCCAACTCCCGGCTGACATTGCTGGAGCCACTCTGACTAGACAGTTGTCCTTGTCTCAGAGTCAGGACTCCAGCGATGTCAGCCATGGATCGTTGGAGAGCATGGAGTGGACTGTGGGTGTCCGTTAGGGACTGTAAGTGGCCCCTGATGGGACTTAGACACCCACGTATGGCATCTAGTTTGGCTGCCATGAGGTCGAACCCCACCCACACCTGATCAGCCATCTTCTCCTGGCACCCTAGCACATGGCGTTGGAAGGCCATGTGTTGTTCAAGGGGGTCCTGGGAGACAGCCGGGGTGGTGGGTGCTTCCTGCTGTGTGGTCTGTGCAGGGGGTGAGGTCGCCTCGATGCAGCTGGGCTGCCCTGCTCCTGGAGGTGAGGTGCCGAAGCTGTCCATGAGCTCTTGGAGGGCGTCGGTGTCGAAGGTGGGGAGGCCCTCCTCGTCATCAGTGTAGAGAAGTTCGGTCTGCTCTGCAGGAGGTGTTGATTCTCCCTCTGCAATGTGAAAGGGAGATGCAGTTTAACATTGTGTTCACATGTATGTTGACGCATTGTACAAGTTTACATACAGACTGCATGACAATGTACATTGTGACTGTTTGGGAGGAGCTGCCTATTTGATGCGGGACAGTGGACATTTCGACAACATCACGGATGTGTGTTTGTACTTGTACATTATCATCTCACATTTCCCTGCTATGCCAAATGTGATTGGCCAGTTTCTACACACAAGCGGCACCAGTTGTGTCCTCTGCAGTTTGTACCACATTGTTGTCAATGTTGATGTGCTCTGAATGTTATGTGTGTGTGCTGCATTTTGGGAGAGTCACCCCTGCAGCTCTGGTTTTGCTGCCCCTTATCCCTTTCAGGCGGTGTGCCTTTGACTTCTGTGCTTATACAGTGCTGAGATGTTGCATACTTGGGTAAATTGGGCTCTTGGTGGGAGTTGGGACTCTGGGGCATGGTTTGTCCGCAGGTGTGTTGTTGACGTCAGGGGTTGTTTGTGCACGTGGATGTGTCAGAGTGTGACCTGCTCCTTTACGGATGTGGTCCACACTCAGCCACCTCAGTGTCGTGGCGTGCAACATGTCATGATGTATTGACTGCAGCCATGCTATTCGTCATGCAGTGTCACTTGCATTGTCAGTGTGGCTCACAGACATGCCGCTTTGCTGGGTTTGGCACATGTGCATGGGTTGGTTGTGAGATTGGTGATGTGTGGGAAGGGCCCCCTCTGGGCACATAGTCGACGGGCGCCTACTTGCTGTTTCTAGGTGTGCTGCAGTGTGCCAAGGGGATCAGGGACATGATTCAGAATCATTGTGGGTGTGCACTGTGCTATACTTAATTGTGCATGTGTGCCATTGTACCCATCTCCCCCGTCCCCCCAGTCCCTGGTCGTTACTCACCCTGTTGCTGTTGTGTCAGGTCATGTTGAGCAGTGTACGGTCCCCCAACTCCTGCCACCGTCTCCACACTGATGACTGTGGACACCATTTCCTCCATCTCATCCAGCTCCTCCTGTGGCGCTGGACTGCCACCTCCAGTCTGCATTGCTGCCTTCTGGTTGTTGCCGAGTTTCTGCTTGGTTTTGCGCTTCACATCATTTCAGCGCCTCTTGAGCTCTTCCATTGTCCTCCTCAGAACTCCGACTGCATTAACCTTGTCCACGATGGACTGCCATATTGCATTTTTTGTTGCCAATGACACAGTGGAGGTCACGAACAGTTGTTGATGGTGTTCTATCACTTCCGTTATCAGGATCCTGTTTTCCTGCGGACTGAACCGCGTCATCCTCTTCTTCTTCTCCTTGTCCTTCCCTGACCCTGAGGTCCCAGGCTGGTCGTCTGTGGGGCTTGTGGGGTTCTGGTTGTCCTCTGTACTTGCTCCGGCTACCTCCATTGTGCTTCGCAGTTGTTTTGGTTTTGTTTGTGGTTTTTTTTCTGCTTTTATGGTGATTTTTCCCGCCTGACGTGTGTGAATTGCAGGCCTGGTGCAGCATATCGCTGATTTTTTTATCGCGGTTGGGCCCATCGCCACTTTTTTTATGTTTGGCTTTGGATTTTAATCGCTGTCCCGATAATTTATCACGGACATTTGACGCGTTATGGGGAAACTATCGCATGTTACCGTCGTGTTGAGAATAAGACGTTAACATGGCGTTATTTTCCCGCGATAGACGGCGATATGAAAAATTGCGTTAACCTATTTTGGCAATGATTATCTCATGTTCTTGAGAATATCCCCCATAGAGTGCTTGGGTATTTTTTGCACGTGTGCACGCAGTCTGAAAGCAACATTTTCAAATGCTTCAAAACGGCCTACAATTATCATTTGAGCTTGATGAATGAAGCGCATTGACCTTGGCAAAAACAGCTTCTATTATTCATAGGATTCTGGAGGTGGTAATATATGTCAGGAACATTTGCGCACATTTGCTGTGTGGAATTTTGCTGTAGTGGTGATGTTTCTATACGAAAAGATAAGGGTAACAGAGGGCTATTTTTGGTCCATCACATACCTTCCCAAAACTTGTACACTCAATTCACAAAGAGGGACATTACCTGATTAGTTCATAAGGAGAGTTTTTCTTTAGGTTACCAATTACCAGGTCCGAGGACTGTCCTCTTCAGGATACACTGACCCTCATCCACCAATGTGGTGTTCTTCATCATTGGGTCATGCTCCACATTAGGTCATGTGTGCAATATCCAATTGGCCCAATTATGTTACTCCTTATTGAGATCTTTTTGTTGTCACGTTCAAAGAACCTTAAAGCTGAGATACCTTCTGACCTTTAGTCTTTAGACAGGGCTATTGTAAGTGGCTAAAATTATCCACAGTTAGGATTTGAAGAGTTGTTATATTTTAATCCACAGTAACCACTGTAAGATTATAAACACATAACAATGACTCATTGGCATTTATAAACCCAAAAGTCCACAATTAGGAGTTAGTCAACATGTGTCTGCTACCTGCCCTTTGGGTCATTAGCATTTCCTGAACTGTGTTCCTGTTATACCCAAATCTAAATGAGTGACCCTCTTGGGCATTATATCATTACTATATAGTAGAGCTTGTGATCCATGGGCTGACACACATAAACGCTAATGACACATCAATATAGGTAAGAGTAGGTTTCCATTGAACCAGATACTTAGGATTCTCTTCTGAATCCTATCTCTAAAATTCTTGGCCCCACGGGAGGAGGTTTCTGGTGTCCTCATAGTTGCACTTACCTCAAGAGTATACATCAGTGTCATGCTTAGAGTCTGTTTGCTCTTGAAGTTCCTTGATCTCGATAGGAAAAACATAACAGTGAGAGTTACCTTTATAAATGCTCCTTGTACCATTTAGAATTACATGAATTGTTAAAAGGGCAGGCTTGTCAGAAAAATATGTTGGGCAAGTGTTGTTCCCATCATTTTTAATTAAAACACATTTTCAACCAGCCAGATATCACTTAAAAAATGGGTATTCCACTCTGCTGAAATATACGTGTATGTCAAGGCTGATTTTCTGGAGCTGCTTGGGATTACATGTGGAGTAAAAGGTAGCCAATTATCACAACCGTTAAAGTCTGTGACTAAATTATTGTTAAGAACAATTTGCAAGGTTTACCCACTCAGCATTTGACAGGATTAAAATGTGCCTTGAATGTGAACCTGGTACTAAAAATTGTGAGGTACTGCCTGGGCTCACACTTAAAATATTTCTTTGTTAATATTAATTAGAAACTGGCTACCACCTCTGAGAAAGTTGGGATTAATAGCAACAGTCACAAACCATAATAATTAGTGAACTATGATAGCTGGTCAAGAAATAAGGAAAAGTTTTGAATCTAAACAAAATATAAGACAGTACTTAAACATAACAGTCAGAAATAGTAAGCAGAGACTCAAAGAAAATGCTGCACATTATAAAAATGTTTATTTACATTAGAGAGGCAACATGAAATGATTGTACGAAGATAAAGTGAGTCAATAAGCAAATCAAAACAAGCAAATTCTTTGCCTTTTGTGTCCTTTTAGTCTTGGATTCTTCAGTTACGTGTAAGCGCAACTAACACTTTTCACCCTCACATGGGCTTCCTCAGGCCTGCATTATGCAAAGGATAAAGCTATAAGACGTGCATGACATGCTGTCAAGTACAGTTTTGCATCTATAGTAGACTCACTACTTTCACCATTAACACGTAAAAAAACAGTGCATGACAACAGACATTTACAAATAAAAATGCAAACATAACAAATAACATATCCATACGAAACAGCTGGTTCATGTATTATGAGTGTGTTGGCCAAGGGTGGCGAAGTGAGCTAAAGAACGATGAAGGATTCAACCCAGATCTGTGACTGGGGTGAGTATCTGAAAAGTTTCAGCGCTCCGTCCATCATCTCCTTGTGTTTGCTTTCTTCGCCCTAAGTTGGCAGGGTATGCCCAGACGTGGGTCCCTTGCTCACTTTGCCACTGGATTCAAGCTAGCCTGGCTGATGAGGGCTGTTAGCCAGAAACCGGTCCTAGGATGCTTGTTTCCGGTCCAGGGAAGACATGGCTTGGCAGTTCAGGCTGGACTGTTCCCATGAGGCACAGGGTCAGGACTGATTTGCATATAGCTGTGTCTGAACTGGGGAGGCGAAGTGAGCTAAAGAACGATGAAGGATTCAACCCAGATCTGTGACTGGGGGTGAGTGTCTGAAAAGTTTCAGCAATCCATCCATCATCTCCTTGTGTTTGCTTTGTTCGCCCTAAGTTGACAGGGTATGCCCAGACGTGGGTCCCTTGCTCACTTTGCCACTGGATTCAAGCTAGCCTGGCTGATGAGGGCTGTTAGCCCAAAACCGGTCCCAGGATGCTTGTTTCCAGTCCAAGGAAGACATGGCTTGGCAGTTCGGGCTGGACTGTTCCCATGAGGCACAGGGTCAAGACTGATTTGCATATAGCTGTGTCTGAACTGAGGTGGCGAAGTGAGCTAAAGAACGATGATGGATTCAACCCAGATCTGTGACTGGGGGTTAGTGTCTGAAAAGTTTCAGTGCTCCGTCCATCATCTCCTTGTGTTTGCTTTGTTCGCCCTACATTGGCAGGGTATGCCCAGACGTGGGTCTCTTGCTCACTTTGCCACTGGATTCAAGCTAGCCTGGCTGATGAGGGCTGTTAGCCCGAAACCGGTCCCAGGATGGTTGTTTCCGGTCCAGGGAAGACATGGCTTGGCAGTTCGGGCTGGACTGTTCCCATGAGGCACAGGGTGAAGACTGATTTGCATATAGCTGAGTCTGAACTGGGGTGGCGAAGTGAGCTAAAGAACGATAATGGATTCAACCCAGATCTGTGACTGGGGGTGAGTGTCTGAAAAGTTTCAGCGCTCCGTCCATCATCTCCTTGTGTCTGCTTTGGTAATGGGAATCACAATTCACATATATACAGATATACAGTATTCTAAACAATAACAACATTAAATGATATCCCAGGTTACTGCATACGATAAAACAGAAACATATATGTGTTGAGGACAAAACAATAGCAGTGTTCATCCAAGTCTTATCACGTGGCCTGATGATCTAGGAACAGCGCCTTAAATATCGAAGGAAGTAAGAAACCTCGATATGACCATGGACTCCAAGCTGTTGATGAATGCCCAAGTGGACACACTAGCAAGATCAAGCTTTGTTAGTATAAAAACAAATCTTCTCCCATTTGTGATTTCCACACAAGGTCCAGGCTACCATCTCCCTTGTTTTGTCCAAACTCGATTTCGCCAATAGCCTCTACCACGGATCAACTTTAATGACCATGAAAAGACTTGAACAGATTCAGAACTCAGCTGCCAGACTACTGCTACATATAAAACCACAAGACCACATCTACCCTGCCTTGAAAGCCCTGCATTGGTTACCAGTTACCAGAAGATCCATGTTCAGGCTGCTTTGTATCCCCCACAAAGCGATACATGAAACGGGACCACTCTTCATCAGGAATAAAATCACCAAACACATTCATCAAAGGAACCTCTGCTCTAGAGTGGCACCTCGCCTCAAAATCCCAAGATACAAGAAAAAAACAATGGGTGGCACATCGTTTCGCACATCTCTCTTTGTTCAATCAGCCACACTATGGAACTCTTTACCCCCAACATAAGATCCATGGATAACCACCTTATATTCAGAATACTACTTAAGAATTGGCTCTTCCCCACATAACCACCATACGTAAACTGATAGAAATGTACAGCATATCCCTCTGTAGATAAGTATTTATTTGTACTATAGATATGTACCTATATATGTGTATTGCTTTGTATAAACGTGTAGAATACTTATGTTTAAAAAAATTATTATATATAGATATTCATTAGTTCTGCTTAACAAATGTACATATTACTGATAGTTACATTGTTCTATGTTTTTAACATGTATATAAGTGTTTGCATAAATAAGTAAATATTTTATCATAACTATTTATCTACAATTACTTCACTATTGATCTACAAAAAGAAACACTTGAACAACAACACTTGAAAGCCAGAGTTTATTTAATACATCTTTAATCTACATATACTACCTTCCTTTATGCATCTATGTACCTTCCATGTACTTATGGATCTATATCTTTATTTCTTTTGGATCTATATATTTATTACTTGTACTTATTTATTACTTTTCTTCTAATTCAGCATATCCAATGCACTACCCTATTTTTCACCCTATACCGCTCTCAATATATCCTCTAGCTCAACCCTCTGACTCATCTCAAACCACTTTCTACTACTCTTTCCAATGCACTAGCCCATTTCTCACCCTATACCTCTATCAATATATCCTTTACCTCTACTCTCTCATTCATCCAAAACCCCATACCACTACTCTGATCCCCAAAATAACCCTTTCAAGACTCTTCCCTTCTCCACACCTCCTCTCATACCAATTTTACTATTCCGATCCCCCAAAACAAGCCTTTCTAAACCCTCCCTCTGACTCTTCCCCCTCCACCTCCCTTTTAATCATCCCCCTCCACCTCCCTTTTACTCATCCTAAGCCTCCTCCTACTGCTATGAGCTCCAAAACAAAGAAACATAGGGGCATATCAACAATAGACGGCGATAAATATCGCAAAGCGCGCTTAGCGCTTTTGTATTTATCGCCGTCTATCGCTGAAATTTATCACCCGGTGAGCGCGTTATTTACAACGCGTTTCTCCAGGGCGATAAATATCCAGCGATGGGGGGGAAATGGCAACAACATCGCCTGAAAACAAGTGTTGAACTCACGAATACGGCGATAATCTTGCTGATACGACCATGTGGTCGTATCAGCATGATCCACCACCAATGTACAACATACACAACACCTGTTTTTTGCAGACGTCTGGAAGCAGCGTTAAGGGCGAGTTAGCGCTGAAATGAATATCGCTATGCCGGACAGGGCTCGCTGTAAATATCGCGAAGCCCCGTTAGCGATATTCCACAATGAAGTTTCACGAGGCACGCCCACCTTGCATCTCATTAGGGATGCGAGGCGAGGCGGCATGAAACCGGGCTCTAATGCAAGGAAACACGCGCTAGCGTGTCCTTGTAGATAGAGCGATAATATTATCGCCGCTTTTCGTCCGAAAACGGACGCTAAAGCGGCGGTAATATTATCGCAAGCCCTTGCTAATATGCCCCATCATTTTTTTTTACAAAATCAGAATTCTTCCCTTCTATCCCTCCACTATCCTTTCAGTCCAAATAACAGACTAACATGTCCATCACTTAAATTAATTTCGTATTTCACTATACTATTTCACCACTAATCCTTTATGGGTTCCGGAGTAGCGCGCTACTCACCGAAAAGCACTTCAACACCTCATCAGGGGTAGCAAGCACTATATAAATGCAAACCTTTTTACCTCTTCTACTACTTCGCTATCCGTCTCAATCCAAATAAATGACTAACATATCCACCACTTAAATTACTTTCATATTTTACAATACTAATTCACAACTACCACTGTATCAGTTCCAGAGTAGAGTGCTACTCACCGAAAAAGCACTTCAACACCACATCAGGGGTAGCAAGCGCTATATAAATGCAAACCTTTTTCCCTTCTCTATCCCTCCACTATCATTCTCAATACAAATAACTGACTAACATATCCACCACTCAAATTACTTTCATATCTTCACTATACTAATTCATCACTAATCCTTTATGGGTTCCGAAGTAATAATAATAATAATAAAGCCTTTTGTAGAGCGCGAACAGCTAACTCCAAGGAGGTGTCCCGGCGCTATAGCAATAGGTGACGCACGAAAAACCAAAGTGGCCCGGATCCCCGGAGATTAAATTAGGTTGAAAAGTCATGTTTTTGCTGCTTTCCTGAATTGCGTTTCACAGCTAATCTGGCGCAACATAAAAGATCTGCCGCCTAACCAGGCTTTCTTTACACGGGGGGTGCAAAGCAAATTCTGAGAGTTAGACCTCAGTGACCGAGATTGCTTATACGCCACTAATCTCTGTTTCAGATAGCTGTGGCATGTTCCATGGACTGCCCGAAAAGCTAAGGTTAAGGCCTTAAATTTGATTCTTTTGGCTACCGGTAACCAATGTAGTTCTTTGATGTGCGGAGAGATATGCTGCCTGAATGGGACACGTCTGATTAATCTCGCAGCCGCATTTTGAACCATTTGTAGTTTCTTAACCAGGTAAGCCGCTAGGCCCAGATAGAGGCCGTTCGCGTAGTCCAGGCGGGAGGTAACTGTGGCATGGACTACTACCCGACGACAGTTCTCTGGTAATAGGTGTATAAACTTTTGCAGGTTTCTCAACCTTCCAAAGCAGGCAGCTGTCACCTGCTGAATTTGGGCCGAAAAGGATAGATCCGTCTGCCACTTTACTCCTAGATTTTTAGCGCTGCCAGATGGGACGGGTGGGGGACCCATTTTCTCCGGCCACCAGAGATCTGCCGCCGGGGGCTGGGCTTTGCCAAAAAACATCACTTCCGTTATGTCGACATTCAACTTAAGTTTGTTATTATTCATCCAGTGAGCAATGTCTCTCAGACAGCCCTTGAAGTTCCTGAAAGAATCTTCAGACTGATCATTAAAAGGAAATACCAACTGGGTGTCGTCAGCGTAAGAAATCGCCTTCACGCCCCAGTTGGCTATCAGAGAGAACAAAGGTGCCAAGTATATGTTGAACAGCAAAGGGCTTAAGGCCGACCCCTGTGGTACCCCGCACCATAGATGTTTACGGTCAGACTGATACGGTTGTAAAGCCACCCTTTGTGTATGCTTAAGAAGAAATGACTTCAGCCAGGCCAGGGCAGTACCCTCAATCCCACTGTCCAGTAGATGTTGAGCCAATATTGAGTGGTCCACCGTATCAAATGCCGCTGATAGATCCAGGAGCACCAGCATGGCTGATGCCCATGAATCCAGCACCAAGCGTACTGAGTCCACCACCTCAAGTAGCGCTGTCTCTGTGCTGAAACCAGCACGAAAGCCAGACTGGGTGTCGTGTAGGATGCTATGGCTCTCAATAAAGTAGGCCAATTGTCGCTGCACAACCTTTTCCAGCATTTTTGCTGGTGCAGATAGCAGAGAAATGGGCATATAGTTGCTCAATTCCCTAGAATCAATGTTGGGTTTCTTCTTAAGGGGAAGGAGAGTGGCATGTTTCCATAGATCAGGGAAGATACCGGAGGAAAGGGACATATTCCATATTTCCGACAGTACATAAATGGAGGAATGTGCCAGTTCCTTCCATAATTTAGGGGGACACGGGTCCTCCGGGGAGCCAGACTTGCAACCATTGATCGCTGCCAGTGCCTCCTCCTTAGAGATAGGGGCAAATTCTGAAAAGAGGGGCATGGGTGCATTCCTTATCATCCTATCTGATTTGACCGTTTCAGTTACAGCTGAAAACGAGCTATAAACCTTACGGATTTTATAATCAAAAAAGTCTGAAATTCTCTCACACAGTGCCACAGAGGGCTGTGCATCAATCACCAGTTCTCGGGGCTTAAGGAAGGAATTAACCACCTTGAAGATTACTTTGCCACGTTTGTTGGTGTTATCAATACACTTGGCTATATAATCTCTCCTAGCCACCCTCATCAGTTTGTGCATTTTTTTCAAGGATTTCCTGTATAGCGTTTTAGCAGTAGTATCATAGTTCACCCTCCATTGACGCTCTTGGCGTTTGCACCTACTTTTCATTGTCCTGAGCACCTCTGAGAACCATGGTGCTGAGGGCGATTTTCTGATAGATTTGGTGACTATGGCTGGGGCAGTGCTCTCAACTGCGCTGGTAATCCAGACTACTCGTAGAAAAAGTGCTTCAACAGCCCATCAAGGGTCCCACGCGCTATATAAATGCAAGCCTTTTTCCCTCTTCTATCCCTCCACTATCCTTCTCAATCCAAATAACTGACTAACAAATCCACCACTGAAATTACTTTAATGTTTTCACTATACTAATTCACCACTAATCCTTTATGGGTTCCGGAGTAGCGTGCTACTCACCGAAAAAGCGCTTTGATGCCTCCTCAGGGGTATTAAGTGCTATGTAAATGCAATTCCAATACAATACATAAAAACACACCTGCTAGGCCAGCGGTCTTTCCCTGGGCAGAATATGCTGGGGGTGCCGTAGCTGGTACCGTTAAGCATATTATGAGTTGTCTCACCGCCACCCTTTTCATTGGCCCCCTGTTGCCTCTGTGCATGGGGTTCATGCAGGGGGCACATGGTGTGCCCCCCTCTATGTCTGCACCCCCAGTTCCAACACAGAAATAAATGCACTACCTTGTGCATTTCTTTCTGTGCTGGAAAGTGCTTTGTTGGTCCCACTGCAGTGCCTTTCTAAGACTCACATATGAGCCTTAGAAAGGCATTGCCATGGGACCACCAAAGCACTACCCGCCAGACCAGGGTGCAAGACCTAATCTAGCGGGAGGTGTGACTACGGGTTTGGCAGTCTCGCAGCAGGGTGCTAGTGTGGTGGCCCACTGCAAGGCCGCCAAACTCATAATCAGGCCCTTAGTCACTTATTCTCAGCTGCATCATGAGAATGAAAGTCAGCAACTTTCTATATAAAATGTCATCCACAACATCTCAAACTTTATCAGAATTCCACCATAGAGACAAATAATTGCCATATGACCACGGGTTCAAGACCAAAACTGCTATGGACACTGTCCCTCCGTGTCCAAATTTGAAAATGAAATCTCAAAAAACTACTCGCTATGTCAGTTGTGCTCAATATCATAATGAAAAGTATAATCACCAACTCACTGCATCGGATATCCTTAACAACATCCTGAAGCTATTCGGAGTTCCACCATAGTGGCAAATAGTTACCATAAAACAACAGGTTAGAAACCAAACTGGAAGTCCAGCACCCTTTATAGGCAGGTGGTAGCCTGAAGACTTGTTACAATCAACTGTGGATAGTGTCAACACAGAAAAAAAGATAGAAAAAGGCCCTTAAAGTAGGAAAAGGGGAGATGCAGACAATATCAGATTTAACAAAAGATCAGGAGTATAGCAACACAGACACATATGACAGTAAGTCGAGTTCAGCTAGAAAAATACCACAAATATTGATGCAACCCGTTGTCAGAGTTTAGTTCAATGCCTATTGATCTTAGCCTACACATCCATTTTGCCTCCAGTTGTCATAAGCAAAGTTTCCTATTCCCTCCCCTTTGGTCAGATAGTGCGATGTCCATGCCATGGAAACTAAAGTTGTCTCTCTTGGCATCTGTAAGACAACTGTTTAAGACCCGGGAGTAGGATGCATCAAGAGTAAGACATGCACTGTGGTGTTTTTGGATGCTGAATCAGAGTTGGCACGTAGTGATCCCTACATAGATTTTACTGCAGACACAAATTATTACTTACACTACACAACAATTTTGGAATGTGTGATTTGTCTAATAGTGTGTTTGGTAGGACTGTTGAAGGAAACTTCCTTCATTTTGTTCATGCCAAAGTGACAGATGTTACATTCACCACAGGTGTAGAACCCCATTGGTCGTTTTAGCCATATGGTCTGGTTTTCCATTCTTGGTAGAGTATACCTCGGGCATAGATACTCCATTATGGCCTTGCTTCATCTATATGTAATTGAGAGTCTGTCAGAAAGCAAGGTATCAATGCCAAGGATCCCCTAGAAGTAACCAGTGTTTTCTCAAAATCTTAAAGACCTCGTGATTGTGTCTAGAATGGATGGGGGCAAAAGAAAGGTGTTCCTTAATCTTAGTGTCCTTTTTTTAGTCTTAGTGTGTCACTACTGCTGACCCATCGAGCCTTGTCTGATGCACTCTGTAGGTCTGTTTTTCTATAGCCCATAGCCTTGAGCCTAGAGATGGTCTGGCCAATATGTTGTTCAAAAGAGCTGTCCTCACTGCAGTTTCTCCTTATCTTGTTCATTTCACCAAACGGGATGGCTTGTTTAGTGAAAGGTGGATGTGCACTATTTTTGATTTTAGTGTAAAATGCTATTCACTGCTGTTTCTTTCCTGAATAGGGTGCTCTGAAGAGTACTGCCTGAAACATACAGCTCTACAGCCAAGAACTGGATTTTTGTCTGGGACATGTTGAAGGTAAATAATAGGCCTGGGCGATAAATTCCGTTCCGCTTGCGGAATTTGGGTAATTTCGCGTTCCGCGGAGAACGCGAAATTGCCAAAAATTCCGCAATCCGCGGCTTCGCGGAATTTTTTGCTTGTTCGCGCTTTCAAAATGCGTGTTCGTGAGATATTTCTCCCAGAGCACGCAAACAGCATTCGCGAACAGGAAAAAAGCATCGCGAACGGGCGGAACAAGTAATTCCGCGTGTTCGCGGAACTTTTGCGTGCTCGTAGAGATTTTTTACAGTTTCGCGGAGCTTTGCGTAGCGCGACTACGCAAATTCCGCCCCCCCTAGTAAATACAGCATTGTATGGGTCGTCATTAAGGTATCTGAAATAGGATTCCATCTGGTCTTCTGTACCAGTCCAGATGTTGATGATGTCATCTATGTAGCATCCAAAGTAGTGAATCTTGCTAGTCCATTCCGAAACCTTAGAGGCCCAAGCATGGACATGCTTGACCCATCTCATAAACAAATAAGCATAGGATGGGGCAAACGTTGACCCCATAGCCATGGCCTGTTGATGTTAGAACCAACCCTTATCACAGAGGAAGAAGTTGTTAGTGAGGAACAGGTCCACCATTTCCAACAGCATTTTGTTGTATTCCAGGTAGTTTGCTCTTCGTGTTGAGGGAATAAACTCTGTAGCTAGATATCCATACTCTTTTTTTGATGTAAGTCTATAAGGTCTCCACATCCAAAGTGACCAATCACATGGATTCATCCCACACTAGGCCCTCAAATGTATTGAGAATGTCTGTGGTGTCACATACGAACAAAGAGATATTCAACACTTGTGTTTTTGAGGAAAGAGTCCACAAATTGGGACTAATGTTCTGTTAGTAAGCCTAGACCAGAGATTATTGGTCATCCGGGGGAAAATGTCCCTTTTTGTGTACTTCTGCAATACAGAAAGAAAAGGAAATCTGGGGTAGTCAACTTTGAGGACATAGAAGTCAGAGTCTGACAATAAATCTGCCTCTCTCTGGTAGGCCAGCTTGCCGTTGATAAGTGGCTTGGAAATAATGTAGGGATTGTGCTGTAGTTTTTTTTTTATAGCAAACTGAGTTGTTTAGTTGTCTGTAGATATCTTGTTCATCATCTGTTCAGTTCATGAGAACAGCATTTCCTCACTTGTCATCTTCACGTGTGGTACTTCTGGTCTAGGTCACAGGTCCATTGTTGCTCTGTCAGTATCGGTTGATTTGCTTTTACAATATTGCAAGAAACTAACAGAGACATTGCGTTGTCTTCACCAACCGGTGCTACAGGCCCTTTCCGAATCAGCAATGACAGCAGGACACAGTCCCCAATCAGGTGACTGGGTCTGGGTCAAGGCCCACACCAGACATCACTGCCTCTAGCCACAGTAGAAAGGGACATTTTAGGTCCTCCTGACAAATGCCTCAGTTGTCAAGTGTCTCATCTGCCTATTTTTAACATGCCTATGGCATGTTATGGAAGTTGCTACCTCCATTTTGTACTGCCACGGATGTCTCATGCCACTCACTTTTCACATAATTCCCAATTGAACAAAGGGAACTACAGGAGGAAGAGATTAGCCAAATGAGTTGATAACACAGTAGCAGCATTCAATGTCATGATGCCACCATTGGGGGAGGCCCACAACAGCCACCTGATAAATGAACTGGTTAGAATGATTGTGAATATTGCAGATTTCACTGCAGCAGCACTAGGTAACATCTTGGAGGAACTGGCTACACTCAGGGAGGTAGTGATTCAAAATCACATTGATTTAGACATCATCCTGGCTAAGGAAGGCGTAGTGTGTCAGGTCATACACCAGAAGTGTTGCTCATACATACCAGACAACAGCAATAACATCAAATGAGCAATAGGTAACATAAGGAAGGTAGAGAAAAGGTCACATGGGATAAGGGGGGCATATGGTCATCAATAACATCCTGGTTTGATAGTTGGGGAACCTGATTGTTGGAAACATCGATTACAAGAGCAGTGGTAGTAATAACAATATGTGTTCTACTACGGCAGGCACCCTTCTGCTTGTCCTCTATCCTGAACAGCTGTTGTTTCTGAGCTCCTTCAATACCACCTTAATTCCAGTATGAAGAAATGAGAGCAATATATAGGAAATCACGACATACAGGAGTAGCAACATTGATAAGGTAGACAAGCATGGAAGGTCAGGAACATGAGGGACTGGTGGATACGGAGGTTAAGGAGTAGTAAAGAGTACATCATTCATTATTGGAGAAGGTGAACGTGGAATCTATTTTCTATTGTCTGTAATCCATTTTATTTGTCCTACTCTGTGCTAATCAATTATGACAGGGCCTGCAAAAATGTGTGCAGAAGTCTAATAACCTTGGATAACCTAATGTACCCTGCTGAAAAGCTTGTAATGCAAGGTCTGCTCGAAGACACCTTACAGCAACACACATTTTCCCGCTTGCACAGCAACAGCCATATATATTGATGGCCACATTGATGCTTAATGCCAAGAGTCTGTATTTGATTGGACAGGTATTATGCAAATAGTGTCTGCTTCCGCAAGTTTGGTTGGCATGCTGAAATCACACTGGCCGCCATATTGTATTACGGCTATAGCACAAGATGTTACTCTGCTCTAATTGGTCCTATGCTTATTGATTGTGTAATTCTTGCATTTTCTGATTAGTCATGTACCATGTATTTGTTTATAATAGTGAAGAAATCATCCTTTGCTGTATTCTCATTGGATATACATTCAACACACCTTTGTGGTTTCATGTATATAAGGCCAAACGCAGGTTCCCCAAATTGGACATTGTGCTACATAGCCCTTTGTGTCCATGATCACATATAAGAATAACACAAGGAGAGGAAGGGAATTAAGGAACTACTCCTAGTCCCCTAAGGAATAACAATGTAAACAAAGAAGGAACAGTTCCGAAATAAAACTTACTGCATTGAAGGGAAAAGATATTCTTTTTGAAAGAACCCTCACCCACCAACCTAGTTGGTGGCATGCTTTATCATTGGGTTTCCACCTGGGATGCCGAGTGCCTCCCAGGTGTGCTTCGATGCCTGAGTTACAGCGGAGCGGGTTTGTTTGTTTAGATAGTGCAAGAAAGTGAGAAGGTGATTGGACTTAAAATTGCCTCTAGGATCTCCCTCCTTCCTAGGAAAACCTAGATATCTATTAATGGGGTCGTAGGGCAAAGTTTAAAAGCAAGGAAAGGGGATGTTATGTGTGATTCAATTGATCGCAAACATCCGTGAATTGGTCTACATGTTTCAGCCTATGAGGCTTAATATCTAGGCTTTCTTCAGGACCGGTGAGAAACAAGTGCACTCGCTAAGGTGCACTTATTAGTTATATGTGAACCAAAAACATACGGTTCTGTTAAATGCAACAATTTCTGGAAAATAAATTGCATACAGTTAGTCATAGTATAGCAAATGAGTCACTCATCCCAAAGCAGTAATGTGCCCAATTAGCCCGGCAAGTTCAATCAATCGTGATCCTCATGCCTGGATCGTTGATGTATCCTTACACCCGTGGCTATAATGCAAATACTGGACACATCTTGTGCCTCTATGGTAAAAGGTAAATTGTCAATCTGTGCATGCATTCGGTCGCACTAGGTATTCAAGTGACATTGTGTAGTGGCGGGGAATTATCATACCTCTTGTCGATAAAAGCACACCACACAATCATCATGAGGGAAAATACCCAATAATGTGCGGGCTCTCGCTACTCATAAAATAAAGAGACAATGTGATCATGTGGTTTAAATTAGCTATATCTCTGCTCCAAAGGGTTGATCAGTGAGAGGCAAATTAACAAGGTGAGAATTTTGGATTGTTATCTTACTTCTGTCGCGACTATGCAACACCTCATGGATCCCAGCGGGGGGGCAGTACCTGTTGTCAAACCCTGGGAAAGGAGTAATTAAAAAAGTTACCGGAGTAAAAGGAGGCGTGTTTGCTGGTACGGGGGTTCGAGGGCAAATGCCCTACTTACTTCGTCAAGGAAAGCCGCCATTGTCTGTCACCTATTCTGGTCCCAAACTGTAGCAAACTTGGAGACTATCAAGCCCAAGCAACAGACCTTTCTAACAAACTCAAGGCCTGGGGCTACCCTGACAGAATAATAAAGACCTCCCAAAAACGGGCCCGCAACCAACAAAGAGATGCACTCCTGGAGGACACCCCTAGAACCACAAATTTAAATCCCTCTGACGTGTGTAACGTCTTACAGCACAGTCTCTAATCAAGTAACCAAGTCAATCAATAAACATTGGAAAATCCTGCAGACAGGAAACATGAAATGGCAAAGACCACATTTTTCACCTTAAAAAAAGCAAGAAGCCTAAAAGACACCCTAGTATCCACCCGTCCTAAAAAAATCAGAGAACAGCCAACCAGGACAGTTCTAAATGCTTGGGGCCTACCAAACGTGACTGGACACTACCCCTGTGGCAATTGTACTGTCTGCCACCTTACGGTCACCAAAAAGAGTCTAGACCTGGAACCAAACAAGACCTGGTTTCTACGATCACATACCAACTGTAACTCTGCCAACGTGGTGTATATGATAACGTGCCCATGCGAATTACGGTACATATGGATGACAGGCAGAAAAGTCAAACTACGAATATGTGAACATCGCAGCAACATCAGGTGTAATCGCAACACGACAAAAATGACAGATCATTTTTTGCAAACAGGACACACTACAAATGACCTCAAATGAGTAATCATCGAGCAAATAGAGGCAGCAAGGAACACACAAAAACTACTTCTGGACAAAGAACAGAGATGGGTATACAGACTTTCAACTCACAAAGATGGGCTTAATGACAACATCCCCTGGAATACACTTAACCAGAGATGATACACACACTAAGACAGGGATTTACATTCAGATTTGACACCCCACTATGAACGGGGAGCTCATGTATATCGCTAAATGGCCACACTCTCACTCAGGTAGAAATTTAGCATTATTACATACCCCACAAGTCTGACTAACATCTTGAACGGGACGTTTTATTTATGAATACTGCACTTAAAAGTACAGGGCACTTTACATCAGTGCAGCTGCAACGTAGCGATTGGTCCTATAATAATTAATTGCTTAATTAAGGGAGACTCGACCACTATGCCCCCTGCAGTCTCTGTGACCGCGGTATTGGGCATATCACTATTTTGTTCATAATCCCACCATTTACTATTTAAATTGGTTTGTAACCAGAACAACATAATGGCATGTCCTACCGTTTACTGTCATCAACACCGAATACACACTCTGATAACAGAGGGAGACAGAGGGTTAACATCCATGAGACAATATGGACGCCATGACGTCAGCACGCCCCACGCAATCATGTGTGAGGAAGTGCTGACACACCAACATGAGTCCATTTAACGCATCCCGCACGAGAGACGGAGTATCTCCGGGATCTCGTGTCGGGACCAGAATAGGTGACAGACACAGGCTGCCTTCCTTGACGAAGTAAGTAGGGGATTTGCCCTCGAACCCCCGTACCAGCGAACACGCTTCCTTTTACTCTGGTAACTTTTTAAATTACTCCTTTCCCAGGGTTTGTCAACAGGTACTGCCCCCCGCTGGGATCCATGACGTGTCGCATAGTCGCGACCGATGTAAGATAACAATCCAAAATTCTCACCTTGTTCATTTGCCTCTCACTGATCAACCCTTTTGAGCAGAGATATAGTTAATTTAAACCGCATGATCACATTGTCTCTTTATTTTATGAGTAGCGAGAGCCCGCACATTATCGGGTATTTTCCCTCATGATGATTGTGTGGTGTGCTTTTATCGACAACAGGTATGATAATTCCCCGCCACTACACAATGTCACTTGAATACCTAGTGCGACCGAATGCATGCACAGATTGAGAATTTACCTTTCACCATAGAAGCACAAGATGTGTCCAGTATTTGCATTATAGCCACGGGTGTAAGGATATATCAACGATCCAGGCATGAGGATCATGATTGATTGCACTTGCCGGGCTAAATGGGCACATTACTGCTTTGGGATGAGTGACTCATTTGCTATACTATGACTAACTGTATGCAATTCATTTTCCAGAAATTGTCGCATTTAACGTAACCGTATGTTTTCAGTTCACATATCACTAATAAGTGCACCTTAGCGAGTGCACTTGTTTCTCACCGGTCCTGAAGAAAGCCTAGCTATTACGCCTCATGGGCTGAAACATGTAGACCAATTCACGGATGTTTGCGATCAATTGAATCACACATAACATCCCCTTTCCTTGCCTTTAACCCCTTCGCTGCTAGGCCTTTTCCCCTCCTGTGCTAAGCCTTTTTTTGGCTATTTGGGGTAGTGCGCGCTTAGGCCCCTGTAACTTTTTGACCACATAAGGTATCCATGCCAAATTTGCATCCTTTTTTTCTAACATCATGGGGATTGTAAAGGTACCCAGGGTTTGTGGATTCCCCTGGAGGGGACCCAGAAATTAGACAAAATACAGCTACAGTTTTTTTTTTTTGGGAAAAAGGCGAAAAAAGGGCTACAGATGAAAGCGTCTTGATTTTTCCCTGCAAATGGCATCAAAAAAGGGGTTGTGGGGATGAAATCACCATCTTCCCAGCTTTCAGGGACAAGAAGACTTTTGTCAGAAAACCAACTTTTTTTATACAGTTTTGGCATTTTTCTGGGACATAGCCTATTTTTGCTATTTTTTGTGCTTTCAACCTCCTTCCAGTTAATGGTAGAAATGGGTATGAAACCAATAATGTATCCTGGAAAGCCATACATTTATGAAAAGTAGACAAAATTCTGAATTCAGCAAGGGGTCATTTGAGTAGATCCTTAAAGTTTTCCTTATAGAAACTAACAGTTAAATAAAGGAAAAATTGAAAATTAGTTGAAAAAAACAGCCATTTGTGTCAACGTTTTCACCTGTAACTTCTTCTAATTATGACAGCTATTTGAAGGCAATATACCGTTATATCCGCTGGACCTTTCTGGTTGTGGGGATATATGGGACTTGTAGGTTCACCAAGAACCCGACGAACCCAGAGCCAATAATTGAGCAACATCTTGCAATGATTTTTTTTAAGTAACGGGTATATAGCAAATATTTTGGGAAAATGTATACATGGAAAAATTATTATGAAAGACACCTATGTATTTCTGAAATGGGAACAAAATGTAGATTTTAGAAACAGTAGATATTTGCACATTTCCGAAATTGGGAGTACCCATACTAGCATGAGAATTATAGGTCATTTTTCAAAATGACTTATTTTTTACACATTGTCTTTCATTTGGAAGGCAGAAATGCATCGAAAGTCAATAGGTAATAACAGTTGCTCTACAATTCTGTGTTACCCTAAGTCTCCCGATAAAAATGGTACCTCACTTGTGTGGGTAGCCCTTGTGCCCACAACAGGAAATGGCTCAAAATGCAACGTGGACGTACCACATTTTCACAATGAAAAATTACCCTTTTTTGCAAAGTGCCTAGGTGTAGTTTTTGAACCCTAGCTCTGCCGGCACCTAGGGAAACCTAGCAAACCTATACATTTTTGAAAACTAGACACCCAGGGGAATCCAGGATGGGGTGACTTGACTGCCTCCCACCAGGTTCTGTTACCCAGAATCCCTTGCAAACATAAAAAATTGTCAAACAAATCACATTTTCCCCACATTTCTGTGGTGGAAAGTTCTGGAATCTGCGTGGATCCACAAATTTCCACTCACCCCGCATTCCCCAAAGTCTAACGAGAAAAATGGTACCTCACTTGTGTGGGTCGGCCTAGTGCCTGCGACAGGAAACGGCGCAAAACGCAACGTGGTCACACCTCAATTTCGCAGTGAAAAATGACCCTTTTTTGGCAAAGTGCCTAGCTGTAGTTTTTGAACCCTAGCTCTGCCGGCACCTAGGGAAACCTAGCAAACCTATACATTTTTGAAAACTAGACACCCAGGGGAATCCAGGATGGGGTGACTTGACTGCCTCCCACCAGGTTCTGTTACCCAGAATCCCTTGCAAACATAAAAAATTGTCAAAAAACCACATTTTCCCCACATTTCTGTGGTGGAAAGTTCTGGAATCTGCGTGGATCCACAAATTTCCACCCACCCCGCGTTCCCCAAAGTCTTACGAGAAAAATGGTACCTCACTTGTGTGGGTCGGCCTAGTGCCTGCGACAGGAAACGGCGCAAAACGCAACGCAGTCACACCTCAATTTCGCAGTGAAAAATGACCCTTTTTTGGCAAAGTGCCTAGCTGTAGTTTTTTAACCCTACCTCTGCCGGCACCTAGGGAAACCTAGCAAACCTATACATTTTTGAAAACTAGACACCCAGGGGAATCCAGGATGGGGTGACTTGACTGCCTCCCACCAGGTTCTGTTACCCAGAATCCCTTGCAAACATAAAAAATTGTCCCAAAAAACACATTTTCCCCACATTTCTGTGGTGGAAAGTTCTGGAATCTGCGTGGATCCACAAATTTCCACCCACCCCTCGTTCCCCAAAGTCTTACGAGAAAAATGGTACCTCACTTGTGTGGGTCGGCCTAGTGCCTGCGACAGGAAACGGCGCAAAGCGCAACGTGGTCACACCTCAATTTTGCAGTGAAAAATGACCTTTTTTTTGCAAAGTGCCTAGCTGTAGTTTTTGAACCCTACCTCTGCCGGCACCTAGGGAAACCTAGAAAACCTATACATTTTTGAAAACTAGACACCCAGGGGAATCCAGGATGGGGTGACTTGACTGCCTCCCACCAGGTTCTGTTACCCAGAATCCCTTGCAAACATAAAAAATTGTCCAAAAAACACATTTTCCCCACATTTCTGTGGTGGAAAGTTCTGGAATCTGCGTGGATCCACAAATTTCCACCCACCCCGCGTCCCCCAAAGTCTTACGAGAAAAATGGTACCTCACTTGTGTGGGTCGGCCTAGTGCCTGCGACAGGAAACGGCGCAAAACGCAACGTGGTCACACCTCAATTTCGCAGTGAAAAATGACCCTTTTTGGCAAAGTGCCTAGCTGTAGTTTTTGAACCCTACCTCTGCCGGCACCTAGGGAAACCTAGCAAACCTATACATTTTTGAAAACTAGACACCCAGGGGAATCCAGGATGGGGTGACTTGACTGCCTCCCACCAGGTTCTGTTACCCAGAATCCCTTGCAAACATATAAAATTGTCAAAAAAACCACTTTTTTCCCACATTTCTGTGGTGGAAAGTTCTGGAATCTGCGTGGATCCACAAATTTCCACCCACCCCGCGTCCCCCAAAGTCTTACGAGAAAAATGGTACCTCACTTGTGTGGGTCGGCCTAGTGCCTGCGACAGGAAACGGCGCAAAACGCAACGTGGTCACATCTCAATTTCGCAGTGAAAAATGACCCTTTTTTGGCAAAGTGCCTAGCTGTAGTTTTTGAACCCTACCTCTGCCGGCACCTAGGGAAACCCAGCAAACCTATACATTTTTGAAAACTAGACACCCAGGGGAATCCAGGATGGGGTGCCTTGACTGCCTCCCACCAGGTTCTGTTACCCAGAATCCCTTGCAAACATAAAAAATTGTCCAAAAAACACATTTTCCCCACATTTCTGTGGTGGAAAGTTCTGGAATCTGCGTGGATCCACAAATTTCCACCAACCACGCGTTCCCCAAAGTCTTATGAGAAAAATGGTACCTCACTTGTGTGGGTCGGCCTAGTGCCTGCGACAGGAAACGGCGCAAAACGCAACGTGGTCACACCTCAATTTCGCAGTGAAAAATGACCCTTTTTTGGCAAAGTGCCTAGCTGTAGTTTTTGAACCCTAGCTCTGCCGGCACCTAGGGAAACCTAGCAAACCTATACATTTTTGAAAACTAGACACCCAGGGGAATCCAGGATGGGGTGACTTGACTGCCTCCCACCAGGTTCTGTTACCCAGAATCCCTTGCAAACATAAAAAATTGTCAAACAAATCACATTTTCCCCACATTTCTGTGGTGGAAAGTTCTGGAATCTGCGTGGATCCACAAATTTCCACCCACCCGCATCCCCCAAAGTCTTACGAGAAAAATGGTACCTCACTTGTGTGGGTCGGCCTAGTGCCTGCAACAGGAAACGGCGCAAAACGCAACGTGGTCACACCTCAATCTCGCAGTGAAAAATGACCCTTTTTTGGCAAAGTGCCTAGCTGTAGTTTTTGAACCCTACCTCTGCCGGCACCTAGGGAAACCCAGCAAACCTATACATTTTTGAAAACTAGACACCCAGGGGAATCCTGGATGGGGTGACTTGACTGCCTCCCACCAGGTTCTGTTACCCAGAATCCCTTGCAAACATCAAAAATTGTCAAAAAACCACATTTTCCCCACATTTCTGTGGTGGAAAGTTCTGGAATCTGCGTGGATCCACAAATTTCCACCCACCCCGCGTTCCCCAAAGTCTTACGAGAAAAATGGTACCTCACTTGTGTGGGTCGGCCTAGTGCCTGCAACAGGAAACGGCACAAAACGCAACGCGGTCACACCTCAATTTCGCAGTGAAAAATGACCCTTTTTTGGCAAAGTGCCTAGCTGTAGTTTTTGAACCCTACCTCTGCCGGCACCTAGGGAAACCTAGCAAACCTATACATTTTTGAAAACTAGACACCCAGGGGAATCCAGTATGGGGTGCCTTGACTGCCTCCCACCAGGTTCTGTTACCCAGAATCCCTTGCAAACATAAAAAATTGTCCAAAAAACACATTTTCCCCACATTTCTGTGGTGGAAAGTTCTGGAATCTGCGTGGATCCACAAAGTTCCACCCACCCCGCGTTCCCCAAAGTCTTACGAGAAAAATGGTACCTCACTTGTGTGGGTCGGCCTAGTGCCTGCGACAGGAAACGGCGTAAAACGCAACGTGGTCACACCTCAATTTCGCAGTGAAAAATGACCTTTTTTTTGCAAAGTGCCTAGCTGTAGTTTTTGAACCCTACCTCTGCTGGCACCTAGGGAAACCTAGCAAACCTATACATTTTTGAAAACTAGACACCCAGGGGAATCCAGGATGGGGTGACTTGACTGCCTCCCACCAGGTTCTGTTACCCAGAATCCCTTGCAAACATAAATAATTGTCCAAAAAACACATTTTCCCCACATTTCTGTGGTGGAAAGTTCTGGAATCTGCGTGGATCCACAAATTTCCACCCACCCCGCGTTCCCCAAAGTCTTACGAGAAAAATAGTACCTCACTTGTGTGGGTCGGCCTAGTGCCTGCGACAGGAAACGGCGCAAAACGCAACGTGGTCACACCTCAATTTCGCAGTGAAAAATGACCCTTTTTTGTCAAAGTGCCTAGCTGTAGTTTTTGAACCCTAGCTCTGCCGGCACCTAGGGAAACCTAGCAAACCTATACATTTTTGAAAACTAGACACCCAGGGGAATCCAGGATGGGGTGACTTGACTGCCTCCCACCAGGTTCTGTTACCCAGAATCCCTTGCAAACATAAACAATTGTCCAAAAAACACATTTTCCCCACATTTCTGTGGTGGAAAGTTCTGGAATCTGCGTGGATCCACAAATTTCCACCCACCCCGCGTTCCCCAAAGTCTTACGAGAAAAATGGTACCTCACTTGTGTGGGTCGGCCTAGTGCCTGCGACAGGAAACGGCACAAAACGCAACGTGGTCACACCTCAATTTCGCAGTGAAAAATGACCCTTTTTGGCAAAGTGCCTAGCTGTAGTTTTTGAACCCTAGCTCTGCCGGCACCTAGGGAAACCTAGCAAACCTATACATTTTTGAAAACTAGACACCCAGGGGAATCCAGGATGGGGTGACTTGACTGCCTCCCACCAGGTTCTGTTACCCAGAATCCCTTGCAAACATAAATAATTGTCCAAAAAACACATTTTCCCCACATTTCTGTGGTGGAAAGTTCTGGAATCTGCGTGGATCCACAAATTTCCACCCACCCGCGTTCCCCAAAGTCTTACGAGAAAAATGGTTCCTCACTTGTGTGGGTCGGCCTAGTGCCTGCGACAGGAAACGGCGCAAAACGCAATGTGGTCACACCTCAATTTCGCAGTGAAAAATGACCCTTTTTGGCAAAGTGCCTAGCTGTAGTTTTTGAACCCTACCTCTGCCGGCACCTAGGAAACCTAGAAAACCTATACATTTTTGAAAACTAGACACCCAGGGGAATCCAGGATGGGGTGACTTGACTGCCTCCCACCAGGTTCTGTTACCCAGAATCCCTTGCAAACATAAAAATTGTCCAAAAAAACACATTTTCCCCACATTTCTGTGGTGGAAAGTTCTGGAATCTGCGTGGATCCACAAATTTCCACCCACCCCGCGTTCCCCAAAGTCTTACGAGAAAAATGGTACCTCACTTGTGTGGGTCGGCCTAGTGCCTGCGACAGGAAACGGCGCAAAACGCAACGTGGTCACACCTCAATTTCGCAGTGAAAAATGACCCTTTTTTGGCAAAGTGCCTAGCTGTAGTTTTTGAACCCTACCTCTGCCGGCACCTAGGGAAACCTAGCAAACCTATACATTTTTGAAAACTAGACACCCAGGGGAATCCAGGATGGGGTGACTTGACTGCCTCCCACCAGGTTCTGTTACCCAGAATCCCTTGCAAACATAAAAAATTGTCAAAAAAACACATTTTCCCCACATTTCTGTGGTGGAAAGTTCTGGAATCTGAGTGGATCCACAAATTTACACCCACCCCGCGTTCCCCAAAGTCTTATGAGAAAAATGGTACCTCACTTGTGTGGGTCGGCCTAGTGCCTGCGACAGGAAACGGCGCAAAACGCAACGCAGTCACACCTCAATTTCGCAGTGAAAAATGACCCTTGTTTGGCAAAGTGCCTAGCTGTAGTTTTTGAACCCTACCTCTGCCGGCACCTAGGGAAACCTAGCAAACCTATACATTTTTGAAAACTAGACACCCAGGGGAATCCAGGATGGGGTGACTTGACTGCCTCCCACCAGGTTCTGTTACCCAGAATCCCTTGCAAACATAAAAAATTGTCCAAAAAACACATTTTCCCCACATTTCTGTGGTGGAAAGTTCTGGAATCTGCGTGGATCCACAAATTTCCACCCACCCGCATCCCCCAAAGTCTTACGAGAAAAATGGTACCTCACTTGTGTGGGTCGGCCTAGTGCCTGCAACAGGAAACGGCGCAAAACGCAACGTGGTCACACCTCAATCTCGCAGTGAAAAATGACCCTTTTTTGGCAAAGTGCCTAGCTGTAGTTTTTGAACCCTACCTCTGCCGGCACCTAGGGAAACCCAGCAAACCTATACATTTTTGAAAACTAGACACCCAGGGGAATCCTGGATGGGGTGACTTGACTGCCTCCCACCAGGTTCTGTTACCCAGAATCCCTTGCAAACATCAAAAATTGTCAAAAAAACCACATTTTCCCCACATTTCTGTGGTGGAAAGTTCTGGAATCTGCGTGGATCCACAAATTTCCACCCACCCCGCGTTCCCCAAAGTCTTTCGAGAAAAATGGTACCTCACTTGTGTGGGTCGGCCTAGTGCCTGCAACAGGAAACGGCACAAAACGCAACGCGGTCACACCTCAATTTCGCAGTGAAAAATGACCCTTTTTTGGCAAAGGGCCTAGCTGTAGTTTTTGAACCCTACCTCTGCCGGCACCTAGGGAAACCTAGCAAACCTATACATTTTTGAAAACTAGACACCCAGGGGAATCCAGTATGGGGTGCCTTGACTGCCTCCCACCAGGTTCTGTTACCCAGAATCCCTTGCAAACATAAAAAATTGTCCAAAAAACACATTTTCCCCACATTTCTGTGGTGGAAAGTTCTGGAATCTGCGTGGATCCACAAAGTTCCACCCACCCCGCGTTCCCCAAAGTCTTACGAGAAAAATGGTACCTCACTTGTGTGGGTCGGCCTAGTGCCTGCGACAGGAAACGGCGTAAAACGCAACGTGGTCACACCTCAATTTCGCAGTGAAAAATGACCTTTTTTTTGCAAAGTGCCTAGCTGTAGTTTTTGAACCCTACCTCTGCTGGCACCTAGGGAAACCTAGCAAACCTATACATTTTTGAAAACTAGACACCCAGGGGAATCCAGGATGGGGTGACTTGACTGCCTCCCACCAGGTTCTGTTACCCAGAATCCCTTGCAAACATAAATAATTGTCCAAAAAACACATTTTCCCCACATTTCTGTGGTGGAAAGTTCTGGAATCTGCGTGGATCCACAAATTTCCACCCACCCCGCGTTCCCCAAAGTCTTACGAGAAAAATAGTACCTCACTTGTGTGGGTCGGCCTAGTGCCTGCGACAGGAAACGGCGCAAAACGCAACGTGGTCACACCTCAATTTCGCAGTGAAAAATGACCCTTTTTTGTCAAAGTGCCTAGCTGTAGTTTTTGAACCCTAGCTCTGCCGGCACCTAGGGAAACCTAGCAAACCTATACATTTTTGAAAACTAGACACCCAGGGGAATCCAGGATGGGGTGACTTGACTGCCTCCCACCAGGTTCTGTTACCCAGAATCCCTTGCAAACATAAACAATTGTCCAAAAAACACATTTTCCCCACATTTCTGTGGTGGAAAGTTCTGGAATCTGCGTGGATCCACAAATTTCCACCCACCCCGCGTTCCCCAAAGTCTTACGAGAAAAATGGTACCTCACTTGTGTGGGTCGGCCTAGTGCCTGCGACAGGAAACGGCACAAAACGCAACGTGGTCACACCTCAATTTCGCAGTGAAAAATGACCCTTTTTGGCAAAGTGCCTAGCTGTAGTTTTTGAACCCTAGCTCTGCCGGCACCTAGGGAAACCTAGCAAACCTATACATTTTTGAAAACTAGACACCCAGGGGAATCCAGGATGGGGTGACTTGACTGCCTCCCACCAGGTTCTGTTACCCAGAATCCCTTGCAAACATAAATAATTGTCCAAAAAACACATTTTCCCCACATTTCTGTGGTGGAAAGTTCTGGAATCTGCGTGGATCCACAAATTTCCACCCACCCCGCGTTCCCCAAAGTCTTACGAGAAAAATGGTTCCTCACTTGTGTGGGTCGGCCTAGTGCCTGCGACAGGAAACGGCGCAAAACGCAATGTGGTCACACCTCAATTTCGCAGTGAAAAATGACCCTTTTTGGCAAAGTGCCTAGCTGTAGTTTTTGAACCCTACCTCTGCCGGCACCTAGGGAAACCTAGCAAACCTATACATTTTTGAAAACTAGACACCCAGGGGAATCCAGGATGGGGTGACTTGACTGCCTCCCACCAGGTTCTGTTACCCAGAATCCCTTGCAAACATAAAAAATTGTCCAAAAAAACACATTTTCCCCACATTTCTGTGGTGGAAAGTTCTGGAATCTGCGTGGATCCACAAATTTCTACCCACCCCGCGTTCCCCAAAGTCTTACGAGAAAAATGGTACCTCACTTGTGTGGGTCGGCCTAGTGCCTGCGACAGGAAACGGCGCAAAACGCAACGTGGTCACACCTCAATTTCGCAGTGAAAAATGACCCTTTTTTGGCAAAGTGCCTAGCTGTAGTTTTTGAACCCTACCTCTGCCGGCACCTAGGGAAACCTAGCAAACCTATACATTTTTGAAAACTAGACACCCAGGGGAATCCAGGATGGGGTGACTTGACTGCCTCCCACCAGGTTCTGTTACCCAGAATCCCTTGCAAACATAAAAAATTGTCAAAAAAAACACATTTTCCCCACATTTCTGTGGTGGAAAGTTCTGGAATCTGCGTGGATCCACAAATTTCCACCCACCCCGCGTTCCCCAAAGTCTTACGAGAAAAATGGTACCTCACTTGTGTGGGTCGGCCTAGTGCCTGCGACAGGAAACGGCGCAAAACGCAACGTGGTCACACCTCAATTTCGCAGTGAAAAATGACCCTTTTTGGCAAAGTGCCTAGCTGTAGTTTTTGAACCCTAGCTCTGCCGGCACCTAGGGAAACCTAGCAAACCTATACATTTTTGAAAACTAGACACCCAGGGGAATCCAGGATGGGGTGACTTGACTGCCTCCCACCAGGTTCTGTTACCCAGAATCCCTTGCAAACATAAACAATTGTCCAAAAAACACATTTTCCCCACATTTCTGTGGTGGAAAGTTCTGGAATCTGCGTGGATCCACAAATTTCCACCCACCCCGCGTTCCCCAAAGTCTTACGAGAAAAATGGTACCTCACTTGTGTGGGTCGGCCTAGTGCCTGCGACAGGAAACGGCGCAAAACGCAACGTGGTCACACCTCAATTTCGCAGTGAAAAATGACCCTTTTTGGCAAAGTGCCTAGCTGTAGTTTTTGAACCCTAGCTCTGCCGGCACCTAGGGAAACCTAGCAAACCTATACATTTTGGAAAACTAGACACCCAGGGGAATCCAGGATGGGGTGACTTGACTGCCTCCCACCAGGTTCTGTTACCCAGAATCCCTTGCAAACATAAATAATTGTCCAAAAAAACACATTTTCCCCACATTTCTGTGGTGGAAAGTTGTGGAATCTGCGTGGATCCACAAATTTCCACCCACCCCGCGCCCCCAAAGTCTTACGAGAAAAATGGTTCCTCACTTGTGTGGGTCGGCCTAGTGCCTGCGACAGGAAACGGCGCAAAACACAACGTGGTCACACCTCAATTTCGCAGTGAAAAATGACCCTTTTTTGGCAAAGTGCCTAGCTGTAGTTTTTGAACCCTAGCTCTGCCGGCACCTAGGGAAACCTAGCAAACCTATACATTTTTGAAAACTAGACACCCAGGGGAATCCAGGATGGGGTGACTTCACTGCCTCCCACCAGGTTCTGTTACCCAGAATCCCTTGCAAACATAAATAATTGTCCAAAAAACACATTTTCCCCACATTTCTGTGGTGGAAAGTTCTGGAATCTGCGTGGATCCACAAATTTCCACCCACCCCGCGTTCCCCAAAGTCTTACGAGAAAAATGGTTCCTCACTTGTGTGGGTCGGCCTAGTGCCTGCGACAGGAAACGGCGCAAAACGCAACGTGGTCACACCTCAATTTCGCAGTGAAAAATGACCCTTTTTGGCAAAGTGCCTAGCTGTAGTTTTTGAACCCTACCTCTGCCGGCACCTAGGGAAACCTAGCAAACCTATAAATTTTTGAAAACTAGACACCCAGGGGAATCCAGGATGGGGTGACTTGACTGCCTCCCACCAGGTTCTGTTACCCAGAATCCCTTGCAAACATAAAAAATTGTCCAAAAAACACATTTTCCCCACATTTCTGTGGTGGAAAGTTCTGGAATCTGCGTGGATCCACAAATTTCTACCCACCCCGCGTTCCCCAAAGTCTTACGAGAAAAATGGTACCTCACTTGTGTGGGTCGGCCTAGTGCCTGCGACAGGAAACGGCGCAAAACGCAACGTGGTCACACCTCAATTTCGCAGTGAAAAATGACCCTTTTTGGCAAAGTGCCTAGCTGTAGTTTTTGAACCCTAGCTCTGCCGGCACCTAGGGAAACCTAGCAAACCTATACATTTTTGAAAACTAGACACCCAGGGGAATCCAGGATGGGGTGACTTGACTGCCTCCCACCAGGTTCTGTTACCCAGAATCCCTTGCAAACATAAACAATTGTCCAAAAAACACATTTTCCCCACATTTCTGTGGTGGAAAGTTCTGGAATCTGCGTGGATCCACAAATTTCCACCCACCCCGCGTTCCCCAAAGTCTTACGAGAAAAATTGTACCTCACTTGTGTGGGTCGGCCTAGTGCCTGCGACAGGAAACGGCGCAAAACGCAACGTGGTCACACCTCAATTTCGCAGTGAAAAATGACCCTTTTTTGGCAAAGTGCCTAGCTGTAGTTTTTGAACCCTAGCTCTGCCGGCACCTAGGGAAACCTAGCAAACCTATACATTTTTGAAAACTAGACACCCAGGGGAATCCAGGATGGGGTGACTTGACTGCCTCCCACCAGGTTCTGTTACCCAGAATCCCTTGCAAACATAAATAATTGTCCAAAAAACACATTTTCCCCACATTTCTGTGGTGGAAAGTTCTGGAATCTGCGTGGATCCACAAATTTCCACCCACCCCGCGTTCCCAAAGTCTTACGAGAAAAATGGTTCCTCACTTGTGTGGGTCGGCCTAGTGCCTGCGACAGGACACGGCGCAAAACGCAACGTGGTCACACCTCAATTTCGCAGTGAAAAATGACCCTTTTTTGGCAAAGTGCCTAGCTGTAGTTTTTGAACCCTACCTCTGCCGGCACCTAGGGAAACCTAGCAAACCTATACATTTTTGAAAACTAGACACGCAGGGGAATCCAGGATGGGGTGACTTGACTGCCTCCCACCAGGTTCTGTTACCCAGAATCCCTTGCAAACATAAAAAATTGTCAAAAAAACACATTTTCCCCACATTTCTGTGGTGGAAAGTTCTGGAATCTGCGTGGATCCACAAATTTCCACCCACCTCGCGTTCCCCAAAGTCTTACGAGAAAATGGTACCTCACTTGTGTGGGTCGGCCTAGTGCCTGCGACAGGAAACGGCGCAAAACGCAACGTGGTCACACCTCAATTTCGCAGTGAAAAATGACCCTTTTTGGCAAAGTGCCTAGCTGTAGTTTTTGAACCCTAGCTCTGCCGGCACCTAGGGAAACCTAGCAAACCTATACATTTTTGAAAACTAGACACCCAGGGGAATCCAGGATGGGGTGACTTGACTGCCTCCCACCAGGTTCTGTTACCCAGAATCCCTTGCAAACATAAACAATTGTCCAAAAAACACATTTTCCCCACATTTCTGTGGTGGAAAGTTCTGGAATCTGCGTGGATCCACAAATTTCCACCCACCCCGCGTTCCCCAAAGTCTTACGAGAAAAATGGTACCTCACTTGTGTGGGTCGGCCTAGTGCCTGCGACAGGAAACGGCGCAAAACGCAACGTGGTCACACCTCAATTTCGCAGTGAAAAATGACCCTTTTTTGGCAAAGTGCCTAGCTGTAGTTTTTGAACCCTAGCTCTGCCGGCACCTAGGGAAACCTAGCAAACCTATACATTTTTGAAAACTAGACACCCAGGGGAATCCAGGATGGGGTGACTTGACTGCCTCCCACCAGGTTCTGTTACCCAGAATCCCTTGCAAACATAAATAATTGTCCAAAAAACACATTTTCCCCACATTTCTGTGGTGGAAAGTTCTGGAATCTGCGTGGATCCACAAATTTCCACCCACCCCGCGTTCCCCAAAGTCTTACGAGAAAAATGGTTCCTCACTTGTGTGGTTCGGCCTAGTGCCTGCGACAGGAAATGGCGCAAAACGCAACGTGGTCACACCTCAATTTCGCAGTGAAAAATGACCCTTTTTTGGCAAAGAACCTAGCTGTAGTTTTTGAACCCTACCTCTGCCGGCACCTAGGGAAACCTAGCAAACCTATACATTTTTGAAAACTAGACACCCAGGGGAATCCAGGATGGGGTGACTTGACTGCCTCCCAGCAGGTTCTGTTACCCAGAATCCCTTGCAAACTTAAAAAATTGTCCAAAAAAACACTTTTTCCCCACATTTCTGTGGTGGAAAGTTCTGGAATCTGCGTGGATCCACAAATTTCCACCCACCCCGCGTTCCCCAAAGTCGTACGAGAAAAATGGTACTTCACTTGTGTGGGTCGGCCTAGTGCCTGCGACAGGAAACGGCGCAAAACGCAACGTGGTCACACCTCAATTTTGCAGTGAAAAATGACCCTTTTTTGGCAAAGTGCCTAGCTGTAGTTTTTGAACCCTAGCTCTGCCGGCACCTAGGGAAACCTAGCAAACCTATACATTTTTGAAAACTAGATACCCAGGGGAATCCAGGATGGGGTGACTTGACTGCCTCCCACCAGGTTCTGTTACCCAGAATCCCTTGCAAACATAAAAAATTGTCCAAAAAACACATTTTCCCCACATTTCTGTGGTGGAAAGTTCTGGAATCTGCGTGGATCCACAAATTTCCACCCACCCCGCGTTCCCCAAAGTCTTACGAGAAAAATGGTACCTCACTTGTGTGGGTCGGCCTAGTGCCTGCGACAGGAAACGGCGCAAAACGCAACGTGGTCACACCTCAATTTCGCAGTGAAAAATGACCCTTTTGGCAAAGTGCCTAGCTGTAGTTTTTGAACCCTACCTCTGCCGGCACCTAAGGAAACCTAGCAAACCTATACATTTTTTAAAACTAGACACCCAGGGGAATCCAGGATGGGGTGACTTGACTGCCTCCCACCAGGTTCTGTTACCCAGAATCCCTTGCAAACATAAAAATTGTCCAAAAAACACATTTTCCCCACATTTCTGTGGTGGAAAGTTCTGGAATCTGCGTGGATCCACAAATTTCCACCCACCCCGCGTTCCCCAAAGTCTTACGAGAAAAATGGTACCTCACTTGTGTGGGTCGGCCTAGTGCCTGCGACAGGAAACGGCGCAAAACGCAACGTGGTCACACCTCAATTTCGCAGTGAAAAATTACCCTTTTTTGGCAAAGTGCCTAGCTGTAGTTTTTGAACCCTACCTCTGCCGGCACCTAGGGAAACCTAGCAAACCTATACATTTTTGAAAACTAGACACCCAGGGGAATCTAGGATGGGGTGACTTGACTGCCTCCCACCAGGTTCTGGGTAAGGAAACGTTGGGGGATCCACGCAAGCCATACCTCCCTGGAAGCCCCCGGGTGTCTACTTTTCAGAAATGTGTGGGTTTGGTAGGTTTCCTAGATGGCCGCCGAGCACGGGGCCAAAACCCAGGTGACTCCCCTTGCAAAACCAGGTGGTTTTGTGAAAGGCCATTTTGAGGTCGCCTCAATACGTTGTGGGCCCTTGCCTGTCGCGGGTACTTGGGCCTCCCACACAAGTGAGGCACCGTTTTTATCGGGAGACCTGGGGAACGCTGGGTGGTAGGAAATTTGTGTGAGGCCAGTGATGCCACACTTTCCCACACAAAAATGTGTGAAAAAGTGATTTTTTCAGCTAAAAGTGAGGTTTGCAGGGGATTCTGGGTAAGGAAACGTTGGGGGATCCACGCAAGCCATACCTCCCTGGAAGCCCCGGGTGTCTACTTTTCAGAAATGTGTGGGTTTGGTAGGTTTCCCTAGATGGCCGCCGATCACGGGGCCAAAAACCCAGGTGACTCCCCTTGCAAAACCAGGTGGTTTTGTGAAAGGCCATTTTGAGGTCGCCTCAATACGTTGTGGGCCCTTGCCTGTCGCGGGTACTTGGGCCTCCCACACAAGTGAGGCACCATTTTTATCGGGAGACCTGGGGGAACGCTGGGTGGTAGGAAATTTGTGTGAGGCCAGTGATGCCACACTTTCCCACACAAAAATGTGTGAAAAAAGTGATTTTTTCAGCTAAAAGTGAGGTTTGCAGGGGATTCTGGGTAAGGAAACGTTGGGGGATCCACGCAAGCCATACCTCCCTGGAAGCCCCGGGTGTCTACTTTTCAGAAATGTGTGGGTTTGGTAGGTTTCCCTAGATGGCCGCCGAGCACGGGGCCAAAACCCAGGTGACTCCCCTTGCAAAACCAGGTGGTTTTGTGAAAGGCCATTTTGAGGTCACCTCAATACGTTAGGGCCCTTGCCTGTCGCGGGTACTTGGGCCTCCCACACAAGTGAGGCACCATTTTTATCGGGAGACCTGGGGGAACGCTGGGTGGTAGGAAATTTGTGTGAGGCCAGTGATGCCACACTTTCCCACACAAAAATGTGTGAAAAAAGTGATTTCTTCAGCTAAAAGTGAGGTTTGCAGGGGATTCTGGGTAAGGAAACGTTGGGGGATCCACACAAGCCATACCTCCCTGGAAGCCCCGGGTGTCTACTTTTCAGAAATGTGTGGGTTTGGTAGGTTTCCCTATGTGGCCGCCGAGCCCCGGGCCAAAAACCCAGGTGACCCCCTTGCAAAACCAGGTCATTTTGAGATAATGTGTTGTTTATTTCTGCAGCGTGAACATTTTGGCACAATATTGCAAGGAAAATGTGACAGACATTTTGAGGTTTGCAGGACATTGTGGGTACCATAACTTGTTGGGATCCACAAGAGAGATATCACCATGTACTCCCATGGGTGTTTCGTTTACGACAATATCTACAGTTGGTAGGTTATTCTTAGACGGAATGTACACCTTGGCAGACAGACTAAAAAGACAAAGATTACTGCACAGCCATCTATTCCTCAAGCACACACACATACTGGTTGGATTTGGCACGAGGGCAAGTGATGGTTCAGTATATACAATGTTATTAACAAGAGATTTCACAAAAATGAAATGCACTGTCAATAATTGAAAGGACAAAAAACGGAACCATTGACTCACAGCTCGTGAGCTGTAAAGCCACGACAAGGCACCAACCTCTTTACAGGCCATTCATACACCTTTCATACGTGTGACAAATACAAAACCATTCACACCACCAGCCGCGGGCCCATTACATTACAACACTCACACCAGCAGACAGCGCCATTCACACACCTTTCATACGTGATACACACAAGACCATTCACACCCCCAGGCACGAAACAAACACATTACAACATTCACAAAAAGGGACAAGGTACACCCTGCTTGAGAAAGACAAAAAAAAATATTACTGCACAGCCATCTAATCCTCAAGCACACACACACATACTGGTTGGATTTGGCACGAGGGTGAGTGATGGTTCAGTATATACAATTGTATTAACAAGTGATTTCACAAAAATGAAATGCACTGTTAATAATTGAAAGGACGAGAAACTGAACCATTGACTCACAGCTCGTGAGCTGTAAAGCCACGACAAGGCACCAACCTCTTTACAGGCCATTCATACACCTTTCATACGTGTGACAAATACAAAACCATTCACACCACCAGCCGCGGGCCCATTACATTACAACACTCACACCAGCAGACAGCGCCATTCAAGGGCCCATCACTTTCACACGCCCACATTCCTAACACAGCAACCACACAAGCTGATGGATTGCGTGGAGTGTCGCTCGGCTAGCAGTGTGTGTAGTGACCAGCAGCAAGTCACTACTCACACACTGCCAGCCGAGCGCCACTCCACGCACACCGCCAGCCAAGCACCAGCCTACACACACCACCATCACATTTAGGATTTTTTTATACAAAAAGAAAACACAAACAAATTGCAAATAGATACAAATCTACTAACACAAAATCAGAAACATTGCACTAATGCCAACCTTGAAACAGAACAACAATTCTTAAACATTACAGACCAGGCAGTTCACTTTACCACTCATGGTTGCTCCCAATAATTCTTTTGCTTGTGGTACGCTCTATAACAAGCAGGCACACACAGCCCAGGGTTAGAAGGACACTCAGGGCAGTACATACGAGTCTCCTTCCACGTACCTCTTCGCCAACAGACTCTACATCTCCTAGTGGGAAAGTCTTTTGAGAGTGTAGGAGGAATGTGATCAGGAAAGTGGCGATCTTTCAATCGAGCCACATCCTCCACCACTCCAACTCTAGGAACACTTGCCTGTTCCACAACAACAAGGCTGCCTATGACAGACTCCTGAAACTGAACAAAAGTCAACTTTGACGCAGGAGAACACTCCTTGAACACAACAAAAGCATTGAAAGTTGCTAAATTGAAGAGATGGATGGCCAACTTCTTATACCAAATGTAAGACTTACGAATAGCAGTGTAAGGTTCCAACCTCTGATCTACTCTATCAACACCACCCATGTGCTTATTGTAGTCTAAAATGCACACAGGTTTGCGCACTTCAGCAATCTTCCCCTGCCTCCCCAAAAAAAAAACCTAACGATCAGATTCCCACGGGGGGAGCGCCAGCGCTTCCCCCGTGGGTGGTCTTATGACGAGCTGGACTCGTCACGAGCACTGTGTGCCATGACGAGTCCAGCTCGTCATAAGCACCGAAGGGGATAAAGGGTCAGAGCAGGATCTCAGCGGCAGACGAGGAGAAGGAACCTCCTGGTCACAGGAACTACACGAGCATTGCGCTCGAGAAATTCAAGGATGCAAAGACCTCCATCAAGGATTACAGCTAACTTTTCAGGGTGTAAATGGAGAGAAGCCACATCTGCCCTGCATATTTATCCACGAAGATGCCACCGTTTTGTGCAATACCTCTACTCAACTGGAGTACTTTCTACTGGCTAATCAGTAAGTGCTACCTCGTTGGGTAAATGTATAGTGCCTTTCCTACACTACAGCTGCGTAAAGGACCAGAAGAATTGTCTCCAGTGACCTGTGTGTCTGTAACTTTGCCACCGCGCCGAAAGCGCCGGGGTCCTTTGAGTAAGCTGTCCATCATAGTGGGGAAAGGGCGGGCATACGTTGCATACCGCTAGTGTATGTGTGGCGGGGCCAAACGAGCGGGGCTTCTAGGCCCGTTCACATGCCTCTTGTTTATAAAGGGTCAGAGCAGGATCTCAGCGGCAGACGAGGAGAAGGAACCTCCTGGTCACAGGAAATACACGAGGATTACGCTCGAGAAATTCAAGGATGCAAAGACCTCCATCAAGGATTACAGCTAACTTTTCAGGGTGTAAATGGAGAGAAGGCACATCTCCACGCTCACGAATTCTACACGAGAATTGCGCTCGAGAAAATGAAGGATGCAAAGACCTCCATCAAGGATTACAGCTAACTTTTCATGTTGGAAATGGAGAGAAGGCACATCTGCCCTGCATATTTATCCACGAAGATGCCACCGTTTTGTGCAATACCTCTACTCAACTGGAGTACTTTCTACTGGCTAATCAGTAAGTGCTACCTCGTTGGGTAAATGTATAGTGCCTTTCCTACACTACAGCTGCGTAAAGGACCAGAACAATTGTCTCCAGTGACCTGTGTGTCTGTAACTTTGCCACTGCGCCGAAAGCACCGGGATCCTTTGAGTAAGCTGTCCATCATAGTGGGGAAAGGGCGGGCATAGTTGCATACCGCTAGTGTATGTGTGGCGGGGCCAAACGAGCGGGGCTTCTAGGCCCGTTCACATGCCTCTTGTTTATAAAGGGTCAGAGCAGGATCGCAGCGGCAGACGAGGAGAAGGAACCTCCTGGTCACAGGAACTACACGAGCATTGCGCTCGAGAAATTCAAGGATGCAAAGACCTCCATCAAGTATTACAGCTAACTTTTCAGGGTGTAAATGGAGAGAAGGCACATCTCCACACTCACGAAATGCGCCCTCCCTCCCTCGTGGGCATTCCTGCTGCACGATCACATGATCGTGCAGCAGGAATGCACAAAAGAGGCATCGGGGAAAGGAAAACCCTTTCCTTTCCTCGATGTCTCTTTCAAATCAAACCCCCCTCCCCGAGCCAAAACTCACCTTATTTCCACGGCGCTGGAAGCAAATGGCTTCCAGCGCGTCGGGAAGAAAGGGAAACCCTCAATGATGTCAGCGCGCCTGCGCGCTGACGTCATTGATGGGAGGGCGGGGGGCGGGGGAGGCAGGAAGTCCTTCCCCTGCTTTCCCCCAAAAACCCGACGATCGGATTCCCACGGGGAGCGCCAGCGCTTCCCCGTGGGTGAGTCTTATGACGAGCTGGACTCGTCATGAGCACACGAGCACTGTGTGCCATGACGAGTCCAGCTCGTCATAAGCACCGAAGGGGTTAAACGTTTCCCTACGACCCCATTAATAAATATATTGGTTTTCCTAGTAAGGAGGGAGATCCTAGAGGCAATTTTAAGTCCAATCACCTTCTCACTTTCTTGCACTATCCAAACAAACAAACCCGCTCTGCTGTAACTCAGGCGTCGAAGCACACCTGGGAGGCACTCAGCGTCCCAGGTGGGAACCCAATGATAAAGCATGCCACCAACTAGGTTGGTGGGTGAGGGTTCTTTAAAAAAGGAATATCTTTTCCCTTCAATGCAGTAAGTTTGATTTCGGAACTGTTCCTTCTTTGTTTACATCATGATCACATATATAAATTGCCTATGAACCTTGACAGCGTCTGTGTTTTCTTTATTTACAATTCTACAGGAAGAAGCATTGGAAGTTCCTGTCAATATGTATGGTAAAAAACACCTGTACTATCCACGACATTTAGAAATGAAGAGAATGGATTGCACAATTCTTTAACTTACGAACACATGGCTATATAAAAAATAACCAGTAACAGTTTTAATGCTATGGGTCACTGCAACTGGTCAACCAGGTCTATCAAAGATGACGGTTAATGCTGTTTAGAGAAATAATGGCCACTTGAGTATTTCCTATTAACAATAAACAAGCATATGTGTGCTTGTGAATATAATGGGCAGCATGGGATTACCAGCATATAACCGACTGTTTTTATGTCCTTGCCCAAAAATAATTGCATGAATCTTGCCTGATTGGCTCTGCCTATGGGTAACAGCAGCATATACTACCAAATTGAACTTTTTGGGCAGCACGATTCAGAACTGTTTTATCCCTTAATGACAGGAGTAGTATTTAATCAAGCTTTCATCAGTTCATTAGTTATTTAGCTAGCTATGTGTAAACACATGTAGATTTCTAATTAATTGGACCACAGATCACCACTGATTACCATCATGAACTTTGTTTTTCCTGAGTTCAGCTTTGTCTAGAAGCCTCTCATCAAGAAAATGATCTCATGGAGATCTTACACCAGAAAGAGGAGGCTCAAAAGTCCCCTTCTATAGCGAGGACAGCCTGGGTTTGAGCAATATAGCTGTAAAAATGTCATCCCAGTGCCCCAATAATAGTGACATCACCAAAGAAAGATACAAATAAATGAAAAGACACAGTAATAGCCACTGTGGAACACCATAGTCACAGAGTGTTGGGATGATGAAAAAGGTGACAGAGCAAGACTTTCCGAGAGGTAGCTCACATCAGCTGACTCCATTTTATCAACAACAAACCCTAACTAGGTTTTGTTAGACCCAGTTTCCCATAATAGGAATGCAACTAAGATGTTCACTTTACTATCTAGCTAAGGAACACTGAGATTACAAAGCTGTGCAACAGCTCCAGGCATTTATTCACTTAATATTGCAAATTAGAAAAAAGGAGGAGCTTTCATCAATTACAAGAAGGGATTAGGAGTGTGTTAGCAATCTTATGCCCTTTGATGTATACTTACTCTACAGTAATAAAGTACATAAGAACTGCACTTTAATCTAGTTCAATTCCTTATTAAGTGACACGGGTTTCAGCAAATGCTCCAGGGCAATGTACCATTACCATAGATTGGGCATTGAAATAATGCACTACAAGACCTTTGCCTCTTCACTTTTTCAATGTACATAAAAGAATCTCTTTCACGTCTTTGGTTGCAGTTCTTGATGTATGATCACGTTATGGGACACGATTTTATGTGGCAAAGTAGAAAACAACCCATCAGGTTTCTGGCGCAGGAATGGTAGTGGCAGACAATCGAGCATCTTTGAAATGCATAGCAACAATGTAGTAATACTCCTGATGTAAATTACAGGTGACATTGATGAAACACTTATTAAACATATGTAATGTATATATTTTGGGAATGAGTTGTTTGGGTTCTGATTTTTGTTAATATCCATTTTAGATATTTTATTGTTAATTTGTGGCATTTTAATGTACGCATGTGAAGTTTCACTGCAACGTGAATTACAACAAAAATATAGAAAAAGTAAACAGCAGAACAGTAGTAAGTGCAGTCTATAGCTATCTAGACAATGTAAGGGATGCTCATTAGTGCAGTTTAGTAACTTATTTACAGTGCCACAATGAACTATTTCATTTGTTTTGATCAATCAGAGTGCACAGATTCATCAACAACCTCTAGTTTCCTACACATCACTATTAAATGCTTAAATCTTTGCACAGGTTAGGGTCAGCATGCACCATTTACAAAATGGTGTCTTCAACGAAGAACCAATCTCTTAGGTCTTTACACCAGATGTCACCTTTGAGCCAGAACTAGTCGCAGAGTTGTTATGCTGTAGCAAAAGCATGTTTCTATTGGCCTGGGTTCAGACCTAATATACATTTGTAACATCAAGGGCCAGATTTATCATTTTTTCATGCAATACAGCAAGACAACTTGCTGTGCTGAGCTGTGTGAAAGGAAGAAGGCAGGAATGCACCTAATCTATCAAGATATGGCGCATCCATGTCCTCTGCTGACGCTGGAGCATAATGTGCAGTCTACCTGTATCTCTAACACTGGCACCCTTGCGCCATGGAGCAAGGGTCCCTGCGTTACAGGCAGGATTGTTTTGGGACAGGAAGGGACACCTTCCTACACAAGAACAATCCTTAGAGGTGTTTTCCTCAGAATACAGCACACTTAGAAATGAGAAAAAAATGTGAATAAATAAAGATATGGTGGGAAGGCGTACAATTCTGATTCATTCCCAGGTCTACCAGTGTTGGTAAATCTGGGAATGCTTCAGAATACATGGGTGGATGAGTGGGAATACCCACGCTCTACTCTTTAATGCCCCACCACACAGAGTAATGCAAGGCAGTGATTGCGATGCCTTGTGTTACTCCAGATTTGCCAAGCCATGCAGGGCCACATAAGGTCACCTTACATGGCTTGGTACATGTCATCCTAGCTTTTGCGTGGGCCTGCATCCCCTTGCATGGCGCTAAAGTGGTGCAAAACCTTAATACATCTGGGCCCAAGTTTTATTATAGTTGTTGGACCTGGCCCTTTTTGCAGGATTATCCCCAAACATTTTGCCTTCCTTTGCCTATTTTTCAGACCTTTTTGTTGCCTTTAGGACTCTGGACACGTTACCACTGCTAATCAGTGCTAAAGTGCATGTGCTTTCTCCTCTAAACAAAGTATGATTGGTTTACACCTGTTTGACATATTTATTTACATGTAAGTCCCTTGTAAAGTGGTATCCCATTTGCCCAGGGCCTGTAAATTAACTTCTGCTAGTGGGCCTGCAGGACAACGTGCGCCACCCACAGACGTAGCCTTTCAAACCTGTCTCATGCCTGCCACTGCAGGGCCTGCATGTGCAGTTTACTGCCACTTTACCTTGGCATTTAAAAGTACTTGCCAAGCCTTAAACTCCCCTTTTTACACATAGGTTACCCTTAAGGTAGGCCCTAGGTAGCCCTATGGGCAGGGTGCTGTTTAAGTAAAAGAAATGACCTGTGCCTTTATTGTGTGGCATGTACTGATAGTGACAAATAGCCTATTTTGTTTCTCACTACTATGAGGCCTACTCCTCTCATAAGATAGCTTTGGGAATTCCCTTATATATATATTTAAGCAGCAATTCCTGATCTGAAAGGAGTGGCATTGCCATGTTTGGTATGTTTTGAATGGTAGTGGGAAATCCTACTTACTGGTGTAGTTGGATTTTACATTACTATTTTAAAAACGCCACTTTTAGAAAGTGGGCATTTCTCTCTGCTTATGAGTCTTTGTGATTTCCAGCCTGACTCCAATACATGTTTAGGGCTGGGTGACAGCATACTTTCCATACAGCCACAACACAGGAAGGGCTGGGTGTGTCAGGGTTATATCTGCATTCATATGCATACTGATGGTCTTCCTGTGCTGGGAGAGGTTGTTCATACGTTACAGTTGTACAGGTTGTGTCCTGCCCTCACACAAATTGCTGATTTACCCTCTACTGATGTCTGGAGCCAGGGCTGGGTTGAAAGTGATTGTTGTGCACTTCTAAAGGTTCCCTTTGACGCTCCACCTTGAACAAAGATATTTTAAGTATAAGTACAGGGACTCTGGCCCCAATTTTAAGACACTGCGTGGACTTGTAACCAGATGCTGCTGGCTCTACAGACTGTGCATTGCCAGAGGACTGCTGTGCTACCAGGAGAAACCGCCATTTTGACTATTTGCTTTGTTGTGCTGGCCTGCTGCCTGTTGGGCTCCTGGAGAGACTGCCACCTTGCATTTGGACTCTTGTTCTGGCCTGCCTGCTCCTTGCTTTGTTTTCCAGTGATCTCAAGGGGCTTGTTTACTTGCAGTCCCCTCTCTTTTCTTTGGAATCCCATGGAGCAGAAAGGATTCCATCAAAACAGCTTGAAACCAGCAGTGGGAATTGAGAGTCCAGCCCTGGGCTTTTTAGGCCACTCAGCAAGTACGGAGCGCTGCTCTTTGTTCCTCACTGTTGCAATTCAGCACATGGTGAGTGCTTTGTTTCCTCTAGTAGCGTTTGGAGAGCACTCAGGGTGGAAAAGTGTGGGTGGAGAGCTCTGTACAGCCGGGAGCCATAAGGGATTTCTCCTGCATTCCTTTCCCCCTCAGCGTGAACTTTTCAGCCAGAGAGAGATGCCACAGAAGAGAAGGGAGCCTGACTTCATAATCCCAGGGAGTTGCCTCAAGGAAAGTGGAGGAACTCCACTGGCATCATGCTGTGGGCGGAGTTCGGCAAGGGAAGCTGTGTCCGCCCTTCACTGCCTGAATCTTGGCCTTCACAGACGGCCACGTAGCTGGTATAGCTGCACCCGCCTTTTACATGTGAGTTGAGGAGGTGGGCAACCCAGCAACGCTCTGACGTGAGGAGTGACCAGGGTGATCCCCGCTTTCCAAGAGGTACTATCAGCATGAGGCTGCCCCGCATGCTCGCAGGCAGCTACGTTTTATTTTCGGGTCTCCCCTCGTGGTCCTACCGTTGGAGTATCCCCCCCCTACCTGGGAGGACACTCTTTGGGGGCATCTTCTCCGCTACAGGGGGCATGATGGGATGATACCTCGACGGAGGCCCACGAGTAGGAACGAGTTGCCATTGGAAGAACTGTCTCTAAAAATTACTGTATAACACAAAGTAGGTGCACAGGGGTCCCTGAGCCCTACCTTTCATGCATAAATACTCTTGTTTAGATGAAGCTTCCAAAATCTACCACAAGCCTGCTGGTAGAAGCGCAGAGGTACTGGGTCTTATGTTCTGTGGTTATATGGGGATTTCATGTGGTAGCCGCTAAACAAAACTGCATTACTTGCAAAATATGGATTTATGGTGATATATGGTGAATCTTGCTCTAATCAAACTGCTGAATTTCATGTCCTGTTGTATAATTTATGTTGTTTTTATTCTTGCATTGCTAGGAAAATGAGTACTATCTCCGGATTGCCTTGTATGCACAGTATTTATGATTCATGTCATTTTGGTCTTGTTTTATGCATAACATATTTTTTGTGTTGTAATTCTTTATTGAAAAACCATAAAGGCAGTACATTGATGCAGTACATAATACATAGTTCAAAATGGGGAGGGGGAGATGGGATATGGCTGGGGGAATCGATTAGAGCATACATCACATATATCATCCTCAAAACTAGTAAACCTTGATGTCAGACTAGACTGGGTCCCGCTAACCTGAAGAGGGGGCGTGCTACCTGGTTAGTATCAAAAGGAAGGTAACATTCTCCCAAGGCAGATTGGGGTGGAGTGGAGGCAGAGAAATGCTTTCCCATGGTCTTGGCAGAGGGCTTGCACGGGAGGGAAGGGTGGTATTACTTGCAGCTCACCGGGATAGGGCATGTCATAGGGTGTGGATTGTGTTAGGGGGAATGGGGGAGGCAGAAGATGGGGAAGGGGTTGAGAGGAGGAGGAGGGGAATAGTAGTAGGGAAGTAGAAAAGAAGGGGGGTGGGGGAGTGGGTTTATGGGGTTGGGGAATTTCCAGAGGATTGAGGGAGTGTCTGATATTGGGGTAAGGATATCCCAGTGCCGTAGGTTGGTCCTGGTGCCGCCATTTACCATTTTCACTATGCTATGTCATGGAGGAAAGGCGCTCTTGTCTGTAGGAATACCTCCACTCTGTCCTGGAGGTTATATATGACACGTTCAAGGGTGGCTGCCTGAAACATTTCCACCATGCACTCCTCTCAGGAAGGGGGCGTGGGGGAGCACCAGTGGCAAAGGATGTATATCTTGGCTGTTGTCAGGGCCGTGTTCAGGAAGCAAAGGCTGAGTGCGGGAGAGGTCCATAGAGGCCCCTGTGTCATGCAATTGAATCAGAGTGGGGGAGAGGGGTTCTGAGTGGAGGGTTCTGACCAAGCACCATACCGTGCATCGCAAAAGGTCTGGATCGAGGGGCAGTCACATAGTATGTTTACCAGGCCACAGTGGTTGGCTATCTCCACCAACAGTTTGCATGTGGCAGCATTCCCGCCTTATTAGGGTCCATTGCCAATCGTGCAGTGTTTTGGAGAGACAGAATTTCAAGTAGGCCTCCCCTGTCCCCCTGTCAAGTGCCTCCAGGAGTTCTGTCCAATCATCCACCTCTTACGCCACCTGCAGCCGGGTTTGCCATTTGGTTTGGAGGTTGCAGAGGAGAGAAAGCAAGAATAAGTGGTGGTTCAAGAAGTTGTAGAACCCGGTCATAACCCCCCTGGGAGCAGCCCCATGTCCTGAAGTAGGATACTACAGGAGAGGCCTGTAAGGCCCATGGCCATGCTCCCATGCTACATTGAAGACAGTGCCGCAGCTGTAGATGCCACCACTCTTGTTTGGGTGGGAGGCCGAATTCCTCACTCATCTGTTCAAAGGGTTTAAGGGCCCTGTCTGCAATGACCTGGTCCAGGTTGTGGATGCCCGCTACTCACCACTGTTCCCAATTGAGGACCTCCTCTCCAATGCATAGGCAGTTGTTGCCCCATAGGGGCATGTGCACATGGAGACGGGGATCAACTCCAAGGAGGTGACACACTCTGTGCCAGGATATCCATATGGCCTGCAACATTGGATTTTCAGGGTGTCTCACTCGTGTGCCACCCTTTCACAAGGGGTCAAGTTTGTGGCAGACTGACAGTAGCACGCGTTCTGCCAAAATCTGCTATGGTGGGCCCGACGTTCAGGGGAGGATGTTAGCCATCTGCAAGTACTGAAAGAGTCAGAAAGAGCCATTCTGGGACAAGAGGGCTCTGCTACATAGAAATGCTACAGCAAGGGGGAGGGGTCGTAAACAATAATCTTCAATAGAAGGAGGAGACAGGCAGGAGAAACCAGTTTCATTTACTCTTTGAACCCAGCCAGATGGCAGGCTTAAGGGAGGAATCTGCAGATGCCAGGGGCAGTTAGTTTAGACAGCTCTTGCCTCTCTGCTGATACTTCAGCCATATTGCATTGTGGAGAAATAGTGCTTTCTGGGAGACAATTGTGTCACACTTTAGAGGAAATGGTCATGCTCTGGGGTGTTGTCCTGCACCTCATTGAACAGGAGTGCCCTCCTGTGTGACCCCAGAGAACACTTAATAAGTATCTGAGAGTGGTAGTGTCTCTCAGATCTGCTGCTTGAAAGAAGAGGAAGAAGAAGGGTCCATGCTGAAAGTTTGATTTGCACCAGCCTGGCCATACACTCTGACTGACTGCGCCTGCTGCACAATCTGAAACTACATCCCTGTGTTAAAATCTGATTCAAAAGGACCAAAAAGTGAACTCCCTTCAAGCTACAGGTTAACAGAGCTCACCTGGACCATCACCACCAAGGATTCCCAGCCTGGAGTACTACCAGTGGATTTGTAAGGGTTTTGTCCAAGTGGATTGTGGGAATTGAAGTCCCAAACTTTCAAGGACCATCTTGGAGCTTGCAGGCCCTTGGAGCAAGTTTTGGACACTTTGGGACCCTCAAAGGAACTTCAGAAAGAAATTCCAGAAGTTTGAAGACGTTTGGATTAACTTTGGAAAAAAGCTCAATAAGTGGACCGACTTAACCTGGCCAGCTAAGCCGGCGACCCTCAACCGCGAGCCAGTCTGCCCTCCAGGTTCGTCCCACTGTCCTACTTCCAGAGTTTGACCGGGAGTTGGTTCAAACCCAAGACAGTGAACCCTCACTGAATCCGGCCTGGTAAAGAGCATTGAGGGACCCCCGGGAGAAAAAGCTCCATAAAACCTTCCAAGTCCGAGTGTAGAAAAGGTGACAGGGACCAACGGCAAGAGTCAAGCCGCCCACCTTCAACTGTGAGCCGGCCTGGATCTCTGGTTCATCCCTCTGGACAGCCCCAGAGGTCTGAACTTCCATAAGCTTCACTGAGAACTCATCGCAAGGCAAGCTGGTGAACCCTCACCGAATCCAGACTGGCTGAGAGATTTGAGCGACTCTGGGAAGAAAAGCTCCAGAAAAGTTTCTAAATCAGAAGGTAAAAACTTTGACCGAGACATACAGCGAGTGATAGCTGCGCAGTGCTCCATCTTGGCCAGTCTGAAACTTTGACTTTGTCCTGGTCTAGCGCAACCAGGTGTCTCAATAGGCGCTATAAGTTTTCATGTGCCATACAGTGTGCTAAATCTTTAAAAAGTCATTTCTCTGGTTCCCTACATTGGATTCTTTTCATTGTGGTTGCATTGTAAAGGTACACATATTTCCTAGTTTTATAAATTGGTGTGGGATTTTCATTGTGTGTTGTGTCTTAATTATTTACTGAATAGGTGTTATTAAATGCTTTACATACCTGTCTTTGAGGTTAAGCTTGCCTGCTCGCAGCCAAGATACCAAGGGTTTAGCATTGGAATAATTTTCTGAGACCTATACTGAGCCCTATATTGTGTAAGTGGCATTTGTTCTAATTTGTAAAACAAAGGCCTCACGGAGCCCAAGGGGGTTTGAAACCCCCTCGGGCTCTGTGCGGCCTTTTTTCACAGCAACAGCTTTGAACAAACATTGGAGTGTTGAGGCTCTGGGCTTCTACCAGCCATTAGAAGCTGGGAGCACTCCAATGTCTTAAATGGAGCACTCAAAATTCCAATGTTCTAATTAAGGTTAGATCACCATTGTTAGCGGTGAATGAAAGTGTGGATGTTGAACTTTAGCTGGATCAGAATTGGCTTTCAAAGCCAGTCTGAATTTCAGTAACAGGGGAGTATGATCAATTGCTTGCCTCTCTATTACATGGAAGGCGTTTACAAAGTTGAATAATCATCCTGTTGCAAAAACATTGGTAATTGTGCTAGGTGTGGTACTACCCTAAAAGGTTGAAGCAACAGAGTGTCCTTAGGATACACCATCTCACAATTGTATAATTCAAATTATCAAAAAATCTTGAAGATGTATACAATGTGGCTCACTCCTTGCTCAGGCCCATAAGGAACTACCATTACTAATACAAGAAGGGCTTCCCTTAGATACATTTTGCTTATTAACCCAAGATAATCCCAGTTTTGCATTAAAGCCCTCTAATATCATTATCATAATGCCTACTTTTGAGGAACCACCGTCATAGCTAATAAAGGCCATAATAATACATTGCACAAGGGAGATTAAATGGGGAGGAAACAGAAACATCAAAAGGTTCACTGTAATAATTTATCTACAGACAAATAAAAACTTTCTTGAACCTCAATTCAACTGCCAAATAATTTATTGAGTTGGTCTTAACCTTGATGCAAGAATAATCTAGGTTATATGAATTAAGGATCACCAGTGCACTCCCCCCAATGGATAGATGTTTGCATTAGTCAGAGTCTAAATAAAAACATGACTAAAAACCATCTATATGTGGCTCACTTCTATACCATAGCTGTTGTTGTTCAGCAATCTCTGCCTTACTATTGAAAACGACCCACTCACTATCATTTAACTTCCCCTTGATGCCTGGCACATTTCAGGTTATAGATGTACAAAACATTTTTACAGTCACAAACACTGATTTAGAGTTAGCAACCACAAAAATTCTTTTTCTCATGTACCAATTCCATTTTTGAATTTGGTAAGCTATTACCAACACCTAAATTGGGATTGTCACCCCATCACAATTTGGAATTTGGAGGGGGCATCTCGTGGGCATTCCTTCTAAATGCAGAATCAATGTGTGATGTATCAATGTTTTGCAGCCATAATTTAGTTGTGAACATTGAAATGTTACAGACTCCAGAGCTGGGGTGGTGATCCATTCTCGAAAAGGCAGGGGTTCTTTTGTGACCCCTTTCCCTTTGCAGGTAAAAAAAAGGTTTGTTGGAGGATAAGTAGTTGTCCAGGGGACCCCAGTCAGGTCTCAAACAACCATTAAAAAGCAGCTCAATTATATAAAATTGTGGAAAACAATATCAATTCACAAAAATATTGGATTTTTTATTTTTTAAATATTGCCATCCTATAAGTGATTAACAACCACATGAATATCAATTACCAAAATATCACTGTTATATTTCTACTAATTTTGAAACCACAAATATTGTGAACAAAAATATGATAACGTGAATAAATATATAAAAAGTAAAAAATATCGAAACACACTTTTAACTTCACTAATATCGCAAAAAATAAGGCTAAATATTATAAACTAATGTAATAACCCTATTTTATTTTAAACAACAAATAGTATTAAACTTTACATAAATCAATAAGTCATCTAACTACATTATTTAGATTTTACAATAATAAAATAAACTGGGAACTCATAAAAAAATTAAAATGCATTTCAAACTTCAAATAATTGACAAACACAAAATAATTTCAACAAATAATGTGATATAAAAAACGAAACATTATTAAATTTGGGGAGAGGATGTAGCCTTACGGCTAGAGCGGTCGAACTCGAAGCTGGGGAACCGGGTTCGTGTGTCGGCAATGACGCTCAGCATTCTGTGATTCTGGGCAAAACTTTTATTCTCCCCGTGCCTAACAAAAATGAATGTGTCCCTCTGTAATGGAACTGGTGCTCATGTAAAGCGCTCTGATACCTGATATCTTCGGGTCTAGTTCGTGCTATATAAAACTATAAAAAAATAAAAAAGTAAACATAAAAATACATCGAAAATAACACAAAAAATAGAAATATATCTTTAACAATAAAACAGAAACACAAATTAGCGTCCCCCATAAAATGTAATAACTGATAAATATATTCAAACTAACCAAAAACTATCCAAGAAAACAACTGTAAAGCAAACTGACCGATAGAAAATACGGAATTTATTAAAAATACGATATAAAATGAGCAGAAAATTTCAAAACGTACAACATAAAACATACTAAAGCTGCATCAGTTTGCTGAATTGCCAACAGAAAATCAAAGAAAGAAAAACTACTTTCACAAGTAAGTATGGGGCATATTAACAACCAGGCGATAGTCAATTATCGCCGCTTTAGCGTCCGTTTTCGGACGGAAAGCGGCGATAATTCTATCGCCTAATCAGCAAGGTCACGCTATCGCGTGAATCCCTGCACTATCGCCCTTTCCCCCAACGCCCATCCTGCATCTCTAATGAGATGCAAGGTGGGCGTTACTGGCGTACCCCAGATGGGCTACGTTGTAAATATCGCCGATGTGCACATCGCGATATTTACAAGGCAGCCCACAGGATGATAGCAGACGTTAGATTTTGGCGAAAACGGCCGTTTTCGCCAAAATCTAACGTCTGCTATTATCCCGACTTAGCCATCCCTAACATAGGGGTTGATTGTGCTGATACGACCACAGGGTCGTATCAGCAGGTAGCATCGCCGCTTTGCAGGGAACATCGCTGGAAAACCAGCGATGTTCCCTGCAAAACGGCGATAACCTCGCTATCTCTGGAATTTTATCGCCCTGGTGAAGCGTGTTGTTAATAACGCGCTACCAGGGCGATAATTTCCGGAGATAGCCAGCGATAAGAAATCTATCGCTAAGCACGGCCAGCGATAATTATCGCTGGCCGTTGATAATATGCCCCTAAATATTTTACTTCAACATAGTTGAAAGTAACTGATTTTAAAAATGTAGATATACAAATAACTAAACAAACTATTTATTTATATTTATCTATCAAACTTTAGGTACTACAGAAAAAAGTGCAACACCATCTACAACCTACAGAGCTACCAAAATAATACAAACATTGAACACCTGGAAAAGGCATATAAAAAGGATGTAAATTCAAATCAGCTAAACCTTAAATGAAAAATAAAACTAAAAGCCCTCTACCCTTGCAAACTACCCACAAATAATCATTTAAATATGACTTATACAACTTTTTTACCCCAACAAAAAATAAACCCCCTGATACACATTAGAACAACTTTAGAGATTTTCTTTTAAAAAGTACTGCAATTATAATCAACAAAGCATGTAAGTATAAAATGCAAAATTATTCTTGTAATGATTTATATACATTTACAAAGCAAAAGTAAAATTATTACAATTTGTTTACCTGTAGTATGAAAGTATTATTCAGACTGAATTAAACAAAGAACAAAATATATCAACTCACAGAAAGTGAACAATTATGCTCGCACATGGGCGACACTTACAGCCAACAAAGCACAAGCAGTGAGAAATTTAATTGGAAATGTACAAAATACTACTCTAATGCATGTTGTGAGAGGGATACTACCAAAAATAATATTGTTATTAACGTGAGAAAACATACTCACTCCCCAAATGTCACCAAAATTGAAGTAAAGCATGTACTTCAAGATTTAAAAGAGTCAAACACTAGTTCTCAAGAGCCCACAATTAAAATTCTAACAGATATACTCCCTAAAGTGCCTGAATGCATCACAGGTCAGCTACTAGCTGCACCCACTTTAAAACGCTTGATAGCAAAAACTAAGAAAGCCACCAGGGATACCCCTTCTGCCCCTAGAAGATAAGAAGACATCTAAATTCCTGAACACTTAACCACCGCACATAATGATGAACCCTTCCTCCTAAATGACAAGCTAAATAATAACAAATGCATTATTATATTTACTGCAGCAGAAAATGTATTAAGACTAAGGGCCAGATTATGAGATTGGTGGTCTTCGGATCGCTGTCGCAGTAGTGTCAGATTCAACACCGCTGCCTAGGCGGTCCACCCGCCGTATTATGAGTTTGTCAGTTTTCTGAACAGAAGAATGCTGGAGCACCGCCGACACTGCCAGCCATTCGCCGACCTTCTCAACAGTGGTCAGGGAAAAAAAGCTGTCACAGGGCGGTACAGAGAAGTTCACCGCCATTCCAATGACAAGTTGGCTTTCCAATGAGCCGACCGTGGCGGTGGGACTGGGAATCGAAGGATTTGGGGTACATACTCATCCATTTCTATTGCCTCCCTTCAGTCACTGACGTGGATACCTTCCTCCACGGCTCCCCTTCACAGCAGCCTCTTGACCCTGACGAAAACGACCCTGTTGGCACTGAAATCCATGTAAGTCCATTTTGTACTATTTACCCATTGACTGGACTGGGCACTTATGGACCCGACTCCAGCGATGTGAAAGTACTGGTAGTAGGTATTTTTTCACATTTGTCATGCATATGTGTACACTGCAGTCAAAAAATACACACCTGCATTGACACATGAAGAAATAGACACAGCTGTCAGAAAGACCGCCGTTGGCCCATCAGGAACATTGTAATATGGCAGGTAGAAGACCGCCGCCACTGCAGTGGTCTTGGGACCACAACTGTGGCAGTCAGGTGGTCAGACCTCCAAACTCATAAACAGGCCATATGCCAATGTCAAAAATGGAAGATGGATGGAACATTCCAAATGTGCTCAAAATCATTCACTCAGATGTGTACCATACATGGTGAATATCATAACACTAGTATAACCCTCATATATGCTATGCTAACTAATAAACAAAGTAGCACTTGCTACGAACTACTAAACTACGTTAAAATTACAATGAACAACTACTCCCAACATAAAATAATAATTGACTTTGAACAAGCCATGATATGAACACTACCTACATTGTACCCACACAGGGCCATTCAAGGCTTTACTACCACTTGAACCAAAGCATTTGGAGACATCTCCAACAGTATGCACCAAGTATTTAATATACTGCAAACAGTCTGTTTGCCTTTGAAATAAAAGCAACTAATTGCACTAGCCTGTGTCCCTCTAACACAGGTAGCATACCGCTGTAATTTGCTTACAGAAAGTCCATTTTACCAATAGAACAAACACAAACTACTTAAAAGACACTTGGATTGGCAGACTGCATAGCTCTGGACATAGATGTCAACCCAAATCCCAAATACTTAGGTGGAATGTCAATGACAGAACCATTGCTCAAGAAGCCAAAACCAACAACGCAGTAGAAGGATGCCACAGTGTCTTGCAAACTACACCAGGGAGAAACCAACCTACACGCTACAAATTCATAGCAGCCCTGCAAAATGAATCAAGAAATCAGTAACGCAAATTAAACCTAAAGTAAGTGAACAAACCAGTAGAATAAATAGCATGCTATTATGTAAAGTTAGCATTTTTATAAACACTGAATGAATACACTACTTAGAATCAATAGCAAAATCCTATTTCTAAAACATCTAGGTCCTTACATACTAACCAACAAATATTTAACAAAGGTACACACAACCATAACTTAAGGATTTTTAAACAAAAATTAAACAATGTATTTTCATATTTCAGTCATAAAACATACAAATAACATAAAAAAGAAGAGTGATAAATGAAAATAATATGCTTAATAATTAATAAAAAATCAGCACACCAACAACCACAAAGCACTACATTAGAAATAAACACAAAATGGAACCAAGTAAATCCAACATCTAGAAATGTAAAAGAACACATTGTAATTACAACAAATACACATAGACAATAAAATATTACATTTCCCACCCACAAATAAATACATTAAATTTGCAGTTCTGTAACTGAAGGTCTCCATTCATATCCATGTTGCTAACATATAATCCACCTAAATGTAAAAAATGAGGTTTAAAAATGACCATGAAAATGAAAAAGCTCAAGGTAAATAATCCAAAACGCTTTACTTGCCTGTCTGCTGTTGTGCTGCTCACTGCTCGCTCGCTACAGGGGAAGAGAAGGAACCTGTAGCCCCATAAGGCTGTGCACAGGAGGAGGGACATCGCGCCGATTTACACCCGTGAGGAGGCCCGCGGCGCAGGACGCTTTGCCTGTCTGCTGTCTTGCCTGTCTGCTGTTGTGCTGCTCACTGCCTGCTCACTACAGGGGAAGAGAAGGGACCTCTAGTCCCATAAGGCTGTGCACAGGAGGAGGGGCCTTGCGCCGATTTACACCCAAGAGGACGCCTGTGGCACGCGACGGGCACAGGCCGAGCCCAGGCAAAGCCCGGGCCAAGGGTGGGCACATTCGCGCCCATCAGAGCCCGGAGGAGGCTGGGCCCCCCTCTTGGCCTGTTGAGCCGTGACCAGAGGCTGGATCCGTCTACCGTCAGGGCCACGGCACAGTAGCCTCCATCAGGGAGTTGGTGAAAAGGAAGTGTGCCTCGCCATATAGTCCCGGGATTACATCAGCGCCACCTGAGCAGGTTGGAAGAGGAGCTGCACCAGTTGGGTCCAAGCCAGGAGGGGTTTTGGCTTTGTTTGGTTGTACATGACACTGCGAATGTTGTGATTGACTCACTGGGATAATTTGTATCACTTTTGGGGACTGAGTTCTTGAGTCAATCTCCCTCCACCTGGTGATCATTGGAAAATGCAGCAGGACAGCTGCTGGCGCACCGGCACCACAAGGGACCACCTTGGACGCTTTCCTTGTAAGAGCAGTGGGGATTATCAACAAGGAGATTGAGTTTGTCGCCCGACGGCTTTCACGCTCACCAGTACCCTGTCCGCAGCCCAGTCGGCTTGGCTCCTCAAGGGCCAGTATAGACCTGTGTGAAGGGCCCGTAGAACCAGACTGGGGCTCCTTGTTGCCTAGTTCTAGCACCTCTAGACCAGGGGCAGATTTAGATCCTGTAGAATCTGTAGGGTCTGGACCGGGTGGTGAGGTGACACCAATCTTAGGGCTGGACATAGTAACTGGCCCGGTCACTCAGCACCCTTGTGAGAGGGAAGTGGAGCCCAACCCCACTCCAAGGAGCACCAGGGAGGGGAGAGAGGAGTTAAAAGGAAAGGCCCCTTGCCCACAAGCAAAGCAAAACGCCCCAGAGCAGAGGGGTTGGAGCAATCAGCAATTAATGCGCAAAATGTAACTAAGGATTAGTTGATGGTAATGATGGAAGTTTGGATGGAGCATGGTTCTCAAACTTGACCCCCATCGTGCAATGGCTAACAGCCATTGAACTGGAGCTTTTAAAGTCACAACAAGACAGGCCAGAGAAGGATCGAGCCACCTCGGGTGGGCTGGGGGAAGTGTGCGGCATGCGTCCAGTCAATGCCATTGGGCAGGGGACCTTCCCATCTTTACTATCCTCGAGTGACTTGCACGGAAGAGAACCCAGTCCCGCCCAGCCATCAATGGACACAAATCCCCTGAAAGTGGTCTGAGTGGCCACAGCGGAAGCGGACAAATCTCACTTGTTAGTCCACACCAATTCCAGGCCAGCAAACACCCTAAGGGGAGAACCACGGAGGGGGGATGGGGCATGCCAGGTGAAAGGGACAGCAGTGCATTCTGATACAAGGCAGTTGCAGATGTTAGTGGTTCTGGACCTACCCCCGGAGTCAATCCCTTATGTGGTGGTTCTTGGTAATGTCCCGGCTCTACCTCAGGGCAGCCCTAAAGTCTTTGACCAACTCAAGAATAAAGTCCAACACTGGCTGTCCCGCAACATGTCTTTGGGCCCAAGGTTGGGGGACTCTATAAACATGGTTCAAAAAGTCTTGTGGGTTTGGAAACTCCAGTAAACATATGGCAGGAGACTGCGTGGACATTACTTTTAACAGGCCCTACATGGTAGACAGGGTCCTGCATGTAGTCATACAGAACAATGCCTGTGGTCCTGTTTCATCTATAGTAGCCCTTCCGCTGAGCAATTTTTATAGTACTTGGAGTGGAGCACGCATACTTGGGGATGGGAATGACTGGATTTACCCGGCTTTCCCCCTGCGTCATTAGCCCTTATGAGAGCCAACTCCCCAAACCACCCCCCTCTTCAACCAATTTGCTCGCTTGGATATGCTGGATGCTTGTGACTGATTTACTGATAAGGAGCCGGCACACTTATCTCCATCGCATAACCACGGTATCTAGCTAGGCCATCTTGACATTAGAGAAGGAAAGGCATGCAAATTTGTGTCATGGAATAACTAATAAGCTCAGTGACCCAATTTGGTGTGCCTTTATAATAGGTTTTGATGTAATATATCTCCAGGAGACATAGGTCATTACTAATAGTAATTTTCTTGAAGGATATAAGACCTTTTTGGTGCCTGCTACCCCTTCAAAGGCAGGACGACACAAGGGGGGGTCTGATCATGTTTGTTTCCCCAGCTGTCTATTGCAGCTTGAAGGTGTTGCCAACGGAGAATCCCTGTTTACAAGCTGTGCTATTTTCTAAAGGGTCAGAGAAGCTGTTATTGAACTTTTATAATGCCATTATTGTTGCCCCAGACGTCTGTAATATTTCCAGGCTAGGTGTGTTCATAAACAACACGCTACCAAAGCTTAATTATAAATGTTTTCTTATGATCGGGGGATTTTAATCTTCAGCTATGTGGGGACCCTATTTTGTTGAGTTATTCTAACAGAGGTTGTCCGAGGTGGTCAGAAAGACATGTAGAGCATACAAAGCAGGGAGAATTACTTAACCATCTAGCGGAAGAACTGGATCTGTCTATGCCAACTTTCTGGGAGAATAGCAATGGGAGGACTCCTGTTCCCAGCTTTACATGGACGGGGTGTGCATCTCCTATTGATTTTATTTATGTGTCTACTCCCTTTCTCCCATTCCTGACAGAGTTTACAATCAAGGAGAGTATCTATAGTGATAGGGGGTCCGTCGAGGGTATAGATCAGGGTAGAAGGCTAAGGTGGGCCCAGATTACCCGGGAACCTTTCTATGAGTCCCTTGTAGCTAGATGTAAAGTGGAACTCGATATCTGTGGCAAAGGGCAGGAAGTGCCGGGGATGATCATTGATGCATGTGTGTCGATATCTCGTGTTATTGGGGATCTTCTAAAGGCACCATCAAGGCATTCAAATGGGCATGCCCCAAGATGGTTTGACCGTAATTGTTTAGAGCAGCAAGGGAATTGAGGGGAGCTCCAGGTACAAAACCGAGGGATCCAGACCTAGTGAAAGCCTGCCAGGGTTTATATAATGCCGAACTAGTAAGGCGTAAGGCCGAACTAAGGGGCGAGGCTTGGACCAAGCTGGCGGAGGCAAGTACCCATAAAAATAGAGAATTGTTCTGGAATATAGTCAATAGCCCTTTTCTAGTAGGTGATGGTGGACAGGCCCTGGATCCACACATTACAGAGGAGGAATGGGTGGGACACTTCCAAGAAATGTTCTCTGGTCAAATTGAATCAAGGTAAGTGGGCGTTCGGGAGACAGGAAGGTCAGCCCTTGCTATTATGGCCAAAGAGGTTAAAAAAGGTATAGAGGGTCTGTCAAGAAATAAGGTCCCTGGTCCTGACGGTATACCCCCGGACCTCTTTTTATCCAATCCCCAGCTGTGGGATTAATGCAGCTATTAGAAACGCCCCACCCACCTCCTGGGTCATATCTACTATTATACCAATCTTTAAGAAGGGCAACAGGGATAGCACTTTCTGTTGTAGGCCCATATCACTGTTGGATTCAACAGTAAAAGTGGTGGGTCGCATCTTACTGGAGAGGTTAACCACTTGGGCGGATGAAAATAACATACTAGCAGACATTCAATATGGCTTTCTCCTCGGGAGGTCAACATTGGCCTTAACCTATATATGATTTTAAATAAATACACAGTCGCCCGTACTGGCATGATTTACATGGCCTTTATAGGCCTGTCATCAGCTTTTGACCGGGTTCTGTGCATGGGAGTAGACACTAATATTGTCCTCTTTTTACAGGAGCTTCATAGGGATACTAAAGCGGTGGTTCGCTACACTAAAGATGGCAAAGTTACCAGACCGTTACCAATTCAGATAGGGGTATGACAAGGATGTATACTGGCTCCTTTTTTTATTAATTTCTACATTAACAACCTAGAGAAGGATTTGTTGGCCACACATGTGGATGTTCCCCAGGTGGGCCGGCGTGGCCTGCCAGTATTACTGTATGCGGATGATGCGGTCCTTATGGCACGTACCGCCAGGGGGTTGCAAACATTACTTAATTCATTTGTGTAATTTATGGAAGACCGGGACCTGCTATTTAATAATTCCAAGTCATACGTGATGCAGATAGGACATGGGTCATCCAAAGCCTTTAATTTTAAGGTAAGGACCATCCCTGTTCCAAAGACATGTGTCTTCTCTTATCTTTGAGTTATGCTGGATGCCAAGCTAAACTGGAGCCCTTTGAAAAGAAGCAAACAGGGGGGTCTCCTACGTGCTAACGCAGAGATTTTTAACTTTGCTTCTCGTTTGGGTAAAAACCCTATAGGCGCCCTAATGCAGATTTATAGATCCAGGTGTGTATCTCAGGTGGTGTATGGGAGCAAGATCTGGGGTTACACCGGCCATGATGAACTTCAAATAGTGGAAAACAAGTTCTTGAGACGACTGTTATGTGTCCCACAGGGTACTGCCACCTATATTGTACATTCTGAACTCAGTGTGCCCTATTTGACTGACCTGTTGTCCTTCGGTCCTTTACTCTACTGGCTTAAAACCTGGTTATGTGATGGGAGTACCCTCAATAAGGAGATTTTAAGGGACTGTCTGGGCCTAGACGGGGTTCAACATATACCCTGGTTTATCTACATACGGGAAGGATTCAGGAAACTAAGTAGGCCTGATATTTACTACACTCCTGATATTATTAGTAGGAAAGACCTGCCTTGGGTAAAGGATTCTTTTTTAGATTGAGGACGATGGAAAGAGAAGAATCTGAGTTAAGAAAGCCTAGCGCCTGCAGACACATTCTTCTGAAAACAGTTCCATCCACGGAAGCTTATCTTTTAGGGCTCCCGATATGATGAATTTTTATTGACCAGATTTCGCCTTGATTTATTCCATCTTCTGCTTGCTCACCCTAGAGAGTGCAAGAAAGGTGACATCTTGATGCCCTGTGCCTGCGATGGTACGTCTCCACAGGACAATTTAATTTCTTAATGTTCCGTAGTAATTATGAGATGCCTAGGAAGCTTTTTGTAATCCCTATTTTAAAACAAGCCAGCTTTAATCACGTGTGACCTGCCTTCACTTTCTTATTAACGCTCTCAGGGAGCACACTATGGCATGTTCTCTGCTTTTTAAAGGCAGCAGTAAAGCTTAGAGCGACATGTGATTAATTACCAGTAGTGGGGGTGCCTGGGTTAGGGTGCCATTCTGTAGATATCCATTAACTGATTCTATTATAATTTTATGTGTCTTGGTGTAGTAACTTGGACCTTGGTATTTTAATGTATATTGGTGATGTATTATGGACTTTTATGGGTTTTACTACAAAAGCCAAATAAAGTTTTTTTTTTAAATAATCCAAAATAATAAGGAACCATTAAACCCCTACCTCCACCCCCCCTAAAAAAAGATACATTTCAAGAAACCTGAAAAAAAATATTAAAAATAATAATATTAGTTTACTAGAAACCAAATTAATTTCCTTTAAAAAAACTTCAAAAGACATAGGTCCATGGGATGTCTTCCGATCTGTAAACCTGTGACAAAAACATGGAATACTCACCCACACAGAACACTATTTTCAAATACAACATAAACATTACATTGTAACTGTAATATACACAAAATGTAACTTGAAAATATCAAAAATAACACTAGACTATAACCAAACTCTAATTGGTCCTCACACACAAAGCTATAACGACCATTATCTAGTTTTACCCATATCCTCCTAAAGCCCTCTAGAAAAACGTGAAAAAGGTTTTACCTTATCCAATGATCAGCAGCAGGAAACCATAACTCGCTCCCAGCAAATCAAACAAAACAATTACAGGAATAGACTGCTAAAGTACACTTAGCAAAAAAAAGGCTGCTTAATAAAAAAGACTATCTCTTTATTGAAAGCAATGGGAATATAACTAAGGACTGTTAATAAACGTTTAAAAATATTAAGGAATGGGATAAATTATGACAAAATTGTCAATAAATATATTATGAAAATATAAATACTTACGTAAAGTATAAAATAAGTAGTATTATAAAAATAGCAAAAATATAATGTAGTACTATTTATATATTTTAAAAGTATATCAGACCTGTTATGATAAAAATGTATGTATAACAAATGTATATGGTAAAAAAAGTACCAATATGTGAAACAATGTTAAAAAATATATAGCATGTTTTGCCTTTCGAAAAATATAAGACATGTTAAAAAACTTAACAATGAAAATGTTTTAGTTTATGTTTTGAAAATATACAATTCAAAAGCTGTGTCATTTACTGTCCTTTAAAAAAAATCAGTAATAATTATGTATGTGAAAAATGCAATACTTAGGGGCCGATTCCGATCTCGGTCGGAGACGCACCCAACGCCATTCGGTCGGGAAAAAGCCATGCGAATGCCTGTTTCCCGACCGATCCGCACATTAATCCGAACGAACAAGTACGATGCGCACAACAGCACAGATTCCGACCCAGTCGTACTCACCCAATCCAGGTCCTGATCCCCGACCGAGCCGGATCCGTAAACGCAGATTCGAGTCGCCCGGAAGCCAAAAAGCAGCCCCGTCTGGCCGGACAAGTACGATGCGCTTCCGGTACGCGCCGAACCCGTCGCTACGCACGGCACGTCAAAGCATCTGGGAGAGGCGCACATAAGCTCCGATTCGCGCCACAACACGATCCACGGCTACGAGATGAACACGCAAGCGACGAGGACGAGGCGAAGCAACGACAAAGACGAACGAGACGAACAAACCATGAATCCCATCATTCCGATCCTACCAATATTCTACATCTACTACCGGAACAGGCACGGACACGTACGGCGCAGAAGGTAAGTCAGACACCAACCACAAACACAAACTACACGTACCCGACATATCACACACACACAGAGGGATGCAGAAATTACTTACTCCAGAAACAGCAGCACCATAGGGGCGGGATGCCCATCACCAATGCCACATATACACATAGGGGCCCGGATGCCTGTCACTACTACCACCCTTACCCAGGGGGTGCCAGGTGCCTACCACTACTACCACCTCTACCCAGGGGGTGCCAGGTGCCTACCACTACTGCCACCTCTACCCAGGGGTGCCAGATGCCCACCACTACTACCACCTCTACCCAGGGGGTGCCAGGTGCCTACCACTACTGCCACCTCTACCCAGGCGGTGCCAGATGCCCACCACTACTACCACCTCTACCCAGGGGGTGCCAGGTGCCTACCACTACTGCCACCTCTACCCAGGGGGTGCCAGGTGCCTACCACTACTGCCACCTCTACCCAGGGGGTGCCAGGTGCCTACCATCACTACCACCTCTACCCATGGGGGGCTGGATGCCTGTCACTACTACCACCCTTATCCAGGGGGTGCCAGGTGCCTACCACTACTGCCACCTCTACCCAGGTGGTGCCAGGTGCCTACCACTACTACCACCTCTACCCATGGGGGGCTGGATGCCTGTCACTACTACCACCCTTACCCAGGGGGTGCCAGGTGCCTACCACTACTGCCACCTCTACCCAGGGGGTGCCAGGTGCCATCCACTACTACCACCTCTACCCATAGGGGCCCGGATGCCTGTCACTACTACCACCCTTACCCAGGCAGTGCCAGGTGCCTACCACTACTTCCACCTCTAGCCAGGGGGTGCCAGGTGCCTAACACTACTGCCACCTCTACCCAGGGGGTGCCAGATGCCCACCTCTACTACCACCTCTACCCAGGGGTGCCAGGTGCCTACCACTACTACCACCTCTACCCATGGGGGGCTGGATGCCTGTCACTACTACCACCCTTACCCAGGGGTGCCAGGTGCCTACCACTACTACCACCTCTACCCAGGGGTGCCAGGTGCCTACCACTACTACCACCTCTACCCATGGGGGCTGGATGCCTGTCACTACTACCACCCTTACCCAGGGGTGCCAGGTGCCTACCACTACTACCACCTCTACCCAGGGGGTGCCAGGTGCCTACCACTACTACCACCTCTACCCATGGGGGGCTGGATGCCTGTCACTACTACCACCCTTACCCAGGGGTGCCAGGTGCCTACCACTACTACCACCTCTACCCAGGGGTGCCAGATGCCCACCACTACTGCCACCTCTACCCATGGGGGCTGGATGCCTGTCACTACTACCACCCATACCCAGGGGGTGCCAGATGCCCACCACTACTACCACCTCTACCCAGGGGTGCCAGGTGCCTACCACTACTACCACCTCTACCCAGGGGTGCCAGGTGCCTACCACTACTACCACCTCTACCCATGGGGGGCTGGATGCCTGTCACTACTACCACCCTTACCCAGGGGTGCCAGGTGCCTACCACTACTGCCACCTCTACCCAGGGGGTGCCAGGTGCCTACCACTACTACCACCTCTACCCATGGGGGCTGGATGCCTGTCACTACTACCACCCTTACCCAGGGGGTGCCAGGTGCCTACCACTACTGCCACCTCTACCCAGGGGGTGCCAGATGCCCACCACTACTACCACCCTTACCCAGGGGGTGCCAGGTGCCTACCACTACTACCACCTCTACCCAGGGGGTGCCAGATGCCCACCCCTACTACCACCTCTACCCAGGGGGTGCCAGGTGCCTACCACTACTGCCACCTCTACCCAGGGGGTGCCAGATGCCCACCACTACTACCACCCTTACCCAGGGGGTGCCAGGTGCCTACCACTACTACCACCTCTACCCAGGGGGTGCCAGATGCCCACCACTACTGCCACCTCTACCCATGGGGGGCTGGATGCCTGTCACTACTACCACCCTTACCCAGGGGGTGCCAGGTGCCTACCACTACTACCACCTCTACCCAGGGGTGCCAGATGCCCACCACTACTACCACCTCTACCCAGGGGTGCCAGGTGCCTACCACTACTACCACCTCTACCCAGGGGTGCCAGGTGCCTACCACTACTACCACCTCTACCCAAGGGGGCTGGATGCCTACCACCAACAACACCCCCACTCACAGGATGGCAAATACATGCCACAAGAAGCACACACCAGCAGAAAGAATGCAACACAAAGACATCCCCCCAACACCATGACAAGCATGTGTAGACTGTGTCAAATGCCTACAACACTGAACAGGACTGTGAACATACAATGTGACCCCCTATCACAAGTGCCACACATAAATGTGTGTGGCACCCACAATGCAAGCAGGCCATGACCATTGTGGCAATGGGGTCCAAACCCCCATCATCACAGTGCCCAAAATGTAAGTGTGGGGTCCATAGCTGAAGCACATATTGAACATTGTGGCAATGGGGTCCAAACCCCCATCATCACAGTGACCAAAATGTAAGTGTGGGGTCCATAGCTGAAGCACATATTGAACATTGTGGCAATGGGGTCCAAACCCCCATCATCACTGTGCCCAAAATGTGAGTGTGGGGTCCATAGCTGAAGCACATATTGAACATTGTGGCAATGGGGTCCAAACCCCCATCATCACAGTGCCCAAAATGTGAGTGTGGGGTCCATAGCTGAAGCACATATTGAACATTGTGGCAATGGGTCCAAACCCCCATAATCACAGTGACCAAAATGTATGTGTTGACAAAGAAAAAGCTGCAACTGCCAAACTGCATGGATGATTCCTGGTCACAGAACAACAAACACATCAGTGGCAAAGTAGTGCTTGTGTCCCATAGCAACATAGAATGGGGGAGGCAAACAGTGCAGTGCAAATAAGACATACCTTTGGCCATGTGCAGACAAACATCACCCATGGGGGCTGACACTGTCAACATTCATCAATGACACAATGACAGAAGTGACCATCAGAATGCAGACCCACATATTTGCACCAATGGGCACACAAATTCAGATACCCAGTGGAGACTGTAGATGTGAGGTGAACAGATACCATACCATGGCAGCAATGGGACACACACACAATGATCATTGTGCTGACTGATGACCTAGGAGTCCCAGGGACAGCAGGGCAAACACACCAAACAACATACAGCCAATGGCACACCTAAGATATGCCAATGCAGTGGTGCCGATGCACATACACAAACAGGCAGACCCACACTGCACATCAAACACAACAGGTGAGGGGGGTATCAGTGTCCCCAGGCAACCACACAACACATGAGGAGGCCTGAATACCAATTACACAGATGTGCATACAGTGCCACACAAAGGTAACTCATGGATCCAAATCCCCTATGTGGGCAATCAGGCATTGTCAGATGAGAGGGAGCACAAATCACACATGTCACACAAGCATGTAGGAACAGCAACTGACACAGCAAGACACACAGACACCACAGCACCACACCCAGGGCCCCCACAATGTGGTGACCCTGGGCTGCATTACAATCCCACTGTGATGACAAAGCTAGATGTCGTTCACACTGTGAACCACAGTCATGTGTCCTGAGCAACAAACTACCATCACACCTACACAAGCACAAATCAATCAGCACGGCCTGTCAGCCAAGGCCAACATGGAGGCAGGGGTCTAGCCGGGCAACAACTCTCATCTGCACACACTCAACACCACACACCTCGACCTCCAACAATGTGCAGCAGTGAAGCTCACATGCACTGGTGACATTGCACATGCACCCATGACAATCCCAGGGGGGGTCGTGGGAACCAAGGTGCAGAAACACATCACACATGGCCACTCAACCAGACTCCTGAATGTCTGACACACTGCACACTACGCTGTACATGGACATGACGGCAATACCACACCAGTCAATGGGATCCCAGCCACAGTCACACACCTATGAAGAAGCCAAGGTCACCCACAAAGAACACACATAGACAACTACCAACATTGCAGCCCTGAGGAGTGCCAGCAGTCACACACACAACGTGTCACAACCAATGAAAGCTAACACAAACCAGAAATCACATGACAGGTGTAAACAACAAGTGCAAAGGGGAATCCTGACTGTGACACATCAGCGTCTGCCCACAAACTCAGCCCAGACAGCAAACACACCTATGGGTGACACCCTGATGACCAGTAATGTGCCATGTACCCACATCACAGAGAACCCAGGGAGAAGACTTTGGGGGAACATAGGTCAACTCAGCAAGCATCACAAACAGGAACATCACTAGGGATCCCAGCATGCACAGCAAAATGGAAGTGAACACACACACATGCTCATACAACACACACCTTGGGCGCACGAGATGTCACAGGAGTACACACTGCCATGAGGGGACTCCACACCTGTGTGAGGAATGCTGTGCCATATATCGCATCAGTAGGGCTCCATCGTGTCAGCAGAACACTTGGTAACACAGTCAACAATTAGCACCAAATGAAGGCTCCCGTCACATCAGCCTGGTCATGGGAATGTCAACGAAATCAACAGCACAGATCCAACACACATGTATAGCAAGTTGCACTGACAACACAGATGAGTCCTTCCCCATTGATGCCCAAACCTGCATGTCCAGTGGAGATGGCCACACGGTCAGGGAACTAGACTAATTGAACAATGGCAAACACAACAGATGTGCATGGGTCGAACCCACAGATGTGACATTGCTAATGTAAGTAGGAAATCCCATTGCCAAATATTGAAAACATGACACCCTCAGATGCTGCTAAGGATGACATGGATACACCACAGGATAGGACACTGTCCCCCTGGAACACATGGGTTCCTGCACAGTAACACTTCATTTTCATGAGACCAAATATCACCATCACTGCAGCAAGGGCATGGTTAGCGTCATCAACATCATGTACATCAGAAGTAAAAGCACTAGAGAACAGAAAGTTGCTTTATTCAGCATGTGGGTTCAAAACTTGGAAGAACTGTAAGGTATCAACAAAGGCCAATGGCCAGTCCATCAAGGAAGTCTATACAGGGTGACAGTGGCAGATGTCACCCTACGCATGCCTGCACTGATCAAAACCAGGGACAATCCCCTAGGAGGGGCATACGGGGGGGCAGGCCAGGCACCGCAGGGACAGGATCAGGGCTCACCAGGAGGAGGCAGGGAAGGGGTGGTGGGTGCTGGAAAGCCACTGACAACTGCAGTGGAGGTGTCTGACATGGTGTGTGCCGGCACAACTGGGGGGCATGACTCAGATGTTGTGGGTGCCGGCACGACTGCAGTGGACCCTGCAGATGGAGTGGACAGGTCCGACACTGCAGTGCCCAAGTCAGACAGGGTGATAGTGGACTCCACTGCAGTGCCCACCTCCAGGGGAGGAGAATGGGGATCAGGTAAGGTGGGCAGGACAGAGGGGGAGGACACCCTCACCACATCAGTGGTACAGACAAGCGCAGCGGGGGTGTGGGGCCGGAAGAGCAAGTGGCAGGGGGAGAAGGCCTGACCCTTCTGGGGATGGTGTATCTGTGGGTGGGGGAACCTGGGGCAGGGTGTGGTGGGGGCACCTGTGGAGTGGGGGCCTGAGGGATGGAGGAAGGAGACTTGGTGCCTGAGCTGCAGGGCGGCGGCGGGGTCTTGCTCTTCCGGGACCGGGGGGACTTGCGGGTGGGGGCCTCAGTCGGTCTGCGCCTGGGGGATGGTGTCCGGGGCCAGGGGCACTCCGCTCTGTGTGAGTGGGCTTCCTCTTCCCCCTGAATGCTGGATCAGCTGGATGGGAGGGGAAGAGGCCAAGGTCACAGAGGAAGAGCCGCTGTGTGTTTGGGGTTGCAGGTGAGGCAAGGGAGGGGTCTTTGGAGGGAGAGGCAACTGAGGACTGCGCAGTGCTTGTGTATGCGTGTGTTTGTGCCTGTGCCCCATCCCCTGTGAGTGTGGTTGCAGTCCCCTGACGATGCGTGCGTGTGCGTCTTGTTTGTGGCGTGTGTGTCTGTGTGCTGCATGTGTCTGTGCTGGTGTGTGCCTGGGGCAGTGTGTGTGTGCTTGGGACGGGTAAGGTGCTGGGGAGTGTGGATGGGGCAGAGGCAGGAGGGGTGAGGGACTGTCGGAGGAGGGACACTGCTGCCGTCAGGGAGGAGTCCATGGACCTATTGCCCCTCTGTAGGTCAGACATGCCCGATGAGATGCCCTCCATGAACGACACCAGCTGAGTCAACAGACTGGTGTGTGCATGGAGGACACTCAGCATCGCTGTCTGTCCTACATGGAGCTGGCGGAGGAGGTACACAGACTCCTCACTCAGGGCAGCAGGGGACACAGGGGCAGGGGGTGCGGTGCCTGACCCGAAGGAGACACGCTCCCGAACATGGGAGCCTCCACGGACCTGGGGAATGGGAGCCGACGGGAGGGCGGTGGTGGTGGTGGTGGTGGCGGGGACAGCAACACTAGCTGGGGTGTGGTGGCTGCTGACACCCGCCTCCATAAGGGAGTCATCATCCGAGTTGCTCTGGTCCTCAGCTGAGGTGGATGGTGCTGAGGACTCCTCGGTGTGGCTCCCCTCGCCCTCCGTGCCACTGGGTCCCTCCGACCACTCCTCGGCTGCTGACCCAGTCTGGCTCTGCGGCTCCTCCTGGTCCGTGGAGCTGTCCCCTCCTGTGGCCGTGGATGTATCTGCAATCAATAGGGAAACAGACAGACATCAGTCACCTGCACCGAACGCACACACCACAGTAAGTACAGCACATTACAGAGCAAGCCCTGGCATCCTTAGTTGAACATTGCTAAAACTGCACAAACAGAACAGGATAAGTCAATTGTCAGTCTGATGGTCAACCATGGCACTCACATCCCACCTGGCCTTGCACCCATCTGTCTGGTGTCTGTTGGATGGCAATACCCCAGTGTGGACACATGCACCACCTACACAGTATTTGGACAGTGCAGAGAACCCGGTGAAGCATGTGGACATGCACACATCACAACTCTTGCCACTGAGTCAGTGCAGGTGTCCGGATGAAAGGGATGCCCATAGTCAAATAGGAAATGCATGTGATGCATACCAGCGACAGACACCATGATGCACCCATGTCCTGATAGCCATTGCCACAATGGTGTGCATGTAGCACATGTCACTCCCCTGCAGGATCACTAATAGGAAGTCACATGCCATGGCACAGGCATGCCTGCTAAGTCATACATCAGTGTCTCCAGTCACATGGGCAGGGCAGCCAGACAACAACACTCTGCACTGTGTCACAATAGTAGATCATGGGGAATGCAAGTCCTGGAGCTGAACAAGTGCACATGTACATCCCCCACACACCACATCATCTGAACCCTCATCTGTCCAGGTCATACCCATTGGACATATGGGAGACCTGTAACACTACCCTCTGCACCTGAGCACATCACAATCTGCTGTGAATGGGAAACAGCTGCCTGAACCTCATATTCGCATACCCCAGTCTGCACGGTCAGGTGATCAAACACCTATGTGTCACACAAGTATCATCTCCTATGGTCACATCTCCGGTGGCATGCGGAGCCCCAACCGAGGAACACCCCAACAGACCTGACAACGAAGCCACAGCACACTGACACAGAGCCAGACACCTGAGGGGACAAATCACTGAGCAAAACGTGTCAGCTGATACATGGCAGTGGGAGTACAGAGTGTATTGTATGGCCTGGAGTAGGCATGACTGTCCTGCCCCACATGAATGAGGGATGAGCCCTGGACAGTAGGCAGATGGCTAAGTATGTGTGACACATGTTATATACACACTCCTGGGGCCCAAACATTGTTCCCACCCGCAGCATGGGTGTGTGCCAGATACCCCAGGCACATGTGGTGGATCAGCTCAGCAATTGGGCCACATATCAAAGTAACATGCAGAACACATGTCAGAACACAGGCAATGTGTAAGCAATGGACCCACCCATGATGCCCACCACAGAGTCAGGGAAACAGATGCTGTCCCCCACCTTGAGTCAAGCAAACTGCAAGGACACAGTACCCAAGTGACACAATACCCTGACTGTAAGGGCCACACCTGGGTATCAGATGAAGAGTGGGCAGTGCACAATAGAGGGACATGGGTCCTGGACCACAAGACTGATGTACTGTGGAAGTTTAACCAGGCCAGAGGAGGGCACATAGCATGGCAGACATAGTTCACAATGCAGACATGGACTCACCCCCTCCTTGCTGCTCTCTGGCCTTCAGCTGCCCATCCAGATCAGGGAAGACCACCGCCAGGATCCTCAGCATGTGGGGGTCAGGGTCCGGTGTCCGCCCCTCCTGCGAGGAGGCGACAGCTTCAGCTGGACCCGTGCGATCCTCCGGGTCCAGCCCCGAAGGTCCTGCCACCTCTTCTGGCAGTTGCGGATCCGGTGCTTGTAGACCCCCACGGATCTCACTGCCCGGATGATGGTCAGCCATATCTTCTGCTTCTGGTGGGCATCAACCTGTGAGGATGACAAAGTGAGAATGCCATTACTACACGTGCAACATAACCGTGCATTACACAGTTGGATATACATGTCTCAATCACAGGGGCACATGATGTACACAGGCAGTGCAACGATGGCCATGGACAGTGTGCCAGCAGTTGCTACATGGTATCATTGCCTGGGCATTAAAACCTTGTTTAAATGCACTGTCACTGCACTATTCCTGTCCAGTGCATGTAACTACACACTAGGGGGGGTGACAACCGCTCAGTGAGCCTGCTAGCCAGTGGCGTGCAGACTGTTAGCCTTGCTAGTCAGACAACATGCACATTTAGAAAAGCAGTGGACAGAACACTCACCTGCTCCCCTGCTTTCCCATACAGCTTGCTGTACTGTGGAAGGAGGCCATCCAGCAGGGCCTGGTTCTCCTCAGTGCTGAAGGCTGGGGCTCTCTCCACAGTACGTGCCATTGCAGGGTCCAGAGGGTGCAGATACAGCAGCAGTGTAGTGGCAGATGTCGTCCTGGAGCATGTAGTGCAGGCAAGTGAGCTCTCAGGGGAACAGCCAGCATTATATGTGTGCTGCAGAGGCAGATACTGTCCCATGTGTCCAAAGTGATAGGTCCAAGTCGTTTGCATCATCTGAATCTGGCCAATCCATGGAATTGCACCACTTACACACGCCCCCAGCATCCTTCAAATGTTCAACTTCATGACACCCATAAAATTGCAACATTGTTGTGGGTGACCAACTGAATTTACAGCATCAGACTCGTTCAAATTTTGAAAACGCGTCCGTTGCCAGGCCAGGCCATAGCCAATGGGTGCGCACCGATCGGACCATTGCTGTTCAACGCGTATTGTGGATACAACGCGTACCCGCACACATTGAATGCAATGGGCCGGCCGGGCACACCGATCAGACCATTGCTGTTCAACGTGTATTGCGGATACAACGCGTACCCGCACACATTGAATGCAATGGGCCGGCCTGGCACACCGATCGGACCATTGCTGTTCAACGCGTACATAGGATACAACGCGTACCCGCACACATTGAATGCAATGGCCAATGTGTGCGCACTGATCGGTCCATTGCTGTCCAACGCGTATTGCGAGTATAACGCGTACCAGCGCACATTGAATGCAATGGCCAATGTGTGCGCACTGATCGGTCCATTGCTGTCCAACACGAATTGCGAGTACAACGCGTACCAGCGCACATTGAATGCAATGGCCAATGTGTGCGCACTGATCGGTCCATTGCTGTCCAACGCGTATTGCGAATACAACGCGTACCAGCGCACATTGAATGCAATGGCCAATGTGTGTGCACTGATCGGTCCATTGCTGTCCAACGCATCCCTGTACAAGTCACTGGCATATGTCACCATGCCTGTCACAGGTGAACATATGCCAGCCACATATACTTCCCAGGAAGTGAGGGGCACACCTGCAACACCACAGCCTGTCCAAACTGTATCCTAGGGCATGTAAGGCTGCATTACCTATTCCGTGTATGGGGGTGAACATGTTGTTCTGTGGGTGTCACTTGGGGGCAGCCAACCCCAGGCTGTGCACGTGTTCATGGGGACTGAATCCTTGGTGTTTCGTGTACATGACCACTGTGATGTGCAACTGTTCATATCTGAGCATGTGGCATGGTCACATTTCACGGTGGTGTATGTGTATGTGATGTCACATACCCCCTGAGTCCCATGTGGGACGGTATGTTTAACCCAGGCTGACCCATTGGCACAATGGTGATGGTCCTCCACAGTCTGTGTGCATGTTGTGTTTACAATGTCTCTGATTTCATGTGCACAATGGGAGGCAGTCTCCACATCCACGTTGTTTGTGCATGGACTCTGATGTGCGTGTGTGTGTCACAGACGTCCATGTCTGTCCTGCCGAGACAACAGGGACCACTACCTGTGGGGGTCATGGTTGTTTTGCTGTGGTGTATACATGATACACCATGTCATGCCAGTGTCCATGTGGCAATACAGGGTCCCTGGGAATCTACCTGTCGTTGAGCTGTGATGCCTGGGGCACATCAGTCCTCACATGTCACTGTGGGGTGTGTTTGTAATTTGGCAGCAGGAGATGGGAACTGGGACACGGCCTCATGGTATACAATGGCACGACCTGGGACTTATTGATGCCACTTGTTGAACTGTGATGTTAGATGTTGGCCATGTATGTGCCATACATATCTGTACGGAACTGCACACATCATGTACTTGTGCCTCATAATGATGTATCATGTGATGTTGAGTGTGTTCAATGCCACATATGTGGGGTGACTGACAATCTTGCATTCTTCACCTATGCACTGCAGGGCACCAGCTGTCCATAGACCATTCCCTGACCTGGCAACGATGGTGGAACGTGACAGCATCCGACGGTACCGCTTCACCAGGCAGCTGATTGAGGATTTGGCAGTGCGCTTGGCACCACATTTGCAACCTGGCCGTCCGTACCCTACAGCGCTGACCCCCAAGGTGAAGGTGATGGCAGCCCTACACTTCTTTGCCACCGGTACCTTTCAACACACTCTGGCGACTGCTGGTGGGATGTCACAGACCATGTTCAGCCGTGTGCTCCGGGATGTTTTGGAGGCTATGTTGATATACCTGAACCAGTACATCTATTTCCCTAGACTCCAACGACTCACTGGCGTGAAGAGTGACTTCTATGCCCTGGGGAGGATGCCGCATGTCATTGGCTCCATTGATGGGACACATGTGGCTTTGGTACCACCACAGGCCCAAGAGCAGGCCTACCGTAACCGCAAACACTACCACTCGGTCAATGCACTGGTGGTCTGTCTTGCAGATATGAGCATCTCACACATGTGTGCCCGTTTCCCTGGTTCTGCACACGATGCCTACGTGATGAGGAGTAGTCGCATCCCGAGGATGATGGCACAGATGCCGAACCAGCGTGCCTGGCTTGTTGGTGTGTACTGACTTTGTACCATTGTGTGTGTTCTGCTATGTAGTGTTCCACACTCTTTTCCAACTCTGCTAATGTGCAATTGTCTGTATGTAGGTGACTCCGGATACCCCAACATGCCGTGGTTGCTGACGCCCCTCAGGAACCCTGTGACACCATCCCAGATGCGCTACAATGAGGCACATGGTCGGACCAGGAGAGTGATTGAGCGGACATTTGGTCTCCTGAAGAGCCGCTTCCGCTGCCTCGACAAGACAGGAGGGTCCCTCCCATATGCCCCAGCAAAGGTGTGCAAGATTATCATCGTCTGCTGCATGCTCCACAACCTGGCAGTGCGGAAGGAATTGCCTCTCATCCTGGATGACGATGACCAACGTCCGCCACCTGTGGAGGATCCTGGCCTGGACCACGATGCCAGTGATGATGATGATGATGATGGTGATGTCCGCACACAGCTCATCACAACTTCTTCAGCTGAATGTGAGTATCCAGAGATGTCATGTCAATGATGTGAGTTTGCATGATATGTGTTGGTGGTGCTCTGGTGCTGTTTGAGTGTGTCCATGGGCTACATATCTGTATGCGTGTAGCGATGTGACCTTGCAGGTAGTCTGTACTCCCCAACAGTGTTGACATGCTAACTTGGTTCTGGGTGGGTATCTTGTAACATGTATTGTGCATGAGTATTGCAGTTCTGTCCTGTTCTTCAGTGCTTTTGACTGTGTGTCATTTCTGTCCTTCACAGGGTACTTTCAGAGTCGTTTGTTCAACTGTGATCACCAACACCGTGATTTGACTTCCCGGGTGGTAGCTGTTGTGTCCCTACAGGTGATGTGCACCACACCCATGGACTTCCTTCCTTCTACACCTGTTGACTGTGTGCCCGCTGCCAGGTGGGATTACCTTGCATCTGTGGTGGTTACAACATGTTGCAAATGTGTAATAAACCTGTGCTTCACTTTGTGATGTGCGTTGTCTGTGATCACACATCTGACTGACATTTGCTTACTGCACCAGTGGGCTAGTTAACACAGACTGTGAATAGGTGTTGGGTCTGTGCAATGCAACGTATTTCCTGGCAACATCAGTGTAGGCGATGAGTCAGTTGGCCATGGTGTGTATGTGTTGTGTAGCCCTGGTGGTGTGCCTCCCTCATATGTGTGATGTCGCCATGACTCACATGCCGGTGTTGTACTTGCTGTAGCAGTTAGCATGCACAGTGTCATTTCCCAGATCATCATCGCAACTTCTGAGACAACATAGGAATCACAACAGAGGCAAGTATGGTGTATAAGTGAGTTTATTGACATACATGTGTGAGTATAGTGCACAGGTTGTTGGGTGCTGTACATTGTGATTGTGATCCAAAGTTCCTAGATGATTTGGAAGTCCTGGTAGCAGAAATGTCCAGAGTAAAGTCCACAGTAATCAGAGACATTGGTCCAACTTGAGCTCCCCATGTCATGTGGGAGAGTTGTGTTGCAGTCAACAGAGTGAACAGTTTGCGCACAAAGGAGATTATCCAGAACAGGTTTTGGCTTCCTGGGGGTTGCACATGGCCATCGGCCTCTCACTTGCCCCTCCTCGGACGGCCCCTCTTCTTTGGGGGGGGACCCTCAAGTGCAGGCTGCTGCGGTGCAAGGGACTCTTCGCCAGCGTCATCCGCCCTCCCTGTGGCAGTTGCAGTTGTTTCAGCACCAGATGTTGTGGGCACACAGGGAGGTGTTGACTGGTTGCTGGTCATCTGGCGGAGGCATTGTAATATGTCCCTATGCACCGCAGTCATCTCTTGCAGTGTGTCCCACTTGGACTCCACGCGGGACATGTGTGAGTCCAAGCGGGCATGATGGGCAGCCTGCTGCTGTTTAATGTCCCTGAGGAGCCCCACTACCTGGCTGAACTCTCCGGTGCTGGACTGGTACGCATCGGCTATGCGTGCCAGTTGTGGGTCATCATGCAGTCCAGACCCCTCTGCGAGCAGCGACCTATGTCTCCCACCCCCTCCCACCACCCCTGGCGACACGTGCAGTACCTGAGGTGGCAGGCACAGGTGACCCTGGGCCACCTTGTGGGTTGGTGGTGGTGGTGGTGTCCATGGCCCCACGTTGGTCCAGGGTCCCTGTGCTGGTGGTGGTGGTGCTCCTTGGTCTGTCCATGTGGGCAGGGGTGGTATGTGTGTTGACAGTCTTTGGAGGGGTGGGTGCAGGGGGTGCAGCTGGTGGTCCTGCTGGTGCTGCATGATGACTTGCTCCAGAGGTGCCAGGTAGGTCTTCTTCATCCGAGGAGGGCAGAGGCTGTTCCACACCAGTGAGCTCCGTATCCTCTTGAGCCTGGGACGAGGACTCCTCAGCATCTGCTGCTGTGTCCCCATCATCACCTGTTTTTGGGAGACACACACAATGTATGTTATGTTTCTGCAGGCATCAATGGTTGACACACCTGACAGTTGTGACTGTGCCTCTGGATGCGGGCCTGTACATTGCATTGTCCTAAGTTGTCACAGTCAGGGGTTGATATTGGTGTAGCACATTGTCCTGCATTATTTGGGCATTTCTATGTGGATGTTGGGGTGTGTACATGGTCTGCATTGGTTGTATTTGGTTGTCATCCGGTCCTCCTTCCCACCCAGCCAGATATTCCACCATGGAACGTGCTTCCATTGCAGGGAGTGCAAGTTGTCTTTCAGGATGTCAGTCAGTGGTGTCCTGCTGTTGGTTGTTGCACAGTTGCCAGCAGGGCCTTGTGCTCCCCACAGCAGTAGCCACTGTCAGCCATCTTGTCAGTTGTTTTCCACTCCCTGTGATGTGCGCATGGTTCAAGGTGGTGTTGATGGGACAGTTGTGGGGGTGACCAATATCTGTGGCTACCACTCCCATCATGCTATTGCCTCCACCCCACTTCCCAGCATGCCCATACTTACTTGCTTTTGGGTGGACTTCAGTGTGTGTGTGTGTGTGTGAGCAATGGCAAGATGGCTGACAGTGGTGTCCTGCTGTTGGTTGGTGGCCAGTTCCCAGCATGGCCTTGTGCTCCCCACAACAGAGCACCAGTGTCAGACATCTTTGTTGGAGCTTTCCACTCTCTGTGGGGTGTGCATGCTTGAGTGTGAGCTTGCTGGCCCATGTGGGTGGGGGATGTTGAGCTGTGGCTACCACTCCCATCATGCTATTGCCTCCACCCCACTTCCCAGCATGCCCATACTTACTTGCTTTTGGGTGGACTTCAGTGTGTGTGAGTGTGAGAGCAATGGCAAGATGGCTGACAGTGGTGTCCTGCTGTTGGTTGTTGCACAGTTGCCAGCAGGGCCTTGTGCTCCCCACAGCAGTAGCCAGTGTCAGCCATCTTGTGAGTCCTTTTCCACTCCCTGTGATGTGAGCATGGTTGAGAGTGGTGTTGATGGGCCAATTGTGAGGGTGAGCAATATCTGTGCCTACAACTCCCATCATGCTATTGCCTCCACCCCCTTCCCAGCATGCCCATCCTTCCTTCCTTTTGACTCTGCTTCCTGTGGGGTGGGCTGCCTGTGCTGAATGGATGGCTGGGAGTGTTGTCCTGGCAGTTGTTTGGCTAAAAGTCCCAGGAGTGTCCCTGTGCTTCACACAGCATGACCCAGGGTGGTGGTTCTTTGTGGGATCTTGAGTTAGGATGTGAGGCATTGCATTCTCCTAGGTGGGTTCTGTGGAGTTTGTGTTGAGGGTGTGTGAGCGGAGGTGCTTGTGACTATGGTCAGTGCTGTGAGTCCTCCTTCCCACCCAGCCAGATATCCCACCTTGGAACGTGCTTCCATTACAGGGAGTGCAAGTTGTCTTTCAGGATGTCAGTCAGTGGTGTCCTGCTGTTGGTTGTTGCACAGTTGCCAGCAGGGCCTTGTGCTCCCCACAGCAGTAGCCAGTGTCAGCCATCTTGTGAGTCCTTTTCCACTCCCTGTGATGTGAGCATGGTTGAGAGTGGTGTTGATGGGCCAATTGTGAGGGTGAGCAATATCTGTGCCTACAACTCCCATCGTGCTATTGGCTACACTGACTTGCCCAGCATACACATATTTCCTCTCTTTCAGTGGGCTTCACTGTGTGGTGGTGTTGTAGTGGTGGCTACTTGTCTGGATGTGTTTGTCAGTTATATTTGTGCCACTGCCTAGCTGTAGTTGTAGTTGTGTTTGTACATGTGATGACACAGTTAAATGTCTCTTTGAGATGGCATGTGTTGTGTTTCTCTGAGTGACATACACATTTTGAGATGATTCTGTTCTGGTTGCTGTGTATTTGCTAAGAGTGCATGGTTTGACTCTCCCCTTGACAGTGATGTGTGTGTGTGTAGTCGCAGAATATTGTGTACATTTGTTGTGTACTCACCAGGCTCTGGGATGTTTTCTAGTCCATATACGCTCACTGGTGGTAGGATGGCCCGCACCTTCTCATCCCAGGGCCTGAGGTATAGTGGCTTGGCAGGAGGGCCACTGCCGGTGTGTTGGCTCAAGATGTAGTCCTTCTTCAACAGCTCCTTGACCCTCCTGCGCACGTCATACCACCTGTTCTGGATGTCTGTCTTTGTGCGCAAACATGGTGATTGTGCGTTCACCCTGTCGATGATCCTCTCCCACATCTTTGTTTTCTGTGACATGGGTGTCTGTTGGACCAGTGTACCGAAGAGCTGTGGCTCTACCCTGAGGATCTCATCTACCAGGACTTCCAATTCACTATCTAGGAACTTGTGATTCTTCTTTGGGGGCATGGTGATGGGTGGTGATGGTGAGTGATGTGTGTGTTGGTGTGCAGGTGAAGGTGTGTGAGTGTGTGTTTTGCTAGGTGTATGTGAGGTTTCTATTTGTTGTGGTGCTGATGGTGTGTAGCTTGTGTGATGGATGAGCTGTGGGTGTGTGGTTGCTGTCTGTTGAGTGCTGGCAGGTAATTTGAATTTGCAAAGGATCATGGTAGGGATTTGTGTCCTTTATATGGGTGGAGTTGTGGGTGTGTCTTTGTTCCCTGCCCCTCCCCCAGTATTTATTGGCTTTGTAATTGCTTGTTTGGCCTTTTTTGTGTATTTTCCCTTTGTACTTTTCGTGCATGTAGGAGACGTTCTTGTGACCGAGTCGGACCCTGCAGTTGTCTCGTACGGGCTTGTCCGTTTCGTTCACGCTGTGTTTGTGCTGTTTTCTATGCTGCGTACTCATCGGTCGCAGTGTTTTGGGTTCCTTCGCCTCGCAGTTTTGTATGCGTGTCGGTCGTACGGCTTGTCCTCCGTGCGACTCGGTCGTGTTTTCCACACCTTGCATCGTACTTGGTGGGTGGGAGTCCGCGGGTACGTCTCGTTCGGTATTGTTCCGGGTGAGAGTCGGTCGGTTCGAAGCGCGTGCTTTTTCCGGCCGGATTGCTGTTTTCCACGCGGCTCGGTCGTTTGGCTTGTGTTCCGTACGAGTCGGTCGGGTTTTGCTCGCTTCTCATCGTACTTGGCGGCTCGGGCTGCACCGGTACGTGTCGGTCGGAATGTATTCCGGCTCCGAGTCGGTCGGTACGTTTTCCGGCCGGAATCGGAATCGGCCCCTTAAAGTTTTACAATACTCACACTGTATTATAACATAATAGATGAAACATGTTATATACTAAAACTGTTACATTCACCACTACTAATATTGAAACCCTTTTAGGGGCTATGTTGTACACAAAAGGGATCACAATTACTATTCCTACACTTTAAGCCATTTAGGAGAAAGCGTTGGACACTAAGGTGGTCACATTTACTGTTGCCACTCCAATCTAAGCGATTTACAAGAAGGTGTTGGACAGTAAAGAGCTCACTTTTACTATTTCCACTCAAAACTAAATCATTTAGGAGAAGGTGTTGGCCACTAAAGTTGTCACATTTATTATTCCCACTCCAATCTAAGCCAATTAGGGGAAGGCTTTGGACATTAAACGGGTGACATTTACTATTCCCACTCCAGCCTAAGCCGTTTAGGGGAAGGTGTTGGACACAAAAGGGCTCACATTTACTATTTTCACTCTAATCTAAACTATTTAGGGAAAGGTGATGGACACTAAAATGGTGACAATTACTTTTCCCACTCAAAACCAAAATATTTAGGGGAAGGTGTTTGACATTAAAGGGTTAACATTTACAATTCACAGTCCAATCTAAGGGCTTTATTATGAGTTTGCGGTGCAGGAGCAATGAAAAGGTTGGTGGGACAGCAAGGAAGGGGGCTCAAACAGGGCCCCCGGGCGTTATAGCCCATTTTGAAATATGACTGGGGGCACATGTTTTGCCCCCCCAATTCCTGCACTGTTGTGGGTACACGGTGTGGCATGCACGACATGGTGCATGCCGCACAGTCCACCTGATGTGCACAAGGCACTGCACTGCAATGTGGTGGCATGTCTTGCAGACTCTGTGGCCGATTCCGATCTCGGCCGGTAGGGCTCCGAATCGGATTCGGCATGACCGGATCCGATTCGGAGCCCTATTTCCCGACCGATTCGTACGCGCGTCCGGACGAGCGAGTACGATGCGAAATCGCCGACCGACTCGTTCAGGCGTCCCAACCGCTCCGACCGACTCGTTCCCGGGTCTAATCGCACCGACCGACTCGCTCGGACACGACTCGCACCGCGCAATGGAGACGTTCCCCGGCCGGGTAAGTACGATGCGCGCCGTGAGCAGTCGGACCGACACGCGCCGTCCGGCTCGAAAGAGCAGTCGGAGCCGTACTTCGGGGGTCCGTGTCGGACCCCCCTGTATGCGTAGCCGCGCGAGTCGCACACAGGGGGGACCCATGGGTCCCCCCTACCTGTGCGTGTACGGCGTGAGTCGCTTCGCCGCGTACCCGCTGTAGGGGGCGCCCTTGTTTGCCTCGCACCCATTGAGGCAATGGGAGCCCGCGTACGCGTTGTACGACCGGCTGCCATTGACTTCAATGGGAGTCCGACTGACTCGAGTACGATAGCATACGGACGCATCGTACTCGTTCGGTCGGGCTGCACGGGTCCGATTCGGTCGGAAATCTCTCCGGGTTCGGCTCGGTCGGAGAGATTTCCGGCCCGAATCGGAATCGGCCCCTCTGTCTATTGGCCGCAACACGCCACTGCAGTAACTCCACCACCACTGCACTGCCAGCCTTGGATTACTGTTGTAATCTGGCAGGCGGGAATGCTGACAGCTTGGCAGTCTTCCTCAGACCGCCACGGTGGCGGTCCAGCACGAAGACTGCTAAAGTCATAATCAGGCCCTAAGTAAATATAGTAACCAAATAAACATACTATTTGTTTTTTAATCAAATAGAAAACATGTAAAACAAATAATAAAAAACATAGATCATTAATTAATGTAATATAAAAATTCTAATTGATCTACACCTAAATATATGATTCGAAATAATATTATTTCAATAATTACAATTTTTACTAAATTAAAAATGAAATTGCTACATAATAAAATGAATCAATACAATTCAACATTAAACCGCAAATATTACAGTTTTATCAAACTGTACTAAAACTTTCACACAAAAACACAACTGTAAAAAACAATCAAAATAAAATATATTTATTTTTAAATTCTTTTTTAAATAACTTTCTATATATTTGACTAAATTACATATCAGTATCAAATTTACAAAAAACAATAACATAAAGGAGATAAAATATAACAAATCAATATATCAAAGGAAAAAATACATTTTTAATTAAAAAATCAAATTTATCGAAAATATTTTTCATAAAATAGAAAATATTTAATTTAAAAATAAAAATTAAATTCAAAAAGTCATATTATAATGTAAACACCATATTTTACATAATAAGTAATACAAACATATTCTAAAAATGTCTCCACCCTTTTCCTCTTTAAATCCAACATCCTGATCCTATAACACTATAACATGTATAAAAGTACAACATTCCTCTAATTAATAGTTAAAAAATTGTTATAATATTTACAAGTAACATTCAAATATCTCAGAAATGGAAACTTAACAAAATAATTAACATACAACACTAAACAAATCGTACAAACAATTACAAAATAACTATAAAAACAATATTGTATAGATTGATAATTTAGAAAAATATATTTTTTTACAACTGTCTTAAAAACAGCATTTAAAATGATATTCTAACTAAGGGGAGGCAAGATGGCGTCTGAGTAGTCGCCGCTGCTGCTGCTCCGCTGGTCCGGGCCTTCGAACTTGAGGAAAAACAGTCCTGTCCCTCTAAACTAAGAAATACCCTGAACATGCTCGAAAAAGCCTGATTTGATTCATGGAGCAATTGTAATACCGCCACTGTCCGATGATTACCGGGCGAGGCGTGCAAGTGTTGGTCCTTACGGTGCTGGGGAATCTTCCCGGGCTTGCTGTGCTCCCGGTTCGTTCCGCTCCTGCATCCTCTGGTTTCGCGGCCCTGCGGCGGGATCCTTCCGTGGCGTTGGCTGTGTGCTCTGCAATCTACAGAATCCTGCCGTGCGCGCGGGAAAGGAAGGTGAATCGCAGGAGTGGTGGTGTTTCCCGGACAGCAGCTAGGATACATTGTATCCAGTATTCTGATCAAGTAAGGATGGCAGGGCGGGGAGCCAAAGCGAGCAAAGGCAAAAGTACTTTACTGACAGGTCTACAGGGGGAAGAGCCTTTACACCCTAATCCAGTAGTAGCTGAAAGCCGCCAGAAGCGTCTTGACACACGGGGAGCGAGAAATAGGGAACAAAACGAAAAAGCTGGCTCTATAGAAAAGACTGAACGGATAGTCAAACAAAAAAAAATACAAAGGAAGAACTCTAAAAGCACAGATAGCGGTCAAAACTTGCAGGATGGACAACCACTCATTAATAATATATTTGCTCCAATTGATCAGAAAACGCATGCTGTGGTGCTGGGAGAAATGGCTCAAACAGATGGCCCGGTTGATCAGATGGGTTTTCAGGATTCTACGCTGCATTCAGAAAGTGCAATGGCTAGTAAAGCACCGATCTCACAGTCTAGCCCAGCTATCAATATGGGAACTGCTCTGGAGGATAACAGCTATAAACTATTAATACCGTGTCCCATTGATGATCTTACAAATCCACAAATTTATAGTGTTACTGCTACTGAGAAAAGCAATTTAATAAATAAGGATATGCTGGCTCTCCCGCCCAAAACGCCTGATAACACGGATACATTTTACTCACTTACAGATGAATCTGAAATCTCGGCTGGAAGTGTATCCATTGTTAGTGAAGATGGAAGCCAAAACTGGGGTAGCAGCACAGACTCAGAACTATTTGTGAAAGCCTCCACGCAGGGGAAAAAATTCTTGAAAAAAGACCCAGTCGACATAAGAAATGCGAGATTTTAGATCAGGGTAGCTCGATGGATCTCAGATGGGATTACTCGGCTTCTCAATTATCAGCTTTGACAGAGTCAACGATGTGTTCAAGAGAGAACTATACACCCCCAGGAAACACCACTGAGGGGGCAACTGCTTCAAAAGGGGAACCCACCTTGACAGAAGTGCTACAATCCATTAAGAATTTTCAAGAGGAGGTCAAGGTTGATAGTCGAAGATCGCGCCTTGCAACTCAGAAACTCCAAGGCACCATAAGGAAAGTGGGTAAGACGTGCAACGAAATTGCAGATCGTATGGCTTCAGTTGAGGTACGCACCGAAAACCTTGAGAAAGACACTGCTATCTTGAAAACACAAGGATTGGAACATGATGGCATTGTCAAAGATCTTATGCTCAAAGTCGAGGAGCAAGAAAATCGACTACGTCGCAACAATCTTCGCGTTCTTGGCATCCCGGAGGGAGTGGAGGGGAATGACCCTAAGGCTTTCATGATTAAACTCGTTAAAGGGGCCTTCCCGGATCTACATTCTTGGGATTGGGATAAGGAACTACAGCGAGTTCATCGCTTTCCATTAATACTCTCTAAACGATCTACCTCTTCCTCCTCTTCCTCCTCTTCACAATACCCACGAGTTATGCTGATCTACTTTGGTAATTTTCTCCTTCGAGAGCTGCTCTATGATCTTGCAAGGCCTGCAAACAAAAAAGAATTTAATGGTATTACCTTTTTTACTCGGCCTGATTTTGCTCATGCTACTGTGGAGCGCAGATGGAGGATGAGACAACTCTTTGCGCCATTTCAACAATTGGGTGCTACAGTCTATCTCCAGAATCCTGCACGTCTAAAAATCATATTTAAGGGAGTCACGCGTAGCTTTGCCTCCGAAATACAGGCTCAAGAGTATTTGCAAGAGATTACAAGCCATAAATAAGATAAAATGAGACAAAAAGGGAAAAAAAGAAGGGAGGGGGAGGGAAGGAGGGGGGGGAAAAGGAATCATTAGACAAAATAAGATTTATGAAGAATTTTTTCACTAGGTGATGTGGATATCGGATACAGGATTTGATCTTTGCCGTTATCTCTTTCTGGGCGGTCTTTTTTTTTCTTCTCTCCAAAGATTTATACTTCAATGAAACTGTGGTTTTATTTAAGAGCATGTTTGTTTTTAAGCTAGAATGCAATAGAAGAGGGGGAAAGAGAAGAAAGGAAAGGGGGGCATCACTACAGGATAATAATAAAGAAGGGTGAAGGTTCGGGCCACGGGGGTACGGGTCACGATTACTCAGACTCCATTATCCTGGCGCAGGCTGCGCCAGGTAACCTCAGTGATAGGTGGGGGGAGGGGGGTTGGATTCAGGTTGGGTTAGGGTTAAGGGGGAAAAGGAGGGAAGGGGTTGGCACTCTGGGAGTTGGTGTCGGATATTTTGATTTTTTTATGGCTACAGACTGCTATCATTAATGAGTAAACTGCGAATAGCGTCAATTAATATTTGTGGCCTTAACGATGTAAAAAACGGCGGAACACTGCTGCAGGGCTACGATTGTTGAAAGCTGATGTTATCTGCATGCAGGAAACGCATATAGAAAGAACACAGATACACTTGCTGGAAACACTTGGTTACACATTGGTGGGGGCCACGACCCAGAATTAAAAATGCGGGGGTAGCAATTCTGACATCCAATCGCGCTATTCAATTTACTCGAACAATTGCTGATCAGAACGGGCGATGGGTAATTACAGAATGTCGCAGGGATAATGGGGATCCATTCACAATTTGTACTATTTATGGTAGCACTCTAGATGATCCAACTGTATTTGACTATATAAACAACGAATTAGCTACTTGGCCGATACCCATAATTTTATGTGGGGATTTAAATATAAATTTGCCTGCCAGCCAAAATATCGCCCTTGATAATGGGTGGATTTATAACGGTCGGAAACCCAAGGTTTTTAGAGTCCTGAGGACTCTATGCTGTGAACAAGCACTCTTTGATGTCTGGAATTGGCAGAACCCCATGGACCCGGGTTTTACATATTTTTCTTTTCCACATAATAAACATGCAAGATTAGATTTTTTTTTAGTATCACGTACTATTCTTCATGCGTGTGCGATCGAGAAAGCTCCACGCATATTGGCTGACCACAATCCTTTAATAATAGAACTTATGGGGTGGGGGTCTGGAAATATGGGTAAATCTAACTGGAGTTTTGAACGCTCGTTACTGCTGAATGAGGAATATTGTGAGCATATGAGGAAGTGGATACCCCAATTTTTTAAGGAGAATATAGGAAGTGCTGGGTTGGACATAGTTTGGGACACATTTAAAGCTGGTATACGGGGGGAGACATTGAGCTTTTCGCTAACTATGAATAAAGAAAGGTTACAGCTGGTTAAGGATATGCAATGTAGCTTGGCCGCCGCAGAAGAAGATTTGATTTTAGTACTCCAGCAGGGCGGAGATCCCTCAGAAGCACATTTAAAAGTGATGGTAGCTAGGTCAATAATTCTTGAAACGATAGCCAAGAAAGCTGCAGATAGGCTAGCTGTGTGGCGTGAGAAGGCATATGAATGTAGTGAACAGGTAGGGCATCATCTGGCAGTTAGAGCAAGACAAAGAATAACTCGGAATACAATAGCTGAGATTAATGATCCTGTTAAAGGGAGAACCCTAGATCCAGAGGGTATTCCTATGGTATTTTATTCCTATTACAAAAGTCTATATCATGAGGATACTCCTGAACATCTGGGTAATGTTACCTCATATCTTAATCAAAGTCCAGTGGCACAATTTTCACAAGAGGAACAGCAGCAACTTGAGGAACTCCCTCAGTGGTTGGATATTCTGCTTTGTATTAATAGTCTTCCCAGCGGTAAAGCCACAGGTTTAGATAACATACCCTTAGAGTTTTATAAAAATTTGCTACACAACTGAAAGAATGGATGTTACAGTTAATATTGCATGTATTTGAAGGGGCAATCCACCACAATCCTGGACACAGGCCAAAATTATCGTTTTCCTTAAAAACATAAATCACCATTAGAACCCGGCTCTTATCGCCCCATTACGTTGATCAATGCTGACAGTAAAATCTATTCTAAAATTCTTGCTACTCGTTTAGCAGCTGTTATTCATAAGGTTGTTTCACCTCGCCAACATGGTTTTATACCAGGACGTGGCACGACTGATCACATTAGAAGAGTTATTTCATTATTTGACGCCGCTAATATTACCGGCGAGCCAACAGCACTTATATTGCTGGATGCTGAAAAAGCCTTTGATAGGGTCTCCTGGTTTTATCTCTGGGAGACCCTGTCAAGGGTCGGAATAGGTAAAAAGTTAACACTTGCTTTTAAGATGCTTTATTTCCATCCCAGTGCGAAACTCTTCATAAATGGTGCTTTTACGGACTCATTTGAAATAACTAGGGGTACCCGGCAGGGTTGCCCGAGCTCTCCGTTGCTGTTTGCTCTGTATATAGACCCCTTTCTGCGACAATTGGAAAATAATGGGAGTATTAGATCTATCGCATCTAGGGGTGGGAAAACCAAACTTTGGCTTATGCTGACGATATTGCGATAGTTACCCCTGATCCTGAAGCAGCTATAGTTGAGCTAGAAGCGGCGGCGGTGAGATTTGGGCAACTCTCGGGGTATTCTCTTAATAGTACTAAAACTCAAATAGTCTGTAATAATGTTAATATGGTTAACAATATTAGGCAAGTTGAAAAAGCTACATACCTTGGAGTGGATATTCTAGCTAACGTCGATAAAATTGTTGATGATAATATTGACCCTCTGATCGCTAAAACAAAAATTGAGTTAATGAGGCTACACAACTTACACTTATCAATCATCGGCAGATGTAATATAATTAAAATGATTTTTTTCCCCAAATTTTTGTATTTCTTAAGGGCAATTCCTCTAGAATTTTCCACTATTTGTTTGAAAAAAATTGAAGATCTATTTTCTCGCTTTATCTGGGCATATGAAAAGCCTAGGAGAGCATATACATTTTTATCTTTATCAAGAAACAGGGGAGGGCTGGCTTTACCAAATATAAGATTATATTATTGGGCCACTACCTTATTATCTAATATAACTTTGATCTCGGAACAACCAAAAGATAGCAATATGGAGGAAATACCAACACCTATAGAACTCATAATGGGCAAAGACGCATGGGGTTGGCTTTGGAGGTATGTGAACGATAGTCATTACAAGAAGGTTCGTTTTAAATCATTAATAGGCGGGTATAGGATCATGAGACTGACCCGGAAATTGTTAGGGCTGGGTCGCTTGAGTCATTACACACCGATCAGTAATAATCCTAATTTGCCGGAAATCTTTAAAGGCCCTATTATTAAAAGATGGTGTGATGTCGGACTATCTAAACTCGGCGATTTCTACTCTTTAACCGATATAGTCAGCTTTGACAATCTTAAAGAGACATATAATCTAGACTGGAGAGATTTTTATAAATATCTTCAAATCCGAGATTTTCTAACTAAAAAGGAGGAGGCCCAAGTGGTTTTACTAATAATTTTATGATAGATAGATTAAGAAGAAATGGATTGCTCTCTATCAGGGATGTGTATAGCTTTTTTAACTCATTAATGCCAGATGATATGGAGGCACGAGCAGCAAAATGGAAAATAGAAATAGGCATACAGGAAAACTTATTTTTTCATTCAGCTAAACTGGCGCAGAAAGTCTTAATTCCAGCTCGGCTTCAGGCACAATATTACAAATCCTGCTTCTCACTTTATTATACTCCCCAAAAAATTCTAAGTGGGGACGGGTAAAGGAACTCTGTGTCCTAGATGTGCATTATATCAGGCGGATTTAGATCATATGTTTTGCTCGTGTAATTCATTAATTAGTTTGAAGCAGGAAATCTCTAATTTTTTTAAAGAAGTATTAGGGGTCGGCTATCTTCTCTCCTCGTCTCTGATCGGACTTGGTGTAGACTCACAAATACAAGGACAGCAAGGAGAAGAACTTATGTTCATCGGTATGGCGATACTACGATTATGCCTGGCCTCGGCGTGGCTGGACCCAAATCCCCCTGTTTATCATCAATGGTTTTCTCGGTTGCTGGCAAATTATAATTTTGAGAGGGCTATATATGCAAAAAGGGGAGTGCGGGCCAGATCCAAAGGGTTAAAAATCTGGGCACCACTAACTACATGGCTTGAGAAATCATTAGCTAAATGAATGAGTCCAACTCCTTATGGGTGGGATGGGAGGGGTGAAGAGCTGAAGGGGTGGGGGGGTGGGTGGATTAAAAGGATAAAATGTGCATAATAATTCTTATACTTTATCTCTCTTTTCATTTTTTTTTTATATATATGTGATGATTTTTTTGACAATGATTTGCAATGATTGTTTGTATATAAATGAGTGTTTATTATGCACAAATAAAAAATATTAAAAAAAAAAAAAAAATGATATTCTAACCTTTGATATTTCTCTCCATGATATTTTAGACATCCCAATATTCTTGAAATTATATTTTTGTTTCACAACATTTTTGTCCAAGCACCAAAAAGCTCTGTTTTTTAAATAAAGTATAGTTTCCTTTAATGAAAATTGGCAGCAATAAAAAAAAGTACTTTACTTTTTAAAGGCGATCATGGACATGCCTCCTCACTAAATGTTACGTGGAAAAGGTGAGACATTTAACACACATTGTAAATATCATTATCCCGGAGCAGGGTATTCACCACAATGTAAACACCTGCTTTTCCAAATGTTTAACTTGTAAATCAGGCACAACGTGCAGCATTAGTATTTCACACACTGAATTTCACGTTTTTCCTTTTTTGATGGACTTTTCCCAAATATATTTCTGAAAGTTTGGCTTGCTAGGATTTATTTGGGGAAAATTTAGAGTGTGTGATAATTATCATAGAACTCGTAATTCCGACCCCTCTGCAAACATGTGTTTTGCACAAGGATTGGAATTTAGCCCTGTACATGAAATCAGATCCAGATTGATATGCTTCCCTTGGCAGGCCACCATTCCTGGGATGTTCACCATATAATGAAGTATTCCTAATGGGCATTTTACTAACCAAACTAATATTACATACATTGATTTAATAAAATATATACTGGTGACAACAATACTGATCATGATTGACAAACTGTTTTTAGTGACCACTATTTAGTACATCATTCCCATAATCGTTATTACATGTGTATTGTGGTCACTATACGTATATTTATCACAGTCTTCCCTGAACGTCTTCCTAGTTCCAACCATATTATTTTGAGGGCAATTTTACAGATCATTAATGAAGAAGTTGTAAAGAACTAAGGGCCTGATTACGATTTGGCCGTCTTACCGCCGGATTGCCACGTGCAGGACCAAGTAGACTGCTGAGTCGGGGGTCTTCCGACCTCCGTATTACAATGTTATTGCTGTGCTGGCAGTCTCATGGCGGTGGCCTTCTGTTGGAGGGGGACCTTTTGCTCGTTTTTTTGCCACAGTGCAAATACATATGTGTGTATTTTCACGAAACAATTCTGTAAATACACATATATGTATTACACCTATGGAAAACTAACCTTCTCCCACAGCATGGGTCCACAGTCATTGCAACAGTGGACAAATAGACAAGGAACTTACCTGTGGTTATGGCGACGATGGTGTGGATTTCCCTAGTGGACCATTGTCTGGAGCAAGGGGGGACCTGGATGAGGAGCTCCGTGATGGAGAGAGGATGGAAACAGGAGACAAGGAAAGTTTTTTCCTTAAATCTTATCATTTCCACCAGTTCAAGTGTGGATGTTTTCCCACCACAGTCAGCTTGGCATTAAGGCACATTGTAATCTCAACGGTGGTAACAGGGGCTGGATTTACTACATAAGCCACTGGTGCCTGTGACAGCCATCAAGTCAGAAAGAGAAATCCTGGTTGGGGCTAAGTAAAGTCAATTTTTCCTATTTTCGTGGTTTAAACCTACTTGCAGTTTGTGGTGGGAATATGTGTATAGCCCATTGATGAACCCAGAAAGATATAATTTCTGATAACTAGGTAAAATTTTGAATTCACTGAGAGGTGTTTTTTTTTTGATAGATCATGATTTCCCCAAAGAAGCCATTCATTGAAATTAAAAAGTAACAGAAAAATGGGGAAAAAAGAAATAGCAGACAACGTTTATATCTGTAATTTTTTGACTTGCTAATTTGCAAGAGCCATATACTGTTATGTATGTCAGATACTTTTGTTTACATGGATGTATAGTGTTTGTTGGTTGTTCAAAAACATGCAATACCCAGAGCCAACAATTAAGCTGCAGATTATGTTATTATTCAATTATGTACCAACCACGCATCAATTCACATGGAAAATGGAATGAAAGAAAAGTGGCTGTGAAGGAAACCTAGGCATTTTTTTATTGTGGCCTAGATTCTGATTCTAGGAATAGTAATTATTTGCAAAACTCTGAATTTGGGGTTAGCAATAGTATCATATGGTTCAGAGGACAATTTGCAAATTGTGATCCTTTTGTTAACACCAGCTTATGCTTGGAAGACAATAATGGAGAGAAATTCATGCATAATAATAAATGTTATCCTATTCTGGGTTCCGACACTTCTCTCAATAAAAATGGTACCTCACTTGTGTTTCTAGGACTACTCACTGAAAAATAAAAAGCCCCAAAAGACAATGTGGAGACATCAAAATTTCCTGTAAAATAAAGTGGCCCAGGTTCTGCCACAAAGCAATGAAACCTAGCAAACCTAGACATTTCAGACAACTGGACATCCATGGGAGTCAATGGTGGTGTGGCTAGCGATGAATCCCATTAGTGTTTTTTATCCACAATTCCCTAGAAACCTCAAACTGTAATGACACATTTCCCTCACATTTCTGAGACCAAAATGTACAGAAACTGTGGGGATCCACACAATTCCAGCTACAAGTGTGCCCACACTTCTCTCGATAAAAATACTACCCCTCTTAGGTGTTTGGTCCTAGCACCTGTGACACAAACTGCCCCAATACACAACATTGAGACCTCAGCATTTACTGCAAAAAATAACAGTTTTTGACATTGGTGGTAGTTGTAGTATTTTGGCCCAGGATCAGCCACCACCCAGGAAAACTTACCAAACTCAGACATTTTCAAAAACTAGAAATAGAGGGGAGTCAATTGCGGTCTGATTTGTGGCAATCCCATGACACTGTCTTAACTCCAGTGCACAGCAAACCTCAAAATAATTTTTGCTGAAATCAAGCATTTTCGACACATTTCTGTGACAGAAACATCTAGAATCTGCAGGTATCCACAAAATTCCAACCATCTGGCATGCCTAACTTCTCTGACAAAATTATTGCCACACTTGTGTGGCTGAGCCAGGCTCCCATGATAGAAAAGGCCCCAATACACAATGTGGAGACATCAACATTTTCTGTCTAGAGAATTACCTGCTTAAGCGATGAAGTAGCTGTGCTATTTAGGCCCCGGAGGTCCAGTGTTGTGTGCATTGCATCGATCCTATGACATTTTCCTACCCAGAATGCTATGCTATCTTTAACCTTTTACTGAAATCATGCATTTTCCTCACATTTCTGGAAACTTCCAGAATATGAGTGGGTTCACAAAATTCCTACCACCAGGCTTTCATTCCCTCATTTCACTCAATAAAAACGCTATGCCACTTTTGTAGATGTGCCTAACCCCAGCATCACAAAAGGCCCCAATAGGCATCATGGAGAGATCAACATATCCTATAAAAGAAATTACTTGTCCTATCGCAAAGGGTTGCTGTGGTATGCAGGCCAAGGCTAGGCTGTCAGCAAGGAAAACTTATCAAACCCAAATATTTTTGAAAGCTAAACACTCAAGGGAGTCCAGGGTCGTACACCTTCCTTGGATCCCATCATGCTTTCTTACCACCATGGCCTGCAAACCTCAAATGATTGTTTGAATTATACATCTTCTTCCTATTCCTATGATGGAAACTTCCAGAATTAGTGAGAATCCTTAAAAGTAGGTTTTCCCTGGATGTCAGCTGACCCTGAGCCCAAATAGTGCATTCATTCAGCATTGTAAGTGAGAGGAAATTGGGAGTTACCCCACTCTGTCAGCACATAGGTCAAAATTACTCCCCAAACAATGCAAATTTACTCTTGCATGTCATGGGGATGAGGATTATGCTGCCCCAATTGGTCATAAAGACTGTTTTGTTTTTAGGGGTGCAGGAGAGGTCAATGTCTGGGCATCCCACCCCCTTTCCATATTGTTTCCCCAAAAAAGTGTATATATCCCAGGTATGTAGTGGACTTATTGCCCTTAGAGGGCGGATTCATGGTAAACCACCCAAGTCTGTCTCCCAGGGTGTTAGAAATATTGTTGGGACCCTTCTAGGGTTGGGGACATAGACTGGTGCCTGGTTGAGCCACCACCACCCTTATTTTCTGCACAAAAAAAGAAAACTCTGGTGTCTAGTGGGCTTTCTACTCCATCATAATAGCAGATTGGGGCAAACCTCCATTCTATCCTTAGGGGGGGCAGAAAGATCGTATTGTCTTGGGAGGGGAGAAAGAGCACTGACCTTGCCCAAAGAGTCACTCCCACCTGAGACAAATACATTTCTGGTGTCTAGTGGGCTTTTACCTCCCACGTGGCAGATTGAGAGTAAACACCTCTATATGCCCTAGGGGAGGCAAGTGACTGTATTCCTCTCCTGGATCTATGGCATGACCTGCTGACAGAGTGGGCCAACCCTTTTGTTTTGAATCATTGACATCTAATAGACTTTCACCTGACAGTAGGCAGATTTGGGGCAAATCCCCTGGTCAGATTCCAAGGGTGTCAGAAACACTGTCTTGCACTGGTTGGGGTTGGGAGAGAACAGGCCCTTGGCCAAGGGGATGCTCATCGTGACAAAAAAACAAAATCCCTGGTGTGCAGTGGGCTGCCTGCCAACCCAGATAATCTGATTGGGAGCCATTACTTCCTTTCCCCCCAAGGGGACAGAAATATTGTATACCACTTCTGGGGAGGGGCATGCCCCAATGCCAGGGTGAGCTACCCCCACCCATTTGTTTGAATCCCTGTTATCTACTGGGTGCCCCCCCCCCGGTGGAGCAGATTGGGGGCAAACTCAAATGTGTTTCCCTGGATGGCACTTGCAAAACAAAAAATGCAAATTGGGGTGCGTTCTACTCTAATTTTCGAAAAGAAAAAGCTTTCTTCTCTTGTGCTGCTATCTTCAAGTACCCGGAGGCTTCACGGTAAAGTTGGTGCAGCTGTGTGAAAGTGTCTACAGCTGCGGTAAAGAAGTTAAAAGACTCTGAATGCAAAATCTGTATTTCCAATCTGAAATACTGAATTTAGCACTTCTATTCCAACCTGCTAGAGAGATACAAACCAAGTTTTCTCCTGAAGTGGCCACAAAATATGTGCAGTATTTTGCAATAAAATTACTACGCAAGAATGCCATTTTTATGAGGTAAACTTTATACTACTTTGTATTTTCACAGTGCGCTTTTTTTAAATAGTCTTTAATAAATTTACTAAATCTTGATAGCTAATCTGTGGGACCTATGGCCCCTACTATGGGGCCGATTCCGATTCAGGCCGGAAATCTCCCTGACCGAGCCGGACCCGGAGAGATTTCCAACCGAATCGGACCCTAGCAGTCCGACCGAACGAGTACGATGCGCACGTATGCTATCGGACTCGATTCGGTCGGACTCCCATTGAAGTCAATGGGAGCCAGTCGTACGACGCGTACACGGGCTCCCATTGACTCAATGGGCACGACGCGAACAAGGGCGGCCCCTACAGCGTGTTCACGTCGATGCGGGTCGCGCCATACATGCACGTGTAGGGGGGACCCATGGGTCCCCCCTGTGTGCGACTCGCACGCCTACGCTTCCAGGGGGGTCCGACACGGACCCCCAAAGTGCGGCTCCGACAGCTCCTTGGAGCCGGACTGCGCGAGTCGGTCGGAGCGGTCGAGGTGCGCATCGTACTTACCCGGCCGGGGAACGTCTCCATTGCGAGGTGCGCGTCGTCCCCGTGCGAGTCGGTCGGAGCAGTCGGGTCCTGCGAACGAGTCGGTCGGAGATTTCGCGAGCGCACGCATCGTACTCGCTCGCCCGGACGCACGTACGACTCGGTCGGGAAATAGGGCTCTGAATCGGATCCGGTTAAGCCGAATCCGATTCGGTGCCCTACCGGCCGAGATCGGAATCGGCCCCTATGTGTCTTTGTTCACCTATAATATCCAAATTAAGGAGCACCACTGCCTGCTCTTTGAAAAGTACTCCCACTGTAGTTTGCTCTATACTTAAATTTGGGGTTATTTGAATTGACTCCGATGTCTCCAATCTCATTTGTGCCTTTTACATACTTCAGAGGTTATTTTTCAATCCAATAATCTGAGAGCATTTTATGTAAGTGAGATAGTAGAGGATTCATCGTTGCAAAATTCTTAATTCTGCATCATATTCATCACATCCTTTAACCTTCAAATCCATCCCTTTTATTCCTTTTGGTCAGGCTTTTACTTGGGACAACAGCTCTCTCAATGCTGGTCCTATTGCTTAAAAGACATCTTAATCTTCATTTGTGCTCTCTTGATTGGACATTCTTTATCCAATCCCATTACAGGAAGCCTCAGACTGGTCGACTTTTGTATGTCGAAAACATCCACTGCAACCTGCTCACATACAAAAGGCTCACCAAACAAAAGACAGCACAGAGAGGAGGCACGAGTACTAGCGCTGACACATGAAGGCCATAAACAAATAGGCTGTTTATGTGCTAGTCACATAGGCTAAAAAATATGGTTTAATGTGCTCCAAATACCCACTTGCTGATCCACCACTGTTTAACAACAAGTTTGGCCCAGCATTCTCCAATGGGCTTGCACTTATACTAGCCTGGCCCCAGAATCCAAAAACATGGAAATAAAAGAGTGACATTACCAAAATAGTTAGGAATCTAAGAGCCAGATAGCAAATTCGAATTGATGAAAGCAAACTGAGGGCCAGATGTACGAATGGCCTATTATCGACTCGCAAAATAGTGTTTACGCCCCGCTATTAGGAAGGTGCGTGCCAAGGGCGCCCCTTCCTAATAGCGAGTCACACTTCTTTATACGATTGTTTTGCTACCTCAATTGCGTCACAAAACACTCAAAGTTTACCAACTACTTCAAGTAGGTGGTAAGCCACTCACAAACGGGAAGGAGACCCCAGGTGACCCCTCCCCCTTTGTGAATGTATACGAAATTATTTTTCTAGAGCAGGCAGTGGTCCCAAGGACCACTGCCTACTCTTAAAAAATGAAACAGAAATGTTTCATTTTTCTTTTTAAATGCATCTCGTTTTCCTTTAAGGAAAATGGGCTGCATTTAAATATAAAACTGCTTTGTTTAAAAAGCAGTCACAGACATGGTGGTCTGCTGACCTCAGCAGGCCACCATCCCTGTGAGTACTGGCCATTCCCAATGGGGTCTCAAATTGCTACCTGTCTCATGGATATTAAAGAGGCAGGTCGTTTGCAACCCCATTGGGAATCGCAAACTGTCTGAGACACTGTTGTACATTCCATTTTGAGAGTCGCAAATTGCGAGTCACACAACGTCGCAATATGCGACTCGCAAAATGGAATGGTTGTACATCTGGCCCCTAATCTTCACTTATAGGTTTCAATATTGTTCCAATGTTCCTGAAAGTCGAAGGCAGAAATTATAGCAAGCAAATTTCTCCAGCTCATGGACCACAAGCTGCACCGGTTATCACCTTCTCTTCCCTCTATCTAGGCAGTGAAGTGCAGAAACGCTGGTCAACCAGACCTTTAATGGGCACCTGAAGAGCCCCACTCAGGAAACATGCCTTTTTAGCCTCCTTGGTCCCTTTTTACCCCAAGACAGCTCAAGAAAATGTTCACGGGGAGATGGGCCTGGTGTTCATGGAAGACCATGGGGGAACATGGCATGACGCAGTTACTTCAGTTGCTTAGCAACAATCGCGGAAGCAACAATAATATGTATGCACATGCACAAGCTGTGCATCAGGCTTCTGGGGAAAGGGCATAAACATGGCCAGATGCTTATGTATCAAAAAGGAAAAGGGGAAGGAGGAGAAAGTATTAGATGCCTCTAGAATAAATACATACAATGAATGAGGGAATCATTTTAGTAAACCTACAGAAAGGGCCATCCTCATCCTTTTGGATTATATCAAAATAGAAGATTCATCAAAATACTTTCAGGCCAGAAATTTATGTAACCCGGGAAAGGATGGATATATTTAGCTTATATTTATTCTGATAAGGTCAAACTCTCAATCAAACAAATCAAGTAGATTTCTCCTTCCTCTGAGAACCCCTTTATAAGTTCCTTTACATCATTTTCTTCATTTCTGTTCTTTAACCTGCCTATCTTTTGGCAATATCAGAAATGATTATACCCCTTTTTACTGTTCTAGATTCCATCTCATCGAAAAAAGAATGAGCCTCAAAGGTATACACATTTGACCAAGACACCCCACCTTATTATATGCAAGTAAATTAACAGTAGAGCCACCTATGCAACTAGGTATTTTTTCTTAGAAGCTAAAGCTGACATCAGAACGTAATTGTTTAAGTATGACACTTTGTACGTGTAATACTTTGTTGAAACGGTGTAGTGGCATTCCCTTTGGCCTCGCCCTTGACGGCAGCTAAGTGTGGACGTCCACCTTCTCTTAGAGAACGACTACAATCAACCTGCTAGATCTAGGAATGGGCCGGGATGTTAAACATGCAAAACAAATAATTATAAAACACTGTTGATGGGGTGGCTGAATCGCCGTCTTCATATTCAGAGTAAACACCATCACCTGGAAACCGAAACGTGGAGGCAAAAGTGTCTTCATTAGCCGACAATCTGCGTTTCTGGACCTCAAACCCGTTGACGACCGCTGAAGGTTTAGACAAAAAGCAGTCTCCACTCCTTCCTCAATTGTGTGTTTAATTGAAAATGTGAGAACTACCAGTTAAATCAATGACTTATACAGAAAACGTTTTAAAAAATCGGATATGCATAGAAGATGCAAAGTAATGAATACATTTCATCCTGTATAAGTACTCCACACTCTTTAACCTTGGCTTGAGCTTTTTCATTTGGAATCTGTTTTGAGGCACCTTGTGCATAAAAGTAGTTTGATATAGCTATCTAAATCTATGTAGTTGGTGCTCTAGATTTTAGCAGTGACACCAATAAAAAGAAACAAAAAGAACAACCTACTACTTACATTTGGCGGCTATTTACAAGCCTTGTGTGTCGCCGGAGTGTCACTTTTTGTGATGTACCAGTGGCGCACAGAGCTTAGCCATATCTACAAGGCCACGTAAAGCCGCACTTTTCATGGCCTTGTAGATATGGAGTCAGGCAATGCAGCGCAAGTTGCTGCGTTGCCTCACACTGCATCAGAAAGGCTTGCCATGGGTGTTGCAGTGGGAGTTCCCACGCATAGGTTTTGGCACATTCCCAGATTTACAACATGGTGTACATTTAGGAATGTGTTAAAACCATGTGCCATCCAGAGGTGGCATAATGAGGAGAAATAACATTATTTCCCCTACATTTTTCCTCTTTCCATTCTGCAGCACACATAGAAAAAGAAAAAAAAACTCAAATTTTGTTTTTGTGCAGGAAGGTGTCATTTCCTGCACAAAAACAATCATACCAGCAACACAGACACCCTTGAACCATGGTGCAAGGGTGCCTGCGTTGGCGTAAGGCTCCTAATTGCGCTGGCCCTAGCTGAAAGGACCCAATGCACCTTATCTTATAAATACAGTACATTCTTGCCCTTTTGAACTGGCATAGGGTATGGCAGCTAAATGACTTGCAACTCTGCTCTACGCCAATTCTTTGTAACTATGCCCTTTAATTTGAAAGGTAGCCACTAATCGCGCCAGTAATTCACCTTGACACAGTACTGTACATTCTTGGCTCTTGAAAATAAGAATAATACTCGGGGTTATGTCCTTTGCAGTGTTTACAGACAAACGTGGTTCGTGCTAGGATTTATGACATTCACAATGAGAATGTGCAGTGCAAGGTGGAGAGCCAGCAAAGCGAGGCAAGTAATTGCTTTGAGTCTTAACTGCTCTCTGAGGGTTAACGCATTATTGAAATGTGATACAAAAATAGATGAACACTAGCCAGCTACACAATATAGCAGTAAAGATAATGCTGACCGGACAGACTTCAACGTTGATGTCTACAAGATGCATGAGGCCTTCGGCTATTTTTGTATCAGACCATATGACTAACAAAAAAAAACATTTTGTGATTCATTAGACCTAAAAAGGCACTTAATTAATTGCCTGGGGTTTGGAATCTGACCCATTTTATGCATTTATACAGTCAGGCTTTAAAAGCAGCTTCAGAACGTTCTACTCCATTTTTGCAGCTGTGGGTTTCCCAATAAAATATGCATATTAAAATTTTATAGCAGCTCGTACTAGTTAGAATGTGCAAGATAATAACTATTCTAATAAATGGAACATACAGTTTTTATACACCCTTGATGTGCCTGCATTTTTACCACATGCTTACAAACGGTAACATCTGATTTCTTTACTTAATGATGTCATATATTCCAGTATTGTACTGAATATAGTACAAAGTATACCCTTTTTTGCATTGTTTGTGGTAATGGGCTCAGTTCGACTTCCAAAATCTTCGACTTCTACAACTGCGTACATTGTGGTGAGACCAATTTGAAAGGGGAGAACTGTCATCTGGAATTAACTGATGCAGGGAAATGAAGCATTTTTTCAGCTGATTTGTGTAAAATGCATTATTTATGATGTTTCCTCATTACAAATGACATATGGTCTGCTGCAACAATGCCTTACGAAAAATGTATTTAGAAACGTTTGAATGGAGGTTAATTATTTGAGGAAGAGAGATGCCCTCAGACACAAACACCAATTCATTTGGGAGAGCAAGCGAACAACAGCGACATATTGTAAAACTGCAGAGAAATTGTTCTGCATCAAACAAATGGCGGACATAGAGCAGAACAGTAGCGGCCCGTGGTGGGAGTGCTGCCGGGCGGTGACGTGGGGCGGGGGAGGGCAGGGTGGGGGGTAGTAAAGTACGGAATATGGCCGAATAGAGGTAAGTAAACATATAAATAAATAAAACGAATTTCGTTGCGCGCGCTGCATCGCCAAATGCAACGCAGTGCGCGCAACAAAATTCGTTTTAATTATTTATATGTTTACTTACCTCTATTCGGCCGTATTCTGTACTTTACTACCCCCCACCCTGCCCCTCCCCCGCCCCACGTCACCGCCCGGCAGCACTCCCACCACGGGCAGCTACTGGAGCATTATAGCAACATACGCAGCATCACGTTGTTACAACGATGTGTGGCAATGTTAACTACTCGCCCTAGTGGCAGCGGCGGCTCCTCCGCTATGGCGGAGGAACATCGCCCCCCTGCGCACAGAGGAAAATTAAAAATAAAATGGTAATAAAACAGTTTTATTAGCATTTTATTTATCGTCAGTAGCCGAGTCTTGGGAGCCGGCCTTACTAGGAAGGGTGGAGGAGTGGTGGGCACTGCTGTCAATGTGCCTGCCGGTTTGGCTGCCCATCTTAGAATGGCCAAACTGACATGCGCACTGACATCTGTTCAACCCAGCTGCATTACTGGATGGAGAACAACAACAGGCAGAGGCACCCAGACCCTTATCGACTGCTAAACCTGACTGCTCTGTCCAATCCTGACGCTGCTCTCATGGGTATAACCACCATGAAAGTAGCATCTGGATTGGCCGTAGGGAAGTCTGGGAGCCTCACACTGTGCCCAATGGAGTAGAAGAGCGGTAAGCAGAAGAGCGGCAGGTAAGTTTTATTTTTTTGCTTGTTTGTTTTGTTACTGGCCCACATGCGCTGCCCCACACTTCACCCTGACACCATCTGCTACTGCCTAATGGCATTGCAGTCTATACTGAACATGTACACTCTGTCTCACACATTATTTAAAAAGCTTGAGGTGCGGATGCACATGTTGGGAAACATGAGTGGTATGCCACAGCGGTCCAGAACACGAGCTGAAATCCAGCAATGTTTCTTGTGTTAAAAATAGATGAACACATGTCACGGTAAGCATGCTGTGAATACGGGCTAAAGGGTGAATGCGATGCCTTGAGCATTTTGGGGTTTGTGAGAGCACCTGACCCAGGAAATTTTAGAGTCTGGAGAGAAGACATGTTAAGCATGGGTTGTGGTAAATGGGGATGGTTTGTTCGCAGGCTAATAACACTTTTAAATACATTTTTTTGCGATGTCAGTGTTTCACTAATAGAGCAGGAAAAGAATGTAGTTTTGCTGTTTTGTATTCTCTGTAGAAGTAAGATAATCGAGTTGATGGTTTTTCATGCATTTTGTTTTTATTGTAGATACCCCTGACGAAGGGTTTATCCCGAAATGCATTGGGCTTTTAAATAAAAATTGCGACATGTGGCAACACTTAATTCTCCTGTGCTTTATGAACAATCACGAACAACCAAAGGAATGAGTAAAATGGATTGATAAAATGCAAAAGAAAAAGAAGTTTAAATATGAAGTCAAAAGTGGTTTAAAGCTAAAGGTTTATAGTTGAATCGATTGATTGGATTCATTCATATCTGATGGCTGTGCTGCTTGATTGGGATCAAAAGTGGTCCCGACCCGTTTTTTCACACATTTCTAAAGCATTTGTTCTTAGGTGATTCAAATGTGTCACAGGATCAGCAATGATTGATGAAAACATTTTTCGAAAAAGAATGCATGTGCCATTTGAATGGAATTAATATATTTGATATAGACAATGTCGCATAGAAATATTTCAAGTGAAGAACTGAAGCAAATGTGAGAAAATAATAACAAAGAGAAAAAAGTGAGTATGTAGAACCAGGCTAACATTATTTTTATGAGAGCAGAAAAATTACAGGGCATGATTGTGCTGATCGCTGTATCCCATGTTGAATGTATATTTCCTTGTTGCCCGATGTAGGATTACAAGTCGGTTGCAAATTGCGATCGACACAGGACTAGTTTGCGCACCTGTTGAGGGGTGGAATAATGCAAAATGATCGATTTTAGGATGATAAACTTGTTATTTGGTGCAAATTGCACACCCTTCAATTTAGTGCACACTAAATTGACCTCTTAGCTGCTGTCCCCTCCCCCCTTAAGTTCTGAGCACTTTTTGGGCTATTTGGGGCAGTTTGCAGCTAGGGGGCCATAAACCTTTTTTCACAAAAGATATTCATGCCAAATGTGCATCCTTTTTTTCTTCATCCTGGGGATTCTAAAGGTACCCATGGTTTGTGGATTTCCCTGGAGGGGACCGAGAAAATAGGCAAAATATATCTACATTTTGAGTTTTGGGGGAAAAGTTGGAAAAAAGTGCTCTGGATAAAAGTGTCCGTTTTTTTTCAAACAATGGCATTAACGGATATTTTGTTGTACTAAAGTCACCATCTTCTCAGCTTTCAGGAACATGCAGAGCTGAGTAAAAAAATAATTTTATACCACAGTTTTGTTATTTTTCAAAGTGGTAGCCTATTTTTCCTATTTTCTGTGCTCTCAACCTACTTACAGTTTTTGGTAGAAACCAGTAAGAAACCCAAGGGTGATCTACGAAAGCTACAGATTTCTGAAAAGAAGGCGAAGCTTCAACATCAGCAATTGGTCATATCTGCAGATCCCACAAGGTTTTTCCAAATAAACTAACTGTTGAAATACAGAAATATTGAAAATGAGTAGTGTTGGACCAGGCCTTTTTCTGCAGGGTTATCCCCAAACTTTTTGCCTTCCTCCTACTAGTTTTCTGACCCTCTTTTTGTTGGCTTTAGGAATCTGGGCACTTTACCACTGCCAATAAGTGCTAAAGTGCATGTGCTCTCTCCTTTAAACATGGTATGATTGGTATACTACTGTTTGGCCTATTTAATTTACCTGCAAGTCCCTTGGACATTGCAAATAAAATGCTACTAGTGGCCTGCAGCGCAGATTGTGCCACACACAGAAGCAGCCTTTCAAACCTGTCTAAGGCCTGCCACTGCCGTGCCTGCATGCGCAGTTTACTGCCACATTGACTTGGCATTTAAAACTACTTGCCAAGCCTTAAACTTCCCTTTTCCTACATATAGGTCACCCCTAAGGTAGGCCCCAGTTAGCCCTATGGGCAGGGTGCAGTGTAGGTAAAAGGTAGGACATGTCCCCTTATTGTTTGGCATGTCCTGGTAGTGACAAACAGCCTATTTTGTTTCTAACTACTGTGAGGCCTACTCCTCTCTTAGGCTAACTTTGGGAACCCACTTACATGTGCTTAAGTGGGGATGAAAGAAATAACGCTGCAATGTTTGGTATGTTTAGAATGGTAGTAAAAAATAATGCTTACTGGTGTAGGAGGATTACTATTTTTGAAATGTCACGTTTAGAAAGTAAGCATTTCTCTGTGCTTATAACTCCATAAGCTGTGCAGGCTAACTCCAATAAACATCTAGGACAGAGTGACAGGTACACTTTGTGCATACTTTCCAGACATTCATCACACAGGAAGGGTTGGGTGTAACAGAGTTGCATCTGTATTCATCCACATACTAAATGGTATTCCTGGGCTGGGAGAGAGGGTGGCGGGGTGCAATTACATTTGTATAAGCTGTGTCCTGCCTCACACAAAGGGCTCGTTTACCCCCTACTCTACATCTGGAGCAAGAGCTGGGTCGAAAGGGGGTGTTGTTCACTTCTAAGATTCTTTTGAAGTTCCCCCACACGAAAGACATTTTGAGTATAAGTACAGGGGCTCTGACCTCATGTTTTTAGACACTGCGTAGGACTTGTAAATAGACGCTGCTGGCTCTACATGCTGCACATTGCCAGGGACTGTTGTGCTGCTAGGAGAAACCACCATTGGGACTACCTGCTTTGTTGTGCTGATCTGCTACCTATAGATTGCTCGACTGAAAGAGGGACTACCACTTTGCAAACTACCTTTTGTGCTGGCCTGCTGCCCGATTGCCTTCTTTTGTGCTCCCCAGTTATTCTCCAGGGGCTGGTTGGCTGCTTTCCCCTCCCATGTACGTTGTGAAGCTCAGGTATCACAGGAATATTACCAAAATGACCTGAAACCGGCAGTGGGGCATTTGCCAAAACCAATGCGGGTGAGAGCTGCTTATCACTCCTTGTACTTTTAAGCAGTGCGTGGGGAGTGCTGCCTATTACTCTTGGTTTTTCTTTGTGAAGTCAGCACGTGGCCGATCAACATTGAGCACCCATCAGCCCCACGCTCTGTGCTACTCGAGACCGAGCATGGCTGCCAGAAGAAGAATGAATGCTGCCCCTGGGGTCAACGTGCCTTCTGTGGCTCCTGCCACACTCTCAGCGCGTGACGAGCCCTCACTGCTTTACATACTTCGTGTGCTCCTGCCGCAGGAATGTTCTAATTTGAGGACTGCCTCCCTGAGCAGGCGTGCTCCCGAGCTGATGACGCCGTCGGGTGCAGCACCGCAAAGGAGAGGGACAAGTGGTCTGTGGAGCCCCCCTTCTGACAAAGGTTCTGCTCCTCAGTTGAAAGCCCTGCAGGGTCCCCTGGTACTGTGGGTCATCGCACATGTCACAGCTATTTAGGGGAGCCCGCCTGGAACCAGACCTGCAGTGACAGTGTGCAACCGGCTGGATCGGGCTATGTGAAGTATCGTATTTGATAGTAACCGCGCTACGCTCGAAGACGGCACAACTTTACTCCGAGGATAGAGAACTCCTCCTACTTAATCCCTGCCAGGGATTGTGGGGATATTACAAAAATTACAATGAAGAAGTTAGCAGGATTGCCTCTCTTTCTGTGTAATCCTTGTAGCATAGTCTCTAAATCTGCATTACTGTAAACATTCTAAAAGAAGCACAGGTGATTCTATACCCACTATCTGCATGCATTTAGAGCAATACCTTAGTATTTATATACTACTGGCGATTTATGGTAATATGTGATAACTCACGTGTGTTATTCATAATCTGATTTGCATTCCATGCCCTAGAGATTCACTGATATTTGTCAGTTTATGCCTTGCACTGTCAGGATAACGAGTACTATTTCAGGAGTCACGTAGTGTGCTAGAATTTATGATTCATGTCATTTTGGTCTATGTTTTTATGCACAATATACCATATATTTTTATATAAGCCCATGTGGAGTCTCTTTTGTGGTGTGGTCATTGTGTTACTGGTGTGAGTGTCTTGCGCAAACACTTTACACATTGCCTCTGGGGATAAGCGTGACTGCTCTGCGCCAACCTACTAAGGGGGAAAGTACAGGTTATGTTTGGTATGTAACTTACTTGCCCTGCCTAGAGTAGCAGGTTCAGATGGCTACCGTGCATACCCTAGCCAACCAGAAACCCCATTTCTAACAAGTAGGAAAAAAGGCCATTCGTGACAAAGTTTTCATCTGTAACTTTTTGTCATGATGGCCAATTTACAAAAGTAATATATAATTACCTTTGCTAAACCCTTTTGATTGTGGTTATATATTTGGTTTGCAGGTTTGCCAAGAGTCCAAGCTACCCAGAGCCAACAACTGAGCTGCACCGTATAATGGTTTTTCATTGTGTACCGAGTATAGACGAATTCATATGGTGAAATATGTAGAGAGAAAAATGGAAAATCTATGTATTTCTGAAATGGGCACAAGATGTATAGTTTAGGAGCAGTGATTATTTGTACATCTCTTAATTTGTGGGAACCTGTACTAAAATATGATTCAGGGGGTATTTTTCAAACTTTCTTCTTACTTACACCGTGGCTGTCGTTTGGAAGGCATAAATTCAGTGAAATCCAATTGGTAATTACAAATGTTCTACTATTTGAGGCTCCAACATGTCTTCTGATAAAAATGTTACCTCACTGGTGTGGATAGGCCTAGTGCCCATAATAGGAAACAGGCTAAACATAACATTGATGCATCATATTTTTCCACTGAAAACTACCCAGAGTAGCTGTGGATTTTGGAGCCTAGCTCAACCAGCACCTAGGGAAACTTAGCTAACCTGTATATTTTTGAAAACTAGACACCTAGGGAATTCTTGGGAGGGGTGACTTGCATGGCTCCCATCAGCATTTTTTTACCCAGAATACTTAGCAAACCTCAAACTTTGACTAAAAAACATATTTTCCTCATATTTCTGTGATGGAAAGTTCTGGCATCTATGGAGAACCACAAACTTCCTTTCATCTAGCATCCCCCAATTATCTCAATAAAAATGGTACCTCACTTATGTGCTTGCAGAAGGAAAGGGCCCAAAACACAACATAAACACATTCGCTTTTTTTTACTCAAAACTGACCATTGTTTTACAAAGTTTGTAGCTGTGGATTTTGGGCCCTAGGCCTAGGGAAATCTAGTAGACCTGCACATTTTTGAAGACTAGACACCTTGGGGAATCCAGTGTGCAGTGACGTGTGAGGCTCTCACTAGGTTTATTTTAACTCATTTCCTTACATTTCTGTGATGGAAACTTCCTGAATCCACAGGAATCTACAAAATTGCTACCACCAAGCAGTACCAACTTGTGCCGATAAAAAGGTTGCACCCCTTTTGTCAATGGGAGCCCTTGTGAGGGTACTTGGGTTAGACCTTATAATATTAATGGGCATTCATAGATAGGGTCAGTAGGGTTTACTGGATTATCTGTAGTGTTTCTGTATTAGACACATAAGTGAAATTTGTCTTAAAGTAAAGTTTCACTCTACTTAGGCCTACACAATTCAATGAGATGCCAAACTGGGTGAAACATGAACACCTAGTTTAACCATGCAGGTCCCAAAATTCTACATGAACATCTTATGAGTCATTTAGAATTGTCATATGGCTCGGCTCGGCTCAGAATTAGATTCCAGACCTTTGTTCCCTTGCTTTACCAAGTTATTTACTCTGCTCCCCAATAGACGGAAAAAAGGCCTCCCCACACAAATAAACAATTATCAGTGCTTGACTCAGTTCCTGAGAAGGAAGGGGAGGGTAGACAAATATGCATCTGGTAATTAGTTGTTACACTGCATCTAGTTTGGGACTGCCCTTGGCCAGTGAACAAGGGGTGAAGCTCAGACATTTGGAACCAACCCAGGAGGGGCTCACCTTTGAAGTTTTGGTGCAAAAGTATCTGACAGTGATGTCAGATGGGATGGAGCCTTGGCCCTTCGAGGAAATCTGCACAGAGAAACCTTGACAGTGCTATTTTGGATTGTCCCTGAATACTGTGCATGAGGGTTGGACAAGGCTGAATGGATGATGTGATGTACTAGGGGTGGCCAGGAGTTCCTGGCTTCTAAAACTTTCCACCTATGCTTATAAACACTTACACTAGGAAGAGACATTGAGCAAGACCCTGACTAGGATGGTAATGGCAGGAACACCCTGGACAGCTGGAAAGAGAAGCCACCGAAAGACCCTAATGCACTAAGGACTTTTCCTTCAGCTGACCCCCAGGGCTAGCTGGGCCTTTCCAGTGTCAATGAAACAATCCGACTTACACCACCTGAGGAGCAGTGTAGAAAGACTAGGATCCACCGCCCCCCAGATGCCCTGCAAGATGGCCAGGAGGTCATGAATCCTTTGAGAGCAAACCAGAGAAGATGGCTGGTGTAGCGAGCCAGTGAAACCAGCTCACTGCAGAATGTATCCTTTTGAGGCCAGGAGGCCCGTGGAAATTGTTCCTGGTGGCTTGAGCCTGTCACCAGGAGCAACATGAAGTCAAGATCATGAAAATCATCTCAACAGAGGCCAAGATGTGACTGTTTAAAGGATTTGCCTTTTGACCCCTGGAATAAAACAGATCATGTTTGGCTCTGCCACATTTCCTCAAAATCCTTCCGGGAGGGCCAGGCATCAGTGGTCTGTGCAGGATTCATCAATTATTGTTGCCAATGGAGAAGGCATGTGTGGAACCCCTTCCCCAGACTAACTCTTGCCCCGCAGACTCCATACCCTGGGCCGACACAGCAAGAACAAAGGAACATGTGCTTCCCCTTGTCTGTGTCTCAGGTGGAGAGCAGAGCGCAGAGCAGATCCAGTTTTCACTCACGGGGGAACAGAAGAGGAAACGTGCTCCTGCCACACGGGAGCACACAGGTATGGGCAGGCTCCTGCTGACTGCAGCAGTGGAGACTGCTGGGCAGCACTCAATGTGTCCAGCAGCTGTTTGTGCCCTGGTCAAAGATGGAGAAAAAGAAAAATAACATGTGAGGCACAAGGTTGTGCTTGTGACAAATATATCAAAAAGGATGGGCAACCCACTATAAGGAGAAAGTAATGTGCTAGAACAGGGATAATTTAGAGTTATTTAATGAAGCACTCTTAGAGCTGGACCTTTTGCTCTTTTGCTCTTGGACTCTTGACTGCAGGTACCCTCGGTGATTGATCCTATGGCTGCATTTTAAATGGCCTGAGTGTGTAAAAGAAAGACTCAGGGGTATATTCACAAGAACGTGCGATAACTACCACAAGAGTAGCGTAACGCAACTTTCAATATCGCAGCCTATCGCGGGAAAATAACCCTGTGTCAACGTGGAACTCACAACAAGGCGGTATCATGCGATAGTCACCAGATAATGCATCAAATGTCAGCATGAAAATCAACGCCACGCCGAAAAAATGTGAAACGCGAGAAATCATGCGATGAGGCCAATCGCGGTACAAAAGGTAGCGAAAAGCAGCCACAGGCCTGCAAATCCCACGCGTCTGGTGGGAAATTGCACCATAAAAACCACAGAAACAACACACCAGAAACAAGCCAAAGCACGTAGCAACATGGATGCACCCTGACCCAGTGCAGAGGTCAACGCGAACCCCACAACCCCCACAGACCACCAGCAAGGAACAACGGGGTCGGGGAAGGCCAAGGAGAAAAGGGAGAGGAAGACGGGGTGCAGACCGCAGGAAAACAAGACCAGCGCCACGGAGTCACTGAACACTACCAGCAACTGACCCACAAGCAGACCACCTGGAATACAGTCGGAGTGCTGAGGAGGCCAATCCAGGAGGCCAAGAGGCGCCGCCAGGACGTGACAACCTAAACCAGGCCCAAACCCTCTGCCAACAGGAAGGCAGCAACGGCGACAGGAGGTGGGAGTCCAGCGCCACAGGAGGAGCTGGAGGAATCCGAGGCCACAGTCATCAGTGTGGAGACGGTGCAAGGAGGTGGGAGTACGGACACAGCTCAACAGGACCTTACACAACAACAACAGGGTGAGGATCCAACAGGGACTGGGGGGACGGGGGGTGATGGGCACAATGGCACACATGCACAACGAGGTGTAGCACACTGCACACCCACAATTACCCAGGGACATGTCCCCCATCCCCGTGGCACACTGCAGCACACACACATAGCAATCACAGCACATACCATGACAATGTGGCACAAAGTGCAGCACCCACACTGCAGAACAGGGGACACAACTGGGTCCGCCCAGGCGCAGAAACAGAACAATCACATTGGACAGAGCAGGGAACTGTGAGATGCATATCTACGGCTACAACCCGACATCAGCCATGTAGGCCAAATGTCCACTGTCCCAACTCAAATAGCCACCACCGCCCAAACAGTCACAATGTACATTGTCACACAGTCTGCATGTCGACAAGAACAAGGCGCCAACACAATGCCAACATGCATCTCCCCTTCACAATGCAGAGGGACAAACAACACCTCCAGCAGGTCAGAACAGACAACCCATCAGTGATGCCAGAGACGAACACCACACCTTCGACACCGACGACCTACAACAGCCCATGGACATCCCACACAACCCACCACCAGGACCAGGGCAGACAAGCTACTCAGAGGAGAACCCAGCCCCTGCAACAGACCACACAGCATGAAGCACCCGCAATAACGGCTGGCTCACAACACTTCACCGACCCACACATGGCACCCCAATGCTGGGTGTCAGAACGCCAAAAGGAGGTGGCCCAACAGGTGCGGGTGTTGCCGAACCCATGGAATGCAAACTAGAACACATACGTGGGTGTCCAATACCCTTTAGGGACCACCTACACCCCACAAAGGAGACCCACACTGCCATAGAGACACATGCAGATGCACATACCCAGTACAGAACCATGCCCAGGGGCACGCACATATCAGTCACACACCCACGTTGGCTCTGCGTACGACGGCACAGTCGACTCCCCTTATGAATTGAGTGGGTGATGACAAAGCTACAAGTCCAGGTTCTAGCCTGCTGCCTGCGGTGACATGTCTGCGTCCGCTGTACACAGCACAATGTGATGTCGTAGGGCCCAGGGCCCCCATGCATACAACAAGACCACAGGGAGACATGCACATATCATGTTGAACTGGCTATGGGCACGTGCGCCCGGCCCATTTATTGGCAGGGCCACATGTACAGTGATGCCTGTGCTGGATGTGTGTAGGGTGAGTATAAGCCAGCCCGCACGGAGTGCTTGGTGCTGGCAACAACCTGAACAGTGGACACCAGTGTAATGGAAACAGAAAACACCAGCATAACAGAGTCAACTGCAGAGCAACATGGAGGGATCCGGAGTAAGGACAGAGGTCACCCAATATTCAGTCAGGAGGTTCCATGAGTTGCAGTGCACTGAGGTAGGGGCACTAGAGAAGAGCGCGCTCATGTGAAGAAATTGCTAGGATTGTGTCCCTTCGGGTTAGTCCTGATGCAGATGCAGTGGGGTGTGTTACACCTGCATCAACTTCCTCATCAACGTCCCAGGTCCCCCACATTGCCTGAGGTGGCAGTTGCATCCGCAGTCCACAGCGCAATACCCAGTAATAGATCCGGGTGTGTAGCTTGACTACCACCACCAGTCTGCATTCCTGCCTCTGGGCTGTTGCCTCCTGCCCTCCCATTGTCTGTGCCCTTCTCCCGTCTGCACAGTTGACACATCTTCCTCATCATAGTCCCAGGTCTTCCCCACTGCATGAGGTGACATTGCTGCGCAACCTCACAACAACACAAAACTCAATTAGTAACGGACAATGGCTTGCGGTGCACTGAGTCACTGGCACCTGGAGTGCTGAGCAGGGTATCAGGCCGATGATGGCATCCACGACAGGTCTGAGCAACTCCGTAGCTCTGTCAGGACCATCCATTTCGACTCTGGCAGATGGCGGTTGGAGGTGGTCCTTGCGGTGGTGGCGTGTGCCTCCTGCGGTGATGCGACGTCCGGGCCGGTCAAGACTCGATGCTATGTGTGGGCCCTGGTGGCCCGCAGTTGAGGCCAGAGGATGCGGACAGCGCAGGGCCACAGACAGATGGCGTTGATGACCCCAAGACCATCGCTACAGAGGCCATTCAATGTCTCAGAAGAAGGGGTCCCAGGCCTGAGCAGCACAGAGTTAGTGGCCCCGGATGCACTGCGGCCGGCACAGGCACCCAGCCACGGGACGGTTACTTGCGGTGCAGTCAGATGGGCCATGCGACCTGAGCGGGTCCCCATCAATGTCCGAGGTGTATGTTGCGGAGGGTTGCGGGGGACAGTGGAAGGTGTCCTCCAGGGCATGATGCAGAAGGTCCGATGTTATCTGGAAGCAGCAAATGGAGGAGTGGAAAGCACAACCCTCGTTTTCACCAACAATTTGGTATCAGCTACATGAGGATGAAAACTAGCCCGTATTCCATAGACTCAAACACCACCAATGTATGACCAGTGAGTGTCCATGAATGTCGGGGAACACACTTAGTGGCACAGGTACTGAGAGGTGATGCAGTCTGCGATGTTGCCGGTACACAGATGTGAACTCCAACATTGCCAATTCAAGACTCTGTGACCTACTGGACCGCAGTGTAGGCCGGAGGCAGCTATCAGCAGTGGCCCACAGCCACGTGTCGTTGGCTCGCGAGGCACAGAGTTAGTGACACAGTGGCAGTTGTCGGTAGTGATCAATAACCTCTGTAACGATGATCCTGTTCCCTCCGGACTGCAATGCGTCATCCTCTTACGCCTCTCCGTGCGGGCGATGAAATGTATTCTGCCTTTTGAATTACCGATGTTCAGTTCCAAATCTGTGATCCCACTCGTGCGCAGCATAGGCCGAGGGCAGTAGTCCGCATAGGCCCACAGACACGTGTGGTTGTGATGCCATGCACAGACTTGTTGCCACCACATCGAAGGGTGTATAGTGAATTGTTCTCTGCCTTAAATAATGTTCACTGCCATGGTGTAATCAAGAATCAGTTCCAAATGTGTGACCTACCTGACCGTGGTGTAGGCCTGAGGCAGCGGTCAGCACGGCCCATTCACCGAGTGTCGCCGGCATAGGTTGGATGGCCCCACCGGCCTGCGTAGTTCAGGTTCAGTGGCACCACGTGTTCGGTCACCTCCATGTATGTGACCCGGCATTCGTCCGGACTGAGCCGCATCTTCCTCTTACACCTCTCCGTGCGACCACTGGTGTGGACTCTGCCATTCGTGCTTTGCGACTAGGTGCTGGATGTGTGACCTACTGGTCCGCAGGGTAGTCCTAGTCCCTCATCCACGTGTCGCCGGCTGGCGTTGAACAGGGATAGTGGCACCACGTGTCGCCAGCTGGCCTTGAACAGGGTTAGTGGCACCACGTGTCGCCGGCTGGCCTTGAACAGGGTTAGTGGCACCACATGTCGCAAGATGCCCATATGGAACTATGCCTCACAGTTCGGGGGGGTCTGGTGCTGTGGCCGCTAGCCCAGATTTGGGGTCACTGCCATTCATGACTCAGGACACAGTTTCACACATAGGACCTACTGGTCCGACGAGTGGGCCGAAGGGGGCAGTAGAGTGCGTCAACGAGAAAGGAGTAAGGCGGGCCTGTGTCGTGGAGGCCGTGATGGTCTGAGGAGGCTGCCAAGGTAGCGGGCCTCAGGCTTGGAGCTTGCGCCGGCACGTGGTGGGCCCTCCTTGACACACGCCAGTGTTGGCAGGTGATCAGTGTGGCCTGGCTGCGCAGGGGCGGGCCTGACGGGTTCATGGTCCAGCGTGCCGGGGTCCGGCAGGTGCACAGCATCGCAGGCAACACCGCTCATGAGGACAGCGTCTGCCTCGTGGCAGGGTGGGAGGTGCCGCCCTGGCAGAGACGTGGGTCTTTCCGGAAGAGGACCACGGCCAGGCCTACGTGCTTTTTATTCACACCCCTCGCTGGCGTGGCATACGCCGGGCCATCCCACTCCGGTGATGCTTAGGGGGGGCGTAACAGGCAACATTTCTGCGAGGTCCCCCACTGGCTGGGGTGACATGATGGCGTCCACTGTCCACTACACTCCATACACCAGCGGTGTATGTCGCCATGGATATGGGTGTGTTCTGCATACTGCGGTGTGTCCAGCACATCTCCGCCACTCTTGGCATTGTGTACTTTCCCAATCATGGTTCTACTGCATCCTCACACATGCCTGGTTGCCACCTCTCCCCACATTTGGCTATTATGTGGCTGAGGCGCCATGCCGTTGCTGGCTCATGTTCAGGGCTGGCCCATGTGAACATTGTAAGTTGTTCTGTCATGTCTGGTGGGTGGGCATGTTGTTGTGCCTGTTGTATGTGATTTTGTGACGTGTGCATTGCCAGAGTTGTGAGTTGCATGGTTGTGGAGTTGAGGTGTGTGGGGTGTTCATTTGGATACTGCCAAGGGGCTGTGCATTTCCCTTGTTGCCATCCTGGGAACGCTGGTTGATGATGGACTGTCGGAGGATGAAGGTATCATGCACACTGGCTGTGTATTTGAAGGCGACATTGTTGGGGGTTCCACGGTGTTCTGTTGTTGCCTGCACATTGATGTGAGATGTGTGCTTCCTGTTGCGGTGATTGTGTGCTGTGTCACCAGGGGGCACAGGTAGTACATGTGTGCTGTGTCTTGCCCCCAACACGTGCGTGCATCCTGCTAGGGCGTATGGTATTTGCTTGGTCTCCAGCGGATCCTGCGTATTGTGTTGTACGTATGGGGACTGGGGTACCAGGGTGATGGTGATGTCCAGGACAGGTGTGGGGGACTTGGATGTGGCTGGCTGTGAGACTCCTCCGACTCTGGTGGGTGTTGGTTGGGGGGTACCAGGGGCCAACAGGTTCAGCCAAGCCAGCAGCTTTGTGTGGGGTGGGATGTTGGTTGTCCGCTGTGTTAGTGCCGTAGGCCTGTTAGGCGATGATGGTCAGGATGTGTAGGATGTTTGTCACTTTCAGCCTGTAGTGGACGGTGACATTGTCAGATGTTGGGTCTGTGCGGCTGGTACGCTTCCTGGGGGTCCGCTGTCTTTGTCTGCGCTGCGTCTGTTGTGGTCTGCGGGGGGGGGTGTTCCAGGTGTGGGTTGGGGTCCTGGGGTGGTGGCAGTGGGTGTTGTGGCCCTCTTGGGTGTTCGGGCCGCATGATGAGTGGCTCCATGGCATCTGTTGCCCTTCGGATGTGGCGCTGGGCTGTGCTCCCTTTTGTGGTGCTGGCTGCCGTCCGACTTTACACCAGGTCAGAGCAGGTGTAAATTTCCTGGTGCTAACGCGCCTTATCGCCTGTTTTGTGTTCTTATCGCCGATGTGGCTGGTTGTTGTGAATGTTGAGGTGTGATGTTGTCTCGGCTTTTGGCACAGGAACGCCTACTCTGCATCTCATTAGCGATATTTGTGGGGGTCCTCTGTGGCGATGTTTTTTGCAGCTGCTATCGCGGGTAAACTGGTGCTGTGGGCTGTTAACACCGGCTTGTGAATGTGGAGGTAAATTTATCACGACTTTGGCTGCGATAAAGTGCTGTTAATTCGGCGATAGCTCCTTGTGAATATGCCCCTCAGTCACATGTTATTTTGAGTTTGAATGCTTTATTTATAGTATATTGCTGACAATGATATTTGGTAAACAGTGATATCATGGTGGTTTTTAACCCCTTGACCGCGATCGGAATTCCGCTCGTGTGCTGGACATTCCGATCGCGGGTGGGGTCGTGACGAGCTCAGCTCGTCATGCGCACAGCGCTACCGCGCAGCATGACGAGTTGAGCTCGTCATGAGCACGGAAGGGGTTAACATGTGATTATTGTTCCTATAATGTGTTGATCTCTTGACAAAGCCAATAGGCTTACCTTATGTATTGATGTTGTGATCTTTTGACAAAGCAGGCCCGCTTTAGTTCAAAAGACCCCCTTACATTGTGATGTTCTATCTGGTATGGGTGGGGTCATGACGAGGGATCAAATTTAATTTCAGAATGTCACCAAAGGTATTTCCACTTACCTTATGTATATATTTGCAAATTAATGCATACTATTTAGTTTGTGCAACAAATGTACCTTTCTTTTTTTAAAGAAAAAGCACTGATTGGACAATCATTTATTGAAGGTTGTTACTGCGTGCTAGCCAATGGAGATTACTAGCCTACACCACCTGCTCTGAGTAGGCCTTGGACTGCTCTGCTTCAGCACCCTGAGAGAGTCAAATGCACACATTCTGTAGAACTAATAACCCAACTTCTTACAATAACAATAATATCAATAATATAGACTTTATGGGACAATTATTATTAGTACTACTACTATTATTATTATTATTATTATTATTATTATTATTATTATTATTATTATTATTTATTATTATTGTTGTTGTTGTTATTATTATTATTATTATTATTATTGTTGTTTTTATTATTACTTGTAGAAATATTAAAAGTTGTAGAAATATGATGAGAATAATGATAGTAATAATACCTTTTTAATTTGTCATGCATAATATCACACTTTTGCTTTTTCTCTGCACTGTTGCTAATGCCCTATTTGATTTCACTTTTTTATTGACATTAATATGTACTATTCAACATTGACCGTGGTGTGATTCAAATAAATTACCTGAAGGACCTGTTCATATTTTAGCAGCATTGTTCAAGCTTATTCTCTTGGTGCTCTATTGATGGAGGCACTAATGAGGATGCTAAAAAAAAAACAATATAATGAGAATCATGTAAATACTAATGCTACCATTACTAATGCTACTTCTGATATCAGTTGTATTAATAATGATGATGATTATGATGATGATCTTGATGATAGTACTACTATTACTGCTAATGATAATGATAATAAAAATAATCTAATGAGAATCATTTAATTACTACCACTATTCCTAATGCTTCTTCTACTACTACTACGACTACTACTACTATTACTACCACTAGTATTAACAATAATTAAAATAATGATGACGATCCCCATCATAACACCTACACTATCTTAATCTCCTTCATTTGCTTTCACAACAATTTATTTATGAATGGTAAACAAAACCGCAACATTCCAATTCCAATCAGTGGCCATTGTTAGGTGCACTTGTAAAAAAACATGTTTTTAAAGCTAACTTCAGGTAGTTTATAGGTGTTGCTTATTCGTATATATATTTGGTGATGACATAAGCATTGTGTTAGTCCTGTCAGCCTTAGGGAGTCCTTCCCCCAAACTTTTTGCCTTTGTTAATTCCATTACCCCCAGGTCCATTATGTCCTCGTCCCATTCAGTAACAAATTGGAGATAACCATCTCCCGACAGAAAAAAAGAGCAGAGGCATGCTGGGACCCTAATACTGCCCCTCCCACCGGGAGTACATAAGCAGTACTTACCCAGCATCCCGTCTGTTCTTTTTTTCTGTCTGTCGACAGAATGGACGTGGTGTGCTGTTTCGCTGCTCCTGCTGGGCTGGAGTGGCGTTCTTTTCTTCCTCCCCCGCCCGGCTGCCTGGCTGTGCGGGCGGGGGGTTTCCTGGCCTGTCCACTGGCCTGCCGGGCTTGCTGGGGGTCATGACGGTGATGGCCGGTGAGCTGCCTGGCCTGCGGGCCCTTTGCGGCAGGTGCGCCTCCCGGGTGCTTCCGGGTCGCGTGCACGTCTTCTTGAGGCTGGACTGGTTGGGAGACGTGCCGCGTTTGCTGTGTGCCGTGCCTTCCCGCTGTTGGGGTGGGGGCCTTGCTGCTGGTGGTGTCCGGCCCCTGCCCTGGGTGAGTCCCGCATAGCGTTTTTTTGCTTTTTCTCCTGCGGGTGTGCTCGTGGTTGGGGGCTGTTTCAGGATGCCCGCGCTGCAGGTCTGATTCAGTGATTTTGAAGGAGCGCGGCTCCTAGCTCCTCCTTCAGCCCAGTAGGATGCTGGGTGACCGAGTCCCACTGCAGCTGCAGGGTGTAACGCCAACGGCGGTGACGCGCTACTTCTGGCTGCTGCCTCTGGGTGCTGCGAGGGTTGGTTTTCTTCCAGCCTTTTTCCCATGTCCGCCACGCTCTGTACAGGCCCCTGTGTGAGGTGGTGTTCCGTTCCCGGGGTACGCAAGATGGCTCAGTGTTTATGTTCGTGTATGCACTGGAATACTGTGGAGTCATGTACATTTTATGGCACGACAGGACTGCTTCGCTTTCTCATTAATGGAGCGTCAGGATGTCTTCCTCTGTAGCATATCTGAGCTACAGCAGTGCATTTCTTGATGTTCTGTTGCTGCTGCCTGCCGTCCTTGTTTGCTGTTGCTGGCCTTCTGCTGCCGGGCTCCTGTGCCTCCTGGTGGTGGTTTTCGGTGCCTCCTGCATGTGGGGCGTGCGTTCTGCCGCTGCCTCTTGGCTGTTGGCTGCTCGGCGCCGCCGTCCTTTTGGGCGCTTCCTGCTCGGCCCGCGCTGCTGGCTGCTAAGTTCTTCGCGCTCGGGCTGTGGCGGCACGGTGCCGCGCTGCGCTGTGTGCCGGCTTTGCTCGGGGCCTCGTGCTCCCCTGTGCTCCTCTCGCTTGCTCCCCGGCCCCCTCTCTTCTGCTGGGCTGGGGGGGGGGGCGGGTGCCCGGTGGTGTGTGGCTCGGTCCTGGTTCCTGGCCCGGTGGCACCTCTTTTTAGTGTGTGGTTCCGGTCCGCCCGCCCCTGTTCTGTTTTTGGAGGGTTGGCCTTCTGGGCGTGACCATGTTGGGCGGTGGTGACTCCTGGTGTTGCCGGGGTTTGTTCCTGGGGCCACCTGCTTGCGTGGCCTGCACTCTGCCGCTGCGCTGCATCCCCGCTTCTGCCCTCATGAGTTTGTCTGCGGGGCTGGGGTTCTTCCCTGTTTGGGCTGTTCCTCGTCCTTGGATCCTGCCCTCCTGGGTGTTCCGGGTGGCTGGGCTGGCATGCTGGGGTGTGCAGTGCTGCCGGTGTTTTGGTTCCCCGTGTGTGCTGTCTTTTTGAGCTTGTCTCCCCTGCGGGGGCCTGGTCACCGGCCTGGCTCTCTGCCTCGGCGGCCTCCTGCTCCCGGGCTGCCTCGGGCGGCCAGGGCTGGAGCCGCACCTTCGCTGCCGCTTGCTGCGGGACTGTGCCGGCATGTCCACTCAGCACTTTTCCCTCCTCGGCTCCTGTGTTGTGCTCCGCTGGGTGCCTGTGGGCTTTATTGCTCATCGCCGCATTGCCTCTGCGGTGCATGGCCTCCCTGGGTGGTGTGGCTGGGGTTCGTGGTCCTCTCTTGGCCGTGGGCTCACTTGTGCTTGCCCTCTCTTGGGATCTTGGTCCTGCCGGGGTCTGCCCGCTTTTCTGTTGTTCCTGCGCAGTCCTGCTCCTCGGGGTGTTGTTGGTGCAGGTGCTGTGGTCTGGCCTTGGGTGAACTGGGTCCCTGGGTCGGCTCTCCATTCCCGGGGGGCCTTGCCTGTGCTGCAGGCTCTGTTCCTCTGCTGGCATCCGGTTCGGCTGGGTTGTGTGCCCTGCTTGGCTGTGCCATGGGTTCTCTTCTTTCTTCCGGTCCCCGTTGGGCGGTTCAGCTCTCTTTTGGGTGCCTCCGCTTCCTGGCTTCTGCGGCCTCTCTTCGGGGTTGCTCCTTCTGTCCGTTGGAGTGCGGTGTCCCCTTCCTTTCTGGGGTCTGGCCTCCCTGGGGTTCAGGGGTTTCCGTTTGCTGGGAGGCTTCTTTCCCTGTTGCTGCCTCCTTTGCGGCTGTTGTGTTCTCCTTGCACCTGTCTGGAGCTTCCGGTGTGTGTTTCGGGCCCTCCTGTGTGCTTGGGTTGCTTTGTGGGGGGCTGGCTGAGTGCTGTCTTCTGCTTCTTGCCTCTTCCGCCCTGGGTGCTGTTGTCTTTGGTTGCTCCTGGCTCTGGCGCTGGCTGTTCCTGGCTTCTGGGGTTTCCTTGGTGTGGCCTTGTGTTCCCCTGCTTTTGCGGCTCCCCTGCTCTGTTTCCTGGGCTTGCCTTTGGCTTCTTTTGGTGGGTCCTGGTCGCCCCTCCTGCTTCCGCCGGCGAGCCTGCTCTCGCCTGGTCTCTGTGGTTCCGCTTGGTCGGGCCTGGTTTGTTCCTGGTTGGGGCTGCCTGGGGGTGCCTGTGGCTGTCGGCTTCTCAGACTGGTGGGGTTGGGCCCTGCTCTCCCTTTCCTTTGCGTCCCCCCCGGGGTGTGTTTCCGGTGGCGGTTCGCGTTCTGGATCCCTGGGGTTCGTGCCTCTGCTGTTTGGGCCTGGCTCTCTTTCACTGCTGCTGTGTCCCTGGCTTGGCGCCTGTTTTTTCCCCTCTTTTGGTCTGCTGGGGCTTTCCGGCTTCTGCTGGTTTTGGGCGTCTGTTGGTCGCCCTTTTTTTCAGCCTTGCGTCCTTGCCTGTGCTCTCTCTGTGGGTCCTGGCGGGGCGCTCTCTTGGTTTCCGGCCGTGTCCTGGTGGGTCCTTCTGGGCCTGCTCCTGCCGGCGGTTCTCTTCACGGGCTTGGTTCGCCTCTGGTTCCCTTGTCCGGTCCTGTGTGGGGTCCTGGTGTTGGGTGCTTCTGGGTTGGTGTGTCCGGGGTTGCCGCCTGTGCTCCTGGTCTGCCGGCTTCCTGCTGGTTCGGCGTGGCCTCTGGCTGAGCCTCCTTGTCTTGCTGGGCTCCGGGGTGTGTTTTGCTGGGCGTTCCTGGTTCTTCCTGGTTCCGGTGTCCTGGCTCGCTCCTGTTTTTCCTTTGCTTCCCCGGGCTCTCTTCCCGGTGTGTGTCTGTTTTGGTGCCCCCCCTCTTTGGTTGGGGTGCGGTTCTGTGGGGTTCCTCTTGCCTGTGGGGTCCTCCCTCCTGGCTGTGAGTTGTCCGGGATCTGCTGCTGCTTGGCCCTCTGCCTTCTTTGTTTCCTCCGGTTTCCGTTTTGGCAGTTTCCTGTGTTTGTTTTTCTTCCGGCCTTCTGTTTGGTCCGGAGGTGGTGTGCTGGGGGTCTCTATCGGCCTCCCTGCCCTTTCCTTTGCCCTGGGCTCTGCGTGGGCTCCTTACTGGGGCTGGTTGGGCCTGTGGGTCCTCCTGCCTCGGTGGGTTGCTTGGCTCCGGTCCTGGCTTCCTGGTTCCTTGTGCGTTTGTTGCCCTGGTTTTTGCTGTCTCTTGGCTCCTCTTCGGCGTTGGCTGGGGTCGGGCCTGGTGGGTTTCTGATCTGGGTGCTGTGCGCCCTGGGGCCTTTTCCATTGCTCCGGCCCTTGCTGAGTGTTTGGCCTGGGTGTTGGGTGCCTGTGCGGTCCTCCGCCTTGTTGGCTTCTGTTGTTGTCTACCCTCTGTGTTGCTGTGCCTGTTCAGTTCCGGGTTACCTCCTATGCTCCGACTGTTCTGGGTTTTTTGCCCGCCCTGTTCGGTTGGCGGTCTTCTTCCCTGTGGGGCTTTTGGCCTCCTGGAGTTTCGGGTCTTTGTCTCCTTCCCTGTCCTTTTCGGTTTGGTTTGGGTCTGGCTCCTGTTCTGCTCCCGGGCTCTTGCTGGGGCTCCTCCCTCTGGGCTGGGTGTTTGGTGGTTGTCGTTTGGTGGCCCTGGTGGTGCTGGATTTTCCTCCCTGGTCCTGGCCTCCTCTGCGGGGTTTCATTGGCTTTCCCCTCTGTGCTCTCTGGGGGCCGGGTCATTCGGTTTGGTGGGGTGGGCCGGTTTGTGGCCTGTGCCTTCCTCCTACATTGTTGGTCTGGGTGCTTGGGCCTGCGCCCTGTTGCCTGGGCTGGGCTTCTTGCTTTGTCCTTCTCCGGGGCGGTCGGGGTTTGCTCGGTGTCTGTGCGGCTGCCGGGTCCTGTGTGCCTTCCTGGGGGTTCTGGGCTGAGCGGGCTTGTCCGGTGGGTCCCTTGGCCGTGTCCTTTTGGCCTGGTTGCCCTGTCTCCTGTTTCTCTGGTTGGTGGCCTCCTTTTTGTGGCCCTGGCCTTCTGTTTTTTTCTTGGTTGTCTCCGGTCCTTGTTTTGACCCTGCTGTCCTGTTCTGGGTTGCTGGCCGGTTGCTTCCTGCGGTCCCCCCTTCCCTCCTTCTCGGTGCTCTCTTGGGTTGCTGCGTTTGGAGTGGTTTCCTGGGTGCGCTTGTGGGTTCGGAAGGCCGGTTTTCTGCTTTGGTATTCTACAATTTGTTACTGAATGGGACGAGGACATAAGGGACCTGGGGGTAATGCTCTATTACTTACCGGTAATCCTCATTACTCCGGGTCCCGTTGTCCTCGTCCCATTCATACGCCCCTCCCTCCCGGGCGGCCGGCCTTCCTGTCTGGGCTTGGTTGTACAGACGGGATGCTGGGTAAGTACTGCTTATGTACTCCCGGTGGGAGGGGCAGTATTAGGGTCCCAGCATGCCTCTGCTCTTTTTTTCTGTCGGGAGATGGTTATCTCCAATTTGCTACTGAATGGGACGAGGACAACAGGACCCGGAGTAATGAGGATTACTGGTAACTAATAGAGCATTTGTCAGCTGAAATTCCTTTTTTGTTGGCCTGAGGATTCTCTGCACTTTACCACTGCTGACCAGTGCTAACTTGCTTGTGCTCACTCCCCTAAACATTGCTAAACTGGCTAACACCTGATTAGCATATTTAATTTACCATATATAAGTCCCTTGTAGAATGTTGTACCATATACCTAGGGCCTGTAAATTAAATGCTACTAGTGGGCCTGCAGCACATATTGTGCCACTCACTTGAGTAGCCCTTTAAAACTTGTCACTGGTCTGCTGTTGCAGCCTGATGGAAATTTTAAACTGCAAATTCGACTCTGCAGCATAACCCCCTTGCCAAGAAATGTTTATATTTTGGCCAATGTTGCCGGCACACGTGACAGCAGCCACTTGCTTCTGCTAGATTGAATGAGTGGATCTTTTCATGATTACAAACCAGTTGAAGTTGTGATCTGTATTCCATGTGCACCTATTTATATCAGTAATGTAGCTTATAAAAGTAGTATTAGGCCGATTTGTGCCACCAACATTTGTCTCTATTTTTGGGTCATCTTGAAACTCTTCTAATATATGTGGTCCTGAGGATGGTCTCACGTACTATTGACACAAGAGACCAAAACGTCAACTTCTGCTCCACTTCCTGCATTAACATCTTTAGATTTCCAGATTTATTGATGGACACTGTGGGCTGATTCTATATACCAGGAGAATGGACTTTGCACACAGTAGTCTATGGTGTTTACATAAGACCTTGACCTTTTGGATCTATACATGATTAATGTATGTTGAGTTGCATACATTTTATGTACCCTACTTCTGTGATTACTACTCGACACAAACAATGCAGAACTATTTATATAAATTTAAGGATGTGTAATCCAGTGTTTCTCGTTTCTGATCAATTCAGATGTTCAATGATTTTATTTTATTTTTGCCATTAGTTTAACTCTATTTCTCTTCACTTTGTGATATTAAGTCAAGATTTATTATTTGATTAAATAACTCTCTAAATGATCCCTTTGCTAGCATAAATACTTCACACATTGCTTCTAAGTTAAGCCTGACTGATTTTAGTGCCAAGCTACCCAGAGTTAAGCACAGGCTAATTTAGGGACTGTTTGTGGTTCAACCTGCCAGGGATTATGGCTGTTACACGACCAAGGCTCCCACTCCAGTCAACCAACAGCCCAATATCTCACACAGTGCATTTTCCTCTTATTAAATTCCAGCCTTAACGTGGTCCTTAGGGCACCCAGGTTCTGCCTTTTGAGCTAACGAAGTAAGAATGTTATGTATGGACCCTGACAACTATCAATAATGATAAGGCTCTGACACTGGTACTAAGTGATTGTGAAAACTCTCAGAAGAATAAAAACAAGAAAAGCACTTTGAAGCTGATTAATTAAGCAAAAGAATGCATAGGACAGCAGGCACGTGTGTGTGTTTTGCGTTTATTGCCATTTTTCTCCTAATTCTAAATGCCCTGTAGCATATTAAAGGGAAATCAATGTATATTTCCCGGCTGATGCCCCTTGGCCCAAACCAAAAGACACAAGATTGTCTACAAAGTGGACCATTGACATGTGTAAGGCTTGGGGGAATGTGTATCTAATGTCACTTTGCATTGCTTATTTACTACACGTCTGCCATGTGGAAACCTAAGTTCCCTTACACCCCATGATAAAAGAGGCATTCAGGCCACATTTCTACATTCATTGCTCACTTACATCTTTTGTAGCTAAACACACATTTAGGAGTACAATGAGCACATGAAAAAGCATTTCAAAAGTTGAAAATACTCATAATTAATAGTCACTGCATAATCAAAGCTTCTGTCCATGCTGCTCCATTTGGAACAATCATTTCGATGCCATAAACCCACACCTAATGCAGAAAATGTGGTCAACATCATTATTTTGCTCTGAAGTAAGCACCTTCAAATTGCTTGGAAATTCACAGAGCCAGATTCTGTGAATCTCGATGTGCAATTCACAGGCACACATGAACTGTTTTCCCCACCTAAGTTTTACAAGGGTAGAAAAACATTTTATGAATCTGACAACAGATGTCATTTGAGGTTCACCAGGGGGTCCCGAGGTCAGAATGTGTGAGAATGAGGGAGGGCATCATTGAGTGTGAGTGAGAAAGTATGAGTGAGAAAGAGTAAGAATGGGTGAGAGGGGGTGACAGTGAATGAGCAAGGGAGAGCATGAATGAGTCTAAGGGCCTTATTATGACTTTGGCGGTGTGGGAGCAGGGCCGCCACACTGCCGCCCTACACCCACACTGCCAAAGCCAAAACAGACCACCCGCCAAATTCTGTCTTTTTAGGTCACTAGCTGGCAGTTCTTTGGTGTTCCAATGGCCTGGTACCAGCTCTCTCTTATTAAGAAAGTGAAACCATTTTTCCAGAAAGTGATTTCAGAACTGATGATGGTAAAACCCTACAACATGGCCTTCCAGACTTCACACTAGAAGCCCTTAAGGGCATCCTAAATGCTGAAACACGTCTCATCCAAGGCCTGAAGAAATATGATCATATCACCTCCATCCTGATGGAACTCCATTGGGTCCCCTTCCTGTCTAGCATCATCTTCAAAACCAGGTCCATAGCTTACAAACCCATCATGACTAGCAGCGTTGCTTATCTTGGAGACAAGCTGATCACCTTTAGTGGTTCTCAGCACACCAACAGCCAGGACACCATCAGACTGCAGACTAAGAAGTATAAAGAAGAAAAAACAAGACAGCCGCCTTCTCATCTATGCATCCTGGATCTTCAACAACATCCCTGTGTCCATTTGGATTGCCCCAACATTTTTTCAACTTAAGAAAGAGTTGAAAATGGACCTCTTTAAAGAAGATTGCATTACACTGCATTAACGGTCCACAAACCAGCTACCTTTCCTATCACTAGTTGACTTTAGGTAGGACTTTGACCATGTACAATGCTCCGCTGCCTTTTGGCTAGGTTCATGATGTAAAATGTCCACATACATACATATAGTATGCACCTATTCCGTCCCTATTTCTGTGACTAATGCTGCAATTGCATTATAATAAACCCAGCAGGAACTCCACAAACTCACAATCCTTTAAACTGTTGACCAAAGCTATTGTTAATGTCATGAACCAGATGTTGTATTGATAAATTAAGGTGAAACGAAAAATAAAATATATTTTAGAAGTGGAGAAAGAGCAAAATAGACTACTAAGCATTTCCCAAAACTTTTTAAAAGTTGCCTAGTGAGTATGAGTGTAAAGCAGGTATATGCAGTCTGCAGTTTTCTGACTAACGTGTTTTTTATTGTTGTCCTCCTCGCACCCCGTGATTACGAATGTCTCGCTGAACAAATCTGCCACTAATGCCTCCCTATCGTTTTAGGAATAATGACGGTATAACAAGGAATGTGTATTTATTTCTGTTACACATTTATTTTTGGACAAAGAAATTCAAGCGCCATCAGAGCACAGCACAACATTCGAACAACATATCATTAGGAAAACTAATAGGCAGGTGTGTGTAAAGGAGAGTTGAATTTAGCTACCATTTACAAAACAAATGTTACCAGAGGTTGTTTTCAGTCAAAAGGCTTGAAATCACGAGGAGGAAGGAACAGGCCTAAAACGTTCTTAGAAACCAGAATAGATGATAACGCTTACATCTTCGTTGACTGGCTCTTTTCGGAAGTTGTAGATGCACTTTTGATTTCAGAACTTTGAAACTGTAAGACTATAAATTTCGGTTGGCTCCCAGACATACTTATCCATCATATATACTTTTTATCAATAAAAGCAAAAACTATGAGCCAAGCAGACAAGTGAACAAGAGCTCGGCTTCCAATGTAAGTCGAGATATCTTTGTCATTTACTCTTTCATGTAGCGGTACATGTCACTTTTGATAGCTGTGAGGATAGACGCCATTAGCTAAGGGATCTACTACGTCTTACAGGAGAACCTCTGGTAAGAAGAGGGATTTTGAGGCCGATACATCTTTTCAGGCAAGATTTGTCTCTCCACCTTACTATAAAGAGCTGCTAACGTAGAAACAGATGCCTGCACGGAGCAGCAGTCCTGCATCGTCCCATTACCTTTACAAAAAACAGGCCTGGTCTTTTAAAGTGATGGGGTAACAATTTCAAAAATAAATGGCACGAAAGTGACAGGTGTGAAGCGTGCAGCGACCCTGGACACCAGCTGGTCTGAGCACAGAGTAAGCTGTCCATTATCGAAAGCTTCCAAAGAATTGATGCACGTTCCAAGTCACATGGACGGAGACACACTCTTTTACTGCCCCATTTCATTTGTGACGCTCAAGTTGTGGCAACGTATATGTTGCAATAAATAACTAAAAATAAAAGCTATTTGTGAATTTCACGTTTCTCTTTATGTACATAACACAGGGTCATTTTAATTACTTTTTGGGGGCCCTGGGTCAAACGGATTTTGGGGACCCCTGTCCGGAACAGCTTTGACTTCATGATCCAATTTCAGCTTTTTCATGTCCTCTTTTGCTAAGTCACTGACACTGGACAGGCACACTGGTCCTCATTCTAAATGTGTTTGCAACTAATATTCAGTGATAGTGATGTGTTTTCAATATTATAATATAGCAGCAGATCACTAATAATATTGCAGATAATCTCTGTGAATCACGGCCATTTCTCATACGTGAGGACATTTTCGATCTAAAAGAACTTTTTTTTATAAAGGTTGCATGGTGTTAAAAAAACACAACATTTCTCTGCATAATGTCTGTAAAATACTCCCCAGATCACCAATAATAAAAATAAATTAAAAGAAAGTAGGACTTAAAACAATCTTTTTTTGAGAATTATTCGAGGTCATCAGGGCACGACTGTGTGGAGAACATAGCCAGATCTATCAGGGGTCCCCCTAAGAGGCTGGGGCCCTGGGACTTTGCCCATGCCTTAAAACGTCTCTAACATAACAGTGTGAGAATTGTCTGTGCAAAATCCTGACCCTTTTCATTACACAGGATTTGAACTCAAATAACTTGTTTATGGTTTCTGATGACATAAATTAAATCACCCTATGAAGGGTGGTTTCGTAAGTCTATGGGGCATATTCTCAAGGAGCCATCGCCGATTTATCGGCACTTTAGCGCCGCAAAAGTAGCGATAGACTTATCGCCCTATTCACAAGCTGGTGCAAACTGTCGACATCGCCAGTTTTCCTGCGATAGCTGCCACAAAACACATCGCCACGAATGAGAGAGACAATCAACGCTAATGACATGCAGATTAGGCGTTCCCGTGCAAATACACACGAAAACACCACTTCGCGATATTCTCAACGACCAACCAGATCTGCGATGCCGGACAAAAACAGGTGATAAGGCGCGTTAGCAGCAGGGACATAACAACTGCTCATTACTGGTCTTAAGTAGGACGAAAACCTGCAGTACAGAGGGAGCCCAGGCCAGAGCCACATCTGAAGACCAACAGATGCCATGGAGCTACTAATCATGCAGCTTGGAGACCCAAGAGGGCCACAACACCCACTGCCACCACCCCCAGGACCACCCCCACCCCCAGGACCACCCCCCCACGGACCACCACCGAGGCAGCGCAGAACAAAACAGCGGACATTCCGAAAACGCATCAGCCTCACAGACTTAATGCCAGAGGATGTCATTGCCCACTACAGGCTCAAAAGGACAACCATCCTCCGCATCATGACCCACATTGCCCATAGGCTGACGGTACCAACACAGCGGACAACCAACATCCCTCCGCAGACAAAGCTGCTGGATGTGCTGCACCTGTTGGCCTCTGGTACCTTCCAGCCAACAACTGCCAGAGTCGGAGGAGTCTCACAGCCAGCCCTATCAAAGGCCATCACAACTGTCCTGGATGCCATCATCAGTTTCATACCCCAGGACCTTCACTTCCCCCACACTGCGCAGGAACAGCTGGAGACCAAGCAAGGCTTCTACGCCATAGCCGGATTTCCGCACGTGTTGGGGGCAATCGACTGCACACATGTCCTACTTGTGCCCCCTGCCGACACTGCACACAATTACCGCAACAGGAAGCACACGCATTCCAAAAATGTGCAGGCAATAGTGGACCACCGGGGACTGTTCACCAATGTCGTCGCCAACTATCCAGGCAGTGTGCATGACTCATACATCTTCCGACAGTCCATCATCAACCAGCGCTTTCAGGATGGCACCTATGGAAATGGACTGCTCGTTGGTAAGTACCAACAGAACACACCACACACCTCAATTCCACTTTCACAACAACGCACAACTGTGGGAATGGACACGTAACAAAAACACATCCAACATGCACACCTGCCAGACACGACAGCACAAGTAACCGTGGTAAGAGGGGCCAGAAATGTGGACAAACCATACACTAAGTCATAGCCCCTCTGCCACACATATGCAGAATGTGGGGAGAGGTGGGAACCAAGATTGTGCGAAGGAGGCAATGGACCTATGAATAACAATGTACACAATGCCAAGTGTGGCGGTGATGTGCTGGTCAGTCTTGAGTATGCAGAGCACCGACATGTCCATGTGGAAACATACTGCTGGAGTCTGTAGTTTCGTGGACAGTGGACGCAACCATGTCATCACAGGCAGTGGGGAACACCTTGGACAAGTAGCCATGTCGGCCCCCCTGTAAGCGTAAGCGTAGTGGGCAGGGCCGGCGCACGCCAGTCCAGCATAGGGGAGTGACTAAATAGGCCGGGTCTCAGGGAGTAGTTCACTTCCGGGACGGCCACCGAAGTAACTACTGCGTGTGGCTCTGTGTCCGCCATATCCTGACCATAGGCCTACACACATGTGGCCGACCACCTACAACGGGTAAACTCACACCGGCGACGAGGTGGCTACGTCCCACGCCACCCGGCGCACATCTCGTCACCGCCTTCAGTGGTGTGTCTGCCAGGGCGGCGTCCCTCACCCTGCCAAGAGGGCCCACCATGTGCCGGTGCAATCTCCAAGACCGGGCTCCACGAGCTTGGCAGCCTCCTCAGCCGATCGCTGGCTTCTGCGCAACCGGCCCCCAGCGCACCCAGCGGCACCGCACCGCGGAGTTGCGAGTTGGCTACTGCTGCCTTCTGACCACACTGCGGTACAGCAAGTAACATACACATCCTTTCCAGTCCGCCCCTCCAGGCCTGCTGCATCATCGCAGGCTGCACACCCGCTCAGCTCTTCCGGTGGTCCGAACTCAGTGCACCGCCAGTCATCGCCACATAGCGGTTGGCCCGTGCCGGACGCAGGGCCTCAGGTGCCACTAACTCAGTGCACCACAAGTCACCGTCCAGCCTCCAGCATTATAGCATGCTGCACACCCGCTCAGCTCTTCCGGTGATCCAAACTCAGTGCACCGCAAGTCATTGTCCAGGAGGGGCTACCCCACAAGTCCGCCTCCAGTAGTCAACATCATGTCCTCGGTAACGCCACTGGAGCCAGTCACGGGGCCACCCCTGTCCCAGGCAGGCCACCGGTAAGCCTGGGCAGATCGTCTGGAGACGTACTCCGAAGCGTGCGACATCCCAGCACGGTGGCGGCGGCGCACGCGTGTGAGGAGTGCGGAGAAATGGCCCGGGGCTCTGGACGTGGTTCAGTTCTGGGCTCTGGTCATGGTCCAGTTCCGGCCTGGCCACAAAAGTGACTATGGCGTGTGTCTCTGCAGTAGTGTCTGTGCCACCCGGCCTGTAATCGGCAATTTTGCAATGTAGCATGCACCAGGAGGGCGGCCTCACCCGAATGGATTAATAAAGGAGCGCGAGACCGCTCGGGGTCTCGGCTCATACATGCCAACTGTTGTGTGTGTATCTACATTGCCGCAGCCTGAACCGAAGGCCTAGCCTCAATATCAGCGCGAGTTCAGCCAGGCCAGAACTCCACATCTGTGTCCGCCCGATCCTTACCATAGGCCTACACACACGTGGCAGCACACCTTCAACGGCCAAAATTACAGTCTTGCTGTCAGTCCTGCGGACATGCGCAGACAGGCATGACAATGGTGTGCTGTAGGAGTGCAAGTGATGCAACCGCGCAGCACACACAAGTAAATAGGCTCGGTGGGAGGAGCAGCTGTGAGGCTACGTAATACACATTGTCCTACCACATTTGCCAGCAGCAATACATGCCTCACATGAATCCCAAGGTTGCACAAATCACACACCACGAAACTTGTATGTCTGCCAACACAGCATGCAGAACCACCAGTTGACACTGACCTCACTTACCTCTCACAGGTGATCAAGGTTATGCACTCTGCCCGTGGATGATGACACCCCTCCGAGACCCGAACACCCCGGCTCAGAGGCAGTACAATGTGGCCCACAAACGCACCAGGGGCATTGTTGAACGCACGTTTGGCGTGTTGAAATCATGTTTCAGGTGCCTGGACATCACCGGTGGAAGACTCTTGTACAGCCCAGAAATAGTGTGCAAGATGATCACTGCATGTTGTGTATTGCACAACCTATGTGTACGCACCAATGCCCCATGGATCCAAGTCCCAGAAGCACCGGACGATGATGAGGAAGATGATGCAGGTGGACCACAACCCACTGCAGCAGCAGCAGGAATAGCCCGAAGGAACACAATCATCAACAATTTCTTCGCCTGAGCACGTCACATTGTGACTGTCCACAGCAATCATGGCACAGTACAAGATGACCACATGACCAGCATGTGCAAATAAAATCTTAGCAACACACATTCCCCGGGTGCATGTCAGTCCTCTGCATTAGCACATTACACTGACGGGTGTAAGTGCAACATTGAGTGCTTACATTCGCATATGTTGCAAGAAGAGATGGTGTGTAGGTCCTCTTCATCATCGGTGATGAGGAGTACGGTCTGCTCTGCTGGAGGTGATGATTCTCCCTCTGCAATGTGTGGGGGAGATGCAGTTTGACATTGTGTTCACATGTATGTTGACGCATTTGCCAGGTTTACAAACAGACTGCATGTCAATGTACATTGTGACTGTTTGTGTGGCGATGCCTATTTAATGCTGGACAGTTGACATTTCGCCACCATCACGGATGTGAGGTTGTATTTGTCCATTATCATCTCACAGTTTCCTGCTATGCCAAATGCGAATGGCCATTTTCTACACACAAGTGGCAGCAGTTGTGTCCTCTGTTCTGTTGTGAAAGTGTTGCAGTTTGGTCCACTTTGTTGTAAATGTTGAGGTGCTCTAAGTGTTATGTGTGTGTGCTGCATTGTGTGTGATTTGCCCCTTCAGCTCTGATTTGGCTGGCCTTTATCCCTTTCAGGCGGTGTGCCTTTCACTTCTGTGCTTATACAGTGCTGAGCTGTTGCAGACTTGGGTAAATTGGGCTCTTGGTCGGAGTTGTGACTCTTGGGCATGGTTTGTCCACAGATGTTTTGTACTTACTTCTGCATGTGTGCCATTGTGCCCATCTCCCCACGTCACCCCAGTCCCTGGTGGTTGCTCACCCTGTTGCTGTTATGTCAGGTCATGTTGAGCAGTGTCCGGTCCTCCGACTCCTGCCACTGTCTCCTCACTGATGACTGTGGACACCATTTCCTCCATCTCATCCAGCTCCTCCTGTGGCGCTGGACTCCCACCCCCAGTCTGCATTGCTGCTTTGCGGTTGTTGGCGAGTTTCAGCTTGGTTTTGCGCTTCACATCATTCCAGCGCCTCTTGACCTCTTCCATTGTCCTCCTCAGCACTCCGACTGCATTCTCCTTGTCCACGATGAACTGCCATATTCAATTTTTTGTTGCCAATGACACAGTGGAGGTGACGGACAGTTGTTGATGGTGTTCTGTCACCTCCGTAATCAGGATCCTGTTTTCCTGTGGACTGTACCGCGTCTTCCTCTTCTTCTTCTCCTTGCCCTTCCCTGACCCCGAGGTCCCAGGCTGGTCCTCCGTGGGGCTTGTGGGGTTCGGGTTGTCCTCTGTGCTTGCTCCGGCTACCTCCATGGTGCTTCGCAGTTGTTTGTGTTTCATTTTTTCCGCTTTTATGGTGATTGTTCCCGCCTTTCTTGTGGGACTGGCGGGCCTGGCGCTGCTTTTCGCTGGATTTTTATCGCAGTTGGGCCCATTGCAGCTTTTTTCGCGTTCGGGTTTCCTTTTTTATCTCCGTCGCGGTAGTTGTATCGCGGACATTTGAGGCGTTCTCTGGAAACTATCGCATGTTACCGCCGTGTTGGGAATACGACGTTGACACGGAGTTATTTTCCTGCGATAGGAGGCGATATGTAAAATTGCGTTAGCCTATTTTGGCGATGTTTATCGCACGTTCTTGAGAATATCCCCCTACGTTTTCAGTGAATGTGAGATGTCATAAACAAACTTTATACTTGTTACTTTTAAGGCAGTCGAGGGTTCCATTTATGGGAGTCTATTTCAAAAAAGAATTTTGAGTTTGAGAAGTACTGCTACAGGAGTACTTTATTAGACACTCTAACATGCCTTTGTCAATCAGCCACAAAACGTACAAGTACCTATTACTAAAAGTACAAAGAGGGTACAGCCCTTTCTATTTTAACTAATTGTATATAAGTGTGTAAATGAGTACCACAGGAATACTACTTACCTACTCGAAAATGCCTCTTTGAATAGACGTGTTTGTTTTAAATATCGAAAATTTCAGGTGGACAGCAGTTGAGATCCCCTCCAATTTCTTTGTGAAAGAGTGAACATTTGAAAAAGTGTAAAATATGCAAACCCTATATGCAGCCTAATGGAAAGGACATTGAAAGCCACGCTGCGGTGCAACCCCTTAACTGTGAAAAAATACCAGTTGCGACTGGAAAAAAAAGAAATAGATAGAAATACCAATAAAATGAACAACAATGCATAGCATTAAATTAAAAAGGAAATTTGTAATTATAAATACTAAACCTAAAACTGTGCCCAATCCCCCAGCCCTCTCTCTGGCAGCCAACTCCTGCTGTTCCCAGCATTGGCCGTGCAGTGCCAAAGTTGGCCACAGAGCCTGACTTTCAGTTCACGACCAGCATCCAACCTACCACGGGCAGCTCTCCCTAATCATAACTCCAGACTGGTTATGTATGGGTTCTCTTATTGCATAAAATGCAGCGGTATAAAAACTCATCGTTCACAGGGAGCTATGGACTACGGAAAATATTTACTAATTCCCAGAAAATATATATTTTATCAACATAATTACGACCCCTAAACCATCCTGCAGAGCTTTAGTATTGTCAGGGCTACTAGGAATATTTGGCATCAAAAATCACATTATGAAGCAAGGGAAGCTAAATGATGTGTCACAGATGCATATTATCTAGCACATATTCTAGTGGTATTATTTTTATCAATTTGATCTAGAAACAACTTTTTTTGCGCCCTCTGCACAATGTGGCAAAGGTGCTAAATCCATATTCATGTAGTGGATGCAGAAGTCAGAATCACTTACATCCACTCGCACTAATCTTTGCTTTCACAACAATTTATTTATGAATGGTAAACAAAACCTCAACATTCCAATTCCAAACAGTGGCCATTGTTAGGTGCACTTGTAAAAAACACATTTTTCAAGCTAACTTCAGATACTTTATAGGTGTTGCTTATTCGTATATATATTTGGTGATGACATAAGCATTGTGTTAGTCCTGTCAGCCTTAGGGAGTCCTTCCCCACAAAATGTTTGCCGACTTAATTACTTAATTCCATTTGTCAGCTGAAATTCTTTTATTGTTGGCCTGAGGATTCTCTGCACTTTACCACTGCTGACCAGTGCTAACTTGCTTGTGATCACTCCCCTAAACATGTCTAATCTGGTTAACACCTGATTAGCATATTTAATTTACCATATATAAGTCCCTTATAGAGTGTTGTACCATATACCTAGGGCCTGTAAATTAAATGCTACTAGTGGGCCTGCAGCACATATTGTGCCACCCACTTGAGTAGCCCTTTCAAACGTGTCCCTGGTCTGCCATTGCAGCCTGATGGAAATTTTAAACTGCAAATTCGACTCTGCAACATAACCCCCTTGCCAAGAAATGTTTATATTTTTGGACAATGTTGCCGGCACGCGTGACAGCAGCCACTTGCTTCTGCTAGATTGAATGAGTGGATCTTTTCATGATTACAAACCAGTTGAAGTTGTGATCTGTATTCAATGTGCACCTATTTATATCAGTAATGTAGCTTATAAAAATAGTATTAGGCCGATTTGTGCCACCAACATTTGTCTCTCTTTTTGGGTCATCCTGAAACTCTTCTAATATATATGGTCCTGAGGATAGTCTCACGTACTATTGTCACAAGAGACCAAAACGTCAACTTCTGCTCCACTTCCTGCATTAACATCTTTAGATTTCCAGATGTATTGATGGACACCGTGGACTGATTCTATATACCAGGAGAATGGACTTTGCACACACTAGTCTATGGTGTTTAAATAAGACCTTGACCTTTTGGATCTATACATGATTAATGTATGTTGAGTTGCATACATTTTATGTACCCTATATCTTTGATTACTACTCGACACAAATAATGCAGAACTATTTATATAAATTTAAGGATGTGTATTCCAGTGTTTCTCGTTTCTGATCAATTCAGACGTTCAATGATTTCTTTTCTTTTTGCCATTAGTTTAACTCTGTTTCTCTTCACTTTGTGATATTGAGCCAAGATTTATTCTTTGATTGAATAACTCTCCAAATAATCCCTTTGCTAGCATAAATACTTCCCACATTGCCTCTAAGTTAAGCCTGACTGATTTTAGTGCCAAGCTACCCAGGGTTAAGCACAGGCTAATTTAGGGACTGTTTGTGGTTCAACCAGCCAGGTATTGTGGCTGTTACATGACCAAGGCTCCCACTCCAGTCAACCAACAGCCCAATATCTCACACAGTGCATTTTCTTCATATTAAATTCCAGCCTTAACTTGGTCCTTAGGGCACCCAGGTTCTGCCTTTTGAGCTAACGAAGTAAGAATGTTATGTATGGACCCTGACAACTATCAATAATGATAAGGCTCTGACACTGGTACTAAGTGATTGTGAAAACTCTCATAAGAATAAAAACAAGAAAAGCACTTTGAAGCTGATTAATTAAGCAAACGCATGCATAGGACAGCAGGCACGTGTGTGTGTTTTGCGTTTATTGCCATTTTTCTCCTAATTCTAAATGCCCTGTAGCATATTAAAGGGAAAGCAATGTATATTTCCCGGCCGATGCCCCTTGGCCCAAACCAAAAGACACAAGAGTGTCTACAAAGTGGACCATTGACATGTGTAAGGCTAGGGGGAATGTGTATCTGATGTCACTTTGTATTGCTTATTTACTACACGTCTGCCATGTGGAAACCTAAGTTCCCTTACACCCCATGATAAAAGAGGCATTCAGGCCACATTTCTACATTCATTGCTCACTTACATCTTTTGTAGCTATACACACATTTAGGAGTACATTGAGCACATGAAAAAGCATTTGAAAAGTTGAAAATACTCATAATTAATAGTCACTGCATATTCAATGCTTCTGTCCATGCTGCTCCATTTGGAACAATCATTTCGATGCCATAAACCCACACCTAATGCAGAAAATGTGGTCAACATCATTATTTTGCTCTGAAGTAAGCACCTTCAAATTGCTTGGAAATTCACAGAGCCAGATTCTGTGAATCTCGATGTGCAATTCACAGGCACACATGAACTGTTTTCCCCACCTAAGTTTTACAAGGGTAGAAAAACATTTTATGAATCTGCCCACAGATGTCATTTGAGGGTCACGAGGGGGTCCTGGGGTCAGAATGTGTGAGAATGAGGGAGGGCATCATTGAGTGTGAGTGAGAAAGTATGAGTGAGAAAGAGTAAGAATGGGTGAGAGGGGGTGACAGTAAATGAGCAAGGGAGAGCATGGATGAGTCTAAGGGCCTCATTATGACTTTGGCGGTGTGGGAGCAGGGCCGCCACACTGCCGCCCCACACCCACACTACCAAAGCCAAAACAGACCACCCGCCAAATTCTGACTTTTTAAGTCACTAGCTGGCAGTTCTTTGGTGTTCCTATGGTGGTGTCTTTGAAATAGGCACCGCATTGGGTACGTCAAAGCATGTTCCTGCACGGACCAAAATGCACAATGTTGTGCATTCCGTTCCATGCAGGAACATGGGGTTTCATGCAGACAGGGGGGCACACCATGTGCCCTCCTTCATGTACTCCATTGTGGAGAGGCACAAGAGGGCCCTGTAGGGCCACCTTTGTTTCACACTGCCATGGAAAGTGTGTTTGTGAGTAAACTCTTAATATGCTTTGTGGGGCGCCAGCGGCACCGCCAGCATATTAGGGGCCTCAGACTGCTGCGCCACTGCCAGGGATTGCAAATCCCTGGCGGCAGCTGTGGTCCCGTGGCGGTCCAACTGACACAGTCCTAATGCAGCGGGCGGGCCGCCAGTCTGGCGGTCCACGGACTGCCACCATGGGTTCGGCGGTCCATTGGACGGCAGAACTTGTAATAAGGTCTTATGTGATTGAAGGTAAGTGAACATGAGTGAGAATGTGGTGTTATGCTTGCAAGTCTGCCATTGGCCATGGCATACTTAAGATAATTCTTGCCTTGCAGAGGCACCCATAGCAAAAATTGGTGTTGGTGAACTGGAGGCAATCCTTAGCATGACAGGCATCTGTGACAAAATACTGGCACTGGCATACTGGAAGTAATTATTGGCAAAAGTGGCACCCATTGTAAAAATGTTGTACTGGCATACTAAAGGTATTTCTTCACATGTGGGACACCCACGTAAACATGCAGGGGTTTGCATACTTGAGAAAATTGTTGGCATTGTGGGCACCCTTGACAAAATGTTGGTGCAAACATATTAGTAGTCATTATTAGCATAAGGTTGTTCTACCGTGGCATATCGGAGGAGGGAAAGATAACAAAATACTGGCCCTGACATACTAGAGTTATTTTCTCAAATAGGGCTCACCCATGATATATGGACAGAATTAATGGCAACATTCTGTCACTTGTGTGTTGTATGTAACTTTTGGCATAATGTGGCATCTATGAAAAATGCTAGTCCTGGCACAATGGAGATCAAGTTTGACATATAATGCACCAATAGCACATTTAAACAAAAATGAGGTGAACTCCTAGGAAGTGTCAGGTTTCATTGGCTTGGTACACCATGAAGTGCCTTGAATATTTTACAAGTGCCCTTTCTGAGTCCATGGCTTTTTTGCAAATCTAAAAATTGTGCTTTAAAATGTACTGTTTGGCCAACATTTTTAAAAATGTTCTCTGGGAAGACCCCCCCCCATTTCCTCTTATTACAGCTCTAGTTCACTAGTTTAGCTTGTCCACTACAATTTAGGAAACTGAAAAGTATGATACCCCACCTCTTTTAAAGATCATTTGAGCACCCTAATATCAGTGGTATCTAAAATAGAGATTTGTGTTGTCATATTAACTATGTGGTTATTATATAACTTTAGCAATGTCAATTATTGCGAAGTCATCCATGGTAAGGTCATGCGAAATCACTCGTAGGAAGAGTCAGAATCAAAGGTCATATGATATTACTTCCTGTGTCACCATTAAGGTCAAAGGGTATGTGAGGTTACTTCTGCTACCCTGCCATTTTGGTGAATCGACACCCATGAATCATACCCACATAAAGCATTTGACCTTGCCATGCTTGTTTTACAATGCTAATCTATAAGCAAATCATGCATCATGAGAGCCAATCTACTGCCTAGAAATGCATATTAGTGTACAAAGGTCTCTGGTTTAGCTGAGAAGAACTAAAGCCGATGAAGGAATCTAGAATAAATCCTTGTAATTTTTTGATGCTGAGTGTAACAGCAAAAAATCCAAAAACAATGTGTTATACATTCAGAGTAAAACATTCAGATTAAAGGTATTGATTGATTTTTGCTGATGATTCATAAAATATGATATAGCAAAAAAACTGTAATCCATCTTTTTGATAGCTTTGCCACACTAATACAACTAGAAATTATGTAGGAAGTGAATACATTATTGAAATGCTATTTCTAAAGCACAAACAGTTGCTGCTACTGAAGGGTCGCAGTGCTCAACTATTAGGAATAGTCTTAACGTCACCTAGACCTGCCTAAACAGGAGTAACTTCATATCTTACTTTAACCAGAATTCAGACTCTGACTGCCTGGGCTCACTGGGCAGAGTGTTTGAAATTTTGCAGCCAGATATGAGAAACATTCCCTCCTCATCTAGCCAGATTTATTTTGAGGGTGACAAGAAAAAGAGGTCCCTTTTTAAGAATGACTCTGAAAGTGATCAACAGGGCCTTAAACGTGACACTTTTGTTGACAGGTGTCAATGATACTGTTTTAGCCCAAATCTAATTGATTGTCTCCTTAGGATACCCAGAAGGACGCAGGCAGCTCTATTTTGTACCACCTGGAGTTTGCATAATTGTTTCACAGGAAGGCCCAAAATAAGGGCATGCGAGTAATTAAGTCTGAAAGTCACTTGAGACTGAACAATTAACTTACTAGTATGAACCTTTAAACAGTTTAAGGTCTTTTGCAACCACTTGAGAAGGCCAAAACACCATCCGTTAATATCCTGGATATTTAAAAGAGCACTCTATGTCCACATTTACCCCAAGATCTCTGACCCATGAGGCAGGCATTGGGTATCACCTAGGACTGGCGGTCAGATGCATCTGAGATCAAATGGAGAGGGATTGCCAAAGACCAAGACTTCTGCTTTATATGACAAGAGCTTGAGACAGCTCAGACGCTTCTAATTAGCTACTGCGGCCAGGCACCTCTGAAAGCATTCCACCAATTTGGTATCAGTTTGCTGGAAAGATAATGATAACTGGGTAACATTGGAGTAAGATAATATGTTGATACATTAAATATACATGGCTCAACCATCTCCACCACTGGAGCTATGTGGATACTAAATTATGTGGGGCTAAGCACAGGGACCTGAGGGACACTGTGTCTTAAATCATTGAAGCTTAAAGTAAAAGGAGGAAGGTGTACTGCCTGTACCCTATCTCAGAGTAAGGATTTTGCCTTTTACCCCGACAGTCTTAAAGCATTCTAATAGAATGCTATGGGGCACGGTGTGAAATGCCACAAGAGGTCTAAAAGAATGATAACAGCTTTGTCACCATCATACAGGCTAATTCAGATACATCTAAAAGTGCCACCTGAGTTCCGTGACACAGGCGAAAGCCCAACTGAGTTTCATGAATAATATTTTTGGCTTCTAAAAACTGAATAGTCTATTAATTTACAACAGGGAACAGGGGCAAATAGTAGTTATTGATTGATTAACTGGTTGATATAGTTATTTATATATGGGACTGCTAAGTATGGTTTCTTAAACATGGAAGTGCTATAGAATTTGTCTAGTTCTGAAACTACAGGATTTGCTTACCTAATGGGGATAGAAAGGATATCTGGATTTTTACAGTTAATTTACTTCAGTAAATTATGCACAGCACAGCCTACTGTATAGAAAACATCTTCAGAAAAAGAGACACAAATTTTGGGTTACTGGAAACACTGGCAATTTAATGATTACTTAATATGTTTTAAATATTTAAGCTTTCTTTCAGCGCATTGAAAGCATGATGTGCACAAGAAGTTACTTCCCAGTGTGATGATATTAAAAGTAAAAATACATCTAATGACCTCAACCTCTACAAACTACGAACAAATTAACATTTAATATGAAACGTATGTTTTTATTTTTCAGAAACAGAAAAAAACACCTGTTCCACATTAGAAATACCCTAATGGAAAAGCTGCAAAACAGTGTGAAACATCTAAACATCCAGGGCCAGATGTACGACCCTATTTTGCATGCGCAGACGGGTTTGCGACCCGTTTGCGTATGCAAAATCTAATAGGGCCATGTACAATCCCTATTTAGCGAGTCACAATTTTTTTGCGACTCGCTAAAGAGGAATTGCCAGTTGCTACTAGGAAGGGGCGTTCCAAGGGTGTCCCTTCCTAATAGCGAGTCAGAGGCCTATGTAAGAATGTTTTGCGACTGCAATTGCGGTCGCAAAACACTCGCAATTTACCGCCCTCTTCTAGAGGGTGGTAAAGCACTCGCAAATGGGAAGGGGCCCCCAGGGGACCCCTTCCCCTTTGCGAATGCAGGGGAAAATATTATTTAGGGCAGGCAGTGATTCCAGGAACCACTACCTGCCCTCAAAAAGTGAAACGAAAAGGTTTCATTTTTCTTTTTTAAAATGCATCCCATGTTCCTTTAAGGAAAATGGGCTGCATTTAAAAAAAAAATCTGCTTTATTTAAAAGCAGTCCCAGACATGGAGGGAGATCTGCTGAGCCCAGCAGGCCACCATACCTGGGAAAGCCAGCCATTCCTAATGGGGTCGCAAATTGCAAGTTCCTCATTAATATGCATGAGGCATGTTTTTGCGACCCCATTAGGAATCACTAACAGTGTCTCAGACACTGTTGTACATGGCATTTAGCGACTCGCAAATTGCGACTCGCAATTGGGCGAAATTTGCAAGTCACTAAATGACATGGTCGTACATCTGGCCCCCAGTCTCTAGGATTTCTTACTGGTATGAGATATAACGGCAGCAGAATGAGATAATTTTCAAATGGATTAGCAGAAACAAATATTTCCCTAAATCCAAGACGATAATTTGATTACTGGAGAAAGTGTTCTTCCATCTCAACTCTTTCAGCTAACAGTGCAATTAACATAATACCAACCAGCACTTTTCCAGGAAGTAAATAGAATTTTCACTGGATTAGCACCCATCTGCCTAAATTAAGTCAAGGTGTTCTTATACATTTTCAATTCAGTTGTGTTAATCAGTTGTCATTAATGCTTTTCACTTATATAGTCTGTTTTGTTTCGGGAGCATTGTTCCTTTTGGAAATTATGGCATTTTTTTTGCCATGAGGGTCTTCAGATTTAGTGGAATAGGAGTTACAGGATTCCGCCAGCAGTCCTAATTTAGATCAAGTAGGTCATGTAAAATGTACACAACCAAGTATTGCATTTTAAATTCTCTTATAGGAGGAACTCCTCCATTTAAAAAAAAATTATTAGTCATATTTCTTGTCTACAGATCCTTAGTCTCAATGTGATCCAGGAAATGAGACTAGGGATATTATATATAAGAGGACACTAATGGAACTCACAAGCTCCAACCAACATACCAAATCTTCTTTTTTTTTAAATAGTACATTTAATAATGTATTAACAAGGTCAAAAAATTATTTAAAAACACAATGTTAGAATGACTGATATAATAGAAATATATATATATATATTTTTTTAAATGTAAGTATCACCAAGCAAAATATATACAATAAAAATAAAACTCAATCAATCACATAAAATAATTACAGCGTATAATCTAAACAATTCCACATTAGAATCACATAAACTCGACATAAACAATATATTACCACATTTCCCACTCCAAATAAATTAAAGAAATAAAACTTACTGTTCTGTATTTGCACATCTTTCTCTGTCTCCACATAATACAAATTAGTAATCCACCAAAAATTAGATAAATGAATTCAAAAATCCCCCACAAAAATATAACAAATCCAGTTGAAATCCCTCAAAGCAATCCAAAGAATATAGTTTCCATTAAAATTGTAATTGTACAATAATCAAAAATAGGATTAGGACCCTTCTAACTCCTCTCTGTAAATTTCAACATGAGTATATGTTTACCCGTGGGAGTTTTCCTGGAAATATTTGGGCTGAAATCTACTGCAAGGAGGAATCCTATGGAAGTAATTGTGAAACTTTTGAAAAGAGTGATTTATCAATAGCCATTAAACAGAAATGTAAAAAATGAAAACTCAATTTGTGTGAAAAATGCTTGCAAACAATACAAATGTTAATTACTAAAAGTTGTGTTAGTGCTTGCATGATGTCTTGCAATTGAGGCCCTCATCATGAGTGACCTTTTAATTTTGATCGGGCCTGGGACAACGTATATCTCTTTATTTTCACACAGACATCCTGGCTGCTAAAAACAGCAAAAATCTCATTCCTAAAGAACAGAGAATAATGAAGAATTACTAGGAGAATCAGACCCAGAATTACGTCAGTAATTCCTGATTTCTTTGTGGACTTGGAATGTTCTAGATCTTCCCCCCACCTCCTCTTAACCTGTACTCCCAGTATCAGTAACTCAAGGGGTGAGGTAAATCCATCCCTTTTAATATTGGGCCATTTGTATGAGGACTAAGGGCCTAATTACATGTTTGATGGTCCATAGGACCTCCAAACTCGCGGTGGAGGTTTGGTGGTCAGGGACCGCCGCACCAACCAGTGGTCCACCTCTGTATTACAACTATGGCGGTCGTACCACCATAGGACCGCTGCAACAGCCAGTGATAGGCGATCCCTGGTGGTGGCGTGGTGGTCTGAGGGCAGCAATATGCTGGTGGTTCCACTGTGGCACCGCCAAGCATATTACGAGTTTCCTCCCCACCACAGATTTCATGGCAGGAAGCCCACCATGAAACCTGTGGTGGTGAGGAAACTAAGGGGGCCCTACAGGGCCCTCTGTTCCCTCATTGCCTAAGGATGCATGCATAGGGGCACATGGTGTGCCCCACAGTCTGCATAAACCCCCTTTCCTGCACAGTCCATGTTGTGCAGGAACAGGCTTTGGCCTTCCCATTGTGGTGCCTTTTTAATAGGCACCACTATAGGAACACCAAAGGGCCACCTGTCAGACCACGAGAAATCTCGTATTCTATGCGGGTGGCCTGCAGTGAGGTTTAGATGTGTGGGAGCGGGCCGGTGGCGTGTAGCTCCACTCCTATACCACCAAACTCATAATCAGGCCCTTACTACAGTGCATGTAAGTCTTTAAAAAGTCTAGGTAAATGAAATTGTGTTTTGCTTTGCTTGCACTGTGCCTCGTGAGTGGCAGATCACAGACATAATTTCGATCCATAAAATATCAAAACACAAAAATATCGAAATTAAATATCAACAACAAAAATATCAACTCTGCATACTTAACTATAAGAAACACAAATATCGAGAAAACAAACATCGCTGTTAGAAATATTGATTTTTACATAATTCGAGACAAAAATATCAGAAACAAAAATATTAATACCTTTAAATAAACATTTAATATGGCAAAAATATTGATTGACACAATAACGACTAAAATAATATCACCAAAATAATTTAAGACCTTATTACAAGTTTGGCAGTCGTCCTGTCGGCCCGCCACTGATGCCAACAGGAGGGCAGCCAAGTCGGTTAAGTATTCTCCTGCCAGATTTGAACTGTAATCCATGGCGGGCAGGGAGGTGGGGCTGCAGCGGTCTCACGGCAGCAGCTGTATAGGGCTCATAGGTGAGCCTTAACTGCAGATGACACTGTGACAGCACCTGCAGCACGTTACTGCATGGTGTGGCATGCATGCCACACCATGCAGGAACTGAGGTGCAATTCCAGAGGGGGCACAATATGTGCCTCCCGCATGCACCTCCAAGCCAAGGAGCATCAAGGGGCCCAGTTAGGGTCCCCTTAGTTGCCTCTCCACCACCCTTTTCATAGCAGGCTCACCGCCTTGAAAGGGGTGGTGGACAGGCAACTCATAATATGCCCGGCAGTGCTGCTGTGGCACCGTCAGCATATTGCTGCCCCCTTCCGCTGCACAACCGCCATGGGATCCCGGATCCCTGGCGGACATGGCGGTCCTGTGGCAGTCCGACTGACACACTCTGAATACTGTGGGTGGACCCGCAGTGGTGGTGATGTCGGACTGCCACCGCGAGTATGGCAGTCTTGTGCAGCACCGTACTTGTAACAAAGCCCTAAATAATAATTAATGAAAAGATTAAAAAAAACACTTTCACATGAAACAATTACTTTAAATAAACCCAAAACATGTTATACACATATTTAAATTAAATAAATATGTATTACATCAACAAAATATTTACCATTCACCACAAACAATTATAAATTATATATCTAAAATATACAATAAAATCCCTTGAAAAATGTTCATTACATACAAACATTCAAACACCAACCTAAAATTACAATATATATATATATATATGTGAACAAGGACACTGTGTTGTCCGAAACGCGTCATAAGGCTTTGAACAATAAAAGTCCTAAATTGCCACAAAACTCTGGAGTCCGTGACTCTCTCTTCGCCGACGGGGAAGTGGGGAGAGTCGATTACCTGTTCGAATATATATATATATATATATATATATTTATATATATATATATATATATATATATATTCACTGAAAAAACCATAGGTTTCAGGGACGTTATAGTTACAAATTAGCATTTAAAAAACCTTTGAAATTCACTGAAAAAACCATAGGTTTTAGGGACAGTTATAGTTAGTTGGACATTGCACTCGTACAAAACCCGTGAAATTCCCCCGTTATAGTTAGTTCAGCTAACTATAACTCGCGCCCCGCAATGCACTGCTGATGACGTCACATATTACATCACTCATGACATGGTCAGTGACATCACTGATGACATCACTGATGACATCTCAAATGACATCACTGATGACATCATCCAGTGACTGTGTGTTTCTGTAAAGTTTAAATATTTTTTATATATATAGGGAAAGGCGTATTGAAGAATGAGTGGGTGTATAAGTGTCTGTATGGATGATTTAGTAGGTGCGTGACTAATTCTATAAGTGAGTGATTAAACGTATCTTACTGAATGCATGGGTTAGTGACTAAACTGGGTGAATGTCTGTATCTGTCTGTTGCTGTGTAAGTGGCTGCATGGGTTTGTGAATAGCTACATGAGTGTCTATAAGAGTTATTGATTTGTTGTCTGAGTATCTGTATGGGTGCCTGAGTGTTTGTGTGGATGGGATGTGTGCGAATGTGCATAGATGTGTGAGTGGGTGATTCACTGGGTGGATGGTTTCAAGAGTGCATCTGTGATAGACTGTATGGGTGGGTAAGTGTGTGTAAGAGTGTGTTAGTGAGTGAATGTATGTCCCAGTGGTACATGTGTGAGTAACTACATATGTGAAAGGCAGTATATATGTGTGTTGGAGTATATAAATAGCTATAAGCGAGAGTGAGTGATTGTGATAGTGGCTGTATGGATGAGTGTGTGCTTGTATCAGTGATTGTATAAGAGCGTAACAATGTGCTAGTATTTGTATGATTAAGTGAGCTGGTGTGTGTATAACTGTATAGGTGAGTAAATGGCAGTGTGTTTAATTATTTGCATGACTGACTAGGTGTGTGAGTACCTCTATGGATGAGTGGCGGTGTTTGAGTGTCTATATAGGAGTAAGAGTGCATATGATAGTCCTGTATTGAGTGACCATAAGTATGAGTGACTGTACGGGTGAGTGAGTGGATGTGTGTGTGTAGACCTAAGAATCAGTGAGTGGGTATGTAGTTATTGGTGTTGGAGTGTCTATGGTTTTGCGAATGGCAGTCTGTAATTTAGATTGGGTGTATCAAAGGTTATATTAGGGTGTGAAGAGCTGCATCAGATTATCACGTGGATGATGTCATCAGTGATGTCATTTGAGATGTCATCAGTGATGTCATCAGTGATGTCACTGACCATGTCATGAGTGATGTAATATGTGACGTCATCAGCAGTGCATTGCGGGGCGCGAGTTATAGTTAGCTGAACTAACTATAACGGGGGAATTTCACGGGTTTTGTACGAGTGCAATGTCCAACTAACTATAACTGTCCCTAAAACCTATGGTTTTTTCAGTGAATTTCAAAGGTTTTTTAAATGCTAATTTGTAACTATAACGTCCCTGAAACCTATGGTTTTTTCAGTGAATTTCAAAGGTTTTTTAAATGCTAATTTGTAACTATAACATGTCTGAAACCTACGGTTTTTTCAGTGAATTTCAAAGGTTTTGTAAATGACAATTTTTAAATGTATTAATTGTTATATACATTTTTTTCATACTGATTTCCAAATTTTTTAGAAACAATTTTTTTTAAATATTTTCTTTTTTAAATTACATTGTAATTACATTATACATTACATTACAAAAAATACTTTCTCAGAATGAATTACTTTAGTTTAAATACTTTGCACATAGGCAATAGACTTTTAAGTACAGTAGTTACAGTTGTTGCAATGGGCAACACATTTTCAAACACAATGCAACATTCAGCTCAATGTGAATTTCTAGTTAAATGCAATTAGTTACTTTATGGATTACTTTTCTAACCACAGGACTGGATCCTAGATTCAGTCCTGGGACATCTCCTGTAAACAGTTGAGTAAAAGCGTTTTGGTTACAGTCGTGATTTTTAAGGAATATTATTGTACTTTAAAAGTTGACACTTAGAAACTTTTTCTCATAGAATGACCAATGTTATCCTATGGAAGGAAATTCACTTAGGAGGTAAAAACTGTTATCGTTACTTTTTGTTACTCAGTGTTGGATCCTGGATCCAGCACTGGTGCATCTCCTGTAAACAGTTGAAAGAATGCGTTTAAGTCATACAGGCGATTTTTAAGGAATATTTGTAGTTTGTGAAAATCGACACTTTGAAACTTTTCTGCTGAAAACCAGACAAAGGATTCCTATGGAAGAAAATATAAGTTACTGGTAAGTACGGTTAAAATTACTTTTCAGGGTCAGTGCTGGGCTAAAAGATGCAGCACTGGGTTCTCTCCTGATAACAGGTGAGTAAATTGGAATTCGTACTTTGGTTGATTTTAGAGGAATATTATAAAGTTCCAAAACTCCACACTTAGAAGAATTTCCAAGTGAAACCAGTCAATGTTAGCCTATGAAGGAAATTCAAGTTACCGGTAAGTACGGTTCAAATTAATTTTGAGGATCAGTACTGGGCTGAAAGATGCAGCACTGAGGTCTCTCCTGATAACAGGTGAGTAAATCAGAATTCGGATTTCGGCTGATTTTAGAGGAATATTTTAAAGTTCCAAAAATCAACACTTAGAATCTTTTTCAGCAAAAAGCAGGCAATGATATCCTATGGAAGGAAATTCAAGTTACCGGTAAGTACGGTTAAAATTACTTTTGAGGATCAGTACTGGGCTGAAACATGCAGCACTGAGGTCTCTCCTGATAACAGGTGAGTAAATCGGAATTCGTATTTCGGCTGATTTTAGAGGAATATTTTAAAGTTCCAAAACTCCACACTTAGAAGAATTTCCAAGTGAAACCAGTCAATGTTAGCCTATGGAAGGAAATTCAAGTTACTGGTAAGTACGGTTAAAATTACTTTTCAGGACCAGTACTGGGCTGAAAGATGCAGCACTGAGGTCTCTCCTGATAACAGGTGAGTAAATCAGAATTCGGATTTCGGCTGATTTTAGAGGAATATTTGTATGTTTCAAAAATCAAAACTTAGAAGAATTTCCAAGTGAAACCAGTCAATGTTAGCCTATGAAGGAAATTCAAGTTACCGGTAAGTACGGTTAAAATTACTTTTCAGGATCAGTACTGGGCTGAAAGATGCAGCACTGAGGTCTCTCCTGATAACAGGTGAGTAAATCGGAATTCGTATTTCGGCTGATTTTAGAGGAATATTTTAAAGTTCCAAAACTCCACACTTAGAAGAATTTCCAAGTGAAACCAGTCAATGTTAGCCTATGAAGGAAATTCAAGTTACCGGTAAGTACGGTTAAAATTACTTTTCAGGACCAGTACTGGGCTGAAAGATGCATCACTGAGGTCTCTCCTGATAACAGGTGAGTAAATCGGAATTCGTATTTCGGCTGATTTTACAGGAATATTTTAAAGTTCCAAAACTCCACACTTAGAAGAATTTCCAATTGAAACCAGTCAATGTTAGCCTATGGAAGGAAATTCAAGTTACTGGTAAGTACGGTTAAAATTACTTTTCAGGACCAGTACTGGGCTGAAAGATACAGCACTGAGGTCTCTCCTTATAACAGGTGAGTAAATCGGAATTCGTATTTCGGCTGATTTTAGAGGAATATTTGCACAATGGTGAAGGGAGGGGGCGGGGCCTGAGGTGACATCTGTGCAAACGCGCCCCGTGGCGCGTTTTAAGTTGGGGGATTAAGTCCCCTTGAATCCTGAGGGTCCCTAGGGGCAAACTAGCCCACCAGGAACCTCCAATATGCGCCAGGGGGCTGCGTTGCAGAGACGTGTAGAGAGGCCACGCCCCTTTTTACACCTCTCTGCAACGCAGCTCTGTGGCGCTTTCTGGATGTACCTGTTGGGCTAGTTGGCCCCCAGGGACCCTCAGGATTGAAGGGGATTTAATTCCCCATCTTAAAACGCGCCACGGGGCATGTTTGCACACATGTCACCTGAAGCCCCGCCCCCTCCCTTCACCACTGTGCAAACGCGCCCCGTAGCGCGTTTTAAGTTGGGGGATTAAGTCCCCTTGAATCCTGAGGGTCCCCGGAGTCCAACTAGCCCACCATATACCTCCAAAAGCGCCACAGAGCTGCGTTGCAGAGAGGTGTAAAAGGGTGTGGCCTCTCTACACGTCTCTGCAAGGCAGCTCCCTGGCGCATACTGGAGGTTCCTGGTGGGCTAGTTGGCCCCCAGGGACCCCCAGTATTCAAGGGGAATTTGTCCCCCTCTGCAAACGCGCCAGGGGCGCGTTTGCAGAGTGGTGAAGGAAGGGGGCGGGGCCTGCGGGCCCGATCGTTTTTTTTTTTTTTTTTTGTCCCCTGAAGGGGGGCTGTGTGGCCCCCCCTTCCTTTTTTCTCTTTTTGGGCCCTGGGGACCCCATCCCCCAGGGCCTTACCCCTTTTTTTAATTTTTCACAAAAAAAAAAACGGGAAGGGGGCCGCGTGGCCCCCCTTCCCTGGGCCTGTATTGGCCCCGGGGACCCCATCCCCCGGGGCATGGCCTCTATATTTATTATTTTGAGGGGGGCAGCGTGGCCCCCCTCCTCTGGCCATTTTAAGGCCCCGGGGACCCCATCCCCCGGGGCCGGCCTTTCCATTTAAAAAAAAAAAAAATGTTTTTCTCTTTTTTGGGGAGGGGGGCCGCGTGGCCCCTCTCCCGGGCCACTACTTGCCCCGGGGACCCCATCCCCCGGGGCTGACCCTCTCCGTTGGGGACTGTGGGGGGGTCCCCAATCCCCCCACAGTCCCGCCGGCTCCCCACGTCCCTTGGGAGCCGGCATTGCTATTCCACATGGGGAGCAGCTGAAATGCTGCTCCCCATGTGGAAAGCAATCGCTTTGGATATTGGAAGAGAGAGCAGGTTTCCCTGCTCTCTCTTCCAATATCCAAAGCAGTTTGCTATGGCAGGACGGGAGCCGCGAGGCTCCCGTCCTGCCATAGCAAACTACAGTGTCCCGGGGGTAGGCACCCCGGGACACTGCAGGAGCCGGCCCTGGGGGTGGTGGTCCCCAGGGCCATCAAGGGCTCCAGGAGGGGGCCGCGCGGCCCCCTCCCATTCAGTACACAGCCCCGGGAGGTGGTGGTCCCCGGGGCTCTGGGGGTCCGTAACGGACCCCCATATTAAAATGTTTAGTGCCCCGGGGAGGTGGCGGTCCCGGGCGTGTGGGGGGCTGGAGCCCCCACACTGGTTTTATTTTTAATTAAAAAAAAGCCCCGGGGAGGTGGTGGTCCCCGGGGCTGCGGGAGGGCTCAGAGGCCTCCCGCACCATTTTTCAAAAAAGCCCCGGGGGTGGCGGTCCCCGGGCTTGGGGGCCCTTGAGGCCCCCACACATTAAATTATCCCCCCACCATGCCCCCGGGACTTGGGCCACCCGGGGGCCAGTGCATCGAAGCGCGGAGACCGCGCTTCGATTTCTTCGGCAGGATTCGCGCACCCTGAGCACATCCTGCCGATTTAAAAAATTTTTTTCTTTTTTTTGCCCAGGGGTCCTTGTGGGACCCCCTGAGCAAACCTAGGGGGTCAGGGTGTTTCTACCCTGCCCCCTTTGTGCGCTTTGCGCACTTGTTTCTGTCCCTCGGTTCTACCGAGGGACAAAATGGCTGCCAACATTTCCTGAATCGGAATGTTGACAGCCAGCTGACAGCCAATTAACATGCAGCTCGTGATCGGGATGGTGCGCGCAGGGTGCGCTGAGGGTACGCGGACCCTACTCGGCCATAGATATCACTAACTTTTTACTTTTCATTTTCTCAGCAACTACTGAACGGATTTACACCATTTAACAAAAAGGGTTCTTTCTGAACCAAGAACTACCTCTTTGCCAAATTTGGTGTAATTCCGTTCAGCAGTTCAGGCTGTAGCCGTGTCTAAAGTTTCCTATGGAAAAGTGCATGGGGAAAACGCGTTTTGGGACCCCCTTTTTCTCGGCCCCCGCTTGACGAATCCCCCGAGACTTTCAGGGTAGGAGCGGACCGGAGCGGGCCACAAAGTTTGAAAATTTCGCGAAGATACGTCAACCGGCAAGAGAGTTATTTCAAATAGAATGTCGCGGATTTCCTATGGATAATAGGTTGTAACTATAACTATCTACTGGCGACCGCCAGTAGATAATATATATATATATATATATATATATATATATATATATATATATATATTCACTGAAAAAACCATAGGTTTCAGACATGTTATAGTTAGGAATTAGCATTTAAAAAACCTTAGAAATTCACTGAAAAAAACATAGGTTTCAGGGCTGTTATAGTTAGCTGGACATTTCACTCGTACAAAACCATTGAAATTCCTCTGTTATAGTTAGTTCAGCTAACTATAACTTGCGCCCCGCAATGCACTGCTGATGACGTCACATATTACATCACTCATGACATGGTCAGTGACATCACTGATGACATCACTGATGACATCTCAAATGACATCACTGATGACATCACTGATGACATCATCCATGTGATAATTTGCTGCATCTTCTCACACCCTAATATAACCTTTGATACACCCACTCTAAATTACAGAGTGCCATTCTCAAAACCATAGACACTCCAACACCAATAACTACATACCCACTCACTGATTCTTAGGTCTACACACACATCCACTCACTCACCCGTACAGTCACTCATGCTTATGGTCACTCAGTACAGGACTATCATATGCACTCATACACCTATATAGACACTCACACACCGCCACTCATCCATAGAGGTACTCACACACCTAGTCAGTCATGCAAATAATCAATCACACTGCCATTTACTCACCTATACAGTTATACACACACCAGCTCACTTACTCATACAAATACTAGCACATTCTTACGCTCTTATACAATCACTGATACAAGCACACACTCATCCATACAGCCACTCTCACAATCACACACTCTCACTTATAGCCATTTATATACTCCAACACACACATATACTGCCTTTCACATATGTAGTTACTCACACATGTACCACTGAGATATACATTCACTCACTAACACACCCATACACACACTAACCCACCCATACAGTCCATCACAGATGCACTCTTTAAACCATGCACCCAGTGAATCACCCACTCACACATCTATGCACAGAGTCACACACACCCCACCCACACAAACACTCAGGCACCCATACAAATACTCAGACAACCAATCAATAACCCATATAGACACTCATGTAGCTATTCACAAACCCATGCAGCCGCTTACACACCAACAGACAGACGGATACAGACATTCACACAGTTTAGTCACTAACCCATGCATTCAGTAAGATACGTTTAATCACTCACTTGTAGAGTCAGTCATGCACCTACTAAATCATCCATTCAGACACTTATACACCCACTCATTCTTCAATACGCCTTTCCCTATATATATTAAACATATTTAATCTTTACAGAAACACACAGTCACTGGATGATGTCATCAGTGATGTCATTTGAGATGTCATCAGTGATGTCACTGACCATGTCATGAGTGATGTAATATGTGACGTCATCAGCAGTGCATTGCGGGGGCGCGAGTTATAGTTAGCTGAACTAACTATAACGGAGGAATTTCAATGGTTTTGTACGAGTGAAATGTCCAGCTAACTATAACATGTCTGAAACCTATGTTTTTTTCAGTGAATTTTGAACGTTTTTTAAATGATAATTTTTAAATGTAATAATAGTTATATGTATTTTTTTTATACTGATTTTCTACAGATCTTTAACTGTTTATTTTTACATATTTTATTTTTTAAATTGCATTATATATTTTTAATATAATTGGAAAAAAAATGTTTTTAAAAATATTGTAACTGAAATATTATTTTTTTTTTGTTTTATATATATTTTTTAATAAATGTATATTATTTTTTATTTTTTATTTTTTTTACAATTTTTGTTTGGAGTCGCGCACCCAACGCGTTCACACCAGGGTGCCGCGCTGGGCGGCATGCACCCAACGCGTTCACACCATGGGGACGCGCTGAGCGCCGCGCTGGAGTCGCGACTCCAAATTTTTTCGTAATTTTTTTTTAGCTCCTACCACTAATTTATATTTTCCCCGGGGACCCCATCCCCCGGGGCCTATACATAATGATGGAGACCTTGGGGGGAGCCCCAATGCCCCCACGGTCCCGCCGGCTCCCCGCGTCCTTCGGGAGCCGGCATTGCTTTTCCACATGGGGAGCTGCTAACATGCAGCTCCCCGTGTGGAAAGCAATCTGGTTTGCATTTTGAAAGAGAGAGCAGGTTTCCCTGCTCTTCTTTCAAAATCCAAACTAGTTTGCTATGGCAGGGCGGGAGCCACGAGGCTCCCGCCCTGCCATAGCAAACAGCAGTGTCCCGGGGTGGGCACCCCGACACACTGCAGGAGCCGGCCCTGGGGGTGGCGGTCCCCAGGGCAATCATTGGCTCCAGGAGGGGGCCGCACGGCCCCCTCCCACTTAATGTAAAGCCCCGGGGGGTGGTGGTTCCCGGGGCTTGGGGGGTCCATAATGGACCCCCTATTTTGAATATTTAGTGCCAGGGGAAGGTGGCGGTCCCCGGGGCATGTGGGGGGGCTCGAGCCCCCCACACATGTTAAATTAAATTTTTTTTAAAGCCCCGGGGGTGGCGGTCCCCGGGGCTGCGGGACCTGGCCCACCCGGGGGCTTTAATTAAACGAAGCGCGCTTCCTTTTTTTCATTTTCGCGGCTGGATCTGCGCACCCTACGCGTATCGTGGCGTTAAAAAAATGCTTTTTAGCCCTAGAAGTCCTTCTAGGACCCCTAAGCAGACCTACGGGGTCAGGGTGTTTCAACCCTGCCCCTCTTCTTCTTTACGCCTTCATTTTACTGCCATCTTGTGCCTCGCTTCTACCGAGGCACAAGATGGCTACCAACAGTTCCTGGTTTAGAGTGTTCACAACCAATTACAATGCAGCTCGTGATCGGCAGGGTGCGCGGATCCTAATCTGTAGGGTGCGCGGATCCTCCGCGGCCATAGATATATATGTGTTTTTACTTTTGATTTTCTCAGCAACTACTGAACGGATTTACACCATTTAACAAAAAGGGTTCTTTCTGATCCAAGAACTACCTCTTTGCCAAATTTGGTGTAATTCCGTTCAGCAGTTCGGGCTCTAGCCGTGTCTAAAGATTCGTATGGAAAAGTGCATGGGGAAAACACGTTTTGGAATCACCCCGAAACTTTCAGACTAGGAGCGGACCGGAGCGCTCCACGAGTTTTGAAAATTTCGCGAAGATTCGTCAACCGGCGCCAAAGTTATTGGAAATAGAATGTTGTGAATTTGCTATGGAAAATAGGTCCTAACTATAACTATCTACTGGCGACCGCCAGTAGATAATATATATATCCCAACAAAAAGGGAGCCCCGATGGAAGGAAGCCAGACGGCAGGTAAGTGGTTCAAATCTTTAATGGCAATATCTTGCAAACAGGCAGCAGGGAGAACAAAGGCATATACATACAAATTGAGCCAGACGCGTTTCGGGAACTCAGGTCCCTTCTTCAATGGCTTTTGTTCCTGCAATAACAAGACAGCATTCACGGCACACTTTTAAATTCCAGGATCCTGCCCCAGTGGGCGTGGCAATTCACATTGCATTCTGGTTCCTGTAGTGTCATGAAATAATCTCGAGTGAGTCCGTCATTGTTAAAACATATTAAATGACAAATAATACCCCTGTGGGTCGATGCCAAGTCACACAGTGCTGCCTGCACCGCCTTTCTGCTGTTGCCGTTGAAAAACTGCCTCCCACAGGGCTGACACCAACTTGGCGCCAACACGAGCCTGCTCTCGAGGGGTGGGCCTCCTTCCGCGGCTGGGCTCAGCTGCTAAATATCCCAACAAAAAGGTAGCCCCGATGGAAGCCAGCCGGCAGGTAAGTGGTTCAAATCTTTAATGGAAACATCTTGCTATCGGGGCTACCTTTTTGTTGGGATATTTAGCGGCTGAGCCCAGCCGCGGAAGGAGGAGAAAATATCAAAAGCTTTCTAGTAAAATTACTCTGTGAATTTATCCCAGGTCTAGACCCAGCAGGGTTAGAGAAAGACATACAAAGAGTACATAGGGACCCCTTCAGGAATTCTGGGGTGAGGAAGAACCCAAGGAAGATTCTCATTAACTTTCAATCATATTCCCTGAAGGAGAGGATCCTAGGAGAGGCACTAAAAGCGGGCAGTTATAAAAAAGATGACTGGTCGTTTAGGATCCGCTCTGATATTTCTAGAGCTACGCAAGACCGCCAGTGGGAGCTGGGCAAGTTTATTCAGGACTTAAATCTATGGGCGCAATAGCGCAAATACGCTTCCCCGCATCTTTAAGAGTCATGTGGCAAAATAAGATGCACAACTTTAGAAACCCAGAAGATGTGGAACTCTTTATAAAACAGATTAAAACAAAGTAGTTGATGTAAATCGGAGTTAAATCCAGAGCGGGCAGGGTCTCAAAGGGCGAATGTGTTTCGCCTAAAGAGAGATGGGAGGGTTCTTCAGGGGGGTTTGGGGGGGTTCATGGAATTTTATACACATTTTTCACAGGGGTGTTGGGAGCAGATAGGGAAAAAAAAAGAATTTGTCCAAGTTTGTGGCTTAGCGAGATTAAGGGCAGAGGGAGCTCGCAGGTCTCGCGAATGTGTTAACATACTTATTTTAAATCTTAAAGATGATTAAAATATTATTCTGGAATGTCAACAGGCTGAGGGACAGGAAGAGGAGGAAAAAGATAATGGAATATCTGCGAGTGGTAGATAGCGAGATTATCATTTTGCAAGAGACACACTTGGTAAAGGCGGAATGGGATGAGGTGATAAAGAAATTGAAATGGGTGGAGGTCTCAATATGCACCAATCAAAATTGTGGTGTTAAGGGGTAGCTATTATCTTTAAGAAGGCAGCGAAAGTGGTAATACTGGAAGCATTCTCTGATACTGGGGGAAGATGGGTTGCTGTTAAAGCTAAGATCCAGGGGAAGATATATGTCATTGCTGGGTACTATGGGCCAAATATGGATGACCCCTCTCCTTTAAAATCCCTGTATAATTATCTGTTAGATTTTACGGCTCCCATAATCTTGGCAGGAGACTTTAATATACTTTTAGACCCGGACAAGGATAGGTGGCCAAGTATAAAACCCTCTAGGGAGTCAAACCTGCCTCAAATGAGATCAATACTCAGATGCTGTATGCAGGATCTTGGGTTACAAGATGTGTGGATAGAGAAGGGGGTGGGTCATCAAAAGTATACGTTTAAGAACAGGAGGCATGGCCATGCCTCAAGGATCGATTACTTTTTGGTAGATAAAGGAGAAAGCAGGATGGTTAGTAAGGTGGAACATCTGCCAGCACATTTGTCAGATCATTCTGCAGTCTGTCTGGAACTCAAGGTGGAAATTAGCAACCCCACCCCGAGATGGACTTTAGACAGAACCTTATTATTAGATTCTCAAGTGAGGTCGCAGCTGAAGGATATAACTAAGGAATACTTCCATATTAATGACACGAGCTCTGCACCACAAATGGTCTGGGATGCGTATAAGGCCGTCTTAAGGGGTAGGTTAATTAACATGGCAGCCTTTAAACATAAAAATACCAGGAATAAAATAGGGTCCCTGGAGGCTAGGCTGGCACAACTAGAAGAGCTGGTCAAGAGGCAGTCAGGGGCAAGGGGCTCAGGGATTAAATTTACTGGAGGAAGAAATAAAGGAGAAAAAGGAGGAGTTATCTTGCTTTCTGGAGTAGATAGTTAGAAGGAGGTGGGAGACAAGTAAGTTGGTGCACTACGAATACGGCGAGGGTTGTGGCAAACTTCTGGCCTGGAAATTAAAAACAGAACAGTGCCAAAATAAAATTCCAGCCGTCCGGATGGAGGGCCAAGGTGCGCTCAGGTATGAGGAAAGGGAGATAGAGAAAGCCTTTGCAGAGTTTTTTCAGACACTATACACAGAAGAGGTTAATGTGTCAAAGGACCAAGTGGAGAGGTATCTAGAAGATATGCATATACCCACACTGTCGGAGGAACCAAGGGAATGGTTTAATGCAGAAATAACAACGGAAGAGGTAGCAAGGTCAATAGGAAAGCTGAAAAGGGGGAAGGCAGCTGGCCCAGACTCTCTCCCAAATGAGATTTACTTGTCCCTTAGTGAAGAGATTATACCCTTCTTGATAGGTTTGTTTAATTTGATTTTCCTTGGGGGCGAGGATATTCCAGCATCCTGGGAGGAAGCCACTATCTGCCTATTACATAAAACAGGGAAAGACCCTGAGCTTTCTGAGTCTTATAGACCTATCTCATTATTGAACTCAGATTACAAGATCTTTACTCAGATCTTGGCAACGAGATTAGGGGAGGTCGTAGGAGACTTAATTCATCTGGATCAGAAGGGGTTTATTAGGGGTAGGCAGTTGCATGAGTTAACGCATGAATCATTCGGTGCCATAGATATGGCAATGCAGAATGGGCTCCCTCTGGCTACCATAACCTTTGATGCGGCAAAAGCCTTTGACAGGGTTAGATGGTCTTTCCTGCATAGAGCTACAGAGAAGTGTGGTTTGGGTACAGCTTTTTGTAGGGTTCTGGAAACAATTTATAAGAATCCTTGTGCTAAGTTATTGGTGAACGGGAACCTCACTCAAAAGATAGTTATATCAAGAGGAACAAGGCAGGGATGTCCCCTCTCCCCCCTCCTTTTTAACATATACATTGAGCCTCTTGCAAATAAACTTAGAGCTAGCCAAGGAATTTTCCCTTTTATGTTTCAGGGATGGGAGAAAAGGGTAGCTCTATATGCAGACGACCTGATGGTATTTACGACCAATTTGGTGCTCTCCTTACCAACAATTTTGGAGATTTTGGGTAAATTCGGTGAGGTCTCTGGCTATCAGATTAATTGGCAGAAAACTGAGGTGATGGAGTGGAACTCCCGGAGTAATAATCCCTTGGTAAAAAATTCAATGAGATACCTAGGCATTATGGTCTACAATAATCTCGAAGAGGTACCACGTCTGAATTTCGAGAAGGTAGTGGGCGAGACCAAAAAGCTATTAAGATCTTGGGCAGGACTCCCACTCTCCTTCTTAGGTAGGTCAAACATCTTGAAGATGTCAATATTACCCAAGTTCACCTTCCTATTCGCAGCAATACCCCTAGAATTCAAGAAGCCTTGGTTTGATAAATTACAGGGGATGTTGACCAGCTTTATCTGGGCCTCTAAGGCCCCTAGAATCGCATGGAAGAAGCTTCATTGGGGAAACATCAGGGGGGAATTGCTAGCCCGGATATGTTCCAGTATTGTAAGGCCTTTCAATTTAAGACAATGAGAATTTTAATGCAGGACTACGGGAATTATCCTAGGTATTTACAAGCCATGACAAAGGCAGAGGGGGATGGGTTTCTGTTTAAATTTGGTCACCCGAAATATTTGAAAAAAATTAAACTAAAGATCCTTCACGCAGCTAGTAAGCTATGGTTTCAAATTAGAAGAGCAGCGCGGATTCCGTACTACAGCAGCTACGCTCCAATATGGGCCTCTCCAGGTACCCTGAGTGTTTAAGGGATAAACTCTCAACCTCGCTGGCAGAAGCAGGGGTAACAAGATGGAACCAGCTTCTTGATGGGCGAACTTTGGTGGGCTGGGAACAAATATCAGCTCTGGCTAATGGGAACATCTCCAGATTCAAGTTTTATCAATTGACTAGCTGGTCAAATTCGCTGCCAGAGGGAGAGGTAGGAAATACGGACCTTGAGAGGAAATTCTTGCAGAACTCTAGACAAAAGAAGGAAGTGTCAGAGTGGTATTGGCTGTTCGTTCTAGCCGGAGTGGAGGAGTTTGTTCTTCCCATGGAAATCTGGAGGACAGAATTTTCATCAGGAGACATGCAGACCCTCTGGCAAGTATCAATGTCTATGCTATGGCATGTTGTTAGTGCTGCTCCTCTTAGAAAAAAACATCTGTTTACAATACATAGGGCCTACTGGTCGCCAAAAAAGCTGACAAGGATGAACAGGCAGGTGATCAAATGTTGTCCCAAGTGCGGGGAGGAAGAAGCAGACGATCTCCATATGTTTTTCCACTGTCCCAGCCTTCAGGTATTCTGGCATGATGTAAGTTTGGTCCTCACAACAACTTTGGGCAGAAATCTGGAGGTGAGCATGTCTTTATGTATTTTTGGGGTATTGAATGAGGAGGAGGAGGTAAGGATCAGCTTGGAAAGGAAACAGAAACATCTAATATTTATGTTGATACTGCTAGCCAGGCGTGAGATTTGTATTAAGTGGAAAAATCCACTTCCCCGTCTAAGAATGAATGGTTGGACGCGATACGAAGGGTGCGAAAGATGGATAAGAACAGGGCGAGATTAAAGAAGCTTGACTTTTGGGACACATGGGATCTGGTCTTTTTAGCTTAGTTAACTTTCACGCGTGGTTTTATATACTTAATTTGTGTATGACCGGTCTCAAAAATGTCCAATGATTAAGACATTTCTGCAATAATTCCCGGGTCCATGGAATGGGATTGGAGCTCCAGGCATCCCCCCCCTCAAACCCATAACGGATTGGATTCCAAGGGACGGGAAGTAGGGGTAAGCGTGTTTCGCCGAGCAACAGCCTTACTGGGAAACGCGAAAACCCTCTCATTTTCTTCCTAGTAGATTATTGCACAAATGAGGACAAAAGAAAAAAAAAAAGAAAAGAAAAAAAAAATAAGGCATGCCACCCGTTGAATTGACACGGACTGGTCAACATGAAATGAAATGAAAATCCTACTGTGATTCACTATCAGGTTAATGAAAACAAAAAAGATACTATAAATTTGAGTGTGGGATAAAACAGGGACGCAATCAATTGTTCCCTCTTGACATATATATGAAATGATTATGTGGAAATGTAATTTATTTAACAATTAATTTTAATTGTATAAGAGGATGAAAACAAGCTGAAATCATGTACTTGTTTATAAATTGTACGAACTATTTACACACTCCAAAATGGCGCCTAAACATAATGAATGAATTGTCCTTCTTTAGTTTTGTTAATGATACTATATGTTTGTTTGCTTTGAAGTCGCCCGTCGACACTGACGAAGGCTTATGCTGAAACGCGTCTGTTTCATATTTTGAGTGCACGTTAATAAATCCCGATTTGGATTTACACCAACGCGAGTGCTAGTCCTTACTGTTGTTGAGGCAGTGGAGCAGGAGATATAGATATATATGTATATATATTTATATATACATATATATATATATATTCACTGAAAAAACCATAGGTTTCAGGGACGTTATAGTTAGAAATTAGCATTTAAAAAACCATTGAAATTCACTGAAAAAACCATAGGTTTCAGGCACGTTATAGTTAGTTGGACATTTCACTCGTACAAAACCATAGAAATTCCGCCGTTATAGTTAGTTCAGCTAACTATAACTCGTGCCCCCGCAATGCACTGCTGATGACGTCACATATTACATCATTCATGACATGGTCAGTGACATCACTGATGCCATCACTGATAACATCACTGATGACATCATCCAGTGACTGTGTGTTTCTTTAAAGTTTAAATATGTATTATATATATGCCAAGGTGTATTGAAGAATGAGTGGGTGTATAAGTGTCTGGATGGAGGATTTAGTAGGTGCGTGACTGACTGTTTAAGTGAGTGATTACATGTGTCTTACTGAATGCATGGGTTAGTGACTAAACTGTGTGAATGTCTGTATCAGTCTGTCAGTTGTTGTATAAGCTGCTGCATGGGTTGGTCAGTAGCTACATGAGTGTCTATATGGGTTATCGATTGGGTGCCTGAGTGTGTGTGTGGGTGGGTGGGAGGTGTGTGACTCTGTGCATATATGTTTGAGTGGTTGATTCACTGGGTGTATGGGTTCAAGAGTGCATGTGGAAACAGCTGTATGGGTGGGTGAGTGTGTGTATGGGTGTGTTGGTGAGTGAATGGATGTCTCAGTGGTACATGTCCAAGTAACTACATATGTAAAAGGCAGTGTATGTGAGAGTTGGAGTATATAAATGACTATACGTGAGAGTCAGTGATTGTGAGAGTGGCTGTATGGATGAGTGTGTACTTGTATCAGTGATTGTATAAGAGAGTAAGTATGCGTTTGCTTCTGTTTGAATAAGTGATGTGGTGTGTGAATAACTGTATAGGTCAGTAAATGGAAGTGTGATTGATTCTTTGCATGACTGACTAGGTGTGTGAGTAACTCTGGATGAGTGGTGGTGTGTGAGTGTCTGTATAGGTGTATGAGTGCATATGATAGTGTTGTATTGATGAGTGACTGCATGTATGAGTGATTGTATGGGTGAATGAGTGGATGTGTGTGTAGACCTAGGAATCAGTGAGTGCGTATGTAGTAATTGGTATTGGTGTGTCAATGGTTTCGAAAATGGTAGTCTGTATTTTACAGTGGGTGTATCAAAGGTTATATTAGAGTGTGAGGAGGTGCATCAGATTTTCACGTGGATGATGTCATCAGTGATGTCATTTGAGATGTCATCAGTGATGTCAATGACCATGTCATGAATGATGTAATATGTGACGTCATCAGCAGTGCATTGCGGGGCGCGAGTTATAGTTAGCTGAACTAACTATAACGGCAGAATTTCTATGGTTTTGTACGAGTGAAATGTCCAACTAACTATAACGTCCCTGAAACCTATGGTTTTTTCAGTGAATTTCTAAGGTTTTTTAAATGCTAATTTCTAACTATAACGTGCCTGAAACCTATGGTTTTTTCAGTGAATTTCAAAGGTTTTTTAAATGCTAATTTCTAACTATAACATAGCAGTCGCGTTTGCAGAGTGGTGGAGAAAGGTGAGCGTGACCTTCAAACACCTTTTAGCAATCCCACTGTGTGGGATTTAGCGGAAGTAACAGGAGGGATACTTAGCCCCCAATGTCAACCTTGGGGGCCAACTACCCCTTTTATTACCTCCAGTAAGTCCCACACAGCAGGTTTGCTAACTTGTTATATCAGGCCCCACCCCCTCCCTGCAGCACTCTGCAAGCACGCCCCCTGGCGCGTTCTAAGTTGGGGGATTAAGTCCCCTTAAATCCTAAGGGTCCCTGGAGCCAACTAGGCCACCAGGTACCTCCATTAAGCGACACTGAGCTGCGTTGCAGAGAGGTGTAAAAAGGGGCGTGGCCTCAGACCACCTCTCTGCAACGCAGCTCTGTGGCGCTTACTGGAGGTACATGGTGGGCTACTTGGCCCCTAGGGACACTCAGGATTGAAGAGGACTTCATCCCCCAATTTACAACGTGCCAGGGGGCGCGTTAGCACACTTGTTATGTCAGGCCCTGCCCCCTCCCTGCACCACTGTGCAAACGCGCCGCCTGGCGCATTGTAAGTTGGGGGATTAAATCCCCTTGAATCCTGAGGGTCCCTGGGGGCCAACTAGCCCACCAGGTACCTCCAGTAAGCACCACAGAGCTGCGTTGTAGAGAGGTGTAAAAAGGGGCGTGGCCTCAGACCACCTCTCTGCAACGCAGCTCTGTGGCGCTTACTGGAGGTACCTGGTGGGCTAGTAGGCCCTCAGGGACCCTCAGGATTGAAGGGGAATTAATCCCCCAATTTACAATGGGCCAGGGGGCGCGTTTGCACACTTGCTATGTCAGGCCCCGCCCCCTCCCTGCACCACTGTGCAAACGTGCCCCCTGGCGCATTGTAAATTGGGGGATTAATTCCCCTTGAGTCCTGAGGGTCCCTGGGGGCCAACTAGCCCACCAGGTACCTCCAGTAAGAGCCACAGAGCTGCGTTGCAGAGAGGTGTAAAAAGGGGCATGGCCTCGGAACACCTCTCTGCAACGCAGCTCTGTGGCGCATACTGGAGGTACCTGGTGGGCTAGTTGGCCCCCAGGGACCCTCAGTATTCAAGGGGAATTAATTCCCCAACTTACAACGCGCCAGGGGGCGCGTTTGCTGAGTGCTGCAGGGAGGGGGCGGGGCCTCCGGCGCGATGCCGCATTTTTTTTATTTATTTTTTTACAATGGGGGCTTGCTGTCCCCCTTCTTTTGCATTATTTGGGGCCCTGGGGACCCCATCCCCCAGGGCCTGCTCTTTTTTTTACATTTAAAAAAAAAAAAACGAACGGGGCCGCGCGGCCCCCTCCCGAGGCCAATTTCGGCCCCGGGGACCCCATCCCCTGGGGCATGGCCACATTTTTTTGTTTGTTTGCTTTTTATTTTTTAAGGAGGGGGGCTGCATAGCCCCCCTCCTTAGGCCTCTATTGGCCCCGGGGACCCCATCCCCCGGTGCTGTGCCTCTTTATTTTGAATTTTTTTATAAATTTTAATATTGAAGGGGGGTCACGTGGCCCCCCTCCTGGGCCACTTCTGGCCCCGAGGACCCCATCCCCCGGGGCCAGCCCTTTGTGTTGGGGAACGTGGGGGGAGCCCCAATGCCCCCACGGTCCCGCCGGCTCCCTGCCTCCTGCGGGAGCCGGCATTGCTTTTGAGCAAGGGGAGCTGCTGACATGCAATCCTGCTTTGCTTCATTGTAGCGAGAGCAGGTTTTCCTCTCTCTCTGTCAGTCAGTCAGTATCTCTCTCAGTCAGTCAGTATATCTCTCTGTCAGTCAGTCTCTTTCTCTGTCAGTCAGTCTCTCTCTCAGTCAGTCTCTCTCTTAGTCAGTCTCTCTCTCTGTCAGTCAGTCTCTCTCAGTCAGTCAGTCTCTCTCTCTGTCAGTCAGTCTCTCTCTCTATCAGTCAGTCTCTCTCTGTCAGTCAGTCAGTCTCTCTCTCTCAGTCAGTCTCTCTCAGTCAGTCAGTCTCTCAGTCAGTCAGTGTGTCTCTCTCAGTCAGTCAGTCTCTCTCTCACTCAGTCAGTCTCTCTCAGTCAGTCAGTCTCTCTCAGTCAGTCAGTCTCTCTCAATCAGTCTCTCTCAATCAGTCAGTCTCTCTCTCAGTCAGTCAGTCTCTCTCTCAGTCAGTCAGTCTCTCTCTCTGTCGATCAGTCTCTCTCTCAGATCAGTCAGTCTTTCTCTGTCAGTCAGTCTCTCTCTGTCAGTCAGTCTCTCTCTCTGTCAGTCAGTCTCTCTCTCTGTCAGTCTCAGTCAGTCAGTCTCTCTCTCAGTCAGGCTCTCTCTCTGTCAGTCAGTCTCTCTCTGTCAGTCAATCTCTCTCTCAGTCAGTCAGTCTCTCTCTCTCTCTCTGTCAGTCTCTCTCTCTGTCAGTCAGTCTCTCTCAGTCAGTCAGTCTCTCTCAGTCAGTCAGTCTCTCTCTCTCTCTGTCAGTCAGTCTCTCTCTGTCAGTCAGTCTCTCTCTCTCTCCCAGTCAGTGTCTCTCTGTCAGTCAGTCTCTCTCTCAGTCAGTCTCTCAGTCAGTCTCTCTGTCAGTCAGTCAGACTCTCTGTCAGTCAGTCAGTCTCTCTCTCTGTCAGTGTCTCTCTGTCAGTCAGTCTCTCTCTGTCAGTCAGTCAGTCTCTCTGTCAGTCAGTCAGTCTCTCTGTCAGTCAGTCTCTCTCTCAGTCAGTCAGTCTCTCTCAGTCAGTCAGTCTCTCTCAGTCAGTCAGTCAGTCTCTCTGTCAGTCAGTCAGTCTCTCTCAGTCAGTCAGACTCTCTCAGTCAGTCAGTCTCTCTCTCTCTGTCAGTCTCTCTCTCTCTGTCAGTCTCTCTCTGTCAGTCAGTCTCTCTCTCTCTGTCAGTCTCTCTCTCTCTGTCAGTCTCTCTCTCTCTCTCTCAGTCAGTCTCTCTGTCAGTTAGTCTCTCTCTGTCAGTCAGTCTCTCTCAGTCTCTCTCTCTGTCAGTCTATCTCTCTCTCTGTCAGTCTCTCTGTCAGTCAGTCTCTCTCTGTCAGTCAGTCTCTCTCTCAGTCTCTCTCTCTGTCAGTCTCTCTCTCTCTCTCTGTCAGTCAGTCGCTCTGTCAGTCAGTCTCTGTCAGTCAGTCTCTTTCTCTGTCAGTCAGTCTCTCTCAGTCAGTCAGTCTCTCTCTCTGTCAGTCAGTCTCTCTCTCTGTCAGTCAGTCTCTCTCTGTCAGTCAGTCTCTCTCTCTCAGTCAGTCTCTCTCAGTCAGTCAGTCTCTCAGTCAGTCAGTCTCTCATTCAGTCAGTCTCTCTCAGTCAGTCAGTCTCTCTCACTCAGTCAGTCAGTCTCTCTCAATCAGTCTCTCTCTCTGTCAGTCAGTCTCTCTCTCAGTCAGTCAGTCTCTCTCTCAGTCAGTCAGTCTCTCTCAGTCAGTCAGTCTCTCTCTCTGTCAATCAGTCTCTCTCTCAGTCAGTCAGTCTTTCTCTGTCAGCCAGTCTCTCTCTGGCAGTCAGTCTCTCTCTCAGTCTCTCTCTCTGTCAGTCTCAGCCAGTCAGTCTCTCTCTCAGTCAGTCTCTCTCTCTCTGTCAGTCAGTCTCTGTCAGTCAGTCTCTCTCTGTCAGTCTCTCTCTCAGTCAGTCAGTCTCTCTCTCTGTCAGTCAGTCTCTCTCTCTCTGTCAGTCTCTCTCTCTGTCAGTCAGTCTCTCTTAGTCAGTCAGTCTCTCTCAGTCAGTCAGTCTCTCTCTTTCTCTGTCAGTCTCTCTCTCTGTCAGTCAGTCTCTCTCTGTCATTCAGTCTCTCTCTCTCTCCTAGTCAGTGTCTCTCTGTCAGTCAGTCTCTCTCTCTCAGTCAGTCTCTCTGTCAGTCTCTCTGTCAGTCAGTCAGTCTCTCTGTCAGTCAGTCAGTCTCTCTCTCTGTCAGTGTCTCTCTGTCAGTCAGTCTCTCTCTCAGTCAGTCAGTCTCTCTGTCAGTCAGACAGTCTCTCTCTCTGTCAGTCAGTCTCTCTCTGTCAGTCAGTATCTCTCTCAGTCAGTCAGTCTCTCTCAGTCAGTCAGTCTCTCTGTCAGTCAGTCTCTCTGTCAGTCAGTCTCTCTCTCTCTGTCAGTCTCTCTCTCTCTCTCTGTCAGTCTCTCTCTCTCTCTCAGTCAGTCTCTCTGTCAGTTAGTCTCTCTCTGTCAGTCAGTCTCTCTCTCAGTCAGTCAGTCTCTCTCTCAGTCTCTCTCTCTGTCAGTCTATCTCTCTCTCTGTCAGTCTCTCTGTCAGTCAGTCTCTCTCTGTCAGTCAGTCTCTCTCTCTCTGTCATTCAGTCGCTCTGTCAGTCAGTCTCTCTCAGTCAGTCTCTCTCTGTCAGTCAGTCTCTCTCTCAGTCAGTCAGTCTCTCTCACTGTCAGTCAGTCTCTCTCTCAGTCCATCAGTCAGTCTCTCTCTCAGTCATTCAGTCTCTCTCTCTGTCAGTAAGTCTCTCTCTCAGTCAGTCTCTCTCAGTCAGTCAGTCTCTCTCAGTCAGTCAGTCTCTCTCTCTGTCAGTCAGTCTCTCTCAGTCTCTCTCTCTGTCAGTCTATCTCTCTCTCTGTCAGTCTCTCTGTCAGTCAGTCTCTCTCTGTCAGTCAGTCTCTCTCTCAGTCTCTCTCTCTGTCAGTCTCTCTCTCTCTCTGTCAGTCAGTCGCTCTGTCAGTCAGTCTCTGTCAGTCAGTCTCTTTCTCTGTCAGTCAGTCTCTCTCAGTCAGTCAGTCTCTCTCTCTGTCAGTCAGTCTCTCTCTCTGTCAGTCAGTCTCTCTCTGTCAGTCAGTCTCTCTCTCTCAGTCAGTCTCTCTCAGTCAGTCAGTCTCTCAGTCAGTCAGTCTCTCAGTCAGTCAGTCTCTCTCAGTCAGTCAGTCTCTCTCACTCAGTCAGTCAGTCTCTCTCAATCAGTCTCTCTCTCTGTCAGTCAGTCTCTCTCTCAGTCAGTCAGTCTCTCTCTCAGTCAGTCAGTCTCTCTCAGTCAGTCAGTCTCTCTCTCTGTCAATCAGTCTCTCTCTCAGTCAGTCAGTCTTTCTCTGTCAGCCAGTCTCTCTCTGGCAGTCAGTCTCTCTCTCAGTCTCTCTCTCTGTAGTCTCAGCCAGTCAGTCTCTCTCTCAGTCAGTCTCTCTCTCTCTGTCAGTCAGTCTCTGTCAGTCAGTCTCTCTCTGTCAGTCTCTCTCTCAGTCAGTCAGTCTCTCTCTCTGTCAGTCAGTCTCTCTCTCTCTGTCAGTCTCTCTCTCTGTCAGTCAGTCTCTCTTAGTCAGTCAGTCTCTCTCAGTCAGTCAGTCTCTCTCTTTCTCTGTCAGTCTCTCTCTTTGTCAGTCAGTCTCTCTCTGTCATTCAGTCTCTCTCTCTCTCCTAGTCAGTGTCTCTCTGTCAGTCAGTCTCTCTCTCTCAGTCAGTCTCTCTGTCAGTCTCTCTGTCAGTCAGTCAGTCTCTCTCTCTGTCAGTGTCTCTCTGTCAGTCAGTCTCTCTCTCAGTCAGTCAGTCTCTCTGTCAGTCAGACAGTCTCTCTCTCTGTCAATCAGTCTCTCTCTGTCAGTCAGTATCTCTCTCAGTCAGTCAGTCTCTCTCAGTCAGTCAGTCTCTCTGTCAGTCAGTCTGTCAGTCAGTGTTTCTCTCTCTCTGTCAGTCTCTCTCTCTCTCTCTGTCAGTCTCTCTCTCTCTCTCAGTCAGTCTCTCTGTCAGTTAGTCTCTCTCTGTCAGTCAGTCTCTCTCTCAGTCAGTCAGTCTCTCTCTCAGTCTCTCTCTCTGTCAGTCTATCTCTCTCTCTGTCAGTCTCTCTGTCAGTCAGTCTCTCTCTGTCAGTCAGTCTCTCTCTCAGTCTCTCTCTCTGTCAGTCTCTCTCTCTCTCTCTGTCATTCAGTCGCTCTGTCAGTCAGTCTCTCTCAGTCAGTCTCTCTCTGTCAGTCAGTCTCTCTCTCAGTCAGTCAGTCTCTCTCTCTGTCAGTCAGTCTCTCTCTCAGTCCATCAGTCAGTCTCTCTCTCAGTCAGTCAGTCTCTCTCTCTGTCAGTCAGTCTCTCTCTCAGTCAGTCTCTCTCAGTCAGTCAGTCTCTCTCAGTCAGTCAGTCTCTCTCTCTGTCAGTCAGTCTCTCTCTCTGTCAGTCAGTCTCTCTTTCAGTCAGTCTCTCTCTCAGTCAGTCTCTCTGAGTCAGTCAGTCAGTCTCTCTCAGTCAGTCAGTCTCTCTCAGTCAGTCAGTCTCTCTCTCAGTCAGTTAGTCAGTCTCTCTCTCAGTCAGTCTCTGTCAGTCTCTCTCAGTCAGTCAGTCTCTCTCTATCAGTCAGTCTCTCTCTCTCTGTCAGTCAGTCTCTCTCTCTCTGTCAGTCAGTCTCTCTCTCTCTGTCAGTCAGTCTCTCTCTCAGTCAGTCAGTCTCTCTGAGTCAGTCAGTCTCTCTGAGTCAGTCAGTCTCTCTCAGTCAGTCTCTCTCTCAGTCAGTCAGTCTCTCTCTCAGTCAGTCTCTCTCTCAGTCAGCCAGTCTCTCTCTCAGTCAGTCTCTCTCTCTGTCAGTCAGTGTCTCTCTCTCTGTCAGTCTAAGTCAGTCAGTCTCTCTCCATCAGTCAGTCTCTCTGTCAGTCAGTCTCTCTGTCAGTCAGTCAGTCTCTCTCTCAGTCAGTCAGTCTCTCTCTCTCTCTCAGTCAATCTCTCTCTGTCAGTCTCAGTCAGTCAGTCTCTCTCTCTGTCAGTCTCTCTCAGTCAGTCTCTCTCAATCAGTCAGTCTCTCTCAGTCAGTCAGTCTCACTCAGTCAGTCTCTCTCTCTCAGTCAGTCTCTCTCTCGGTCAGTCTCTCTCTCTGTCAGTCTCTCTCTCTCTCAGTCAGTCTCTCTCTGTCAGTCAGTCTCTCTCTCATTCAGTCAGTCTCTCTGTCAGTCAGTCTCTCTCTCTCTCTGTCAGTCTCGGTCAGTCAGTCTCTCAGTCAGTCTCTCTCAGTCAGTCACTCTCTTAGTCAGTCTCTCTTTCAGTCAGTCACTCTCTCAGTCAGTCTCTCTCTCTGTCAGTCAGTCTCTCTCTCAGTCAGTCAGTCTCTCTCTGTCAGTCAGTCTCTCACTCTGTCAGTCAGTCTCTCTCTGTCAGTCAGTCTCTCTCTCAGTCAGTCTCTCTCTCAGTCAGTCAGTCTCTCTCTCAGTCAGTCTCTCTTAGTCAGTCAGTCTCTCTCAGTCAGTCAGTCTCTTGCTACCTCAGTCAGTCAGTATCTCTCTCTCTCAGTCAGTCAGTCTCTCTCTGTCTGTCAGTCTCTCTCTCTCTGTCAGTATCTCTCTGTCAGTCAGTCTCTCTCTCAGTCAGTCAGTCTCTCTCTCAGTCAGTCATTCTCTCTCTCAGTCAGTCAGTCTCTCTCTCAGTCAGTCTCTCTCTCTCTGTCAGTCTCTCTCTCTCTGTCAGTCTCTCTCTCAGTCAGTCAGTCTCTCTGTTAGTCAGTCTCCCTCTGTTGTTCAGTCTCTCTCTCTCAGTCAGTCTCTCTCTCTCAGTCAGTCTCTCTCTCTCTCTCTCTGTCAGTCTCTCTCTCTCTCTGTCAGTCTCTCTCTGTCAGTCAGTCTCTCTCTGTCAGTCAGTCTCTCTCTCAGTCAGTCAGTCTCTCTCTCAGGCAGTCAGTCTCTCTCTCTCTCTCTCTCTCTCTACAACATACCTTAGAAACATTACCAATATCTCTGGCTAAACACTTATAAGGTCCCAACGGCGAGACCTATTGGCGATGCCAATGCTTGTTTTTTATTTTTTCTTCCGGATTCGCACACCCAGCGCGAATTCGGACATTTGTTAAAATGTTTTTGGGCTGGGGTCCTTGTGGGACCCCCTGAGCAGGCCTAGGGGGTCAGGGTGTTCCTACCCTGCCCTCTTTTCTTGTTTTTCATCTTTGTTTAGCTGTTTTCTTATGACTCTGGTTCAACCTAGTCCCAAGATGGCTGCCAGCATTTCCTGGATGAAGTGCTGACAGCCAATCAGATTTCACGATGACATGTGTGGTTAGGCTCCGCCCAGATATCGATATTTCTTTTTCCTTTCTTTTTCCTTTAATATTTCAAAAACTACTGAACGGATTTACACCATTTAAAAAAAGGGCTCTTTCTGAACCAAGGGCTACCTTTTTGCCAAATTTGGTGTAATTCCGTTCAGCAGTTCGGGCTGTAGCTTTGTCTAAATTTTCCTATAGAAATTAACACGGGAAAAACGTGATTTGGGACCCCCCTTTTTTCTCTGCCCCCGCTTGATGAATCACCCCGAAACTTTCAAGACAGGAGCTGACTGTAGCGCCCCACTAGTTTTGAAAATTTCGTGAAGTTTTGTCAACCAGCGCCAAAGTTATTGGGAAAAGAAAAAATGCTTTTTGAATAGAAACGAGGTCCTAACTATAACTACCTACTGGCGACCGCCAGTAGGTAATATATATAGATAGATAGATAGATAGATAGATAGATAGAGATAGATAGATATACATATGGCTCCATGTGAGAAATAAACATTGATTTCGCCTACCTGCAGAGGAGTTCGCGCTTTCTTCATCACCATGCGGAGGTTGGGGACGGCAAATTTATCGAGATATATATATATATATATATATTCACTGAAAAAACCATAGGTTTCAGGGCTGTTATAGTTAGCTGGACATTTCACTCGTACAAAACCATTGAAATTCCTCCGTTATAGTTAGTTCAGCTAACTATAACTCGCGCCCCCGCAATGCACTGCTGATGACGTCACATATTACATCACTCATTATATGTTCTGTGACATCACTTGTTAGACTTGACTTTTTCAGCGGGTTTACCCCCAGACATTTTGCTTTTTGGCCTCCTGTTTTTGACCCTGTTTTTGTTGATTTTAGGATTCTGGACACTTTACCACTGCTATTCAGTGCTAAAGTGCATATGCTCTCCTGTTGTAAATTGTTATTATGGATTGGTGTTTCCTTGATTGGCATATTTGATTTACTGGTAAGCCCCTAGTGAGATACGCTTAATCACTCACTTGTAGAGTCAGTCACGCACCTACTAAATCATCCATTCAGACACTTATACACCCACTCATTCTTCAATACGCCTTTCCCTATATATATTAAACATATTTAAACTTTACAGAAACACACATTCAATGGATGATGTCATCAGTGATGTCATTTGAGATGTCATCAGTGATGTCATCAGTGATGTCACTGACCATGTCATGAGTGATGTAATATGTGACGTCATCAGCAGTGCATTGCGGGGGCGCGAGTTATAGTTAGCTGAACTAGCTATAACAGAGGAATTTCAATGGTTTTGTACGAGTGAAATGTCCAGCTAATTATAACAGCCCTGAAACCTATGGTTTTTTCAGTGAATTTCTAAGGTTTTTGAAATGCTAATTCCTAACTATAACATGTCCTAACCCTATGGTTTTTTCAGTGAATTTCGAAGGTTTTTTAAATGATAATTTTTAAATGTAATAATAGTTATAAGTATTTTTTTGATACTGATTTTCTACAGATCTTTAACTGTTTATTTTTACATATTTTATTTTTTAAATTACATTATATATTTTTAATATAAATGGAAAAAAAATGTTTTTAAAAATATTGTAACTGAAATATTCTTTTTTTTTAGTTTTATTTTTTTTTTTAAATAAATTTATATTATTTTCTTTTTTTTTTTTTCCAATTTTTGTTTGGAGTCGCGCACCCAACGCGTTTACACCAGGGGGCCGCGCTGGGAGTCGTGCACCCAACGCGTTCACACCAGGGGGCCGCGCTGAGCGCCGTGCTGGAGTCGCGACTCCAAATTTTTCCGTAATTTTTTTTTTAGCTCCTACCACTAATTTATATTCTCCCTGGGGACCCCATCCCCCGGGGCCTATACATAATGATGGAGACCGTGGGGGGAGCCCCAATGCCCCCACGGTCCCACCGGCTCCCCGCGTCCTTCGGGAGCCGGCATTGCTTTTCCACATGGGGAGCTGCTAACATGCAGCTCCCCGTGTGGAAAAGCAATCTGGTTTGCATTTTGAAAGAGAGAGCAGGTTTCCCTGCTCTCTCAGGGGGTCAGGGTGTTTCAACCCTGCCCCCTCTTCTTCTTTACGCCTTCATTTTACTGCCATCTTGTGCCTCGCTTCTACCGAGGCACAAGATGGCTACCAACAGTTCCTGGTTTAGAGTGTTCACAACCAATTACAATGCAGCTCGTGATCGGCTGGGTGCGCGGATCATGATCTGTAGGGTGCGCGGATCCTCCGCGGCCATAGATATATATGTGTTTTTACTTTTGATTTTCTCAGCAACTACCAAACGGATTTACACCATTTAACAAAAAGGGTTCTTTCTGAACCAAGAACTACCTCTTTGCCAAATTTGGTGTAAATCCGTTCAGCAGTTCGGGCTGTAGCCGTGTCTAAAGTTTCCTATGGAAAATTGCATGGGGAAAACACGTTTTGGGACCCCCCTTTTTTCTCGGCCCCTGCTTGCTGAATCACCCCGAAACTTTCAGGATAGGAGCGGACCGGAGCGCCCCACGAGTTTTGAAAATTTCGTGAAGATTTGTCAACCGACGCCAAAGTTATTGGAAATAGAATGTTGTGCATTTCCTATGGAAAATAGGTCCTAACTATAACTATTTACTGGCGACCGCCAGTAGATAATATATATATATATATATATATATATATATATATATATATATATATATATATATATATATATATATATATATATGTTTTACGTTAGGGCTCCTTCTGCCTTCCCCGCCCTCTGCAGAGGATCGCTTAAAGCCGGCGGAGCACGCCGGACATAATTTCTATCCAAAACCACAAGTAAAGCGATCACTCAGAGATGTAGCAAACCCCAGTGGTAGATTTTATTCCAGGTTACGCGTTTCGCTCGCACAGCGAGCTTGGTCACACAGTGAATCATGGGAAAAGACTTGCATTACATAGATAATGTAAAAATCAAAAAGGACCACAACATAGGCACATACTAGTAGCCAAAATGGCATCCATTTTGAAGTGGAGTATTGTTGCCTAATACAGAGCAGTGTATTACATCATACTGCGTTTCCAGGTGGTGCAAGGGTCCCCTAGTGATAATAAACAGATATAATCAAGTATTAACCTGTTAACTTGTTATGCTGGATATAGAGTCCACTAACATAGTTTATTGTCACATGACATTCATTAGTTTCTATGACGACCATCTTATGGCAAAGCGATTCTCCTGTGAGGTCCAGACAGTTAAGTGTGTTATCTGTTCATATACTTTCGCTGCATGGTGCCAGTATTACATACTACAAACAGCATAAATGCTAATGTTCTAGGATAGATTACCCTAGTGTGCAGTTCAGTAAAATACCGTTCTAAACAACATGCAAGTGCAACATATAACCTTTAAGCAACGGTATCTTTACAAGGCATGGCAACTGCGAGAAAGTCGTGATCCCTACCTCATATTGTCTCTACTTGGCATAGTGCCTGACGCCGTATGAGTAGGGGTAAAAATTGTCCGTTATAGTAAGCTTTATTGCTAGTCAGATGGATTGGAAGAAATATATATACTTTCCCTCTCTGTCATTCCTATCAAAATTGAGAATGTCAGTGCGTGGTACATCTATTCTGCAAAGTGCTATATGAAATTAGAACTCAAGAAACCAGCCTTAACATTTTACATGTATTGTGTCTTTCCCAGTACACCAAGACTACAACTAAGTGTCCAACAAAGATCGATAGGAATATGTGTAAGTGCAATATACAATATATATATCTAAAAAATTGACGTCAGATTACAGAGAAAAAAACCATATTTAAAGAGTCTCTTATCTGTCTCGTCGGGCCCTCCACCATTGCGATAGAAGAAAAGGGTAGGGGTGGATTTCAGTGAAGGTGGTTCTCAGATTCTGCCCCTTCCTTTTCTCCTGTGTAAAAAGAAAAGAAAACATTAAAATCCATGAGTAATCTCATTCTTAAGATTAAAACACATATCAAACAATGAATACACAATTACACGAGTGTACAGTAAACAAGATAACAACGTCTTATGCAACAGGAAGAAAATTACAGGATTCATGCATTTATTCGTGTAAATGTATGCTTATTTCTTCATCTTGGTTAAGCCCTTCAGGAGTTTTAGTTTGAAGGTTAATTATGTGCCAGGATTCTTTTTACGCAGGAGAAGGACTCTATTGCCTCCTCTCTGTGTATATTCGATCTGTTCTATAGCAAAGAAAGTCAGCAGAGAACTGTTGGAGAGATGGTAATCAGCAAAGTGTCTGGCCACAGGGTAGTGGGGATCTTTGTTATTTATGGCCCTCATATGTTCCAACACCCGTTTTTTGGTGGCCAAGGTGGTGCTGCCTATGTATCTTTTCTTACATGGGCATTCAAGGATGTAAACAGTAAATATCGTGCCACATGTGAGGAATTGTTTTATAGGTCTTTCTCCTGTCGGTGTGGAGTAAGTTTTCCTCATGGGACTGTTCCTGCAGGCCTTACAGTGGCCACAGGGGAAGAAGCCCTGAAGGTTGATCTGTGAGTTCAGGCTTCTGTTGGTAATGTCTCCTTTCACTAGGAAATCTTTGAGATTCCTCCCCTTCCTGTAAGTTATCTGTGGTCTTTTTTGTATGGTGTGGCCTATGACGGGATCACTGGAAAGGATATTCCAGTTCTGTGTCAGAATTTTAGATATGGTCTTCGACTCCTTATTGTACGTAAGGATTACTCTGGTTGTAATATCTTCCTCAGTGTCTGTTGTATCTTTCAGTGTTTCATCTCTATCAATTTTATCGATTTTAGCTTTCGCTCTCTTCAGAACCCAATTGGGGTACCCCCTCTCTCGGAACCTTTTCATCATATTTTCTAGTTCATTCACAAAACTCTCCTGTGTGCTGCAATTTCTTCTCGCTCTCAGCATTTCCCCAAATGGAATACTCCATTTCAGGGTATCAGGGTGGCTGCTGAGAGCGTGAAGAAGACTGTTCCCTGCTGTCATTTTCCTGTGGAGTTTGGTGTTTATCCTGTTGTCCATAATCTCTACCACTACATCTAGAAATTCAATTTGTTTCTTACTGATGGTATATGTGAGTGTGAGATTAAAGTTGTTTTTGTTAAGTTCTCTGATCATATCTTTAGCACTTTCTTCACTGCCTTTCCACACCACGAAAAGGTCGTCGATGTATCTGTACCACCGTATTATCTTGTTGTTCCCGGGGTTTTGCTCTAGTTTTCTAAGGACCTCTTCCTCCCATACCCCCAGAAAAAGATTAGCAAAACTGGGGGCAAAGCAAGTACCCATAGCTGTACCAAGTACTTGTTTAAACATAGTGCCATTAAATAAAAACATGTTGTTAAGGAGACAAAATTTCATAAGTACTAGTAACATTTCAGTATGTTCTAGATAACATATTTCACGTGTGTTAAGAAAGTGTTGACAACAGAGGACACCTAGTGAATGATCAATTATAGAGTACAGTGAGTTAACATCCAGAGAAATCATGTAATAATCTTCTTCCCATACAATATCTTTGATTTTGCCCAGGAAGTCTTTTGTATCTCGTATGTGCGAGGAAGTTGCTCTACATAGTCACGGAGGAAATGATCTATATATTTGGAAATATTCTCAGTGACACAGCCGATGGAAGATACAATGGGCCTACCAGGTGGTTCGCTAGGATTTTTATGCACCTTGGGTAGTAAGTAAAAGATGGGAGTTCTGGGATAGTCGCATTTCAAGTAGCAATATTCTTCCCATTGTAGGATTCCTTTGTCTTTGTACTCTCTGAGTGTGTCCCACACGCTAACTATACTCGCATTATATTCATGTATATCAGTTGTAACATAGAATCTTGTATCAGTGAGTTGTTTGTTAGCTTCAGCAATATATGCTGCCCTATCCCAAAGTACAATGTTTCCACCTTTGTCAGCGGGGCGGATGATGATGTTCTCATCCTCATTGAGTGATTTAATGAATTCCCATTGTGTTTTGGTGAAATTGGTGGAATCAGTGTTTCTCTTACGTAGACGTTTACAGAATTTTATGAGATCTTGGGTTGTGGTCTCATGAAAGGCATCTATGTTATCATGTGGCATAAGTGGTAGGAAGATGGATTTCGGTCTAAACTTCGTGTTGGCAGGACAATCGGTTCTTATATTGGATTGTTCTTCAGATTGATCTAAACCTGATTCCTGATATAGGTCCTGCATGGCAATCAAAGTTCCCCTGTCTCTTATGTTGAGAAACGTGTCGTGGTTGTTGTTGGGTATTTTATCAGGAATATCTGCTGTGCCTTTTAAACTGTGCCATTTTCTTAGTTTGACCTTCCTTACAAATTTGAACATGTCTATTCTTGTTTCAGGATAGTTAAAAGAGTTCGTCGGGCAAAAGGAGAGTCCTAAGCAAAGTGTACGTTTTTCAAACATCGACAATGGTCTGTATGATAAATTAATAATAGTTCTATTTACCATATCGTCTTCCATCATTTCTGATTCTTCTGGCCCATTTGTTTTGTTCCCATAAGCCGATTTCCTCGTCCTCCGCCTCTTTTGTTCTCTCTGCTGTTTGAGTTTCCTTCTTCTCCAATTCCTTCCTGGTTTCTTCCCCGTCCGCTGCCTCGTCCTCGTCCTCTCCCTCGCGTTTTCGTTGGTTGGACGGTCCTCGGTATTTCCCTCCGTGTCCTCAGGACACGGAATTCGTCCAAAAAAGTCGTTTGAATTCTTTGTCCGTGTTCTCTTGCTGTCTGCAATGGTGGAGGGCCCGACGAGACAGATAAGAGACTCTTTAAATATGTTTTTTTTCTCTGTAATCTGACGTCAATTTTTTAGATATATATATTGTATATTGCACTTACACATATTCCTATCGATCTTTGTTGGACACTTAGTTGTAGTCTTGGTGTACTGGGAAAGACACAATACATGTAAAATGTTAAGGCTGGTTTCTTGAGTTCTAATTTCATATAGCACTTTGCAGAATAGATGTACCACGCACTGACATTCTCAATTTTGATAGGAATGACAGAGAGGGAAAGTATATATATTTCTTCCAATCCATCTGACTAGCAATAAAGCTTACTATAACGGACAATTTTTACCCCTACTCATACGGCGTCAGGCACTATGCCAAGTAGAGACAATATGAGGTAGGGATCACGACTTTCTCGCAGTTGCCATGCCTTGTAAAGATACCGTTGCTTAAAGGTTATATGTTGCACTTGCATGTTGTTTAGAACGGTATTTTACTGAACTGCACACTAGGGTAATCTATCCTAGAACATTAGCATTTATGCTGTTTGTAGTATGTAATACTGGCACCATGCAGCGAAAGTATATGAACAGATAAACACACTTAACTGTCTGGACCTCACAGGAGAATCGCTTTGCCATAAGATGGTCGTCATAGAAACTAATGAATGTCATGTGACAATAAACTATGTTAGTGGACTCTATATCCAGCATAACAAGTTAACAGGTTAATACTTGATTATATCTGTTTATTATCACTAGGGGACCCTTGCACCACCTGGAAACGCAGTATGATGTAATACACTGCTCTGTATTAGGCAACAATACTCCACTTCAAAATGGATGCCATTTTGGCTACTAGTATGTGCCTATGTTGTGGTCCTTTTTGATTTTTACATTATCTATGTAATGCAAGTCTTTTCCCATGATTCACTGTGTGACCAAGCTCGCTATGCGAGCGAAACGCGTAACCTGGAATAAAATCTACCACTGGGGTTTGCTACATCTCTGAGTGATCGCTTTACTTGTGGTTTTGGATAGATATATATATATATATATATATATATTTATAAACAAACATATCAAATTATATATTATACATAAAATTGAAAACCAATATTAGCGTTTACCATAGAAGGACTCAACTGATTGAAAAACATTCAAACTATACTAAACCAATCAGTGAAATAAAACTATAAACAACTTGAACCAATAAAATCAAACAAATAACTAAATCAGCAATATAAGAGGCATGCTAATTAAAACAACTAAATATTGCAAAATAGACAAACACGGCAAGAAAAGGAAACTCGCCCGGATTGTCTCAACAATCCATTAATAAGAAAAATATACATCTGAACAACCACATAGCCAAGTAAGTAACATTTATATTTAAACTAAAACATAACTGTTATGAAACTTAAAAATGTAAAATAGCAAATAAATATTAACACACTCTCCACCTTTTATCTTTTTATATAGTTCCTAAAAGAAGTAATTTACATCTTGAAAGCAGATAAACTGCTAGAAAATACCAAATATCAGAAACCAGCAAATGTAATTACACATAAATAAATAAATTATAAACTCACCAAAATAGCGAGCAAAAATAAACCTAAAAACCTCAACCTACATAACCTATCAACAAAGTACCATTTAAAATGTAACTTATGTATTTTTTTCATTCAACAGAAAATAATGCACCTGCTCAACATTAAAACACCCCCAACGCAAAAGCTGCAAAACCGTGCAAGCTCTTTCTGCATTTTTTACGATATTAATAACAAACGTGCAAAAGTTAATGCATATTTTATATTTATACTATTAAGCTACTTATTGATACAGTGACTGAGACATCCAAATGTATCATTCACAGAAAGGAAAGCAGTTACTAAATCACATGGGTTATACATACAGCCAAGAAAGTGCATCATCAGAAACTATAAAGTGGAAATGTTCTCAATATTACTCTAATGCATGCTATGGTAGGGAAACTACAAAAGATGATGTTCATGTATGAGAGCACAACCACCTCCCAAATGTGACAGATATAAAAGTAAGAGAAATGCTGCAAGGTATAAGGGAGGCAAGCACTAGCTCCCTGGAGCCCACAAGTAAAATTCTCAAAGAGATACTACCTAGAGCCCCCAAACCCCTAACAGTGCAACTACCACTGATCCCCAGCTTAAAAAGCTTAATTGCATGATCTAAAAAAAGCCACCATCAATACCCCACCTGAACCCTAGAAGATACCAAGACATAAGCATACCTGAACATTTAACAATTACACATAATAAGGAACTTTTCCTTTTATATGACAGCCTAAATAATGAGAAATAAATTATAATATTCTCTACAGCAAACATCTTAACGAAACCTATCCAAAGTAAAACCTGGATGAAGTATTGGACCTTTAAAACGTGTCACAAATCATTCACTCAGATATACACCGTACATGGTGAATAGCAAAGAACAAATATCCCTTTTACATATGCCTTGCTACCAATTGAACAAAGCAGCACTTACTAGGAGCTCTTCATCCATATAAAACATGAAACAAATGACTACTTACCCCAAAAAATAATCAGAGACTTTGAGCAAGCCATGATTCAAGCCATTCTAAAAATATACCACCACACAGCCATACAAGGCTGTTACTATAATTTCAATCAGAATCTATGGAGACACTATCAAAAACCTGCACTATGGGCCTGATTACGATTACGGCGATCCTGGGGCCGCTGTAACTGTGTCGGCGGTTCGACCACTGCCAACTCGGGGGTACAACCACCCGTTAAAAGTTGTGCGGTGTTACCACCGCAAGACCACCTCCAGACCACCAATTCTGCCAATGGCTAAGCTCCTGATGCAGTGGGGATATCGACGGACAATGATGGCAGTGCCGGCATGAGCACTGCCGTAGTAATTATGACCTGCCGTTCAGCCAACCTTTTCATGGTGGGTAAGCCACCATAAAAAGGTCAGTAAAAGGCAGGTTTTGGGGGTGAAAACATGTCTCCAGGCGAGTGTGCCCTGGATACATGTTCATGGTGACACCTATGTATGCCCCAATGCCATCTGCATGGATGAGCACACTGTTGCTCCCGCAGAACGTACTGCAGGGAAGCGGTGCACTGACTGCCCAGATGCACTTCAGCATGACAGGCATTGGCTGAGGTTCTTTCCTAGAAGCGCAGCATGCTGCTGCCATGAGTGCGCTGCAGCAAGACCGTCAGCCCCGAGGGTAAGTTGTAATGTGGTGGTCCAGATGCCGCCAGCTTGGCGGCTTTATCTCGACCACCGCCGCTGTAGGCTGGCAGCGGTCATCATCTGGCCCTAAGTGTAGAATTCTAAGTAAAACAGCCAATTTGCATTTGAAATAAAAAACTAATTATAGCACTAGCCTATATCCCTGTCACAGAGGTAGCCAATCACTACAATTTCCTAACAGAAAGCCCTTTCCACCAACAAAATGAAGACAAACTTAGGGCCATATGTATCAAGCATTTTCGCAATCGCAAACACTGCAAATCGCTAAATTTCAGTGTTTGCGATTGCAAAAATGACTTTTGCGATGTATGAAACGGAATCGCATCGCAGAATTGCTAATCGCAAAAATAGCGATTCGCACAAATGTGCGAGCCCGATTATGCGAATATTTTATGCGAATTCACATATTGCTGTACGCGATTTGCGAATTTCACAAATAACGTAATCGCAGATAGCGAAATCGCAATGAGATGTACCAAAAATTCGCTATTTGCAAATTAGCAAAAGTCGCAATTTCACACCTCGAAATTACCACCAACTCAGAGCAGGTGGTAACCAGGTGCAACCCATATAAGCTGGCCCAAAATGCAACAGGGGCTTTCACAATGGCTGCGCTGTACATCATCGCTAGGAGGCTGAGGATCAGAGCTGCTGGCCAGAGAAGGAGACGCAAAGAGAGGATCTTCAGTGCACGCATCACCTTGTTCCAGCAAACAGAGGAGCAGATCCATGAAAAGTACAGGCTGCACCCAGACAGCATCATGGATCTCATTGAGGAGCTAAAGCCCATGCTGGAGCACCCCACATGCAGGACACGCACCATCCCCACCCATGTGCAGGTCCTGTGCTCACTGCACCTGCTGGCGTCTGGGAGCTTTCAGGGGTGATAGCAGCAGCAGGAGGAGTGACACAGAGTAGCCTGTCACGCCTCTTTCACAGGTTCCTGGATGCCATGATGCAGAGGTTGCAACACCACATCCATTTCCTAACACGCAGCAGGCACTTGACCAAACCAAGCAGGGGTTCTATCAGATAGCCCAATTCCCCCATGTAATTGGCTGCATTGATGGGACCCATGTCGCCCTGTCCTCCTCCCAGACAGAATATGTGTACAGGAACAGAAAGTGTTATCATTCCCTGAATATCCAGGTAGTTTGTAATGCCACCCATGTCATCACGGACATAGTTGCGAAATATCCTGGAAGCACCCATGATTCATTCATTTTCCGCCACAGTGGGCTACACCGTCGCCAATTGGCTGGGGAGTTTGGTGAGGGCTACTTGCTAGGTAAAAAATGGCTAACATTCACACATACAGTTGAGGCCTTGAGTGGGATGACAGTGTGTAACCCATTTCATTTGCACCCTGCAGGGGACAGCGCGTAGGCAGTGAGGGATTTCATCATGACACCCTACTTGAATCCAGCCACTGCTGCGGAGCGCCGCTACAACAACGCCCACAGGTCGACCCGTAGTGTGATTGAAAGGACTTTTGGCATCCTAAAGAGCCGATTTAGGTGCCTACACAAGAGAGGAGGTGCCCTGCAATACAGCCCGGAGACCTGCTGCAAGATAGTGGTCGCATGTGCCATGCTGCACAACATAGCAACCAGGAAGGGCACCCCAGTGGAGCTCAGCGAATTAGAGTCATCCGATGAGGAGGGACCGGCTCCTCGTGCAGGACTAGCAGGTGGTGTTGGGGCAGCTGCCGGACGGCAGAGGCGCCAGGAGATCACGCACAACTATTTCTAGGTGAGTAATAATGACAGTATGCTATGTATTGGTGCACAACTGTGTTTTTATTCCATTTGGTGCTAGTACATTTCTGGCACACAGCCTGACGCACACCTAATGTGTGTGAATGATATTTGCAACTGTTAAATTCACAATGCAAAGATGTCCTAGACACTTCAGTCCCCAGCAATGTGTTAAGTCACCCATGGCCATGCTTCCCTGATGCCACCTTATCTTCTGCATGCACGGCTGCTTGCACCTCGCTCTGGGTGCCCACTGCTCTCCCCCGGGTCATCCTGGGTTCTCCCCTTCCTCACGCTCCGCCGTCTGACCTCAGGTACTGGTGGTGTAATGCTGCTGTGGCTTGATTGGTCTTCACTGTCCCCTGTGGGCAGGGGTCCTGTCCCACCTGAGCCAGCCGCCTGCATCAGTTCCACAGCATGTGTCACCTGCACCAGGACCTTGGCCATATCCTGGCTGTTATGTGCCATTTCTACCTGCATACTGACACACCTACTTGACAGCAGGGACGTAACAGTGCACAGGCGGTTGACCGCCTTGCTGTATGTGTCCATGCGGGCGTTGGATCTCCTCTGCACGACACACAGTTCACGTATGGCACCAGTCATTTCCCTCATCTCACCCCTCATGTTGCTCATGTGATGGTTTAGGGTTTGGAACTGACGCTGCATTGACCGCATTGATTTTACTTGCAGCCGTTGCACCTTCACCATAGTGCCCTCGAGGCCGGAGAACACGGACTGCTGCTCCTCATCACCAGCACTGGTGGACTGCCTTGCCCTGCGTCTGTTTCCTCCTCCTTCCCTCTGGTGGTCAGGGGACTGTTGCCTGTGTGGGACTGTGAGCTGGGCCTGGCCTGCCTGGGATTCATCTCCGCTTCCCTGTAGGTCTGCCTCCATCTGTGGTAGTGGTGGCACGATGTTGCGTTTTCTGCATGCAACAGGGATTTCAGGGGTCTGTGCCTCCTGCTCCTCCTCCCCTGCCTGCTCATCGGTGACATCTGCCTCCTCATGCCCTGCACTGCCCTCCTGCCTTGCCAGTGGTGCTGTGAAGACAGAAGCACAGACAATATTTGTAGTGTACTCATTCTCATTTTGTAAGAGGTTAAATCTACTTATTTTTGCATTACCTACATCCTGTCTGCCTGTATTTTGCATTCCCTGACTCACTGTCACTGTTACTACCTTGCTGTGTCTCAATACTACACTGTTTGGTGCATGTGACTACATCTCCCATGATGCATTTCATGGTGTACACAACACCATGTACTGGAGTTGAAAAACTGTTTGGTTGCTGGGGGCTCATAACTGTGTGGGTGCTATGGTGGAGTGGAAGGGGACAGATGGCATGCATCTTACCTTGACTGGTGGTGGGTGGGTCGGAGCTGTCCAGGTCAGCCACTCCACTGACACTCTCCGATAGCAAGGTGGACTCCACCAACTCCTCCTGGGGCGTGGACTCTGTAGTACTGGATGTGCCGCCCCCGGTCTTCTTCGCCTCAGCCAACCTGGTTGCCAGCTTTTCTTTTGATCTCAGCCGCATATCGTACCAGCGCTTGCGCAGGTCCTCCACAGTGCGGTGGGTTACACCTATGGCATTCACCTTGTCCTGTATGGCATCCCAGATTTTCCTCTTCCTTGCCTCTGGCACGTTCAGGGCTTTTTTTCCCAAAGAGGAGCTCATGGCTGCCTACCATCTCCTCTATCAGGACTTCCTGCTCTCTGTCACTGAATTTAGGTTTTCTCTTCCTTCCTGCCTCCTCCTTCTCCTCCTCCTTCTCCTTCTCCTTCTCCTGCTCCTGGGGATTCATTTTGCCTCCCTGGATGTCAGTGCAGTGCTCTTCCACTCTCCCCTCAGCCTCTGACTGTGCTTCTGGCAATCAGGTGCAGCTGTGCAGTCACACTTCCTGGTTGTGATGTCATCAAGCTGCACCTGAATGGCAGATTCCCCATTTTGCGATTCCTTATTAGCAAATTTCGCAAATAAAGAATCGCAAATTGGGATTCTCAGAATTATTCTGCGAATTTAGGCGAATCGCTAAATAATTGCGATTTTCTAGATACATCGTATTTTGCGATTCTCACAATGCAATTCGCAAAATATCGCATTTTGAGAATCGCAAATTCCGATTTTCATACATATGGCCCTTAGTCCCTTAATGGACTTTTTCGAAGACACTTGGGTTGGCAGACTGCATGCTCCAGACACAGACACCAACCCAAATTCCAAATACCATGGTGGAATGTCTATGACAGCACCTTTGCACAAGAAGCCAAAACAAACAACATAATCGACAGATGGCATAATGCCTTCCAATGCACACTAGGCAGAACTCAACCTGCACTATACAAATTTATAGAAGCATTAGAAAAAAGAGCCAAGCTACCAACAACTACAAATGGAGCAATCTGTTTGCCAAATTGACCCTAAACTTAGCAAATAAACCAAAAGAATGTACTATATGCAACAATTTACAGTTAAACTCTTTATAAATAACAAAGGATTAGGGTACATAGAAATGATAGCCAAAAGCATATTATAACATATATAACAATCTACCAAATTCCTCAAAAGGTATGAAAAATTCAAAACCAACATCCCAAATATTTTTTTAAATAATACATTTAATATTTTATTATTAGCTTGGTTAAGCAATTATTTAAAAACACAATGTTATAATGACTGATATAATAAAAATCTATATAAATTATTTAAAAAAATGTAACTATCACCAAACAAAATAGATAAAATAAAAATAAAACTCGATCCAGCACATAAAATAATTAAAACACTTAGGGGCCGATTCCGATCTCGGTCGGAGGCGCACCCAACACTATTCGGCTGGGAAAAAAGCCAGGCGAATGCCTGTTTCCCGACCGATTCGCACATTCTTCCGAACGAGCAAGTACGATGCGCACAACTGCATAGATTCCGACCCAGTCGTACTCACCCAATCCAGGTCCTGTTCTCCGACCGAGCCGGATCCGTAAACGCAGAATCGAGTCGCACGGAAGCCAAAATGCAGCCCCGTCTGGCCGGACAAGTACGATGCGCTTTCCGTACGCGCCGAACCCGTCGCTACGCACGGCACGTCAAAGCATCCGGGAGAGGCACACATAAGCTCCGATTCGCGCCACAACATGATCCACGGCTACGAGACGAACACGCCAGCGACGAGGACGAGGCGAAGCAAAGAGAAAGACGAACGAGACGAACCAACTATGAATCCCATCGTGCCGATCCTACCAATACTCTACATCTACTACCGGAACAGGCACGGATGCGTACGGCGCAGAAGGTATGTCAGACACCAAGCACAAAAACAAACTACACGTACCCGACATATCTCACACACACAGAGGGATGCAGAAATTACTTACACCAGCAACAGCAGCACCATAGGGACGGGATGGCCATCACCAATACCACATATACACATAGGAGCCTGGATGCCCACCACCACTACCACCCCTACTCAGGGGGTGCCAGATGCCTGTCACTACTCCCACCTCCACCCAGGGTGTGCCAGATGCCTACCACCACTACCACCTCTACCCAGGGTGTGCCAGATGCCTACCACTACTACCACCCCTCCCCAGGGGGTGCCAGATGCCTACCACTACTACCACCCCTCCCCAGGGGGTGCCAGATGCCTACCACTACTCCCACCCTTCCCCAGGGGGTGCCAGATGCCTACCACTACTACCACCCCTCCCCAGGGGGTGCCAGATGCCTACCACTACCATCACCCTTACCCAGGGGGTGCCAGATGCCTACCACTACTACCACCCCTACCCAGGGGGTGCCAGATGCCTACCACTACTACCACCTCTACCCATGGGGGGCTGGATGCCTGTCACTACTCCCACCTCTACCCAGGGGGTGCCAGATGCCTCCCACTACTACCACCCCTCCCCAGGGGGTGCCAGATGCCTACCACTACTACCACCTCTACCCAGGGTGTGCCAGATGCCTACCACTACTACCACCCCTGCCCAGGGGGTGCCAGATGCCTACCACTACTACCACCCTTACCCAGGGGGTGCCAGATGCCTACCACTACTCCCACCCCTCCCCAGGGGGTGCCAGATGCCTACCACTACTACCACCTCTACTCATGGGGGGCTGGATGCCTGTCACTACTCCCACCTCTACCCAGGGGTGCCAGATGCCTACCACTACTACCACCCCTCCCCAGGGGTGCCAGATGCCTACCACTACTACCACCTCTACCCAGGGTGTGCCAGATGCCTACCACTACTACCACCCCTCCCCAGGGGGTGCCAGATGCCTACCACTACTACCACCTCTACCCAGGGTGTGCCAGATGCCTACCACTACTACCACCCCTCCCCAGGGGGTGCCAGATACCTACCACTACTACCACCCCTACCCAGGGGGTGCCAGATGCCTACCACTACTCCCACCTCTACCCAGGGGGTGCCAGATGCATACAACTACTACCACCCCCACTCACAGGATGGCTAATACATGACACAACAAGCACACACCAACATAAACAATGCAACATAAAGACACCCCCCCCAACACCATGACAAGCGTGTGTAGACTGTGTCAAATGGCTACAACACTGAACATGACTTTGAACATACAATGTGACCCCCTATCACATGTGCCACACATAAATGTGTGTGGCCCCCACAATGCAAGCAGACCATGACCACTGTGGCAATGGGGTCCAACCCCCATCATCACAGTGACCAAAATGTAAGTGTGGGGCCCATAGCTGAAGCACATCTTGAACATTGTGGCAATGGGGTACAAACCCCCATCATCACAGTGACCAAAAGGTAAGTGTGGGGCCCATAGCTGAAGCACATCTTGAACATTGTGGCAATGGGGTTCAAACCCCCATCATCACAGTGACCAAAATGTAAGTGTTGACATTGAAAAAGCTGCAACTGCCAAACTGCATGGATGATTCCTGGTCACAGAACAACAAACACATCAGTGGCAAAGGAGTGCTTGTGTCCCATAGCAACATAGATTGGGGGAGGCAAACACTGCAGTGCAAATAAGACATACCTTTGGCCATGTGCAGACAAACATCACCCATGGGGGCTGACACTGTCAACATTCATCAATGACACAATGACAGAAGTGACCATGATAATGCAGACCCACATATTTGCACCAATGGGCACACAAATGCAGATACCCTGTGGAGACTGTAGATGTGAGGTGAACAGATACCATACCATGGCAGCAATGGGACACATAAACAATGATCATTGTGCTGACTGATGACCTAGGAGTCCCATGGACAGCAGGGGAAACCCACCAAACAACATACAGCCAATGGCACACTAAAGACATGCCAATGCAGTGGTGCAGATGCACAAACACAAACAGGCAGACCCACACTGCACATCAAACACAACAGGTGAGGGGGTGCCAGTGTCCCCAGGCAACCACACAACACATGATGAGGCCTGAATACCAATTACACAGATGTGCATACAGTGCCACACAAAGGTAACTCATGGATCCAAATCCCCTATGTGGGCAATCAGGCATTGTTAGATGAGAGGGAGCACTGATCACACATGTCACACAAGCATGTAGGAACAGCAACTGACACAGCAAGACACAGAGACACCACATCACTACCCCCAGGGTCCCCACAATGTGGTGACCCTGGGCTGCATTACAATCCCACTGTGATGACAAAGCTAGATGTCGTTCACACTGTGAACCACAGTCATGTGTCCTGAGCAACAAACTACCATCACACCTACACAAGCACAAATCAATCAGCACGGCCAGTAAGTCAAGGCCAACATGGAGGCAGGGGTCTAGCCGTGCAACAACTCTCATCTGCACACACTCAACACCACACACCTCGACCTCCAACAATGTGCAGCAGTGAAGCACACATGCACTGGTGACATTGCACATGCACCCATGACAATCCCATGGGTGGTGGTGGGAACCAAGGTGCAGAAACACATCACACATGGCCACTCAACAAGACCCTTGAATGTCTGACACACTGCACACTACGCTGTACATGGACATGACGGCAATACCACACCAACCATTGGGATCCCAGCCACAGTCCCACACCAATGAAGAAGCCAAGGTCACCCACAAAGAACACACATAGACAACTACCAACATTGCAGCCCTGACCCTGAGGAGTGCCAGCAGTCACTCACACAACGTGTCACAATCACTGAAAGCTAACACAAACTGGAAATCACATGACAGGTGTAAACAACAAGTGCCAAGGGGAATCCTGACTGTGACCCATCTGCGTCTGCCCACAAACTCAGCCCTCACAGCCAACACACCTATGGGTGACACCCTGATGACCAGTAATGTGCCATGCACCCACATCACAGAGAACCCAGGGAGAAGACTTTGGGGGAACATAGGTCAACTCAGCAAGCATCACAAACAGGAACACCACTAGGGATCCCAGCATGCACAGCAAAATGGAAGTGAACACAAAGACATGCTCATACAACACACACTTTGGGCGCAGGCGATGTCACAGGAGTACACACTGCCATGAGGGGACTCCACTCCTGTGTGAGGAAAGCTGTGCCATATGTTGCCACAGTAGGGCTCCATTATGTCAGCAGAACACTTGGTCACACAGTCAACAATTTGCACCAAATGAAGGCTCCCGTCACATCAGCCTGGTCATGGGAGTGTCAACGAAATCATCAGCACAGATCCAACACACATGTATAGCAAGTTGCACTGACAACACAGATGAGTCCTTCCCCATTGATGCCCAAACCTGCATGTCCAGTGGAGATGGCCACAAGGTCAGGGAAGTAGAATAATTGAACAATGGCAAGCACAACAGATGTGCAGGGTGGAAGCCACAGATGTGACATTGCTAATGTAAGTAGGAAATCACATTGCCAAATATTGAAAATATGACACCCTCAGATGCTGCTAAGGATGACATGGATACACCACAGGATAGGACACATTCCCCTGGACCCCATGGGTTCCTGAACAGTAACACTTCATTTTCATGAGACCAAATATCACCATCACTGCAGCAAGGGCATGGTTAGCATCATCAACATCATGTACATCAGAAGCAAAAGCACTAGAGAACAGAAAGTCGCTTTATACAGCATATGTGGGTTCAAAAGTTGAAGTCCAGTAAAAAGAAACAAAGGCCAATGGCCAGTCCATACTGAAAGTCTAAACAGGGTGACAGTGGCAGATGTCACCCTACGCATGCCTGCACTGATAAAAACCAGGGACAATCCCCTCGGAGGGGTATACGGGGGCAGGCCAGGCACCGCAGGGACAGGATCAGGGCTCACCAGAAGGAGGCAGGGAAGGGGTGGTGGGTGCTGAAGAGTCACTGACAACTGCAGTGGAGGTGTCTGACATGGTGTGTGCCGGCACAACTGGGGGCATGACACTGATGGTGTGGGTGCCGGCACGACTGCAGTGGACCGTGCAGATGGAGTGGACAGGTCCCCCACTGCAGTGCCCAAGTCAGACAGGGTGGTAGTGGACTCCACTGCAATGCCTACCTCCAGGGGAGGAGAATGGGGATCAGGTAAGGTGGGCAGGACAGAGGGGGAGGACACCGTCTCCACACCAGTGGCACAGACAAGCGCAGCGGGGGTGTGGGGCTGGAAGAGCAAGTGGCAGGGGGAGAAGGCCGGATCTTTTTGGGGATGGTGTATCTGTGGGTGGGGGAACCTGGGGCAGGGTGTGGTGGTGGCACCTGTGGAGTGGGGGCCTGAGGGATGGAGGAAGGAGACTTGGTGCCTGAGCTGCAGGGCGGCGGCGGGGTCTTGCTCTTCCGGGTCCGGGGGACTTGCGGATGGGGGCGTCAGTCGGTCTGCTCCTGGGGGAGGGTGTCCGGGGGCGAGGGGCACTCCGCTCTGTGTGGGTGGGCTTCCTCTTCCCCTGAATGCTGGATCAGCTGGATCGGAGGGGAAGAGGCCGAGGTCACTGAGGAAGAGCCGCTGTGTCTTTGGGGTTGCAGGTGAGGCAAGGGAGGGGCTTTGGAGGGAGAGGCAACTGAGGACTGCGCAGTGCTCGTAGATGCGTGTGTGTGTGCCTGGGCCCCATCCCCTGTGAGTGTGGTTTCAGTCCCCTGACTGTGCGTGCGTGTGCGTCTTGTTTGTGGTGTGTGTGTCTGTGTGCTGCTCGTGTCTGTGCTGGTGTGTGCCTGTGCCGGTGTGTGTGTGCTTGGGACAGGTAAGGGGCTGGGGAGTGTGGATGGGGCAGAGGCAGGAGTGGTGAGGGACTGTTCGAGGAGGGACACTGCTGCCGTCAGGGAGGAGTCCATGGACCTATTGCCCCTCTGTAGGGCAGACATGCCCGATGAGATGCCCTCCATGAACGACACCAGCTGAGTCAACAGAGTGGTGTGTGCATGGAGGACACTCAGCATCGCTGTCTGCCCTACATGGAGCTGGCGAAGGAGGTACACAGACTCCTCACTCAGGGCAGCAGGGGACACAGGGGCAGGGGGTGCGGTGCCTGGCCCGAAGGAGACACGCTCCCGAACATGGGAGCCTCCACGGACCTCGGGAATGGGAGCCGATGGGAGGGCTGTGGTGGTGGTGGTGGTGGTGGCGGGGACAGCAACACTAGCTGGGGTGTGGTGGCTGCTGACACCCGCATCCACAAGGGAGTCATCCTCCAAGCTGCTGTGATCCTCAGCTGAGGTGGATGGTGCTGAGGACTCCTCGGTGTGGCTCCCCTCGCCCTCCGTGCCACTGGGTCCCTCCGACCACTCCTCGGCTGCTGACCCAGTCTGGCTCTGTGGCTCCTCCTGGTCCGTGGAGCTGTCCCCTCCTGTGGCCGTGGATGTATCTGCAATCAATAGGGAAACAGACAGACATCAGTCACCTGCACCGAACGCACACACCACAGTAAGTACAGCACATTACAGTGCAAGCCCTGGCATCCTTAGTTGAACATTGCCAAAAGTGCCCAAACAGAATAGGAGTAGCCAATTGTCAGTCTGATGGTCAACCATGGCACTCACATCCCTCCTGGCCTTGCACACATCTGTCTGGTGTCTGTTGGATGGCAATACCCCAGTGTGGACACATGCACCACCTACACAGTAGTTGGACAGTGCAGAAAACACAGTGAAGCATGTGAACATGCACACATCACAACTCTTGCCACTGAGTCAGTACAGGTGTCCGGATGAAAGGGATGCCCAGAGTCAAATATGAAATGCATGTGATGCATACCAGCGACATACACCATGATGCACCCATGTCCTGATAGCCATTGCCACAATGGTGTGCATGTAGCACATATCACTCCCCTGCAGGATCACTCATAGGAAGTTACATGCCATGGCACAGGCATGCCTGCTAAGTCATACATCACTGTCTCCAGTCACATGGGCAGGGCAGCCAGACAACAACAGTCTGCACTGTGTCACAATAGTAGGTCATGGGGAATGCAAGTCCTGGAGCTGTACAAGTGCACATGTACATCCCCCACACACCACATCATCTGAACCCTTATCTGTCCACGTCATACCGATTGGACATATGGGAGACCATTAACACAACCCTCTGAACCTGAGCACCTCACAATCTGCTGTGAATGGGAAACAGCTGCCTGAACTTCACATTCGCATACCCCAGTCTGCACGGTCAGGTGATCAAACACCTATGTGTCACCCAAGTATTGTCTACTATGGTCACATCTCCGGTGGCATGCTGAGCCCCAACTGAGAGACACCCCAGCAGTCATGACAAGGAAGCCACAGCACACTGACACAGAGGCAGACACCTGAGGGGACATATCACTGAGCACAACGTGTCAGCTGATACACGGGAGTGGGAGTACAGAGTGTATTGTATGGCCTGGAGTAGGCATGACTGTCCTGCCCCACATGAATGAGGGATGAGCCCTGGACAGTAGGCAGCTGGCTAAGTATGTGTGACACACGTAATATACACACTCCTGGGGCCCAAGCATTGTTGCCACCCACAGCATGGGTGTGTGCCAGATACCCCAGGCACATGTGGTGGATCAGCTCAGCAATTGGACCACATATCAAAGTAACACGCAGATGACATGTCAGAACACAGGCATTGTGTAAGCAAAGGACCCACCCATGATGCCCACCACAGAGTTAGGGGAACAGATGCTGTCCCCCACCTTGAGTCAAGCAAACTGCAAGGACACAGTACCCAAGTGACACAATTCCCTGACTGCAATTGCCACACCTGGGTATCAGATGAGGAGTGGGCAGTGCACAATCGAGGGACATGGGTCCTGTACCACATGACTGATGTACTGTGGAAGTTCAACCAGGCCAGAGGAGCGCACATAGCATGGCAGACAAAGTTCACAATGCAGTCATGGACTCACCCCCTCCTTGCTGCTCTCTAGCCTTCAGCTGCCCATCCAGATCAGGGAAGACCACCGCCAGGATCCTGAGCATGTGGGGGGTCAGGGTCCGGTGTCCGCCCCTCCTGCGAGGAGGCGACAGCTTCAGCTGGACCTGTGCGATCCTCCGGGTCCAGCCCCGAAGGTCCTGCCACCTCTTCTGGCAGTTGCAGATCCGGCGCTTGTAGTCCCCCACGGATCTCACTGCCCGGACGACGGTCAGCCATATCTTCTGCTTCTGGTGGGCATCAACCTGTGAGGAAGACAAAGTGAGAATGCCAGTACTACACATGCAACATATCCGTGCATTACACAGTTGGATATACATGTCTCAATCACAGGGGCACATGATGTACACAGGCAGTGCAACGATGGCTATGGACAGTATGCCAGCAGTTACTACATGGTATCATTGCCTGTGAAGTAAAACCTTGTTTAAATGCACTGTCACTGCACTATACCTGTTCAGTGCATGTAACTACACACTATGGGGGTGACAACTACTCAGTGAGCCTGCTAGCCAGTGGCGTGCAGACTGTTAGCCTTGCTAGTCAGACAACATGCACATTTAGTAAGGCAGTGGACAGCACACTCACCTGCTCCCCTGCTTTCCCATACAGCTTGCTGTACTGTGGAAGGAGGCTGTCCAGCAGGGCCTGGTTCTCCTCAGTGCTGAAGGCTGGGGCTCTCTCCACAGTGCGTGCCATTGCAGGGTCCAGAGGGTGCAGATACAGCAGCAGTGGTGGTGGCAGATGTCGTCCTGGAGCATGTAGTGCAGGCAAGTGAGCTCTCAGGGGAACAGCCAGCAATATATGTGTGCTGCAGGGGCAAATACTATCCCATGTGTCCAAAGTGATAGGTCCAAGTCTTTAGCATCTTCTGAATCTGGCCAATCCATGGAATTGCACCACTTACACACGCCCACAGCATCCTTCAAAAGTTCAACTTCATGACACCCATGAATTTGCAACATTGTTGTGGGTGACCAACTGAATTTCCAGCATCAGACTCGCTCAAGATTTGAAAACGCGTCCGGTTGCCAGGCCAGGCCATAGCCAATGGATGCGCACCGATCGGTCCATTGCTGTTCAACGCGTACCCGGATACAACGCGCACTCCGCCACATTGAATGCAATGGGCCGGCCGGGCACACCGATCGGTGCATTGCTGTTCAACGCGTATTGCGGATACAACGCTGCACTCGCCACATTGAATGCAATGGGCTGGCTGGGCACACTGATCGGTCCATTGCTGTTCAATGCGTACCCGGATACAACGCGTACTCCGCCACATTGAATGCAATGGGCCGGCCGGGCACACCGATTGGTCCATTGCTGTTCAACGCGTACTCGGATACAACGCTGCACTCGCCACATTGAATGCAATGGGCCAGCCAGGCACACCGATCGGTCCATTGCTGTTCAACGCGCACTCGGATACAACGCTGCACCCACTCACATTGAATGCAATGGGCCGGCCGGGCACACCGATCGGTCCATTGCTGTTCCACGCGTATTGCGGATACAACGCTGTACTCGCCACATTGAATGCAATGGGCCGGCCGGGCACACCGATCGGTCCATTGCTGTTCAACGCATACCCGGATACAACGCTGTACCCACTCACATTGAATGCAATGGGCCGGCCGGGCACACCGATCGGTCCATTGCTGTTCAATGTGTATTGCGGATACAACGCTGCACTCGCCACATTGAATGCAATGGGCCGGCCGGGCACACCGATCGTTCCATTGCTGTTCAACGCGTACTCGGATACAACACGTACCCGCCACATTGAATGCAATGGGCCGGCCGGGCACACCGATCGGTCCATTGCTGTTCAACGCTGTATCCGGATACAACGCTGCACCCGCCACATTGAATGCAATGGGCCGGCCGGGCACACCGATCGGTCCATTGCTGTACAACGCGTCCCTGTACAAGTCACTGGCATATGTCACCATGCCTGTCACAGGTGAATATATGCCAGCAACATATACTTCCCAGGGAGTGAGGGGCACACCTACAACACCACACCCTGTCCACACTGTATCCTGAGGCATGTAAGGCTGCATTACCTATTCCGTGTATGGGGGTGAACATGTTGTTCTGTGGGTGGCACTTGGGGGCAGCCACTCCCAGGCTGTGCATGTGTTCATGTGGACAGAATCCTTGGTGTTTCATGCACATGACCACTGTGATGTGCAACTGTTCATTTCTGTGCATGTGGCATGGTCACATTTCACGGTGGTGTATGTGTATGTCATGTCACATACCCCCTGAGTCCCATGTGTGACGGTATGTACGTCCCAGGGTGACCCATTGCCACAATGGTGATGGTCCTCCACAGTCTGTGTGCATGTTGTGTTTACAATGTCTCTGATTCCATGTGCACAATGGGAGACAGTCTCCACATCCACGTTGTTTGTGCATGGACTTTGATGTTGTACGTGTGTGTGTCACAGACATCCATGTCTGTCCTGCAGAGGCAACAGGGACCACTACCTGTGGGGGTCATGGTTGTTTTGTTGTGGTGTATTCATGATACACCATGTCATGCCAGTGTCCATGTGGCAATACAGGGTCCCTGGGAATCTACCTGTCGTTGAGCTGTGATGCCTGGGGCACATATGTCCTCACATGTCACTGTGGGGTGTGTTTGGAACGTGGCAGCAGGAGATGGGAACTGTGACACGGCCTCATGATATCCCATGGCACAACCTGGGACTTGTTGATGCCACTTGTTGAACTGTGATGTTAGATGTTGGCCATGTATGTGCCATACATGTCCAAACGGAACTGCACACATCATGTACTTGTGCCTCATAATGATGTATCATGTGATATTGAGTATGGTCAATGCCACATATGTGGGGTGACTGACAATCTTTCTTTCTTCACATATGCACTGCAGGGCACCAGCTGTCCATAGACCATTCCCTGACCTTGCAACGATGGTGGAACGTGACTGCATCCGACGGTACCGCTTCACCAGGCCGCTGATTGAGGTGTTGACGGTGCGGTTGGCCCCACATTTGCAAGCTGGCCGGACATACCCTACAGCGCTGACCCCCAAGATGAAGGTGATGGCAGCCCTACACTTCTTTGCCACCGGTACCTTTCAACACACTGTGGCGACTGCTGGTGGGATGTCACAGACCATGTTCAGCCGTGTGCTCCGCGATGTTTTGGAGGCTATGTTGATTTACCTGACCCAGTACATCTATTTCCCTAGACTCCAACAACTCACTGACGTGAAGAGTGACTTCTATGCCCTGGGGAGGATGCCGCATGTTATTGGCTCCATTGATGGGACACATGTTGCTTTGGTACCACCACAGGCCCAAGAGCAGGCATACAGGAACCGCAAACACTACCACTCGGTCAATGCACTGGTGGTATGTCTTGCAGATATGAGCATCTCACACGTCTGTGCCCGTTTCCCCGGTTCTGCACATGATGCCTACATGATGAGGAGTAGTCGCATCCCGAGGATGATGTCACAGATGCGGAACCAGCATGCCTGGCTTGTTGGTGTGTACTGACTTAGTGCCATTGTGTGTGTTCTGCAATGTAGTGTTCCACCCTCTTTTCCAACTCAGCTAATGTGCAATTGTCTGTATGTAGGTGACTCTGGATACCCCAACATGCCGTGGTTGCTGACGCCCCTCAGGAACCCTGTGACACCAGGCCAGATGCGCTACAATGAGGCACATGGTCGGACCAGGAGAGTGATTGAGTGGACCTTTGGTCTCCTGAAGAGCCGCTTCCGCTGCCTGGACAAGACAGGAGGGGCCCTCCCATATGCCCCAGCAAAGGTGTGCAAAATTGTCATCGTCTGCTGCATGCTACACAACCTGGCAGTGCGGAAGGAGTTGCCTCTCATCCTGGATGACGATGACCAACATCCGCCACCTGTGGAGGATCCTGGTCTGGACCACGATGCCAGTGATGATGATGATGGTGATGTCCGCACACAGCTCATCACCAACTTCTTCAGCTGAATGTGAGTATCCAGAGATGTCATGTCAATGATGTGAGTATGCATGATATGTGTTGGTGGTGCTCTGGTGCTGTTTGAGTGTGTCCATGTGCTACATGACTGTATGCGTGTAGCGATGTGTCCTTACAGGTAGTCTGTACTCCCCAACAGTGTTGACATGCTATCTTGGTTCTGGGTGGGTATCTTGTGACATGTATTGGGCATGAGTATTGCAGTTCTGTCCTGTTCTTCAGTGCTTTTGACTGTGTGTCATTTCTGTCCTTCACAGGGTACTTTCAGAGTGGTTTGGTCAACTGTGATCCCCGGCACCGTGATTCGACTTCCAGGGTGGTAGCTGTTGTGTCCCTACAGGTGATGTGCGCCACACCCATGGACTTCCTTCCTTCTACACTTGTTGACTGTGTGCCCGCTGCCAGGTGGGATTACCTTGCATCTGTAGTGGTTACAACATGTTGCAAATGTGTAATAAACCTGTGCTTCACTTTGGGATGTGCGTTGTCTGTGGTCACACATCTGACTGACATTTGCTTACTGCACCAGTGGGCTAGTTGACAGAGACTGTGAATAGGTGTTGTGTCTGTGCATTGCACCGTATTTCCTGGCAACATCAGTGTAGGCGATGAGTCAGATGGGCTAGGTGTGTATTTGTTGTGTAGCCCTGGTGGTGTGTCTCCTCATATGTGTCACATTGCCATGACTCACATGCCTGTGTTGTACTTGCTGTAGCAGTTAGCATGCACAGTGTAATTTCGCAGGTCATCATCTCCATGACAGGAACCACGTTGGAATCACAACAGAGGCAGGTATGGTGTATTAGTGTGTTTATTGTCATACATGTGTGTGTATAGTGCACAGGATGGTGGGTGCTGTACATTTTGATTTCAATCCTAAGTTCCTAGATGAATTGGAAGTCCTGGTAGCAGATATGTCCAGAATAAAGTCCACAGTCATCTGATACATTGGTCCAACTTGTACTCCCCATGTCATGTGGGGGAGTTGTGTTGCAGTCAACAGGGTGAACAGTTTGCGCACAAAGGTGATTATCCAGTACAGGTTTTGGCTTCCTGGGGTTGCACATGGCCATCGGCCTCTCACTTGCCCCTCCTTGGATGACCCCTCTTCTTTGGGGGACCCTCAAGTGCAGGCTGCTGCGGTGCAGGGGACTCTCCGCCAGAGTCATCCTCCATCCCTGTGGCAGTTGCAGTTGTTTCAGCACCAGATGTTGTGGGCACACAGGGAGGTGTTGACTGGTTGCTGCTCATCCGGTCGGAGGCATTGTAATATGTCCCTATGCACCGCGTCATCTCTTGCAGTGTGTCCCACTTGGACTCCACGCGGGACATGTGCGAGTCCAAGTGGGCATGATGGGCAGCCTGCTGCTGTTTAATGTCCCTGAGGAGCCCCACTACCTGGCTGAGCTCTCCGGTGCTGGACTGGTACGCATCGACTATGCGTACCAGTTGTGGGTCATCATGCAGTCCAGACCCTCTGCGATCAGTGACCTATGTCTCCCACCCTCCCACCACCCCTGGCGACACGTGCAGTACCTGAGGTGGCACGCACAGGTGACCCTGGGCCCCCTTGGGGGTTGTTGGTGGTGTTGGTGTCTATAGCCCCACATTGGTCCAGGGTCCCTGTGCTGGTGGTGGTGGTGCTCCTTGGTCTGTCCGTGTCAGCAGGGGTGGTATGTGTGTTGACAGTCGTTGGAGGGGTGGGTGCAGGGGGTGCAGCTGGTGGTCCTGCTGGTGCTGCATGATGACTTGCTCCGGTGGTGCCAGGTAGGTCTTCGTCATCCGAGGAGGGCAGAGGCTGTTCCACACCAGTGAGCTCCGTTTCCCTTGAGCCTGGGACAGGGACTCCTCAGCGTCTGCTGCTGTGTCCCCATCATCACCTGTTTTTGGGAGACACACACAATGTATGTTATGTTTCTGCAGGCATGAATGGTTGACACACATGACAGTTGTGACTGTACCTCTGGATGCGGGCCTGTACATTGCATTGTCCTAAGTTGTCACAGTCAGAGGTTGATATTGGTGTAGCACATTGTCCTGCATACTTTGGGAATTTCTATATGAATGTTGGGGTGTGTACATGGTCTGCATTGGTTGTATTTGGTTGACATCCGGCCCTCCTTCCCACCCAGCGAGATATCCCACCATGGAACGTACTTCCATTGCAGGGAGTGCAAGTTGTCTTTCAGGATGTCAGTCAGTGGTGTCCTGCTGTTGGTTGGTGCACAGTTGCCAGCAGGGCCTTGTGCTCCCCACAGCAGTACCCAGTGTCATCCATCTTGTCAGTTCTTGTCAACTCCCTGTGATGTGCGCATGGTTCAGGGTGGTGTTGATGGGACAGTTGTGGGGGTGACCAATATCTGTGACTACCACTCCCATCATGCTATTGCCTCCACCCCACTTCCCAGCATGCCCATACTTACTTGCTTTTGGGTGGACTTCACTGTGTGTGAGTGTGAGAGAAATGCCAAGATGGCTGACAGTGGTGTCCTGCTGTTGGTTGGTGCCCAGTTCCCAGCAGGGCCATGTGCTTCCCACAACTGAGCACCAGTGTCAGCCATCTTTGAAGTGGCTTTTGACTCCTGTGAGGTGTGCATGCTTGGGTGTGAGCTTGCTGGGCCATGTGGGTGGGGGATGTTGGGCTGTGACTACCACTCCCATCATGCTATTGCCTCCACCCCACTTCCCAGCATGCCCATACTACTTGCGTTTGGGTGTACTTCACTGTGTGTGAGTGTGAGAGCAATGGCAAGATGGCTGACAGTGGTGTCCTGCTGTTGGTTGGTGCCCAGTTCCCAGCAGGGCCATGTGCTCCCCACAACTGAGCACCAGTGTCAGCCATCTTTGAAGTGGCTTTTGACTCCCTGTGAGGTGTGCATGCTTGGGTGTGAGCTTGCTGGGCCATGTGGGTGGGGGATGTTGGGATGTGACTACCACTCCCATCATGCTATTGCCTCCACCCCACTTCCCAGCATGCCCATACTTACTTGCTTTTGGGTGGACTTCACTGTGTGTGAGTGTGAGAGCAATGGCAGCCATATCTGTGACTATGACTCCCATGATGCTATTGGCTACACTGACTTGCCCAGCATACACAAGATTCCTTCCTTTCATTGGGCTTCACTGTGAGGTGGTGTTGTAGTGGTGGCTACATGTCTGGATGTGTTTGTTAGTTATATTTGTGCCCCTGCCTAGCTGTAGTTGTAGTTGTGTTTGTACATGTGATGACACAGTTACATATCACAATGAGATGGCATGTGTTGTGTTTATCTGACTGACATACACATTTTGGGATGATTCTGTTCTGGTTGGTGTGTATTTGCTTAGGGTGCATGGTTTGACTCTCCCCTTGACAGTGATGTGTGTGTATTGTCGCACAATATTGTGTACATTTGTTGTGTACTCACCAGGCTCTGGGATGTTTTCTAGTCCATAGACGCTCACTGGTGGTAGGATGGCCCGCACCTTCTCCTCCCAGGGCCTGAGGTATACTGGTTTGGCAGGAGGGCCACTGCCGGTGTGTTGGCTCAAGAGGTAGTCCTTCTTCAACAGCTCCCTGACCCTCCTGCGCACGTCATACCACCTGTTCTGGATGTCTACCTTTGTCCGCAAACATGGTGATTGTGCGTTCACCCTGTCGACGATCCTCTCCCACATCTTGGTTTTCTGCGACATGGGTGTCTGTTGGACCAGTGTACCAAACAGCTGTGGCTCTACCCTGAGGATCTCATCTACCAGGACTTCCAATTCACTATCTAGGAACTTATGATTCTTATTTGGGGGCATGGTGATGGGTGGTGATGGTGAGTGATGTGTGTTTGGTGTGCAGGTGAGGGTGTGTCAGTGTGTGTTTAGCTGGGTGTATGTGAGGGTGCTATTTGTTGAGGTGCTGATGGTGTGTGGCTTGTGTGATGGATGAGCTGTGGGTGGGTGTGTGGTTGCTGTCTGTTCAGTGCTGGCAGGTAATTTGAATTTGCAAAGGATCATGGTAGATATTTGTGTCCTTTATATGGGTGGAGTTGTGGGTGTGTCTTTGTTCCCTGTCCCCCCCCAGTATTTATTGCCTTTGTAATTGCTTGTTTGGCCTTTTTTTTTGTGTTTTTCCCTTTGTACTTTTTGTGCATGTAGGAGACGTTCTTGTGACCGAGTCGGACCCTGCAGTTGTCTCGCATCGAGCTTCTCCGAGTCGTTCACGCTGTGTTTGTGCTGTTTTCTATGCTGCGTATGCGTCGGTCGCGGTGTATTGGGTTGCTTCTGCTTGCAGTTTTGTATGCGTGTCGGTCGTACGGCTTGGGCTCCGTGCGACTCGGTCGTGTTTTCCACGCGTTGCATCGTACTGTGCGGGTCGGACTTTGCGGGTAACGCTTCGCTCGGGTTCATTCCTGGTGCGTGTCGGTCGGTTCGATTCGCGTGGTTTTCCGGCCGGATGGCTGTTTTCCGCGCGGCTCGGTCGTTCGGCTTGTGTTCCATACGAGTCGGTCGGATTTTGCACGCTCCTCATCGTACTTTGCGGATCGGCCTGCACCTGTACGTGTCGGTCGGTATTAATTCCGGCTCCGAGTCGGTCGGTACGTTTTCCGGCCCAAATCGGAATCGGCCCCTTAATCCAAACAATTCCACATTAGAATCACATACATTTTATATAAACAATATAATATCACATTTCCCACCCAAAATAAATGAATGAAGTAAAACTTACTGTTCTGTAGATGCAGATCTTTCTCTATCCCCACATAAAGAAAATTAGTAATCCACAAAAAATAAGATAAATGAATAAATCCAAATTAAGTAAAAAAGTGTTTTTTTTATCAAAAATGACCATTCCAGTAAGCCCGAAAAAAAAGAAATCAAAGTAAAAACCAGGGACGGGCGGAGCTCATGCAGTGTCACTACTCGGAATTCCGTGGAGTTGAATAAAAACTCTGTGGAATTCCGCTCTGCTCCGCCCGTTGTAATTTAGGCTGCGGCAGAGCTCGGCCAGCGCGCTTTCTCCAAGTCCCTGTCTGCAGAATGCAGATCCTCGAGGTTGACGATAATTCAACAACAATGCTTTCCCGCTGCCTCTTGCATCCGATTCCAGCCTCTGGAGGATTCTCTTGTGTGTGCATGCGTGTTATTGTATGCTTGCGCACTAGAAACCTGCAGCGACTGTGAGTCCCACCGCAGCTCTGGGCATGCGCCCTGGCACCCGGCTCCTTATTCTCTGCCACGCAACAAGAAAGGAAATAAGGTAAGTTATTTTATTTAAGGCGGTTTGGTGGTGAGTGGTAAACTCTGCGATGGGGCGGCGGGACGCAGAGTTTTTTGCCGAACTCCGTGTTCCAAGCAGAACGCGGAGTGGCAAAAACTACGAAGCTCTGCTGGCGGAGCGAAGTTTGCCACCCGCCCTTAGTAAAGACCATTTGCTTATGATAAACCAAAACTATTTCCTTTAAAAAAAAAAAACGTGAACTCCAAAGGCCCATACAACGCATTCGTAGACAAAAACCTGTAAATTAAAATTTAAAAACACACCCACAAAACAAATAAAATTCCCAAAAATATATATGCATAGCAGTTAACCATCAAAATATAACTAACATTACTCAATTTATCATAGCATAGTAATACATTACTTAAACAATGTAGAAAATGACAAACTAGTGTAAAATATTAACAGCAATACAGCTACTAAAAACCAACAAACAACACTATAACTAACTTTTAAATCTCCCTTCTGAATCTCCCTACCCACAAAACCCTTCAAAAACGACTCATCTGTTCTGACAAACAACAGCACCTTACGTGACCTGGTTCTATGAAAATAGACTAAAAATAACACAAATAGATTACAAAAAAGATAGCAGTAGAGGAAAAATAGCCGCTGAATGAATCTAAAAAAATACTATCTCCCCATAGAAATAAATGGGAAAATTGCAAACATTTTGAATAAATGTTTAAAAAAATGTAAATAATTATTAAACATGCAAAACATATGCAAATTTTTTTAAAGTGTAAATTAAATAATAGCATAAGATATTTACAATTATTTAATACATACTAATAAAACATGTTAAAATATTGTTGAACATATATATACTTAACGCTGCATATACGGGTGCGTTAACTTCAAAGGTAAGTATGCGGCTGGATGTAAGATTTCACAGGGATAAAGTTTATTGAAAAACAGGACACGGATGGCAAGTAAAGAGCCAATGTATCCTCCAATGGGAGTGAGGCAACACCTATTTAAGGACGTTGCGTACTTACACCAGTGTCATCAGCATTTGAGAAAGGCATTCGAGCTGAAACGCGTCATGCTGGTTTTAAGTAAATGAAATCCTGTGAATCTGAAGTGGGCTCTGATCTGGTTCTTTTATAAAGCGATCTTGTGTTTAATATATACGTGCAGCCACAGGCACGGAAGAGCCCCCATCCTGAAGTGTTCAGCGGTAACAGTGGCAATAGCAATAAGGACACTCCAAGGTATTGGAAACCGCTGAACAGCAGCAGCCAGGGGGAAGTGTAAACCTGCCGACAGGAGTCGGACCGTGATTTCACAGAAGTATGCAGGTTACTTACTGCTGCATGTACGGGTGCGTTAACTTCAAAGGCAAGCATGCAGCTAGATGTAAGATTTCACAGGGATAAAGTTTATTGAAAAACAGGACACGGATGGCAAGTAAAGAGCCAATGTATCCTCCAATGGGAGTGAGGCAACACCTATTTAAAGACGTTGCGTACTTACACCGGTGTCATCAGCATTTGAGAAAGGCATTCAAGCTGAAAAGCGTCATGCTGGTTTTAAGTAAAGGAAATCCTGTGAATCTGAAGTGGGCTCTGATCTGGTTCTTTTATGGAGTGATCTTGTGTTTAATATACATATATATATATATATATATATATATATATATATATATATATATATATATATATATATATATATATATATATACATATATATATATATACATATATATACATACATATATACATATATATATAAATTTAGAAATGTTAAAACAAGTAAACAAATTATTAAACATATAAAACATATCAAACAGTGTTATAACAGATTGCGAAAAATTATAAAGTATAAGTTAAATAATAGTCTAAAATGTACACACTTATTTAATATATTCTAATGAAACATGTGTTAAAATATTGTTGAAAATTTGTATATATAAAAAGTTAAGATTTTTTTTTAAAATGTTAACAATGAAAAATAAGAGTTGAAAATGTACAACAAACAACATACCTACAACATACAAATGTATACAAATATTATTTACCTGATTTGTTTTATTAAAAAATAATTAGAACTTTTTTTATTAAGTTAACTTTATGTATTTTTCTATTAGTATTTATGATTCTCAATGTAAAACTACAGAATAATAAAACATTGGAAACAAATAAAATACAGAAAAATGTGTGATGTGTCATTATTGTACAACATTTGGTGAAGGTGTAGGACACTAAAAGAATGACATTTACTAATCCCACTCCATTCTAAACCATTTTGGTGAAGGTGTCGGACAATAAAAGGGTGACATTTACTGTACCTACTGCAATCTAAACCAATTTGGGGAATGTATTGGACACTAAATTGGTGGCATTTACTATTCCCATTCCAATATAACTATGGGCCTCATTACAATGGCGGTGATGCTGCCCCCGACAGCCCATAAGTGGTGGTCCCACCGCCATCCATGGAAGCAGTCCAACTGCCAGAGGTCAGAGGCATCAGTCATAGGGACTGGCTGCTGCTTTTCCGATGAAGTCAAGAGCCTGTCGGGGAAGCGGTCGAACCATAATTCCTATAATAGGGGCAGTGCCTTCTCAGGCACCACAGTAGGGATTATGATGTCCGTTTCCCTCAGCCTGTACATTGCTGTCCGACCGCCATGTACAGGGAGATGGAACGGGACTTTGAGGGCCTCTAGCAGGGCCCCCGTTCCCTGTTGGCCTCCGGTATGGGGATTGGGAGGGGCACATGTGTTGCCCCCCAAAACTTCCAAGGACCCTTGGTGCATGGATGTTTAAAACATGCCTATATCTATTTTGGCTTGTGCTGCTGCCCTTTTCTGGGCTGCTGCAGAAGCCACAATAGAAAACGGCATGGTTGTAGGTGGTCAGATCATAATTTGGTGGGTGGAACCTCCGACTGCATGTAGGTCGGTATCCATCCAGCAATGATGGTGGGAAGGTGTTGGAACCTAAATGGGTGACATTTGCTATCCCCACTCCAATCTAAACCAATTTGGGGAAGATGTTGGACACTAAAGGGCTGACATTTACTATTCCCACTCCAATCTAAACCAATTCAGGGAAGGTGTGGGGCACTAAATGGGTGACATTTACTATTTCCACTCCAATCTAAACAAGTTCGGGGAACGTGTTGGACACTACAGAGCTGAAATCTATTATTTCCACTCCAATCTAAACCAAGCTGGGGATGGTGCTGGACAGTAAAGGGGGTGACATTTACTATTCCTCCTCCAATCTAAACCAATTCAGGGAAGGTGTTGGACACTAAAGGGGGTGACATTTACTCTTCCCACTCCAATCTTTACCAAATTTTGGAAGGCGTTGGACACTAAAGGGGTGACATTTACTATTCCCACTCCAACCTAACCATATTGAAGAAAGGTGTTGAACACTACAGGGGTGACATTTACTATACCCACTACCATTTATTAATCCCATTCGAATCTAAATGAATTTGGGGAAGGTGGTGTACACTAAAGGGGTGACATTTACTATTCCCACTCCAATCTAAACACATTTGAGGAAGATATTGGACTCTAAAGTGGTGATATTTACTGTTCCCACTCCAATCTAACCATGTTGAGGCAAGGTGTTGCACACTAAAGTGGGTGACATTTACTATGCCCACTCCAATCTCAACCAATTTGGGGAAAGTGTTGGACACTAAAGGGGTTACATTTACTATTCCCACTCCAATCTAAACATATTGGGGGAAGGTGTTAAACACAATATCCTCTTCAAAATAAAACATTGCACATAAAATACTACAAAATAAAAATACTAGAAAGACCATCAATACATCATATTCTCAGACAATTTTTCTAATATAACATTCACTAAAATGTTATCTAATCAGACACTAAGCTAAACTGCAAACCTTTATATATATGTTTAATTGAATCATACAATTACTATTTTGAATACTAATAAAAAATAATATATAGTTCAAATTATTTACTACCACTTATAAACTTAAAACATTGAAAAAATTATAGCACAAAATTAAGAATCATACATTTAAAAATATGTATATAAATTGTAAATTCACTAATTAAAATTCATTTTTTTATAAAAATGTAAAAAAATCAATTATAAAAACAAATTAAGCAATGTATTTTTAGCATAAAAATATTTCTAAATATTTTACTAAATAAAAATAATTAAGGGCCTGACAGGCCGTTGGTGGCGGTCCACCCGACAGACAGGCCATTGGTCCGACCACTGCATTACAATGCAGGTGGTCGGACCGCAGAGGTAGGGGGAAAGACCGCCATCTCTGACAGGATCATCTGATACAGACAGGGTGGTGGTCAGAATTATAGTCCCAACAAGAGATGTTGCCAAGGCAGGCACCGCCGTCGGGATGACGATGTCCCTTTCCGACAGCCTTTTCATGGCGGTCTCACCACATGAAAAGGCTGTCAGGAAGGGACTTTGGGAGCCCCAAACTGGGCACACGTCCCTTGTGGGCCACTGCAAAGTGGCCCTGGGGCAGACGTAGTGCCCCCCGCACATCCATGCACCACATGGTGCATGGCACACAGTGCATGGATGTGCACAAATTGTGGCTTGTGCTGTGGCCCTTTTCCTAGGCTGCAGCACAAGCCGAAGAGTAAATAAACACTTTCCGACCACCACCAAGGCAGTCATATCGTAATTGGGCAGTCGGTCCACCAACTGCTTGTCGGGTGGTCTCCTTACCATCGCTTGAGCAGACGGCGGTCCGACCGTTCGATATCATAATCAGGCCCTATGTTTTTAATAGTTTATCAAATTACATTTTTTGTTATTGATTTTTTTTTTATACCATTAACATAAATCTTAATTAACATCAAATTTAAATATAATAAAAAATTAATATGATAATATACATGTAATAATTCTAAATTATTAATTTGCATGTTTACAATTATTACCTTACAATTTTAATTTCAAACATATATTTGTTGTAAATCTCCCCACCTTTATCCCCTAAACACCGAGGGGTCGATTCCGATTCGGGCCGGAAAAAGCACCGACCGACTCGGATCAGGAAATTATACCGACCGACACGTACCTGTGGCGCCCGACGCGCCAAGTACGATGCAAGGCGTGCAAAATCCGACCGACACGTACCGAACCCAAGTCGAACGACCGAGCCGCACGGAAAACAGCAATCCGGTCGGAAAAACACGCGAATCCAACCGACCGACACGCACCCGGAACAAATCCGACCGAAACATACACGCGAACTCCAAACCGCAAAGTACGGTGCAAGGCGCGAAAACCACGAGCGAGTCGGACGGAGGACAAGCCGTACGACCGACACGCATACAAAACCGAGCCGAAGCAACACAAAACACCGCGACCGACGCATACGCAGCATAGAAAACTGCACAAACACAGCGTGAATGAAACGGAGAAGACCGTACGAGACAAATGCAGGGTCCGACTCGGTCACAAGAACGTTTCCAACATGCACAGACAGTACAAAGGAAAAATCACACAAAAAAAGGCCAAACAAGCAATTACTAAGCCAATAAATACTGGGGGGTGGGGACAGAGAACAAAGACACACCCACAACTCCACCCATATAAAGGACACAAATCACAACCATGATCCTTTGCAAATGCCATTCCACTGCCAGCACCCAAGAGAAAGCAACCACACACCCACAGCTCATCCCTCACACAAGCCACACACCATCAGCACACCAACAAATACCTACCTCACATACACCCAGCAAAACACACACTCACACACCCTCACCTGCACACCAACACACACATCACTCACCATCACCACCCATCACCATGCCCCCCAAGAAGAATCCCAAGTTCCTAGATAGTGAATTGGAAGTCATGGTAGACGAGATCCTCAGGGTAGAGCCACAGCTGTTTGGCACACTGGTCCAACAGACCCCCATCTCCCAGAAAACCAAGATGTGGGAGAGGATCATCAACAGGGTGAACGCACAATCACGATGTCGGCGCACAAAGAGCGACATCCAGAACAGGTGGTATGACGTGCGCAGGAGGGTACGGACCTGCTCAAGAAAGACTACATCAACAGCCAATACACCGGCAGTGGCCCTCCTGCCAAGCCAATATACCTCAGGCCCTGGGAGGAGAAGGTGCAGGCCATCCTTCCGCCAGTGAGCATATATGGACTAGAGGACATCCCAGAGCCTGGTGAGTACACAACAAATGTACACAATATACTGCCACAAAACACACACACATCACTGTCAAGGGGAGAGTCAAACCATGCACTCATAGCAATTACACAGCAACCAGAACAGAATCATCCCAAAATGAGTATGTCAGTCAGATAAACACAACACATGCCATCAAAAAAGTCACATCCAACTGTGCCATCACATGTACAAACACAACTACAACTACAGCTAGGCAGTGGCACAAATAGAACTAACAAACACATCCAGACATGTAGCCACCACAACAACACCAACACACAGTGAAGACCACTCAAAGGAAGGAATTCTGTGTATGCTGGCCAAGTCAGTGTAGCCAATAGCATCAGGGGAGTCGCAGTCACACATATTGCCCCCCACAACTGTCCCATCAACACCACCATTAACCATGCGCACATCACAGGGAGTGGAGAAGGACTCACAAGATGGCTGACACTGGCTACTGCTGTGGGGAGCACAAGGCCCTGCTGGCAACTGTGCACCAACAAACAGCAGGACACCACTGACTGACATCCTGAGAGACAACTTCCACTCCCTGCAATGCAAGCACGTACCATGGTGGGATATCTGGCTGGCTGGGTGGGAAGGAGGACTTGCAGCACTGACCATAGTCACAAGCACCTCCCTCATACACCCCTCAACACAAACTCCACAGAACCCACCTGGTAGAATGCAATGCCCCCCATCCTAACACAAGATCCCACAAAGAACCACCACCCTGGGTTATGTTGTGTGAAGCACAGGGACACTCTTGGGACTGTTAGCCAAACAACTGCCAGGACAACACTCCCAGCCATCCTGTCAGCACAGCCAGCCCACCCCACAGGGAAGCAGAGTCAAAAGGAAGGAAGCATGGGCATGCTGGGAAGGGGGTGGAGGCAATAGCATGATGGGAGTCGTAGTCACTGATATTGGTCACCCCCACAACTGTCCCATCAACACCACCCTGAACCATGCTCACATCACAGGGAGTGGAGAAGGACTCACAAGATGGCTGACACTGGCTACTGCTGTGGGGAGCACAAGGCCCTGCTGGCAACTGTGCACCAACAAACAGCAGGACACCACTGACTGACATCCTGAGAGACAACTTCCACTCCCTGCAATGCAAGCACAGTCCATGGTGGGATATCTGGCTGGCTGGGTGGGAAGGAGGACTTGCAGCACTGACCATAGTCACAAGCACCTCCCCTCACACCCCCTCAACACAAACTCCACAGAACCCACCTGGTAGAATGCAATGCCCCCCATCCTAACACAAGATCCCACAAAGAACCACCACCCTGGGTTATGTTGTGTGAAGCACAGGGACACTCTTGGGACTGTTAGCCAAACAACTGCCAAGACAACACTCCCAGCCATCCTGTCAGCACAGCCAGCCCACCCCACAGGGAAGCAGAGTCAAAGGAAGGAAGCATGGGCATGCTGGGAAGGGGGTGGAGGCAATAGCATGATGGGAGTCGTAGTCACTGATATTGGTCACCCCCACAACTGTCCCATCAACACCACCCTGAACCATGCTCACATCACAGGGAGTGGAGAAGGACTCACAAGATGGCTGACACTGGCTACTGCTGTGGGGGAGCACAAGGCCCTGCTGGCAACTGTGCACCAACAAACAGCAGGACACCACTGACTGACATCCTGAGAGACAACTTCCACTCCCTGCAATGCAAGCACAGTCCATGGTGGGATATCTGGCTGGCTGGGTGGGAAGGAGGACTTGCAGCACTGACCATAGTCACAAGCACCTCCCTCACACCCCCTCAACACAAACTCCACAGAACCCACCTGGTAGAATGCAATGCCCCCCATCCTAACACAAGATCCCACAAAGAACCACCACCCTGGGTTATGTTGTGTGAAGCACATGGACACTCTTGGGACTGTTAGCCAAACAACTGCCAGGACAACACTCCCAGCCATCCTGTCAGCACAGCCAGCCCACCCCACAGGGAAGCAGAGTCAAAAGGAAGGAAGCATGGGCATGCTGGGAAGGGGGTGGAGGCAATAGCATGATGGGAGTCGTAGTCACAGCTCTACATCCCCCACCACATGGCCCAGCAAGCTCACACTCACACATGCACATCCCACAGAGAGTGGAAAGGCCCATCAAAGATGTCTGACACTGTTGCTGTGTCGTGGGGAGCACAAGGGCATGCTGGGAACTGCACACCAACCAACAGCAGGACACCACTGTCAGCCATCTTGCCATTGCTCTCACACCCACACACACTGAACTCCCCACAAAAGCAAGTAAGTATGGGAATGCTGGGAAGTGGGGTGGAGGCAATAGCATGATGGGAGTCATAGTCACAGACATAGCTCACCCCCACAACTGTCCCATCAACACCACTCCTGAACCATGCTCACATCACAGGGAGTGGAGAAGGACTCACAAGATGGATGACACTGGCAACTGCTGTGGGGAGCACAAGGCCCTGCTGGCAACTGTGCACCAACAAACAGCAGGACACCACTGACTGACATCCTGAGAGACAACTTCCACTCCCTGCAATGCAAGCACGTTCCATGGTGGGATAACTGGCTGGCTGGGTGGGTGGGAAGGAGGACTTGCAGCACTGACCATAGTCACAAGCACCTCCCTCACACACTCCCCAACACAAACTCCACAGAACCCACCTGGTAGAATGCAATGCCCCCATTCTAACACAAGATCCCACAAAGAACCACCACCCTGGGTTATGTTGTGTGAAGCACAGGGACACTCTTGGGACTCTTAGCCAAACAACTGCCAGGACAACACTCCCAGCCATCCTGTCAGCACAGCCAGCCCACCCCACAGGGAAGCAGAGTCAAAAGGAAAGAAGCATGGGCATGCTGGGAAGGGGGTGGAGGCAATAGCATGATGGGAGTCGTAGTCACTGATATTGGTCACCCCCACAACTGTCCCATCAACACCACCCTGAACCATGCTCACATCACAGGGAGTGGAGAAGGACTCACAAGATGACTGACACTGGCTACTGCTGTGGGGAGCACAAGGCCCTGCTGGCAACTGTGTACCAACAAACAGCAGAACACCACTGACTGACATCCTGAGAGACAACTTCCACTCCCTACAATGCAAGCACAGTCCATGGTGGGATAACTGACTGGCTGGGTGGGTGGGAAGGAGGGCCGGCTGTCAACCAAACACAACCAATGCAGACCATGTTCACACCCCAAATAATACAAAGAAATGCCCAAATAATGCAGGACAATGTGCCACACCAATATCAACCCCTGACTGTGACGACTTAGGACAATGCAATGTACAGGCCCGCACCCAGAGGCACAGTCACAACTGTCATGTGTGTCAACCATTGATGCCTGCAGAAACATAACATACATTGTGTGTGTCTCCCAAAAACAGGTGATGATGGGGACACAGCAGCAGACGCTGAGGAGTCCCAGTCCCAGGCTCAAGAGGATGCGGAGCTCACTGGCGTCGTACAGCCTCTGCCCTACTCGGACGAAGAAGACCAACCTGGCACATCCGGTGCAAGTCTACATGCAGCACCAGCAGGACCACCAGCTGCAGCACCAGCAGGACCACCAGCTGCACCCCCTGCACCCACCCCTCCAACGACTGTCACCACAAATACCATCCCTGCCGACATGGACAGAACAAGGAGCAACACCAGCACAGCGGCCCTGGACCAACCTGGGGCCATGGACACCACCACCACCACCAACCCCCAAGGTGGACCAGGGTCATCTGTGCGTGCCACTGCATGCACTGCACATGTCAGCAGGGGTGGTGGGAGGGGTGGGAGACAGAGGTCGCTGCTTGCAGAGGTTGCTGGTGTGCATGATGACCCACAACTGGTACGCATAGCTGATGCGTACCGGTCCAGCACCGGAGACCTCAGCCAGGTAGTGGGGCTCCTCAGAGACATGAAACAGCAGCAGGCTGCCCATCATGCCCGCTTGGACTCTCACATGTCCCACGTGGAGTCACACATGTCCCGCATGGACTCACACATGTCCCGCGTGGAGTCCAAGTGGGATGCACTGCATGAGATGACGGCGGTACACAGGGACATTTTACAATGCCTCCGCCAGATGAACAGCAACCAGTCCACACCTCCCTGTGTGCCAACAACATCTGGTGCCGAACAAACTGCAACTGCCACAGGGAGGGAGGATGACTCTGGCGGAGAGTCCCCTGCACCGCAGCAGCCTGTACTTGAGAGGCCCCCCAAGAAGAGGGGTCGTCCGAGGAGGGGCAAGTGAGAGGCCGATGGCCAAGCGCAACTCCCAGGAAGCCTGAACCTGTTCTGGATGTTCACCTTTGTGCACAGACTGTTCACCCTGTTGACGGCAACACTACTCCCACACATTGCATGGGGAGTACAAGTTGGACCAATGTGTCAGACAACTGTGGCCCCGATACTGGGGATTCTGTCTACCAGGACTTTAAATTCACCTAGGAACTTCGGATTGCAAGATTTATGTACAGCACTACCCATCCTATCCACTATTCACACAAATGTATCACAATAAACACACTAATACACCATACTTGCCTCTGTTGTGATTCCAACGTGGGTGCTGTTATGGGGATGATGAACTGCAAAATTACACTGTGTATGCGAACTGCAACAGCAAGGACAACACAGGCATGTGAGTAAAGGCAACGTGACACATATGAGGGAGACACACCACCAGGGCTACACAACACATACACACCTAGGCCATCTGACTCATTGCCTACACTGATGTTGCCAGGGAAGACAGTGCAATGCACAGACACCACACCCATTCCCAGTTGTAGTCAAGTAGCCCACAGGTGCAGTAAGCAAATGGCAGTCAAATGTGTGACCACAGACAACGCACATCACAAAGTGAAGCACAGGTTTATTACACAGTTGCAACATGTCGTAACCACTACAGATGCAAGGTAATCCCACCTGGCAGCGGGCACACAGTCAACAACCGTAGACGGAAGGAAGTCCATGGGTGTGGCGCACATCACCTGTAGGGACACAACAGCTACCAGCCTGGAAGTGCAATCACGTCGTCGGTGGACACAGTTGACCAAACGAATCTGAAAGTACCCTGTGAAGGACAGAAATGGCACACAGTCAAAAGCAATGGAGTACAGGACAGAACAGCAAAACTCATGCACAATACATGTTACAAGATACCCACCCAGAACCAAGTTAGCATGTCAACACTGTTGGGGAGTACAGCCCACCTGTAAGCACACATCGCAACACACATCCAGTCAAGTAGCCCATGGACACACTCCAACAGCACCAGAGCACCACCTACACATCATGCCAACTCACATCATTGACATGACACCTCAGGATACTCACATTCAGCTAAAGAAGTTGGTGATGAGCTGTGTGCGGACATCACCATCATCATCATCATCATCATCGTCACTGGCATCGTGGTCCAGGCCAGGATCCTCCACAGGTGGCGGATGTTGGTCATTGTCATCCTGGATGAGAGGCAACTCCTTCCGCACTGCCAGGTTGTGGAGCATGCAGCAGACGATGATAATCTTGCACACTTTCGCAGGGGCATATGGGAGGGACCCTCCGGTCTTGTCCAGGCAGCGGAAGCGGCTCTTCAGGAGACCAAACGTCCGCTCAATTACTCTCCTGGTCTGACCATGTGCCTCATTGTAGCGCATCTGGGCTGCTGTCACAGGGTTCCTGAGGGGTGTCAGCAACCACGGCATATTTGGGTATCCCGAGTCACCTACGGACAGACAAGTGCACATTAGCTGACTTGGAAAAGTGGGCGGAATACTACAGGTCAGATCACACACAATGGCACAAAGTCAGTACACACCGACAAGCCAGGCACGCTGGTTCTGCATCTGTGCCATCATCCTGGGGATGCGACTACTCCTCATCACAAAGGCATCGTGTGCTGAACCAGGGAAACGGGCACACACGTGTGTGATGGTCATGTCTGCAAGACACACCACCAGTGCATTGACCGAGTGGTAGTGCTTGCGGTTCCTGTAGGCCTGCTCCTGGGCCTGTGGTGGTACCAAAGCCACATGTGTCCCATCAATGGAGCCAATGACATGCGGCATCCTCCCCAGGGCATAAAAGTCACTCTTCACGTCAGTGAGTCGTCGCAGTCTAGGGAAATAGATGTACCGGTTCAGGAATAGCAACATTGCCGACAAAACATCGCGGAGCACACGGCTCAACATGGTCTGTGACATCCCACCAGCAGTCGCCACAGTATGTTGGAAGGTACCGGTGGCAAAGAAGTGTAGGGCTGCCATCACCTTCACCTTGGGGGTCAGCGCTGTAGGATACGGCCGGCCAGGCTGCAAATGTGGGGACAACTGCACTGCCAAATCCTCAATCAGCTGCCTGGTGAAGCGGTACCGTCGGATGCTGTCCCGTTCCACCATCGTTGCCAGGTCTGGGAATGGTCGATGGACAGCAGGAGCCCCTGCAGTGCAGAGGAGAAGTAAGCAAGATTGTCAGTCACCCCACATATGCGGCATTGAACACACTCAATATCCCAACACACATCATTATGAGGCACAACTACATGAAGTGTGCAGTTCCGTAAGGACATGTATGGTACATACATGGCCAACATCTGTCAACACGGTCCAACAGGTGGCATCAATTAGTCCCAGGTTGGCCCATTGGATATCATGAGGCCGTGTCACAGTTCCCATCTCCTGCTGCTGTGTCACAATCACCCCCACAGTGACATGTGAGGACAGATGTGCCCCAGGCACCACAGCTCAACGACAGGTACATTCCCAGAGACCCTGTATTGCCACATGGACACTGGCATTACATGGAGTATCATGTATACACCACAGCAAAACAACCATGACCCCCACAGGTAGTGGTCCCACTTGCCACGGCAGGACAGACATGGACGTCTGTGACACACACACGCACAACATCAAAGTCCAGGCACACACAACGTGGATGTGGAGACTGTCTCCCATTGTGCACATGAAATCAGAGACATTGTAAACACTACATGCACAAAGACTGTGGAGGACCATCACTATTGTGCCACTGGGACACCCTGGCTCAAACATACCGTCCCACATGGGACTCACGGGGTATGTGACATGACATACACATACACCACCGTGAAATGTGACCATGGCACATGCACAGATATGAACAGTTGCACATCACAGTGGTCATGTACACGTAACACCCAGGATCCTGTCCCCATGAACACGTGCACAGCCTGGGGGTGGCTGCCCACAGGTGACACCCACAGGACAACATGTACACCAACATACACACAATAGGAAATGCAGCCTTACATGCCTTATGATAAAGTTTGGACAGGCTGTAGTGATGTAAGTGTGCCCCTCACTCCCTGGGAGCTATCTGTGGCTGGCATATGTCCATCTGAGACAGGCATGCTGACATATGCCAGTCACATGTACAGTGATGCGTTGAACAGCAATGGACCGATCGGTGCCCCCGGCCGGCCCATTGCATTCAATGTGTGCGGGTACGCGTTGTACCCCTGTATGCGTTGAACCGCAATGGACCTATCGGTGCCCCCGGCCGGCCCATTGCATTCAATGTGTGCGGGTACGCGTTGTACCCCGGTACGCGTTGAACTGCAATGGACCGATCGGTGCCCCGGCCGGCCCATTGCATTCAATGTGTTGGATACGCCGTTGTACCCCTGTACGCGTTGTAACCGCAATGGACCGATCGGTGCCCCGGCCGGCCCATTGCATTCAATGTGTGCGGGCACGCGTTGTACCCCTGTACGCGCATGTACCGCAATGGACCGATCGGTGCCCCCGGCCGGCCCATTGCATTCAATGTGTGCGGGTACGCGTTGTACCCCTGTACGCGTTGAACCGCAATGGCCCGATCGGTGCCCCCGGCCGGCCCATTGCATTCAATGTGTCGGGTACGCGTTGTACCCCTGTACGCGTTGAACTGCAATGGACCGATCGGTGCCCCGGCTGGCCCATTGCATTCAATGTGTGCGGGTACGCGTTGTACCTCTGTACGTAGTTGTACCGCAATGGACCGATCGGTGCCCCGGCCGGCCCATTGCATTCAATGTGTGCGGGTACGCGTTGTACCCCTGTACGCGTTGAACTGCAATGGACCGATCGGTGCCCCGGCCGGCCCATTGCATTCAATGTGTGCGGGCACGCGTTATACCCCTGTACGCGTTGTACCGCAATGGACCGATCAGTGCCCCGGCCGGCCCATTGCATTCAATGTGCGCGGTACGCATTGTACCCCTGTACGCGTAGTACCGCAATGGACCGATCGGTGCCCTCGGCCGGCCCATTGCATTCAATATGTGCGGGTACGCGTTGTACCCCTGTACGCGTTGAACCGCAATGGACCGATCGGTGCCCCCGGCCGGCCCATTGCATTCAATGTGTGCGGGTACGCGTTGTACCCCTGAACGCGTTGAACTGCAATGGACCGATCGGTGCCCCCGGCCGGCCCATTGCATTCAATGTGTGCGGGTACGCGTTGTACCCCTGTACGCGTTGAACCGCAATGGACCGATCGGTGCCCCGGCCGGCCCATTGCATTCAATGTGTGCGGTACGCGTTGTACCCCTGTACGCGTTGTACCGCAATGGACCGATCGGTGCCCCGGCCGGCCCATTGCATTCAATGTGTGCGGGTACGCGTTGTACCCCTGTACGCGTTGTAACCGCAATGGACCGATCGGTGCCCCGGCCGGCCCATTGCATTCAATGTGCGCGGTACGCGTTGTACCCCTGTACGCGTTGAACCGCAATGGACCGATCGGTGCCCCGGCCAGCCCATTGCATTCAATGTGTGCGGGTACGCATTGTACCTCTGTACGCGTTGAACCGCAATGGACCGATCGGTGCCCCGGCCGGCCCATTGCATTCAATGTGTGCGGGTACGCGTTGTACTCCTGTACGCGTTGAACCGCAATGGACCGATCGGTGCCCCGGCCGGCCCATTGCATTCAATGTGTGCGGGTACGCGTTGTACCCCTGTACGCGTTGTACCGCAATGGACCGATCGGTACCCCCGGCCGGCCCATTGCATTCAATGTGTGCGGGTACGCGTTGTACCCCTGTACGCGTTGTACCGCAATGGACCGATCGGTGCCCCCGGCCGGCCCATTGCATTCAATGTGTGCGGGTACGCGTTGTACCCCTGTACGCATTGTACCGCAATGGACCAATCGGTGCGCACCCATTGACAATGGCCTTGCCTGGCAACGGACGCGTTTTCGAATTTCGAACGAGTCGGTTGCTGGAAATTCAGTTGGTCACCCACAACAATGTTGCAAAATCATGTATGTCATGAAGTTGAAGATTTGAAGGATGCTGTGGGCGTGTTTTGGTGCTGCTATTCCATGGATTGGCCAGATTCAGAAGATGCAAACGACTTGGACCTATCACTTTGGACACAAGGGACAGTATCTGCCTCTCCAGCACATATATATTGCTGGCTGTTCCCCTGAGAGCTCACTTGCCTGCACTACATGCTCCAGGACGACATCTGCCACTGCACTGCTGCTGTCTCTGCCCCTCTGGACCCTGCAATGGCACGTACTGTGGAGAGAGCCCCAGCCTTCAGCCTTGAGGAGAACCAGGCCCTGCTGGACAGCCTACTTCCACAGTACAGCAAGCTGTATGGGACACCAGGGGAGCAGGTGAGTGTTCTGTGAACTGCCTTTCTGAATGTGCATATTGTCTGACTAGCAAGGCTGAAAGTCTGCACGCCACTGGCTAGCAGGCTCACTGAGTAGTTGTCACCCCCATAGTGTGTAGTGACATGCACTGGACAGGTATGGTGCAGTGACAGTGCATTTGAACAAGGTTTTACTTCCCATGCAATGATACCATGTAGTGACGTCTGGCAAACTGTCCATGGGCAGCTTTGCACTGCCTGTGTACATCATGTGCCCCTGTGATTGAGACATGTATATACAACTGTGTCATGCACGGATATGTTGCATGTGTAGTAATGGCCTTTTCACTTTGTCATCCTGACAGGTTAATGCCCATCGGAAGCAGGAGATTTGGAAAGACATCGTCCGGGCTGTCCGGTCCGTGGGGGTCTACAAGCGCCGGATCCGCAACTGCCAGAAGAGGTGGCAGGACCTTCGGGCTGGACCCGGAGGATTGCACGGGTCCAGCTGAAGCTGTCGCCTCCTCGCAGGAGGGAGGAACACGGACCCTGACCCCCACATGCTCCAGATCCTGGCGGTGGTGTTTCCAGACCTGGATGGGCAGCTGAAGGCCAGACAGCAGCAAGGAGGGGGTGAGTCAAAGACTGCACTGTGAACTCTGTATTACATGCTGTGTGCCCTCCTCTGGCCTGGTTCAACTGCCACAGTGCAGCAGTCATGTTGTCCAGGAGCCATGTCCCTCTATTGTACACTGCCCACTGCTCATCTGATACCCAGGTGTGGCCCTTACATTCAGGGAATTGTGTCACTTGGGACTGTGTCCTTGCAGTTTGCTTCACTAAAGGTGGGGGACAGCATCTGTTTCCCTAACTCTGTTGTGGGCATCATGGGTGGGTCCATTGTTCACACTACGCCTGTGTTCGGACATGTAATCTGCGTGTTGCTTTGATATGCGGTCCACTTGCTGTGCTGAGCCACCACATGTGCCTGGGGTATGTGGCACACGCCCATGCAGCGGGTGGGAACAATGTTTGGGCCCCAGGAGTGTGCAGATTACGTGTGTCACACATACATAGCCAGCTATCCACTGTCCAGGGCTCATCCCTCATTCATGTGGAGCAGGACAGTCATGCCTACTCCAGGCCATGCAATGCACTCTGTACTCCCACTCCCGTGTATCAGCTGACACATTGTGTGCAGTGATTTGACCCCTCAGGTGTCTGCCTCTGTGTCAGTGTGCTGTGGATTAGTTGCCAGGACTGCTGGGGTGTTTCTTGGTAGGGGCTCAGCATGCCCCTGGAGATGTGACCATAGGAGATGATACTTGTGTGTCACATAGGTGTTTGATCAGCTGCCCGTGCAGACTGGGGTATGCGAATGTGAAGTTCAGGCAGCTGTTCCCCATTCACAGCAGATTGTGAGGGGCTCAGGTTCAGAGGGTAGTGTCACAGGTCTACCATATGTCCAATAGGTATGACCTGGACAGATGAGGGTTAAGATGATGTGTTGTGTGGGGGATGTACATGTGCACTTGTGCAGCTCCAGGACTTGCATTCCCCATGACCTACTATTGTGACACAGTGCATAGTGTTGTTGTCTGGCTGCCAAGTCATACATCACTGAGACAGTGATGTATGACTTAGCAGTCATGCCTCTGCCATGGCATGTGTCTACTTATTGGTGATCCTGCAGGGGAGTGACATGTGCTACATGCACACCATTGTGGCGATGGCTATCAGGACATGGGTGCATCATGGTGTCTGTCGCTGGTATGCATCACATGCATTTCCTATTTGACTCTGGGCATCCCTTTCATCCGGAAACCTGTACTGACTCAGTGGCAAGAGCTGTGATGTGTGCATGTCCACATGCCACACCGTGTCCTCTGCACTGTCCAACTACTGTGTACTTGGTGCATGTGTCCACACTGGGGTTTTGCAATCCAACAGACACCAGACAGATGGGTGCAAGGCCATGTGGGATGTGAGTGCCATGCTTGGCATCAGACTGACAATTGGCTTCTCCTGTTCAGTTAGGGCACTTTTAGCAATGTACAACTAATGATGCCAGGGCTTGCTCTGTAATGTGCTGTGCTCACAGTGGTGTGTGCGTTTGGTGCAGGTGACTGATGTCTGTCTGTTTCCCCATTGTTTGCAGATACATCCACGGCCACGGAAGGGGACAGCTCCACGGACCAGGAGGAGCCAGAGAGCCAGACTGGGTCAGCAGCCGAGGAGTGGTCGGAGGGACCCAGTGGCACGGAGGGCGAGGGGAGCCACACCGAGGAGTCCTCAGCACCATCCACCTCAGCTGAGGACCAGAGCAACTCGGAGGATGACTCCCTTATGGAGGCGGGTGTCAGCAGCCACCACACCCCAGCTAGTGTTGCTGTCCCCGCCACCACCAGCACCACCACCGCCCTCCCATCGGCTCCCATTCCCCAGGTCCGTGGAGGCTCCCATGTTCGGGAGCGTGTCTCCTTTGGCCCAGGCACCGCACCCCCTGCCCCTGTGTCCCCTGCTGCCCTGAGTGAGGAGTCTGTGTACCTCCTTTGCCAGCTCCATGTAGGGCAGACAGCCATGCTGAGTGTCCTCCATGCGCACACCGCTCTGTTGACTCAGCTGGTGTCGTTCATGGAGGGCATCTCATCGGGCATGTCTGACCTACAGAGGGGCAATAGGTCCATGGACTCCTCCCTGACGGCAGCAGTGTCCCTCCTCAGACAGTCCCTCACCCCTCCTGCCTCTGCTCCATCCACACTCCCCAGCACCTTACCCGTCCCAAGCACACACACACCGGCACAGGCACACACCAGCACACACACGTCCAGCACACAGACACACACGCCACAAACAAAACGCACACGCACGCACAGTCAGGGGACTGAAACCAGACTCACAGGGGATGGGGCCCTGGTACACACACACGCATCCACGGGCACTGCGCAGTCCTCAGTTGCCTCTCCCTCCAAAACACCCTCCCTTGCCTCACCTGCAACCCCAAAGACCCAGCGCCTCTTCCTCAGTGACCTCGGCCTCTTCCCTCCGATCCAGCTGCTCCAGCATCCAGGGGGAAGAGGAAGCCCCCCACACGGAGCAGAGTGCCCCTCGCCCCCGGACACCCTCCCCCAGGCGCAGACAGACTGAGGCCCCCACCCGCAAGTCCCCCGGAGTGGTAAGAGCAAGACCCCGCCGCCGCCCTGCAGCTCAAGCACCAGGTCTCCTTCCTCCATCCCTCAGGCCCCCACTCCCACTCCACAGGTGCCCCCACCACACCCAGCCCCAGGTTCCCCCACCCACAGATATACCATCCCCAAGAGGATCCGGCCTTCTCCCCCTGCCACTTGCTCTCCCGGCACCACACCCCCGCTGCGCTTGTCTGTGCCACTGATGTGGTGAGGGTGTCCTCCCCCTCTGTCCAGCCCACCTTGCCTGTTCCCCATTCTCCTCCCCTGGTGGTAGGCACTGCAGTGGAGTCCACTACCACCCTGTCTGACTTGGGCACTGCAGTGGCAGACCTGTCCACTCCATCTGCAGGGTCCACTGCAGTCGTGCCGGCACCCACAACATCTGAGCCATGCCCCCAGTTGTGCCGGCACACACCATGTCAGACACCTCCACTGCAGTTGTCAGTGGCTCTCCAGCACCCACCACCCCTTCCCTGCTTCCTCCTGGTGAGCCCTGATCCTGTCCCTGCGGTGCCTGGCCTACCCCCCGGTTGCCCCTCCTAGTGGATTGTCCCTGGTTTTGTGCAGGCATGTGTAGGGTGGCATCTGCCACTGTCACCCACTTGTGACTTTGTTGATGGACTGGCCATTGGCCTTTGTTTATTTTCTACCGGACTTCTACTTTTAATGCCACATATGCTGAATAAAGCAACTTTCTGTTCTCTAGTGCTTTTGCTTCTGATGTACATGATGTTGATGATGCTAACCATGCCCTTGCTGCAGTGATGGTGATATTTGGTCTCATGATAATGAAGTGTTACTGTGCAGGAACCCATGTGGTCCAGGGGGAATGTGTGGTGTATCCATGTCATCCATAGCATCATCTGAGGGTGTCATGTGTTCAGTATTTGGCAATGGGATTTCCTACTTAGATTGCCTATTTCACATCTGTGGCTTCCACCCCTGCACATCTGTTGTGCCTGCCATTGTTCAATTCGTCTACTTCCCTGACCATGTGGCCATCTCCAGTGGACATGCAGGTTTGGGCATCAATGGGGAAGGACTCATCTGTGTTGTCAGTGCAACATTGCTATACAAGTGTGTTGGATCTGTGCTGATGATTCCGTTGGCACTTCCATGACCAGGCTGATGTTACGGGAGCCCTCATTTGGTGCTAATTGTTGATTGTGTGACCAAGTGCTCAGCTGACATGATGGGGCCCTACTGAGGCAACATATGGCACAGCTTTCCTCACACAGGAGTGGAGTCCCCTCATGGCAGTGTGTACTCCTGTGACATCTCGTGCGCCCAAGGTGTGTGTTGTATGTGCATGTCTGTGTGTTCACTTCCGTTTAGCTGTGCATGCTGTGATCCCTAGTGTTGTACCTGTTTGTGATGCTAGCTGAGTTGAGCTATGTTCCCCCAAAGTCTTCTCCTGGGTTCTCTGTGATGTGGGTGCATGGCACATTACTGGTCATCAGGGTGTCACCCATAGGTGTGTTTGCTGTCAGGGCTGAGTTTGTGTGCAGACGCAGATCGGTCACAGTCAGGTTTCCCTTGGCACTTGTTGTTTGCCCCTGTCATGTGATTTCCAGTTTGTGTTATCTTTCAGTGATTGTGACACGTTGTGTGTGTGACTGCTGGCACTCCTCAGGGTCCGGGCTGCAATGTTGGTTGTTGTCTATGTGTGTTCTTTGTGGGTGACCTTGGCTTCTTCATTGGTGTGTGACTGTGGCTGGGATCCCATTGGTTGGTGTGGTATTGCCGTCATGTCCATGTACAGCGTAGTGTGCAGTGTGTCAGACATTCAGGAGTCTTGTTGAGTGGCCATGTGTGATGTGTTTCTGCACCTTGGTTCCCACCCACCACCCTGGAATAGTCATGGGTGCATGTGCAATGTCACCAGTGCATGTGTACTTCACTGCTGCACATTGTTGGAGGTCGAGGGTGTGGTGTTGAGTGTGTGCAGATGAGAGTTGTTGCCCGGCTAGGCCCCTGCCTCCATGTTGGCCTTGGCTTACTGGCCATGCTGTTTGATTTGTGCTTGTGTAGGTGTGATGGTAGTTAGTTGCTCAGGACACATGACTGTGGTTCACAGTGTGAACCACATTTTGCTTTGTCATCACAGTGGGATTGTAATGCAGCCCAGGGTCACCACATTGTGGGGGCCCTGGGGGTGGTGCTGTGGTGTGTCTGTGTCTTGCTGTGTCAGTTGCTGTCCCTACGTGCCTGTGTGACATGTGTGATTTGTGCTCCCTCTCATCTGACAATGCCTGCTTGCCCACATAGGGGATTTGGATCCATGAGTTACCTTTGTGTGGCACTGTATGCACATCTGTATGATTGGTATTCAGGTCTCCTCATGTGTTGTGTGGTTGCCTGGGGACACTGGCACCCCCCTCACCTGTTGTGTATGATGTGCAGTGTGGGTCTGCCTGTTTGTGTTTGTGCATCTGCACCACTGCATTGGCATATCTTGGGTGTGCCATTGGCTGTATGTAGTTTGTGGGTTTCCCCTGCTGTCCCTGGGACTCCTAGGTCATCGGTCAGCACAATGATCATGGTTTGTGTGTCCCATTGCTGCCATGGTTTGGTATCTGTTCACCTCACATCTGCAGTCTCCACAGGGTATCTGCATTTGTGTGCCCATTGGTGCAAATATGTGGGTCTGCATTCTGATGGTCACTTCTGTCATTGTGTCATTGATGATTGTTGACGGTGTCAGCCCCCATGGGTGTTGTTTGTCTGCACATGGCCAAAGGTATGTCTTATTTGCACTGCAGTATTTGGCTCCCCAATTTATGTTGCAATGGGACACATACACTACTTTGCCACTGATGTGTTTGTTGTTCTGTGACCAGGAATCATCCATGCAGTTTGGCAGTTGCACCTCTTTCTTTGTCAACACTTACCTTTTGGTCACTGTGGTGATGGGGGTTTAGACCCCATTGCCACAATGTTCAAGATGTGCTTCAGCTATGGACCCCACACTTACATTTTGGTCACTGTGATGATGGGGTTTGGACCCCATTGCCACAATGTTCAAAATGTGCTTCAGCTATGGACCCCACACTTCCCTTTTGTTCACTGTGATGATGGGGGTTTGGACCCCATTGCCACAATGTTCAAAATGTGCTTCAGCTATGGACCCCACACTTACATTTTGGTCACTGTGATGATGGGGGTTTGGACCCCATTGCCACAATGTTCAAAATGTGCTTCAGCTATGGACCCCACACTTACCTTTTGTTCACTGTGATGATGGGGGTTTGGACCCCATTGCCACAATGTTCAAAATGTGCTTCAGCTATGGACCCCACACTTACCTTTTGTTCACTGTGGTGATGGGGGTTTAGACCCCATTGCCACAATGTTCAAGATGTGCTTCAGCTATGGACCCCACACTTACATTTTGGTCACTGTGATGATGGGGGTTTAGACCCCATTGCCACAATGTTCAAGATGTGCTTCAGCTATGGACCCCACACTTACATTTTGGTCACTGTGATGATGGGGGTTTGGACCCCATTGCCACAATGTTCAAAATGTGCTTCAGCTATGGACCCCACACTTACCTTTTGTTCACTGTGGTGATGGGGGTTTAGACCCCATTGCCACAATGTTCAAAATGTGCTTCAGCTATGGACCCCACACTTACCTTTTGGTCACTGTGGTGATGGGGGTTTGGACCCCATTGCCACAATGGTCATGGCCTGCTTGCATTGTGGGTGCCACACACATATATGTGTGGCACATGTGCTAGGGGTCACATTGTATGTTCAAAGTCATGTTCGGTGTTGTAGGCATTTGACACAGTCTACACACGCTTGTCATGGTGTTGGGGGGATGTCTTCTTCTTGCATTCCCTAGGTTGTGGTGTGCTGGTTGTGTCATGCATTGTCCATCCTATGAGTGGGGTTGGTAGTAGTGGTTGGCATCCAGCCCCCCTGGGTGAGGGTGGTAGTAGTGGTAGGCATCCAGCCCCCTGGGTGAGGGTGGTAGTAGTGGTAGGCATCCAGCCCCCTGGCTAAGGGTGGTAGTAGTGGTAGGCATCCAGCCCCCCTGGCTCAGGGTGGTAGTAGTGGTAGGCATCCAGCCCCCCTGGGTGAGGGTGGTAGTAGTGGTAGGCATCCAGCCCCCCCTGGGTGAGGGTGGTAGTAGTGGTAGGCATCCAGCTCCCCCTGGGTGTGGGTGGTAGTAGTGGTAGGCGTCCAGCCCCCCCTGGCTAAGGGTGGTAGTAGTGGTAGGCATCCAGCCCCCCCTGGGTGAGGGTGGTAATAGTGGTAGGCATCCAGCCCCCCTGGCTAAGGGTGGTAGTAGTGGTAGGCATCCAGCCCCCCTGGGTGAGGGTCGTAGTAGTGGTAGGCATCCAGCCCCCCTGGCTAAGGGTGGTAGTAGTGGTAGGCATCCAGCCCCCCTGGGTGAGGGTGGTAGTAGTGGTAGGCATCCAGCCCCCTGGCTAAGGGTGGTAGTAGTGGTAGGCATCCAGCCCCCTGGCTCAGGGTGGTAGTAGTGGTAGGCATCCAGCCCCCTGGGTGAGGGTGGTAGTAGTGGTAGGCATCCAGCCCCCCTGGCTAAGGGTGGTAGTAGTGGTAGGCATCCAGCCCCCTGGCTAAGGGTGGTAGTAGTGGTAGGCATCCAGCCCCCCCTGGGTAGGGGTGGTGGTGCGCATTCAGGCCCCTGTGTGCATATGTGGCATTGGTGATGGGCATCCCGCCCCTATGGTGCTGCTGTTGCAAGTATATTCTGCATCCCTCTGTGTGTGTGTGATGTGTCGTGTACGTGTTATATGTGTTTTGTGGTTGGTGCCTGACTTACCTTCTGCGCCATACGCGTCCGAGCCTGTTCCGGTAGTAAATGTAGAATATTGGTATGATCGGGACGAAGTGATTCATGGTTGGTTCGTGTCGTTCGTCCTTCTCGTTGCTTCGCGTCGTCCTCGTCGCTTCGCCTCGTCGCTTCGCCTCGTCCTCGTCGCTGGCGTGTTCGTCTCGTAGCCGTGGATCGTGTTGTGGCGCGAATCGGAGCTTATGTGCACCTCTCCCGGATGCTTTGACGTGCCGTGCGTAGCGACGGGTTCGGCGCGTACGGAAAGCGCATCGTACTCGTTCGGCCGGACGGAGCTGCATTTTTCCTTCCGTGCGACTCGATTCAGCGTTTCCGGATTCGCCTCGGTCGGGGAACAGGACCTGGTTTGGGTGAGTACGGCTCGGCCGGATTCTGTGCTGTTGTGCGCATCGTACTTACTCATTCGGTGTGCTGTGCGGATCGGTCGGGAAACAAGCTTTCGCATGGCTTTTTTCCCGACCGAATGGTATTGGGTGCGCCTCCGACCGAGATCGGAATCGGCCCCCAAGTATCCAGTTACTACAACAAATATTCAACAATGAATTATATACATTATTACAACTAAAAATAAAAATGTTAACAATTTCATATATAAAATATCTTACTAAAAACACAAATAAAAATAATAAAAATATACAATCATATACACTACAATATTTTTCATTCTAATTTACACTTACACACAATATTACATACAGCAATATTTTCTACATCAATAGTTTGTTCAAGTTTGTACAGTTTTTAAAAACAACACTAAAATTATATTTTTACCTTCAATATTCTTGTCCATAATATTTTTGATGTCCCGATATTCTTGATGCAATATTTTTGTATCATAATATTATTTTTCTGATATTTTGTCCAAACACTGTTGCGCCTGCAGAAGACTTTAGTAAATAAGGACTGATATTTTTATTAATTTCTTTCTGTGAGGAAAACCCTGTGCAAACACAATTTTAGCAAAAACATTAGTGGTAAATTGCTTTGAAAAATATTTCTATCACTACAAAATGCATATTGCACATTAAGGGCCTCATTATGATGTCGAGTGGAAGCGACTTTTGCGGTCTCGGGACCGACCAACCTCCAGTCGGCAGACCCAACACCGTTATTACAGTCGCATACTCCAATTTCTCTATGAGAGCTTGTGCTGTGGCAGTAAACCAGCCGTAGCACAAGCTCCCATAGAGAAATAGGAGTTTCTATTGCTTCCTGCACCGTGTGGCACAAATAGTGCAGGGATTACCTCAGCCCCCAACCGGAGGCCACAGGGAGAAGAGGGCCCTGCTATTGGTCCCTAAAGTCGCTTTTCGACAGGCTTTCAATGTTGGAAAGCTGAACATGGAAAGCCTGTTGGAAACTGACATCGTAATCCCACGGTGGAAAGACTGTCCTCAGGGATTATGGTGGGGCCTCTTACTGGCCTACGGGCTCCTTGAGCCCATCCGAATCCAGCTAGAATGACCGGCCGGTTTCACTTTCGTCTGCCGGCATTGTAATGTGGTGGTTGAAAGTGAAACCTACGATGCTTTCAAACTCACACCGTAATCAGGCCCTAAATGTTTGTCTCCTATTGAGGACTTTTTCCCACACCTAACGTGCCTAAAGACATTTCACACATTTCATGGCATTTTTTTTTTAATCATTTCATGTAGCATGCACAAGTGAAATTGGCCATTATGCGCATTACTTATTAGAAAGAAACACGCTTTCCAGTTTCTTCTAACACATTCTGCAGTCATTAAAGCAATTGATATTTGATGTGTCTGGGAAAATGTTTCTTCCTTGGGGTTTAAACATGTATTATTTACATTCTTAGAAATTCTCAGCCACAGAAATCTGCATTATGTTTCTTTTCAATAATTTAAACACAGAATACCTGTCATAAAATTCAGTCCCATTCTCTCTAATGTAATAGGCAAACACATTATTGATGTGCTCAGGTGCATTTTGAAAATCTATGCTAATAGATCTGCATTTAATAATTTTGAATAATGATAGTTGGTCATGTGTTGCTTGATGAAGTGTGTTTTATTACAGGAGTTGAAGCATTATAAAGCATGTCTGATACATTGATTTTACCTGTACGTGTTCGGATGTTGCCATCAATGAAAACAGGATGTCATTGTTTTAGGTTAAAAACACAGCTTGAAATAGCTTGCAATCTTGTTCGATCTTTCCTTCAGCATCTTAAAATCAGGATATATTTAATCAACTGAACAAGCTCCACTACGATTTCACTTTCTGTAGCAATGAATAGTTTGTCCCAAACCATAGACCTTGTCTTTAGATATATGCTATAAATGTAAGGGCAGATTTACTAAAACTTTGGCCCTAATTACAATGCCAGTCATGCGAGCATCCGACCGGCATCGTTGCAGTAAAAGGACTGTCTGACAGGTAGTCGTCAGTCCCGACCGCATAATTAGAATCCGACCACCGTGGAGGTGGTCGAAAACATGTCTTTTGGCATTGAGGCTGGTGCTACGGCCCGGGAAAGGACCGCAGCACAAGCCCCAATGCCAAAAGGCATGTTTTTAGACATCCCTGCACCTTGTGGCAGGCACCTCATGGTACCTGACACATGGGGCATGGATGTTTGTGGGGGCACCCAAGGTGCCCCCCTGGCTTCATAGCGGAGGCCGCAGTGGGATGGGGGCCCTGCTAGGGGCCCCCAGAGTCAGTTTCTGACAGCCTTTCAATGTTAGTTGGACCGCCGATGAAAGTCCATCAGAAAGGGCCATTGTAATCCGTACAGCAGTGCCTGAGCAGGCACCGCCCTCATTGAAGGGATTACATTCCGACTGCAAGGCCGACTGGCTCCTTGAGCCCGTCTGAACTGCAGCTGTCAGTACCTCACACATGTGGTCTGACCGACCATATTGTAATGCGGCGGTCTGACCTCTGCTTCAGATGTTGGTGGGACCGACGCTGACGTGCCATTGGTGTCAGTCCCACCCACATCATAATGAGCCCCACAGTGCTGGTTTTGTGTCCCAAAAAAACTGCCAGAAACCGTCACAAAGTGCTGTACTGGGATATATTTTTTCCAGCGCAAAACTTGTTTTGCACTGCAAAGTAGGCATAAAGTAACACAAACAGCACTATGTGCTTTTATGCTCTACTTTGTGATGCTGTGATCTACTATGGGTGATACATGGGAATTCCAATGCAACAATCCATGGATTTTGGCGCAACCCACTATCTACTAAGATTAGTATATAGGCATTTACATAAAAAATACACCTCTTCGATGTGGGTGCAACCTTTTCCAACTTTGCAGGAGTGGTGTACTGTACAGCACAAATATACAGTGGGAAAAGTGTTAAATGTTGTCAAAGCATAGGATTTTGTATTGGAAGGGTACCCTTCCAGTACAAAAAGTATACCTGACATCACCTACGCACCCTTGCACTATGGTGCAAGGGTGTGTGCATTGATGCAAGGCGGATTAAAGTGTGCTGGTGCTAGTGGAGAGAGAAATGACCCTATTTTAGTATATATGGAGTTGGTCTTCTCTCTCCCTTTCATGCAACACAGTGCTGCGACTTTGGTTGCTGTGCTGCTTTGCATGAAAACTTAACAAATATGTCCCTTAATTTTGAATGCAGTAGATCTTTGGAATAATTTATACCTCACAGAGCTGATCTACCCCATGCAGACCATAGCACATGTACTATTATCAAAATGCCGTCCTCTTCTACTTTAAAATGTGCAGGAAAATTATCTCCACTGCATTCACAGTGAAAGGTTTTCTTAGACCTTGTTGCTAGGCTCCAGAGATTCTCTTCTGTTTACCAGATACCGGCGCTGGGTAATGCAAAATCTTTTTTGTGCCATAAAATATCAGAATGTTTCAATTATCCAATTTGCCAACTCCAGATCCTAAGAATGTGACAGCATAACATCAAGTTGGCAGGCTCACACAGAGACATTCCCTTGATGTACCACTTCATGTTTTATGCAGACATTGACCTGGACCTACCTAGCTATCTGCTTAATGTCCTTGGTCTGAAATTGGGCATTATAGAGAGTGATTAAAAGAACCCCATTTCAACAGAAACTGAACTATGGGGCCCCCAACATTTCCATATGTTAACCCTGCATTCTAGATGGATAGATGTTGACAAATTGATGGTAATAATAAGTTGACCAGTTCAGAATCAGGACTCAGTTGCATGCATTTATGGAGATCTTGGACATTTCTGTATATCAAGGTATTCTCTTGCACTGAAAATAGTTTTGAAGATTATGCCAAAGGATGTCTTGAAACCAGCCAAATCCCAAATATGTTTGTACAACTCTCTGCGGAGTATGTGTTTAAATAAAGCAATTTGGAGCAATACATTCAACATCTTAATTCACAAGCTCTGGATTGTGCAATTTTACAATCATAAACAGCAGTTAAAAAGATGGAAAATTCACTGTTAGGGAAGAATTCCCCCATCTCCCGCGCTTCGTTTAATTAGGTCCCTGGGTGGGCCAGGTTCCGGGGGCATTTAAAAAATGTGATGCAGGGGCCCTGTGGGGCCCCAGCAGCCCCGGGGACTGCCACCTCCCTGAGGCCTTTTTTTTTAGCAAAAAGCATGGTGGGCACGCTGCCCTGTGGGCCCCCCCAAGCCCCGGGGACCACCACCTCCCCGGGGCTTTAGTCTTTAAATGCGGTGGGGCCTTGCGCCCCGCTGCAGCCCCGGGGACCGCCACCTCCATGGGCTTCATTTTTTTAATTTAAGTGTGGGGAGGGGGCTCCTGCCCCCCCCCACACTGCCCGGGGGACCACCACCTCCCCGGGGCACTAATTATGTAAATACAGGGGTCCGTTGCAGACCCCGGCCCCGGGGACCACCACCTCCCAGGGATTTAAATCTGATGGGAGCTCTCCATGGCCCTGGGGACCACAACCCCCCAGGGCCGGCTCCAGCAATGTCCTGGGGTGCTATGGCAGGGCAGGAGCACTGCTCCCGCCCTGCCGTAGCAAACTTCTGCTTCGCTTCATGGAAGCGAGAGCAGGACAACTGCTCTCACTTCCATGAAGTTAATCAGTATTGCTTTTGGGCAAAGAGTGCTGCATGTCAGAAGCTCCCTGTGCCCAAAAGCAATGCCAGCTCCCGCAGGAGGCGGGGAGCCAGCAGGGACCGTGGGGGCATTGGGGTATTCTAATATGTGTTATACATCTGAAGATGCTAAACGTATAAAACACAGCTATACGTCCATTTGTATGTTTCTTTTATATATGATGCCACTAGAAAAATATGCAGACACATGCATGCATGCTATCACGAATATGGTGACACTTACAACACAGACATGCAAAGGGTTTCTGCTTTATATTTGGTAGACCCAACACTCAGAGTAGCAGTAGAATGTTGAAGCTGTAGCATAAAAGTGAGGTTTAAGACATGTTGGTGGAAGGATTAGTGATTAGGCCACTTTGTATGAGTCTGTGGAAAGGAACAGTTGAAATATGCTGCATAATTGTAGGTGTCTGTTTGAAATGGGAAGTGTATTCTGTGAAGTTTTAACATCTGCATGGTCTTCTTACTGAAGTATGTCTCTACTTGCTCATGTACTCTCATATGTGTTATGCATCTGAAAATACTAGATGTATAAAACACAGGTATAGGTCTATTTGTATGTTTCTTTTATATATGATGCCACTAGGAAAATGTGCAGACACATGCATGTATGCTTTCAGGAATATGGTGAGACTTACAACAGACACATGTGAAGGTTTGCTGCTTTATATTTGGCTGGGCCCAACACCCTAAGTAGTTGCAGAATGGTGAAGCTGTAGCTTAAAAGTGAGGTTTAGGACATGTTGGTAGAGGGATTATGGATTAGGCTACTTTGTATGAGTCTGTGGAAAGGTACACTTAAATTACGGCACATAATTTTGCATGTCTGTTTGCAATGTGAAGTGTAGTCTGTCAAGTTTTAAAATGTGCATGGTCTTGTGACTGAGGTATGTCTCTACTTGCCCTTCTATTCTCATATGTGTTATGTATATGAAGATGCTAGACATATAAAACACAGGTATACATGTATTTTTATGTTTCTTTTATATATGATACCAGTAGCAAAAGGTACAGACACATGCATGCATGCTTTCAGGAATATGGTGAGACTTACAACAGAGACAATCGAAGGGTTGCTGCTTTATATTTCACTAGACCCAAGACCCTAAATAGTTGTAGAATGGTGAAGCTGCATCACAAAAGTGAGGTTTAAGAGATGTTGATAGAGGGATTAGTGATTAGGTTTCTTTGTATGAGTGTGTGGAAAGGTACACTTAAAATACGCCGCATAATTTTAGGTGTCTGCTTGAAATGTGAAGTGCAGTTTGTGAAGTTTTAAGGTCTGCATGGTCTTGTGACTGAGGTATGTCTCTACTTGCACATGTTTTCTCATACATGTGATTCATCTTAAGATGCTAGACATATAAGACACAGGTATACATCTATTTGTATGTTTCTTTTATATATGATGACACTAGGAAAAGGTGCAGACACTAGGGGTGGGCGGAATTTGCGTAGTCGCGCTACGCAAACTTACGCGAAACAGAAAAACATCTCCGCGAGTACGCGGAAATTCCGCGAACACACGGAATTGCTTGCCCCGCCCGTTCGCGATGTGTTTTTTCGTGCTCGCGGGGAAATATGTCGCTAACTTGCCCATGCGGTCGCTAAGGGGCATGGCCATCTTGTTTTTCACTTGTCCCGCCCGTTCGCGATGCTTATTTCCTGTTCCGGGTCACGTATTGCGTGCTCCCGCCCGTTCGCGATGAGTATTTCCTGTTCGGGAGCGCGTATTACGTGTTCGCGACGCTTTTTGCGTGTTCGGGGGGAAATATCGCACAAACTTGCCCATGCGGTCGCAATGGGCGCGGCCATCTTGTTTTTCACTCTATTGCTATGGTTCTGGGCCTGCTTTTCTATCCTCCCTCTTTCTTTGCAATACTTTGTTTCTGTACACTTTAAAAAATATATATATATTTATAATCTTTCTCTCTATTTTCCTGATTCTATATTTTGACTTTTTTTCTACTTTTTGTGACTCTTTCTACTACTTTTTCTATAACTTGCTTTTTTCATTTATTTTACTTACTTTTCGAATTCCTCCCTTTTCTTTTCCGCCCCCCGAGTCCCAGAACCATGGCCAAGGGTGTGTGCATGGGCAAGGCCAAGGGCAAGGCTGCTCGCAGCCGCGACCGCCTTCCCTGCGGAAGGTGGCGCCCACACGGGGTGCAGGAACGGGCCTTATTCGGTGAGGTGGAGGTGGCCGCACTTGTTTTTTTTGTACAGCGCCACCTCCCCTTAACCCTGGCAGGAGGCGGCAGGCCTGGGTCAGGGTCCGGGCTCCGGGAGCGTCGCCAGCGGTGGGGAAAGGTGCGCCGGGCAGTGTTTCGCTGGTCTGGTGTCCGGTGCACCAATACCCAGCTGGCGCACCAGTGGTCCGATATCCTGGACCGGGAGCAGGACCTGCTGGACCTGCTAGGAGTGGAGGTCCCGGGGCTTGGTGAGTAGCTAGTTAATGTTACTACTTTGTGTTCTTCTGCTCTGTGTTATATATTGCGAATATATTTTTTTTCCCGAACAGCAATAATGCTGCTGCTTACATTGCAGGTAAATTACGTTTAAAAATCTTTTGTGATTGCTTATGACACAGGTGCTCGGCGCTACTAATCTCTTACTTGTTTGCAACTTTGCGCTCGCTTGGCATGATTATGTAAGAGTTTACTTTAGAGAACTTAAGTTAGGTAATGCTAGAGAGACTCTAGTCCTTCCTTTGTCCTCCTGCCACTAAGAAGAGATAGTGGTGGATTGATATGTTTAGTTACTTATTAGTAGGTAATTTTTTTGTGCTCTGCGTAACGCATCCTCTGTCACGTCACGTGTTGCTGAGTGCTGCTTACCCCAGTCCTTAGTAGAACCTTTTGTAGTTTGTTTAGTGAGTGGTAATAGGCTTATCACTAACAGAACATCAGCAGGAACCAACCAACAATTTGGTGTATGCAAAAATGTATGCACGTGTCCTCCATCTATGCATTTTTGAGGACTAAAATAAATGGAAATGCAGACTTAGTGAACAATTGGCCCGTCTGGAATAGGTGGGCTAGGTCTGGTGTACTTAGGCTTAGTTAGTATTTTGGAATCAGAATGGAACACTGGAATAGTGTTCATAAATAATAACAAGACGGACCGCAAATCCCGCAATACTAGTCGACCAGATTTAGATAGGTCCATTTTATTGCAATTGTTGTTTCCATAAATGTTTTTTTGAGCGTTTTTTGAAAATATTTTATTTGTTTCACACCAATCATCCATGTTTGTCTCTTTCTTTCTTACATCTTTCATGATCAGCACCCAGGGGCAGGAAGACGGGGTCGGAGTTGGCGGGAGCTGTAGAAGATGCCTCCCAGGGCCAGGAACGCTCCTCTACCGAGGGCTCTGCTGCTGGCCCCAGTAAGTCCTCCTGTTGTTAATATTAATAATTATACTTCCCTAACTTTTACTGCACCTTATTGTTTCCGAATTATTATTTCGATTTCCAAATTCTATTTTTTACAATTTTTTTTTCGATCTAGACAATCAGTTTCTAAATTCTTGTTATCCCTGCCTCTAACTGCCTCTGCTATGACTCTACTACTACTACTATTAGTCTGTCTGTAGCTAAGCTTGCCCAGGTGGCCACTCTTTATTTAAAAGGTTTAAAAATCCGATTCACCAATCGCTCTAGCCACTGAGTCCAGTCCTTTGGGTTGTCCTCTTCTAGTCTTCTTAATCTTGAGGCTTTTCGAAAATTCCCACCAACAAAATGCCCAACCAGATATTTAACTATTTTTTATAGGATAGGACATACTACTACTGTTGTAGGGATTCTGCACACACAGAACTATGCACAAGAAAATAGGACGTTGGTGATAGGAGGTTGGACCTTCCTCACACCTCACCCACAATCCCCTGACCGACTAGCTATTGTGTCTCATTAGCTCCCCGAACCCCCCGAAGATACCCAATGATTAGACAACCCAGAACATAACACTACACTCCCGACCTCTCAGAGTTGTGGAAGCAATGCACACCCTTTCGCTCACTCACTCGTTTAAGTCCACACCAAATACCACAGAGTCTATGTAAGTTCAAAAGGTTTATTTTCAACTAACAAGCTCTGTACGTTGTTCTATAATGCAGCATACGAGCCAGCACCAACAGCAAAATTCATAAGATGAAAACAATAAACATTGTTACAACTACAAGTTCATAGAAGACAAAAGGGGAAATCATGATAACTGAACAGTGGTTGAAGAACCACCCTCCCCTTGGTAGGAATATAGTTTATATAAAATTATAAATGAAGATCTCTGAGCGAATTCTGGGTGACCCCTCACCTTAGAAGAACCTAGAAGTACTGGTTACATCATAAGCTCTGCCAAGCTCTGGTTCATAGAAGGGAATCTTCCGTCTGTTATGAGAAAAATGGTGCACATTAGTATATTGCAAGCATTTCTCAGTCGAGCCAAAAAGTGTAGCATGTTATAGCTAAGCAATACGGACTGACCACCAGAACTCCATAACAAAGTGGGTTGTTTTTCGACCTTGTACGCAGCACTCAGACAGTATCAGTATGAGCTCATGTGGGCTCAAAGGCGTCTTACACAACAAGCTGCGAGGTAACGTGCGCAAAAATAAAAGACACAAAGCTAAAATGGTTGCGCGGCTCAGGCTAACTTAGCAAAGAGACTAGCATGACGCTAGTGACCATATAACACTACTAGTGTCTACTCTACTCTAGTAGTACCAGATTTGTTCTAGTGATGTCTGTTGTATATGTATGTATTAACTTTTTTTTCAATCTTGCTAGTGAAAAAGAATAAATAGGGGGAGGTGTATATGGCATCTAAAAAATGTGTAATGTTTTTTCTAGGCGTACTACCAACGACCAGTGCCGGGGCCAGCGGGGATGGCGATGCGGACATTTCGGAGGGGGCAGGAGATGTGGCAGCTGCATGAGCTGCAGGGGGTGAGACAGCAGCAGTGGCGGGCGGTGGTAAGTTACCTTACTTATTGACATTACACTCGCTGCAAGGGTGTACACTGTACTGTTGAGACTTAGTAAGTAAGAAGTTGTTGTGAACAACGGTTGAAGAAGACACACTTTACTTAGCATTAGCAATAGCATTAGCGGCGGTAGTTGAGTAACCAATGGCCTCTTCTGTCCGACCTCAACTCAGCTGTGAAAGTTATATGGAGAAGACTAAAAGTCAGATCAGATGACCTTGATGGATGTGTTGAACGAAAAGGGAAAGAAGGGTGGAAGGAGGAAGGACGGGCAAGATGTAATATTTATGACTGGCAGAGAAGGATACGCGGGATGCATGCATAGGTGGCTGATAGGAATCAGATGCATGGGTGGTTGAAGGATGGGTGGAAGGTGAAAGAAAAGATGCCTGCCTGGGTGGGTGAAACTGTATGGGTGGATAACAAGAATCCTCAGTGGTGTTTGGGTCAAGCTCAAAGCCAAGGCAAGTGAGGAAGGAAGGACACATGGGTGGTGGTTTATAAAAAAAGAATAAATGTTTGTTGTTGGTGAAACAAACTAAGGTTTGTTGAGAGATTAAGAAGAATGATAGATGTTCACTTTGAATGGATGGATGCCTGGATGGTATTCATCATAGATAGCATAGGTGGAGGAGACTGTCACTGGCTGAAGAGTCTTAGTTTGAAGAGATTGTAAAAGAAACGGTGCCAGAGTAGTAAAGCCGAGGAGAATATAAGTTGAATTTTCACTCAGAATACTCCCTTGACTCACAGTAATTTGCAAGCACAGCATATATATTGTGTATGTAGTTAATAAAAGCGCCTTCCTCCGACTCCGAGGACCACTCCGTACCTATGTTAATTTATTTTCGACTGTGTCAGCCAGCCTGCCATGGGTGGCCTATCGGCTGGTTACACAATCAATCAAAACAAAGAACCTCATGTCGTCCCATATATAAGCAATGGGCATTGGAACAGATATCATCTGCCTTTTTGTAGTAGTCAGGGCAGGGTGAACGTGAAATTGAGCAGTTGCCCTTGATGTAACAGAGTATGGCCAGTACCACCTGTAATAGAAAAATACCAGCTTCCCCACCTGCAGACAGTAGTAAATAAAACTAACGTGAGTCTGCATCATGACTCAAGTATGTTTGTCTTGGGCGCAAGCAGACTGAGCTGGCATGCCGGCTACAACAATGTTACGTAATTTCGCTAAACAAGAGAGAAGAAGAAGACTGGTGTACTGTGTACTCGAGTCCATAGTGCTAGTATAATACCTGAAACTCCCACAAATGTTAGAGGCCGAGGAAGTGGGAGGATAGATACATACCACAAATGTTATGTCCTGTGCTTGCTAGTGCTACTGTGCCACTATGTGTTGAATTAATTTTGTGTTACTGTTTTGCTAAGAGTATTGGTTTAATAGTCTTTTTTTCTTTCTTGATATAGCTCTGTAGTGTAGCTCCTATTTCCCTAATAGGCTCTGCGCATTGGAATAATATATCCTATAGGTTTGACATAGGACTAAGGTCGGTATGTCCCTATCGAGTATATTAAACTTAATTACTTGTGCCAGCTAGCTCAGAGGCCACTAGAAACTCCTTGACAACAAGAAGGGAGTAGTTTCTGGCACCCGCAAAACATGACCAATATGTTTCCCTTTTAGAATCAGAACGTGTCCCAGAGTCGTGGAAACACTAGATAACTATTTCACTCAGCTCAGTCGTGCATGCTTAGTTTTCCTCAGAGTTACACAGAAATAATAGACGGGTGTTTTCAATAAAAGATTTATTGAACAGTCTTGTTTCTGGTGTAAATATAATGTGTTGTTATGATCACAAGGCAGTATGCGAGATAAATAATGTACAGGGTGAGCAGTAGAAATAAATAATACTGCGATAGCATTATCTTTTAGTACATATGCTGTTACATAAATAACACAGACTAAAAATGCGAGTACTCATACGATGCAGTGCTAAGCTAGTTCTACCCCAATGTACCTAACCTAACCTAGGTGTAGGACAAGGTATGAAGTAGGTGAAGTATTCCTTACTATGGTATACTAAGAGTATGTTAAGTCTAGTATGGCTAGTATGCCTAGTATGCCTAGTATGCCAAGAGTCCCTCTAGGTTCTTATCAGCTCCATACCTGAAGAATGCGAGAGGTTGGAATCTCTTTGCCAGACTCGAACTCCAACACCCCGCAAGGGAAGTCAGATCACTGGAAGCTAGAAGCTGGGCTCTCTGCGTGCAGGGAATGGCAGCGTCTTCTCAGTGCGTCAGGCCGGGATACGGGCTCCTCTGAAGTCGAGGTCTCCTCTAGTTTACAAGGGATAGGGAAGGTATATTTATACCTGAGAGTACCTTAGGAATGTTAGCATTGACGTGAATTGGGTAGCGAAAGACGTCATGGATGAACCCCTAAGGAATAATGGTTCATGCATAATATATGAGGCCTTGAAGAAATCAATAGTCCTGGGCAAGGGAAACTCCCGCAGCCTAAGGGTCTGTTTTTCATGAACTCGTTGTGACGTTAGGGTGGACGGATGTCAGAGACCATGCCTGTATTTGGAGTGCACGGTTTAATGCCTAAATAAGGCCTGGGATTCTATGCCTATATAAGGGCAGGGCGAATTGTGCCTATATAAGGACATGATATTTGGAAAGCCCGTTATGGACACCCTAAGGAGAATACAACACCCACTCCACTTTCGTGAATACGATAATTCATAAATGCTAAACATAAAAAATGCTAAACATAAAAATGGAGTACCGCATATTTCTAAAATATTTCATAAAACCATTTAAAAAGGCATTTAAAAAAAACATATTAGAATGCAAAAAAGGTACTGTACATTCGAAGCATTGCTTATCATTTCAGGCATAAAGTTCGGAAATAAATGCAATTGGAATGAACTAAGCAGTAATATTTACATGTGACAGAAAATGATCGATAAGTTGTTCATAAATCAAAGTCATTTCATGTCAGGAAAATTAAATTAACTGTTTTTAGACACATAAGATGACTAAATGTCTTTGGAAGGACCGCCAAGTCTGTACTATAAGGCTAGTTCTACTTTAAGCAGATTGATATACCATTTTCATTCGAAAAAATGGGAAAAAGTTCAATTTTTGGTAGAGTTCCAAGTTTTTGAAAAATGAAGGCCAAATTGTTGCTGTTTTTCTGGAACACTGTATGCTGAATCAGAGTCAGTTTACGGATCTGGTGTAAACATTAGATCATCTATTTCTATAGACAAAACATCATCCACTGTAGTTGGTGTGAGTTGGAACACCTCGTGAAGCAGGTTAATTGCACAGAGATGTGAAGCATTGCTTTCAATTGTCGCAATGTTCACGTCCGTTGTTACCTGTGTGCCTGTAGTTCTTTCTCGTACCTCAGCAGCAGCCGGAAGCGTCTGTGAGATCTCAATGAATGCTGTCATCAGGATAGGAAGCCGCTGGGGACAACACATAGCATGGGCCGTTATCTGGTCCAGCAGAGTATCGACGTCCGTTGGCGCATCCGATGGAAATGTTAGACAGGTGTCCAACATGCATTCTACACCGCATAGCAGGCATCGTAGAACAGGTAAGATACAATCTTGCCAGATTGGTCTAAAGGACAGGAACCATGTGGTATTAAGGTCCCGTAGACGATTTATGCCCAAAAGCTGTACTATTTGCTCACGGCACTTTCGTTCAAGGAGAGCTTTCTCCATATCGCTCGGAGTGATGTCGGCGAATTGGCTGGCCATAGCGAAATAGCAGGAAGAGAAATAGAATTCCGGCAACAAGTGCTAGAATTAATGGTATGCCACCAAACACCGAATGTGCAAAGTTCGGGATGATTCCGAGTATTGCCTGGAAAGGTGCTAACAGACCCGAGCAGATGCCCTTAAATACATGTACAATTCCTGTTGTATCAGACATGTTGAAAATTCGTCCTATCATTTCCACGAAATGTATACGGCAGTTTGTACGTATTAAAGTCTGTATCTCAGCCGAAGTCCTTGCAATTTGCAGATCATAGGTTTCTTTGGCCGAGGTTAGAGGCACTGTTTGTTGTAAAAGCATGGCTTTCATTCTGCTTGAAGTATCAAATCTTATAAAAGAGACGTTCAGCGAAGGCCATAGAGGCGACTCCCTGACTGTGTCTATTGGGGAAACAATACTTGCATACAGCAAGTGACCCTGGAGTTGACCGTTACTAGATATGGGATGCCTGGCAGCATGCCACAGCAACTCTGATCATTCAACATGAGGTAACTCCCATTAGAAAGTTGTCCGAACGTTGGATTAATCACAGCAGCTGGTGTACCCTGCTGATGGCACGGCAAATTTGCCACAGAACCATTACAAGCCCCGTGTAAAGAAATGTCCTGACATATAAGCGAACCGCTTAGTGCACGTTTACAGTTTCTACCGCTTAAAAACACTTCACGATCCCCGCTCCAACATCTATATGTATACGGTAAAGCCCAAGATGTCTTAATGTATTCCTTACCGAACCTTTCATATTTGCCTGCTTGCATTTGTCTGAGGCAGTACTGAAACTGAAAAGTAGTCACAGGTAGTGTAATTTTGCCATAAGCCATTCTGTAGCTGGTTTTTCTGCCACTGTGAAAGGTAACTTTTCCAGTTTTTCAATGCTCAGCACTGTATACTTTGCTCCTCTTTGTGCCAGTTCGATCTGTTTATCAGTGAGATTGTATTCTGCAAACAGAGCCGTTGTGTTGATGAAACGCCAAGGCAAATAGCCCACTCGCAAAGATTGCAGCGTCCAGCTTAATAACATAATAGAACGTATTTGAGATTGGCCTTGTTGTAACATCACCAAATCTTGTTCTAGTATGTCGATAGCAGAGGATACAATGCCATCCAATGAATATATTCTGGAGGACAAAGTTGTTAACCCATTGTCGACCACAGAGAGTGTTTTCTCTAAATTAATACGATCAAGTTCACGTATTCGTTCTGCGGCCTCTATCTGTGACACCTTCCAAGCTTCATTATAAGCAGCATAAATGCTGGCATATATGAAACGTTTTTGACGCGGTTTTCTTGGTCCAAGCAAGAAATCCCTAAGATCTGCGTCTTTTGCAAGTAAGGATAAGTGTTGTTTCACATCCTGTAGTGTAGATGTATGCAGCCAATCGAGGCATAATTTACCTACACTGTATGTTGTTACTACCCCCGGATGTTGTCTTTGGACGTATCTTGGGTCTGGCCTATGAATAGTAAAGCCCTGAGTTTTGTTCAGGAATCTTTCCTGACAGTTATTCGTGTCTGTGGGCCAGATCAACCATTTTTTCCAATCAGGATTAGATCTGTTGAGTTGTAGTATATTCTCAACTGTCACCAATGCCTGTGTTTCATTATTTTTTGCAGGAGTTGGTACAGAAGGTGTGTTCATCTCTTTGATCTTGGCTAATCCAAGACAAGATGTTTGTTGGATAGTTTCATTCAAAAACATTATTTGTTCAGGGATGATGCAGGCTCTAAATAAAGCTTCTATCCCCTGTACTTGCCATTCTTTAGTACCCCACAAAGTTTTTGTGTCTATTGTGTCTTTCCAAAAGTCGAAACCCTGTCTAGACAGTTGGGCAATAAATATTGTAGAATAAATCTGTTTTGTATTTGTTAACATAATTTTCAGTCCTGTTTTGTTTACATTTTTATAGTAAAACATTTCTGGATCAGATGTATTGTAACCTGAAAAATATGGAAATTTACTGGCAAATGTTTTTGAACAAATTTTAGGTGGTGTAGGACAATGTTCCCATTGGTTAAACATAAACACATTTCTTGGATATGCAGATTTATGCAAAAAATGATGACCATAGTGATTAAAACAATACATTTGTTCATAGTCTGATGAACCCTCTAAATATTAATGTTTAGAAAATGCAGCAGATTTTTCTAGGTCAAACATAATGTCAGTCACAGTCTCAAAGTCCCAATCATCAGAATAGGTACTGGACGTGATTAGATCACTTAATGACATTTTAAACAAATGTGGAATGTTCAATTCTTCCGTTGGCCGAATATATCAAAATCTGTTTTGTCCCACACTATACCATCGTGTATAGGAACAGCTGTGATGTTCACTGATGACAAGTCTCTTGCTTCACGATGGGAGGATTTATGAGGTTTCAAAAGTACGTTTACGTCTTTTCCTTCAGTGTTCACATGGATGTATCTGCCACTTATAAGCACGCTTACAGTTGTTACCAAAGCTAGCCAGAGCAGGAAAACAAAAAGTACAGATATAATCCAGAGTTCAATTCATGGAGAAACCAAATAAGTCTTTTTCACAAAATGAAGAAAGTCTTGTACTTGCTGCTTGAATTTCAATGACACTGGCATCGTTTCAGGTTCACTTGGATCTTCTGAGAACGTATCAAAGTTAATGAAATAGCCAGAAGCAGTTCTGTCAATTGTTGGAATTGCATCAGGATTCGTAGAAATCACTGGAACCAGTTCATCACTTGTTACATTGGTGTAGACTGGTGTATTTGGACGAACTGTTACTTGGTGTTCAAGAGGGATGAGTTCCATAGCGTTGTTGCATAGTCCTTCATTTGTTTCAGCTGAATTCTCGATTGTTATCAGTCTTTCAGTATGAACCTCTTGGATAGTAGCGAGAGGAGTGCGTTTGCTACTAGGTCGGAGTCCACGAGGCCTACTATTTAGTATTGGCCACATACTGTGGTTTGATCAGGTCGATGGACACAAATCTTTTCTCCTTTCTTCCAGCAAGGGGCGGCAGTAGTACTGTTCTTGTTCCTTGAACTGCTAGGACAGGTACTGGTTATCTGTAAGAAGGTCCAAATTCCTTCTTGTCCGCAATTTTTTCCCTGACTAGATCCCCAACTTTTGGAATCCAGACAGGCCTTGCTGGGACAGCCGGTTGATCCCCAGTGGTGGTTGACTGTAGGAATACGTTGCTTTGTTTGGTTCTTAATTTGTTTAAGTTCTGTAAAACAGCCAAACGATCTTTGATATCAAAGGGTTTATTATCCACCACTGTGCCTACGTTTTCTAAGTCTAGTACCCACATTCTTGTCCCAAATAGGACCTCATATGGAGTGACCCCCCTAGAGAACTTCTTGGCAGGTTGTTAAGTGCACGTTGAACTCCACTAAGGTGTTTGACCCACCCGTCACCCGAACCTAATACTCTAGCTGTTATAGACTGCTTTATGTCCCGGTTTTCCTTTCCACAACCGAATTTCCCTCAGGATGGAATGGAGAGGAGTACCGCAATGCAACGCCCAGACTGGCCATGGCCTCTTTGTAAGCCCTAGAGCTGAACGCAGGACCCTGGTCAGAATGTAGTGTGCCTATTGCGTATATGCCGATAAAGACTCGCAAATCTTTTATAACAGTTCGAGCATCAGCTGAGCGCTGAGGCCATAACCATAGGAACCTAGAGCATGAATCCACTGCTACCATGATATATTTATAATTACCGTCCCTGTGTAAGGGACCGCAGTGGTCAAGGTAAACACAAGATAATGGTTTATCTGAAATTAACAGGGGTGTCTGCGCAGGACGTTTCACAGTGGGGACTTTCATCTGTTGGCATATATCACATTCTAAAACATAGTTCTTTGTTTGTTTTCTAATGGCAGGCCACCAATATCTTTGCTTGAGTAAAGATATTGTTGCAGAAACACCTGCATGGGCAGAAGCTATCCCTTCGTGTGCTGCTAGGATTAGTCCTAATCTGCGTTCCTTGTTTGGTATTACCCTATCCCCCACTCCAGGGATTCGAGCAAAAGGAACGTTGTTCGCATCAATTACATAAGGGTACTTGAGTGGAAACTTTTTTGGTAACGCTGCACTGCTGCCTTTGCTTGATGCATTTACAGCCAACATTATCTCACCGTCTATTTTTGTTTTTGAACGAGTGATGGCAGCTACGGAAGCCGTTTGCACGGCCCCCTTTGCGGCTTCGTCAGCCAATTAATTCCCTGCAACGTGAACGCCATCACGTTGATGACTCAGTGTGTGTATCACGTGAGCCTTTGGTAGTTCGTTTTTCAACTGAACTACTTGTTCCCAAAGCAATTTGTGCTTTATTGTGCCACCTTTCGCATCTTTGAAACCATTTTCAAGCCAGTTTTGTATATATTCATTATACGACTGAACACAGTAAAAGGAATCGCACACGATTAGTGTGGGGAATTCTCGATCTGTACTTTCAAGTGCCAGTTTGAATGCTTGTAGTTCAGCTCGCTGAGCTGTACAATCTCCTAGAGACTGCGTTTTTGTGACCATAGGTCTGAAGATGCCATTTCGCATGCGACCTTTAACGATAGCACACGCTGCACTGTAAGCTTGCTTACCCCCTATTGCGGGTTGTGCGGATCCGTCAGTGTAAATTATGAATTCGTACTGATCGAGAGGCAGAATTTCAGTAGGCAGGGGACATTCATGTTCATACTGCAGGAAGGCTTGTGTTTTCAATTCTGGATCAAAAACATATTCAACATCTGTTGCAGCAAGAGAATTAACCCATTGTATCCATCTTGGATGCAATGCCTTAGCATTTGGAATGCTTGCTTTTGTAACCGCTTCTAAAGCAGGTACTGGGGTTACGATAATAATGCGTTTCCCTTGGGCTAAGGCTCTTTCTTTTGCTACAGCGGTTTGAACTGCTGTTAAAAAAATTTCAGTAGAACTGAAGCGCATTTCCGCTTGTGTGTACAAGTGTGATTTATACGCTATTGGTATTTTTTCACCCTCATTGAAAGTTAAGTAGGTGAATCCGCATTGACCCGAAATTATTCGGATCACCAAATTACGTTGACTTACGCGTGTTTGTAAGTGATGTGTTGCTAACATGTTAGCCTGGAGTGAACGCAAAATTTCTGTGTGTTCCTGTGTCCAGTTTTTGATTTAAAAATCAGGTTTGATTAATGCGTAGAGAGGTTTAACTCTTTCTGCGTAGTTTAGAATGTATGTTCTTCCAAAATTTAAGAAACCCAGGATTGATTGTAAGTTTTTTAGCGTTTTTGGAGGTTGGAGCAGCGCACACTTTTCTAAAAAGTTAGCTGCCAAGCTCTTGCCTTCACTTGAAAGCTCATATCCTAGAAATAGGACATTGAGATGGGCAATTCTGGACTTTTTAAAGTTGAATTTGTAACCCTCAGAGGCGAATCCCAGTATAAGGGTGCTCACCCTGTTCAAGTGTTTTTCCAGGTCATCGTCTGTCAGATATATGTCATCGACATAGGACAATGCCTCATTGTCATAAATTTGTAGTAACTCCATTACCCTCGCTGAGAATAAACCTGGGCTATTCTTGAACCCTTGTGGGAGTCGACAAAAGTGACGCTGGGTCCCCATTATGGAGAATGCTGTTAAGTACCTGCTTTCAGGTGCTATGTTTTGACAAAAGAAACCATTTGAGATGTCTAATGTGGTTTTATATTTTTTACGCACAATGTTATTCATTAATGCTGTGCTATGTGCATTTTGCACTGCAAAAGTTTTAGAACAAGTGTTTAGGTGTCTGTAATCCAAAACTAGACAATATGTTTTGTCTGGTTTGGAGACAGGAAACAAAGGATTGTTCATTGAGGAGGTGCATGTTTCAATCACCCCTTGGTATTCAAGTTGATCTAAGATCTCCCTGACCTGTTTTTAGCTTCTTGCTTAATAGGATACTGCCGTTGTGCAGTTGGTTCATGTTTCAGATGTATTTTATGGTGAGGTGAATCTTCATCCCATCCTACATGATTTTTATACAATGCTGGGGCCTGGGCCACTGCCCATTTCCTGGCATATGTATATCTTAGATGCATTGGTATATGGTTGGAGAAGGCAGGCATAATAATGTCCTCGCCATGTGGGCACTCCCTGACAAATTGTGGTGGCCAGTCCTTTTCTGCTAGAAGTATGTCACAGCCCTTTGATAGTCTTTCCCAAAAAAGTGCTTTCACTTGTCTAGGTTTGTCTCCCTCCATCCGGAGTGTTATTTCAAATAACCTTTGTGGAGTACTAACCCTGGTGTCTACAGTCTCAACTGTGATGTACTCATTCAAGTCCACTATCTCCAGAAGTTCCCTCAGGTTCTGGCGAACTATTGTGACTTCTGCTGCACTGTCCAGCATGGTCTGAGCCCATTCTCCGTTCTTGAGTTGTGTTCTCAGTATTCTCGGCATGTCTAATTTTTAGACCTGCTACTTTCTTTTGGAGAATTGAGGTTTTGTTTTTGTTTTTGAAGCGTGTTTGTCGTCTTTCGATGTCACGCGTTCTTCTCTGTGTTCCGTCCGTCCTCTTCTTTCCGAAGTCTGTGGTGAGATCTGAAAGGGACGAGAGGAACGTGTATCAGTATCGTGATACCTATCAGGTTTTCTCAAATTATCCCTATTCCTGAGGTTATACCTCCTTTCAGAGGGCTCCTTTTGAGGAGACCTACCTCGGGATTGAGAACGTTTCTCGTTACATTTTTGTTTAGTAGACTCCCACTTCTTTTTAGAATATGTGGGAGTTTGTTTTATGGAGTCCTTCTCAGGACTTTCAGATAGTTTCGGCTTCAGTGGTCTTCCACCCAAACTATCTCTGCCTAATTCTGCATAAGATTGTTCAATTATTATGGGTAGCTCAGTTTGATGTTCTGTAACATTGAATTTCCTCAATTTTTGGTGGATCGCAACTGCTGCTGCCTCTCCTTTAATATTAGATAATATTATTGTTGAGACCTGGTCGAAATTTTTCATTAATTTCATACCTAAATTTAGAGCAGGCTCTGCCCCATATTCGTTTTGAATTTGTTTTAGGACATCAGGTATTACCGCAATTGATGGAATACCATGTGTTTTAGTATAGATGGCAGCCAAGACTGAGCCCCAAGTGGTGCAGTCTTCCAGTTGTGGTGTGATCCCCATCGGTAAACTGATTGTTAGGATTCTGTGTTTCTCATGCGGGCTAGTATTTGGAAATACTGCTTCGATTTGAGTAATTTTTTGAGCTATCCAAAACGGAATTTGCTCACGTTTTGTGGGCATTTTACCCATGACTGAATTGAGAGTCTGTGGTGTAATTTTTAGTGTATTCCCCTGTTGGGGAGTTGGATTTGGATATGTCAATGGTGGTCGGACTGTAAAGGTCCGCATGACATATTGGACCAATTGTCTGTAAATTTTTATTAACTCTTTTATTTGAGTATGTAATTCCTCATCTGTCATTATATCCAGTTCAGGATGAGGTGTGTAGCCGGCTAAAATCGGCCATGTTGCTCCTGGTCTACATAGTGGACCGAGCCTGGTAATGTTTTTGTGATGTTTTAGGGCGCCTTTAAACCAGAGCTGATACTCTTGGTATGTTAATGGAATTTCAATATCCTCGAAAGGAATGTATTCCTCTGGTAGATCATCTTCTTTGTAGAAGTGAAATGTTTGTGATGTTGGATTGCATTCCGGAAGTAGTACCCATGAATAGAATACCTCTGTCTGAAATGATTCATGTGCCTCTATCACGAAAACTGCTCTACCTCCTCTTGGCGATAGGCCATGTTTTATAAGTTTTAGAGTTATGGCTCTTCTTAAGTTTTGAGGGATGTGAACCACACCCTCCTCAATTTCATTTAAACCTGTAAGGTTAAAACCTACTGCTTGGGCTGGATCAGCCGCAGCTCCACCGTTTCCGGTGTCATTGTCTCCGTCAGGCATTTAGTTTTTTGAAAAATGTAGAACAAGTTTCAAGGAAACAAAGATAAGGTGCACAATATCTTGGAACACTGTATCCTTCAACGTTGAGCAAACCAAACAGCTAATATATAGGGTGCTTCCCTATGTAGCCTTGGTGGATACCTAACCCTGCCCACTCCAGACGTCTTTTGGAGTATATGGGTAGGGGTCTCTGAGAGAAAATAGCACGGCTGAGTTACTCAGTATCTAACGTTGAATTACTGCCTAACCAAACCGTTGGGCGCCATGTAGTGTAGCTCCTATTTCCCTAATAGGCTCTGCGCATTGGAATAATATATCCTACAGGTTTGACATAGGACTAAGGTCGGTATGTCCCTATCGAGTATATTAAACTTAATTACTTGTGCCAGCTAGCTCAGAGGCCACTAGAAACTCCTTGACAACAAGAAGGGAGTAGTTTCTGGCAGCCGCAAAACATGACCAATAAGTTTCCCTTTTAGAATCAGAACGTGTCGTGGAAACACTAGATAACTATTTCACTCAGCTCAGTCGTGCATGCTTAGTTTTCCTCAGAGTTACACAGAAATAATAGACAGGTGTTTTCAATAAAAGATTTATTGAACAGTCTTGTTTCTGGTGTAAATATAATGTGTTGTTACGATCACAAGACAGTATGCGAGATAAATAATGTACAGGGTGAGCAGTAGAAATAAATAATACTGCGATAGCATTATCTTTTAGTACATATGCTGTTACATAAATAACACAGACTAAAAATGCGAGTACTCATACGATGCGGTGCTAAGCTAGTTCTACCCCAATGTACCTAACCTAACCTAGGTGTAGGACAAGGTATGAAGTAGGTGAAGTATTCCTTACTATGGTATACTAAGAGTATGTTAAGTCTAGTATGGCTAGTATGCCTAGTATGCCTAGTATGCCAAGAGTCCCTCTAGGTTCTTATCAGCTCCATACCTGAAGAATGAGAGAGGTTGGAATCTCTTTGCCAGACTCGAACTCCAACACCCCGCAAGGGAAGTCAGATCACTGGAAGCTGGGCTCTCTGCGTGCAGGGAATGGCAGCGTCTTCTCAGTGCGTCAGGCCGGGATACGGGCTCCTCTGAAGTCGAGGTCTCCTCTAGTTTACAAGGGCTAGGGAAGGTATATTTATACCTGAGAGTACCTTAGGAATGTTAGCATTGACGTGAATTGGGTAGCAAAAGACGTCATGGATGAACCCCTAAGGAATAATGGTTCATGCATAATATATGAGGCCTTGAAGAAATCAATAGTCCTGGGCTAGGGAAACTCCCGCAGCCTAAGGGTCTGTTCTTCATGAACTCGTTGTGACGTTAGGGTGGACGGATGTCAGAGACCATGCCTGTATTTGGAGTGCACGGTTTAATGCCTAAATAAGGCCTGGGATTCTATGCCTATATAAGGGCAGGGCGAATTGTGCCTATATAAGGACATGATATTTGGAAAGCCCGTTATGGACACCCTAAGGAGAATACAACAGCTCCTCCTTCCAAAGCAAAACCAACCAGGAAGGAGTTGCCAGCCATGGCCCGGCGCCGCAAGCTGGAGGCCATCTGTAAAGAGTACCGGCGGCTGGTGGTTCTGGCGGAGGAGGAGCAGGAGGCGGCAGCAGCTGCAGCCTCCTCCAATGCCCCGGGCCCCAGCCAAGCCCCTACAGTGGTACGGCGCCGCGGCCAGGCAGCTGCCTGCCGACGTTTAACATCCAGCACTGCTGCCCCCCCCCTGTGGATGCAACTGCAGGGCATATCCGTGCCGCATGCTCCTCTGGAATGCACGTCTAGAGGAGCAGGTACAGGAGCTACGGAGGAGGATCAAGGTCCTGGAGAAGGACAACATCAGAAGAGCCCGCCGACAACATTAAGAGTTTAAGACCCTGTTGGATTGCACCTTTTTTAATCCTTTTTTTGGTGGGTGAGAATTGGGCGTTGGGGTTTATGGACATTGGTTGGACTTTCTCATTTTGGACATTGGTTGGGGTTAGGGAGAGGGGTGGGTCGGGTGTTGTGGGAATTTTTTACATAGTTTATTTTTGTTAGGGTATTAAATTATATTTTTACTTAAACATAGCATACGTTGTTAATGTTTTGTTGGGGGGGTTACTGTTTTACGTCACATGGTTTCCTTGCTGCTGCAGGGCCGCAGCCAGTGTTTGATTTAAATAATCTGCCGAATTTGTAACACACAAACAGATAGAGCCGGTACCCCTCACTGAGTGACTTGTCCTACTAGTACTGTCAGTCTCTCCTCCTAGTCCATTATTATACCTCCCCCAAACTGCTTATCTTACCTGTGATTGATGTTTAAGTTAGGCACAGCAATGGCTGCATGGCGATGATGGTTTTGCTTCCCAAGAGAATGGAGATGCCATGGTTGTGGTGGTAGTAGTAGACACTGGCAGTAGCATTTGCAAAAAAAGAAAATGAGACAGTCAGTCGCCTGAGACTCTGGGAGGAGTAGTAGAACGAAGTAAATAAAACATAATGGTGGCGGGGATAGCCTAGTACAACAAGTTACAAACTGTAGTTGTGTCGAGTCACTCGACTAGGCCTACACTCGACACAAGCGTAACCTTTAGTGCTGTGTGTAGTACGATGACAAATCCAATCGATGCCGGCAATTAATGATGATGGATTAGGTTCCTTTGGTTAAAAAATTCCCTCGCAAATATACTGATCATGGGTGGGCAAGCAGAAGAAGATCCTCGCCCTGCCTTGAAATTGAATTAGTGTTGCTTTCGCCACATCCGCCCCAGCAAGCGTGTGATCAATTATTGGTGTACATTTAATTTAGTCACACCTCAATAAATCACACAGCCCGGGGGAAGAGGGTTAGGGTTTGATGAATGGTTGGGAAGGGGGGTTTGGGGAAAGGTTTCACAAAGAAAAACAGTACGCATGGACAAACAACAAAACACAATCTTGGCAGACGACCATATCTATAAATCTGTTAAGGGAGAAAAAGGAAATGCATGCATGATGATGATAACTTGATGGTTAATGATAAGTAGTACTTATACTTACTAACTACTACTAGACAATTAGACAGTACAGGGCAGCAGTATATTATGCAATTTGCCTTGCCTGTCTGCCCTCAGAGAGACCCAAATTACATACAGTTTCTGTTCTGTTGTACCAGGCTTACTTTTAAAGATAGCAAAGAAAATTCAAAAATAGCTGTAGGGATGAATTATAAGCAGAGAGCAAACATAATAATAACGACAACACACAGTAGTGATGATTGAAGACAAAAAATGAATCAAATTATTTAAAAGATGATGAAAGTTGATACTGTTACTGTATGTTATCCTGGTCAAAATGGGGAGTTCCATCTCGGCATTCCTCTTGGTCCTCCCTTCCATGGACGCTTCATCCATCAATCTTGGGTGACGCCACTGCCTGCCTGGCAGATGTAGATTCATTGGTAAGGTAAGTGTGAGTTGTTTTTCCCAGTATAGCACAGGGTAAGGGCCGGCCTGTAATTGTAGATGGAAAAACAAAAGGGATATTGAAAAATCAAGTAGAAAAGAATGCATAAATTACGGTGGAGTGCAACAAGAACACTTTCAGAGGCGGCATGGATACATCATGTCTACTCTAGTCTGTTTCCAGCATTAAGCTACAACAACAACAACAGGACAGAGCAGGCCCACGGCACCTGTGACCCATCCTCCATTTAGCGTACATTTTTTGACAGAGGCAGACAAAGCACATATACAGCAACATAGCATTTTACAAATTAAGTGACTAAATCAATGCACCGCTGTCAGTCATACCACTACACTCGACTCCACCACTACACAGACATGTAGGTCTGCTGTGGTTGTTGTTGACTTGTTTACCTTTTATGCCACTCATGAAACGCCCTGACTTATTCCATCAATCATCTACGATCCTACTAAGTGACTGCGAAGATATTATGTCACTGTGGTCATCATCATGGTGTTGTCCAACTCAGTGTGCAGTGTACAGATTGAGTCTCCTTTCCATATTCAAAATGCAATGGATCGGCCTGCAGTAGAAGTACAAATTTGTTATGAAAAACAAGAAGGGAAACATTGCCTTGAGTTACTTTTAGTGTGTAGATTAGATAATAGTACACAATGAATTAACTTCATGCACAACAAACAACAATAACACAAATCACTCAGTCAGCGTCCAATGCATGGCATCATTCATTACCAGATCCTTCTCATCTTTAGTTAATGGGCAGTCTCTCTCGGCTCGGAAAGGAGGATAGCTATAGTAGTCATCATCATGTTCCACTTCTTTTGGAGGGACTCAACGAGGCAAGATTTTCTTTTTCTTCTATTATGCTACATCCAATCATCATCTGGCTTGAGGGCAATGGATTTAGGGCGATTCAGGAGGATGGAGGAGCAGGACTCGGAGGAGTGGACTGAAATGCAGACAGCTGAAACTCATATATGGCAATAAAAAGACTAGAAGACGGTGGTGATGGATTTGTTGTGATTCGAAGTTTCGAACCAGAAAGACAGACACACAAATAAAAGTAAATAAGGGAGGAAGACAGTAAGAAGTGCAAGCCTAGTTGTCAGGGAAGTATAGCTCGTCCTCAAACTCTGGGGGTTCAACCAGAAGTAGGTAATCATCATCTAACACACTACTTCTGTCACCTGAGCCGCTGTCCTCATCTTCCTACGTTGATTCATGTATTGTGTAATTCGGTGGTATAAAGTGCTGATTCATTTTGATCATGGTTAACCTCTCCACGTTTTTGGGCGAGAGACTGGTCCTTTTCACTGTTACAATGGAACCAGCAGCACTGAAAACACGTTCAGAAGAGACACTTGTGACAGTGCAAGCCAGATAGTTTATCGCCAGCCTGCTGAGCACTGGCCATTGGCCCCTTTTCCCATACCAATACCGCAATGGGTTTTGATCAATGTAGACCCTTGTTGGGTCATCCAGATAGGCCTGGACCATCCGCTCAATGTTCAGGGGTGCTACACTTTGTTCGGCCTCTTTTGTCTTTGCATCAGCACTGGACCTAGCAAGTCCTTGCTGTAAATACCAATCCTTTGCCGTTTTTACTGGTGCTGATGATCCCGTTCTTGCTGTTGTCGATAGTGTTGGTGACAGCTCTGAGCCAAACGCACTGCCCTCAGGCTCTGAAGTTGAACTTGACGCCGGATGCCCTGCTGCAGTACTTGTTGTGGGTTTGAGTAGCGGGCCTTTAATTACCAGCCGTTCATTTTCAAAATTACTGGCTGCCTCAGCTATCCAAGTTTTGTACTGGCAACATCCACTTCTGAAAAAGGAAGTAATGTCTTACTGTTCAGTGCCGATTTGTACCGTGGATCCAGAATTGTGGCACAAATGTAATGTTCTTGGGACAAAATCTTAGTTTGCACCCTTGCATTTTCAGCTAAGCGACGGGATAAGCTCTCCACCAACTCATATGCTTCTTTTTTTTCCTCCACACCTATGTATGCTTCAGACACCTCCTTCAACTGTTGCTCTAGCCTGTGCAACAATGGGATAGCTTTGCCCATAGTACAGTCCTCCTTGCTGACTTCACGTGTGAAGACCTCGAAAGGAAGAAGCATGTCTGTCAGGCATTTACATAGGCACCATTGGTCCATCTGAAGGGTCATGTCTTTCACAGTAGCATCCCCTCTTTGCATGACATATTCATTGATTGGTCTGTACTGCTCAAACAGACGGTCAAGCATGTAATAAGTTGAGTTCCAACGTGTTGCCACCTCCTGGATGAGTGCTTTGACTGGCATTCTATAGTCACGTTGAATGATCCTCAGATGCTTCCGGGCTTTAAAAGAATGGTTGAAATAAGTGCATATTCTTCGGCAGGTGGTCAGTAAGTTGCTGACTATGGCTTCTTTTTTCAGAAAGTCTTGAACTATAATGTTAATGCAGTGCGCCAAACACGGGACCCTGAAATAGCCACCATCCTCCATGGCCTTAAGTACATTACTGCCATTATCCGTGGCAACAAAACCAATGTTAAGCCCTCTTGGGCGCAGCCATTCAAAGACCTTGCTGTTAAACTCTTCCAAAATGTTTGCAGCAGTATGAGATTTCTCCATGGCGAACATGGCTACAGTTGCATGTTTCCGAGTAGCATTAAACATCTCAGCTTTTCTCTAACCCCCACAAAAGAGACACAGTGTGCAGTGATGCACATGTAATCAGTGGCTTGGCAACTGGCCCACATGTCTGTTGTCAGGTGGATATTGTGAACAGCACTCTGCTGCAAAGCTTGTCCAAGCAATTCCAGCACATCGTGATGTAGTGCTGGAACAGCAACTCTTGCGAAATAGGTCCGGTTGGGAACCTTCCATTTAGGGCAGATGGCTGACACAAATTCAAGGAATCCCACCCCTGACACAAATGAAAAAGGGAGAAGGTCCAGCGCTAACATTTTAGCCATCTTCGCATTGTACAACCGCGCCGTTGGGTGGTTGCGTTGGTACTGCCCCTCCGACCTAAGCATGCTGTCAATGGTAGGCTGGATTATTTTCCTTTGTGGTGCAGCTGTCTTCTTGAACCCAGTTAGGCTCAACGACGCACTGCTTTTCATTGCAGTACTCAGTTGCCTTGGTGTCTCAGTCTGACTCTGAGTCTGACTCTTCTTACTACGGTGCCACTGAGATGTTGCTGAGGATGTGGGCGGTACCACTACACTGCTGGGGACAGGGCTAGAAATGTCTCCCTCTTGTTGACCTTCCACCGTGATCATATCTTCTTCTACTTCTTCATCCCCACCAACAGCAATGGGTGCAGTTTTACTTTTTTGTAAGCGAAGTAGGTGAGCCTCCCACTGGATGATGTGGTGTTTTTTTAGATGACTTGTTTGGCCTCCGGTACCATAGTTTATACCAAGCTTACCCCGCCTAACAGTGTGTCGACAAATTGAGCATATAGCAATGTTCTCCTCCTTACTGCTAACCGAAAATAAGTCCCAGACTGGGGAGGAGACCTTTCTGGCGCTGCTGGAGGTGCCACTTTCAATACCAGATGAACTGGAGGGTGTGCATGGAATTTGACTCTGTGCAGTTACAGTACCACTAACTACTGAAGTGGTGGTTGAGCTGGATGTAGGCCCCTGCCTGGCCTTTGCAAATGCAAATATGGAAGCTGGTGGTCGTGTTGGTGTTACCTGTGTTGGTGATATCCTGCTACATCCCTCGCAGCGATTTTGGATAGGGTAATAATGTTGGTCTCCATCTCCTCTGGGCCGGGAGTGATGTTCATGATGACTGGCTCGTCATCATCATCCCCCTCTTCTACATCTACCTCCATAACTCTAAGGCTTTCTGGAACCTTCCTTTTCACTAGCCTTGTCTTGTGGCATGCATCACTCTCAGACTGAGCTGGTGGCTTCCAAGTGGCATCTCAAGCATCAGAAGCGGGGCTTGAAGAAGAAGTTGATGGACTAACCCTCCTTTTCCTTGCTGGGGGTCTGGAAGACAATGGATCTTCTGAAACAGTGGCTTGCTCCTCTTTGTCTGCAGGAAGCTCGATTTCCTGAACTGCCCCTACTTCAGGAGGAACAACTACTATTGTGGGCTGTTGTTGCGCTGTTGTTGCAGCTGTTGTTGCGGCTGTTGTTGCGGCTGTTGTTGCGGCTGTTCTTGCGGCTGTTCTTGCGGCTGCTGCTGCGGCTGTTCTTGCGGCTGCTGCTGCAACTGTTGCTGCGGCTGTTGTTGCCCACTTATCTGCTGAGTTTCCGCCTGCGATGATTAGGTACTACTTTGCGATAATGACATTTCAACATCACTGCTCGTTAGTAGACTGGCTACCTCTGCGACACTCATGGGCTTGGGCCTAGGTTGGTGGGGCTGGCCCGCTGATGTGGAGGTGCTGCTCCCAGCTTGGTCCCCGGACAAGGCTGCTGCAGGCGTAATTGTTTGTTTCCCAAAAAACATCTGGGGCGGCACACCAGTCTTGGTAAGTGCCACTTCCTTCTTCTGTTCCTTCTTCTCACTGACAACTTTCTTGGTACTGGAGAACCTGTTACCTTTCTTTGGGGCCATCTTCTTCAGATGTCAGCAGGACGCAGGTGCACAAGTTGCAGAGATGTCTGTGGTCACACGTGGACGTGACATGGTGCGCAGCAGGACTTCTGTATGGCAGTACAATGGGTGATGATGACACCTCCTCCTCTGTCTTTTTGTGCACCTAAAAGCAAAGAAGCCAGGAGAAGAACATCAGTGAAATGTTGCATTTGTTGTTGTGGTTCAATTACTACTAGTACAAACAAACAAATAAAATATATAACTTAGTGTAGCCATTTGTGAGACTTTGTCAACAAGGGCTTTCATGGTATACTGTGTACACTCTCAGGAAGGATAGGAAAGAAGAAGAACAACAACAAAAACACAAATGCAATGGAAGTGGACCCTTTTTGGCATTAAATTATTTGCTCATCACATCATTCAGGGAGCTGCAGCTGGCAAAGGGGATGGATGGAAGCAGTAAGCCAAGAGGAAAACTATGCAGGCCTATATGGCAAAAGCAGCACACTTATAACTCCCACCAGAAATGGCCACCAGCCACATGGATACTCACAAATCACAAGCAACAAGCAGGAGGCCTGGAAAACAATGTACTGAAAAAGGCCTATAATAGCCAGGCAAAGGATGCATGCTAAACCACACTGCTTTGCCTTTAATGCAATAAAATGCAAAAACGAAAATCCACAGGGCTAAACAAGGTCTGCAAGGTACACAACAGACCACACACAACAAAGGCATTTATTTAACACACACCCAAAAACTGAAATACCCCCAAAAATACACATTTTGCAATTCAATCCAATGCCATCCATGCCCTAAATGATGTTTAAATTCAACAGAACACACAGAAACAGTTGTTTCATGCACCCGTGAGTACCTCTGAGCCTACTGGATGAAAGGCCTGTTGGCAGACTAGGCCACAAGCTTGCAGGCCTATGGCAAAAGCACACTACCGGGCTTCAAAATGGCCACCAGCCACATGGCCAGGCCCACAACTACAAGAAACTGAAGACAGACAATGCAGGCCTATGGCAAAAGCACACTGCCTGGCTTCAAAATGGCCACCAGCCTCATGGCCAGGCCCACAACAACAAGAAGCCTAGGCCCCAAAGGAAACACATGCAGGCCTATATGGCAAAAGCAGCACACTTATAACTCCCACCAGAAATGGCCACCAGCCACATGGACACTCACAAATCACAAGCAACAAGCAGGAGGCCTGGAAAACAATGTACTGAAAAAGGCCTATAATAGCCAGGCAAAGGATGCATGCTAAACCACACTGCTTTGCCTTTAATGTAATAAAATGCAAAAACGAAAATCCACCGGGCTAAACAAGGACTGCATGGTACACAACACACCACACACAACAAAGGCATTTATTTAACACACACCCAAAAACTGAAATACCCCCAAAAATACACATTTTGCAATTCAATCCAATGCCATCCATGCCCTAAATGATGTTTGAAATAAATTCAACACACACCAAAGAAACAGTTGTTTCATCATGCACCCACCCATGACTAGCTCTGGGCCTACTGGCTACCCACAACAATTTTTTTTTTTAAATGATGAAAAGTACCAAAATTGTAGTTGCAGCAACTGCAAAGCCCCAATCAAACAAACAACAACACAAACTTACTTGTAAAATCTCAAATCCAAAAGTCCTCAAATCCAATGATAATGATGCAGCAGACACAAAGAGTGATCCTTCCAGCTCAAAATCCAAATGAAAAATGAACAGGAGATGGACAAAGCACTGGGAGGAGCCTGCTGGACAGGAACAGGAAGTTGGAAACTCTGTGGCACTTCCTCCCTCTCCCAAAAAAAGTTTTTTAAAAAAGGACTCCTTGCACAAAAAAGGACAGCCAAATGTCAATCTGAGGAGTTTTTTTCATCCAAATCATCATTTTATAGAAGGTGTTATGCTGCTTGAGATATTATTCTTCTCCAAATTGAAAATTTTGCGTGTTCGGGATCGCAAGCTTCACAAAACTTCCGCCGGATGTCCGATGGCGCGTCCGAATGACGTGTTCGCGATCGCACGTTCTCTCTCGCGGTGTCCGACGGCGCGGTGAATGACGTGTTTGCGATCGAACACTCTCGCGGTGTCCAATGGCGTGGCGAATGACGTGTTCGCGATCGCACACTCTCGCGGGATCGCGCGGCCGGCTACCAAAATCTCGTGGCGCACGCGAACGGATAGGAAAACTCATCGGCGAACGCAGGGATCCCGGTAAGTCGCTACAGCGCGCGCGAGAACGCATTTTTAAAGCGTGAACAAAAAAATAATTCCGCTACGCGTAGGATCGCGGAATTTTCGGCAATTCCGCGTTCTCCGCGGAACGCGAAATTGCCTAAATTCCGCAAATTCCGCGAGCGGAGCGGAATTTACCGCCCAGGCCAGGCCTAGCAGACACATGCATGCATGCTTTAAGGAACATGATGAGACTTACAAAAGACACATGTGAAGGTTTGCTGCTTTATATTTGGCTAGGCCCAACACCCTAAGTAGCTGCAGAATGGTGAAGCTGCAGCTCAAAAGTGAGGTTTAAGACAGGTTGGTAGAGGTATTACTCATTAGGCTACTTCGTATGAGTTTGTGGAAAGGTACACTTGACGTATGGCACATCATTTTATATGTCTGTTTGGAATTTGAAATGCAGTCTGTCAGATTTTAAGATCTGCATGGTCTTGTGACTGAGGTATATCTCTAATTGCACATATATTCTCATACATGTTATGCATCTGAAGATCCTAGACGTATAAAACATAGGTATACGTCTATTTGTATGTTTGTTTTATATATGATGCCACTAGGAAAAGGTGCAGACACAAGCATTTATGCTTTAAGGAACATGATGAGACTTGCAAGAGACACATGCGAAGGGTTGCTGTATTTGGCTAGACCCAACACCCTAAGTAGTTGCAGAATGTTGAAGCTGCAGCTCAAAAGTGAGGTTTAAGACAGGTTGGTAGAGGGATTACTCATTAGGCTACTTCGTATGAGTTTGTGGAAAGGTACACTTGAAGTACACCGCATAAACCCAGGTGTCTGTTTGAAATGTGAAGTGCAGTCTGTCAAGTTTTAATGTCTGCATGGTCTTCTGACTGAAGTATGTCTCTACTTGCACATGTATTCTCATATGTGTTATGCATCTGCAGATGCTAGACATATAAAACACAGGTATACATCTATTTGTATGTTTCTTTTATATATGATGCTACTATCAAAAGGTATGGACTCATGCATGCATGCTTTCAGGAATGTGGTGAGACTTACTACAGAGACATGAAAAGGGTTGCTGCTTTATATTTGGCTAGGCCCAACACCCTGAGTAGTACTAGAATGGTGAAGCTGCAGCACAAAAGTGAGGTTTAAGACATGTTGACAGAGGGATTAGTGATTAGGCGACTTTGTATGAGTCTGTGGAAAGGTACACTTGAAGTACGCCGCATAAATCTAGTTGTGTGCTTGGAATGGGAACTGGCATCTGTTAAGTTTAAAGGTCTGTATGGTCTTGTGACTGAGGTATGTCTCTACTTGTACATGTATTCACATACCAGTTATGCATCTGAAGATGCAAGACATATAAAACACATGTATACATCTTTTTGTATGTTTCTTTTATATATGATGACACTAGGAAAAGGTACGGACACATGCATGCATGCTTTAAGGAACATGATGAGACCAACAAGAGACACATGCGAAGGCTTGCTGCTTTATATTTGGCTAGGCCCAACACCCTAACTAGTTGCAGAATGGTGAAGCTGCAGCTCAAAAGTGAGGTTTAAGACAGGTTGGTAGAAGGATTACTCATTAGGCTACTTTGTATGAGTTTGTGGAAAGGTACACTTGAAGTACACCACATAAATCTAGGTGTCTGTTTGAAATGTGAAGTGCAGTCTGTCAAGAATTAAGGTCTGCATGGTCTTGTGACTGAGGTATGTCTCTACTTGCACATGTATTCTCATATGTGTTATGTATCTGAAGATGCTAGACATAAAACACAGGTATGCATCTATTAGTATATTTCTTTTATATATGATGCTACTAGCAAAAGGTACAGACACATGCATGCATGCTTTCAAGAATATGGTGATACTTACTACAGAGACATGCGAAGGGTTGCTGCTTTATATATGGCTAGGCCCAACACCCTGGGTAGTACTAGAATGGTGAAGCTGCAGCACAAAAGTGAGGTTTAAGACATGTTGTCAGAGGGTTTAGTGATTAGGCTACTTTGTATGAGTCTGTGTAAAGGTACACTTGAAGTACACCGCATAAATCTAGGTGTGTGCTTGGAATGGGAACTGGTATCTGTCAAGTTTAAAGGTCTGTATGGTCTTGTGACTGAGGTATATTTCTACTTGCACATGTATTCTCATATGTGTTATGCATCTGAAGATGCTAGACATATAAAACACATGTATACATCTTTTTGTATGTTTCTTTTATATATGATGCTACTAGCAAAGGGTACAGACACATGCAAGCGTGCTTTCAGGAATATGGTGAGACTTACAACAGAGACATGCAAGCGGTTGCTGCTTTATATTTGTCTAGGCCCAACACCCTGAGTAGTAGTAGAATGGTGAAGCTGCTGCACAAAAGTGAGGTTTAAGACATATTGGCAGAGGGAATAGTGATTAGGCTGCTTTGTATGAGGGTGTTGAAAGGTACACTTGAAGTACGCCGCATAAATCTAGGTGTGTGCTTGGAATGGGAACTGGCGTCTGTCAAGTTTAAGGTCTGCATGGTCTTGTGACTGAGCTATGCCTATACTTGCACATGTATTCTCATATGTGTTGTGCATCTGAAGATGATAGATGTTTCTAACACAGGTCTACAACAATTTTTATGTTTCTATTATGTGTGATGCCTCCAGCAAAAGGTAGAGATGCATGTATGCATATTTTTAGGAACATGGTGAGACTTACAATAGTATTATTGCAAAGATTGCTGTTTTGCTTTTCTCAAGTTCTCTTGTTTCTTTCTGCACTTCTCTTGACTTTCTGCACCTCTGTTGCGTCTTTCTGCATTTATGTTGCATCTTTCTGCACCCCTCTTATCTCTTTCTGCACCTCTGTTGCTTTTCTTCTGAACTTTTCTTGTTTCTGTCAGTACCTTTTTTGCTTCTTTCTGCACCCCTTTGTCACCTTTCTGCAGCTCTCTTGCCTGTTTTTACCCCCTTCTTGCGTGTTTCTGTACTTTTCTTGTGTCTTTCTGCAGCTTTTTTTCCTTTTTGCGCATCTCTTGATTCCTTATGCATTCCTCTTGCCTCTTTGTGCACCTTTGTTTCTTTTTTCTACACGTGTCTTCCTACCTTCTGCACCTGTGCTGGTTCTTTTGAGACTCATCTTGCTTATTTCTGCACCTGTGTTGCCTCTTTCTGTACTTCTTTTCCCTCTTTCTGCACCTCTGTTGCCTCTTTGTGCAGTTCTCTTGCTTTTATTTGCACCTCTCTTGCCTTTTTCTGCCTCCTTTTTTCCTCTTTTTGCACCTCTGTTGTCTCTTTCTGCATCCCTCTGCCCTGTTTATGTATCTCACTTGCTTCTTTCTGTATTTTTCTTATTTGTTTATGCAGTTCTCTTGGCTCTTTCTGCACTTGTCTTGGTTCTTTCTGCACTTCTCTTCTTATTTCTGCAACCCTCTTGCCTCTTTTTGGAACCCTCTTGCCTCTTTGTGCACCTCTCTTGCATGTTTGTGCACCTCTGTTGTGTCTTTGTGCACCCTTATTGTCTCTTTCTACACCTCTGTTGCCTCTTTCTGCATTTCTCAAATTTTTCAGTAGCTGTGTTGTTGTTTGTGTGTTTCTTTTTGCTGTGTCTAAACCTTTCATTTTCTTTCAGTCTCTTTCTTTCACCACATTGTTTTCCTGTTTATGCAGCTGTTTTGCTTGTTTCTACAGTTTTGTTTTTTATTTGTTATAAAGAGAATAGCAATGTAATTGTAATTAATTGCTTACTATTTATTATGAATATTGAGATGTAATTAATTTAAAATAGTGAATTGATGTAACAAACTATTGAAACTATTCTTTCTTTTTTAGAAAATTCTTTTTTTTGGATTACAAATTGAAGATGGCAAGAAAACACAAAAAGAGAAGACAACAAAGAAAACAGAAGTATTTAAACCAAAATAAAAAGAGTGCACTAGAAAAAGACCAAAATGTTACTCAGGATGAAGTCTGTTCTGGTAAGAGAACTAAACTATTTCTTAAAACGGTTGCAGAGAGATTAAAGAAAGACAATAATAATGAATGGAAAAAGAACATTTTTACAACAAAGGACAAGGAAAAGAAGAATTGTAATGATAAAAAAACACTTGTTTTTGAAAAAAGAAACATGTAACAAAAAGACAAAAACAATTTAAAGAGATATGTGTTCAAATGTTTCGAAGTTGAGTAATTCAAAATGTATTAAAAGATTGTAAAAAGTATAAAAAAGAACAGCAGCGTATAAGAAGAAGCAACACATTGAAAGTGTAGTAGATACTGCTTTTGACTTGAAACGAAAATTATTTATATTAGTATTAAACAGAATGAGAACATTGGATAAAACAATGGTGTTTATGAAGGAGAAAAGCAAAAGAAAAAGACTGGTTGATAGAAGTAACTTTTGAAAATCTTTTACTGGTGAATGGAAGCACACTTCTAGGAGTGAGCCTTTCTTTATGAAGAAAGCTATTTTCAACAGAACACATTAGTGCATGCAGTTGATACTAGTGGTCGATGCTATGAGATGAAAGATGGTTGTCCCATTCCAAAAGAAAAAATGGTTGCTAAGAGTGTGGAAGAAGTAATAGCTGAAGTAGTTCAAGGGAAGCGTACAAAAGCTCCTGTATATAAGTGGGATTGTAGCAGTATTTGCAGTATTTGACAGGAATCTATTGACATATTAGGAATTTATTTACGAGGATATGCCAAAAAAGACTAAAACAGAAGATTAAGATTTTACAAGTGCTAGATCAATGTAAAATAAGAAAATATACTAACTTGCAGGGTCATTCTCTGGCTTGTCTTTCAAGAAAAGTGTGTCAAAGTACTTTTCGTCATTTAAGAATGTTTGCAGTACACCACTCTGCAATGTGGAAGTTAGTAAGGAGACACTACTATCTAAAAACTCCTGCATTATGTTTAAGTGAAATGAACACAGCTGTTTTGTATGGTTCACTATCAGATGTCCAAAAAGTTTGTGTTGATATACAGTTTCGTTTTTTTGGTTCAGAAGAGGAGTGTAGAGAAAGTGAGAGCTTGATAAGTGTAGGTGTTGAAGAATAGGTGGAAGAGATTAGTATTGATGAGTTTGCAGAAGAAATTACAAAGTTTAAGACAGTTTCATCTGAAAAACCAAACTATGTTTGTATTTGTTGTCGACGTACTAATATAGAAGTCAAACTAGGAATGTTGATTTATATTTAAAAAGTGATAAGGAAAACAATGATAAGTGGCAGCAATCTGTTGCTTATTTGTTGGTAGAAGGCCGGTTTGAGTTGTCTACTGATCAAGTTATTTGTAAATACTGTTACAACAAATTAGAAGAGAACAAAATGCCAGCTAGAGCAGTACATAACAACTTAGAGTTGGTAGCTATTCCTCAGGAACTGGCAGATTTGAATGCATATGAGTCCATTCTTATTTAATCTGTACACCCATTTCAGGCAATAGTTCGTATGAAGCCTAAAACAGGTAAGCTGCCACCAACAGATTTACAAAGAGATCTGAAAGGAAGAGTTGTGTACTTACCTTTAGATTTTAAGAAAAATATTGAAACTGTTGTTGTAGACAGGGAGGAAAATGAGCCAGTAGTTATTCTAGTAAATGGTGTACCAACAAAGAGTCGAAAAATATGTCACAAGTTTGTAGATGTTATTAAACTTCAAAAGGCCACATTATATCTGGTACAAAATAATATTTATTATAAGAATGTAAATGTTGATGAACAGGTAATCTACTTAGAAGATGAAACAGAAATTTCAAGTGGCCAAATAGAAAAAGTGGACATGTCCAAGAGTGAAGAGATTTATGATCATTATACTATACGTCCTCTACATTCGAAATAAATGATTGGAACTGTATTGAATTATTTCAAATGAAGGAAGCAAAGGGAACTCCCATGAGTGTATGGGAATAAAAGTTTAGAAGCTCGTTGTTTTCCACAGCTATTCCCCACTGGAGAAGGTGGAAGATTTGATGAGCGAGCTGTACGGATTCCAGCTTCAGAATACCGCTCGACAAGATTGTACTCTGAAGATCCAATATTTCGACAGTGCATTCCATATATATTTCATCTTCTGTTTGAAAGTGATTTATCTGCACTTTCATTTGCAGTGAACCAAATATTAAAAACAGGAGTTCATCTTCTACATGTTTCTGCAGAGGAATTCATGGACAAAGTTCAACAAAGAGATGAAAATTTAGAATCTCAGTTAATTAATTTGATGACATGTCAACGTGGTACCAATGAGTATTGGTATCGTCGTCTTGGAGAACTTAAATGCAAGTTAAGAAATGTAGGTACTCCTACATGGTTTGTAACACTTAGCTGTGCTGAATATACGTGGGACGATTTACTTGAATTTCTACGAGAAGCAAATTCAAATGTTAAAAACATTGAATTGAAGACAGCTGGAGAACTGTGTTCCTTGGATCCTGTAAATGTGTGCAGATATTTTAATCATAGATTTCAAGCTATGATGTCATTTATATGCAATAAAAATAATCCACCTCTTGGAGAAGTAACAGATTTTTGGGGGAGAAAGGAGTACCAAGCCAGAGGTGCTCCTCATATACACATGATATTATGGATAAAGAATTCTCCAAAATTTGGAAGTGATACTGATGAAACTGTTTTGTCTTTCATTGAACAGAATGTTACATGTGCCATTCCAAGGGAAGGAGCAGAAAAGAGCTTGAGACAACAAGTTTTGCGGTTTCAAAGTCATCGATGTGGGAAATACTACAGACGAAAATACAAATGTAAAGGAAAAGTTTATACAAAATGTCGTTTTGGATTCCCACATCCTATAATTTCTAAAGAAAGAGTGAATAGTTTTTGTCAGCAGTAAGGCATACAATAACTCGGAAATCTCCCAAGAATACATGCAACTTAAAAAGAACAGACGCTTCAAAGTACATTAATGACTACAATCCAGTTATTTTGCATATGTGGAATGCAAACATGGATATCCAGTATGTTGCAGATAATTCAATTGCTGTATCTTGCTATGTTACATCATATATAATCAAATCTGAAAAGACAGAGATGAAAGAAATGTGGGAAAAAATTTCACAAGAGAAAAGTCTTAGCAAGAAATTGTACAGCTTCAGCTTGAAAATGCTTTCCCATCGAGAGATTGGATCCTATGAATGTTCGGATCACTTGAGCTCAACCAGTTTATATTCAAAGTCAAGAGGAATCATTTGGGTAAGTCTAGGTCTTGCCACCACACGAAATAGAGTATTGAAATCTCTACAAGAAATTGAATACTTTGTACAGAATGAACCAGAAAGTACAGATATTGTTAAAACTAATATGTTGGATACATACTATCCCGAAAGGAGTCCACATCTTGAAAATCTATGTCTGTATGAAATACTTCAACATTACAGCTTTGAAAGAAAAGTTACAGAAAATATAAATGAAGAAAAGTATGCAGTAATTGGATGTGACGGATGTTTGGTAAAACATGCCAAAGGAAATCTTATTAACCACAGAAAACTCAGTTGTGAAAGTCCAGATATGAGGGAATATTTCTATTTAGCACTTCTGCAACTGTTCAAGCCTTAGCATAGTGAAACAGAATTACTTGAAGATTTAGACTGCTATGAAGATTCTTTTAATGCAAGTAAAGATAGTATTCAGTGCACAATTTTCCCTACATATCTACAAATGTTAAATGATGAGATTGAACAAGAAAGTACTATTGCAGCTGAAATAGTTAGACAAAGTTTTCAAGATAGTCAAAATTCTTTTCCACTGAGTCATGATCCACTGGGACAAAGAATTATCGAACATGAAGCAGAAATAGCCATGAACGAGGTAGAAACTGCAATGCAACAAGCACAACAGGATATTATTCAGTTGCAAAAGTTAGAAGAACAGCTAAATATTAAACAGAAAGAAATATATCTACAAGTGAAAGAACAGATACCACATGGATGCTACATGAAAAAAGAATGCCAATGTTCATCATTTAAACCTATTCTAATGTACATCAGCGGTCAAGCTGGAACAGGAAAACGTTTCTTAATTAAAGTTTTGAGCAGTTATCTACACAAACCTACAGAATGACATTTGTAAAAGCTCCAACTGTATTAGCAGCACACAACATTAAAGGTATTACTTTACATTGATTACTTATGCTACCAGTTGAACATGATAATAAATCGGAATATCAGAAGCTATCTGGAGAAGCTTGTTGTGAAGTCTCAAGAGTACTGAAGAAAATGAAACTTTTATTCATTGATGAGTTGAGCATGGCCTCAAACTTAATGCTTGCCTTTGTACATTTAAGAATGCAACAGATTTTAAAAACAGATTACGATGTTTTGTTTGGGGAAAACATTTAATTGTATTCGGAGGTCTACTACAACTTACTCCTGTAAATGGACAACCTGTTTTTAAAACACTTGTCCATGAAAACACTAGGAATTCTTTGGGAAGGATTGGAAATGTGAACATTTGGTTACATTTTTAATATACAGAACTTATTATGAATATGCGACAAGCAAGTGATGAAGATTACGGAAATATTCTTCAAGAAATAAGAATTGGTGTTTTGACGAAACATGGTAAACAAGCTTTAAAAAGTTGGCTACTAAGGAACTTGTTTACAACTGGAAACACAGCAACTGAAGTAATGTACAATACCCTTGAGAAAAGAAGTCTATAGTTTGCCTAATGCCTACACTGCAAGAGTGTTCCACTTTTAATCAACAACTTTTGAAACTGGAAAAACAACAAATAGTGGAAATTGAAGCTATTGATAAAATTGAACACCAGGGAGTGACTATTCTTCTTACAGAGAAACTACAGGCTAAGTTCCATTCTTTGGAAAAGTCTGTATCTAAAACTGCAGGATTAGAAAAGACTTTACATGTATGTATAAACTGGCGCTTAATTTTACAGCGTAATTTGAATGTAGAAGAAGGTGGAATAACATTTTTGATTATAAAATTTGATCAGATCAAAGATGTAAGACAGATTGGGCTTGTGTTGTACGTTTTTTGCTTGTAAAAGATTTGTATGTTCGCAGACAACAGTTTCCTCTGTCTTTAGTATATGCAGTAACCATTCATAAATCTCAAGGTTTAAGTATAGACACTGCTTTTGTAAATATTGGAAGTACAGTGTTCAAAGGGGAATGGCATAAGTTTCATTGTCTCGAGTAAGAACATTGTCTGGTTTGTATTTGATAGATTTTGATGAGAAAAAGGTTAGTGCTGATGCAAATTGTGTAAGAGATTACAATCGTTTGAGAAGACTTTATGCTCCTGATTTAGGTGAATATGCCATATATGAGAAACGTGTACTGTGTCCAAAACGGAAATATGTCAAAGATCCAATTGAGGATCAAAAAAGAAAACAGATGAAGAGAAACTTGAAGGGGTAAAGAAAAAGAAAATGGAAACTGTTGATGACATTGAAGCTATCAGTTGGAAAATAGTTCAGGTATCAACTGTTATGCTAATTTGATTCTGAATGTTGTGTTTTATCTACAAGATTTTCATCATGAAATCATGGGAAATTGTGAAAAAGATTTTGTTCTTTACTACATCATGTATTTCAACAGTTGGTAACTGACAGAAGTAAAATCCATACTGCTTCTGGCATTCATCATCTTTTGGATATATGTACTGGGTCTTTGACATTTACTCTCAATATACAACAAGATGCACAAGAATTTCTAATGCTTATGCTTGAAGTATTAGAACAAGAAGGAATACAGATTGAAAACCTATTTAGACTAAGTTACAGATGGCATCATAAATGTGAAGAGTGTTCTTTTACTTCTACCACTGAAATACAAACAGAACAAATCATATACTTGACGATACCAGACTGCAAATCAGTACCTTTTAACAAATTGATAAAAACAGCCAATCAGGACATGAGATGTTTGCATTGTAGAACAGAGATGTTGTCAACATTACATATAGAAAGATATGGAAAATATCTCATTTTAATGCTACAACGTTGTAGAGCAAATGGAAGAAAATTGCAATCAAAAATTGCTAATTTTAAAGAAGTCAAATATCTATTTCAGGAAGAACTTTTACAGCAGTGGCTATTATTTTCCATGATGGACCTACGACAACAACTGGACACTATACTGTGTATTTAAAGTGGTGTAATAAAGGATGGACACATTACAATGATGCCCACTTGGAATTCAAACCTAGATTGCCTTATGAATTACCAAATTCATATTTGTTATTTTTGAAGCCAAAGTTTTGAGTACATCATTCGGCCTATTGGGAAGATGTGAACAGAAAGTAGACAGGAGTGCAAACTATTAGTATTTATAATTAGTGTTTGGAATATTATTTCCACTAATTGATATTGCATTTGGAGAATTGTGTTCAAAAGCAAATAGTTTATATATTTTATATATTTGTTCTTATTTTGTACCAGATGTAAATGAGAGTCTACATTTTGGCAAATATATTTGAGATAAATAATAGAGTTAATGTAGATGAAGGAAGTAATTAACAAAGTGTAGGTAGAAAAACACATAGCTACAGATATTGAAAATGATGCTGTACATTGGCTTGGGGTTTTTTCTACAGTCAATGTGATTGTTTTTTTCCCAGCTGTTCAATGATGATACTACATTGAAATCACTGTGTATGGTGAAGTTAAGTGGAATCTGAGAACAGCAGAAAAGGGAAACTGAAAATGTTATGTAATTCTAAATTTATGTCGTGCAGTACCCCTGCACTAATGTAATTACCCAGGCACTGCCCATGCACTCATACAATCACTCAGGCACTACTCTTGCATTCAACCATTCACTCAGGCAGTACCCATGTACTCATCAATTCACTCAGGCTTTCCTGCACTTATACAATCACCCAGACACTACCCATGCAGTCATGCAATCACTTAGGCACTACCGATGTAGTTATGGAATCACCCAGGCACTACTCTTGCACTCAACCATTGACTCAGGGAATACACGTGCACTCAACTATTCACTCATGCACTACCCATGCACACATCCAATCAGCCAGGCATTAGCTTTGCACTCATACTTTCACTCAGGTACTTCTCATGCACTAATACAATCACAAAGGCACTACCCCTGCACTGACCTAAACAGCCATTCATTACCCTTGCACTCATCCATTCATTCAGGCACTACCCATGCACTCATCCAATTACCAAGCGAGTACCCCTGAACTTATGCAATCACCCAGGTACTACTCTTGCACTTAACCATTCACTCAGGCACTCCCCATGCACTCATCCATTCACTCAGGCACTACCTATGCACTCATAAAATGACCCGGGCGTTACCCTTGTATCCATCGTTCCACTCAGGCACTACCCATACACTCATCCAATCATCCAGGCACTACTCCTGCACTCATGCAATCACCCAGGCACTACCCATGCACTCATGAATTCACTCAGGCACTACTGTTGCACTGATCCGTTCCCTCAAACACTACTTGTGCAATCACCCAGGCACTACCTATGCACTCACGCAATCACTCATGCACTACTCTTGCACCCAACCATTCACTCATGTACTACCCATGTACTCCCCATTCCCTCAGCCACTACCCCTGCACTCATGCAATCACCCAGGCACTACCCATGCATTCATGCAATCATTCAGGCACTACTCTTTCACTCAACCATTCACTCAAGCACTACCCATGCACTCATCCATTCACTCAGGCACTACGCATGCACTCATCTAATAACCCAGGCATCAGCCTTGCACTCATACTTTCACTCAGGTACTTCCCATACACTCATGCAATCACTGAGGCACTACCCATGTACTACCTATGCACTCCTCCAATCACCCAAGCAGTACCCCTGCACTTTTGCAATCACCCAGGCACTACATATGCACTCAAGCATTTACTCAGGCACTACCCATGCACCCACCCATTCCCTAAGGCCCTACCCATGCATTCATCAAATCACTGAAGCATTAGTCTCCCACTCATACCTTCACTCAGGTACTTCCCATGCACTCATCCAATCACGCAGGCACTATCCCTGCACTCATGCAATCACCCAGACACTATTCATGCACTCATGCAATCACTCAGGCACTACAGTTGCACTCATCCATTCACTCAAACACTACCCATGCACCCATCCATTCACTCAGGCACTACCCATGCACTCTTCCAATTACCCAGGCATTAGCATTGCACTCATTCTTTTACTCAGGCACTAACCATGCACTGATCTAGGCACCCAGAGATTACCCTTCCACTCACGAAGCCACTCAGGCAGTATCCATGCACTACTCCAATCACCCAGGCAGTACCCCTGCACATTTGCAATCACCCAGGCACTACCTATGCACTCAACCATTCACTCAGGCACTACCCATGCACCCATCCATTCCCTAAAGCACTGCCCATGCACTCATCCAATTACTGAAGCATTAGTTTTGCCCTCATACCTTCACTCAGGTACTTCCCATGCACTCGTCCAATCACCCAGGCACTACCCCTACACTCATGCAATCACCCAAACACTACCCATGTACTCATGCAATCACTCAGACACTACTCTTGCACTCAACCATTCACTCAGGCACTACCCATGCACTCATCCATTCTCTCAGGCACTACCCATTCACTCTTCGAATGACCCAGGCATTACTCTTGCAGTCATCCTTTTACTCATGCAGTACCCATGCACTGATCTAAGCACCCAGACAGTATCCTGCACTTTTGCAATCACCCAGGAACTGCCCATGCACTCATGCAATCACTCAGGCACTACTCTTGCACTCAACCATTCACTCAGGTACTACCCATGCACTCATGCAATCACTCAGGCACTACCTATGCACTCATCCAATGATCAAGGCATTACCCTTGCATCCATAAATCCACTCAGGCAGTACCCATACACTCATCCAATCACCCAGGCACTACCCCTGCACTCATGCAATCACCCAGGCACTATCCATGCACTCATGCAATCACTCAGGCATGTCTGTTACACTCATCCATTACCTTAAACACTACCCATGCACTCATCCATTCACTCAGGCACTACCCATCCACTCCTCCAATCACCCAGGCAGTACCCCAGCACTTATTCAATCACCCAGGCACTACCTATGCACTCAACCATTTACTCAGACACTACCCATGCACCCATCCGTCCCCTCACGCACTACCCATGCACTCATCCAATGACCTAAGCATTAGTCTTCTACTCATACTTTCACTCAGGTACTTGCCGTGCACTCATCCAATCACCCAGGCACTACCCCTACACTCATGCAATCACCCAGACACTACCCATGTAAACATGCAATCACTCAGACACTACTCTTGCACTCAACCATTCACTCAGGCACTACCCATACACTCATCCATTCTCTCAGGCATTACCCATTCACTCTTCAAATGACCCAGGCATTACTCTTGCAGTCATCCTTTTACTCATGCAATACCCATGCACTAATCTAAGCACCCAGACATTACTCTTGCACTCATGAAGTCCCGCAGGCACTACCCATGCACTCATCCAATCACCCTGGCAGTACCCCTGCACTTTTGCAATAACACAGGCACTGCTCGTGCACTCATTCAATCACTCAGGCACTACTCTTGCACTCAACCATTCACTCAGGTGCTACCTATGCACTCATCCGTTCACTCAGGTACTACCTATGCACTCATCCAATGAGTCAGGCATTACCCTTGCATCCATCCTTTTACTCCGGCAGTACACATGCACTCATCTATTCACTCAGGCACTACTCATGCACTCATACAATCAAGGAGGCACTTCCTATACACACATTGAATCACTCAGGCATTACCCATGCAGATAATGCAATCACCCAGGCACTAGTCTTGCACTCAACCATTCCCTCAGGCACTAACCATGCACTCATCCATTCACTCAGGCAGTACCCATGCACTCATGCAATCAAAGAGGCACTACCTATACATACATGTAATCACTCAGGCATTACCCATGCAGTCATGTAATCATCCAGACACTACCCATGCACTCATCCAATCACCCAGGTACTACCCCTGCACTCATGAAATCACCGAGGCAGTACCATGCACTCATGCAATCACTCAAGTACTAGTCTTACAGTCAATCATTCACTCAGGCCCTACCTATGCACTGATGCAACTACCCAGGCACCATCTATGCTCTCACCCAATCGCCCAGTAACTATCAATACACTGATTCAATAATCCAGACACTATCCTTGCACTCATTCATACAACACGTACAAGTTTGTATATCTTTAACCAAATAGGTGGTTCTAAAAAGAACCATTATTTGTTTTTTTCATTTTCCACTTTTTTTCTGTTTTTGTAAATCTTTTATTTCTTTTTTGGGTGATTTTTAAAAAACGTAGTCCAAAAAATGAGGCAACGAACTGCTGTAAAGCAGTAAAAACATTTTGCAACTAGAACATTATTGCAAAAAAAAAAATAGCATTTATGATTTTTGGCAGCAAAAATAATTGCTCAGATCGACTACTCTCCAGCACAAAGAAGCTTCTTACACTTTAAACAGTGTTGCTCTAAACCCACAAATTCAGGTACGAGCAAGGTTGTGTCATCAGTTAAAGTAGAAGTTGCAGATGTGCTAGGTCCTGCAACTTCAGCATCCTCAGATTGCTGTTCCAGTTGTCACCGGTGTTGCTCCCTGGCGAGGCGATTAGGGTGTATTGTCTGTAGATGTTTCATCATAGATGAAGTTCCACAGGAATACTTTTTCTCGGAGCCCCGAGATAAAACTTTATCACACAAAGTGCAAGTCACTTTGCATGCGTTTACTTTTTTTTCTCCAGGTGGTATTAAAAAAAATGTCCAGACAACGCTTTCTTTTCTTTTCTTGACAGGCTCCTCCTCATCCTCCACATCTTGGACTTCATCTGTGGGTGGATTTCCAGATGCCATTTATAGTCTTCAGTTGAAACACCCAAAAAAAAATGGAAGACAAAGAGAGAACACAAGAGGTGTTTATTCTCAAGAAGCCCTAGAAAGAAAGAACAAATTGAATATGGCCCTTCAATCAGTAGAATAAAAAGATTCTTAACCAATGAAATTGTTTCTTTTAAAGTCACATAGAATTCGCGTACCGGGCGCGCAACTCCCGCGCACCGGACGCAAGTCCAAAAAATCTGTGTAAACAATATTGTGTATCTAATTCAGTTACAAATATAGTAATTTAGAAATATATAAGCAAATTTATTTGTATAAGGTATGATATAAAATTATATATATATGTTTTTTAGAAGTACATAATTTCCGCTGGAGTCGTGAACCTATTGCGCACCCGGAAAAACGTGCGGGAGGGTATGCGGGACCGTCGCGACTTCCGTAACTTCATGAGAAGAAGTCAAATATTCAAATTATTTATATTAAAGTCAGTTTTATAACTCTTTTTATAAAATACTTACGATTGATTTAAAAACTGTATATTATATATCATGTATTTAAATTTTACGATTGAAAAATGTGAGTATCGCGCAACCATCGTGCACCCTACGCGAGCATAAAATGGATTCGCGCAACCATCGCAACGGGTAAGTGATCGGTATGCGATTTTTACAGTGTTTAAAAAAATATATAAATATGACTAAATATATATATATGAAAAAAGATAAAAAACTATGTTTTAAAATATTTCTAACAAGCTTTTTTAAGATGTACTGTAACTTGTACACATTGCAGTTCTTCAGAAATAGTTGAACATGTAGCACAATTTCTGTTCCACTCTGAAATTACGACCACTAGTTAAATAACTTTAGAAGTTCACTGGAAAAACCACAAATTTCACAGATGTTATAGTTAGAATTTAGCATTAAAAAAGCCTTAGAAATTCACTGAAAAAAACGGAGGTTTCAGGGACGTTATAGTTAGGCTGACATTCCACTCATACAAAAACAGAGAAATTCGGCCGTTATAGTTAGCTGAGCTAACTATAACCTGCGCCCCCGCAATGCACTGCTGATGATTTCACATATGACATCACTCATGACATGGTCAGTGACATCACTAATGACATCACTCATGACATCTCAAATAACATCACTGATGACATTATCCACTTAATACCTGATGCACCTCCTCACACCCTAATATAACCTTTGATACACCCACTCTAAAATACAGAGTACCATTTCGAAACCATATACTCACCAATACCAGTTAGGTCATACCCACTCACTGATTCATAGGTCTCCATACACGTCTAACTCACTAGCCCATACATTCACTCATTCAAGCAGTCACTCATCACTACAGCAACTAATATATGCACTCATACACCCATACAGACACTTATACACCCCCACTCACCCATAAAGTTACTCACACACCTAGTCAGTCACCCAAAGAATCAATCACACTGCCATTTACTCAGCTATACAGTTATACACATACCACCTCACTTATTCATACAGATAGTAACACATACCTACTCTCTTCTACAATCACTGACACAAGCACACACTCATCCATACAGCCACTCTCACAATCACTCACTCTCACATATAGTCACTTATATACTCCAACACTCACAAATACTGCCTTTCACATATGTAGTTACTCACACATATACCACTGCGACATTCATTCACTCACCAACACAGCCATACGCACACTCACTCACCCATACAGCCCCTTGCTGATCCACCCATACGCCCAGTGAATTACCCACTCACATATCCATGCAGAGAGTCACACACCCTCCCACCTACCCACACAGGCACCCATACAGGTACTCAGACAACCAATCATTAACCCATATAGACACTCATGCAGCTACTGACCAACCCATGCAGCCACTCACACACCAACTGACAGACTGATACAGACATTAACACAGATTAGTCATTCACCCATGCGTTCTCTAAGACACGTTTAATCACTCACTTATACAGTCAGTCACGCGCCCACTAAATCATCCATTCAGACACTCATACACCCACTCATTCTTCAATACACCTTGGCGTATATATATATATATATATGTATATATATATATATATATATATATATATAACATTCTTAAACTTTTTAGAAACACTCAGTCACTGGATGATGTCATCAGTGATGTCATTTGAGATGTCATTAGTGATGTCATCAGAAATGTCACTGACCGTGTAATGAGTGATGTAATATGTGCCGTCATCAGCAGTGCATTGCGGGGGCGTGAGTTATAGTTAGCTCAGCTAAGTATAACAGCCGAATATCTCTGGTTTTGCATGAGTGAAATGTCAGCCTAACTATATCATCCCTGAAACCTGTGGGGTTTTCAATGAATATATATATACATATATACATATAGGTATTATTATTATTATTATTATTATTAGAAGAGTTTTATATAGGGCTGGCTAGACCCGGGGGTATCAGAGCGCTTAACATGAGGAAAGCGTACAGTGGTTACAGGGTTACATATGTTACTGGAGCATAAACATAGCAAAGAGAATAATGTAGGGACAGAGTCTGGACAGACACAGGTCAAAAGGGGAAGAAGGTAGGGGGGAGGTATCAGAGAGCATTACATGAGGTTAGAGTTGGAAAAGAGCAGAGATTATATATTTACATCTGTTAAAGCATAGCAAAGATAAACCGTGTTTCATAATTACATACGTTGCTTGGTTAATAAATAGCATAGTAGACAGGACCTCAGGTGCGGAGGGAGTAGTGGGGGAATGGAAAGGGAGAAGGAATGCAGATTAGTTCTGGCCGACCGAGGGTAGTACTACAGGGGGACACCAAAGAGTCAAAGTATGCAAGTCACCAAACCGGCAAGGGTCCAATAGATGAACAACATCCAGGGCCATACTCCCTCACTGTGTTGGGTCACATTAGAAATGGAACGGGACCAAAGGAGGGCGAAGGGGTGCCTCACATTGACCCATACCAGGAAAGAGGGGTAAGAAGGTTCCAAGAGGGGGGGGATTAAGGAGATGGTCAGTTTAGAGAGTACAAGGCCCGGACCAACAGTAGGAGTCGATCCGGGAAAACTGTTGAGATCGCAAGATGGAGGATCCAGGACATTGACCCCAGTAAATTTGTAACAAAATGGCGGGGAAACGGGGAAACAAATCGGGTCGCAGAGCCAACAATGAAACCAGCCCCAGGCGCAGGGTTAAATGACGGAGGGCAGCCACCAGATCTTGCGGGAGGAAAAGGCTGTAGGACACCGAAATCTCTCGGGTCATCGTAGTCCAGGGAGGTCAGCGCTAAGAGCCCAGGCAGCGGTCCTGGAAAAGGAAGGCAGCTGCGGGGTCAGGAGGGTGCACCCACTCGAGAGATAAAGGGGAAAACAAAATTCTGTGGTGAAGGCGAAAACAAACTCTGTGGTACAGGGCAGCAGCGATGCGTCATTCTCATTGCTGCTTTGTCAGGGGGATCAGACTCGTGATGCCCAGCCGTAGTCCCGGAAAGGCGGGGCTCCGAAGATTTCCACAGGGCTCGGGGGCCCAGACTGTAACCCCGGACAAGGAGAGGCAGCCACGGGGTCCGGAAAGGCGCGCTCAATCAGAATTCACCATGCAGGACAAGGTCGGGGCCATTCGGACCTCACATTGGAAAACAGGCTAGGGGGAATAGTGCCGCAGCATCCCTGCACTCTCGTTGCTGTTCTGTCGGTGGCGTGTCTCAGCGGCAGTCCTGGAAGGCTTCGCGGGATGTTCCGGGAGGGGACCGCGGGATGCCAAGCACAAAGGTAGAGTCCAGACGGTAGGTGGCGGCCGGCGGGGCAATCCGTCAGCACACATCCTCTCAGCAGCGAGGCAGCCCAGCCGGCCATGATGGCATAGGCTCCGTAAGCGATCTCTTGGGAAATTCAGAGGGTGAGCAGCACGCCTCAAAATCGCTCGGGGAGACAGGAAAAACCCCGGAGCACAGTCAGTAGATCCCCGCTGGTGTAGTCGGCAGAAGAAGAGAGAAAATCCCGGGACAAGTGCCAAAGGCAGTCGCCAGTCAGAGGAGCTCCCGGCCGGAGCTCCTCACATGGTGGCCATCTTGTTTCATCAAAAAGGTGAGGTAGTTCTATCGAAAAACATGCTAGTGCAGGGAAATGCAGAGCTCTGATTTTTTACCTACACTTAAACCAGGAATCAATCAATATTTGAGTTTAAATGTTCTACATTGTCATGCTTGTTAGTTTAAGAATGTGCTGCTAAAACGTTCAGTGTCTGTTTACTGTTTTTAAAGTTTAAATGGAGCTTCATGATGGTGGATTACAGATTGAGAATGCAAGTTGTACTGCTGAAACGTGTCTCTGCGTTCTTGCCCCCGGGGTAACCTGACCCAATAAATAAGTTTGATTCCCTTAACTTCCAGTGCAGGCTTTCATTCTCATATTGGAGTTTGAAGACTTTTTGTTACAAGAGCGCTTGCGGTAGCGCTGTTTCTGAGCACCACTAGTGTTCAGGCAGCACAGCAGCAGTTCTCACATTCTTTCTGAAGTATAAGGCAGCTGTGTCCTCAAGCTTGGAATGAGATGATGGAGATAAGAAAATAGCAGAGGTGGAGTTAAAGGTTGAGAGCTGAGAATCTCCTGGCAGGGACTTTAGATCTTCCACTACAAGCTGTGGTCTCACCCCAGGATTGCCATCCAGACTTGGAGTTGGGCACTGTATTAAAGGCATTGGCCGAGCGGTGGGGTTTTGGGACTCATACATTGATTAAGGGATCATTTTAATCGAACGCATGAATTTAAGTTGTCCATGTTGCCCCTTCTGTGTGTATTCCAGTTGGACACAAATAAAAAGAGAATCTGAGAACATTTGTCCGATATTCTATTTTGTATTAAGAGGTGTATTTATTCCCTTGATGCTATAAGTAATTTATCTTGAGACTCTGGATATATGGAAAGCAGCATTGCTGTCTTCAAAGAGTTTGTTTGAATTCTCAACTTGAAAAGCAGCATAGGAATTGTATTATACTCCAGTTCAGGTTTCGAGTTTACTATTATGTGTGGCAGGATATTGCAATAGAAATGGTTTTTACTAATCACAGGAACAGCTCTCAGTTGCACTGACCAGACACTATTTAAAAAAGACTCATCTAAGAGGTTTATGTTGAAAATTATGAGACGTCATAGGAATGTGTTGCATTTACTTTTAAATGTTGTAGACTGTTATACATGTTCTTCTAAGAAGCTGCTGCTAAAGGGTTTAGTGTTTTGTCTATGTTCACTGTTTCTAAAGTTTAAATGGAGCTTCAAGATAATGGATTACAGATTGAGAAAGACAATTGTACAGCCAAAATGTGTCTGTTTGTTCTTGCGCTCAGGGCAACCTGACCCAATCAAATCGGGAATTACCATATTGGAGTTTGGAAGATTTTTTGATGCATTAGCGCTTGTGGTAGCGCTGTTTCTGAGCACAACCAGTGATCAGGAAGCACACCAGAATTCCACGTTTTCTTTCATATATATATATATATATATATATATATATTATCTACTGGCGGTCGCCAGTAGATAGTTATAGTTACAACCTATTATCCATAGGAAATCCGCGACATTCTATTTGAAATAACGTTGGCGCCGGTTGACGAATCTTCGTGAAAGTTTCCAACTTGTTGGGGCGCTCCGCTCCGCTCCTACCCTGAAAGTCTCGGGGTGATACGTGAAGCGGGGCCGAGAAAAAGGGGGTCCCAAAACGCGTTTTCCCCATTCATTTTTCCATAGGAACCTTTAGTCGCAGCTACAGCCCGAACTGCTGAACGGAATTACCCCAAATTTGGCAAAGAGGTAGCCCTTGGTTCAGACTGGTGCCTTTTGCTAAAATGGTGTAAATCCGTTCAGTAGTTCCTGAGAAATTCACAATTAAAATCACATATATATCTATGGGCGAGTCGGATCCGCGTACCCTCCCGATCACGAGCTGCATGCTAATTGGCTGTCAACACTCCAAATCAAGAAGTGTTGGCAGCCATTTTATCCCTCGGTAGAACCGAGGGACAGAAACAAGTGCGCAAAGCGCAAAAGGGAGCAGGGTAGAAACACCCTGACCCCTAGGTCTGCTCAGGGGTCCCACAAGGACCCCTGGGCAGAAAAGATTTTTTTTTTTAAATCGGCGGGATGCGCTTAGGGTGCGCGTATCCCGCCGAGAAAAAAAGAAACAAGTGCGCAAAACGCACAAAGGGGGCAGGGTAGAAACACCCTAACCCCTAGGCCTGCTCAGGGGGTCCCACAAGGACCCCTGGGCAAAAAGCATTTTAAAAAAAAAAAATCGGCAGGATGCGCTCAGGGTGCGCGAATCCTGCCGAAAAAAAATCGAAGCGCGGTCTCCCGCGCTTCGATGTTAGTGGCCCCGGGTGGCCCAAGTCCCGGGGGCATGGTGGGGGGATAATTTAATGTGTGGGGGCCTCAAAGGCCCCCAAGCCCGAGGACCGCCACCCCCGGGGCTTTTTAAAAATGGTGCGGGAGGGCTCTGAGCCCTCCCGCAGCCCGAGACCACCACCTCCCCGGGGCTTTTTTAAATTAATTTAACAACCTGTGTGGGGGGCTCCAGCCCCCACACGCCCGAGACCACCACCTCCCGGGGCACTAACAAATTAAAATGGGGGTCCGTTTTGGACCCCGAAGCCGAGGACCACCACCTCCCCGGGGCCGTGCTGATGTAGGGAGGGGGCCGCGCGGCCCCCTCCTGGAAGCCCTTGATGGCCCTGGGGACCACCACCCCCAGGGCCGGCTCCTGCAGTGTCCCGGGTGCCTACCCCGGGACATTGTAGTTTGCTATGGCAGGACGGGAGCCTCGCGGCTCCTGTCCTGCCATAACAAACTGCTTGGATATTGGAAGAGAGAGCAGGAAACCTGCTCTCTCTTCCAATATCCAAAGCACATTGCTTTCCACATGGGGAGCAGCATGTCAGCTGCTCCCCATGTGGAAAGCAATGCCGGCTCCCAAGGGACGTGGGGAGCCGGCGGGACTGTGGGGGTATTGGGGACCCCCACAGTCCCCAACGGAGAGGGCCAGCCCCGGGGGATGGGGTCCCCGGGGCAAGTAGTGGCCCAGGAGGGGGCCACGCGGCCCCCTCCCCAAAAAAGAAAAATTTAAAAAATTTAAAAAAATGGAAAGGCCGGCCCGGGGGATGGGGTCCCCGGGGCCTTAAATGTCCAGAGGAGGGGGCCACGCAGCCCCCTCCAAAGAATAAAAATAAAGGCCATGCCCGGGGGGATGGGGTCCCGGGGCCAATACAGGCCAAGGGAAGGGGGCCACGCGGCCCCCTTCCCGTTTTTTTTTAATTAAAAATTAAAAAAAGGAGTAAGGCCCTGGGGGATGGGGTCCCCAGGGCATAAAAACAGGAAAAAGGAAGGGGGCCACACAGCCCCCCTTCAGGAGACAAAAACATTTTTTTTTTTTAAACGATCGGGCCCGCAGGCCCCGCCCCTTCCTTCACCACTCTGCAAACGCGCCCCTGGCGCGTTTGCAGAGAAAGCAATTCCCCTTGAATACTGGGGGTCCCTGGGGGCCAACTAGCCCACCAGGAACCTCCAATATGCGCCAGGGGCTGCGTTGCAGAGACGTGTAGAGAGGCCACACCCTTTTTACACCTCTCTGCAACGCAGCTCTGTGGCGCTTTTGGAGGTATATGGTGGGCTAGTTGGACTCCGAGGACCCTCAGGATTCAAGGGACTAATCCCCCAACTTAAAACGCGCCACGGGCGCGTTTGCACAGTGGTGAAGGGAGGGCGGGGCTTCAGGTGACATGTGTGCAAACAGGCCCCGTGGCGCGTTTTAAGATGGGGAATTAAATCCCCTTCAATCCTGAGGGTCCCTGAGGGCCAACTAGCCCAACAGGTACATCCAGAAAGCGCCACAGAGCTGCGTTGCAGAGAGGTGTAAAGGGGTGTGGCCTCTCTACACGTCTCTGCAACGCAGCCCCTAGCACATATTGGAGGTTCCTGGTGGGCTAGTTGGCCCCTAGGGACCCTCAGGATTCAAGGGGACTTAATCCCCCAACTTAAAACGCGCAACGGGGCGCGTTTGCACAGATGTCACCGCAGGCCCCGCCCCCTCCCTTCACCATTGTGCAAATATTCCTCTAAAATCAGCCGAAATACGAATTCCGATTTACTCACCTGTTATCAGGAGAGACCTCAGTGCTGTATCTTTCAGCCCAGTACTGGTCCTGAAAAGTAATTCTAACCATACTTACCAGTAACTTGAATTTCCTTCCATAGGCTAACATTGACTGGTTTCACTTGGAAATTCTTCTAAGTGTGGAGTTTTGGAACTTTAAAATATTCCTCTAAAATCAGCCGAAATACGAATTCCGATTTACTCACCTGTTATCAGGAGAGACCTCAGTGCTGCATCTTTCAGCCCAGTACTGGTCCTGAAAAGTAATTTTAACCGTACTTACCGGTAACTTGAATTTCCTTCATAGGCTAACATTGACTGTTTTCACTTGGAAATTCTTCTAAGTGTGGAGTTTTGGAACTTTAAAATATTCCTCTAAAATCAGCCGAAATACGAATTCCGATTTACCCACCTGTTATCAGGAGAGACCTCAGTGCTGCATCTTTCAGCCCAGTACTGATCCTCAAAAGTAATTTTAACCGTACTTACCAGTAACTTGAATTTCCTTCCATAGGATATCATTGCCTGCTTTTTGCTGAAAAAGTTTCTAAGTGTTGATTTTTGAAACATACAAATATTCCTGTAAAATCAGCCGAAATACGAATTCCGATTTACTCACCTGTTATAAGGAGAGACCTCAGTGCTGTATCTTTCAGCCCAGTACTGGTCCTGAAAAGTAATTTTAACCGTACTTACCGGTAACTTGAATTTCCTTCATAGGCTAACATTGACTGGTTTCACTTGGAAATTCTTCTAAGTGTGGAGTTTTGGAACTTTAAAATATTCCTCTAAAATAAGCCGAAATACATATTCCGATTTACTCACCTGTTATCAGGAGAGACCTCAGTGCTGCATCTTTCAGCCCAGTACTGATCCTGAAAAGTAATTTTAACCGTACTTACCGGTAGCTTGAATTTCCTTCATAGGCTAACATTGACTGGTTTCACTTGGAAATTCTTCTAAGTGTGGAGTTTTGGAACTTTAAAATATTCCTCTAAAATCAGCCGAAATACGAATTCCGATTTACTCACCTGTTATCAGGAGAGACCTCAGTGCTGCATCTTTCAGCCCAGTACTGATCCTCAAAAGTAATTTTAACCGTACTTACCGGTAACTTGAATTTCCTTCATAGGCTAAGATTGACTGGTTTTCAGCAAAAAGTTTCAAAGTGTTGATTTTCACAAACTACAAATATTCCTTAAAAATCGCCTGTATGACTTAAACGCATTCTTTCAACTGTTTACAGGAGATGCACCAGTGCTGGATCCAGGATCCAACACTGAGTAAGAAAAAGTAACGATAACAGTTTTTACCTGCTAAGTGAATTTCCTTCCATAGGATAACATTGGTGATTCTATGAGAAAAAGTTTCTAAGTGTCAACTTTTAAAATACAATAATATTCCTTAAAAATCACGACTGTAACCAAAACGCTTTTACTCAACTGTTTACAGGAGATGTACCAGGACTGAATCTAGGATCCAGTCCTGTGGTTACAAAAGTAATCCATAAAGTAACTAATTGCATTTAACTAGAAATTCACATTGAGCTGAATGTTGCATTGTGTTTGAAAATGTGTTGCCCATTGCAACAACTGTAACTACCGTACTTAAAAGTCTATTGCCTATCTGCAAAGTATTTAAACTAAAGTAATTCATTCTGAGAAAGTATTTTTTGTAATGTAATGTATAATGTAATTACAATGTAATTTAAAAAATAAAATATGTAAAAAAAAAAATTCTAAAAATGTAGTAAATCAGTATGAAAAAAATTAATATAACAATTAATACATTTAAAAATTGTCATTTACAAAACCTTTGAAATTCACTGAAAAAACCGTAGGTTTCAGGCACGTTATAGTTAGAAATTAGCATTTAAAAAACCTTTGAAATTCACTGAAAAAACCATAGGTTTCAGACACGTTATAGTTACAAATTAGCATTTAAAAAACCTTTGAAATTCACTGAAAAAACCATAGGTTTCAGACACGTTATAGTTACAAATTAGCATTTAAAAAACCTTTGAAATTCACTGAAAAAACCATAGGTTTTAGGGACAGTTATAGTTACTTGGACATTGCACTCGTACAAAACCTGTGAAATTCCCCCGTTATAGTTAGTTCAGCTAACTATAACTCGCGCCCGCAATGCACTGCTGATGACGTCACATATTACATCACTCATGACATGGTCAGTGACATCACTGATGACATCACTGATGACATCTCAAATGACATCACTGATGACATCATCCACGTGATAATCTGATGCACCTCCTCACACCCTAATATAACCTTTGATACACCCACTCTAAATTACAGACTGCCATTCGCAAAACCATAGACACTCCAACACCAATAACTACATACCCACTCACTGATTCTTAGGTCTACACACACACATCCACTCACTCACCCGTACAGTCACTCATACTTACGGTCACTCAGTACAGGACTATCATATGCACTCTTACTCCTATATAGACACTCAAACAACGCCACTCATCCATAGAGATACTCACACACCTAGTCAGTCATGCAAATAATTAAACACACTGCCATTTACTCACCTATACAGTTATACACACACCAGCTCACTTACTCATACAAATAGTAGCACATTGTTACGCTCTTATACAATCACTGATACAAGCACACACTCATCCATACAGCCACTATCACAATCACTCACTCTTGCTTATAGCTATTTATATACTCCAACACACATATATACTGCCTTTCACATATGTAGTTACTCACACATGTACCACTGGGACATACATTCACTCACTAACACACTCTTACACACACTTACCCACCCATACAGTCTATCACAGATGCACTCTTGAAACCATCCACCCAGTGAATCACCCACTCACACATCTATGCACAGAGTTGCACACACCCCTCCCACACAAACACTCAGGCACCCATACAGATACTCAGACAAGCATTCAATAACTCATATAGACACTCATGTAGCTATTCACAAACACATGCAGCCACTTACACAGCAACAGACAGACGGATACAGACATTCATCCAGTTTAGTCACTAACCCATGCATTCAGTAAGATACGTTAAATCACTCACTTATAGAGTCAGTCACGCACCTACTAAATCATCCATACAGACACTTACACACCCACTCATTCTTCAATACGTCTTTTCCTATATATATTAAAAATATTTAAACTTTACAGAAACACACAGTCACTGGATGATGTCATCAGTGATGTCATCAGTGATGTCATCAGTGATGTCATTTGAGATGTCATCAGTGATGTCATCAGTGATGTCACTGACCATGTCATGAGTGATGTAATATGTGACGTCATCAGCAGTGCATTGCGGGGCGCGAGTTATAGTTAGCTGAACTAACTATAACGGGGAATTTCACGGGTTTTGTACGAGTGCAATGTCCAAGTAACTATAACTGTCCCTAAAACCTATGGTTTTTTCAGTGAATATATATATATATATATATATATATATATATATATATATATATATATATATATATATCACTGAAAAAACCATAGGTTTCAGGGACGTTATAGTTACTTGCACATTTCACTCATACAAAACCATAGAAATTCGGCCGTTATAGTTAGTTGAGCTAACTATAACTCACGCCCCACATTGCACTGCTGATGGCGTCACATATTACATCATTCATGACATGGTCAGTGACATCACTGATGACATCACTGATGACATCACTGATGACATCTCAAATGACATCACTGATGACATCATCCAGTGACTGTGTGTTTCTGTAAAGTTTAAATGTGATTTATATATATGCCAAGCTGTATTGAAGAATGAGTGGGTGTATAAGTGTCTGTATGGAGGATTTAGTAGGTACGTGACTGACTGTATAAGTGAGTGATTAAATGTGTCTTTCTGAATACATGGGTTAGTGACTAAACTGTGTGAAAGTCTGTATCAGTCTGTCTGTTGTTGTGTAAGCTGCTGCATGGGTTGGTGAGTAGCTGCATTAGTGTCTATATGGGTTATTGATTGCTTGCCTGAGTATTTGTATGGCTGCCTGAGTGTGTGTGTGGGTGGGTGGGAGGTGTGTGACTCTGTGCATAGATGTGTGAGTGGTTGATTCACTGGGTGTATGGGTTCAAGAGTGCATGTGGAAACAGCTGTATGGGTGGGTGAGTGTGTGTATGGGTGTGTTGGTGAGTGAATGGATGTCTCAGTGGTACATGTGCAAGTAAGTACATATGTAAAAGGCAGTATATGTGAGTGATGGTGTATATAAATAACTATATGTGAGAGTCAGTTATTGTGAGAGTGGCTGCATGGATGAGTGTGTATTTGTATCAGTGATTCTATAAGAGAGTAATTATGTGTTAGTATCTGTATGAATAAGTGAGGTGGTGTCTGTATAACTGTATAGGTGAGTAAATGGAAGTATGATTGATTCTTTGCATGACTGACTAGGTGTGTGAGTAACTCTGGATATGTGGCAGTGTGTGAGTGTCTGTATAGGTATATGAGTGCATATGATAGTGTTGTATTGATGAGTGACTGCATGTATGAGTGACTTTATGGGTGAATGAGTGGATGTGTGTGTAGACCTAGGAATCAGTGCGTGCGTATGTAGTAACTGGTATTGGTGTCTGTATTCTTTCGAAAATGGTAGTCTGTATTTTAGAATGGGTGTATCAAATGTTTTATTAAGGTATGAGGAGGTGCATCAGATTTTCACGTGGATGATGTAATCAGTGATGTCATCAGTGATGTCATTTGGGATGTCATCAGTGATGTCATCAGTGATGTCACTGACCATGTCATGAATGATGTAATATGTGACGTCATCAGCAGTGCATTGTGGGGGCGTGAGTTATAGTTAGCTCAACTAACTATAAGGGCCGACGTTCTATGGTTTTGTACGAGTGAAATGTGCAAGTAACTATAACGTCCCTGAAACCTATGGTTTTTTCAGTGAATTTCAAAGGTTTTTAACATGATAATTTGTAACTATAACGTCCCTGAAACCTATGGTTTTTTCAGTGAATTTCTAAGGTTTTTTAAATGCTAATTTCTAATTATAATGTTCATTAAACCTATCTGCTGTGCGATCCAAAAACAAGCTGGTGCTTGTAGTGTTATGGACAGTGGACGCAACCATGTTACCTCAGGCAGTGGGGAAGATCTTGGTCATGACCCTGTGTCGTCGCCCTCTGTAAGCGGAAGTGCAGTGGGCTGGTCCAACGTACGCCACTCCAGCGTAGAAGTGTGAATAAATAGGCCGGGGTTCTGGGCGTGGTTCACTTGTGTGAAAGCCAACGTGTCTGCCAGAGCGGCGACCCTCACCCTGCCACGTGGCTGCCGCCATGACCGCAGGCCTCCTCCACACAAGCCCCCTGCGAACACAGCGGCACAGCACTGCACAGTTATGTCTGTACAGACTACTGCCTTCGATCTACACTGCGGACAGCAGGGCTCACAATTCAGATTGAGTTGTGATTCCAGATGACGGAGTCCAGTCGGCATGACACATTGCTCCCAGTGCGGCCCGCCCGGACCACGCATCATCGCAGGATGCGCACACGCTGAGTGCTTCAGGTGCCACTAGCTCACTGCACCATAAGTCATCGCCACATACCCTTAAACCTACATAATATCCTTTTAGTATCCTTGCTTTAAGAACTTTTTTTTTATCAATTATAGCTTTAGTACAATGACCAAATTCATCTTGCAAGTCCAAAGGAACACTGAATGGCAGTCTACACTGCGGACAGCAGAGCTCACAATTTGAATTCAGTCTTGATTTATTATTTGCAGACAGAATTGTACTCTATGTCGTTGAATTTTCTCAAGAGGAAGTGACAAAAAGCTTTCCTCAATGTCTGTGCTGACTACTGCCTTCGATCTACACTGCGGACAGCAGGGCTCACAATTCAGATTGAGTCGCGATTCCAGATGCCGGAGTCCAGTAGGCATGACACATTGCTCCCAGTGCGGCCCGCCCGGACCACGCATCTTCGCAGGCTGCGTACACGCTGAGCGCCAGAGGTACCACTAACTCAGTGCACCACAAGTAAATGCCACGTGGCCTTATTAAGGCAGAATTCATTAAACAAAAGACATTGCTACCAGTGCGGCCCACACGGACCACGCATCATCGCAGGATGCGCACACGCTGAGTGCTTTAGGTGCCACTAGCTCACTGCACCATAAGTCATCACCACGTACCCTTAAACCTACATAATATCCTTTTAGTATCCTTGCTTCAAGAACTTTTTTGATATCAATTATAGCTTTAGTACAATGACCAAATTCATCTTGCAAGTCCAAAGGAACACTGAATGGCAGTCTACACTGCAGACAGCAGAGCTCACAATTTGAATTCAGTCTTGATTTATTAATTGCAGACAGAATTGTACTCTATGTCGTCGAATTTTCTCAAGAGGAAGTCACAAAAAGCTTTCCTCGATGTCTGTGCTGACTACTGCCTTCGATCTACACTGCGGACAGCAGGGCTCACAATTCAGATGGAGTTGCGATTGCAGATGACGCAGTCCAGTAGGCAACAGACATTGCTACCAGTGCGGCCCGCCCGGACCACGCATCATCGCAGGCTGCGTACACGCTGAGCGCCAGAGGTACCACTAACTCAGTGCACCACAAGTAAATGCCACGTGGCCTTATTAAGGCAGAATTCATTAAACAAAAGACATTGCTACCAGTGCGGCCCACACGGACCACGCATCATCGCAGGATGCGCACACGCTGAGTGCTTTAGGTGCCACTAACTCACTGCACCATAAGTCATCGCCACGTACCCTTAAACCTACATAATATCCTTTTAGTATCCTTGCTTCAAGAACTTTTTGATATCAATTATAGCTTTAGTACAATGACCAAATTCATCTTGCAAGTCCAAAGGAACACTGAATGGCAGTCTACACTGCGGACAGCAGAGCTCACAATTTGAATTCAGTCTTGATTTATTAAATGCAGACAGAATTGTACTCTATGTCGTTGAATTTTCTCAAGAGGAAGTCACAAAAAGCTTTCCTCGATGTCTGTGCTGACTACTGCCTTCGATCTACACTGCGGACAGCAGGGCTCACAATTCAGATGGAGTTGCGATTGCAGATGACGCAGTCCAGTAGGCAACAGACATTGCTACCAGTGTGGCCCTCCCGGACCACGCATCATCGCTAGCTGTGTACACGCGGAATGCTTCTGATGCTCCTACCTCAGTCCACCACAACTGATGGACCCTTTTTGACAGAATATTTTGTGTATGATTTCAGATCTGGTGCCCCTAACTTAGTGTAGCACAAGTCATGGACCCTTTATGATTGAATCTCTGTGTGTGATCTGATGATTACTGTTGTACTTGTTACCAGCACCAACCATTCCCGGAGGGCTGGCTTACACTCACCCCACATGCATCCAGCACAGACGTCACTGGACATGTGACCCTGGTAATAAAAAGGAGTCGAGTGCACGTGCTCGTATCCAGTTCCACTATCTATCTGTGTCCATGTGTTCATTATGTATGCAACATGCTGCCCCTGGGCCCTACCACATTACATTGTGCTCTGGACAGCATATGCAACCAACTTACCTTTGACAGTGGGAGAAAACTTTGGTTATGTAACTTTGTCTCGGTCATAGTACAAGTACGTACGTAGAGACTGGATGATTAGAGTACTGCAAGGAGAGTGTATAGTGAATTTATAAGTGAATGGGGATTGGCGGAGTGATTGTATAAGTACATATGTTGGCGCACCCTAACTCCGACAACGAGCTTGTCTCTAATTGGCTGTCCTCCATGTCCCAAAAACTGAAATTTGGATTATGCATGGCCCAATATTGCTACAGCTGCAATTCTCCACTGAATGTGCAATAAACATTCACACCCACACAGATGTGTCATGTCCACCACCTTTCTTGTGTGGAACTATGGATGAATGTAGGGTCAGTGATTTCCCGTACCTTCCATGTTGGCCATGTTCAAGGACTTGGCTCACAGAGTGACACATTGACGCTTGCGACCCGGGTGACGGCAGCACTACAACAAGAACACCGGCATGTCAGTGTTGCAAGATTTTTTAAGCATTCTCTAGCCCAAAGACACTCAAAAAGTAGCCCAATCTAGCCCAATATTGCTACTTTAAGGAAGGAGGGGCAGGGACATCGTCAAGCAGGCGGTGAATGGATTGGAATTGATGTTGCAGCAGGCTGCCAAGTAAATATTTGTCTAATAAAGTGCTTTAACATACTAGTTTGCTGGAGCGCTGTATATATATTTATAATCTGGCAACTAGCCCAAACCTAAATTTTACCGCACAACCGGGAAAAATGTAGCCCAATTGTGCATGATCTAGCCCAATCTGGCAACAGTGCGGCATCAGTTGATTCCTCATACAGCTCACGATGGAGCCACGCCCATAGCTCCGGAGTCATTCTTCACAGCCTCACGCAGAACTGGCATACGCCAGGCCAGCCCACTCTGCTTACACTTACAGGGAAGGACAACAACGCTACATGGCCCAGATTTTCATTGCAGTGATCTGCTGGTCACACCCTAGTTGTCAGTACGCCACAGCCACTCCTTCACGGCTAGTATACACCCACACCACACCCATCCAGCACAGGCGTCACAGGACACGTGACCCTGCCAATAAAAAAGACCGGGCGCACGTGCTCGACGCCATTTCAGAGTTGCTCGCACCGGATGCACTGCGGCCGGCACAGGCACACTGGCACAGGACGGTGACTTTCGGTCCACTGAGGTACGGGTACCGTAACTGCTGAGCGGGTGTACAGCCTGCAGTGATGGCCCATCCCGGCAGTTTGGACAGCTCAGGTTTTGTGTGCCCTGCTGGACCGCAGTGTAGGCCTGAGCCACGGAACAGGGAGGCCTACCACCACGTGCGTGGCCTCACTGTTCACTGAGTTAGTGGCACCTCAAGGACTGAGCGGGTGTGCAACCTGCGATGATGATAGGTGCACTAGTATGTCCTCTGGCATGGCAAAATCAAGACGCAGCACCAAATGTGAGACCTGTTGGCCTGCGGAGCGGGACTGCATGATGCGGAGGGTGCCCTGTCCGCGAAAAGGTGAGCAGTGAGGCCTGGGTGCGCAGCGGTGGGCAAATACGTCTGGGCGGCGGGAGTGGATACACAAAGGTGGCACAGCGATTTAGGTGTACGCAATCGTATATACTCTACCATTACTAATTCTGTACTATGTTTAGATGTGGGAGCTTGAGGGCTCCACTAGGTCCCGGCACGTGGTTGGAGACACAGCACTCACTGTCCCTCTTCATCTCTTCCTTTCTCTCCTTCACACTCTTTCTCTCTCTCTTCTTCTCTCACTCTTTCTCTTTGTGTTCCTCTCACTCTTTCTTTCTTTTTCTCTCTCTCTTCCTGTCACTCCCACTGTTTCTCTCTTTCTCTCTGTCTTCCTCTCACTCCTTCTTTCTTTTTCTCTCTGTCTTCCTCTCACTCTTTCTTTCTCTCTCCATCTCTCTTTCTCTCTCCTTTGATGGACGCATGACGCACAATCTTATCTTGCTTTTTGTCTTGCAGGCCTGCAATGAAGCGTGGCCATCCTGCAATCAACACTCAACCTGAATTGTGAGCTCCGCTCTCCGCGTGTACACAACGGGTGAGGAGGTTTCTTCGGCACGTGGTGGACCCTCTTCGACACACGCCAGTGGTGTAAGGTGAGCTGAGAGGCTTGTTTGCGCAACAGCGGGCAGTCACCTCCGGGCAGTGGGAGTGGATGGGGTGCAGCAGCGGCACGCAGTCACCTCGGGCAGTGGGAGTGCATTGGGTGCAGCAGCCTGGGTGCGCAGCGGCTGTCATACACCTCTGGGCAGTGGGAGTGTATGGAGTGCAGCAGCCTGGGTGTACAGCAGCGGGTAGACACCTCTGGGCAGTGGAAGTGGATGGGGTACACTAGCCTGGATACACAAAGGCGGGACAGCGATTTAGGCATATGCAGCTGTATGTACTCATCCATTACTGATTCCATTTTTATTTTCAGATGACTAAGCTTGAGGGCTGCCCTATATCCCGGCACGTGGTTGGAGACACACCGGTGACAGAAAGGTGAGCTGTGAGGATTTTCTCCACAGTGTCAACACTCACTCTCCCTCTCCATCTCTTCCTTTCTTTCACTCACACTCTATCTCTCTCTCTCACTCTCTATCTCTTCCTTTCTCTCTCTCACACTCTTTCTCTCTTTCTCTGTCTCTTCCTCTCTCTCTCATTCTTTCTTTCTCTCTCTTCCTCTTCCTCTCTCACTCTTTCTCTCTCTCTTCCTCTCTCTCACACTGTTTCTCTCTCTCTTCCTCTCTCTCACACTGTTTCTCTCTTTCTCTCTTCCTTGTATCTCACTCTTTCTCTCTTTCTCTGTCTTCCTCTCTCTCACACTTTCTCTCTTCCTCATTCTCACTCTTTCTTTCTCTCTCTCTCTTCCTTTCTCTCACTCTTTCTCTCTCTCTCTTCCTCTCTCTCACTCTTTCTCTCTCTCTTCCTCTCTCTCACTCTTTCTCTCTCTTTCTGTCTCTCACTGTTTCTCTCTCTCTTCGTCTCTCTCACTCTTTCTCTCTGTCTTCCTCTCACTCTTTCTTTCTTTTTCTCTCTCTCTTCCTGTCACTCCCACTGTTTCTCTCTTTCTCTCTGTCTTCCTCTCACTCCTTCTTTCTTTTTCTCTCTGTCTTCCTCTCACTCTTTCTTTCTCTCTCTATCTCTCTTTCTCTCTCCTTTGATGGACGCATGACGCACAATCTTATCTTGCTTTTTGTCTTGCAGGCCTGCGATGAAGCATGGCCATCCTGCAATCAACATTCAACCTGAATTGTGAGCTCCGCTCTCCGTGTGTACACAACGGGTGAGGAGGTTTCTTCGGCACGTGGTGGACCCTCTTCGACACACGCCGGTGGTGTAAGGTGAGCAGAGAGGCTTGTTTGCGCAGCGGCAGGCAGTCACCTCCGGGCAGTGGGAGTGGATGGGGTGCAGCAGCCTGTGTACGCAGCAGCACGCAGTCACCTCCGGGCAGTGGGAGTGCATGGGGTGCAGCAGCCTGGGTGCGCAACGGCTGTCATACACCTCTGGGCAGTGGAAGTGTATGGAGTGCAGCAGCCTGGGTGTACAGCAGCGGGTAGACACCTCTGGGCAGTGGAAGTGGATGGGGTACACTAGCCTGGATTCACAAAGGCGGGACAGCGATTTAGGCATACGCAGTTGTATGTACTCATCCATTACAGATTACATTTTTATGTTTCAGATGACTAAGCTTGAGGGCTGGCCTATATCCCGGCACGTGGTTGGAGACACACCGGTGACAGAAAGGTGAGCTGTGAGGAATTTCTCCACAGTGTCAACACTCACTCTCCCTCTCCCTCTCTTTCTCTGTCTCTTCCTCTCTCTCTCTCTCTCATTCTTACTTTCTCTCTCTTCCTCTCTCACTCTTTCTCTCTCTCTTCCTCTCTCTCACACTGTTTCTCTCTCTCTTCCTCTCTCTCACACTGTTTCTCTCTTTCTCTCTTCCTTGTATCTTACTCTTTCTCTGTCTTCCTCTCTCTCACACTTTCTCTCTTCCTCACTCTCACGCTTTCTCTCTCTCTCTTCCTTTCTCTCACTCTTTCTCTCTCTCTCTTCCTCTCTCTCACTGTTTCTCTCTCTCTTCCTCTCTCTCACTCTTTCTCTCTCTTTCTGTCTCTCACTGTTTCTCTCTCTCTTCGTCTCTCTCACTCTTTCTCTCTGTCTTCCTCTCACTCTTTCTTTCTTTTTCTCTCTCTCTTCCTGTCACTCCCACTGTTTCTCTCTTTCTCTCTGTCTTCCTCTCACTCCTTCTTTCTTTTTCTCTCTGTCTTCCTCTCACTCTTTCTTTCTCTCTCTCTCTCTTTTCTCTCTCCTTTGATGGACGAATGACGCACAATCCTATCTTGCTTTTTATCTAACAGGCTGTGATTCACGAATCGACGTCCCCCACACCACCACAGCTGAACGTGTGTACAAACTGCGATGATGCGTGGCCATCCTGACAACGCCTGACAAAGTTGCTTCAGCACGTGGTGCACCCTCTTACACACACGCCGGTGGCGGAAGGTGAGCAGAGATACTTCTTTCCACAGCAGCGGGCAGTAACCTCTGGGCGGTGGGAATGGATAGTGTGCAGCAGCCTGGGCGCACAAGAGCAGATGGGCTGCAGCAGCCTGAGTGCGCATTGCCGAAACAGATAATTTGGCGTGTGCAGTTGTATGTACTCTGCAATTACTAATTCTATACTATCTTTCAGATCACTAAACTTAAGGGTGCACTATGTCCCGGCACGTGGTTGGAGACACACCGGAGGCACAAAGGTAAGCTGCGAAGATTTTCTCCAGTGTCAACACTCCCTCTCCATCGCTTCCTTTCTCTCTCTCACACTTTCTCTGTTTCTCTGTCTGTTCTTCTCTCTCATTCTTACTTTCGCTCTCTTCCTCTCTCTCACTCTTTCTCTCTCTCTTTCTCTCTACCTCTCTCTCACACTGTTTCTCTCTCTCTCTTTTCCTTGTATCTTACTCTTTCTCTTTCTCTCTCACTCTTTCTCTTTCTCTGTCTTTGTCTGTCTTCCTCTCTCTCACTCTTTCTCTCCTCTCTCTCACTCTTCCTCTCTCTCTTCCTCTCTCTCACTCTTTCTCTCTCTCTTCCTCTCTCTCACTCTTTCTCTGTCTCTCTTCCTCTCTCACACTATTTCTCTCTTTCTCTCTCTCACTCTTTCTCTATTTCTTTGTCTTCCTCTCTCTCTCACTCTTTCTTTGTTTCTCTCTTTCTCCCTCACTCTTTCTCTCTTTCTCTTTCTCCTTTGCTGGACGCATGATGCACCATCTTATCTTTCATTTTGTCTTACAGGCGGTGATTCACAAATGGTCTAGCGATGACACGACATGGCTGTACATAGTTTTATTTGTTGTTGTTTTGTTTTAATAAAATGTTTTATATGTAAATCCATACATGACTAAGATTCTTATTTCTCCAACCTAACGTGACTGTCACATTTGTTTGTGGGGGGTGGGGGTGAGGGGAGATGGTGGACAAGGAGCTCCTACTGGGGGATGTCGGAGCAGTGTTGGGTGTCCGACCTGCATGATCGTTGCCTCCATTACACCTGTTCTCAGAGACTTAAGAGCCGGCGGTCTGGCTCGTAGATGAAGAACTGCGAGCCGACTAGCAGGCTTATAGAGGGAGAACCGCGGCCCGTCAGTTCGCAGAGGAAGAGCTGCGGGCCAGCTCGCAGAGGAACACCTGCGGGCCGACTAGTATAGGGAAAGGTGCGGGCCATCGGCTTCCAAAGGGATAGCTGCGGAACACTGATGTGGGGAGAGGGAGCGTGAAGAGCGTATCTCGCAGAGAGACACCTCTGGTATATTTCCAGTATTGGCTTCACAGATACAACTGCGGGCCCGAGAACTCGCACCCGAAGAGCTGTGAGCCGACAAGTGGTTCGCAGAGGCAGACTTGCGGGCCCAAGTATATTGTTGGAGGTATGCTGTTGATGGTGGAAAAGGGTGCGTTACCTGCTGATGTAGGGAGACACAGCGTGAAAGCGGTATCTCGCACAGACAGAGCTCCGGTATATTAAATTGCCCCCGGGACCTTTCTTTTCTATTTTCACTCGATGCGAGGCACAAGATGGCTGCTAACACTTCCTGGTTTGAATTGTTAGCAGCCAATCAGAGGCAAGCTCGTGCTCGGGAGTTAGGCACAGTCCAGATATATATATATTTTTTCCTTTAATATCTCAAAAACTACTGAACGGATTTACACCATTTCCACAAAACAGCGCTTTCTGCACCAAGACCTTTCTCCCTGCCAAATTTGCAATTCTTTCTTTGTCACACAGTGCATGTAATGCACCGCTCTCATCAAGAATGGAATCAGTAATGGCACAATTTCCCTGTTGCTCCACACATAAATACATGTAAAGAACAAATCAGAATAGTTCCTTTATTTATTCAAATTGCAAAACTTCTCTCTATTGGTTATTTTTGAACTTTCCATATAAACAGTTTTTTAAAAATTTAAGAACACATACAGGTGAGAAGTTCAACGTATTCTATCAACAAACTTTCTAGAACATTCTACAACACGTGCAGGTTAAAAGTTCATCATTTTTTCAAACCTAACGATATTTTTTTGCAACATTTTCTCGAACATTTAAGGGCACCTGCAGGTTAAAAGTTCACCATTGTTTTAAGTTCGAACAGTGCCTTCCAAATGCAAGTAGCAGGTGTGGTTGAACTGAGCAAATTTTATCCTATCATATGAACTCTACGTTGAAACTGCTTTTTATTAACCAATCACACAGATGCTTTTCGACAAACTAATATGCACCCTACTTTTTAGTAAACAATGTTTTTCATCTCCCAATCAGTTATCGTTTTGTATGAGAAAAAAAGTAGTTCCCCATCTTTAAACATATCTCTTATTCTACGAACGGACTGCATGAGCTACAGACATCTTTCCATATCTTCCAGCTACACCTTCAAAATGCTAGTGTGGATCGTAGGACATAGCTATGTTTTCTGGTGCAAGAGGTATGCAGAACAGAGACGTATTGACTTAGACCTAGGTTTACAAAATGTGGACATTAAATGGTTTGGACAGAGAGGATTGAAGTGGCACCAATTACTCCCTTTGGTTAAAACATGTTTGCATCTCCAACTCCCTGACCTCATGATTGTGCACTGTGGTGGAAATGACCTAGGCACATTGACTGGGGTAGGTTTGGAAATGCTAATGAAGGACACCAGAAGTGGAAATGGTCAAACAAATGTTGTCCTCAGATTGAAAAATCTAGGAAGAATGTCAAAAAAGCTGTGTCTGCATACCTCAGAGACCATAGAATGGGGTCGATCTACAACAACAACATACGTTATGATATGGCTGATATCTACAGAAGTGATGAAGTACACTTAACAGATCAGGGAAATCGAGTTTTTCTGAATAACCTGAAGCTGTGCATCCGCACTTATATGTAGCTCCAACTAATAAACACAAAGGCTCTTTTTAGAGCCGCCTTATATTCCCAATATCAGTTCGCAGACTGACAACTGCGATCCGGATAGCACAGGGAGACCTGCGGGCCATCGGACAGCCTCGCAAAGGGAGAGCTATGGCCCGTGGACTCCGCTCGCACAGAGACAGCTACGGGCCTTCGGCTCGCAAACGCAGAGCTGTGAGCCAATGGACTGGTAGTGTTTTATGGTTTAGGGGAGTGCAGTGGTGTTTGTGTAGTGTAGGGGGTCCTGCTGTGGGTAGTGTTTTAGGGTTTATGGTAGTGCAGTGGTGTTTGTGTAGTGTAGAGGGTGGTGCTGGGGGTACATTTAGAGTTTAGGGTAGGGCAGTGGTCTTTACGTAGTGTAGGGGGTCCTGCTGTGAGTAGTGTTTTAGGGTTTAGGGTAGTGCAGTGGTGTTTGGGTAGTTTAGGGGTCATGCTGGGGGTAGCGTTTTAGGGTTCAAGGTAGTGCAGTGGCGTTTCTGTAGTGTAGGGGGTCGTGCTGGCAGTAGTGGTTTAGTGTTTAGTTACGTAGTGCAGTGGTGTTTGGGAAGTATAGGGGGTCGTGTGGGGGTAATGTTTTAGGGTTTAGGGTAGTGCAGTGGTGTTTCTGTAGTGTAGGAGGTCGTGCTGGGGGTAGTGTTTTAGGGTTTAAGGTAGTGCAGTGGTGTTTCTGTAGTGTAGGGGGTCGTGCTGGCAGTAGTGGTTTAGTGTTTATTTAGGTAGTGCAGTGGTGTTTGGGTTGTGTAGAGGGTCGTGCCGACAGACTGACTCACAGAGCTCCGAGCCAACGGGCTGGCTTCTAAAGGCATAGCCGTGACCTCGTGATGTGGGGAGAGGCAGCGTGAAAGGAGTATCTTACACAGACACAGATGCCAGTGTTGCCTCGCAGAGGTAAAACTACACACCCGATGGCTTCTACATGGAGAGATGCGAGCTGACGGACTAAGTCACAAAATGGCTGCCAACACTTCCTAGTTTCAACCGTTCACAGCCAATGAGCCGCGAGCTCGTGCTCGTAACCCTCAGCCAATCAGATGTCAGAATTCTCAAATATCAATATTTGTAAAATTTGATATTTCTCAAAAACTACTGAACGGATTTACACCATTTCAACAAAAGCGCGCTTTCTCGACCACAACCTTTCTCCCTCACACATTTGGCGTAATTCCGTTCAACAGTTTGACCTGTAGCCTTGTCTAAAGTTTCCTATGGAAAATGCATTGAGAAAACACATTTTGGGACTCCCTTTTTCTCAGCCCCCTTGACCAATCACCCCCAAACTTTCAAGATAGGAGCTGATCAAAAAGAGAAACTTTTTGAAAATTTCGTAAAGATTCGTCAAACGACGCCAAAGTTATAAGCACATGGAGGCCTCCAGGAGAGGGGCCGCGCAACCCCCTCCCAACATGAGTGAAGACCCGGGGCTGCGGGGACCCCAGCGGGCCCCCGCAGCCCCAGCGACCCCCAGCTATTATTTTTTAAGAAATGCCCGTGGGACCTAGCCCAACCGGGGACCTCATTAAAATAAAACGCGGGAACCCGCGACCCCAGCGCGAATTGCGCTGATTTTTTTTTTTTTTATAAAAAATGCTTTTTTGGGCCCTGGGGTCCTTCTGGAATCCCCTGAGCAGGCCTAGGGGGTCACAGTGTTTCTACCCTGCCCCCTTCTCTTGTTTTATACCTTTGTTTCTCTGTTTTCTAGTGACTCGCTTCTACCGAGCCACAAGATGGCTGCCAACACTTCCTGGTTTGGAGTGTTCACAGCCAATCACAGTGAAGCTCGTGCACAGGACTTAGGCTCCGCCTAGATATCAAAACTGTTATTTTTCTTATTTCTCAGCAAACACTGAACGGATTTACACCTTTTTACAAAAGGTCGCTTACTGAGCCAAGCACTACCTTTTTGCCAAATTTGGGGTAATTCCGTTCAGTAGTTTCGGCTGTAGCCTTGCACAAAGTTTCCTATGGGAAATTGATTTTTTGACTCTTGATTTTTGTATTTCTCAAAAACTACTGAACAGATTTACCCCATTTAAAAAAAAAGGTTGCTTTCTGAATTAAGCTCTACCTTTCTGCCAAATTAGAGGTAATTCCGTTCAGCAGTTCGGGCTGTAGCTCGTCGCAAAATTTCCTATGGAAATTAACATGGAGAAAACGCGTTTTGGGACCCCCCTTTTTTCTCAGCCCCCGCTTGACAAATCACCCCCAGACTTTCAAGATAGGAGCTAACCTTAAAAGTGCAACTTTTTGCAAAATTTCATAAAGATTCGTCAAACGACGCCAAAGTTATTAGCAAAGCAAAAAATGCTTTTCCTATGGTAACTAGGTTGTAACTATAACTACCTACTGGCGACCGCCAGTAGGTAATATATATATATATATATATATCCCAACCATCCATCCAACTCCGAAGAGAAAGTGGCATGTACTCATGATCGGTATGAATAGGGCTAATTTATTTTGTTCAGGTCTCCCACGACCCCGCAATAACAGAGAGACGCGTCTCGCCTGCGCAGCAGGCTTTATCAATCTAATTTGGCGCCGTAAATTCAAAACTATATATAGCCCTCCCCTCTAGTACAGGCATTGATAGACATGGAGAACAGACTACACGGGTTAATCCAAGGCTGGAAAAAACATTCTATGCATGTTAAAATAGGTAAAGTGCATATTACAACAAGTCAATAAATATAAATAGCAGCATAATGCAAAGCCACCCTGTCTTGTAAATAAAAGATGTTGTCAGTGCGTTCTCAGCCTGGGAAAAGAGCATATAAAAATAACATTCCTAAGTGAATTGGTAATTAATAATAGTACGGCACCAAAGCTCTCAAAAATATGCAGTCCACCCAATACTTCTTCAAAATAAGACATACTTTAAAAGACGTGCTCATTGTTGCATTCATGAAAATCGAAAACGCACATATTGCCACATTAATAAAAGGAACACATTTCCCCAAATAGCAGATGCGGTGAATGTAGCAGGATACTGATATAATTACAGATTATTTAAGCCATCTGGAACACATTAAAGAGATAACGGGCTTGTAACAAGTCCACGGGGCTCAGATTGCACCAACTGAGTGCACTTACGACCTGAATGTCAGCCTCCGGACAGTCTCTACTGGCTAGTAGAACTACAAGATCCAGAATCCCCTTCAACGGAATTGCCAATCAAAATCCGTGCAGGAATTGTTGCAAAAGTTTCAAATGTGGATAAAATAAACCTGTACCCTGCTCCAAACCTAAAATAATGTTCCATTGAAGGGCTGCAACCTTAATGTCTGAATGGCAATGTGGGCAAAAGTTTTCAAAACCTCCTGTTCAAGAAGCACGCTGATGTGATAAAGTCATGGATACACATGAGGGGTCGGAGAAGACCGATAAGAATAAAACTTGATACGCCACACCAACCTCACCGCTTAGCTGTCAGCATCCATAGTGCCCAGTCACCAGAGTGCCCCGGTATCTTGGGTAAGGCATTTCTTGACGCAGAATACAGATGTGCGAGCTGGCAGTTGTAAAAACCGCCCCGCTTCACCCTCCGAAACTCCATGACAGTCATCCTAAATCCACTTCCCGGCACGTTCCCTGGGGGCTCTGCTGCATTAGCACTCCCATGCTGATCCAACGAAAAACTGCGGTCAAAGGCAGAGCCACAAACCGACTGGTGGTACGCGATCAACGCCAACCGCCGCCGCTGCATTGAATCCCAACCATCCATCCAACTCCGAAGAGAAAGTGGCACGTACTCATGATCGGTATGAATAGGGCTAATTTATTTTGTTCAGGTCTCCCACGACCCCGCAATAACAGAGAGACGCGTATATTTGTATACACATACGTATATATATATATCAATCTATACATACATACACACTTATATACATATATATATACACATACTTACGCATTCTCTGCACAAGGAATACTATTCTTTAATTTTGTAGGATGGAAACTAAAGGCATGCAGTACAGTATTTCCTGCAGTGCTCTTTTGATATGTTTTCATTTGTAGTTTTCCATCAGCTACGTATATTGCTAAATCCAAAAATTGTACTTCCCTTTCACTGAGATGGGACGTAAATTGCAAATTTAATTCATTTGTATTGAGTTTCTTCACAGAGTCCTCTGCTGTCAACTTATTGCCTCTCCATATGATGTCATCAGTGATGTCACTGACCATGTCTTTGAGTGATGTAATATGTGAGGTCATAAGCAGTGCATTGCGGGGGCACGAGTTATAGTTAGCTCAGCTAACTATAACGGCTGAATTTATTCTGGTTTTGTATGAGTGAAATATCAGCCTAACTGTAACCTTCCTGTAACCTGTTTTTTTTTCCAGTGAACATCGAAAGTTTTTTAAATGCTAATTTGTAACTATAACTACCCTGAAACCTGTGTTTTTTTTCAGTGAATTTCTAAGGTTTTTTAAATGCTAATTCCTCACTATAACGTCCCTGAAACCTGTGTTGTTTTCAGTTAATATATATATATATATTTTGGAGGTGCCTGTTATATGCAGGGGTGCCGGCGCGAACATCGGCAATCCTTTTAAACGCATAATTACTCTCTTATACAATCACTGATACAAGTACACACTCATCCATATAGCCACTCTCACAATCACTAACTCTCACGTATAGTCATTTATATACTCCAACTCTCACATACACTGTCTTTTACATATGTAGTTAGTTGGACATGTACCACTGAGACATCCATTCACTCACTAACACACCCATACACACACTCACCCACGCATACAGCTGTTTCCACATGCACTCTTGAACCCATACACCCAGTGAATCAACCACTCAAACATGTATGCACAGAGTCACACACCCCCCACGCACCCACACACACACTCAGGCACCCATACAAATACTCTGGCAACCAATTAATAACCCATATAGACACTCATGTAGCTACTGACCAACCCATGCAGCAGCTTATACAACAGCAAACAGACTGATATAGACATTCACACAGTTTAGTCACTAACCCATGCATTCAGTATGACACATATAATAACTCAGTTAAACAGTCAGTCACACACCTACTAAATCCTCCATGCAGACACTTATACACCCACTCATTCTTCAATACACCTTGGTATATATATAATACATATTTAAACTTTAAAGAAAAACACATTCACTGGATGATGTCATCAGTGATGTCATTTGAGATGTCATCAGTGATGTCATCAGTGATGTCACTGTCCATGTCATGAATGATGTAATATGTGATGTCATCAGCAGTGCATTGCGGGGCGCGAGTTATAGTTAGCTGAACTAACTATAACAGTGGAATTTCTATGGTTTTGTACGAGTGAAATGTCCAGCTAACTATAACGTCCCTGAAACCTATGGTTTTTTCAGTGAATTTCAAAGGTTTTTTAAATGCTAATTTCTAACTATAACGTCCCTGAAACCTATGGTTTTTTCAGTGAATATATATATATGTTAGACCTGCCTTGTCCAGCGTGTTTATCTCCAGACTTTTTGCTTTTGGGCCTCCTGTTTTTGACCCTGTGTTTGTTGGTTTATGACTCTGGGCACTTTACCACTGCTGATCAGTGCTAAAGTGCATATGCTCTCCCTGTAAATTATGTATATGGATTGGTGTTTCCATGATTGGCTTATTTGACTTACCACTAAGTCCCTAGTACAGTGCACTGTGTGTGCCCAGGTCCTGTAAGCCAAATGCTGCTAGTGGGCCTGTAGCACTGATTGTGCCACACACACAAGCAGCCTTTCAAATGAGTCTCAGACCTGCCGCTGCAGTGTCTGCACGCAGTCTCTACTGCCTTGTCAACCTGGAAAGTGCACCCACTTGCCAGGCCCTAACCCTCCCTTTTCATACATGTGAGTCACCCCTAATGTAGGCCCAAGTTAGCTCCATGGGCAGGGTGCAGTATATGTGAAATTTAGGACATGTACTGAGGTGTGTGACATGTCCTGAAAGTGAAATACAGTATATTTCGTTTTTCACTATTGAAAGGGTATCTGTCCCACAGGATAGAATGGGAGTTTATTTATAGCATCTTACAAATATAACTTCCCATTGGGACAAGATAGCAAGATGCAGTTTAGTATGCCTGAACTCAGAATATAAAAATGCATCTTTTAAGAAAGATGATTTTTATATTGTGTGTTTGAAAATACTACTTTTACAAAGTGGCTATTTTCTTGTTTAGCCTTCTTGTGTGCCTCTGCTGGTTTGTGGATTGACTGTCTGGTTTTGGAGTGACAGGGGCTAGGGATGTGCATTCTCTCAGAGAGCCACCGGGGGGTTGATGTTTGTCCTGCCTTTCCTGAAAGAGTCAGGGCTGGGCTGAATAGAAGGGGTCTGCATTCAGAGTAGGAGAAGGAGATTTCTTTCACACCTCAATGGGAGTGGTCTGCCTTGGACAATGCTGTCTCCATCTCCTGCCGGGCAGCTGCCCCAGAGTGGACAGAACTGGTTTTGGCTGGGCAAAGAGCTTCTCTGCCACCAGAGAACTAAGGATTCTGTGCTTTAAAAAGTGGGGCCCAGACCCATGAACCTTAGATTACTGCTGAGCTAAGGAACCTGCCAGGAAGAAGAACCGGGAAAGCTGGAGGAGGAGTACTGCACCTGTGCTGTGTGCTGTTGGGGCTGGCCAGCAGTGGTTGCTCTGTCTTGGGCAGGAAAGGGACTGGACTGTACTTTCATCATCCTGCTGTTAGAGTTTTCTCCTAAGGCTTGAATTAGAGCTTGCCTCCAGTTGGAAGTCTCAGGGTTAGAAAAGACTTCAAAGATCATTTCTGGAATTCAAGAGGAACCTTTGCCAAGGAGAAGAGCTGGAGAAGCTGAGGAGAAGTACTGCCCCTTTGCTGTGTGCTGTCTGGGGTTGGCCTGCAGTGGCTGTTTCTGACAAGGAAAGGACAAGGAGTTTGCTGTGTGCTCTGTCCCCTGCTTGAAGAAGATCTCCAAGGGCTTGAAGTAGAGCTTTCCTCCTGTTGTTAAAGACTTAGGGACACAAAGACTTCACCCCCAGCTCCCCTGAACTTCCTTGCTGGGAGTTCTGACCTGCCAAGAGGTGCCTGCTGCTGTACTGGGCCTTTGGAGGTTGTTCCTGTTGTTGGGAGCTTGAAAAGCAATGCAACTAAGAGAAGCGTGATGCATTCGAATCTGTTTCCGACGCATCGCCAAAGAAACTGATGCAGCACCTGCCCACGGCTTCGAGAAATCACAGCACGCCGCATCGAGTGCACCGATCTACGAAGTCCAAGATCACCGCACCGAATCCGATGCAGGCCTGGCTCTGCAGCTGCAAGAACCAACACATCATGGGACCGCAGCTGGAGAAACCGATGCATCCCCGATCCTCACGCATCACATCTGGGCGCCACGCCTGTTAGAATGCTGGGGCTGCAGTAAGAAATCAATGCATCACCTCACCACATAGTATGAAACCGACGCATCACCTCCCTTCAGTAAGGAACCGACACATCACCGCCCCTGCGTGGCAGTAAGGCACCGACGTATCACCTCCTGTGAAGTAAGGAACTGACTCATCAACTTCCCTGGGCATAAGGAATCGGCGCATCACCTTCCCTGCAACAGTTTTTGTTTGTGGACATGACGCATCCAAGGAACTTTGTGTGAAAAGTGTTTTGTCTACAATTTGCTTTGAACAGAACTGTTTCTACATTTTGAAAGTCATATTTGTATTACTGCATTGTGGATTTTTGTCATTTTGGTCTTGTTTGGTTTAGATAAAGATTACTTATTTTTCTAAACAGGCGTGGTGTCCATTTGTAGTGTTTTCGCTGTTTTACTGTATGTGTGCATAAATGCTTTACTCACTGCCTCTGAGATAAGCCTGTCTACTCGTGCCAAACTAACAAGGGGGTGAGCACGGGTTATTTTAGAAGTGTACTCCCCTTACCCTGACTAGGAAGAAGGGCCCTACTTGGACAAAGGTGCAAACCATTGCCAACTAGAGACCCCCATTTCTAACAATATATTATATATATATATATATATATATATATATATATATATATATATATATATATATATATATATATATAATCAACACGACTGTTCCCACATATGAGACAGACTCCAGCACGCTCGGGATAGCTTCAAAAGTATTTTATATATATATATAATAATAATAATTTTATATATATAAACACAGGTAGGGTTATCTTACGGGTGATCATCCGAGTGCAGCGCTGTTAAGGACTAACCACTGGCACCCCTCCTGAAACAATCTACAGCCACCGGGCATTGCGTTGCCATCTTATTCTTTAACCGGTGCTGTATCTTAGGTATTGGGGCTGCGGCCCAATACTTTTTAAGACGTTTGCTGCACCCGTGCCACCACGGAGCGAGATAATGCCAACCCCCAGCTGTCAGGATACCAACTGTCCGTTACGGGATGAAGGGGTCACCGTCGCGTTCTTCTCATGGCCCCCTATGGCCTGAGGATCTCGTTTTATATTGGCAGCCCTATCGCCCCTCTGATGGTGTATAGCTCGCCTTTTTTTGCATAAAGATCACCCTGTAACTCCGCTTGCGACGCTGTTTGGCAGCTCTTAGGTGGAGCGCTAGGCCTTTACCTAACCATCACTCTAGGCCTCATAGACTCCTGCCCCAGCTATCGGAGAAGGACATTCTCTCCCTCCTACACTCTTACACTGACACGAGGACTGTCTCCTCCACATACCCTACTCTCAACATCCCCTCCATCATCTCGGACCCTGACAGAGAAACTAGTCTTAAGCACAGATCAGTGATCAAAGAAAATCTACTCCACATAACCACCTCCCATTATGAAGTGATCACCTCCAACCGGCATGTCAAATCGATGCTACTCAACTGCAGATCAGCTGTGAAACATGCTGCGGATATCTCAGAACTCATCATTGCACAAAACCTGGACCTACTGATTCTCACTGAAACTTGGCTCAATGATACCTCCGCCCCAATTCTCGACTTCTTAATCCCCCCGGACTACGCCATTATCAGAAGCGACCGACCTGTTAAAACCAGGGGGGGCATTGCCTGCATTCATCGCTCCAATCGTAAAACAATCTATATGTGCGGTGTTATACTCCTGTGAACAACTGGTCACCGAAATCTGAAATAAAGGCAAAAATGTTTGTGTACTGCACTCCATCTATCATCCACCTGGTGACAATCTGGTCTTCATAGAGCAAATCATGGAGGTCATTAGCTCGAGCTCGGATCAACTCTGCCAAGTCTTCCTCGGAGACTTTAACCTTCACTGGAATGACGCTAATGATCCCATAGTCTGCTCCTTTAAATCTTTTCTTTCTGACCTTAACCTCTCACAGCTATGCAAAGGCCCTACACACAACAAGGGCACTACTCTAGACCTGATAATACCTAAAGACAATTGCATACAAGTACGTGACGTCTTACACTGTGACTGGTCAGATCATCATCAAATTCCCTTCCTCATCTTGGATAAGGGCTTGGGTAGACAGGGACAACCCCTCAAAGCTAAACAACTGACGCGTGATATGAGAGACCTCAACATCAATACGCTAACCGCAATCGCCAAAAATAGTCTACAACCCCCCCCAACATGACCAACCTTGACGATCTCTCCGATCACTACATTAACACGGTGTCTAACATTCTTGATACTATTGCACCGAAGCAACTCAAAAGGATTCCCGTCAAACAATCGAAACCCTGGTTCAATGGTGCCCTTAATGATGAGCGGCGCAATCTTAGACTCTCAGAGAGACTCTGGAGAAACACACCCTCCACTACTAGTCTCACGCAACTTAGGAAAGTGAGAAGTACTTACAACAAACACATCCACGTGGCTAAAATAGACCACTTCAGAACTCAGTTGGATGGAGCCAAAAATATACCTAAGAAACTCTTTGAAATCATCAAGGAACAAGCCAGCCATTCTTCCAACCCTATCACCTCCCCGGGCTCCGTACTTCCTAGCGGGGATGATTTCACTGTCCATTTCTCTGAAAAAACAAGGAAAATCGAGCTGGAGCTTTGTCCTTGCACTCCAACTCTGAGGCCCCCGAATCCATCCGCCTTTCCAGTTGAGCGGGTAGAATCCTCGACAATATCATCGCCCTTAGGATGTTCTCCCAAGAATAACGCCTCTTGGAACTCCTTTCACCACCCAGATGTCAAGGAGCTTCTACACAGCATGGCGTCCCTTAAACCCTCCAACCATTTTAGTGATCCTTTACCGGTCAAGCTTTTCAAAGAGCTTAATTCAGCCATTCTCCCTCTTTGGTCCAGGATCATTCATGAATCCCTCTTACAGGGAAAGATACCCGACTGCCTCAAAAGGTTGGGCAAGTTACGCCCATCCCTAAGAAACCCAACGTGGACCTCTCGGATCCTAACAACTTCAGACCTTTCACCTGCATTATGACACTAGCTAAGCTGCTCAAAAAATGCGTCCACTCACAGCTATGCAAACACATTGAGAAATATCATCTCCTTGACCCCCATCAATCAGGTTTCAGAACAGGCCACAGTACTGAAACGGCACTAACCCACATTGTAGATGACGCCTTGAAATCCCTGGACCAAAATGTCCCTTGTCTCCTGATCCTGCTGGACCTGTCTTCAGCCTTTGATACCGTCAAACATGAGAACCTGATTGATCTTCTTCAACATAGGAGGGGTCTCTCGGGCCCGGTCCTAAATTGATTCACCTCTTTCCTGCATAACCGCACACAAAGGATCAAAATCAACCAGTCCCTTGCTACCAGTACCCCTGTCAAGATAGGAGTGCCTCAAGGATCCGCTCTCTCGCCCACTCTTTTCAACCTCTTTATGGAACCACTTTCCGTCATTCTGAACCTTGCTAACATTCAGTACCACATGTAAGCGGATGACACGCAATTGTACCTGAAGATCGCCTCTCAAGAGGACATAAAACGCTAAATGCTGCACTTTCACAAACCCAACAATGGTTAGCTCAGAACCATCTGCTGTTAAATACTCTCAAAACTGAATTCCTTTTGATTCCCCCCCCCAATCACTCGGCTCCTACCCTGGATTGGCTAAAACAACTCACTGCTCTGAACTGCACCCCTCATGTCATAGACTCGGCCAAATCTCTAGGTATCACCTTGGATAGACACTTGACATGCAAGCGCACATCAGTGCAGCTAATAGGGGAGCCAACTTTCAACTTAACACCCTTAAGAAAATCAAACCTTTCCTCCCACCCGAAGACATCAAGCCGGCGGTTCAATCCTTGGTTATCTCTAGGTTGGAATATGGGCTGGTGACCCTTGCTGGACTTCCCAAAGCTAGCTTGGCCCCACTCCGAGCTACCCTGAGCGCTTCAACTAGACTCATCACGGGCTCCAGAAAGCATGACCACATCTCCCCAGACCTTGTGCAACTAAATTGGCTATCTATTGAAGCCAGAATCCGATTCAAGATAGCCTGCTTGACCCACAAAGCCATACATTATAACACTCCGATCTACTTGGCAAATAAGCTTGAACTCTCGGGCTCTGGACGGAACCTTATAAGTACGTCCACCCTACTCTTGAAACCTCCAAGATTGAAAAAGAAAAAGTCTTACAATCGTACTTTCTCTGGTCTGGCTCCAAGAATCTGGAACTCCCTGCCTCCTGAGATCAGATCCAATCCCTCCACATTATCTTTTAAGAAACTTGTCAAACGGCTACTCCTGAATGAGCTTTAACAGCATCAATTGACTCTCATGCTCTTGTGTGTTAATTTTTGATTCTTATTGTAATACTCGAATTCGCTTTATTGTATGCTGGTATGTTAAACTGTTTTCGTGCTCTAGGACACCCTATGGTTACCCCCACCTCTCTACTGTTTCTGGTTTTCCCACTCTGCTGTAACCTCACTTATTGTCCCTTTGAGTTTGTTACCCTCATCTTTGCCATGTATGTACAGCGCTCTGATACCCGTTTGGGTCTTGTTCGCGTTTATAAAACTTTTCAAATAAATAAATAAAAATTCTCGAGCCACGATATATATATATATATTTATATTCACTGAAAAAACCACAGGTTTCAGGGACGTTATAGTTAGTTGGACATTTCACTCGTACAAAACCAGAGAAATTCGGCCATTATAGTTAGTTGAGCTAACTATAACTCGCGCCCCCGCAATGCACTGCTGATGACGTCACATATTACATCATTCATGACATGGTCAGTGACATCACTGATGACTTCACTGATGACATCACTGATGACATCATCCAGTGACTGTGTGTTTCTGTAAATTTTAAATATGTTTTATATATATATATATATATATGCCAAGGTGTATTGAAGAATGAGTGGGTGTATAAGTGTCTGAATGGATGATTTAGTAGGTGCGTGACTGACTGTATAAGTGAGCGATTAAATGTGTCTTACTGAATGCATGGGTTAGTGACTAAACTGTGTGAATTTCTGTATCAGTTTGTCAGGTGGTGTGTAAGCGGCTGCATGGGTTGGTGAGTAGCTACATGAGTGTCTAAATGGGTTATTGATTGGTTGTCTGAGTATCTGTATGGGTGCCTGAGTGTCTGTGTGGGTGGGTGGGGGAGTGTGACTCTGTGCATAGATGTGTGAGTGGGTGATTCACTGGGTGTATGGGTTCAAGAGTGCATCTGTGAAGGGCTGTATGGGTGGGTGAGTGTGTGTATGGGTGTGTTGGTGAGTGAATGGATGTCTCAGTGGTACATGTGTGAGTAACTACATATGTGAAAGGCAGTATATGTGAGTGTTGGAGTATATAAATGACTATATGTGAGTGTGAGTGATTGTGACAGTGGCTGTATGGATGAGTGTCTGCTTGTATCAGTAATTGTATAAGAGAGTAAGTATGTGTTAGTATCTGAATTAATAAGTGAGGTGGTGTGTGTATAACTGTATAGGTGAGTAAATGGGAGTGTGATTGATTCTTTGCATGACTGACTAGGTTTGTGAGTAAATCTATGAATGAGTGGCGGTGTGTGAGTGTCTGTATAGGTGTATGAGTGCATATGATAGTGCTGTATTGATGAGTGACTGCATGTATGAGTGACTGTATAGGTGAATTAGTGGATGTGTGTGTAGACCTAGGAATCAGTGAGTGGGTACGTATTAACTGGTATTGGTGTGTCTATGGTTTCGAAAATGGTAGTCTGTATTTTAGAGTGGGTGTATCAAAGGTTATATTAGGGTGTGAGGAGGTGCATCATATTATCACGTGGATAATGTAATCAGTGATGTCATCAGGGATGTCATTTGAGATCTCACCAGTGAAGTAATCAGTGATGTCACTGACCATGTCATGAATGATGTAATATGTGACGTCATCAGCAGTGCATTGCGGGGGCGCGAGTTATAGTTAGCTCAACTAACTATAACGGCCGAATTTCTCTGGTTTTGTACGAGTGAAATGTCTAACTAACTATAACGTCCCTGAAACCTATGGTTTTTTCAGTGAATTCCGAAGGTTTTTTAAATGCTAATTTCTAACTATAAAGTCCCTGAAACCTGTGGTTTTTTCAGTGAATTTCTAAGGTTTTTTAAATGCTAATTTCTAACTATGCCTTCATAGGTAGGACATATGCAGAAAGAGGAAGAAAGGCGCAGAAAGAAGCAACAGAAATTCAGAAAGAGGCAACAGAAGTCAAGAAAGACGAAGAAAGGTGCAGAAAGAAGCAAGAGATATGCAGAAAGAACCAACAGAGGTGCAGAAAGAGGCCTTGTTGCAAAGTCACCCTGTGCCCCCAACTTTTTGCTGACTGGTACTGGTGGTAACTGACTCTGACTAACCAGGACCGGAGCCAGTGCTATGCTAAAAGACACTTAGAATACAGTGAAAACACCTATATACAATAGGGTACACAAATGGTTGGGGTACCCCAGTGATTGGCATGACCTCCCCTGTAAGGCCCTAGTAAATAATAGGGCAGGGAGACTAAAACTACCTCTAAGTCAGAGGTGCAGAAAGAAGCAAGAGCAGTGCAGAAGGAGCCAACAGAGGTGCAGAAAGAGGCAAGAGGGGTACAGAAAGAGGCAAGAAAAGTGCAGAAAGAAGCAACAGAGGTACAGAAAGAAGCAAGAGAGGTGCAGAAATAGGCAGTAAAGGTGCAGAAAGAGGGAACAAGGGTGCAAAAAGAGGCAAGAGAGGTACAGAAAGAGGGAAGAGGGGTGCAGAAAGAGGCAAGAGGGGTGCACAAAGAAGCAAGTGAGGTGCAGAAAGAGGCAACAGAGGTGCAGAAAGATGCAAGAGAAGTGCAGCAACAAGCAGGAGAAGTGCAAAAAGAGGCAAGAGAATTGCTGAAAGAAGCAACAGAGGTGTAGAAAGAAGCAAGAGAAGTGCAGAAAGAGGCAAGTGAGGTGCAGAAAGAAGCAAGAGCAATGCAGAAAGAACCAACAGAGGTGCAAAAAGAGGCAACAAGGGTGCAGAAAGAGGTAGGAGAGGTGCACAAAGAGCAAGAAAGGTACAGAAAGAGGCAGGAGGGGTACAGAAAGAAGCAAGAGCAGTGCAGAAAGAACCAACAGAGGTGCAGAAAGAGGCAAGAGGGGTACAGAAAGAGGCAAGAAAAGTGTGGAAAGAAGCAAAAGAGGTGCAGAAAGAGGCAATAGAACTGCAGCAAACGGCAAGAGAGGTGCAGGAAGGGGCAGGAGAGGTGCACAAAGGGGCAAAAGGGGTACAGAAAGAGGCAAGAGGGGTACAGAAAGAGGCAAGAGAAGTGCAGAAACAAGCAAGAGAAGTGCAGAAAGAGGCAAGAGAATTGCTGAAAGAAGCAACAGAGGTGTAGAAAAAAGCAAGAGAAGTGCAGAAAGAGGCAAGTGAGGTGCAGAAAGAAGCAAGAGCAGTACAGAAAGAACCAACAGAGGTGCAAAAAGAGGCAAGAGGGGTGCAGAAAGAGGTAGGAGAGGTGCACAAAGAGGCAAGAAAGGTACAGAAAGAGGCAGGAGGGGTACAGAAAGAAGGAAGAGAAGTGGAGAAAGAGGAAAGAGAATTGCTGAAAGAAGCAACAGAGGTATAGAAAGAAGCAAGAGAAGTGCAGAAAGAGGCAAGTAAGGTGCAGAAAGAAGCAAGAGCAGTGCAGAAAGAATCAACAGAGGTGCAAAAAGAGGCAAGAGGGGTGCAGAAAAAGGTAGGAGAGGTGCACAAAGAGGCAAGACAAGTACAGAAAGAGGCAGGAGGGGTGCAGAAAGAAGGAAGAGAAGTGCAGAAAGAAGCAACAGGTGCTGAAAGAGGCGCGATGAGTACAGAAAGAGCAAGAGAAGTACAGAAAGAAGCAACAGGTACATAAAGAGGCAAGAGAGGTGAAGAAACAGGCAGGAAAGGTGCAGAAAGAGGGAACAGGGGTACAGAAGGATGCAAGAGAGATGCAGAAAGAGAAAAAAGGGGTGCAAAAATAGGCAAGAGGGATGCAGAAAGAAGCAAGTGAGGTGCAGAAAGAGGCAACAGAGGTGTAGAAAGACGCAAGAGAGGTGCGGAAACAAGCAAGAGAAGTGCAGAAAGAGGCAAGAGAATTGCTGAAAGAAGCAACAGAGGTTTGGAAAGAAGCAAGAGAAGTGCAGAAAGAGGCAAGTGAGATGCAGAAAGAGGCAAGAGAGGTGGAGAAAATGGCAAGAGAACAGCAGAAAGAGGCAAGAGGGATGCAAAAAAGGGAAGAAGGGTGCAGAAAGAAGCAAGAGAGGTGCAGAAAGAAACAAGAGAAGCAGAAAGAAGCAAGAGAGGTGCAGAAAGAGGGAAGACGAGTGCAGAAAGAGACAACAGAGGTGCAGAAAGAGACAACAGGGGTGCAGAAAGAAGCAAGAGCGGTGCAGAAAGAGGCAATAGAAGTGCAGAAAGAGGCAAGTGAGGTGCAGAACGAGGCAAGAGAACTGCAGAAAGAGGCAAGAGAGTTGCAGAAACAGGCAAAAGGGGTGCAGAAAGAGGGAACAGGCGTGCAGACAGAGGCAAGAGAGATGCAGAAAGAGGGAAGAGGGATACAGAAAGAAGAGAGTGAGATTAAGAAAGAGGCAAGAGAGGTGCAGAAAGAGGCAATAGAAGTGCAGAAACAGGCAAGTGAGGTGCAGAAGGAGGCAAGAGAACTGCAGAAAGAGGGAAGAGAGTTGCTGAAACAGGCAAAAGGGGTGCAGAAAGAACCAACAGAGGTGCAAAAAGAGGCAAGAGGGTTGCAGAATGAGGTAGGAGAAATGCTCAAATTGGCAAGAGAGGTACAGAAAGAGGCAGGAGGGGTGCAGAAAGAAGGAAGAGAAGTGCAGAAAGAAGCAACAAGTGCTGAAAGAGGCTCGATGGGTACAGAAAGAGCAAGAGAAGTGCAGAAAGAAGCAACAGAGGTACAGAAAGAGGCAAGAGAGGTGCAGAAACAGGCAGGAAAGGTGCAGAAAGAAGGAACAGGGGTACAGAAGGACGCAAGAGTGGTGCAGAAAGAAAAAAGGGGTGCAAAAATAGGCAAGAGGAGTTCAGAAAGAAGCAAGTGAGGTGCAGAAAGAGGCAACAGAGGTGCAGAAAGACACAAGAGAGGTGCATAAATAAGCAAGAGAAGTGCAGAAAGAGGCAAGAGAATTGCTGAAAGAAGCAACAAAGTTGTAGTAAGAAGCAAGAGAAGTGCAGAAAGCGGCAGTGAGGTGCAGAAAGAGGCAAGAGAGTTGCAGAAAATGACAAGAGAACAGCAGAAAGAGGCAAGAGGGATGCAAAAAAGGGAAGAAGGGTACAGAAAGACGCAAGAGAGGTACAGAAAGAAGCTAGAGAAGTACATAAAGAGACAACAGGGGTGCAGAAAGAGACAACAGGGGTGCAGAAAGAAGCAATAGAGGTGCAGAAAGAGGCAATACAAGTGCAGAAATAGGCAAGCCAGGTGCAGAAGGAGGCAAGAGAACTGCAGAAAGAGGCAAGAGAGTTGCAGAAACAGGCAAAAGGGGTGCAGAAAGAGGGAACAGGTGTGCAGAGAGAGACAAGAGAGGTGCAGAAAGAGGGAAGAGGGGTACAGAAAGAAGAGAGTGAGATTCAGAAAGAGGCAAGAGAGGTGCAGAAAGAGGCAATAGAAGTGCAGAAAGAGGCAAGTGAGGTGCAGAAGGAGACAAGAGAACTACAGAAAGAGGCAAGAGAGTTGCAGAAACAGGCAAAAGGGGTGCAGAAAGAACCAACAGAGGTGCAAAAAGAGGCAAGAAGGGTGCAGAAAGGGGTAAGAGAAGTGCAGAAAGAAGACAGTGAGTTGCAGAAAGAATAAGAAAGGTGCAGAATGATGCAAGAGAAATGCAGAAAGACGCAAGAGAGGCACAGAAAGAAGAGAGGTTTGTACACCATTAGTACCAATTTAACACCCACATTTAACATTAAATAACACATGAGCATTCCAGCTTTGCAAAGGGCCTTCCACCACACTGTAACACGTGAAGCTGCATTTTTGGGAACATTTGAGCCGTTTGAGCTAAAAACAAGGCTTTTTTTGTTCAAATCTACAGATTACGCAGCAGATGATGGAATATTTGGCAAATACGGAAAATGTTTAATTATGTGACAATTGGTGCAGCCGAACAGTCACATAATTCCAGTGACCTGCTCATACCTCCGACTAGTTCCTGAAGTGCTCCTCGGTGGTTCCTTCTTTTTTTGTGTCTCATTGAGTTTATAGTTTAGCTTTTATGGAAACGATGAAGACTAAACCTGAAGTTACCACTCCACAACACAGACTACAATACCACATAATAACTCTCCAAAACACATAATCCCACTCCACATAATTCCTATACACTAAATACCACATACTTTCTATTCACATAATTTCACTGCACAACATACCACATAATTCCACTACACACAACGTACATCCACTCTACACCAAAAAACATTAGTAAAAAACGTTTACATTTACAACGCCAATAGCTCTAACTCTTGCAAATGCTTCTTTAACTAGTAGTCGTGTTTGCAGAGTGGTGGAGAAAGGGTGCTGGGCCTCCGACCAGCGCTCAGGAATTCCACTGCATAGAACTTACAGGAGGTACCAGGAGGGCTTCTTGGCCCCCAAAATCCCTCAGGAGTAAAGTGGACTTCATCCCCCATCCCGTAGTCTGCCAGGAGGCGTGTTAGTAGAGTGGTGGAGAAAGGGGGCGTGGCCTCCAAAGACGTCTTAGCAATCCTACTGTGTTGGACTTACTGGAGATAACAAGAGGGGTATTTGGCCCCCAAGGACATACTTGGGGCCAACTACCCCTCCTATTACCTCCAGTAAGTACCACACAGCAGGATTGCTAAGTTCTCATAACAGGCCACGGCCCCTTTGCCCACCACTCTGCAAACACGCTCCCTGGCATGCTCTTCGATGGGGATTGAAGTACCCTTCGCTGCTGGGGGTCCTTAGGGGCCAACTAGCCTACCTCTTACCTCCAGTAAGCCCCACACAGTGGGATTGCTGAGAGGTGGACACAGGCCATGCCCCCTTTCTCCACCACTCTGCAAACGTGCCTCCTGGCGCTCTCTTGGTTGGGGGATAAAGTCCCCCTTCCTCATGAGGGTCCCTGAGGGCCAACTATCCCACCAGGTACCTCCAGTAAGCCCCACACAGCTGGATTGCTGAGAGTGGTGTGAGGTCACGCCCCCTTTTTACACCACTCTGAAAAAGTGCTTCCTAGCGCACTGCTGCTCGGGTGATGAAATCCACTTGTGTCCTGAGGTCCTCAGGACACAAGAGGACCTCATCGCCCCACCAGCAGTGCGTCAAGAGGTGCGTTTGCAGAGTGGTGTAAAAAGGGGCGTGGCCTAGGACCACCTCTCAGCAATCCCACTGTGTGGGGCTTACTGGAGGTACCTGGTGTGCTAGTTGGCCCCCAGGGACCCTGAAGAATTAAGGGGACTTAATCCCCCAACTTAGAATGCGCCAGGGGGTGCGTTTGCAGAGTGGTGCAGGGAGGGGGTGGGGACTCGGGGATATGCTGGCTTTTTTTATTTTGGGGTTTTTGGAAGGGGGCTGTGTGGCCCCCCCTTCCCTTTATTTTTTTTGGGCCATGGGGACCCCATCCCCCAGTGCCTGAGCATGATTTTTTTTTTCAAACAGGAGTGGGGCCGCGCGGCCCCCCACCCATGGCTGATTTCAGCCCCGGGGACCCCAACCCCCAGGGCATGGCCGCATATTTATTCGTTTTTTAATTAAAAACATTTAAGGCCATTATTGGCCCCGGGGACCCCATCCCCCGGGGCTGTGCCTCGTTCTTTTTCATTTTTAATTAGGATGGGGGCCATGTGGCCCCCCTACCCTGGGCCACTTCTGGCCCTGGGGACCCCATCTCCTGGGGCCGGCCCTCAGCGTTGGGGACCGTGGGGGGAACCCCAATGCCCCCACGGTCCCTGCCAGCTCCCCGTTTCCTGCAGGAGCCGGCATTGCTTTTGGGCAAGGGGAGCTGCTAACATGTAGCTCCCCTTGGCCAAACGCAATTCTGCTTTGCTTCGTGGAAGCGAGAGCAGGTTTCCTGCTCTCGCTTCCATGAAGCAAAGCAGTGTTTGCTATGGCAGGGCAGGAGCCGTGGTCCCACGCTGCCATAGCAAACGGCAATGTCCCAGGGGTGGGCACCCTGGGACATTGCAGGAGCCGGCCCTGGGGGTTGGTGGTCCCCAGGGCCATCAAGGGCTCCAGGAAGGGGGCCGCGTGGCCCCCTCCCAACTTGAAGATAACCCCGGGGAGGTGGTGGTCCCCGGGGGTCTGCAACGGACCCCCGCATTTAAATAATTAGTGCCCCGGGGAGGTGGTGGTCCCCAGGGCAGTGTGGGGGGGCAGGAGCCCCCCACACTTCATTTTTTTAAATTAAGCCCCGGCAAGGTGGCAGTCCCCGGGGCTGGGGGGGCCCCCATGGGCCCCCGCTATATATTTACTCATTGCCCCGGGACCTGGCCAACCCGGGGGCTTCTAGAAAACGAAGCACGGGAGCCCACACTTCTTTTTTTTTATTTTCTTGGCCGGAGTCGGGCACCCAGCACGAATTCGGTTGATTTTGTTTTTAAAAAAAACTTTTTTTGACCCTGGGGGTCGTTTTGGGACCCCCTGAGCAGGCCTCGGGGGTCAGGGTGTTTCTACCCTGCCCCCTTTTCTTGTTTTTTTATCCTCTTTTTAACTCTTTTCTTGTGACTTGGTTACCGAGTCACAAGATGGCTGCCAACACATTCTGGTTTGGAGTGTTGGCAGCCAATCAGAAGTCAGCTCATGCTCGGGAGGAGTCGCGACTCCTCCTCGGTGCTCAGATATCGATATTATTATTTTTTGAATTTCTCAGGAACTACTGAACGAATTTACACCATTTAAAAAAAAGGTCGCTTTCTGAACCAAGAGATACCTTTTTGCCAAATATGGTGTAATTCCGTTCAGCAGTTCGAGCTGTAGCCTGTTCCAAAATTCCTATGGAAATTAACTTGGGGAAAACACGTTTTGGGTCCCCCCATTTTTCTCGGCCCCGCTTGACGAATCACCTGACCTCAATGAACCATTAGTTTTGAAAATTTCGCGAAGATTCGTCAAACGGCGTCAAAGATATTGGCAAAAGAAAAAACGCTTTTTGAATAGAAACAAGGTCCAAACTATAACTACCTACTTGCGACCGCCAGTAGGTAATATATTCCTACTGGCCTATCAAAAATGTGCAGGGGGGCACGCAGCCCCCCCACAGCCCCGGGGACCGCCACCTACCGGGGCTTTATTTTTATGAGAGCGGGGGGCCTCACGGGCCCCCCCAAGTCCCGGGGACCACCACATCCCCGGGGTTTAATTTTTATAAGGGCGGGGGGCCTCGCAGGCCCTCCCAAGCCCCGGGGACCGCCACCTCCCTGGGGCTTTATTAAAATAGGGTGGCGGGGCCTCGCAGCCCCCCCAAGCCCTGGAGACCAAAGCAAAGCAGAATTGCTTTTGGGCAAGGGGAGCTGCATGTTAGCAGCTACCCTTTCCCAAAAGCAATGCCGGCTCCCGCAGGAGGCAGAGAGCCGGCTGGGACAGCGGGGGCATTGGGGCTCCCCCGTGGTCCCCAACATGAGGGCCGGCCCCGGGGGTTGGGGTCCCCGGGCCAGAAGTGGCCCAGGAAGGGGGCCACATGGCCCCCCTCCCAAAAAATAAAAATTAAAAACAAAGCTGGCCAGGCCCCGGGGGATGGGGTCCCCGGGGCCATTATTGGCCTGAGGAGGGGGGCACGCAGTCCCCCTCTTTTTATATAAAAAATAGTGGCAGGCACCAGGGGATGGGGTCCCCGGGCCATTATTGGCCTGAGGAGGGGGGCCACATAGTCCCTCTCCTTAGTTTTTTAGAATAGTAACTGCTGGCAGGCCCCAGGGGATGTTGTCCCCGGGGCGAATATCGAACAATGGAAGAGAGGCATTTTTCTTTCTTTCGAGTTTGCAGTCAGGACCCCAACGCGGCTCTCAGCACGGCCCCCCGTGTAACGTCGCGTTGGATTCACAAATTCACCTTAAATAAATAACTAAGTAGTATATAACTTAGAAGATAGTGTTTTATTTCTGAAGTTGTTTTAAAGATTTACTGGTATTGCATTTAAAAACAAGATTACAATGTATAGAGTTGTATAAAATATATAAAATTAAAAATTAATAGTTAAACTTGAAAAGTGTATTGTGTTGTAGTACATTGAATTCCTGCTTTTGCAGATTCGCGTCGGGTGGGTGAATCCACAAAAATGTAAAAAAAAATATGTATGTGATTTTTTTTTTAAATATTTACTATTATGTTATAGGGTGGCTCTAAAAAGAGCCCTTGTTTTCATTATGAGTTTGTTGTAGCTACATGTAAGTGCGGATGCACAGCTTTAGGTTGTTGAGAAAGACTCTGTTTCCTTGATCTGTAATGTAATGTAATGTAAGGCACACTTATATAGCGCAACTGCCACCCCAAGGGTATCCTGGCGCTTAAGTTACCAATCATCCACTGCATGTAACTAAGCTGAGATAGGCAGGAATCAATCTCTAGGAAACAATCTGGTTTTCAGTTCCTTCCTGAAGCGTGACAAGGTGTTCAGTTGTCTAAGCTCCGGCGGCAGAGCGTTCCAAAGTCTAGATGCTGTAAAGCTAAAGGATCTGCCACCCATTCGCGCTTTATTGACATGGGGAACGCAGACCAGATTAGCAGAGGAAGAGCGCAAATGTCTAACAGGGGAATACCATACAAATTTCCTTTGCAACAATTTAGGTCCAGTTTTATGTGTTGCTCTGTAAACAATACAGAGTGCCTTAAATTGGACTCTTTGCGCAATGGGCAGCCAATGTAGGTCCTTTAAGGCCAATGAGGCCGAGGCTCTATGCGGTCGGTTTAGTGCCAACTTAGCCGCCATGATCTGTACTCTTTGCAATTTTATTATCAGGGACGCTGGGGCACCTAGAAGGAGTGCATTGCAATAATCCAATCTGCTTAGAACTATACTCCGCACCACTTGAGGTCTAGCAAGAGTAGGTAAAAACGGGAGAATCTTCCGAAGAGCTCGGAGTAGAGATAGGCAGATGTTCACCGTTTTATTCACCTGGGAATCCAGGTGTAGATTGCTATCCAGCATCACTCCTAAATTGCGCACTGTACTAGCGGGCAATAAGGAGTTGTTGGCCGGGCCTGGCCAAAAGTCTACTGGGAGTGGTCGCTGAATTTTACCTGCGGTACAACACAGGATTTCAGTTTTTTCCCCATTAAATTGCAATGAGTTCTCTTTCAGCCATTCTGCTGTTCTATGCATACAGTTGTGGAATTTTTCTAAAGGCACTGCTTTATTGCCCTCAACGGAGAAGACAAGCTGAGTGTCATCCGCATAGTTTATGACATCAATGCCAAATGATTTAATTAAAATAATAAGTGGTCGGAGATAAAGGTTAAAAAGAATTGGGCTGATAGCCGAGCCCGGTGGAACCCCATGTTTAACATCTCTATTCTGAGAGGTAAATGGCGACAGGGTCACTGCCTGCTGCCTATTAGAGAGAAAAGAATACAACCAATCCCGAGCCCTACCTGTAACACCCATCTCCTCTACTCTCTTAATCAGGATCCGGTGGTTAACCGTATCGAACGCGGCCGACATGTCAAGCAGCACTAAAAAGGCTGTCTGACCACTGTCAGCCCGCATTCGCAGGTCATCCAAGACTGCCACCAAGGCAGTCTCGGTTCCGTGTGCAGGGCGAAATCCAAATTGGACTTCGTCCAGCAGCTCATTATCCTCAACAAATTTTGAGAGAAATTTGCTCACTACCTTCTCCAAGATCTTAATCGGATATGGTAGCAGGGAGATGGGTCTGTAATTGGAGGGACATTGGGGATCCAGTGTAGCCTTTTTTAACTGTGGAGAAACCACCGCCTTTTTCCAGCAGTCCGGTACTACTCCATTAGTTAGGGATTGACAGCAGATTTGATACAGATGTGGAAAAAGTTCACTACCAAACAGTTTCCAGAACTTATGTGGAAGTGGGTCCATAGGGGAACCTGAGGAGATGCCAGCTGCAATTGCATTAAATTCCTCTTGTGAGGGAATCTGGAATTGATCCAAAAATGTCATGTGTTCCCTATCAGTTATGTCACAGTTTATTAAGGTGTCATTCCCAGTATACCGGAGCGCATCATCATCCGTAGAGGATTTTAGTCCATTTAAAATTTTATTGATTTTTTCCTCAAAAAGACTGCTAAATCATCACATAATTCTTGTGATGCCGGAATTTTAGACTTTGCGCAGTCTGGGTTGGACAAGCCTCTTACTAGGCTGAATAAAGTTTGAGATTTATTAGCTGAATGTAAAATGGTCTCCTCAAGGTATTTGGCCTTGGCTTTGCCTATCGATTCTTTATAGATGTAGAGCAGATTTTTTAAGGCTACTTTATCTATCTCTAAGTAATTCCTCCTCCATTTCCTTTCCGCTTGTTTACAACTAGTCTTCATCAGTCTTAGCTCTTCATTATACCAGGGGGCGGAGGGCTGTTTACAATTTCTGGCTTTCCTCAGGGGAGCTAACTGATCTAACGTATTAGTGATTTGATGACATAGATTCAGGTAGTTCAACTCCACTGAGTCATAAATGACAATTCTATCATCAACCAGCCGGGGAAGATCCACTACTCCATCACTTCTGTAGATGTCATCCATATCAAAACATATATTGTTGTTATAGAAGGACCCCAGTCTATGATCTCTGAGGTACGCAGAAACAGCTTTATTGACATTCCACCTAGCTTTCTCAAACTGTGGACAGAATTGAGTTGACCACTTCCATTTCTGTCATTGGCATTTATTAGAGTATACAAAGACAATTTGAGGGAAAAGCAACATCAATTGTGCAAAGGTGTCCTTCATTAGCATTTCCAGACCTACCCCAGTCAATGTGCCTAGATCATTGCCACCACAGTGCACAATCATGAGGTCAGGGGGTTGGAGATGCAAAAAGGTTTTAACCAAAGGCATCAATTGGTGCCACTTTAATCCTCTCTGTGCAATCCATTTAATATCCACATTTTGCAAAGCTAGGTCTTTGTCAATACCACTGTGTTCAGCATACCTTTTGCACCAGAAAACATAGCTGTGCCCAGCAATCCATACTGTAAGCATCTTGAAGGGATGTCTGGAAGTAATGAAAAGATGTCTGTAGCTGAGGTAGTCAGTTGGTAGAATGAGAGGTATCTAAAATGGTGGACAAGATGCTGTTTTTTAAAAAGTAGAGAATTGATTGGCTGTTTAAGAACATTGCACATTCAAAAATAGGGTGCATGTTGCTTTCTTTAAAAAGCATGTTTCTTAATGGTTAGTAAAAAATGTTTGAAAGGTACAGTAGATAGGATAAGGTCATTTTTTGCAAACATCAACCACACCTGCTGTTTGCATTTGTAACCTTGTGTGCTGAACTTGAAAATATGGTGAACTTGTGACCTGTCAGTTCAGTTGAATGTTCCATGAACTGTTACTATGGAAACTGGCATTAAGCAGAATGGGGGAAGGGTTGAAACTTAACTGTGGTCTTAAAATGTGAAATTGTAATTTATATATAAGTGATATCTTATTAAAGTAAGATTTCCCAAGTCAGTACTATCTTTAGAAGTAGTGCGTTCTTAAAAAATAGTGGTATTTTTATTTGTAATATATTTTTGAACTCCCGTATGGATTCGCAGCTCCATCGCGTTGGTGCACGTTGGAGTCGCGACTCCCAAAAATTCCAGAACCAGTTTGGGCACTTTTAGAAGTCAGTTGGTAAGGGTTAATATGTCTAACCAATAGAAATGTGTTTTATAATTTGAAATAATGTAGGAAGCAATGTGATTTGTTACTTACATGTATTTGTGTGGAGAAAGAGAGGGAAAGTTTGCCATTCAATCAGGGAATTGTAAGCGCACTACTCACCCATGGAGGTCTCAAGGCGCTTTGGTGGGGGGGGGGGGATGCAGATCCGTTCAGTCGAAGAGCCAGGTCTTGAGAGTCTTCCTGAAGGTGTTCAGGGAGGGGGCACGTCTGATGTCTGTCGGTAGCTCGTTCCAGGTTTTGGCTGCAATGTGAGAGAACGATCTTCCGCCTGCTCTGGCTCTGTGGATGCGCGGGGTTTCAGCTAGTGTGAGGTTGGCAGATCGGAGGTCTCTTTTGGGTATGTGGAAGTTTATTCTGCCGTTGAGGTATTTGGGTCCGTTGTTGTGTAGGCATTTGTAGGCGTGAGTGAGGATTTTGAAGGTGACTCTCTTCTCCATGGGGAGCCAGTGGAGTGTCCACAGGTGTTGGCTGATGTGTTCGTGCTGGGGGATGCCGAGGACGAGTCTGGCTGCGGTGTTCTGTATTGTCTGTAGTTTGTGGAGTAGGGACTTGTTGATGCCGGCGAAGAGAGGGGTTCCATAGTCCAGTTTGCTGGTGATGAGTGCGTGGGTGACTGTCTTCCTTGACTCCGTGGGGATCCATTTGAAGGTCTTTCGCAGGATGCGGAGGGTGTTGAATCAACTGGAGGTGACGGCGTTGACCTGTCAGTTCATGGCGAGTGATGAGTCGAGTACGATGCCAAGGTTTTTGGCGTGGTCTGAGGGGGTAGGTGGGCTTCCGAGGGCGGTGGGCCACCAGGTGTTGTCCCATGCTGAAGGGGTGGATCCAAGGACGAGGACTTCTATCTTTTTGGCGTTGAGTTTTAGGCAGCTGTTGGTCATCCAGACTGCAACATCTTGCATTCCTCTCTGGAAGTTGAGTTTTGCGGTGGCAGGGTCTCTGGTGAGGGAGAGGATGAGCTGGGTGTCGTCGGCATAGGATACGATGTTGAGGCCGTGTTGTCGGACGATGGCTGTGAGGGGGGCCATGTAGATGTTGAAGAGGGTCGGGCTCAGTGATGACCCCTGTGGGACTCCGCAGGTGATTTCCATGGGTGCAGAGAGGAAGGGTGGTAGTCTGATCCTTTGGCTTCTTCCGGTGAAGAACGATCAGATCCAGTCCACGGCAGTTCCTTGTATGCCGGCGTTGTGTAGTCTGTCGACTAGTGTGCGGTGAGAGACGGTGTCGAAGGCTGCAGACAAGTCAAGGAGGATGAGGGCCGCGGAGTGGCCTAGGTCCAGGAGGGTGCGGATGTCGTCTGTGGTGGCGAGTAGGGCGGTCTCGGTGCTGTGGTTGCTTCGGAATCCGGATTGGAACGGGTCAAGGATGGTGTTCTCTTCGATGAATCGTGTCAGTTCCCTGTTGACTGCTTTCTCAGCCACCATGGCTGCGAAGGGGAGGAGCGAGATGGGTCAGTAGTTCTTGAGGTCGGTGGGGTCGGCTGTGGGCTTCTTGAGCAGGGGCCTGACTTCTGCGCGCTTCCAGTCGTCTGGGAAAGTGCCTTTTGTGAAGGTGGTGTTGATGGTCCGTTGCAGTTGCGGTGCGATGGTGTCCGCGGCCCTGTGGTAGATGTGCGGGGACAGGGGTCAGTGGGGGCCCCCGAGTGGATGCCTTTCATGGTCGTGATGGTGTCCTCGGTCGTGATTGGTGTCCAGTTGGAAATGGTTGGCTGGCTGGTGTCTATGGGGGGCGGGGGCGGCTGTGGTGTCTTGTGAGTGGTCGGCGAAGTTGTCGTAGAGTGTCCTGATCATGAGGTGGAAGTAGGTTCCAAGCTTGTCGCAGAGGTCTTGGGACGGGGTGACGTCTGTGGCTTCGCTGCATGGGTTGGTGAATTCCTGAATGACACTGAAGAGTTCCTTGGAGTTGGCGAGGATTTTGTTGTGGATGAAGTTCCTTTTGGTTGTTCTGATTTGGTTGTTGTAGTCCGTCATGGCGTCCTTGTAGGTGGAGTAGTTATCGGTTGTCTTGGTGTTCCTCCAGTTCTTCTCCAGGCGTCTGCAGGTGCTCCTGGCTACTTGGAGATCGGTGGTGAACCAGACGGCTTTCCTGGGGCGCTGTTTGCCGGGGTTGCGTCGCTGGGCGAGCTCGTTCTCGTAGTTGGAGATCCAAGTGTGGAGTCCTCTGGCTGCGATGTTCGCGTCGGATGCCCAGGTCGGGTTGTCTCGGGTGAGGGTGGAGTTCAGTTGCTCGTTGGTGACCTTGCTCCAGTACCTTCGTGGTGGGCAGGGGGGTGGTTTTGGTGCCTTGGGTTTTTCGATGGTGAAGTGAACGCAGTGGTGTTCGGTCCATGGTGGTTGCGTTGTGTGGCTGAAGTGAACGCTGTTACCTGCAGCGAAGATGGGGTCGAGGGTGTGTCCCGCTCTGTGTGTAGGTGTGGTGACGAGTTGGTTGAGTCCGATGTTGGTGAGGTTTTCCCAGAGGATGGTGGAGTTGGGGTCGCTGGGGTTGTCGAGATGGAAATTGAGGTCTCCAATGAGTATGTAGTTCATTGATGCGATGGTGTCGGGTGCGATGAAGTCTGTGATGGTGGTGGTGAAGGGTGTCCGGGTGCCAGGGGGTCTGTAGATGAGGGTTCCTCGGAGTGTGGTGTTCGGGCTGGTCTGGATCTGGAAGTGCAGGTGTTCAGCGGAGGGGAAGGTTTCTCTGGAGGTGGTGAGGCGGAGGGTGCTCTTGTGTGTGATGGCGAGGCCCCCTCCTGGGTGGTTGGGGGGGTCCTTCCTCTGGATCTTGTATCCGTCCAGGATGGCGGTGTTGATGTCGGGGGCGGAGGCGGCGTTGGTCCAGGTCTCCGTGAAGAAGGCGATGTCGGGCGAGAGAGAGTCGAGTACGTTCCAGATTTCTATTTTGTGTTTGTGTACGGAGCGTACGTTGAGAAGGATGCACCTTACGGTGTCATTGGCGCAGGGGTTGGCGGTGTCGTAGGTCTGGGTGGTGGTGAGGGTCTGACGGCAGTGGAGGCAGGAGAACTGGCCGTGGGTCGAGTTCGGCGAGGCCTGTTGGCAGTCTCTGAGTCTTCCGGGGTTTAGTGCGATGAGGGCGGCGGAGTTGTAGCGGTGGAAGGTCGTGGATCCAGGGTTCCTGGTGCTGGTTGCGGTCGGGTCGCGGTTGGGCGCAGACGGGCTTGCCTTAGGTGCGCCTTCGGTGCCAGCGGGGCGACCGCGCAGCAGCTGCCATTAAGTAGGGGAGGGGGCGGGACTAGAGGTAGGAAGCAGGGGCTGTGTCAGGGGGAAGGGCCGCAGGGGCAGCAGCGGCGGGGGAAAACCGGCGGGGTGCTGGTTGAACTAAATTAAATTAAAAAACAGGAGGAACTGAATTAAATAAAATAATCAGGAGGAACTAAATTAAATAATCAGGAGGAATAAGGCAGCTAGCGGGCAACAAGGAATGCACGTAAATGCAGAGGGCGAGGGGGACACCAGGCAGGCTAAGACGGGAGCACCTCTGAGGCGGGAATGGGCTGCCGGCGTGAACCCTTCTCAGGGGAGGACTCTGCACTGCGGCGATGCAGCAGTGATGCGGAGCTGCTGGGGAGAGTGCTGGCCTAGACCGGAGGTCAAGGTCTCACAGGCGCTCCCCCGCAGCGGCCGCCATTAAGTAGGGGAGGGGGCGGGACTAGAGGTAGGGAGGCAGGAGCGGGGGCTGTGTCGGGGGAGGTGCCGCAGGGGCAGCAGCGACGGGAAAACCGGCGGGGTGCCGGTTGAACTAAATTAAATTAAAAAACAGGAGGAACTGAATAAAATAAAATAATTAGGATGAACTAAATTAAATAATCAGGAGGAATAAGGCAGCTAGCGGGCAACAAGGAATGCACGTAAATGCAGAGGGGGACACCAGGCTAAGACGGGAGCACCTCTGAGGCGGGAACGGGCTGCCGGCGCGAACCCTTCTCAGGGGAGGACTCTGCACTGCGGCGAAGCGGCGGTGATGCGGAGCTGCTGGGGAGAGTGCTGGCCTAGACCGGCATTGCTGGTTTTACCTTGCTGAGAGTGGTGCATTACATTGATTGTGTGCATAAGAAAATCTTTTATGTGTTTGTGATATTTTAAATTCTACAAATCAATTTGGAAGGTGAGTTATAAATTTGTGAGGTGTATTATGTATTACTTTTATTTTTAATCTTTAAAAATTATTGATGAACTGTGATATTTGAAATATATTATTAAATGTAGAGATGTGTATTGTAGTTTGTTTTATTGTAGGTAAATGTTGTTTTAAGTAGATTCAGTATAGTAACGTGTATATTGGAAGATGGATTAGTGATTATGGTAGTTTGTGTTAGTGTGTGGATACGTATATTTGTAGTATACCGCATAATTTTAGCTGTTGCTTTAAAATTGGAGGTGGAGTCTGTCAAATTTTAAGGTGTGCATGGACTTCTGTCTCAAGTATGTTTCTACTTGTATATGTATTTTCATATGTCTTATACATTTGAAGGTGCATGATGTATAACAAAGAGGTGTTGCTTTTTATGTGGTAGTCTCAAGACTGTGAGTAGTAGTGGAATGGTAAAGATGCAGCATAATAGTGTGGTTTGAAATATGTTGACATACTGTTTTATTGATTAGGGTTCTTTTTTAAGTTTCTAGAGCGGTACAGTTGAAATATGCCACATAATTTTTGGTGTTTTGTCCCTTGCCATAGAACATACTAAGCAATACACTACGGTGCATATTCTCAAGGAGCTATCGCCGAGTTATCAGCACTTTATTGCAGCCAAAGTCGCGATAAATTTATCGCCCCATTCACAAGCTGGTGCTAACAGCCGATACCACCAGTTTACTTGCGAAAGCATCTGCATAAAACATCGCCACAGATGACCCCGGCAACTATCGCTAATGAGATGCAGAGTAGGCGTTCCCGAGCAAAAATCCACGACAACACCACACCTCAACATTCTCAACGACCAGCCACATTGGCCATAAGACCACAAAACAGGAGATAAGGCGCGTTAGCAGCAGGAAATTAACACCTGCTCTGACCTGGTGTAAAGTCGGACGACAACCTGCACCATCAAAGGGAGCCCAGCCCAGAGCCACACATGAAGAACAACAGATGCCATGGAGCCACCCACCATGCATCCCGGAGCCCCGAGAGGGCAACAACACCCACCTCCACCACCCCCAGGACCGCCACCCCCTGGACCCCCCGCCCCCGGACCACCACAGAGGCAGCGCAGACAAAGACAGCGGACCTTCAGGAAATGCACCAGCCTCACAGACCTAACACCAGACAATGTCAATGCCCACTACAGGCTCAAAAGGACAACCATCCTCCGCATCCTGAACATCATTGCCCACAGGCTGATGGTACCAACACAGCGGACAACCAACATCCCTCCGCAGACAAATCTGCTGGCTGTGCTGCACCTGTTGGCCTCTGGTACCTCCCAACCAACAACTGCCAGAGTCAGAGGAGTCTCACAACCAGCCCCATCCAAGTTCCTCATACCTGTCCTGGATGCCACCATCAGCTAGGTACCCAGTACCTATACGTCCCCCACAATGCGCAGGAACAGCTGGAGACCAAGCAAGGACTATACGCCATAGCTGGATTCCAGCACGTGTTGGGGGCAATCGACTGCACACATGTCCTACTTGTGCCCCCTGCCGACACCGCACACAATTACTGCAACAGAAAGCACACGCATTCCATCAATGTGCAGGCAATAGTGGACCACAGGGGACTCTACACCAATGTCGTAGCCAACTACCCAGGCAGTGTGCATGATCCCTTCATCTTCCCACAGTCCAACATCAACCAGCACTTCCATGATGGCACCTATGGGAATGCACTGCTCGTTGGCAAGTACCAAATGAACACCCCACACACCTCAACTCCACAATCATGCAACTCACAACTCTGGCACTGCACATGTCAGAAAATCACATACAACATGCCAAACAACATGCCCACCCACCAGACACGACAGCACAACTTACTGTGGCAACCTTGGTTAGCCATGTACATGAGCCATCAATGGCATGGCACCTCAGTCACACAATAGCGGAATGTGGGGAGAGGTGGGAAGCAGGCATGCGCGAAGGAGGCAAGTGACCCATGAATGAGAATTTACACAATGCCAAGTGTGGTGGAGATGTGCTGGACAGACTGCAGTATGCAGACCACAGACATATCCATCTCTACATGCACTGCTGGTGTTTGGAGTGTAGTGGACAGTGGATGCAACCATGTCACCCCAGCCAGTGGGGAAGAGCGTGGAAATGTAGCTTGTGACGTCCCCCCCTGTAAGCGTGTGCGGAGGGGGCTGGCCCAGCATACGCCAGGCCAGCGTAGGGGTGTGAATAAAAAGCACGTAGCTCTGGCCGTGGTTCTCTTCCGGAATGCCCAATGTGTCTGCCAGGGCAGCGCCTCCCACCCCGCCACGAGGCCGATGCCATCACCGTGAGCGGTGTGGCCTGCGATCCTGTGCGCCTGCTGCACCCCGGGCTGCTGGTCCCCAAACCCGTCATGCCCGCCCCTGCGCAGCCAGGCCTCACTGCTCACCTGCCAACACCGGTGTGTGTCAAAGAGGGCCCACTACGTGCCGGCGCAAGCTCAAAGCCAGAAGCCCGTGACCTTGGCAGCCTCCTCAGACCATCACGGCCTCCGCGACACAGGCCCACTTTACTCCTTTCTCGTTGACGAACTCCACCGCTGCCTCTGGCCTACACTACGGTCATGTAGGTCACACATATGGAACTGAGTCTTGATTTCTGCATGGCAGAGTTCATATCATTGTACGCAAGGAGACGAGTAAGAGGAAGACGCGGTTCAGTCCGGAGGAGAAAAGGATCATCGTTACGGAGGTGATCGAACACTGCTGACAACTGCTCTGGTGTCACTAACTCTGTGCATCGTGGGCCAACGACACGTGTCTGTGGGCCCCTGCTGACCGCTGCCTCGGGCCTACACTGCGGTCAGGTAGGTCACACATTTGGAACTGAGTCTTGATTACACAATGGCCGAGTACACATGTCAATACAGAGTTTAAATCACTACACTCCCTTAGATGTGGTGACACAAAGTATGTGCATGGCATCCCAACCACATGTGTCTGTGGGCCCTTGATGACTACGCCTTCGGCCTACACTGCGCTCGAGTAGGTCACACATTGGGAATTCAGTCATGATTCATTTATGGCAGACTTGCTATCATTGTATTGGCCTCATCGCAGACTGCATCCCCTTTCAGCTCCGGTGCAACTAAGTCTGTTCCCCGACATCCACGGACACTTTCTGGTTGCATTTTGGTGGCGACTGAGTCTATGGACTGGGGGTTGTCTTCATCATCATGTCGGTGATACTGACTTTGTGGCAAAAACGAGGCTGTAGCATTCCACTCCTCCATTTGCCGCTTCCGGCCAGCTTCTGCCCTCTGCATCATGCCCTGGAGGACACCTTCCACTGTCCCCCGCAAAACCTCCGCTACATTCACCTTCGACATCGATGAGGACCCGCTTACCTCGCGTGGCCCTATCTCACTACACCGCAAGTCACCGTCCCGTGGTGGTGTGCCTGTGCCGGCCGCAGTGCATCCGGGGCCACTAACTCTGTGCAGCTCAAGTCATGGCCCCTGTCTGATAGCATATTGGATGGCCTCTGGGTTGAAGGACTGGGGGTCATCAACGCCATGTGTCTGTGGCCCTGCACTGTCCGCTGCCTCCGGCCTCAACTGCGGTCCACCTGGGCTCACACATCAAATCTAGTCCTGACCTGCCCGGATGTCGCATCACCGCAGGATGCACACGCCACCACTGCCAGGACCAACTCCAAACAACAGGTGCCAGAGTCGGAAGTGTCTTACTGCCAGACTATCAGAGTTGCTCACACCTGTCATGGGTGCCATCATCAGCTTGATACCGTGCTCAGCTCTTCAGGTGCCACTAACTCAGTGCACCACAAATCATGGAACATTCTGCTTGCATGTTGGGTGAACACTGTACTTTCTCCGGCTACCACCATGATGCTTCACAGTTGTTTCTGTTATGCTGGTGTTTTCTGTTTCCGCTTTAATTGTGATCACTGTTCGAGTTGTTGCCAGCACCAACGACTCCATGAGGGCTGGCTTACACTCACCCCACACACATCCAGCACATGCGTCACTGTACATGTGACCATGCCAATAAAGGTGTCAAGCGCACGTGGCCGTAGCCAGTTCAACGAACTATCTGAGTGTGTCCGTGTGCTCATGATGTATGCATTAGGGCCCCGGGCCCTACAACATTACATTGTGCCATGTACAGAGGATGCAGCCATGTCACCGCAGGCAGCGGGTGAGACATTGCACATGTAGCTTTGTCGTCCCCCACTCAATACGTAAGATGTGTGAACTGGGCCGGTGTACGCCAGTCCAGCGTGGGGGTGTGGATGATTATCCCGTGGCTCTGGGTGTGGTTCAGTACTGGAAATGTGCAAAGGCATGTGTCTCTGTCGCAGTGTGGGTCCCCGTTGGGGAGTGTAGGTGGTCCCTGATGTGTTGTCTGTGCAGGGGGTGGGGTATCCTCGATGCAGCGGTGCTGCCCTGCTCCTGGAGGTCGATTGCCTAAGATGTCCATGGACTGTTGTAGGGCGTCGGTGTCGGAAGTGTGGAGGTCCTCTTCAGCATCACTGTAGAGTTGTCTGGTCTGCTCTGCTGGAGGTGTTGTTTGTCCCTCTGCAATATGAAGGGGAGATGCTTGTTGACATTGTGTTGGCTTGTAAGTTGACGCATTGTTCAAGTTTACATCCAGACTGCATGACAATGTACATTGTGACTGTTTGGGAGGGGCGGACTATTTGATGCGGGACAGTGGACATTTGGACTACATGACGTAGGTGAGGTTGTACACGTACATTTGCATCTCACAGTTTCCTGCTATGTCAGATGTGATTGGCCATTTTCTACGCACAGGCGGACCCAGTTGTGTCCTCTGTTCTGCAGTGTAAGTGTTGCACTGTGTACCACATTGGATGTGCTGTCATTGCTATGTGTGTGTGCTGCATTGTGTGGGAGTCGCACCTGCAGCTGTGATTTTGCTGCCCCTTATCCCTTGGAGGCGGTGTGCCTTTGGCTTTTGTGCTTTTGTGCTTTTAGGGTGCTGTGATGTTGGCGACTTGGGTCATTTGTGCTCTTGGTCGGTTTTTGTACTCTTGTGCATTGTTTGTCTGCAGATGTGTTGTTGATGTCAGTGGTTGTTTGTGCATGTGGATGTGTCAGGATGTGACCTGCTCCTTTCTGGATGTGGTCCACACTCAGCCACCTCAGTCTCGTGGCGTGCACAATGTCATGGTGAATGTTCTCCAGCCATGCTGCTCGTCATGTGGTGTCACTTGCATTGTCAGTGTGGCTCTCACATACGCATCTTTGCTGTGTTTCGCACGGGTGCATGTGTGTGTTGTGGAATTGGTGATGTGTGGGGTGGGGCCCTTTGAGCACATGGTGGACGGGGGCCTACTTGATGTTTATATGTGTGCTGCTGCGTGCCACGGGGACCAAGGACATGACCCAGGGTCATTGTGGGTGTGCAGTGTGCTACATGTCGTTGTGCATGTGTGCCATTGTGCCCGTCCCCCCCCCCGGCTCCACAGTCCCTGTTCGTTACTCACCCTGTTGATGTTGTGTCAGGTCATGTCGAGCAGTGTCCGGACTCCTGACTCCTTGCACCGTCTCCACACTGATGACTGTGGCCACCATTTGCTCCAGCTCCTCCTGTGGCGCCGGACTCCCACCTCCATTCGCGGTTGCTGCCTTCCTGTTGGCAGCGGGTTTCTGCTTGGTTTGGCTTTTCACATCGTGCCTGCGCCTCTTGGCCTCCTCGATACTCCGGCGGCATTCACAATGGAATGCCATTTTTCGGTCTGTGTTGCCAATGACACGGTGGAGGTGACGGACAGTTGTTGTTAGTGCTCTGTCACCTCCGTGACAACGATCAGGTTGTCATGCGGAATGTACCCCGTCTTCCTCTTCTCCTTGGCCTTCCCAGACCCCGAGGTTCCTTGCTGGTGGTCTGTGGGGCTTGTGGGGTTTGCGTTGACCTGGGCACTCGTTCCAGGTGCATCCATGTTGCTACGCAGTTTATTTTGTTTATGGTGTGTTTTTCTTGTTCAGCTTTTATGGTGCATTTTCCCGCATGACGCGTGGGGATTGCAGACTGTCGCTGGTTATCGCTGATTTTTGTATCGGGTTTGGCCTTCGCAACTTTATTCGCGTTCGTGATTCTGCATTTTTGCGGCGTCGCGTGTATTTTAACTAACCCTGGGCGAAGTGCTACGCTACGCTCGCGTAGTTTGCGAAGTTTGCGCTACTTCGCACAACGCGAATTGCACGTAGCACAGTGCAAACACGCGTAGCGTAGCGTAGCGTAGTGCCGCGGTCATTTTTGCTTGCTCGCGGTCCTCAACGTCAAGTTGGCGACCGCGAGCAAGCAAAATGACATCCCGGCGAGACTTTTTCCTCGTTCGCGATCAGCAACATCAAGTTGCCGATCGCGAGCGTGGAAAATAAACCTCCGGCGAGATTCTCAACGCGGGGAGGTCAGGTTTCTCATTGCGAGTGGTCGCAGTATGCTCGCGACAGCTCGCGATGAGAAACTACCAGTCCGCGTTGAGAAAGCTGCCGCCGAGTAAAAATCTACTCGAGCGGCAGTAAAAGACAGCTCGCACTGTGCAAGTTGCCGTTTCAATGATTGCACAGTGCGGACAAGCATCCGGCACTGTGCAATCATTGCGAACAGTGCGCTACGCAGTTCGCGTAGTGCTACGCGAAGCTTGCGTAGTGCGAACTGCACTTTGCGTAGCTTCGCGAAGCATTACTTCGCGAACTACGCCCAGCCTTAATTTTAACGCGGTCATTTGACGCGTTATCGTGGGACTATCGCATGGTGCCACCAGGTTGGGAATACTACGTTAACACGGCGTTGTTTTCCCACGATAGACTGCGATATGCAAAGTTCCGTTAAGCTAAACTTGCGGTGGTTATCACACGTTCTTGAGAATATGCCCCTACAAGTGATACCATATGTCAGGGTAAGGTGATGATATCTAATTCCCTCCTCGACTGACACGGGCAGCTGCATGCACACATAACAATCGCTCACATCCATCGTTCTCACATAGTCATACAACAACTTCACATATGCATGCAACGTGCAATCGCCTCTAGATAAATCTACGTGCAATAAGCGACTAGTTTCTTCTATCATAGCCTTATCTGATTTTGAAGTACCTTCCTAAATGCTTGAGGTAGAAGGTGTGGATGTTTGTCATGCTCCCAACCCCTCAGCCTTTGTTTCCTGTGACTCGACCATGGATAAAGTAATGACTATTGCTATAACTACGACTACGCCTACTATAAGTGTCCCTGTTATACATTTCTTTCTACGGTTTGAATTTCCAGACTCCATTTTGGATCAAATTCAGTTTGTAACTTGCAAGAGGTTCAAACAAGGTCCTTTTCTCCCTCCCACTTGTTGTGCACAAAGTTCATGCAATGATTTGTAGTCCTGGAATTCGCTCCTACTTAGTTTACTATACAGTTCAAAGACTTCCCTAGCCCTCTTTCTTCTTCCACGGAAAGGTTCCTACATTTGTCTTCCTCCACGCGGGCCTAGGTCATCTTCTTAAAATCTCAGCTTTTATTTACGGTTCAATTTACATCATGTATGAGATCAGAGCCAAGTCCTTCGATAACACTCTGCAAGATTTCCATCTTTAAGGTTGTCAACTACTGAGCTGAAGTCAGACGCCCAAAATTTGGAAACAAAATTTCGCTCAGAATCAGATCTCGCAACCAACTCAGTCTCGAGGCATCTGGTGCAGTCAGTGTCAGAAGTCCATAAGCTTCCACTCCAGGGACCAAGAGTTCAATTTCAATCTTCAGCACTGAGATGCTGTGCCTCACTTGTCCGGATCTCAGTCTCCCGGACTTTGCTGTTCCCTGCATCTGCGATGAGGTAAGTCCACTCAGGGGCAGCGTATCTCTGGCACGGTACTCTGGCTCTTCTCGATCTTCTCAATCTCCCTTGGTTTTCCTCTGTACCACTTTGTTCTAATTCAGACATTTCAGACACTTGAGCAAGATCTCTTTCAGACGCGAGTCTCAAGTTCAGTCTTCCTTGTCTCACTGGCCACGATTCTCTTTCAGTTCTAGTTCTTCTCCACAGCACTCGACCACTTCTCACACCAGCCTCTTCAGCTGAGTCTGACTCTATACCACTCGCAACGTTACCGTCTCCCTCAGAGTCTATACCTGGGCCTTGTGTAGTGTGGCCCCCCTCAGCTCGACCTGGTGAGTAACCAGCCTCATCGGGAAACCCACAGCTTGACTTGCACTCTCCCCTGGCCTTGCGACCACAGCAGGACTTTCCTCAGAGTGGAGCTGTTTCTTCTGATGGTTCTGGAACTCTGCAGGTGTGGGAGGCGTGAATCCAGTTCGGCAAGCATCAGCACTTCACAGCCGTGTTCTTCACCAAGATCACCTGATATGGACCTCGTCACCGTGCATCAAGGCAGTTCTTCCTCACATGCTTGCAACCAATACCCAGTCTCCTGGGCACAGGTCGTGCAAGGGGTCCTTCGAGGTCTGTGCAGTCGTAGCTTCAACCTGGTGAGACACAAAACGAACCACATCAGGCAATCCTTTACAATAATTGAGGATCAAATCATTGGTGATGTTTATCAAAGCTGTGGCTGGCACCGCAGGCAAGCGCATCGCCCTCCCCATGAGGATCTCATGTGGTGAAAGTCCTGTTCTCCTATCTGGAGCGCTACGCAAGCTCATCCGCACTAAGGGCAGTGCATCAGGCCAATTCAAAGATGTCGAGGAGCACACCTTCGCCATCCTCATCTTGAGAGTCCCATTTACTTGTTCCACCAGTCCTGACGCCTCCAGCCCATAACTACAGTGCAGTCTCTGGTCAACCTGTAAGACAGTACACAACAGCTTCATGTTCTCACTGTGGAAATGCATTCCTCTATCCGACTCCAATGAGTTTGGAAACCCGAACCGTGGTATCAACTCTCTAAGCAGTAACTTTGCCACTGTGAGACTATCACACCTCCTAGTTGGATAGGCATCAACCCATCGTGAAAAGATACACCACAACCAAGACGTGCCTCAGTCCATTGCACCTGGGCATCTCAATGAAATTTAGCTGGATCCTGTTGAAAGGACCTCCCGAGCTCCCAATGTGACTCAACCCAACCACAGTTTTCTTTCCAGCATTCATCTGTTGACATGTAACACATCTGTTGCACACTGCTTCAGCATACACACAAAACTTAGTGTTAAACCACGTTTGTCTGAACACTCGTACCATAGCATCTCTCCCAAGTTGAACTGCTCCATGAATCTGCCTTGCCATAGGACTCAACAAGCAGTCTGGTAATACTGCTCTACCATCAGTTGATACCCAAATGCTATCATCTCACCTTTCACAACCTATCTTAATCCAACCAGCTTCTTCCTGTTCTGACACTTCTCCCTGCAGACGCTTGACCTCATCCCAAGTGTCTGATATGGCTAGCATCATGCTGAGCTTGGTCTTTTCTGTGCTCTCTCCTATGTATTCTCCATTGAAGATGCAAGCATGTACAGCACAAAAACGCACAACCTAATCGGCGTAACTGTTTCCCTTAGTTACAAAATCTTTCCCTCTTCCATGAGCAGCACATTTCACTACTGCCACTTCCTTTGGTCACTGCAAAGCTTCTAATAGTTGTCTCACATATTCCCCATTCCTGATAGCAGATTCTGATGACGTTAAGAACCCCCTCTGTGACCATAGCTGTCCGAAGTCATGAACTACACCAAATCCATACTGGCTATCGGTATAGATGGTGACACGGATTTGATTGGAATCAAGGCATGCATGGGTCAAGGCAATGATTTCAGCTACTTGTGCGGAGTATGGTCCTTGTAAGCAAGCAGCTTCCACAACTCCAGAAACAGTGCAGACAGCAAATGCTGCTCTCAATTGACCCTCATTGTCCCTTAAACATGAACCGTCAACAAAAAGGACTTGATCGGATTCAGACAGTGGTTCATCAACAATGTCGGGCCTCGGTTTGGTACAAAGTTCGGTCACATCCAGACAGTCATGGTCCTCACAATCTTCCCCTTCAAGATTCGGTATAGGCATCAAAGTAGCAGAATTTAACATAGAGCATCTTTGCAAGGTAACTTTCTCTGAGGCCAATATCACCTGCTCGTAACGGGTAAGCCTATTGTTAGTCAAATGCTGTGTTTTGGTTCTCGTCATCAGGAGCTCAACTGAGTGCGGAACATAAACAGTAAGTGGATGACCCATTACAATACTTTTGCACTTTTCAATGCTGACACCTGTTGCAGCAACAGATCTGAGACATCCGGGCAACGCTGAAGCTACAGGATCTAATGTAGCTGAGAAATAGGCCACTGGTCTATGGACACCCCCATGTGTCTGGGTGAGTACAGCTAGGGCACAACCCTCTCGTTCCCCACAGAAGAGCAAAAATGCTTTGTTGTAATCAGGCATTCCTAAAGCCAGAGCATGACACAGGCTCTCTCTCAGCTCCAGGAAGGCGACCAAGCAGTCGTTACCCCATAGTAACGGATCACTAACATCTTTGCATGTCAATCTCTGTAAAGGCTTCGCCTTCAATGAAAAATTGGGAATCCACTGTCGACAGTAGCCGACTATGCCCAAGAACATCCGGACTTCTCTCTGTGTAGTAGGCGGATTCATTTGCATGATCGCCTCAATGTGGTCTGGTGAAACCTTCTCTTGCCTTTCTCAATACGATGACCCAAATCTCTAGACCTCTGGCAAACAGTACTGAAGTTTGCTTGGGGTCACCTACTGCCCATTCTCTGCCAGGTGATTTAACAGAGCAACAGTTTCAACCCTACAAGCTTCCTTGGTCTCCGAAGCAATCAGGATGTCATCAATATACTGCACAAATACTGACTTCTGCGGCAACGTTAGACTCTCAAGATTCTTTTTCAATATCTGATTAAAAATAGATGGACTCTCGGTATACCCTTATGGGATACGACACCCCATTAACACACAGCTTTCCAACGGGAAAGCAAATACAAATTGGCTTTCCACGTGCAATGGTATCAAAATAATGCTTGGCACAAGTCAATGACAGTAAACCACTCTGCTTCACAAGGAATTTGAAATAGAATCTCAGTTGGATTCGGTACCACAGGACAACATGGAATCACAATCGCATTGACCCTTCACAGGTCCTTAACAATACTACACTTGCCACTCGGCTTCTGCAATCCCATGATGTGTGAATTGCATGGGCTTCCTCTAATTTCCTTCAGAATGCCTTGTGCAATCATGGACTCAATTACAGGTTTTATTCCTGCCACTGTTACAGTGGTCAGGTTGTATTGTGGTGTTCTCGGAGATTAAGCATTGGGTTTGATCTGTATCTGAACTGGCTCAACCCCTCGAATCAATCCTATCTCTTCACCGGTAAAGTCCCACACCAGAGGAAAGACAGCGTCTCTCAAGTCGTACGGCAGCTCATCCACCATTAGCACAGGAAACATTTCTGCACAGAGATTTTGATTCACCAGCTTAAATGTATTATCATCATCGTTAGTCTGTAATTCTAATCCTTTGGGCGAGCAATAAATGGTGCAATTTAATTTACACAAAAGATCATGTCCCAATAAACAGACTGGGCTCGAATCGCACACCACAAACTGCTGTCGATCTTGTTATGTTCCTATCCTTACAGGTAACTCATGTGTCAAAGAATTTGTCATCCTCTTATTGGCAACTCCTACAACCTCGATCGATTGTCCCAAGAGGGGTAGGTTTGGGACTACTGTAGACCTTACAGTTAAACGGGTAGCACCAGTATCAATCAAGAATGTAATGGGATTACCGTCAACATCTGCCTCCACAAACGGTCCTCTCTGGTCTACCTCCAAGACTGCTCCAAGCTAGCAATCTTCCTCCTCCTTCGGGCACCATAATAATGATGGGTCCGGATTGAAGTCATCAAAAGCCTCAATGAAGGCATCTGTTGGTACACTCGGTTACTCTGTGGGATTTTCAGAGGTTGGGGTACCTGCATCTGCTGACTCACACCTCCCCCATTCATGGATCTAGGCCTTATTACAGTATTCATAACATCAGGCAATTGTATTATCTCTTCATCTTGAATTGGATTTGCTGGAGTTGCTCTAAATTCACACTTACAATGCCCGATTTTGTGGCAATAATGACAGGCAGTGGTCTTCTTCAAGGTGCCTATGTCTACTCCTAACCTGGGATCTGTTCCCCTTCCTCTTCCCAGTCCCATAGGAGCCAACACATTGTGCGTCCCTCCCTGGTTATTTCCCTTTCTCTGACCCAACATTCCTCCAACTACACCAGCATTAACTTATTCTTCATCTTCTTCTGCGTGGATTCCACCTCATCACCACAGTATGAGGTGGAAATCACCCCTGCTCCAAGGCACTTGCACATATCCTCCACTCGGTACCTCTTGCAATGGGTACGCCTCTACTCCGGCGGCTCCCCCTCCGGGTGTCTGCGTATCCCCTATCCCCTTTGTGACACTCTTTTTCTTAGAACATCTTTCTTCCCACTTGTCAAGCCTGCTCCATGTACGTATACCTATGATCAACTCATGAATGTGTATTTTCAAACCCATCATCCTTTTCTCTTCCAATTCCTGATCACTGTAATTCAATCTATGATTTCCCGGTAACATTTTACTTTTGGTCAGGTCCACATTATACCTTTGGGCTAATTCGGTCAACTTCTCATGTAAACGCCTTGCCTTACAAGTAATGCCCTTCGCCTCAAACAACAACTCATCTTGCTCATACAGTTCTATCCTATTCAAAGGCAAGATTCCTTCAATTATTTCCTCTAATTCTGCTTTCAATTTCACCACGTCTAACAATTTTGCCCTTATTGCAGCCTTGATCGTTCCCTGACTTGTCACACTCATCTGTCCTTCCCTTTCACAACTCTATTAAAAACATAATGCAAGACGCAGAGTGCTGAATAGAATAATCCAAGGAGAACAAAATTGAAAAAAAGTTTCATAAAATGAGAAATCTGTTGTTTACATTGTTGTTCAGAAGGGAATATACATGGTGTAATCTGATCCCAGATTAACTATAACCAAGTATAAAAGTCCTCGCTCGAATTATGTCCATTGGGATTTTTAGTATCGTGATCGAGGATATATCTGGTTTCGAGGCGTCGGAGTTTGGCCTCCCGATCACCTCCCCGTCTGGACAGTGGTATGGAGTCAATTAGAAAATATCTAAAATCTTGAAGGTTATTTGCATGCATTTCTTTGAAATGCCGTGCAAGTGGGTATGTGTGGTCACTGTTGGTAATTGCCCTCATGTGCTGCAGTATACGTTTGTGGGCTTGCAACTTGGTGCTACCCACATACTGCAGTCCACAAGGGCAACCCAACACATAGACCACGTACTCTGTCTTACATGTCAGAAATTTAGTTATTTTAATAGGATCCTTGGTGAATGGGGAAATATATGAAGTTGTATTAACCCCATGTTTACAGGCCCGACAGCTGTTACATTTGAAAAATCCTTTCCTGACAGTTAGCCAATTTTTAGAGATTTTTACCTCCGGGCTACTTTTGACTAATGAATCCCTCATAGATTTTGATTTTCAAAAAGTGATACTAGGTTTCATAGGCAAAGAGTTTCCAATAATAGGGCCACTGCGTACAACAGACCAATTTTTGTTGATGATTCTACGTAGGGTATTTTGCTGCTTGCTATATGTGAGGATCAGTCTAGTTTCTGCATTAGGACTGTCCTGACTGTTAGAGATACTCAATGCCCTGTTGTTAAGTAAGTCCAGTCTATCTTTATCAGCTTTATACCCTCTCTGTAAAAATCTGATCTTGCTAAGTTGTTGTGCTGCTTCCAGATCCTGGTCATTACTGCATGTACGTCGTATCCTCAGCATCTCTCCATAAGGTATACTGTGGATGAGATGCTGAGGATGATGGCTGGTACCATGCAGCAGACTATTGCCTGCCGTGGGTTTACGGAAGAGTTTAGTTTCAATTTTGTGATCTTTGATGTATACTTCCACATCCAGGAAACATACAGACTGGTCGCTGATTGTAGCTGTGAAGTGCAAATTTACATTGTTTTTGTTCAGGTTTTGCACAAAATCACGAGCTGATTCTACTGTACCACGCCATATCACAAATAAATCGTCGATATAGCGTAGCCAGACTTTTATCTGAGTGTCAACGATAATTTTAAAGTCTCTTTTCAAGATTACTTCTTCCCACCAGCCCATATGTAGGCAGGAGTAGCTAGGGGAGAAACAAGCTCCCATAGCTACTCCTCTTATCTGCTGCAGGACCTGGTTCTGTGATAAAACATAGTTGTTATTCAAGCAGTACGTAATCATAGTGATTAGCATTTTGTTATGTTGGACCAGATGTAAGGGTCTGCTGTCTAAATAGTATTGCGTAGCTCTAATGCCGTCTTTATGGTGTATGCTTGTGTATAAAGACGTGACATCTAAACACATTAACAAGCAGTCAGGTTCCCATACTACATCATCCAATTGTCTTAGGAAGTCCCCAGTATCTTGCACAAAGGATGGAAGGCTTTTAACAAAGTCTTGTAAGAACAAATCGATGTATTTTGTTGTATTTTCCAAAAGCCCCTATTGCTGAGATTATAGGTCTACCTGGTGGGGTAGTGGCATTTTTGTGTAGTTTGGGGATGAAATACATGATTGGCATTACAGGGTGTTCATTTTTTAAAAACCTGTATTCATCCATGCTGATAAGTCCAGTGCTTCTCCAAGCACTAAGTTTGGAGAAGTATTCAATCCATGACGCACGTACAACTTGGATGTTAGTTCTTTTATAGCAATTTGCATCGTCCAATTGTTGTGTAGCCTCCTTCATGTATTCATCCCTTGGCCATATAACAATATTTCCACCCTTGTCAGAGTTCCTAATTACAATTTGATCATTCTTTTGTAATTTTTTCATTAGTCGGTTGTATGCCTTTTGTTGGTAATCCTGTCTTTGTAGTCTTCTGGTGGTTTGTATTTTTAATCTCTTTATTTCTGTTGTGACCAGTTCATTAAATATATCCAATGAGTCTCTGAGAGTTATAGGTTGGAACGTTGATTTTGGCTTAAAATTAGTTCGAACAGTGCCAAATGTGTTGAGACTGATGTTTTCATCTTTGTTGTTCACATTGATACCTTCACGTTCCAATTCCTGTAAATTAACTAATAACTCTGCATCTTCAGCTGTTAAGTTGCTACTTTCATTGGATTGGGTTGCGTTGCTGTTACTACTGTGTTTGGATTTACTTGAGTGGTATTTTCTGAGTTTTAATTTGCGTATCGAACTTGTAAATATCCACTCGAGTTTGGGCGTAGTCAAAATAATTTTGAGGACAAAATGACAACCCCAGTTCCAACAATTTAATCTCTGCTGTATTCAGACTCATTGTGGATAAATTGACGACAGTCTGATTGTTATCTGTTGCATTTATTGTTGCTTGCGATTCCATCTTTTTTTGTATTGTGTTTTTTTGTTGTTGCTGTTGACGCCACTTGTTACATTTGCGCCTTTCTCTGCGCTTGTGGTTGAGTCTTTGTTTGGCTGTTGCGTTGGTTTGCGAGGACGCAGTGTATCTTTGCGATCCTGCCTGAGATATTTTACCTCTTCTGCTAACGTAAACTTGTGAAACCCCAAATGAGACACTGATCTTGATTGTTCAGTTTCAGAGTCGCTTTCCATGTTTGAGCTTAAGTCAGAGACTGATGTTGATGATACCGCAGCTTGTCGTCCACTTACTTGTTGGTCGTCATTAGCAATACATTTTTTTTCTGTTTTAATGGAATCAAATTTCCTGGAAAAAGTGAATATTTGTCCCTGCTCATAATCTTACTTATCCCTTTGAAACTTATATGTTTTTCGTTTCTTGATCACTTCTTCATCTTTTGCCAGTCTGATTAACATATCTTCACGATATTTTGTTGTTTGTGGTGTAATTGCAAGCTTATTTATTTCACTCTCCAGGTCGTCAATTTGTTTTTGTAATTTCACTCGGTCACTTTCTGCATACTTAACAAGTATAATCACTAGTCTTCTAGATGATTCCAGATTACATTCTGCCCACTCACTTAACATCTGAGGGTCTGGGTTCTCATAACTTGGGGCAATTATTATGCGTAGCCCTCTTGGAATCCGCCCTACTTCTAAGTATCTTTCCAGAAATCGGTGTTCCCACCATTTAGCTTGCTCCATACGCATAGCTTTCTCAAGTTGTTTGAATAACTCCTTCGCGTTTGTGTGCCCTTCCATGGTCTGGCTGCTGTGAGCCAATACTTGTTGTGATGTACTTGGGGCATCATCAAACATCGCTTCAGCCGCTGCCTCGCGGCTCCTAAGCGCGTCTGCAGTCATGGCGGCAACACTGTGTATGTATAGACGCTGGTATAGCTTCCTGCGTTCTATGCGAGCACACTTGCAGAGTTGCAGTGCTCTGTTGGTGCACACCTCCCCAACCGGAAAGTTCCCTCTCGCTTCCTACCTTGTGCCTTGCTGACGGTCTGCACGTCCTCCGACCCGTATCCCGCTGCTCCACAGTCGGCGGAAAACACTCTTGGATATCCGGGGGCTGGTTGCGACGTTCTCGTTCTGAGATCCCAAGGATATTTCCGGAAAAATCCAGAAGCATATATATATATATATATTTATATATACTCACTGAAAAACCCACAGGTTTCAGGGAGGTTATAGTTAGTCTGACATTTCACTCGTACAAAACCAGAGAAATTAAGCCGTTATAGTTAGCTCAGCTAACTATAACTCACGCCCCCACAATGCACTGCTGATGATGTCACATATTACATCACTCATGACATGGTCAGTGACATCACTGATGACATCACTGATGACATCTCAAAGACATCACTGATGACATCATCCACTTAATCTCTGATGCACCTACTCACACCCTAATATAACCTTTCATACACCCACTCTAAAATACAGACTACCATTCTCGGAACCATAGACACACCAATACCAGTTAGTACATACCCACTCACTGATTCCTAGGTCTACACACACATCCACTCACTCACCCATACAGTCACTCATACTTGCAGTCACTTATCAATACAGCCACTATTATATGTACACCCATACAGACACTCACACACCGCCACTCACCCATAGAGTTACTCACACACCTAGTCAGTCACCCAAAGTGTCAATCACAATGCCATTTACTCACCTATACAGTTATACACACACCACCTCACTTATTTATACAGATCCTAACACACACTTACTCTCTTATACAATCAGTGACACAAGCACACACTCATCCATACATCCACTCTCACAATCACTCACTCTCACATACAGTCACTTATATACTCCAACACTCACATATACTGCCATTGACATATGCAGTTACTCACACATATACCACTGAGACATCCATTCACTCAACAACACAGCTATATGCATACTCATTCACCAATACAGCCCCTTGTAGATGCACTCATGAACCCATACACCCAGTGAATCACCCACTCACACATCCATGCAGGTAGTCACACAACACACAGACACTCAGGCACCCATACAGGTACTCAGACACCCAATCAATAACCCATATAGACACTCATGTACCTATTCACCAACCCATGCAGCCACTTACACACCAACTGACAGACTGATACAGACATTCACACAGATTAGTCACTCACACATACATTCACCCAGACACGTATAATCACTCACTTATACAGTCAGTCACACACTGACTGAATCATCATTATATATATCACATTCTTAAACATTTTTGAAACACTCACAGTCACTGGATGATGTAATCAGTGATGTCATTTGAGATATCATCAGTGATGTCATCAGTGATGTCACTGACCATGTCATGAGTGATGTAATATGTGACATCATCAGCAGTGCATTGCGAGGCGTGAGTTATAGTTAGCTCAGCTAACTATAAGGGCTGAATTTCTCTGCTTTTGTATGAGTGAAATGTCAGACTAACTATAATGTCCCTGAAACCTGTGGCTTTTTCAGTGAATATATAAGGTTTTTTAAATGCTAATTTCTAACATTAACGTCCCCGTAACCTGTGTTTTTTTCAGTGAATTTTATATATGTATTCAATCTCCTCTCACTCTTACAAGGAAGGAATCAGCACTCAGGTTGTAGTTTGGAAGTATTTAATCTGCAAAGGCTGCGATTCACGCGTTTCAGCTCTTCCGAACCTTGATAACGATACAAGACCTCATTGTAGCTTCCTTATTTAAATGTACAAATGCCTCCAGTTGCCAACATTAACAAAGGACTACATATTACATTAATATAAATATCTGGTGGCCATATTGGCCTGGTCATGATGCAAAAATTCAGGAATTCATACAATAAAGAAAAGAAAACAAGTGTTGATATGCACACAATGTCATTTCAGCATATCTTGTCCCGTGACCGCCGTACCTGTATGTTCGTCAACGTGACTTGTTCATAATAAACATACTTAAGATTGCAAACATCAACATAAACAATGGACTGCACATTACTTTAAAGTGAAAGGCTATCGGCCATATTGATCTGAGCACTTTGCGTATTATAATGGTTCTTACATGAAATAAAAGAAAAAAAGGGGTGTTAATATACACGCACTATCCCTACATAAAGTTCTTGCGATTATAGTTTCATTCCATTCACAGCTCATTTGAGATGTCATGAGTGATGTCACGAGTGATGTCACTGACCATGTCATGAATGATGTAATGTCTGAGGTCATAAGCAGTGCATTGCAGGGGCGTAAGTTATAGTTAGCTCAGGTAACTATAACTGCTGAATTTCACTGGTTTTGTACGAGTGAAATCTGAGTCTAGCTATAACGTCCCTGTAATCTTTGTTTTTTTCAGCGAATTTGTAGTTGTTTTTAACGTTAAGTAAGATGCCTATCACAATGGATGGTGGAGGGTTGGAAGCAGGGCCTGGCCTGGCATTGTGCTGCCCCCACCCATGCTTGCTGCTCCTGCCTCCCCTCCTCTTTGCCATCCATTCTCCAAGTCCATCCCCCTGCTCCCTCATTACAGCCCTGTGTGGCTGTTGTTCTGCCACTGGCCTTCCCGCCTTCTCTGAACAGTTAGCTTGCTGCCCCATCCACTTCCTCCCTATCCTCTGTTGTCTGAATCCATGCACTAGCCTCCTTCCTCTTGCCATGCATGGTCTGATGTGTTGCCACTGCCCTCCATTTAGCCCTCCATTTAGCACTCCTCCTGCCCTCCATTGTCCAATTCTATGCCCTATCATTGACCTCCTGCTTAGCCTCTGTGCTTAGCTTGCTGCCCCTACTCTCCTTCCCCCTGCCCTCCGATGTCTGTGTGCATGCCCGTGCTCCATCCTTTTTGCCCACCATGTTCCATGGACCTGCCCCCTCCTATCTACTGAGTGTTCTGTTGAGCTGCTACTCCCCTCCTACCTGCCTAGCATTGTCAGATGACTGTAACCTGTACCTGCCACCTTCACCCTGCCTGTCCACATTGCATGCCCCTATCCCCTTCCTCCTGTCCTCCATGGTCCATTTTACTGCCACACCCTTCTGCCCTCCCTGGTCTGTTGTGCTGCAACTGCTCCTCCTGCCTGCCCCACGTGGTCTGTTGTGAGGCCCCTTCCCCTGAACTCTCTTGTCTGTGCCCAGCTCCTACCCCTCCCTTCTATCCTCCATGGTCCTTGTGCATGCCCCAGCCCCCTCCTTCTTTCCCATCATGGCCATTGTGCTACCACTAACCCTCCCGCTTGCCATGCATGGGCTTCTGTGCTGCCACAGCCCCTCCCACCTTCCCTCCATGGTCTGTGTGTATGCCATTATAGTCTCACTGTTGCCCTTCATTGTGAGTTGTGCTTCTAGTGCCCATCCTGCCTGACCCTCATGGTCAGCTTGCTGCTCCTGCCCTGCCTTCTTGCCCCCTGGCCTCTGTTTTCCATGTGCAGACCCCTATTCCCTCCCTCCTGGCTTGTGTGTTCCATTGTAATGCCCCTGATCCCTCCCTCCTTCCCTTTATAGTCCGTTATGCTGCAGCTTTCTCTCCTGTCTGTCCATTATGGTCAGCTTGCTGCCATTGCCTCTTTCCCCTCTGTTCTCTGTTGTCCATGTGCATGGTCCTGTCCCCTCCTTATTGCTTTCCATGGATTGTTGTGCTGCACTGCCGTCCTGCATGCCCTGTGTGGTGTATTGTGCTGCTGCAAACCCTGATGCCTGCCCTGTAAGGTCAGTTTGGTGCACCTGTCCATGTCCCTCCTGTCCTCTGTTATCCGAGTCCATGTCCCCACCCCAATTCCTCCTGCCTTACATGATCCAATGTACCATACTTGCTAACATTTTGAACTTGGTAAGAGGGAGATTTTGAAAAAAAAACTGGGGAATTGATTTTCCCCATTGACTTACATTGAAAAAGAGGAGATTGTAGCCAGGAGATAGATAAAATAAACCCATTTGGGCTAGAAAACATTGGGCGTTTCCTGGCTGAATCAGGTCTGTTGGCATGTATGATTGTACTACCACTGCCTCTTCCTTCTGCCCACAATGGTCTATTATATTGCCACAGCCTCTCTTGCCTGTCATGCATTGTTGGTGTGTTGCCCCTGCCCCCCTTTCCACTGCCCTCCATAGTCTGTTGTGCTGCCACTGCCCTTCCTGCCTGCCCAGTGTGGTCAAATTGTTGCCTCTGCACCCTCCTACCTGCCTTCAATCTTCTGAGTCCGTGCCCCTGACCTCTGCCTCTCAACAGTATCCTAATGAACAACTAGATTGCTAACATTCTCTATTTATTACAGAAGTGTGGCGCGCCTGACGTCATCTTGATGTAATCAAAACTGTAATACCTAAAGCATTTCCTTTCAAAATTATAGAAATGAGAGTGTCTTATTTGCATCGAAATAATGGTTAGTGCTCTAAAAAACTAAAATGAGGACATCATTTCTGAGTTCTCAAATAGCGACAAAGCACTTTTAAATTATTTGTTATCTTTATGTTTTTTTATCCAGTTGACCACTTGATTAAATGTTGCACTTAGGGGAGAGGATGTGGTGTTACTTCCAGAGCTGTAGACTTTGCAACTGGGGAACCAGGTTGGAGTTTCTGCTTCAGTTCGACATTCTGTGATTCTGGTCAAATCACTTAATCTCCCCATGCCTACAACCAAAATGAATTTGTCCTTGTGTGATGTAACCAATGCTCATGTAAAGCACTCCAACACCTGACCGGTCTGCACTATATAAAACTGCAAAAAAACTCTGTCATTGGGCTATACGTGGGATACATCTGGGTGATATTTGTGCTACATTTGGGCTCCTTTTTCTCTGGTGGCCATCTTGCAAGACTTATTTGTTATGAAGTTTCCTAATTTCCTCATTTGCTGCAGTCTCCTCAGTAGGAAATGCTTTCAGTTTTTTACTTTGATTCCATCAAGAAGGCATTCAGATGTGTCACACATTTGCCATAAATTCAGAATGTTAGCACTCTAGTTGCTCATTAGATCACTGTAGTAACGCTACTGCTCACCAGGGAGTTAACTGGAAGTCTGCTGCTGGTATTGAAAGTGCATGTTTCAGTCTGCATGTCAGAATCTTTTAATGAAATAGAAGAGGATTTGAGACGTCACTCAAAATGTGCCCTAATTTTCTCTCTGCAGCACTAATCATAATTTCTATGGCAAAATGAACCCCTCATTTTGTTCCTTTTTAAATTAAATGTTTTAAGTGTTACCAGTTTATTCCAATCAAGATGGCTTCAGGTGTGCCATACTTTTGTCATAAGTAACACTGTAAGAGCTCTAGTTGTTCTTTAGAACACTCTGGGCAGCTGCAGTAGAACACAAAGAAATCAACTGACAGTCTCCGCCCTTTTTGGATTGACATGTTTTACTGAGAATGTCAGACTTCATTCTCACATGACTGAGAAAGATAATGTGAATTTACAGAAAATATGCTCTCATTTTAGCTTCTGGAGCACCTTCCAAACCTCTATGGGAAAAGCATGAGAAAATAGTTTTCTCTCAAACATGATTCATGATATCCCAGCAGAAGGCTTTTTCACAGGGTAAAATCACCTTTGAACATGCCACAATTCCTAAAATTAGTAAGGTACCATCAACAAATGATTTATAATGTAACTAAAGTCTGTTATCACCCTTTATACGTTCTCCTTTTGGTGACCTTCAAAACCTTCCTTTCACTACAATGCATTTTAATGGGGTGCTATCATGTATATTGGTCCCAAGATGGCTGCCAACACTTCTTGGACGAAGTGCTGACAGCCAATCAGATCTCACGATGAGATGTGTGGTTAGGCTCCGCCCAGATATATACATTTATGTTCCTATAATATTTAAAAAACTACTGAACGGATTTACACCATTTAAAGAAAAGAGTGCACTCTGGACCAAGAGCTAGCTTTCTGCCGAATTTGGTGTAATTCTGTTCAGCGGTTCGGGCTGTAGCCGCAGCAAAAGTTTCCTATGGAAGTTAACATGGAGAAAACACATTTTCGGAACCCCTTTTTTCTCGGCCCCCGCTTGATGAATCACCCCAAAACTTTCAAGACAGGAGCTTACCAGAGTACCCAATTAGTTTTGAAGATTTCGTGAAGATTAGTCAAACGGCGCCAAAGATATAAGCAAAAGAAAAAACGCTTTTTGAATAGAAACAAGGTCCTAACTATAACTACCTACTGGTGACCGCCAGTAGGTTATATCTATATTACCTACTGGCGGTTGCCAGTAGGTAGTTATAGTTAGGACCTAGTTTCCATAGGAAAAGCGTTTTTTGTTTTCCCAATAACTTTGGCGCCGGTTGACGAATCTTCGCAAAATTTTCAAAACTAGTGGGGCGCTCCAGTCAGCTCCTGTCTTGAAAGTTTCGGGGTGATTCGCCAAGCAGGGGCCAAGAAAAAAGGGGGTCCCAAAACACATTTTCCCCATGTTATTTTCAATAGGAAACTTTAGACATGGCTACAGCCCGAACTGCTGAACGGAATTTCACCAAATTTGGCAAAAAGGTAGCCCTTGGTTCAGAAAGAGTCCTTTTTGTTAAATGGTGTAAATCCGTTCAGTAGTTCCTGAGAAATTCAAAAAATAAAAGGTGGATAATCAATTTTCCATAGGAAACTTTAGCCAAGGCTACAGCCCGAACTGCTGAACGGAATTACACCAAATTTGGCAAAAAGGTAGTGCTTGGTTCAGAAAGCGACCTTTTTTTAAATGGTGTAAATCCATTCAGTAGTTTCTGAGAAATTCAAAAAATTAAAGTTTTGATATCTAGGGACGCAGTGGATTTGCGAACCCTCCCGACCATGAGCTTCACTGTGATTGGCTGCCAACACTCCAAACCAGGAAGTGTTGGCACCCATCTTGTGACTCAATAGAACCGAGTCACAAGAAAACAGTAAAACTAAGTGAAAAATGAAGAAAAGGGGGCAGGGTAGAAACACCCTGACCCCCTAGGCCTGCTCAGGGGGTCCCACAAAGACCCCAAAGGCCAACAAAAAGCATTTTAAAAAAACGACGGAATTCGCGTTGGGGCCACGAATCCTGCCAATTTTTTTTTAAAGATGAAGCGAGGGCTCCCGTGCTTCATTTAAATGAGGCCCCCGGGTGGACCAGGTCCCAGGGGCATTGCCCAAAATATAATAGCGGGGCTCATGGGGGCCCCCGCAGACCCGGGGACCGCCACCTCCCCGGGGCTTATTACAATGTATGCGGGGGCACTACGGCGCCCCACAGCCCCGGGGACCGCCACCTCCCTGGGGCTGTAAAAAAAAAAGTGTGGGGGGGTCCCAATCCCCCCCATGTTTCCCCGGGGACCGCCACCTCCCCGGGGCTTTGATAATAAACCACGGGGGGCACGCAGCCCCCCCACAGCCCCGGGGACCGCCACCTCCCCGGGGCTCTATTTTTTAATTTAAAATGATGTGTGGGGGGCTCGAGCCCCCCCCCACATGCCCCGGGGACCACCACCTCCCCGGGGCACTCTATATTTAAATTCGGGGGTCCGTTACGGACCCCCAGGCCCCAGGGACCACCACCTCCCGGGGCATTTAACATGAAGGGAGGGGGGGCCGCGCAGCCCCCTCCTGGAGCCCTCGATGGCCCTGGGGACCGCCACCCCCCAGGGCCGGCTCCTGCAGTGTCCCCGGGACACTGCTGTTTGCAATGACAGGGCGAGAGCAGGGAAACCTGCTCCAGGGCGAGAGCAGGGAAACCTGCTCTCGCTTCAATGAAGCAAAGCAGAATTGCTTTTCCACAAGGGGAGCTGCATGTCAGCAGCTCCCCAATAGGTAAATAAAAAAAAAAAAAGCAAAGGCTGGCCCCGGGGGGGGGGGGGCACGCAGCCCCCTCCAAACATTAATAAAAAAAAAGAATACAATTCTGGCCAAGCCCTGGGGGATGGGGTCCCCGGGGCCGAAATTGGGTGAATGAGTGGATGTGTGTGTAGACCTAGGAATCAGTGAGTGCGTATGTAGGAACTGGTATTGGTGTGTCTATGGTTTCGCAAATGGTAGTCTCTATTTTAGAGTGGGTGTATCAAAGGTTATATTAGGGTGTGAGGAGGTGCATCAGATTATCACGTGGATGATGTCATCAGTGATGTCATCAGTGATGTCATTTGAGATGTCATCAGTGATGTCATCAGTGATGTCACTGACCATGTCATGAATGATGTAATATGTGACGTCATCAGCAGTGCATTGCGGGGGCGCGAGTTATAGTTAGCTCAACTAACTATAACGGCCAAATTTCTCTGGTTTTGTACTAGTGAAATGTCCAACTAACTATAACGTCCCTGAAACCTGTGTTTTTTTCAGTGAATATATATATATATATATATATACCTGCAAACATATATATGCACACATATATATACACGCATATATATACACACACACACACATATATATATATATATATATATATATATATATATATATATATATATATATATATATATATATATACAAATATATACATACATATTACTTACTGGCGGTCACCAGTCGGTAGTTATAGATAGGACCTAGTTTCCATCGGAAAAGCATTTTTGATTTGACTATAACTTTGAAGTTGTTTGACTAATCTTCACTACATTTTTTCAAAAAAGTGTCAATTTAGGTTCTGTGTGTTATAGAAAGTAGTGTTAGTGACAGCTTCAAGGTGGCCCCAAAGAAAGGTGCTAATACTGCTTCCAATAAAGTGGCCAGTGACAAGAAGGAGTTTGCCACCACCACCATTGGTATGTCACATCAGATTTTTTTGGAAAACAAAAAACTGTGCCTGCGTTACTGGCCTCTGGGGAGCAAGCTGGGAGCAGAAACCTCAAATCAGTGGACCCACCCCAATCTAGGCCCAAGCCCATGTCTGTCACAGAGGCAGCCAGTATAATCACGACAACGCTGACAAGCAGTGATGTTGACATTGACTTATCTCAATCACATAGTAGTACCCAATCATTGCAGGAAACTCAGAGAAGTGGGCAAGAACAATAGCCACAGCCACCATTAGTAGTTCCACAAGAAGTAGGAGCAGTTCAAGAGATTCAGCTTCCTGCTGGGGAAGTAGAGCAATCTGTTCCAGAAGATGCATTGTCTTCAAGATCTCCAACTTGAAAAAGGAGGGTTAGTGGTGCATCATCTTCTTCTTCAAGCCCCCTTCTGATGATCTAGGCACCACTTGGATCCTGTCTCAGTCTGAGAGTGAGACACGCCACGAGACAACTCAGACAAGGCTAGGGAAAAGGAAGGTTCCAGAAAGTCTTAGAGTTATGGAGGCAGACATAGAAGAGGAGGATGACAATGAGCCAGTCATCATGGATGGTAGCCCAGCCCCAGTGGAGACTGATGTTACCGCATCCCAACTTCCCGGGGGATGTGGTAGTGGCACCACAGATCCAACCACCACCAGCAGCCATATTTGCGAAGTCCCAGCAGCGACCTACATCCACAACCACCCAGTAGTAGTAGGTACTACAGAGAGTCAAATGCAAAATGCCCACCTACTGCCAGTTCATCTGACATTGGCAGTGACACCAGTGTCAGAAAGTTGAGGTCCCCAGTTTGGGACTTTTTTCGGTTAGCCAGAAGGAAGAGAACATTGCCATATGCTCCCTTGGCGGAGCAAGTGTTAGTCGGGGTAAGCTTGGTACAAACTATGGTACCGAGGGCAAAATAACCCATTTGAGAAACCACCATATGATCCGTTGGGAGGTGCACCTTAGTGGCCAAAAAATGGCAAGTGTTGTTGGTGAAGGGGGTGAAAGCTGGCTGAGCAGGGAATCCAAATCCGATCCGATCATGGTGGAAGGTGAAGAAGACGAAGACATCTTCATTACGCAAAGCAGCCCTCTCCCCAGCAGTGCAGTAATATCGCCCACATCAGCAACATCGCAATGGCACAAGACTCAGGTCGAGACACCAAGGCAACAGAGGATAGTGACTGCCCCGCTGAAAAGCACATAGAGCCTACAACCACCTGCTCTCTAGAAGTTCCTGCATCAGTGGCATGAGGAAAGAAAAAAATTCAGGCTACTATTACTGTCATGTTTAGGCCAGAGGGGCAGTATGAACGCATCCACCCAACAGCACATTTGTACAACACAAATCTGGCTAAAATGTTAGCCCTGAACCTCCTTCCTTTTTCTTTTGTGGAAGGGGTGGATTTTCGTGAATTTGTGGCAGCCATCTGCCCGAAATGGAAGGTTCCCAGCCGGTCCTAATTTGCCAGAGTTGCTGTTCCAGTGCTACATCACAATGTGCTTGAATTGCTTGGACAAGCTTTTCAGCAGAGTCCTGTCTACAGTAGCCACCTGACAACAGACATGTGGACCAGTTGCCAAGCGACTGATTACATGTGCATCACTGCACACTGGATCTCTTTTGTGGGGGCTAGAGAAAAAATATTTGCAGGTGTCGACACTGCTGAGATTTTTAATGTTGCTCGGAAGCAAACGAAAATATAGTGATGTTCCCAATGGAGAAATCCCATACAGCTGCAAACATTTTGGAAGACTTTATCAACAATGTCTTTGAAAGGCTGCAACCAAGAGGACTTAAGATTGGAGTGGTTTCCACGGACAATGGCAGTAATATAGTTAAGGCCATGGATGATGGTGGTTATTTCAGTGTCCTGTGTTTGGCGCACTGCATCAACATCATTGTACAGGACTTTCTCAAAAAAGAAGACCAAGTAAGCAACTTACTGTCCACAAGGGTGCAAAGAGACATTGTGTACTCCAAACATTACATCTGTGCCACAATACTTAATCCACGGTAGAAACCATTACTGTCCACTTTCATTCGTTTTTCAGACGGGGATGTTATAAAATACAAAACATGGATAGCTGAGCAAGGCAGTGACCTAGAAAAAGAGTGACAGGGAATTAGAGGCTCACTGCTCCAGGGCACAAGTCCTGTGGGGCAGCCTTCAAGTTCACAGCCCGATGGCAGTGCTGCTGGGTCACAGCAGCCAAAACCAACAACAAGAACACCAACAACAACAACAAGACAAGGAGCATCAGATCCCAAATCTGCAACTGAGTGCTTTCTACTGGCAGGGCTTAAGTCCAGTGCAGAGGCAAATGCAAAAGAGGTCAAGCAAAGTGGAGCACCAGCAATGAACATTGAGCAAATGGTCCAGATCTCTGCTGAGCGTGTTTTCAGTGCTGCTGGTGCCGTTCTGACAGTGAGAAGGACCAGTCTCTCGCCCCAAAATGTGGAGAGATTATCCATGATCAAAATGAATCAGCACTTTATACTACCGAATTACACCATACCTGAAGTACCACAGGAGGAAGATGGCGGAGACTCAGGTCATGGAAGTAGTGTGTTAGATGACCTACTTCTGGACGAACCACCAGAGTTTGAGGATGAGCTCTATTTCCCTGACTACTAGGCTTTCTTTCTTTCTTTCTTTGACGCCCCCCCAAAAAAAGATATCGCTAGGAAACATTATTTACTTTATTATTTGTGAGTGTCTGGTTGACCAATTCATCCCCACCATCTTATTCTTAGACACAATGTATTGCAGGATTGGAGTTGCTACTGTGCGCAGTGAAGAAGTCCTGACTGACTCGCCCTCCAAAGCCATTTCCCTCAAGCGAGACAATGGACAGAGAATACAAACAAATGTGTGCCTGCCTCCAAACCTGGGCCATGATTATCTATCCTGTCCTACCCTAGAGGGATTGCCCAACATGTGACATTATTATAAGTCGATTTACACTGACAATTCTCTGCTTCATGAACAAATGGAGGATCTGCATTTTGCAATGTACCACCAGTCGATCAAGGTGAGAAGACCGGAAGAACAGGTAAATGCTAGCATGCATTGCACCCTGAGTGATTGTTGTTTGTTGTGATGTGAACTTGTGGTGATATGTCATCATTATGTGTGTTGAGATTGAGAAGAGATGATTCATGTGGTGGCAGGCAGTGTGGGACTGGGTGTTTGTTTCTTATGCTTAATGTGCTAGTGATGATTGAGATTTGAGATTCACAATGGTGGTTGCCTAAGTACTGACTGATGATCAATAATGTTCCCCTGAAGGATATTTTTTTCCTTCCCCTTTGAGAGATAGGATAGCGAGATTCCTACACCGGGTCCATTCCACACGCTTCACACTGCTTTGTTTTTTATTGTTTTATGCTTTATACTCCTTAAAGACTCAGACCCGACCAGTCCCTTAGATAATGCTATGTTTGCAAACACAAATCTAATCTACACAAAAAGTGGCTCAATCTTTCCCTTTGTGTTGTGCACTAACAAAATTGTACTACTACAGGCCAATCTATTGCATTTTTGAGTCAGGACTCGGGACACTGTTGGTACGGAGTGGGACACCATACTCAGAGTCAGACTTAGGAGGATCAGAGATGATGAAATGACTCAGGGTGTGGGGAGAGCGTGACTACTTCAAGTACTGGCACCAGAAGAAGATGGACATTTTCAAAATTACTGAAACCAACTGATTTGGATGATTGTTGATGACTTTGAAGAGGCCTAAAGGTAAACAACACACCAGACCTACACAAGTCTGTGTAGTGGTGGTGGTTAATGGTGTGACTGACAGTGGTACATTGATTTTTTACTTCATTGGGACAATGCTATGTTGCTGGGGTTGTGTGTGCTGCTCAGTGCTGTCTGGCTCAAATTTGAAGCAAAGTGGGTGGGGGCCTGTTGTTGAAGGTAACTAGAGACTGACATATAGTCATGAATGATAAATAATCACATTATGCATGTGCTGCTGTTAGGCTACATATTTTGTTATATATTATGGGATGATGAATTGATGATGATCAAGGCAGTTTGATCAGCCCAATACTGATGCCAATAGTTACATTACATGAAGCAATGTTTTGTGGTACTTTTGTTGGTTGTTGTAAAATTGGTCTCACAAATTTGCTCACACATCAGGCATAAAATGAATTAATGCAAATGCTAAAGAACCATTCTTTTCACCTCTTGCACTTCCTCTGACTCTTCACAGTGCACTCCCAGTCCTCCTTAGTTTAACTTTTTCTTTCTCTTAGTCCTTGATTCTTCAATATCATTTTTGTTTTCCAATCTACAAGCCCTCTTACCCGGTGGCAAACTGGAAAACCAATGCTTAGCTTACGGATCACATCTGCCAGGCACCCAACATTGACGGACCGCACAAGAGGAATCAATGCAGATGTAACTCCCAGTCCCAATTTGGCAATACAGTATCATATTTTCCATTCGTTATCATTTGAACTGTGTGTGTATGTGTTGTTTACTTGAATCCTACATAAAGTTTATTTTGTAATATAATTGATATCTTTCAAAGCTTGGTAAGACAGATCATAATTACTAATGTAACTTGGTCTCTTTGGGGCAGACGGACAAATTGGTTTGGCTTAGCTGTACTCATTTGTTCCTCTGTATCCTTTTCCTCCAATAAAAAAATTATGATGGTCGGCTGCTCATTGCAACGATAAATGTTGTCCTTGTGTAGTGTTTAGCTTTGTCTGACCTTACCCCAAACCCCCCTTCCCATCCATTCATCAAACCCCTAACACTCTTCCCCTGGGCTGTGTGATTTATTGAGGTGTGACTTAACAATTTACACCGTTAATTGATTACACAATTGGTGGGGCGGATGTGGTGAAAGCAACACCAACTCAGTGCAGGGTGAGGAAGATCTTATTCTTAAGCTCATATAGCCCACACTGTCAATATGTTATATTAGCCACCCCCACACAGTGTATGATATTTTTTTCAGATGAACATCTGATTGCCAGCATCATCATTGAGGCACTGTATTAATTTGCGTCTAAGGTTATGCTTGTTCATTTCATACAGTTCATAGTAGCTCAACATTGTTCTTATTAATTCAATTTTTCATTGCTTATCATACTCTCTTCTTGTGTCTGAGTATGTTCTAGTAGTCTAGTCTCTGGTAACTGTCATTTTTTTCATAGCTTGCATATAATAACAGCATTAACCTAGTTGTCCTTTAAATTTGTTAACTTCTCTGAGATGAATAGTCTCCAGTCCATATCCTACAGTTCAAGTTTGCCTAGGAGGGAGTAGGACCGCGCTTCAGTTCTGATGACTCTGCCTTCAATGTTAAAAGAAACACTAGCAATGCATGCTGCTACTACTACCACCACCATGGGAAACCATGCAGCCCTCGCTTCATCTAATCAGGTAAGAGAAGTGAACTGTGATTGATTGATTCATTGTTGAACAGCAATCATTCTATACAAAGGAAATCCCCCCCCTCTGAGTCATTAGGGGTTAATAATCATATATAGTAGCAGAGTAGACTTCAGAGACGAGAAGGAGAGAGTAGTAGGACAAGGGAGGGCACTGCATAACTATTTTGTTGTTTACACTATCAGCAGATTTTAAAACTGGCTGCGGCAAGCGCAGCAGTGCGACGTAAAACAATAACCCCACAAACTTTTATTTAAATCATTCATAATGTAAAAGTATGAAAACGTTATTCCCTGAACAAATCTAAAAACTACCAAACCCACAACCGCCTGACCCCTCCCTCTAACCTCAACCAATGTCCAAATAGTGTACGAGAGTAAATTGTCCATAAATAAAGCAAAACCCAACAATGCCCGAACTCACACCCACCCACCCAAAAAAAGATTTAAAAAAGGGGCTTGAGAGGGCAGTTAGGAGCTTCTTCAGGTGCCTGTCTATCCGTTCCTGCCTGGCTTCAATGTTCGCCAACCTTAGCATGATGCGGCACGCAAATCGGCGGAAATATGGGGGAGCGGGCGCTCATTGGACCACAGTGATGGTGTGATGTTGTTGTAGTTGTGGCCGGGCTGCGGCCCGGGGCATCTACAGCAGCTTCTGCCTCCTTATCCTCCAAGGCCACCAGCCTCCGATACTCGGCCCTGATGGCCTCAGTTTCCGCTGCCGTGTCCGGGCTGCAATCTCCTGCCTGCTAGGTGGTTTTGGATCAGCAGCAGGAGTAGCTACGTATCAAGAAAGAAAAAATACAAATTGTAAACAATGCTCTTAGCAAAACACATAAAAAATTATGCCATTGGTATGGAGGGAGGGAGGTGATTGATAATGGTTGGGTAGTAAGGATACATAATATGTTGCGCTTGAAAACTACTGTGAGTCCAGGGAGGAGTCTTAAATACCACCTCCTCAAACCTTTGTATCAAAAAACCTTGAAAAACCCATTCCAGGCAAGTAAAGGTGAGAAGAACACCACTACAGAGGAGCACCCTAGCCCCTTGTTTATTCTCCTTCCCAAGGATTTTTCCATTCATCATTGCATTGTTCTTCAAGTATTTCATTTTTTATTCTTCACCCTTGGCTTTGCTACTCACCACCATTTAAGTTTTACATTCTCTCAATCCACTCTTCACCATTAAAACCACCTATCCATCCTTATATATATCCATCCATCCGAACAACGTTCTCTGTCTCACTCTAGTCTCATCTCAACAAACCTTTCCGCAACATACATTTGTCATTTACCCATGCGTCGTTAAGTTTCTTTCAATCAAAAGAAACCACCACAGGATTACAATCACCCAGCCAGGCAGGCATCCGTTCACACATATACTTTCTCCCACCTAGGCAGACTTCCCACCTGTATACCTTTCATCCATCCTTCACCCGCCCATGCATCCGAGCTATCAGCCACCTATAGTATATGCAACCGGCGCTTTCACCCACGCATCCTTCCCTTTCAGTCATATATGTTAAATTTCACCCTTCCTTTCTCCTTCTATCCTTCCCTTTTCCATCAACCCATAGTTAAAGGTCTTGTTCATGAAACTTTCTCTGCTGAGTTGAAGATAGGAGCGGCCATTAGTTATTCAGCTCAACTCCTGCTATGTTCACCTGTTGTTCACAAGTCAACAACACTACACCTTTACAGTGAGTACATAATTAATTGTCAATAAGCAAGCAATATGACTTACCACCGCCTGTCACTGCTGCTGGGTCACCCCCTTCCGCAGACGCTCGCATGGCTGGCGCCGTCACTGCTGGCCCCGGCACTGGTGGTTGGTGTGGCTAGAATTTTTTTTTACACATTTCGTAGATGCCAGATACGCCTCCCCTATTAATTTTTTATAGCAAAATACACCACACACATAATTCACTACAATTTGGATACATTACAGACAGTATCTTCTATCAAAAATATCAGGTTGGGCATTTTGCTAATGGGAATTTAAAAAAAAAAGCCTCAAGTCAAGACACGCTGTTAAAGAGTGGCTGGAGGTATTGATTGCTGAATCTGATGTTTTGAGAAAAAGTAGCACATGGCCTTGGTTGGCAAATGCAATGGGGTCGTCCCCCTCGTACTTCTCCCCAGACATGGTGCACAGTCATCAGTTCACCAACTGTTGCTAATAATACTAGGCCTAGCTAAGAAGACACAACTTTGGGGTGTCCAACGTGACCATGGCCACTCCCTTCTTTTAGTGATTGAGCTTTCTCATCTCAAAAAACATGCATAGAATACCTTACTTGAGCAATGCGCATGCAATCTGTAAGGCAGAGGAGGAGCAGTAGTATGTGACCAATTGTTTCTCTGAGTTTTAGAGTACCACCACTAGGCAGTCCACAACATAAGGGGAGAGGGAAAGCTGACTGACAAAGCAGAAGAAAAGAAGCTACAAACAGACTAGTAACTACAGACTAGAGACAGTTTGAAGTAAGGTACAGAAACTTGGAATATAGAAAATAAGTAAATAGGATAATCCAGGGAGAACAAAAATTTAGAAACGGATAGATCGAAGAGGATTTGGAAAAAAAATATAAAACTGGCAGATGTCACATTATTCAAAAAGGAGCGGAAAAGTTAGGGGAATAAATATATATTATTACTGGGGCCAGCAAAACCATTGGGCGAGGAACTCTGGGAGGCACCTCCAGCTCCAGCTCCCGGACCCTCACCCGCTTCAGCCCTCTTCTTGCCCCTGGATGCTGATATAAGACATAAAGACAAAAAAAGATTAGTGGTAAATAAATATCTCCCCAAAATATTATTTGACAGGCAAATGCAATTGCAATAACATTGAACTTTTCTAAATCAGATCAACTAGTAGTAGTATATTGCGGACCATCATATACTATTCCAAATTTCTAAAACCTACCTACCTAGCCCTATTCCAAATTTAGTAAACTACATTTTGGAATTACTAATATTAAATTGCAACAAATGATGTTTGCTTCTTCTCAAATCTCATTCGCAATCTCTCAATCCCCTTTAACGGGCCAATTTACTAATCACTAAGGGACTTATTAATTACAACGATGTTGGGTGGACGCCGTTGTGGTTCTGGAACTGCCCAATCTTAGGTCGGCGGTCAAGACCGCACTATTATGAATCAATGCGATTGCCCATAGGCCATAGGGTGGTCGCAAACCTCCATTTTGTCAATGGAAGCTTGTGCGGCAGGTGGAAAAGGCCCGCAGCACAAGCTTCCATTGAAAAATAGATGTTGTTGTTTACAAACATCCCAGCACCATCCATGTAGCATGCACCATGCGGTTATGAAATTACAAATAATTAATTACGAAACTTCTTACATAATCATCACTAATCTCATCAGCCCAAGCGAGCACAAACAAGTACAATAACTAAGGACACGACTAGTACTATCGGAAAAGGGACCGACTGACTAGCTGTCGTCGGTCCCATCATAGGGATTACGATGTGCCCGCCTGTAAGGGGGTCGCACCGTGTATTCTTTACATTGCGGCGGGTGCTGCTGGATGCAGCACCTGCCGCAATGCAAAAAATGCACCCTGTACATATCCCTGCACTATGAGGCAGGCACAATGTGGTGCCCGCCACATGGTGCAGGGATATGTAGGAGGGCACCATAGGTGCCCCCCAGTGCTCACATCACAGGGCCACGGGGAAGGGGAGCCCACTATGGGCCCCCAAAGTCCCTTTCCACCTGCCTTTTAACAGGCAGGCGGAAAGGGATATTGTAATTCCTACGGCGGTGCCTGGAAGGCATCGCCACCATTGTAGGGAATACAGCCCCCTCCGCCGCACCGGCGGGCTCAAGGAGCCTGTCGGATGCGTGGCGGTCAGTCTTTCCGACCGCCACCCATCCGCCCGCCATTGAAATATGGTGGGTGGATATGATGGGTCCGATGGCGGTGGGACCACCACCGACGGGCTGTCGATGGTGGTCCCATTGGTCATCCTAATCAGGACCTAGGTTAGGTAGCGCGAAGTAAGCTAAGCACCTGTCTAGAATAACAGACTATCAAATAATATTTGAAAACGTAACTTACCTGCATGTGAGCAGCATGCTTGCTAATATTTAGGAAAAATAATAGCTATAGCATAGAACACACAAGTAATAATAAAAATTAATAATTTTAATAATTACTTAGCTACTCACCTAGCCCCGTGACCTCAACCCTTAGTAGGTCCAGCAGGTCCTGCTCTTGGTCCAGGATGATGGACCAGTGGTGCGTCAACTGTTGATGGGTGCGCTGGACCCCAGAGCAGCTGTAAACTGTCCAGCGCACCCTGGCTCAGCGTTGCTGGCATTCCTGCATCCCGTACCCAGACACAGGCCTGCCGCCTGCTGCCAAAGTACGGTGGAGGTGGCACTGGATATAAAAAACCAGCGCTGCCACCTCCACCTCAGAAAACAGGGTATGGGGCTGCACCTCTGCCTGGTGCTGCCTTCTGCAAGGAAGGTGGCTGCTACTTGCGTGCCTCGGTGCACCCTCATGTGCCATTGGGCTGGGGGGGAGAGAGAAAAAAAAGAAATGGGGAAAAAGAAGGAAGGAGGGTAATAAGGAAGTAGTAAAGCTGAAAAATAAAAAGTACAAAACTCACCAAAAACACACAAAAAAGTAGAAAAAAACACAAAATACACACTTTGGCAGCCAAGATAAGGGCAAACCAGGGAATTGAACCACCAATAGAAGAAACTGTTTGCGGACGACATAATTTTCTATCTTACGCCCGAAGAACAAAACATAAGAAGGATCCTGGCCGTGTTGGAGCAGTTTCAAGCTTTTGTGGGGTACAAAATTAATCCTAAAAAAAAAGAAATATTAATGTTCAACACTTTAGGTAATCCTCTTCCTGTAAGCTTTCAGTGTCCGGTTTGAGTAATCCGATTTGATATCTAGGAGTCTATGTAACTAATACCTACGCCGAGCTCTATAAGCTCGATTATGATGCTATGTTAAGAAAAATTATAGACCTATTGGATAGATGGTCTCTTCTCCCTCTTACACTTATCGGCAGGTCTGTCCTAATTAAAATATCAATCTTACCTCTATTAATTTTCCTATTTATAAATGTCCCAATAAAAATCAATGCAGCATTTTTCAATAGAGATGGATGTACTTTTTTGACAGTTTGTTTGTAGTAGTAAGGTCCCCAGAGTAAAATATCCAGTATTACTATTGGTAATAAATCGGGGTGGGGGGTAGCATTGCACCAGATTCGTACATACTATGAAGCCTCTCTCTTAGATATTTTGGTTTGTATAGTCGATTTTAATGGATCCTTAGATAACATTTTTTTCGATAAAATGGTAAAGGAAGTGGGATCACAGCTCCCGGTCTTCATAAAGACAGTCAAACTCCCCAAAAAAACCTAGGAAGACATTACAAGACCTTCGTATAAGACTTCAGACACTATACCCTATTAACGTTTTGATGGCTGGTTATGAATATCTATAATTAAAGTAATGTAGGGTCTTAGGGCTATATATTCAGTCTAGCCACTGAAGGTTTTGGAATGCAAATGGCTTCAGCGAGCTGGGACATTTTCTGCTGCGAGGGAGATGTATCACCTTAGTTAGGTGTGGGAATCGTAGTAAACAAGTTTTTGGGGGATAATATATAAATTATCTATTTAGTGAAAAAATATTGTCAGATATCCTGCACTGGTCCATCATCATTAGCGGCCTCTCTTTTTAAAGCAAGGTTCTGGGCCGATTCTGATACGGGTTGGAAAAGCTTCCCGACCGAATCGGTTGGGAAATGGTGTCCGACCCACTCGGATCGGGAAAGTCCGACCGGCGGAGTAGGATGCATCCGGATGCTTCCAGATACGATTTGGTTGAACTCCCATTGACTTCAATGGGAACATTTGTTCCTAACCGCATCAGAATTGGGCCCTCGGTCGGGAAGACACGTTCCCGATCCGATTTGGAAGGAGCAAATGCCGTTAGGAGGCCTTCCTAACCGCATCAGAATCAGGCCCTCGGTCGGGAAGCTTTTCCAACCCGCATCAGAATCGGGCCCAAAGACTGAGATGCACTAAGGAAGAACAAAAAGTGGATGAAAAGACAATAAAAATCTAACCAAAAAACAGAGACTTTATCCAGGAGGCAGAAACAGTTTAAGGAAATTAGAGTTAGAATGTTTTGCAATAGAGTAATTGTTAATCATACAAGAAGTATGAAGAAGTGTAAAAGAAGAAGAGAAGCACTCAGGCAAAAGGACCGTGTTAAGACTATAGTTGACAAGGCGTTTGCTTTGAAAATGAAGCTATTGACTTTGATTCTCCGGAGAATGTAGATACTGGACAAAATAGTGTTGTGTATGAGGAGATGTAGTCAAAAGACAAGACTTGTTAATAGCAGTTGCTTCTGCACCAGCAAGTCAAGAACTTCTTTGAGAGCCAATAATTCAAAATGAAGCAACAATAGCTATGAATGAGGTGGAGAATGCAATGCAGCAAGCAAGACAGGAAAGTGTGGATTTAGAACAGTTATTAACACAACTGAAAAATGAACAGAAAGACATTTTTAACAAAGTTAAAGACAAAATAGAACATGGATTCCTGCATGAGAAGAAAGAGTGTGAATTTTCTTCATTTAAACCAGTTCTATTATACATAAGTGGTCAAGCCGGCACTGGAAATAGCTTCTTTATTAAAGTACTCACCAGTTATTTACAGAAGACTACAGATTCAAATTTGTCATGTGAAGTTACAGCACCAGCAGGATTAGCTGCACATTACATTAAAGTTATTACTCTTCATCAACTATTAATGCTACCTGTGGAACATGACAACAAACTAGAATACCAGAAATTATCTGGTGACGCTTGTCATGAAGTAGCAAGAGTATTGAAAAAACTGAAGCTTCTAAATATTTATGAAGTGAGTATGGCCTTAAAACTAATGCAAATATTGAAAAACAACTATGATATACTGTTTGGTGGGAAAATGTAATAGTATTTAGTGATCTACTACAACTAACACATGCAAAAAGACAACCCATTTTCAAAACACTTCTAAATAATGAAACAAGAACTTTTCTAGGAAGGATTGGGTATGTAAATATTTGGCAAATCTTTAAATGCAAAGAATTGGTGAGAAATATGTGTCAAGCATCAGATGTGCAATATGAAGATATACTGAAGGACATTAGAGTAGGAGTTCTCGGAAAAGAAGGCAAACATGCTTTGGATAGTTGCCTGATCAAGAATCTATTTCCATCTAAAATTACAGCAGCACAACTTATGTAGAATGTCATTAAAGAAGAGAAGTCTATAGTGTGCTTAGTGCCAACCCTTCTAGAGTGCTCCAAATTTAATGAAGAATTATCACAACTGAAGGAGGAAGATATTTTGATAATCACAGCTACTGAAGAAATGGAACATCAGGGAGTGACAATACTACTCACAGAGAAACTTCAAGCAAAATTGGATTGTTTAGAAAAGTATACTAAAAACTGCAGGGTTAGAGAAGCGGTTATGTGTGTGCAGACATTGTCGTATAATTTTGCGACAGAATTTAAATGTTGAAGAAGTGTTAGTAAATGGTGCAATGGGTAAAGTTATCCATTTTATTAATTTCCCAAACATAGATGAGGTGGAATACTGGCTCATGAAATTTGATGAGGTTGATGGTGTCAAGCAGATTGGTTGATGCGTTGTACGTTTTTTGCCAGTGAAAGACTTATACATCCAGCGAAAGCAGTTTCCACTGTCTCTAGCTTATGCTGTAACCACCCACAAATGGCAAGGTTTAAATGTAGATACAGCTTTTGTTAATATTGGAAGTACTGTATTTAGAGAAGGAACACCATATGTAGCATTGTTATGAATTAGAACATTGTCCAGTTTATTTTTGATAGACTTTGATGAGAAGAAAGTTAGTGCTGATGGAAGCTGTGTAAGGGAATACAATTGGTTAAGAAGTCTATATGCTCCTCATTTAAGTTAGTATACTTTTTATGATAAATGGTTAATCTGTCCAAAGTGGATTATATCTCCCAGATTTAACGTACTATGCTTGGGCTTTTCTCTTAAGGAACAGGAAGATGTTATTAACCAAACCAGACAATTCCGACATTGGCAAAATGTTTAGGTGCATGTTGTCAGATATTGATGGAAGAATGCAAGGCTTTATGTTCAAGTTTGGCTACCCCAAGTACTTTAAGAGAGTAGGTCTCAAAATCTTACAAAATATGGCAAAACTTTGGTCTAAGATTCGAAAGGAAGTTAAACTCACATACTATAGTAGATGGGCGCCGATGTGGATGGCACCAGGATCTCCTGAATGGACGAAGGATTCGTTGGCCAGTCCTCTAAAAGAGGCAGGAATGCGGAGATGGGGGGATATCACGGAAGAAGGAGATTTGGTAACCTGGGACAAATTGGTAGAGCTGTCCAATAACAATCTCTCCAGGTTTAAATATTTGCAAATGAGAGGGTGGTTTCAGTCTTTGGAGGTGGAGATAGGTATGTCAAATGATCTTGAAGATGGCTTAATGTGTAAGGTACCAAAGAAGAAGGAAGTGGCAAGGTGGTACTGGCTACTGGTGGAACTCTCAGAGGGTGACTTCAAACTTCCTACCGATCTGTGGGGAAAGTTCTTGCCAATGCTCAAGCTTGAAGACCTATGGCAAGTATCCTTTAACTTCCTCTGTTCGACCGTTTATCCCACATTTAAGAAAGAACCACATCTTCTGTCTCCATAGAGTATATTGGACGCAGTACAGGTTATCGAAGTTAAGGGATGGAAGATCATCAAGGTGTGTAAAATGTTGCCAAGAGAAGGCGGATGATATCTATATGTTCCTGGAATGTCCTGGGATTCAGAAATGTTGGGAAGATGTAACTACAGACATCTCAGATATAGTGGACACTGAATTCCAGGTATGCTTACATTTGGTATTTTTTGGGATATCGTCTGTGCATGCTGATTTTACAAATGATGAAAAAAGTTTTTTTTTTTACCTGATTCTCTTGGCTAACCCTGGGCAAAGCACTGCCCAGCCTTTTTGCTTTTTGATGACCTGGCTTTTGACATTTTACTATGAGGGAGCCTCATCACCTTGACTCTTCCACGGTAAACCCATAGTAAATGGACTGCTCATGTTTACTGCCAGTTCCCACCTTTTAAGATAAGGCACCTATGATGCAGAAGGGGTAATGGGCACTTGCCTGGTTACACATGACCACATGTACACATGGGTGTGCACATGTGTGAGGGCTGCACAATGGAGATTCCTGTCATGCGCAGCCCAGGATCTTTGCACAGGTAAACTGGCACAGAATGGACTCTGCAGGCTTGGGTATTGACCTGGGATAGGCCTTATAATGTTGGTGTACACATACAGGAAAAGTCAGTGTGGTTTACTGTCTTGTCTGCAGTGACACTCCATTAAACACTTATGGGTAAGGCTGTTTCACAGTCCAGCTCTACTTCCCCTTGGTCTACAGACACCAGAGTCATACCAATTACAGCATAACCTGTTTGAAAAGATCAACTCTGCAAAGTCCAAATACATATCTGTACAGCTTATGAGTCATCCAGAAATGTCATATTTCCTTGGCTCAGCTTAGGATCAGAGCCCAGTCCTGTTGTCACCCTGCTGGGCTGGGTTAATTACTTTTTTCTCTCCAGCCGCAGGAGGAAAGGTCTCTCCCCACAAAGGGAGTAATTGGCAGTGCTTAAGTCAGCTCCTGAGGAGGAATGGGTGGGGTGGACTGTTCTGCAACAATCAGTCATCTATCACCCTGTGCCAGGAACAGGGTCTGCCCAGGCCCCCTAAAAAGGAGGGATCCTATACCTCTGCAGTTAAACCAGGAGGGAGGGTCCTCTGATGTTTGGCTGAGGAATGCCCTGGCAGTGATGTCAGCAAGGGGTGTAGCTGAGACCCCCAGAGCACATGTGGCAAGTAACTCCTGGGTGATGCCATCTTGAAATAACCCAGCAGGCTGTGCATGAAGGTGGGGACAGTGGTAGAGAGGTGATGTGGCACATCAGGAGAGGCCAAAGGTGCATCCAAGCTGGAACCTTCAACCCCCACTTAAATGATCCTGCACAAGGGGGAGAGGTCTCTCTTGGTGGTGCTTTTCTGCTGGGCACTGGACCTGGAGGCAGCCACCTTTGACAATTGGAATGAAGAACCCACTGACTGCCATCTGGGCAAAGGATTCTGTCACTAATTGACCGCAGGACTAGTGGGGCACTTCCCCAGGACCAGGGAAGCAGGTCACCTTACACCCCTTGTGGACTAGTTGGGAGAAAGACTCTCTGCGCCAAGGAGGAGAGAAGCCCAGAGGAAGAGCAAAGTGAAAGGCTGGTGCAGGAAGCCAGGGAAGTCACTCCCTGCAAGGTTCATCACCTTTGAGGCCAGGAGGCCTGCAGAAAGTGATCCAGGTGGCTAGGGCTTGTCAACAGGTTGCAAAATGTCATGCAGAGAATCAAAACCGGACCCACGGGGCCCAAGTTATTGCCAGATGCAGTTAGGCAATCTTTGACTCCCTTCACTGATGACATAGTGAGTGTGTCTCTGCAGCCATGTTCAGCATCGCCGCCGGGGTGGGCCAGGGCCCGGAGGATGCCCCTAAAAAGAAAGTATAGCTGGGGAAGTGCCGTCAGGCTCCCCTGTGATGTTGGGAAGTGCCCCAGGACCCTATCCCTGGGACCTGTGCAACGGAAATAGGAGGGGGCACCATCGCGATCCCCCTTTCAAAGTGGAAAGGTGACCCAGGACCCCATTCCTGGGCCCAGTAGCAGAAAAGGGCAAGGGAGGGCCGGCGTGTTCCCCCGCAATGGCAGGCAGGGGCCTAGGACCCCATTCCTGAGCCCTGATACCAATAAAGAGAAGGGGATAGGGCTGCTGCACTCCCCCAAATGGCTGGCCTGCCCTGCTCCCAGTGACTGCAGGAGCGGGCAGGCTCGAACAGGCTGCAGGTCTCCATGGTGGCACACTGGAGTGCTGTCCGTGCTGGGAGCCAGCAGGGACTGCCGGAGTGGGCTACCTGCGCTGTCCCCCATCTTCAGACCTGCACGCAGGGTGTCTGAATGGGACCAGGCACCCAAGTGATGAAAACATGATGCGAGGCCACCAACAAAGAAAAAACATAGGAGCATATTCACAAGGACTTATCTCCGATTTATCTCCACCTTAACTCAACAAAAGTGGAGATAGATTTAACACCCCATTCACAAGCAGGTGCAAACCGCAGACATCGCCAGTATTCCCGCGATAACTGCCCCAAAATTTAACACCACGGTGGACACCACCAACTAACCCTAATGAGATGCAGAGTAGGCGTTCCCGTGCCAAAACACACGAAAAAACCACAACACCACTTTCGCAACAAACTGCCAGATCTGCGATGCGAACCAAAAACAGGCGATAAGCCGCGTTAGCACCAGGGATTTAACACCTGCCTTTTGCTGGTGTTAAGCAGGACGACTACCTGCAGCATCAAAGGGAGCCCAGCCAAGAGCCACACCCGAAGACCCACAGATGCCATGGAGACAATCATCATGCAGCTCCGAGACCCATGAGGGACACAACACCCACCCCCAACCACCCCAGGACCCCCCCACCCCCCCGGGAACACCACAGAGGCAGCGTACACAAAAACAGCTGACCCACCTGCCATCCAGACCCAACGCCAGAGGAGGACATTGCCCACTACAGGACCAAAAGGACAACCATGCCCCGCATCCTGACCCACATCCCCCACCTGCTGACGGTACCAACCCAGCGGACTACCGACATCCCTCCGCAGACAAAGCTGCCGGCTGCGCAGCACATGTCGGCCTCTGGTACCATCCAACCCACAACTGCCAGAGTCGGAGGAGTCACACAGCCAGCCCCATACAAGGTCATCACACCTGTCCTGGATGCCAACAACAGCCTGGTACCCCAGCACCTCCACCTCACCCACACTGCGCAGGAGCTGCTGGAGACCAAGCAAGGCCCCTACGCCATAGCTGGATTCCCTCACGTGCCAGGGCCAATTAACTGCACACATGTACCCCTCATGCCCCCTGCCGACACAGCACACAACTACCACAACAGAAAGCACACGCATATCATGAATGTGCAGGCAACAGTGGACCGGCCGGGACTCCTCAACAATGTCGTGGCCAACTCCCCAGGCCGAGTGCATTATTCTCACATATCCGGACAGTCCAGCATCACCCAGCACTCCCAGGATGGCACCCATGTAAATGCCGTGCCCGTTGTTAAGTCCAAAATGAACACACCACACACCTCCAGCCCACAGTCATGCAACTCACGACACCGGCAATGGACACGCAGCACAACTACATTCAACATGACACACAACATGCCAAACGACCAGACACGACAACACGACTCCATTGTGAAGCTGGCCTTGCCATGCACACAACCCAGCCACGGCATGCCACCGCAGACACACAATAGCCGGATGCGAGGAGAGGCATGGAGCAGGCATGTGCGAGAGCGGCAAGTGATCAAGGAATGTGAACCCACCCAATGTCAGGTGTGGCGTGGAGGTGCCAGACAGACCACAGAGTGCAAATCACGGAAATGGCCATGTGGAGATCAACTGCTGGTGCATGGAGTGCAGTGGCCAGTGGACGCTACCATGTCCCCACAGGCAGTGGGGCAGAACACGGAAATGTCGCATGTTACATCCCCCCTGCATGCGCGTGCGTAGTGGGTTGGACCAGCGTACGCCAGGCCTGCATAGGGGTGTGAACAAAAACCCCTTCGCACTGGGCGTGGTTCTCATTCGGAATGGACAACGCGTCTGCCAGGGCAGCGGCTCTCGGTCCGCCATGAGTCCTGCGCCGAGCACAGTGGGGCCTGCGTCCCTGTGCGCCTGCTGCACCCCGGGCTGCTGGTCCCCCGACCCGTCATTCCTGCCACAGCGCATCAACGAGGCTCCGCTCACCTGCCTACACCAGCGTGTGTCGATGAGGGCCCACCACGTGCCAGTGCAAGCTACAAGCACCAGTCCCGCGACCTCTGCAGCCTCCGCAGACCATCGCTGGCCCCCCCGACGCTGGGCCACATTACTCCTTTCACATTTACATACTCCACCTGCGTCCTCCTGGGCCCAGTAGGTTCAACATGTGGAACTGTGTCCTGAGTCTTGAATGGCAGTGACCCCAAGTCCGTGGCAGCGGCCACAGCACCAGACTCCCTTCGATCAGTGAGGCATAATTCCATATCGCAAGCCGGCGACACGTGGTGCCACTAACCCTGTTCAACCCCAGCCGCCTACAGATGGTGCCACTAACCCTGTTCAACGCCAGCTGGCTACACGTGGTGCCACTAACCCTGTTCAATGCCAGCCGGCTACACGTGGTGCCACTAACCCTGTTCAACACCAGCCGGCTACACGTGGTGCCACTAACCCTGTTCAATGCCAGCCATTGACACGTGGTGCCACTAACCCTGTTCAACGCCAGCCGCCTACACGTGGTGCCACTAACCCTGTTCAACGCCAGCCGGCTACACGTGGTGCCACTAACCCTGTTCAACACCAGCCGGCTACACGTGGTGCCACTAACCCTGTTCAATGCCAGCCGGCTGCACGTGGTGCCACTAACCCTGTTCAATGCCAGCCGTCGACACGTGGTGCCACTAACCCTGTTCAACGCCAGCCGGCTACACGTGGTGCCACTAACCCTGTTCAACGCCAGCCGGCTACACGTGGTGCCACTAACCCTGTTCAACGCCAGCTGGCTACACGTGGTGCCACCAACCCTGTTCAACGCCAGCCAGCTACACATGGTGCCACTAACCCTGTTCAACGCCAGCCGGCGACACGTGGTGCCACTAACCCTGTCCAACGCCAGCCGGCTACACGTGGTGCCACTAACCCTGTTCAACGCCAGCCAGCGACACGTGGATGAGGGCTCAGGCCTACCCTGTGGACCAGTAGGTCCCACATCCAGCACCTAATCGCCAATCATGAATGGCAGAGTCCACACCAGTGAACGCACGGAGAGGAGTAAGAGGAAGATGTGGCTCAGTCCGGAGGAAAGCCGGATCAGAGTCACGGAGGTAATCGAACACTATCAACAACTGACCTGGTGCCATCAACCCTGTTCACTGCAAGTCCGCGTCCCGTGGTGCCACTGAACCTGAACTACGCAGGCCGGTGGGACCATCCAACCTAAGCCGGCGACACTCGGTGAATGGCCCGTGCTGACCGCTGCCTCAGGCCTACACTGCGGTCCAGTAGGTCACACATGTGGAACTGTGTCTTGGGTAAGATGTGGAGGAGTTCACATCATTGGACACGCCTCATCACAGGCGGCATCCCCTGTCAGCACTAGTGCCACTAACTCTGTGTGCAATGAGTCATGGGCACTATCTGGTTGGACCTTGGTGGCGTCTGAGTCCATGGCCTGGTGGTTTTTTGCATCTCCATTTGGCCGGACCGGACTTGGTGTCCGACATGTGTCCGGTCCATTCATCTCCACCATAGTGACTGTTTCAGCATGGTTCTGCCCTCTGCATCATGCCCTGGGGGCACACCTTCCACTGTCCACCGAGACACTCTGCGAAAAGCCCCTTTGTCATCTACGGAAACCTGCTCTGCAATCGTGACCCTGCCCCAGTGCCCAGCAAATCAGCGGCCGGTGGCGGTAGGCCCGTGCAGGACGCTGTGCATCCGGGGCCACTAACTCTGTGCAGCACAAGTCATGGGGCCTTTACGGTTGAATGGTTGTGTCCTTTACGATGTACACTGTTGTCGATTTCTGACTGCACCAAGCAGCCCTTGCCGGCTGGTGTGCACACACCCCACACACATCCAACACAGGTGTCACTCGATATGTGTGCCTGCTAATAAATGTGGCCGGGCGCACGTGCCCGTAGCCATTCACACCATCTGAGCAAGTGTGTCCGTGTGGTCATTGTCTCAGCATGATGGGCACGGCACTGCAACATCACAGTGTGCTATCCTCAGCGGATGATACCATGTCACCTCAGCGTTGGCAGTGACCTTGGACATGTAGCTTCGCCCTGCCCCCCCTGCATGCACAAGTGGCGTATGCTGGTCCGGCGTACGTCAGTTCAACGCAGGGGTGTGCTGAATCAGCAGGGGGAGCAGGGCGTGGCTCTGACCTGGCCTTGGGCAGGATGTGCGTAAGTGTGTCTCTGTGTTGGGGTGTTGTCGCCACCAGGGCCACAGTAGACGATGTTGCAATGTAGCATGCACCAGGAGGGCGGGCCCGCACGGAAGGGGAAATGTAGGAGCGCAAGACCGCTCGGGGTCTTGGCACATGCATGCCAATGGTTATGTGTATCAGTCCTGCGGCTGCATGAGTCAGTTGCCTAGCCTCATTCGCAGCGTGATCACAGCCAGCCATGGACTATACACTTGTGTCCGACCTGTCCGGACCATTGGCCTACTCTCACTTGGCCGCACACCTTCAATGGCCAGCGTCAAGGTGTTGGTGGCATACCGCTGGACATGCGCGGACAGGCATCACAATGGTGTGCCGTAGGAGTGCACGTGATACAACCGCGCAGGGCACACAAGTGTGGGGGCTCGTGGGAGGGTGGAGCAGCTGTGAGGCAACGTAACACACAGTGAGTCCGCACATGTGCCACGTGCTGGGCATATCGTCCATGATTCACAGGGTCGCAGACATCCCACCACACCCACGGCAAGCCTCTGTACGTCTCCTGAATGCATGCAGATGGTGAAGTGACTGTAGGGATGAATGGTCCTTTGTCTGCACTATCGGCCGGTAGCATATCTGCAGCTCCTAGATGTGACTTGCATGTGCCCAGCCCCCCCTGAAAGATAGGATAGCATTTCCAGGCGACTCCCAGACTACGCACTGCCAGACGTGAGGCCAACGTGTACACATCCCACACGCAGAAGTCCTTGGTCGGAGTTTGCGTCTGTGAAATGGCCTTCACTCGTACTCCCACCACACCCCAGGCCTGCACCTGTTGCACACAGACACTGCTCATTGCTCCGAGCTGTGGTGTTTCGTCCACAGGACTGGCGCAGGTCCTCACAGTGCCACTTCAAGCAGAGCCACTGAGGCAATGGCAGACCATCCCGGACACATGCTCGACTCCAGTCACGTGGACCTGTACCGTGCACGTCTGCTGCATGTACTGGGGGCACTGCCTTCGGCAGTGCTGCGGATAAGTTACCGCCTGAGCTTCCGCCTTGTGAGCGTCACCTGCGTTCAGCCTGTGTTGCATTGTTGCTCGTGCATATTCCAGTGGACCATGGATGTCTGCCTCTCCAACGTGACTGTAGCTGAACCGGATTTCGACGTGTGTGTGAGCCCCCTGTTGGACCAGGAGTGTCACCGTGATGCCCGTTTATGGCATGCCTGGATGTTTGGCATGCATGCTGGGAACTGGACCTGGGAGATTGCAGGAGTCGTCGTGTGCAGTGACCACATTGAGCCGCTCCCTGATTGGGCTTTCGTGCATATTGGGGCCAGGGGTTGGAGTGAGCACATCTGTCCGGGACAGCTGATGGGTTACGTCGCCGACATGTCAGATGTGGTGGACAACGATTACGGACCAATACAGGTAAGTAAACATTTAAAACAATGAAACAAATTTTGTTGCGCGCACTGCATCGCATTTGGCGATCCAGCGCTCACAACGAAATTTGTTTTATTGATTTAAATGTTTACTTACCTGTATTGGTCCGTAATCCGTACTTTGCTACCCCCCACCCTGCCCCTCCCCCACCCCACGTCACCGCCCGGCACTCCTACATGGACCGCGACTGCCTACGCTGCTGCACTCGCGTTCATGGACGAGTGACAAGGTACCTGCAGCCAGGACTGCATGTGACCCATTGCACGTGTCCCGACACCTGGTTGCATGTTGCATGTTGGTGATCTGGTCACATGTCCCTGGGAGACAGTGGACATAGCTACATTGGCCTGGACTCCTGATCCATGCGCGGACAACATACGCGGCTTGGCAATGACTTGTGTTGGTGATGGACTCCCCCGGGGTGGACATGGGCGCTTTCCAACGTTCCTCATTCAGACATGCTGCTGCATTGGTCTGCATGTCGTGGCACTTCCCTTGGCAGTACTGACACGCAATTGTTGATAAAGTTTCCGCACGTTCACTTGTCTCCAACTGTGTTGATTGTTTATTTGTATGCCAATGTGTGTGTCACGGCCTATCTGGGTCACTGCCTTACATGCATTGCTACCCCATCAGGGCTGTGAGTTGGTACTTGTGCATTATTATGTCCCTGTTTCGTGGTTTGCCAGCTGCGTATGGCCATTTACCGGCCACAAGCGGGTGCACTTGTCTCCTGTGTTCGGTTGTGCAGATGTTGGTGTTTGTTCCACATTGTGTTGGATCTTGGGGTGCTCTGCTTCCTATGTGTGTGTGCTGCATTGTGTGTGAGATGTCCCTTCAGCTCTGATTTGGCTCACCCTTCTCCCTTTCAGGCAGTGTGGTTTTCACTTCTGTGCTTGTTCAGTGGTGTGATATTGCCGAGTTGTGTGACTTGTGCTCTTGGTTGGTGTTGTTACTCTTGGGCATGGTTTGTCTGCAGTTGTGCTGTGCTTAATTGTGCATGTGTGCCATTGTGCCCATCTCCCCCGTCCCCCAGTCCCTGGTCGTTCCTCTCCCTGTTGCTGTTGTGTCTGTTGATTTTGAGCAGTTTCCGGTCCCCAAGTCCTGCCACCATCTCCAGACTGATGTGGTGGACACCATTTCCTCCATGTCATCCAGCTCCTGGTGTGGCGCTGGACTCCCACCTCTGGTGTGCATTGCTGCCTTGTGGTTGTTGGCGTGTTTATGCTTGTTTGTGCGTTTCGCATCATTCCAGCTGTTCTGGTTTTCTGCCATTGTCCTCCTCCGCTCTCTGGCTGCATTCACCTTGTGCACGATGGCCTGCCATGTCTAATGTTTTGTTGCCAATGGTGCTTGTGGGGTTGTGTGCTGGCTCCGACTGCCTCCATTGTGCTTCGCTGTTTTCTGTTTGGTTTGTCTTTCTTTTTCCTGCTTTTGTTGTACTTATTCCCGCATGCCGTATATGTGTCGCGGGCCTTGCGCTGCTTATCACTGCTTTCCTCCTCGCGAATGGGCTCACCGCATGTTTTTGGGTGTTGGGGTTTGTGTTTTTATCGCCGTCGAGGTGGTTGTATCGCGGACATTGTCCGCGGTTTCAGGAGAATATCGCATGGCACCGCCGTGTTGTGAATTCCACGTTAACACGGGGTTATTTTCCCGCCATCGGCTGCGATTTGTAAAGTTGCGTTAACATTTTTTGCTGATATTTAGCACACGTTCTTGTGAATATATATCCCATAGATTTTGAAAAGTTCATAGACAGATAGTCATGAAAAAGTCCACATTTTAATAATAAAATCATGAAAAATATTACATACCTAAAGGCATATTTATGCATGATTTGTGCCTGTAGTTTGTATGAAGAAATAGTGATCATGCAAGTGCTGCGATGAAAATAAATAAATCCAAGCTTCAACGTTTTCTCTAAACCAACATACTTTGATGCCCGCAGAACACAGACACATTTATTCTAGAAAAACATATCTAAATGCATGTTTCTTGCCAAACACTCTGCTGATTATGCAGAAAGTTAAGTCAGTCAAACTGCTTGTGAATTAAGGCTTAATTTGACAGAATTAAATACTCGCTCTGTTACATAAGCCAGAAATAAATCTTGCTCAACTAGTGGGACTTTTATTCAATAATTTCATTATGCCTAATTCCATCACGGAGAGTTTGTGTTGTAAAATGCATCCTGCGGTACTTCGACTTGGCAGCTCCTGGCTTTTCGCATTCTAATTAATTTCGGCTTTTAGCTTCTTTATCCATCTGCCTGCGACACGTGGCGTGGTACATTACCTCCAACAGATAAGTGCAGATGAAGTCAATGAGGGTTTCACCCCAGGTGACTAAGGACAGACCGTATATCATATGGCAGTTGTGCTGCACAACCACTGAGCTATACCCCCTCCCTTCGTGGCGAAATGTTGCATGTTCCTCCTAATGATCGCCCACAGGAGGCCAGACATCCCAGATTCCTACTTATCCCTTCATGTCAGACTTGAGCTGGCAATATTTTGTACGGTAGCCTATGGCAAAGACACCCTGTAACGTCGGTTGCTTTCAACCTGTACATTTTTAGATGTTCTGATAATACTACATCTGAGTCAGAGAAAACACGTTACTGCTTCACTTTCAAACGTGGGCTGTGCCATTGGTTGAGAACATAGGGGCATATTAGCAAGAAACGTCGTTAAAATTATCGCCGCTTTAGCGGCAGAAAACTGCCGGTAAAACGGTGATAATGGGCTTGATAATATGCCCTTGAGAATTCCAATAGAAGCCCATGTTCTGGTGTCAACATGGGCTTCTATTGGAATTCTCAAGGGCATATTATCAAGCCCATTATCGCCGCTTTAGCTGCAGTTTTCTGCCGCTAAAGCGGCGATAATTTTAACGACGTTCTTGATAATATGCCCCACAATATATTGTTGTGGCGCTAAATTATTGTTTACATTTCTAAGAATTGCATTTGGAAACACAGAAGAATCTGTGCGTTTAAAACGAAAGGGAGCATAGAAAGCGCTATGTGACCATGATAATGAAAACTGGGCCATGATTTTAATTTAAGTTTTGTCACTGGTCTTTTGTAAAGAAGAAGCAGAGCAGGGCGTTGGTAATACAACTGTTTACGTGTAGTTAGTCCATAAAGGAAGCTGCACAGCGTAACACTCAGAGAATGCAATAGTAACAAAACATAACACATGACACAATAACTCGATGTAATAATACTAAACAAATGAGAGCACAAGACAATTCAACAATGCAGCATAGCGATAGTCACAATATAGCACAACACAATGGTACACAACATATTGACCATACAACCATGTTACAACACAAAAATAGCATAACAAAAACATGACCCCAAAATAACCTTGCTTAAAAAAGCAACACACTCTAACACACACTTGCAATGTTGACGTTTTTCCGTTTCTGTGTAGTTTTTTATTGTGCTGTTATATTGGTGTGTTATTATGTGCCGCATTATGTTGGATAAATATGTTGTGGTGCTGTTATTATATTTTGTTTGGTTGTGCTGTTTTGTTGGTGTACTTTTGCAGCGTTATGCCATGATGCTGTGCACCTATGTATAACACAGCAATAAATAACACAGCAATAAAACATGGTTTTAGGCAGCCGTAATTATGATAATGAAATCCATATTTCACAAGAAATAGTGAAATATTTTTCATATTTCATAGTTCCTTGGAAACATTGTTTTTTATTACGTTGATAGACTAACGTATAAAGTAAGGATGTCTAAATTATGCACCACAAAGCATATATGCAGCAATTTCTCCCATAGTGTTATCGTCGTCCATTTGAGCAAGAAAAAAGATTTTTTGTGAAATCTACAAAATATGTGGCAAATGCAGTGAATCATAATTCATAATTATGTTTTAATGCAGTTCCTTAAATCTTGTAGCCCTCACGATTAATTGTTGATAGTGTGTGTGTGTGTTTGTGTGTGTACGTGTGCACGTGTGTGTGCGTGTGTGTGTGTATATATGTTACCTACTCGCAGTCGCCAGCAGGTACTTTTAGTTAGGTTGGATAGTGTTTCCATCGGAAAATCGTTGATTGACTTGCCTAAAACTTTGGTGCCATTTGAAGAATCTTCACAAAATGTTCCCCAAAAAGGTGCACCAGTAATTCTAGATGTGCATGGAAAGTTTTGGGGTGATCAGTCAAGCGGGGGCCGAGAAAAAAGGGGGCAAAAAAAAGTGTGTTTTACATTTTAATTCTCATAGGAGCTTTGAACACAACTACAGCCTGAACCGCTGGATGGAATTATACCAACTTTGGCAGAATGGTAGCTTTTATTTTACAGATCACGGTTTTAGTTATCCGGTGTAAATTAGTCAATTCGTTTTTGATAAATTAAAGGAAATCTGAATTTAGATATCTATGGGCGCAAATAATTTGCGACGATTTCGCTATGAATCGCGAATGCACACACCAACAGGAATGCCATGATTGGCAGGCCGCAACCAGAGAAAAGAGACGCGGCCAACATTTTTCTCCATCGGAACAGTCCCCTGGCTCAAATGAAATGGCAGAAAGTGGCATAAGGAGTCAAGTTGGATGTGCCCTGACCCCATCAGAGGAATATAGGGGTCTTTGAGAAACCCTTTAGGTGTAGAATATGTCAAAAATATGATTTTATTTCACCTGCAACAGTCGTAAATTCTCTGCAACCCTTGGACCCCCTGTGCAATATTGTAATGTAGTCAAGAATATCTGAGAAAATTGAAAAAATAAAATATGTTCACAGACCCATTCAGACAATAATGCATTCACTTATAGACACACTCAGAGACTCATGCAGACACTCAGCGATACACTGAGAGAGTCATACACCTATTCACAGTTACACTCAGATACTGATGCAGCCATTCATAGTCTGAGTTTGAGACCAATGTATGCTCTCAGAGACCCACTCAGACACTCATGCATCCACTCACAGTTCCACTCATAGACACACGCACCCACTCACAAAACCACTCAGACACTCATATACCCTTTCGCAGACCCACTCAGGCACTGAATCACCCACTCACAGACCCACTCAAAGACTCGCACACTCACTCAGAGACCCACTTAGAGATTTATGCACTCACTTTGAGGCCCACTCAGACACTCACAGATCCACTCACCAACCCACACAGAGGCACTCACAGACCCACTTTGAGTCTCAGGCCCACTTACAAACCCACTCACAGACTCATATTCCGACTCACTTAGACACTCATGGAGCCACTCAGAGATTTGCTCGAAAACACCTGCACCCATTCAAAGACCCACTCACAGACTCACACACCTACTCAGACAACTACACCCAGTTACAGACCCACTAAGGCAGTCACACACCCACTCACAGACACACTCAGGCAGTCATGCACCCAATCACAGACCCACTCACATACTCATGCACCCACAGATAGTCCCACTTAGAGACTCACACACCCACTCAGAAACCCACTCAGACACTCACACACCCACTCACAGTCCCACTCAGTTACTTACAGAGCTGCTCACAGAACCACTTAAAGACTCATGTCCACTTATAGACCAACTCAGAGACTCATGGACCCAGTCACAGACCCATGCAGAGACTCATGCACCCACTCACAGTCCCACTCAGTGACTCATGCACCCAAGCACACATCCACTCAGACACTCATGCACCTACTCACAGACCCACTCAGGCACTCATACACCCACTCACAGACCCACTCAGAGACTTTCCCACCCACTAACAGACCCACTTAGAGACTCACACACACACTCACAGACCCACTCAGAGATTCATGCCCAGTCACAGACCAACTCAGAGTCTCACACACCCACTCACAGACCAACTCAGACACCCATGGACCCACCCATAGGCCTCAGGCAGTCATGCACCCACTCACACACCCACTCAGAGACTCAAGCCCAATCACAGGCCCACTTAGAGACTCACACACCCACTGATAGACCCACTTAGACACTCACAGACCCGCTCACAGAACCACTCCAGTAATCAAGCACCCACTCACAGACCCATTCAGTACACTCATTTACCCATTCACATACCCACTCGGAAAATTATGCACCAATACACAGACCAACTCAGAGACTCATGCATTCACTCACAGACCCACTTAGAGACTAACATACTCACTCAGAGACCCACTCAGACACTCACAGACCCACTTGGGCACTCACATACCCACTCAGAGACTCATGAGCCCACTCACACACCCACACACACACTCATGTTGCCATTCACAGACCCTCTCAGAGACTCATGCACCCACTCAGGGACCCACTCAGAGACGAATACACCCACTCAGAGACCTCTTCAGAGACTGATACACCCAATCACAGTCCCACTTAAAGACCCATGCACACACTCACAGACCCCCTCAGACACTCATGCACCCACTCGGAGACCTACTCAGACACTCACACACCCACTCACAGACCCACTCACAGACCCACAAAGAAAGTCATGCACTCTCATAGACCCAGTCAAACTCTCACACACCCTCTGCAGAGCTTCTTAGACAGTTATGCACTCCACTGACAGACCAACTCAAACTCTCATGCACACACTCACAGACACACTCAGAGACTCACGTGTTTTTATAGAGGCATTTAGATAGTGATGTACCTAATGTGATGCACAGAATTGCTTATATATAGTTATGCATTTGGAATATACTGGAGTTATTGAATGTCTGCTTTTGTTTTGCGTATTCACGACTACATCATGAATATTGTGTAGTGAATATTTAAAAAAATAGAAAAAAGATATTTATAGAGAAAATGAACAATATTTTGAGCAGTAAACTGGCTCTGAGAAGAGACAGTTGTGCTGATTGTGAGTATGTGGCTGATACACATACGACAGAATGCAAAGTTTCAAGTTGCTGAGAAACACCTTGTTGCCATCATCTGTGAAGTGAACTCTATCACCTCTATAGATTCCATGCATGTCAAAACGCAGGTTATTGTTGTAGATAGCGCCCTTGCTACGGTCTCTGAGAAATGCAGAAACAGTTATATTAAAATGTTTTCTGGCTTTGTCAATCTGTGGACAGAATTATTCTGGAGTACATCAAGGCAATTTGAGGGAAACGTCATTCATTGGTCAAAGGTGTCTTTCATTAAGATTTCCAGTCCTAACCCAGTCAGTGTGCCTAGGTGATTGCCACCACAGTGCACAATCATGAGGTCAGGGAGCTGGCAATCCACAATGCTTTTAACCGAAGACAGCAATAGATTCCACTTCAAGATTCTCTGACCAATACTAGTAATGTCCACATTAGCCAAGCCCAAGTCTTTGTCAATGCCACTTTTTCTAGCAGCCCCTCTAGCCCAAAACACATAGCTGTGGTCCACAATCCACACTCTAACCATTTTGAAGTGAAGCAGCTGTAGCAGACAGGAGAAGACTGGAGCTGCATGAGACAGTTTGGAAAATGAAAGGTAGTTAAAATGGAGGTGTGTTCCTGGTTTAAAAAAACAACCTGTGATTGGATGCTGTGAATAAGGAGGTGAATAAAATTAGGTAGTGTCTTGAAAGGGAAAATGTAACTAGATGTATGATTGGCTGCGGTAAAAATAAAAAAAAGTGTAATGCAGACTTGGATATGCTTTTTAATCTATACAGTAAACCTCACCTACCCCAGCTCATTTTGTAACTAGTGTGGTCCTTCTAGAATGTGCTGTGAACTTGTGCCCTACTGGTTCTAGTGGGTAGCCATGGTTATTGTGATAAGAGTGCATTAGGGGAAGTATGTTAAAGAGAGAGTTGTCTGTTTTTTAGAAATTAGAGCTATTTAGACTCACTGTTGTGTAGCAAGGGTTACATTTCCAAGTGAGGGTTTGCTAATAAAGTGTACTGTACTCTTTAAAAACATAAAAATACAAGCTAAATATGATGTTAGACTCTTGCTTTTTTTCTCGCCAATTTGTAGCGATGATTGCGAATAAGCCGTGAATGTGCACAAACACCCTACCATATTGTGCTTCTTTATAAAAGTGCATGAAAGGGATAACACACACTACCCATTCACTGACTTTTATGATCTCAATTGATCGAAATAAAGACTATACATTACAGATAACACACACTACCCATACAGAAGTGGAGTTACAAAACTAAAACATGAAAGATATGTTTTTATTTGCTGCCCTCTGCATAATGAGAGAGTGCAAAGTTGAAAAGGTTGCCATTATTGGTTGCTTTGTATGAGAGCGTTGTGACATCCTTATGCTTAGATTTCACATTTCCTGAGAATATTGAATCTATCTAATAAGAGCAAAAATATCTATTTCACCAACTAACTCAATTTTCAGGTATGTGAAGTACATTGTATTTTGAGAAAATAAATTGATTATAAAGGTATATGTTTATGTCAGTTTGATAAAAGTAAGTCTGAAATAAATAGAAAAGTTTTGAAACTTTATCAGATGATCTATGAGTGGTAGTGTGAGTGATTTCATATATTTATCAATAGGTGAATAAGAAGACACTTTCTGAGCATGTGAGTATGTAACAGTTTTTGTGAGGTGCAGAGTAATTAAGTAAGAAGTTTGTTCACAATGTGTTGCCGACTAATTGAATATTGTACATGTGCTGTTTTACCGCATGCTGCAATTGCTAGAAACAAAACTGTGTGCTAAGGGTTACATTTATACTTAACAATGTATTAGAAGAGGTTTTACATGTCTCTACATGATGTGCTGCTCAGAAAGAATGTTTTTCTTGAACTCTGAGACTTGTAGTTCTATTAATTCCATTTGAAAAAAGCACTACAAGGCTCAGAAATAAAAGGAAAAAACACGCACTGTAGGTGTACATAACGCATGAACCTGTGAAACTTGACAGCTATGTATTAGGTACTCTTTGCGATAGGTGTTGGTAATTATAGGGCAGGTTTGTATGTTGTTAGATGGTAAGATAGGCTCTTTAAACAAATACTGAGTCACATGTGGAGTATCAGATTGCTAGGCATAATTACATATAGTGGGGCTGATTCACAAAGGTAATATGAGACAAAAGTCTAACTTTACGACTTCTGGTATTCACAGAGATAATTTATGTGTTGTATCTTTACGTCCGCCGTTGGGCCGGAATCTCCACACCCGGGCTGTACTCTCCGTACCCGTGCCATACTCTCTGGCTCAGGCTGTACTCTCCGGCTCAAGCCGTACTCTCCAGCTCGGGCCGGATGAAGTACAGTCAATGGGCCAGAATGCAATTTTTACAAAAGAGAACATTAGGAACATGTGATAAATGGTAGAGGAGGTGATGAAAATTAGTTTGGGCAGGGAAAAGGGTGTGGCCAGACACTACATCATATCCCAGAAAAGTTTGCTCCTTTGCATCATGGTACTCGCGGTGCACAATTTGCGCTCCGCTCAGTGTTGACTGTAGTGGGCATCGGTCGGACAGATAATCCCCAAATGGCAGCGGTGCCTGCTCAGGATCCACCGCCGGGAATATGATGACCGTTTCTGACAGCCTTTCTATGTTGGCTTTTCTGACATGGAAAGGCTGCCGGAAAGTGACTTTGGGGGTCCCTTGCAGGGCCACTCTCCACACCCTGCCTCCATGAGACACCCAAACATCCATGCATGGTGCTAGTCACATGGTGCATGGATGTTTTAAAAGTGCATTTTTTTTCCATTGCGGTTTGTGCCATGAAGGCGATTGCATCATAATAATGGAAGCCAGACTGCCGACTCCTTGTCACGCGATCACGTTTCTGCTACGATTACAGTCATAATGGGCCTCACAGTTGTTAGTAATATCCTTTTTTAATTATTGTTATGCATTTTAGTATATCATTTAAATGTATATCTTGTAATATTTTTGTATAAGTATTATTTATGTTTTTTAATAGCTTTTCAATTAAATGTAGTCAGTTTTTGTGATTTTTAGTACCATAGCGGGTTGTGGGTTTATATGATGTTGGGAAGTAATTTTTTTTTTTTTATTGTTTTTAATTAATATTAATAATGTAATCAATAATTATATATGTCAATTGTATAATTAATTTTTTTAAGTTACATTTTAGTTTATAGGGGTACATGGTGGGAAGTCATTTAATTATAATTAATTAATACTTAATTTTTAATTAATATTAATTATTTATTTGATCATTAATTATGTTAATTGTGCAATTATTATTTTTTTAGGTTACATTTTAGGTGTGGATTGCAGGTTTTGTAGCGGTATCGGGTGGGAGGTAAATTAATTTTAATTAAGAAATAACTAATTTTTAATTGATATTAATTAATTGAAAATTAATTATGTTAATTGTGTAAACACATTTTTGTTACGTTAAAGTTTAGGAGAAAGTTATGTGTTTTGCAGGGGTAAAGGGTGGGATGTAACTAAAAATTAGAATTGTTTAATAATTAATTGTTTTCGAATAATTGTAATTCAATTTGTTTTTGTGTGTGTGTTGTTTTTTTATATGTGTAAAGGGTGTGTAGGAAATTAATTATTCTAAATAATAAAATAATAAATAAATCTAATTTATAAAATTATAGAAATTATAACTAAATATGTAAAAATGTAAATTGAGAGAAGTTAATTAATTAATAATTTGTTATTACTTAATTAAATATAAAAATATTTTTTCAATTTATATATTTGGTGTGTGTTGATTTATTTGTATGGATTAAGGGTGGGGTGGGGTGGTAACTAAGGGGCCCATTACGATGGCGGGCGGAAGCACCACCGCCGTGCTGGCGGATGCAAAAAGCACCAGTTACCGCCGGCACGCAGCAGTCCACACGCCCGCCCAATTACGATGCGAAAAGTAGGCCAAACACCGCCGGCAAGCCAGCAACACCGTCCGCCATCAAAGTGCGCCCGTTCACGTAGCGGCGCAGCACAACTGACACACACCGTCCGACGAAACACGCCCCGCCCGGCGCATAAATTACGATGCCGCAAACAAACGGCTCCCACGGCCAAGAGATACCGTACGACAAACCGAAGCGGTAACACGGATGCCGAGCACGGACAACGAAGAAGCGGCTCCCCGAGCATGAATCCAGCACTGCAGGCCCTCCCCATGCTCCTGCTGATGCACCACCAAGGACGCAACGTACCGCGGAGACGCAGGTAGGCACACACACAACAAGTGCACGCAAACAGCGCACACAGTGCAAGGGCGGAAAAGCGGACAACCCCCACCAGCGCGTGTACACTACACATCCACCATTGCATCCACATATGACACACAGGCCAAATCGTAACATCGCGTAACACATGTGTACACACCACCTGGGACTAGGAACCAACCACCCCGTCACGGCCCCAAAGCGCCGATGACGCCGCCACACATGCGCACAACGCAGAGGCCAACCGCAGCGCCATGCATGCGTCGCACACAGACACAGGGACACAACCAAGCAGCACACACATCAGCCCCACCCCGAACGCACATGACACGTGACAGGCCTGCCACAGACATGTCCCCAATGCCCAATTCACGGACAACACCCAACGCCACACAACCGACGCACACATGTCAGTGAAGACACGCAACAGCAGGACACACCCCAGTGTAACAAACATGGCGTAGCACACAGCGGCGGCAACACCAACTAGGAGAAGCAGGGCTCCTTCGGGAAGAGGAACGCCAGTACCACACTGAAACACCCATACCACCCTGCACATATGAACAAGACATATAAAACGGAACACCAAAGAGCCCGGGGACCGACAACAGGTGGCCCAAGAATAACATTCACACACAAGGCCCAACGCAGAGCGGAAAGGCAGCCTGCCGCCCACACAAGGGAGAGCAGACAGCACTGAATGACCTTCCATTCCAACTCCGAAACCACAGCCCTACGACAGAAGCCGGTGAATACAGCCATTGTCCAAGAATAGACCAACACAGGCTTGCCGAGGAGACCGACCACAGGGCAGATAGCGCATATCACAGAAGCACACAACGGACGGGGAAGAAAGAAGAAAACACTCCCCATGTCGGCCACATGCAAGTTAATTGGAAGGATGCACACATCAATGACCTTGAACTGTCTGAGAAGCATGTGGGAAGAGGGCCCGTGTCCTCCAAACAAGCCAACAGAACACAAGTCCTGTCTCCCTACGACTACACAGAGCTCACAGCAACCTCGGAGCGTGCACATTGCAGACTGCACACACAGCCGGAGCACGCCACCACAACGCACCGCTGCGAAATGGCAACCGCAACACACCTACCCAACTACGCCGAACAGCTCAAGCTGTACAAAACCAACCTGTTCCATACATTGGGATGCGATCTCCTGTCCCTGCTGAACGTAAGTTACCGACTGACTTACCGCATCACATTGTTCAGCTGCGTCATGCCCGTCTTCTACTGTCGGAGGTGTCCCTACCAGCATCCCGTGGAGATATGCCTCTCCAACCCGGCATGTCTGAAGGCGGACCTGCTACCACTACTCCTCCCTCTGGACGCACACGACAGGGCCTGCTCTGCCTATGGGGGCATGGCGTATGTGGCCAACATCGCACCCGCACTGAAATGGGACCACTGTGCCTCCACACGACGGATCATCGAGAACAGCTACATCGAATGTCACCCAGCATGCCCCATCATGGTCCTCCAAGGGACAACTTACGAACAACACCTTGACAGCCACCATCCGCTACATTGGCTGGCAAACATGTACACCACCAATGACATGGAAGCCCTGCTGGACGGCATCGCATACCTGACAACCTGTAAATACGTCGGACCACAACGCAGGTTCCCCGAGTGACCTATGATGTCCAACCCCGCACCCATGCTTAGCTTCCGCACGGACTGGCCAGTCACCACCACAACAGCCATACCAAACGACCGGCAACTGTAACCACACCATCAACGACATCGCCATGACATCGGATATGACCGGGACATGCACACTGTTCCCCATCACATCCAGGAACACCGCATGCATCGTGGGAGGCAGTGGCATGGGCTCTGTGTATCGCACCCACATGGACGGAACTGCACGAACAACCAGGACACGACATGGATCCAGCGCACATGGACACACACACCGCTCAGTGGACATGAATTGGTCGCCTGGAGTCTGTGGGTGCTGCACCCTCCCACCCCCGCCCCGGGAATCCCATACCAGGACCTTTGCATGGACGACAAGTGCATACAACAACAACACGACCCCAGTGACTGTGACATGTCCAGTAACCACCACAGTGCAACAACAAGTGGCACGCCGCTGCATGCACGCAAGCACATGCCCTGATGTCATCTCACATGCACGCATGCATGAGGAACAACCGCAGCAAACCTGTCACATGGAACTGAGATGGACTGTGCCCATGATGCCAAGCGGTCTGGTAGGCTACATGTATACCGTCTGTGTCAAAGTCCGCAGCTCCGCAGCAATACGTAAATGTACATTAGCACAGCCTTGGCCAAGCAGATGTCACTCTGAAGCCCACATCCCACATGCAACAGCCAATCACATGTAACCCCACACCCTATCCCATTTGCAATCATGCTCAGTATATCCTCAACATGTATTCCGCTGCCAGTAGTGTCCACTATACTGCATCACAGAGGACAGAAGACTCAATATAATGTTTGAAACCAAAACTGTCTCCGCTGACTCATTTCACAAGTACGAATGAGAGAGGATGAGAGTATGTGAAGTACACGGCAGTCGTGACATGACCATGTAGTCCACTGGTATTGGATGTCAACGCAAATGAGTAGCACTACTGTGGAAGACACACATGTGTCGTGTGAAGTCGTATGGACGCAGTGCTCAGGTGGGTGGGTGCGACGGGTAGATGCGCACATGCCAAGTTGGAGCACGCCGTGTTGGGAGGGGTCATGAACAGTACACCACCGCTTCCCTGGGCATTGTGAGAGGACACCTGTCGGGGGGAGTGAACACGTGTGTGCACAGCAGCCGGGCACACGTACAAAGCGGTACCAGGCGCACCTCAGCCCACCCTCTGTGGACAAGCTGGATCCTGTTGTGCGCCCGCCATGCCCCTTGACAAGGCACACACAGCCCCAGTCGACCAGGTGTAACCCCAACATAGTCAATCCGCACAGGCGATACAGGGCACGGGATGGCAGTGGAGCATGGTGTGTGAGAGGTCTCCTCGCGCTCCTCCTGGTCAGATCACGCAGGCAATAGAACCTCAACGTCTAGCATGGCACAAGTCAAATGGAAGTGTAGGGGGACGCACCACAGCACGAGCAGCACTGACGTCATGGGAGGTGGCTCGCACCATCCCATCCATTGCCCATCATACCAACCACGCCACATGCCATTGCGACTAAGTGCAAGCGCGTGCGCCACCACCCCCGAGCCCTCCCCAGAGAGGCCAAAGAGTGAATGTGTGGGCCATCAGCCACAGACGGACGCGGCCTGGCCGCAAGGGCAGCCACAGCCACTGGGTGTCGCAGGTGGCGGATCCGGAAGGCGAAGACTGTGATGCATAGTCCATGCAGGCCGGGTCTCCATTTGGGGCACCACGCAGGTGGACGGCGTCCCGCCACACATCATACCCTGAGACAGCCCACTCGTGCAACTGGACCCACACATACACTCCTTGCCCTCTCTGGTGCGAGCTTGGGGCTGCCTGTGCAAGCGCTAGCCTCGCAGGTGAGCATGCATATTGGGGGAGCGAGGGGAGGACATGAGGGCTGGTGCGAAGATGACTGTATCACTGTCAGTTAGTACAAGGGATGACCCAGATGTGGAAAGGAAGAGACGTGTCCCGTGTGTACTGCAACTAGTCGCCAATCCAACTACCCCCCATGTCCGGAATGTAAGCCCGCACCTAGGCCCGCCCATCCGCCACATCGAACATACCACCAGCACGACAACCTTCCCATTCGAAACACTGACTGGGGGTGGTGACCAGTGTACAATCATGTGTAGCCTACCCACGCGTACATGTGGGCCCTCCATGATCCATGTCACCTGCGGCAAAGTCATGACATGCGCAATGAGGAAGTGAGGAGAGCTGTCCGCCCCACGCGCAGAAGGTGCATCAGCTCCACAGACCCAGCAGCGAGTCCAGCAGGGGTCACATGTGCAGGGGCAGCTGTGCCTGGTGTGAAGGCACATGCATATAGACAGCACATCGACCAATGTGTAGTCTGCCCACATCTACAGTCCATCATCATGCGGACATAGGAATTGAACACAGGGCAACACATCTTAGTTGGTGCACCCACCGTGACCAACAATGCGCAATCATCGACGTACCCGCCCTGTGCATGGCCCCCCACCCAACGGAGGCACATCCAGTGCCACCATCCCACACACACAAGCCTTCCACGGAACATGCTGTGTCCAATGGTCAGTACAGAGTCAGCGCCCATCTGGTGGATCCTGAACAGGAGACACATGCACACACATGCCAGCTCCCACTATGTACGTCTGCCACCTGGCACGTGCAATGTAACCTCTCACCTGTGACGTGTGACTGCAAGCACACAGCCGTCTTGGCATGGGGCTGTCAATGTGGACACCTGTCAATGTTTCGGGAGGTGTGATCCGTACAGTGCTGTACATAGGGTGCAGTGCTGACACCTACTACTGTCTCATATCCCCTCGTGCCACAGGTCCCACTTGTTTTGGCCGCTCAGCCTGTGCCCACATCGTCGTCGTCGTGTGCCATACTCATCCAGCCGCGGAAGCAGTTCCATGCTCAGCAGACATTCATGTTGCCGTGGCGTTGCCGCTTGACGGATATGCAGTCAGTCCCCATCAGCACGCCCCGCAAGTCATTGGGGCCTAGATCCCCATGTGCATGCACATGGCAGTGGTTTGTATCACTAGCCATTGCCATTGTTGGGAGACCTGTGTAAGTGTATTGTGGCCGTGCCGTCCCAGCTTGACAGCTGGGCTGTGGCTCATGTGCTTGCTCAGTCATGTCAGTGATGTGTATGCGAAATTGCTATGTGTCGTGTTGCTTTGACATGTGTCCTCTGCCATTGTCCCTAGGCGGAGACCGAACATTGACCGCCCATACCAATTGCTGGCGGACATGGACGATACAGAGGTTATTAGGAAGTTTCGGCTGGACAGGCCAACCCTGCATCGACTGTGTGCCATGTTAGAACCCCATCTCCGTCCCCGCAGGGTGTATCCGACTGCTGTCACCCCCACGGCTAAGGTGATGGCCGCCATGCATTTCTTCGCCACTGGGTCATTCCAGCACACAGTGGGCATTGGAGGAGGGATGTCCCAGCCCATGTTCAGCAAGGTGCTGAGGGATGTACTGGCAGCCATGATGCTGTACCGAAACAGGTACATCCGCTTCCCCAGGGCTCGTGAATTGGCGGCAGTGAAGGGTGCATTCTATGCCCTTGGCAGAATCCCACACGTCGTTGGAGCCATTGACTGCACACATGTCGGCCTTGTTCCACCACAGGCCACTGAGCACCTGTACCGCAACAGGAAGCACACGCACTCCCTGAATGTGCAAGTGGTGTGCCTTGCGGACATGGTGATCACCCACGTGTGTGCAAAGTTCCCAGGCTCGGCCCATGACGCACACATAATGCGCAACAGCATCTTGCCACGACTGATGTCCAATATGCAACAGGATCGTGCCTGTATTGTCGGTGAGTATGTGGAGTGGTGTAGCGTGCTGGTTGTGCGATGCTGTCCCCTGTCCAGTTGGAATTGCAACGGTTCTCTGTGTCCCTCACACCCAGGTGACTCTGCGTACCCGAATGGGGCATGGCTGCTCAGTCCATTGAGGAATCCTCGCACCCCAGCAGACGATCGCTACAATGAGGCACATGGGAGGACCAGACGTGTGGTCGAGCGTACCTTTGGCCTCCTCAAGTCCAGGTTCAGGTGCCTGGACCGCACCGAGGGTGCGCTGGCGTACTCCCCACAGAAGGTGTGCCGGATAGTGGTGGCGTGCTGCATGCTGCACAATCTGGCCATTCGGAAGCAGATCCCCTCATCGTGGATGACGGAGATCAACCAGGGCCCCAGCCCGCAGACCAGGACAGCTCGAGTGAGGAGGACAGCGGAGAGGAGGAAGCTGGTAATGTGCGGCAGCAGCTCATCGCCCGCTACTTCACTTGACGGTGAGTGTCCATGTACGACGGCTGATGTGGCTGTATCTGTGCAGGTGTGTGTGTGCTGTGTCAGGGTGGCCGTTTGTTCACTGCGTGCTGTGTGTCAACGCTCCATGGCCAGGGTAGTATGCCACTGTTGGTGGCTGTGGCATTGTGCCCTATTGCTCTGTGCGATGTGTGTACATTGCTTGTAGTTGTTGACATGTACTGTGTGATGGGTGTGTGACACACTCATTGAATGTGCTCCTGTTCTGTCTCCCACCCCTAGGTCCCTACAGGCCCTCCGGATTCAATTGCCATGCCACGCATCAGGTGCCTTTCCGCCCAAGGTGGCCGTTGTATTCCGTACAAATAAAACACAGGGCACAAACAGCAGTTAGTGTAAAGGTGCATTTATTACAAACTGTGACATGTGATTGTGTGTAAGGTGATGACAAAAGTGGTGCGTGCAGTGACAATGAGCTGTCGGTCATGGCTGCGTGATGCTCAGGGTGTACCCACTGGTTCTATGTCCATAGTCCAACACACACATGCCATCCAGATGGCTGTGTGGAGTGGGATCGTAGTCCAAGTCAATGCAGTGGCTGGTCAAGGAAGGCTGGCGGAAGGCTGGCTGGCTGCCTCACTTGCGTTTGGAGCGTGCGAAGTCCTCCCGGGAGATCTGTTTCCACTCGGACGGCCCCTTCCACGTTTGCGAGGGGGTGCCTGCTTGCGACATGCTGGTGGTTGAGGTGTGCTCACTGGCTGTGGACGCAGGGGAACTGGACACTGCTGCTCCACCCTGCGCCCCGGCAGGTGGTGGCGGAGGGGAGCTGCTGTCCCTGGCAGTGACCTCACCGCCACCACCAGCTGGCCCATGAGGTCCACGAGTTAGGCCCATACGGGCGTCCATGGACCTCAGCACCCCCAGCACCTCACGCGTGTCTGAAGCAGACCGGACCCATTGTCCTTGGGCCTCTTCATAGGCCCCAAGGACTCTGGCCATTTGAGGCAGGGCATGGCTCCCAGGGGAGGCTGGCGTTTCCCTGACCCTGCTCCTCCTACCAGTCCTGCTGCCACCGGCCTGCCCACTAGCCACATTGCTCACCACGGTCCTCGCTGTGGCTCCCAGGGTGGATCCAGTCGGCCGGGCCACCACCTGCGCTGGGGCTGGTGCCAGCGAAGACGTGGTGGTGGTGGCGGCGGTGGTGGTCGGTGCGGCGATGGTGGCGGTTGCGGCAGTGGTAGTGGCCACAATGACCGTGGGTGTGGCCGCAACGACAGTGGCAGCAGGGGGCTGGGAATGTTCAGCAGCCCTGGATGATGGGTTGGTGGGTAGGAGGGGTCCTGGGGAGCGGCTGGGCCCTGCCACACCAGATGGGCCTGCTTGGTGGTCCGTGTCCGAAGAGGAGGACAGATCCTCCAGATCCGTGTGTCCTCGTTGGGGGCTTGTAGGCTGGCTGTGCTGGCTGCTGGCTCCATCCCCAGCATCCAGCAGTTCGTCACCTGTGGAGAGAATGAGATTTGTTATTGTGTTGCACCTGGCGAAGTATGTATTTGTCGTCTGACATTAACAGTTCGTGCAATCTCGTACATGGGTTTCCCGGAGGCGTGTGTGTGGCTGTAGCATTTGTAGTTGTGTGTGCTTGGCAATGGGACTGTGTGCTGTGCACATGTGGCATGGGACGGATTGGCCATGCCGATGGGTGTGTTGCTGTGCCCCTACTTATTGTGACTCTGGTGTATGCGGGCTCCTGGCCCATCCTGGGTCTGGTTTGTACTTTGCTTTTGGTGTTCAGATGGGACGCTTAGGAACGCATATGGCAACATGGGGGCCATGCCCCAGATTCGCATTTGGGAGGGGATATGCTTTTGGGGTTCAAATGGAACGCTTAGGAACGCATATGGCAACATGGGGGCCATGCCCCAGATTCGCATTTGGGAGGGGATATGCTTTTGGGGTTCAAATGGAACGCTTAGGAACGCATATGGCAACATGGGGGCCATGCCCCAGATTCGCATTTGGGAGGGGATATGCTTTTGGGGTTCAAATGGAACGCTTAGGAACGCATATGGCAACATGGGGGCCATGCCCCAGATTCGCATTTGGGAGGGATATGCTTTTGGGGTTCAAATGGAACGCTTAGGAACGCATATGGCAACATGGGGGCCATGCCCCAGATTCGCATTTGGGAGGGGATATGCTTTTGGGGTTCAAATGGAACGCTTAGGAACGCATATGGCAACATGGGGGCCATGCCCCAGATTCGCATTTGGGAGGGGATATGCTTTTGGGGTACATGCTGTGAGCCATGGGTGCCGAACGTGACATGTGTTGTGGCAGCATGACAGTGCATGGTTTGAGGTGTGTGCATGCTTGACATGGCCTGCATATTTGCTGTCTGTTGTGATTACTGGACATGGCATTGGACGCATCGTTATGAGTGAGTGATGGTTGTGTGCCAGCCAACGTATTGCAGTTGTCCCATCTCCTTGGTGTGCGTGCTGCCCTGTGCCATGTGCATCACTGCAGTGCTCGGGGGTGTGGCCCATGTTGTGTGTTGTTGCTCACAGTGTGTCGTGCGCTTCATTGACTTCTGGCACATGGTTGGTCATGGGCATGTATCTTAGCGTGACTGCTGTATGTGTGGCAGCTGTGCGGATGACATGCCTTTCATGAGACTGGGGCTGACGGATGGATGGTATGTTGTATGTGCATGGTGTGTCTGTGTGTTTGATGGGTTCAGTGGTGTTCGTGTGCATTTATGTTGTACCGCTCTGTTAAGCGTCTAGTGTTGTTTGTCTTACATAGGCGTAGTTGTGGGGTGTGTGGTTGACAGGCAGTAGGGGCTACATGGACAGGACTTCAATGGTGTTTCGGTTGTGTGTGATGAGTTGCACAGTGGCTGCCGTGTGGTACTATATTCAGTGTGGCTTGTGCATGCAGACGTGGCTCCTTGGGTGTTGCTATGTATGTGATGGGTCATGTGGGGTGTGAGTCTGTTGTTCATGTCCGTGTGCACATTGTTCACTTGTTCGTGACGGTGGGCGGTGCTGCGTGTTCGTCTGCTACGTGACATGTCCCATGTGTTGGTCGTGTTACGGTCCTCATGCCTCCAGTAATCCAGCCCTGTCCAGTTTCCCACCTGCAAGTTGTTCGTGCGTGCACTGTACTGGATGCCACATGGCTCTAAGCCGGGGGTGCTCCATGTTGCAGGTCTGTGGGGTGGGGGGGTGTTGTGGGTCGTGGGGGTGGCTGGACACCCACTGACACCGATTGCTGTGGACCGTGATGTCTGCCTTTCGGCTGTCGTTGTGCACTGCGGTGGCTGACACGTGGCTGTGGGGTGTGGGGGATGCTCCTCCTTGCTGTGCTGTGGGACTGGGGCCTGGTGTGTGTTGTACTTGGGCTGTCCACCCTCCCACCCACTGCACTTTGTGTTCCTGCCACTTACCTGTTACTTGTCGGTTAGTGCAGCTGTGGCGGACACATGGGTGTGGTGGGTGCTCGTTGTGGCGCTTCTGGCATATTTGGGGACCTGTTGGTGGTTACGTGGCTGGCTGAGTGTACACATGTCCCCACGTATGTTACAGTTGTTCGGTTTGGGCTGTGTGTGGTGGTGTCTGTTGCATGTGTGTGTGATGTGTTGTGTATTGTGTGCTGGACATGGGGGTGTTTGTCCCTGGGAGCTGTGGCATGGTGGTAGTGCATGTGAGTACATAGCGGTGTGCTGGTATACATTAGTTTGTACTTACCAGCCTCCACTCCCCTGCTAATCCGGCGAGGATCTCCGGATGTATTATGACTCGCACCTTCTCCTCCCACGCTTTGAAGGTCTTAAAGAGCGCGGGATTCCCTCCGCCAGTGACGGCAGCCAGCTCTCTGTTTTTGCCCTCCTTCTTCTTGACCAGGCTCTTTACGTCATTCCAACGTTTGTTTATTTCACCTCTGTTCCTGGGCAGGGTCCCGACTGCATTGACCTGGTCTACGATCTGGTTCCACATCCTGTTTCTGGTGGCTAGTGGTGTGTGCTGGACCATGTTCCCATAGATTTGTGGGTACACCTTGATGATCTCGTCGACCATGACCGTCAGCTCAATGGGCGTGTACTTGGGCATCCTTTGTGGTGCCATGGTGTTTGTGGTGCTGGTGCGGTGTGTGTTGTGTAATGTGCAGGGGGTTTGTGGTGCAGGTGTTTGGTGGTGGTGGTGGTGGTGGTGGTGGTTGTGATGTGTGCGTTTCTGTGGTGTGCTGCTGTCCTTGCTGTGTCACTGTGTCCTCTCCTCTCCTCTCTGGTTTGCAATGTAGCAAGGGGTTGTGGTCTGTGGGAGTGCTGCTTTTGTACTCACCTATGTGGGTGTGTCCTCATGGTCTGTTGTTTTCAGGTGTGTTGTGTCTGGGGTTCTGGCCTTTGTATTTTTTGTTTGTCCGGGGGGGTGTTTTCGGGATGTGTACTGTGCTTGTGTATTTGTGCGTGCCTTGCTGTGTGGACTTGTTGGCCATGTTGTGTGCTATTGGTTTTGTGAGCGGATGGTTTCTGTGCAGGTACGTGGGCGCCATGGCTTCTGCCGTGTCGATTCTCATCGGCGTTGTTTGCGCTGGCGGGCGGTATATTTGTGGTTTTTCCGCGCTCATGGCGGTGCGATCGTAATTTCACGTGCGGTGTGTCGGCCGTGAGGGCGGGCGGTTTTGTGTTGTCGTGCGTGTTTCCGTCCGTGGCGGGCGGTTTGACTCCGACTCGGACGTTGGCGGGCGGTATTTTGTGTGATTTTCCGCCGATGGCGGTTTTCGGTTTGTGTAATCGTAATGGCGTGGTCGGTGTTCAGGCGGTGTGTGCGGGCGGATTTTTGCCGCTTCCATGCCTGGCGGATTTTTATACGCCGGGTATCGTAATGGGCCCCTAAGTAAAAATATTTTTGGAATACATTAATAAAATTAATATTTTAACTAATTTTTGATCATTTAACATGTGTACATAATATTATTATTTTAATGAAGAATTTTATATATGTGTTTTGTACTTTTTGAAGTATAGTGCAGAAAGTTACCATAGTAGAACATTTAAAAATATGTATTTTTTTTAATTGTTACATTATTTTTGCATGTGTTAATTGTTTTGTGTTTTTTAAATTGAATTACTATTGTATTTATTAGTTGTTATGATTTTGAGATTAGCGTTTTGTTTGTAATTATAATAATATTTGCAGTAATTTCTAATATGTATTTAATAATGTAATACGTATTTCTTTTATTTATTTAAATATATTTATATATTTATTTAACTTATTTATTTATTTTATTGTTTACTATGGTGTTGAAAATATTGTATTATGTTGAAGTGAATTAGTTTGTTTCAAATGTTGCACTGACTGGAGTGGGAATAGTGCCTGTGTAATGTAACAGTTTTCCTACAGTTGTGTTGTGTGATGTGGGGATAGTAAATTGTATCCCTCCTCAGTCCAACATTTTGCCTACTTTTTTATGAATTGTAGCGGAAATAGTATATGTATTAGTTGTAAAATGTTATAGATTATTTTATTTTATATTGTTTCAATTTATTTTATTATGTTTTTGTTCATTTAAAATTATAATATCTATAGTTATGGTTTTAAAAATGTTAAAAATCTTTAGTAAATAGAAATATTTTTATGTTGTTTACTTCTTTATTTGTAACTAAAGTGATTATTTTTTTAATGTTATTGGACCTGTGTGTATGTGTGTGTGTGTGTGTGTGTGAGTGGTGTGTGTGTGTGTATGTATATATATATATATATATATATATATATATATATATATATATATATATATATATATATATATATATATATTACCTACTGGCGGTCGCCAGTAGGTAGTTATAGTTAGGACCTATAAGCCATAGGAAAAGCGGTTTTTGATTTGCCAATATCATGGCGCCGTTTGACAAATCTTCGCGAAATTTTCAAAACTAATGTTTCACTCAGGTCAGCTCCTGTCTTGAAAGTTTGGGGGCGATTTGTCAAGCGGGGGCCAAGAAAAAAGGGGTGCCAAAACACGTTTTCTCCATGTTAATTTCCATACAGCTCGAACTGCTGAACGGAATTACACCAAAGTTGGCAAAAAGGTAGGTCTTGGTCTAGAAAGCGTGCTTTTTTTTAAATGGTGTAAATCCGTTCAGCAGTTGCTGAGAAATTAAAAAAATAAAAATATTGATATCTGAGCATCAAGGAGGATTCGCGAACCCTCCCGAGCACGAGCTTCATTCTGATTGGCTGCCAGCACTCCAAACTAGGAAGTGTTGGCAGCCATCTTGTGACTCGGTAACCGAGTCAGAAGAAAAAGGTAAAAAGAAAGGTAAAAAAGAAGAAAAGGGGGCAGGGTAGAAACACCCTGACCGCCTAGGCCTGCTCAGGGGGTCCAACAAGGACCCATGGCCCAAAAGAAGCATTTTATTTTTTTTAAACGGCCGAAGTCGCGCTGGGTGCGCGAATCCGGACGAGAAAATAAAAAAAAATGAAGTGTAGGCTCCCGCGCTTCCTTGTACTTAAGCTCCCGGGTGGGCCAGGTCCCGGGGGTAATGTCTAATTAATTTGCAGGGGCCCGTGGGGTCCCCCGCAGCCCCAGGGACCACCACCTCCCCGGGGCTTAGTTAATTGTATGAGGGGGCACGCGGCTCCCCGCAGCCCCAGGGACCACCACCTCCCGGGGCTTCTGTTATTAATGAGGGGGCCTCCTGGCCCCCAAGCCACGGGGACCACCACCTCCCCGGGGCTATGTTAATTGTTGGAAGGGGGGCCGCACGGCCCCCCTCCTGGAGCCGTCGATGGCCCTGGGGACCGCCACCCCCAGGGCTGGCTCCTGCAATGTCCCGGGGTGCCCACCCCCAGGACATTGCTGTTTGCAATGACAGGGCGGGAGCCGTGCGGTTCCTGCCCTGTTATTGCAAACACTGCTTTGCTTCTTGAAACTGAGAGCAGGAAACCTGCTCTCGCTTCCAAGATGCAAAGCAGAATTGCTTTTGGACAAGGGGAGCTGCATGTTAGCATCTCCCCTTGCACAAAAGCAATGTCGGCTCCCGCAGGAGGCGGGGAGCCGGCAGGGACCGTGGGGGCATTGGGGCTCCCCCCACGGTCCCCATCAAGGAGGCCAGGTGCCGGGGGATGGGGTCCCCGGGGCCAGAAGTGGGCCGAGAGGGGGGCAACGCGGCCCCCCTCTCCTAGTTTTTAAATAATAAAAAAGAGGCCAGGCCCCGGGGGATGGGGTCCCCGGGGCCATTAGTGGCCATGGGGAGGGGGGCCACGCGGCCCCCCTCCCCTAATTCAACATTAAAGAAAAGAGGCCAGGCCCCGGGGGGTGGGGTCCCGGGGGCTAATAGTGGCCCAAGGAAGGGGGGCCACATGGCCCCCCTCCCGTTCATATAAAAAAAAAACAAGGCCAGGCTCCGGGGGATGGGGTCCCCGGGGCCAATATTGGCCTGAGGAGGGGGGCCACGCGATCCCCCTCTTTAAAAAAAAAAAAAACAATAGTGGCAGGCCCCGGGGGATGGGGTCCCCGGGGTGAATACCGAATAATGGAAGTGAGGTGGGTTTTTTTTCTTTCTAGTTTGGAGTCGTGACCCCAACCCGGCTCTCAGCACGGCCCCCCATGTAACGTTGCGTTGGCTTTGGGAATCCACCTTAAATAAATAATTAAGTAGTATATAATGTAGAAGGTAGTGTTGTATTTGTGAAGTTGTTTTTAAGAGGTACTGTGATTGAAGTTAATGACAAGATTACAATTGATAGAGTTGTTAAAAATATATAAAATTAAAAATTAATAGTTAAACTTGAAAAGTGTTGTGTTGTAGTACATTGAGTTTGTGCTTTTGTTTTGTGAATTTGCGACGGGTTCGCAAACCCAAAAGAAATTTTAAAAAATTGTTTTTGTAAAAAAAATAATTATAATCAGTATTATGTTATAGGGTGGCTCTACAAAAAGAGCCCTTGTTTTCATTTTGAAGTTTGTTGTAGCTACATGTAAGTGCTGATGCAGAGCTTTAGGTTGTTGAGAAAGACTCTGTTTCCTTTATCTGTGAAGTGTACTCCATCACTTCTGTAGATATCATCCATATCAAAATGTAGATTGTTGTTATATATGGAGCCCATCCTATGGTCTCTGAGGTAAGCAGAAACAGCTTTATTGACATTCTTTCTAGCTTTCTAAATCTGTGGACAGAATTGATTTGACCACTTCCATTTCTGTCTTTGGCATATGTTAGAGCATACAAAGACAGTTTGAGGTGAAAGTAACATAAATTGTGCAAAGGTGTCCTTCATGAGCATTTCCAGCCCTACCCCAGTCAATGTGCCTAGGTCATTGCCACCACAGTGCACAATCATGAGGTCAGGGGGTTGGAGATGCAAAAAGCTTTGAACCAAAGGCATAAATTGGTGCCATTTTAATCCTCTCTGTGCAATCCATTTAATGTCCACATTTTGCAAAGCTAGGTCTTTGTCAATACCTCTGCGTTCAGCATACCTTTTGCACCAGAAAACATAGCTGTGTCCAACAATCCACACTGTGAGCATCTTGAAGGGATGTCTGGAAGTAATGAAAAGATGTCTGTAGCTGAGGTAGTCAGTTGGTAGAATGAGAGGTATGTAAAATGGTGGACAAGATGCTGTCTTTTTAAACTAGAGAATTGATTGCTTGTTTAAGAACATTGTACATTGAAAAATAGGGTGCATGTTACTTTCTTTAAAAAGCATGTTTCTTATTGGTTAGTAAAACATGTTTGAAAGGTACAGTAGATAGGATAAGCTCATATTTTGCAAAGTCAACCACACCTGCTGTTTGCATTTGTAACATTGTGTGGTGAACTTGAAAATATGGTGAACTTGTGACCTGTCAGTTAAGTTGAATGTTCCATGAACTGTTACTATGGAAACTGGGATTAAGGAGAATGGGGGAAAGGTTGAAACTTAACTGTGGACTTAAAATGTGAAATTGTAATTTATATATAAGTGAAATCTTATTAAAGTAAGATTTCCCAAGTCAGTAGTATCTTTAGAAGTGGTGTGTTCTTAAAAAATAGTGGTATTTTTATTTGTTATATATTTTTGAACTCCCGTATGGATTCGCGGCTCCATCGCGGTGGTGCACGGTGGAGTCCCGACTCCCAAAAATTCCAGAATCAGTTTGGGCACTTTTAGAAGTCAGTTGGGAAGGGTTAATATGTCTAACCAATAGAAATGTGTTTTATAATTTGAAATAATGTAGGAAGCAATGTGATTGGTAGTTACATGTATTTGTGTGGAGAAAGAGAGGGAAACTTTGCCATTACTGGATTTTCCTTGCTGAGACTGGTGCATTACATTGATTGTGTGCATAAGAAAATCATTTATGAGTTTGCGATATTTTAAATTCTACAAATCTATTTTGAAGGTGAGTTATACATTTGTGAGGTGTATTATGTATTAGGTTTATTTTAAACTTTAAAAATAATTCAAAAACTGTGATGTTTCAAATATATTATTAAATGTACAGATGTGTATTGTAGTTTGTTTTATTGTAGTTAAATGTTGTTTGAAATAGTTTCTGTATAGTAATATGTGTATGTTGGAAGATGGATTAGTGATTATGGTAGTTTGTTTTAGTGTGTGGATGTGTACATTTGTAGTATACCGCATAATTTTAGCTGTTGCTTAAAATTTGGAGGTGGAGTCTGTCAACTTTTAAGGTTTGCTTGGACTTCTGTCTCAAGTATGTTTCTACTAGTATATGTATTTTCATATGTCTTATACATTTGAAGGTGCATGGTGTATAACATAGAGATGTTGTTTCTTTTTATATGGTAGGCTCAAGACTGTGAGTACTAGTAGAATGGTGAAGATGCATCACAAAAGTGTGGTTTAAAAGATGCTGACATAAGGTGTTATTGATTAGGCTTCTTTTTGTAAGTTTCTAGAGAGATGCAGTTGAAATATGCCGCATCATTTTTGATGTTTGCTTGAAATTGAAAGTTTGTTCTGTGAATTTTTAAGGTTTGGATAGTGTTATGGTTCAGACATATTCATGTGTGCTTTTAGTAAAATGGTGAGACTTTTACTAAAGATATCTGAAGGGTTCTGACTTTGTATTTGGGTAGGTGTAATATTATAAGTAGTTCTAGAATGAAAGTGAGGGTTGAGATGTTTGTAGAGATGTTATTTACTAGAGTAATTTGTATGATGCAATCACCCAGGTACTGCGTATGCACTCATGCAATCACCAAGGTATTACCTATGCACTCTTTCAATCTTGTAACGTTGCACTACTTCAATGATGGAGGCACTACCCGTGTACTTATGTAATCACTCAGCCAGTAGTCATGCTGTTAGGAAATCTCCCAGGCACTACTTTTGCACTCCTTTATTCACTCAGGCACTACCTCAGTAGTCCTGCAATCACCCAAGAAGTACCCATGCACGTATAAAACCACCCAGTCACTTCCTATGTAGTCATGTAAATCCCTAGATATTACCCCTGTAGTTATGCAATCACCCAGGTTATACCTATGTACTCCTTTAATCCCCCAGACATTACCCCTGTACTCATGCAATCACCAATGCATTAGGTATACAGTGCTTCATTCAGCCAGGCACTAACTTTCCACTCTTTCAATTACGTAGGCACTACTCTTGTACTTATGTAATCAATCAGCCAGTAGTCACGTACTTATAAAATCATCTAGGCACTTCCTTTGCACTCCTGTAATCACTCAGGTAGTACCTTAGTACTTTTGTAATCTCTCGGGCAGTACTCATTGACTTATAAAATCACCCATTCACTTTCTATGTATTACAATAATCCCCCAGATATTACCCCTGCAGTCATGCAATCACCCAGCTAGTAGTTATGTATTATCCCTGCAGTCATTCAATGATGCAGGCTGTACCTGTGTTGATTAGAATTCACCCAGGCAGTATGTTTGCACTCCTTTATTCACTCAGGTACTAACTCAGTAGTCCTGCAATCACCCAAGAAGTACCCATGCACTTATAAAATCACCCAGGTACTACGTTTGCACTTCTGTAATCACTCAGGTAGTACCTTAGTACCTCTGTAATGACCTAGGCAGTACTCATGCAGTTAAAAAATATTGTATACATTTTTCTTTTAGATATGATGTTGGTTTGAAAAGGTAGAGACATATGTATGCATGCTTCCAACAATATGGAGAGACTTGTAGTTGAGTCATGTAATACTCTGCTGTTTTATATTTTGCTAGGCCCAACACTTATGCAGTTATAAAAACACCCAAGTACTAGCCATGCAGTCTTCTAATGATCCAGTCACTATATATGCACTGCTGTAGTCACTCAGGCATCATTGCGGCACTCATGCAATCACCCAGGCACTACCTATGCACTCACGCAATCACCAAGGCATTACTCATGCACTCTTTCAATCATGTGGGCAGTACTCATGCACTTATATTATCACCCAGCCACTACTGTTGCACTACTTCAATCATGGAGGCGCTACCCTTGTACTTATGTAATCACTCAGCCAGTAGTCATGCTGTTAAGAAATCTCCCAAGCACTACTTTTGCACTCCTTTATTCACTCAGGTACTAACTCAGTAGTCCTGCAATCACCCAAGAAGTACCCATGCACTTATAAAACCACCCAGTCACTTCCTATGTAGTCATGTAAATCACAAGATATTACCCCGGTAGTCATGCAATCACCCAGGCGTTACCTATGTACTCCTTTAATCCCCCAGACGTTACCCCTGTACTCATGCAATCACCAATGTATGAGGTATACAGTGCTTCATTCAGTCATCCACTGTCTTTCCACTCTTTCAATCATACAGGCACTACTTTTGTACTTATGTAATCATTCAGCCAGTACTCTTTGTACTTATAAAAACACCTAGGCACTACCTTTGCACTCCTGTAATCACTCAGGTAGTACCTTAGTACGTTTGTAATCACTCAGGCAGTACTCATGGACTTACAATATCACCCATTCACTTTCTATGTATTCAAGTAATCCCCCAGATATTTCTACTGTAGTCATGCAATCACCCAGGTGTTACCTATGTACTCCTTTAATCCCCCAGACATTACTCCTGTACTCATGCAATCACCAATGCATTAGGTATACAGTGCTTCATTCAGTCAGCCACTTTCTTTCTACTCTTTCAATCATGCAGGCACTACTCTTGTACTTATGTAATCATTCAGCCAGTACTCTTTGTACTTATAAAATCACCTAGGCACTACATTTGCAGTCCTGTAATCACTCAGGTAGTACCTTAGTACTTTTGTAATCTCTCAGGCAGTACTCATGCACTTATAAAATCACGCATTCATTTTCGATGTATTCCAATAATCCCCCAGATATTACCCCTGCAGTCATGCAATCACCCAGGCAGTAGTTATGTACTATCCCTGCAGTCATGCATTGATGCCGGCTGTACCTATGGTGATAAGAATTCACCCAGGCAGTATGTTTGCACTCCTTTATTCACTCAGGTACTAACTCAGTAGTCCTGCAATCACCCAAGAAGTACCCATGCACTTAAAAAATCACCCAGGCAGTACCTTTGCACTCCTGTAATCACTCAGGTCGTACCTTAGTACTTCTGTAATCACCCAGGCAGCACTCATGGACTTATAAAATATTGTATACATATTTCTTTAAGATATGATGTTAGTTTGAAAACGTAGAGACATATGTATGCATTCTTCCAACAATACGGAGAGACTTGTAGTTGAGTCATATAATAGTCTGCTGGTTTATATTTTGCTAGGCCCAACACTTATGCAGTTATAAAAACACCCAAGTACTACCCATGCAGTCTTCTAATGATCCAGGTACTATATATGCACTGCTGTAATCACTCAACCATTACTGTGGCACTCATGCAATCACCCAGGCACTACGTATGCACTCATGCAATCACCAAGGTTTACCTATGCACTCTTTCAATCATGTAGGCAGTACTCATGCACTTATATAATCACCCAGCCACTACCATTGCACTACTTCAGTCATGGAGGCAGTACCCTTGTACTTATGTAATCCCTCAGCCAGTAGTCACGCTGTTAAGAAATCTCCCAGGCACTACCTTTGCACTCCGTTATTCACTCAGACACTACCTCAGTAGTCCTGCAATCATCCAAGAAGTACCAATGCACTTATAAAACCACCCAGTCACTTCCTGTGTAGTCATGTAAATCCCTAGATATTACCCCTGTAGTCATGCAATCACCCAGGTGTTACCTATGTACTCCTTTAATCCTCCAGACGTTACCCCTGTACTCATGCAATCACCAATGCATTAGGTATACAGTGCTTCAATCAGCCAGCCACTATCTTTCCACTCTTTCAATCACGCAGGCACTACCCTTGTACTTATGCAATCATTCAGCCAGTACTCTTTGTACTTATAAAATCACCTAGGCACTACCTTTGCACTCCTGTAATCACTCAGGTAGTACCTTAGTACTTTTGTAATCACTCAGGCAGTAATCATGGACTTATATAATCACCCATTCACTTTCTATGTATTCCAGTAATCCCCCAGATATTACCCCTGCAGTCATGCAATCACCCAGGCACTAGTTATGTACTATCCCTGCAGTCATGCAATCATGCAGTCAGTACCTATAATGATAAGAATTCATGCAGGCAGTATGTTTGCACTCCTTTATTCACTTAGGTACTAACTCAGTAGTCCTGCAATCACCCAAGAAGTACCCATGCACTTATAAAATCATCCAGGCACTGCCTTTGCACTCCTGTAATCACTCAGATAGTACCTTAGTACTTCTGTAATCACCAAGGCAGTACTCATGGACTTATACGATCACCCATTCACTTTCTATGTATTCCAATAATCCCCCAGATATTACCCCTGCAGTCATGCAATCACCCAGGCAGTAGTTATGTACTATCCCTGCAGTCATGCAATGATGCAGGCTGTACCTATGTTGATAAGAATTCACCCAGGCAGTATGTTTGCACTCCTTTATTCACTCAGGTACTAACTCAGTAGTCCTGCAATCACCCAAAAAGTACCCATGCACTTATAAAATCACCCAGGCAGTACCTTTGCACTCCTGTAATCACTCAGGTAGTACCTTAGTACTTCTGTAATCACCCAGGCAGTACTCATGGACTTATAAAATATTGTATACATATTTCTTTTAGATATGATGTTGGTTTGAAAACGTAGAGACATATGTATGCATTCTTCCAACAATATGGAGAGACTTGTAGTTGAGTCATGTAATAGTCTGCTGGTTTATATTTTGCTAGGCCCAACACTTATGCAGTTATAAAAACACCCAAGTACTACCCATGCAGTCTTCTAATGATCCAGGTACTACATATGCACTGCTGTAATCACTCAACCATCACTGTGGCACTCATGCAATCACCCAGGCACTACGTATGCACTCATGCAATCACCAAGGTTTACTCTATGCACTCTTTCAATCATGTAGGCAGTACTCATGCAGTTATATAATCACCCAGCCACTACCGTTGCACTACTTCAATCATGGAGGCAGTACCCTTGTACTTATGTAATCCCTCAGCCAGTAGTCATGCTGTTAAGAAATCTCCCAGGCACTACCTTTGCACTCCTTTATTCACTTAGGCACCTCCTCAGTAGTGCTGCAATCACCCAAGAAGTACCCATGCACTTATAAAACCACCCAGTCACTTCCTATGTAGTCATGTAAATCCCTAGATATTACCCCTGTAGTCATGCAATCAGTCAGGCGTTACCTATGTACTCCTTTAATCCCCCAGCCGTTACCCCTGTACTCATGCAATCACCAATGCATTATGTATACAGTGCTTCAATCACCCAGGCACTATCTTTCCACTCGTTCAATCACGCAGGCACTACTCTTGTACTTATGTAATCATTCAGCTAGTACTGACGTACTTATAAAATCACCTAGGCACTACCTTTGCACTCCTGTAATCACTCAGGTAGTACCTTAGTACTTTTGTAATCTCTCAGGCAGTACTCATGGACTTATAAAATCACGCATTCATTTTCGATGTATTCCAATAATCCCCCAGATATTACCCCTGCAGTCATGCAATCACCCAGGCAGTAGTTATGTACTATCCCTGCAGTCATGCATTGATGCAGGCTGTACCTATGGTGATAAGAATTCACCCAGGCAGTATGTTTGCACTCCTTTATTCACTCAGGTACTAACTCAGTAGTCCTGCAATCACCCAAGAAGTACCCATGCACTTAAAAAATCACCCAGGCAGTACCTTTGCACTCCTGTAATCACTCAGGTCGTACCTTAGTACTTCTGTAATCACCCAGGCAGCACTCATGGACTTATAAAATATTGTATACATATTTCTTTAAGATATGATGTTAGTTTGAAAACGTAGAGACATATGTATGCATTCTTCCAACAATACGGAGAGACTTGTAGTTGAGTCATATAATAGTCTGCTGGTTTATATTTTGCTAGGCCCAACACTTATGCAGTTATAAAAACACCCAAGTTCTACCCATGCAGTCTTCTAATGATCCAGGTACTATATATGCACTGCTGTAATCACTCAACCATTATTGTGGCACTCATGCAATCACCCAGGCACTACGTATGCACTCATGCAATCACCAAGGTTTACCTATGCACTCTTTCAATCATGTAGGCAGTACTCATGCACTTATATAATCACCCAGCCACTACCATTGCACTACTTCAGTCATGGAGGCAGTACCCTTGTACTTATGTAATCCCTCAGCCAGTAGTCACGCTGTTAAGAAATCTCCCAGGCACTACCTTTGCACTCCGTTATTCACTCAGACACTACCTCAGTAGTCCTGCAATCATCCAAGAAGTACCAATGCACTTATAAAACCACCCAGTCACTTCCTGTGTAGTCATGTAAATCCCTAGATATTACCCCTGTAGTCATGCAATCACCCAGGTGTTACCTATGTACTCCTTTAATCCTCCAGACGTTACCCCTGTACTCATGCAATCACCAATGCATTAGGTATACAGTGCTTCAATCAGCCAGCCACTATCTTTCCACTCTTTCAATCACGCAGGCACTACCCTTGTACTTATGCAATCATTCAGCCAGTACTCTTTGTACTTATAAAATCACCTAGGCACTACCTTTGCACTCCTGTAATCACTCAGGTAGTACCTTAGTACTTTTGTAATCACTCAGGCAGTAATCATGGACTTATATAATCACCCATTCACTTTCTATGTATTCCAGTAATCCCCCAGATATTACCCCTGCAGTCATGCAATCACCCAGGCACTAGTTATGTACTATCCCTGCAGTCATGCAATCATGCAGTCAGTACCTATAATGATAAGAATTCATGCAGGCAGTATGTTTGCACTCCTTTATTCACTTAGGTACTAACTCAGTAGTCCTGCAATCACCCAAGAAGTACCCATGCACTTATAAAATCATCCAGGCACTGCCTTTGCACTCCTGTAATCACTCAGATAGTACCTTAGTACTTCTGTAATCACCAAGGCAGTACTCATGGACTTATACGATCACCCATTCACTTTCTATGTATTCCAATAATCCCCCAGATATTACCCCTGCAGTCATGCAATCACCCAGGCAGTAGTTATGTACTATCCCTGCAGTCATGCAATGATGCAGGCTGTACCTATGTTGATAAGAATTCACCCAGGCAGTATGTTTGCACTCCTTTATTCACTCAGGTACTAACTCAGTAGTCCTGCAATCACCCAAAAGTACCCATGCACTTATAAAATCACCCAGGCAGTACCTTTGCACTCCTGTAATCACTCAGGTAGTACCTTAGTACTTCTGTAATCACCCAGGCAGTACTCATGGACTTATAAAATATTGTATACATATTTCTTTTAGATATGATGTTGGTTTGAAAACGTAGAGACATATGTATGCATTCTTCCAACAATATGGAGAGACTTGTAGTTGAGTCATGTAATAGTCTGCTGGTTTATATTTTGCTAGGCCCAACACTTATGCAGTTATAAAAACACCCAAGTACTACCCATGCAGTCTTCTAATGATCCAGGTACTACATATGCACTGCTGTAATCACTCAACCATCACTGTGGCACTCATGCAATCACCCAGGCACTACGTATGCACTCATGCAATCACCAAGGTTTACCTATGCACTCTTTCAATCATGTAGGCAGTACTCATGCACTTATATAATCACCCAGCCACTACCGTTGCACTACTTCAATCATGGAGGCAGTACCCTTGTACTTATGTAATCCCTCAGCCAGTAGTCATGCTGTTAAGAAATCTCCCAGGCACTACCTTTGCACTCCTTTATTCACTTAGGCACCTCCTCAGTAGTGCTGCAATCACCCAAGAAGTACCCATGCACTTATAAAACCACCCAGTCACTTCCTATGTAGTCATGTAAATCCCTAGATATTACCCCTGTAGTCATGCAATCAGTCAGGCGTTACCTATGTACTCCTTTAATCCCCAGCCGTTACCCCTGTACTCATGCAATCACCAATGCATTATGTATACAGTGCTTCAATCACCCAGGCACTATCTTTCCACTCGTTCAATCACGCAGGCACTACTCTTGTACTTATGTAATCATTCAGCTAGTACTGACGTACTTATAAAATCACCTAGGCACTACCTTTGCACTCCTGTAATCACTCAGGTAGTACCTTAGTACTTTTATAATTACTCAGGCAGTACTCATGGACTTATAAAATCAGCCATTCACGTTCTATGTATTCCAGTAATCCCCCAGATATTACTCCTGCAGTCATGCAATCACCCAGGCAGTATTTATGTACTATCCCTGCAGTCATGCAATCATGCAGGCAGTACCTATGTTGATAAGAATTCACCCAGGCAGTATGTTTGCACTCCTTTATTCACTCAGGTACTAACTCAGTAGTCCTGCAATCACCTAAGAAGTACCCATGCACTTATAAAATCACCCAGTCACTTCCTATGTAGTCATGTAAATCCCTAGATATTACCCCTGCAGTCATGCAATCACCCAGGTGTTACCTATGTATACCTTTAATCCCCCAGACGTTACCCCTGTACTCATGCAATCACCAATGCATTAGGTATACAGTGCTTCATTCAGTCAGCCACTATCTTTTCACTCTTTCAATCATGCAGGCACTAGTCTTGTACTTATGTAATCATTCAGCCAGTACTCTTTGTACTTATAAAATCACCTAGGCACTACCTTTGCACTCCTGTAATCACTCAGGTAGTACCTTAGTACTTTTGTAATCACTCAGGCAGTACCCATGGACTTATAAAATCACCCATTCACTGCCTTTGCACTCCTGTAGTCACTCAGGTAGTACATTAGTACTTCTGTAATCACCCAGGCAGTACTCATGGACTTATAAAATATTTATTTTAGATGTGATGTTGGTTTGAAAACGTAGAGACATATGTATGCATTCTTCTAACAATATGGGGAGACTTGTATTTGAGTCATGTAATAGTCTGCTGGTTTATATTTTGCTAGGCCCAATACTTATGCAGTTATAAAAACACCAAAGTACTACCCATGCAGTCTTCTAATGATCCAGTCACTATATATGCACTGCTGTAATCACTCAGGCATCACTGTAGCACTCATGCAATCACCCAGGCACTACCTATGTACTCATGTAATCACCAAGGTATTACTGATGCACTCTTTCAATCATGTAGGCACTACTAGTCATGCAATCAGTCAGGCGTTACCTATGTACACTTTTAATCCCCCAGACATTACCCCTGTACTCATGTAATAGTCTGCTGCTTTATATTTTGTTAGGCCCAACACTTATGCAGTTATAAAAACACCCAAGTACTACCCATGTAGTCTTTTAATTATCCAGGTACTACATTTGCACTGCTGTAATCACTCAGGCATCACTGCGGCACTCATGCAATTAGCCAGGCACTACCTATGCACTCATGTAATCACCAAGGTATTACCCATGCTGTTTCCTCTTTCTGCAACCCTGTTGCCTCTTTCTACACCTCTGTTCATTCTTTCTGCACTTCTTTTGTTTTTTCTGTACATCTCTTGCTTCTTCTTTCTGCACCCTTTTTGTCTCTTTCTGGACCCCTTTTTTCTCTTTTTGCACCCCTTTTGTCTCTTTCTGCACCTCTGTTGCTTCTTTTTGTGCACTCCTCTTGCTTCTTTGTACACCTTCTTTGCTTCTTTCTGCATCCCTCATATGTCTTTCACACCCCTCTTCTCTTTTTTCTGCATCCCTCTTGCCTCTTTCTGCACCTTTGTTTCTTTTTTCTGCACTTCTTTTGTTTCTTTCTGCACCTCTGTTGTTTGTTTCTGTATCCCTTTTGCGTCTTCCTGCACCCCACTTCCCCCTTTTTGTATGTCTGTTGTTTCTTTATGCACTTTTCTTGTTTGTTTATGCACTTCTCTTGGTTCTTTTTGCACCTCTCTTTCCTCTATGTACACCCCTCTTTCTGTATTTGTGTTACTTCTTTCTGCACTTATCTTGCTTCTTTCTGCACCTCACCTGCCTCTTTCTGCCCTTCTGTTGGCTTTTTCTGTAGGTCTCTTGCCTCCTTCTGCAGTTCACTTGCCTCTTTCTGTAACTCTCTTCCCTCTTTCTGCACCTCCCTTGCCTCTTTGATTACCTCTGTTGCTTCTTTCTGCATTTCTTTTTCTTACTTCTGCACCTCTCGTGCTTTTTTCTGCACCCTTTTTCCGTTTTCCTGCATGTTTATTGTTTCGTTCTGCACTGCTCTTCCCTCTTTTTGCACATCTCTTTCCTTCTTCTGTATCTCTGTTGTTTCTTACTGCACTGTTCTTGCTTCTTTCTGCACCTTTGTTGCAGTCCATTTCCTTACATGTCTTAAATGTCACTTTTTTCCTGCTGCTTTACCATTCTAGTAATGCTGAGAGTGTTGGCCCTAGGCAAATATAAAAAAAGTCTATAACATGTCTCAGGTATAAGTCTGACCATATGTCAGGATCTATCACTCAGACACTGCCATAGTAGTACTCCAATCACCCAGGTAGTACCTATTCAGTTTTAAAATTAGCCAGGCACTTCCTATGTACTTTTGCAATCCCCCAAACATTACTCTTGCATTCATGCAATCACTTATGCTTTAGCTATACACTAATTGAATCACCCAGGCACTGTTCTTGCACTCCTCCAATCACCCTGTCAGAATCTATACACTCCTCCAATCACTTAGGTAGTACCCATGCACTTATAAAATCACCCAGGCAGTTTGTATGTGTTCTTGTAATCCCTCAGATATTATCCTTCAACTTATACAATCACTCAGACATTACATATGTAGTTCTCTAATCATCTACATATGATCTCTGCACTCATGCAATCACCAATGCATTAGCTATACAGTGGTTCAATCACTCAAGCACTACCCTTACAGTCTTGCAATGACTGTGTTGGGATCTATGCATTCCTCCAATCACTTTGTCAGTACTCATGCAGTTATAAAATCACTGAACCATGACCTATACACTTATGCAATCATCCAGTCAGTACCCTAATACTCCTCCAATCATCCAGGCAGTACCTTTGTTCCCATGCAATCACCCAGGGACTAGAGAGTGCACTTCAAAGTTGAGTTGGATAGCAGAAGAGAAATATTTTAGTTGTGCTCTGTGGTTCTGTTGTATAGGTTGTGATGTCTTCTAATTGTAGGAATTCTGCAGTGTCTCACATACCTTTGGAATGCAATTCAAAATATTTTTTTAATTTATATATGATAATGTTTTTATATAATTATTTTATTCATATTAAATGATTTAACGAGAGTATTTAAACTGTTCTTTCTTTTCAGATACTCACCATTATTATTACTAAAGATTGAGTATGGCAAGAAAAGATCACAAGAAAAGAAAAGAAAGAAAACAGTACTATTTAAAGGAAAGAGAAAAGGAGAAATTAGATAAAGTACAACATGTGACATTGAAGAAAAAGGCTTCTGGTAAGAGAACTAAAGAATGTGTTAAAAGAGTTTTAAAGAAGATAACGAATTTACAAAATGGAGAAAAGAAAAAGAAAAGTAGTACAACCATTCAGAAGGAAACGAAAAAGGTACATATTAATAGAAAATCAGGTTATGGAAAAACAATCTATAGTTGAAAGAAGGATGAAAGAATATAAGGACATTAGGAAATGAATGTATAAAAGTAGAGTACTACAAAATTTATTGAAAGATTGCAAAAATATAGAAAAAGATCTGCATTTTACAAGAAGAAACAACACATTGAAAGTGTAGTTGAAAACGCATTTGAATTGAAAAGAAGATTGTTTATATTAGTATTAAAGAGAATGCAAACATTGAATAAAATAATGCATTTTATGAAGGAGAAAAGTAAAAGAAAAAGACTTGATTAATAGAACTAACTTTTGCAAAATCTTTTTGGTTGAATGGAAGCACACTTCTAGTTCAGAACCTTTTTTTAATGAAGAAAGCTATTTTCAACAAAATACATTAGTTCACGCAGTTGATACCAGTGGTTGTTCTTATGAGGTTAAGAATGGTTGTCCAATTGAAAAAGAAAAGATGGTTGCTAGAAATGTGGAAGAAGTAATAGCTGAAGAAGTTCAAGGGAGACATTCACAAGCTCCAGTGTTTAGGTGGGATTGTAGTAGTATTTGTAGAATACGACAGGAATCTATTGATATTTTATGTAATTTCTTACGAGACTATAGTAAAAAAAGTGTTAAACAGAAAATTAAGATGTTGCAAGGTCTAGTTCCTTGTAAAGTGAGAAAAAATACTGGCTTACAAGGTCATTCTCTGGCTTGTCTTTCTAGAAAAGTGTGTCAAAGTCGTTTTCATCATCTGAGAATGTTAGCAGTACATCATTCAGAAATGCGTAAGTTAGTAAGAAGATTGTACTATGTAAAAAGTCCTGCATTATCTTTAAGTGAAATAAACACTGCTCTTTTGCATGGTTCAGTGTTGGATGTAAAAAAGTTTGTGATGATATACAGTTTCGTTTCTTTGGTCCTGAAGGGGAGTGTAGAGAAAGTGAGAGTTTGATAAGTGTAGGTGTTGAAGAAGAGGTGGAAGATAGTACTACTGAGAAGTTTGTAGAAGAAATTACAAAGTTTAAGGTAGTTTGTTGTGAAAAATCAAACTATGTTTGTATTTGTTGTCGACGTACTCACTAGAGAAGTCAAACTAGGACTGTTGATGTGTATTTAAAAAGTGAAAAAGAAAATGATGATAAGTGGCAGCAATTTGGTGCTTATTTGTTGGTGGAAGATTGTTTTGAGTTGGGTAGTGATCTACGTATTTGTAAATATTGTTACAGCAAGCTAGAAGAGAACAAAATGCCAGTTAGAGCTGTACATAATAACCTAGAGTTGGTAGCTATTCCTCCGGAACTGGTGGATTTAAATACATATGAGTCCATTCTAATTCAATCTGTGCACCTGTTTCAGGCTATAGTTCGTATGGAGCCTAAAACAGGTAAGCTGCCTCCAACAGATTTACAAAGAGGTTTAAAAGGAAGAGTTGTGTATTTACCTTTAGATTTTAAGAAAAATATTGAAATTGTTGGTGTAGAGAGAGGAAACTGAACCTGTAGTTATTCTAGTTAATGGTGTACCAACAAAGATTCGGAAAATATGGCAAGAGTTAGTAGATGTCACCAAAGTTCAAAAGGCTACGAAATATCTCATAGAAAACAATATTTATTATAAAAATGTATATCTGGAAGAATAAGAAATATCTTTAGGAGATGATAGAGAAATTCAACTGGCCAAATCAAAAAAGTTGACAAGTTCAGGAGTGAAGAAATTTATGAACATTATAGTATACATCCTTTACACTCAAAAGAAGTGATTGGAAATACTATTGAGTTATTCCAAATGAAGAAAGCGAAGGGAACTCCCATGAGTGTTTGGGAAAGAAGTTTAGAAGCTTGTTACTTTCCACAGCTCTTCCCCACTGGAAAACGTGGTCGATATGATGAAGGAGCAGTACAGATTCCAGCTTCAGAAGACCGTTCAACAAGATTGTATTCAGAAGATCCAAGGTTTTGACAGTGTGTTCCATATTTATTTCACCTTCTGTTTGAAAGTGATTTGTCTGGACTTTCATATGCAGTGAACCACATATTAAAAACAGGAGTTCATCTTACACATCTTTCTGCAAAGGAATTTTTGGACAAAGTTCAACAAAGAGACGATCATTTAAAATCTCAATTAATTAATTTGATGGCATGTCAACGTGGTACAATGAGTATTGGTATCGTCGTCATGGAGAACTGAAATGTATGTTGAGGAACTTAGGAACACCTACGTGGTTTGTTACGCTTAGCTGTGCTGAATACGCATGGGATGATTTACTTGAATTTCTACAAGAAGCAAATTCAAATATTAAAAACATTGAATTGAAGACAGCTGGAGAACTGTGTTCCTTGGATCCTGTAAATGTGTGCAGATATTTTAATCATAGGTTTCAAGCTATGATGTCCTTTATCTGCAATAAAAATGATCCACCTCTTTGAGAAGCTATTGATTTCTTTTGGAGAAAGGAGTACCAAGCCAGAGGTTCTCCTCATTTACACATGCTTTTATGGATCAAGGATGCACCTAAATTTGGAACCGATTCTGATGAAACTGCTTTGTCTTTCATTGAAGACTATGTTACCTGTGGTATTCCAAAAACAGGAGGAGAAAATACCTTGAGACAACAAGTTTTACGGATTTAAAGTCATCGATGTGGGAAATATTGTCGACGGACATACAAGTCAAAGGGAACATTTTATAAGAACTGTCGATTTGGATTCCCACGTCCAGTAATTTTGAAAGGAAGAGTCAACAGTTTCATGTCAGCAGTAAGACATACTATAACCCGGAAATCTCCGAAGAATACTTACAACATAAAAAGAAGTGAAGATTGAAAGAATATTAATGACTACAATCCAGTGATTTTGACGATGTGGAATGCAAATATGGATATCCAATATGTTGCAGATAATTCGATTGCTGTTGCTCGCTATGTTACATCATATATAACCAAATCTGAAAAGACGGAGTTGAAAGAAATGTGGGAAGAAATTCCACAAGAGAAGACTCTTAGTAACAAGTTGTACAGCTTTAGTTTGAAGATGCTTTCCCATCGAGAGATCGGATCCTACGAATGTTCGGATCGGTTGACCTCTGCAAGTTTATATTCAAAGTCAAGAGAATCATTTGGGTAAGTTTAGGTCTTGCTGCAACACGAAATCGAGTATTGAAATCTGTACAAGAAATTGAATACTTAGCTTTGAATGAGCCGGAAAGTACAGATATTCTTAAAACAAATATGTTGGATATGTACTATCCGAAAAGGAGTCCACATCTGGAAAACATATGTCTCTATGAAGTACTGCAACATTACAGCTTTAAGAGAAATGTTACAGAAAATATAAATGAAGAAAAATATGCAGTAATTGGATGTGAAGGATGTTTGGTAAAACATGCCAAAGGAAATCTTATTAACCACAGGAAACTCAGTTGTGAAACTCCAGATAAAAGGGAATTTTTCTATTTAGCACGTCTGCAACTTTTCAAGCCTTGGCGTAGTGAAATGGAATTACTTGGAGATTTTGACTGCTATGAAGATTCTTTTAATGCATGTAAAGATAGCATTGAATGTACAGTTTTTCCACGATATTTACAAATGTTGGAATGAAGAGATTGAACAAGAAACTAGTATTCCAGCTGAAATCGCTAGAGATAGTTCTCAAGATAGTCAAAGTTCTGCTCCACTAAGTCAAGATCCACTAGGACAACCAATTCTTGAAAATGAAGCAGCAATCGCTATGAATGAAGTAGAAATGTCAATGCAACAAGCACAACAGGATATTATTGATTTGGGAAACTTGGAAGAACAACTAAATATTGAACAAAAAGAAATATATCAGCAAGTTACACAACAGATACAGCATGGTTTACTGCATGAAAAAAAGAATGCCAATGTACATCATTTAAACCTATTCGAATGTATATCAGGGGACATGCTGGAACAGGAAAAAGTTTCTTAATTTAAGTTTTGACCAGTTATCTACATAAAACCACTCACTCATTTGTAACCGCTCCAACTGGGTTAGCAGCACATAACATTAAAGGGATTACGTTACATCGATTAATCATGCTACCAGTTGTACATGAAAATAAGTTGGAATATCACAAGCTATCTGGGGAAGCTTGTTATGAAGTTTCAAGAGTACTAAAGAAAATGAAACTTCTGATTATTGATGAGGTGAGCATAGTCTCAAACTTAATGCTTGCCTTTGTACATTTAAGAATGCAAAAGATTTTAAAAACAGATTATGATGTTTTATTTGGAGGAAAACATGTAATTGTATTCGGCGATCTATTACAACTTACTCCTGTGAAAGGACAACCAGTTTTTAAAACACTTGTCCATGAAGACACTAGGAAATCTTTGGGAAGTATTGGAAATGTCAACATTTGGTCTCATTTTGAATATAAAGAACTTATTAAGAATATGCGACAAGCAAGTGATGAAGATTGTGGGAACATTCTTCAAGATATTAGAATTGGTGTTTTGACAAAACATGGTAAAGAAGCTTTACAAAGTCGACTACTAACAAACTTGTTTCCAAATGAAAATATTGCACCTGAAATAATGTACAAAAACATTGGAGAAAATAAATCTATAGTTTGTCTAATGCCAACACTGCAAGAGTGTTCTACATTCAATCAAGAACTTTTGAAACTGGAGAAACAACCAATAGTGAAAATGGAAGCGATTGATAAAATGGAACATGAAGGAGTTACTATTCTTCTCGCAGATAAATTATAGTCAAAATTGGATTCTTTGGAAAAGTCGGTGTCTAAGACTGCAGGTTTAGAAAAGACTTTATATGTATGTGTAAACTGTCGGGTAATATTACGGAGTAATTTAGATGTTGAAAACAGTTTAGTGAATGGAGCAATGGGAAAAGTTGTTGATTATGTGAATTTTCAGAACAAAGATGGAATTGAATTTTTGAAGATTAAATTTGATCAGATTGAAGAGGTAAAACAGATTGGACGTTGTTGCTGTTCATTTTTGCTTGTAAAAGATTTGTATGTTCGTAGAAAACAATTTCCTCTTTCTTTAGCATATGCGGTGACCATTCATAAATCTCAAGGTTTAAGTGTAGACAGTGCTTTGGTAAATATTGGAAGTACAGTGTTTAAAGAGGGCATGGCATATGTTGCATTGTCTCGAGTAAGAACATTATCTGGATTGTATTTGATTGATTTTGATGAGAAAAAGGTTAGTGCAGATTCAAATTGTGTAAGGGAGTATAATCGGTTAAGAAGATTGTATGCTCCTAACTTAGGTGAATAGCCCATATATGAAAAACATATACTATGTCCAAAACGGAAATATGACAAACATTCTAGTGAGATTGAAAAAAAGAAAACAATTCAAGAGAAGCATGAAGCTGCCAAGAAAATGAAAATGGACTCTGTTGATGATATTGTAGGATACCAGTTAGAAAATAGTTCAGGTATCAACTGCTATGCTAATGTAATTGTAAATGTTGTCTTTTATCTAGAAGATCTTTATCATAAAGTTAATGAAAATCGAGAAAAAAGATTCTGTTCTTTATTACATCATCTTTTTCAAAAGTTGGTAAGTGATAGAACTAAAATCCATACTGTTTCTGGCATTCGGCATCTTTTGGATATATGTACTGGTTCTTCGCAATTTACACTTAATATACAACAAGATGCCCAAGAGTTTCTTATGTTTATGCTTGCAGTATTGGAAGAAGAAGGGATTGAAATTGAAAATTTATTTGGACTAAGTTACAGATGGAATCATAAATGTGAAGAGTGCTCATTTTCTTCTACCACTGAAATAGACACTGAACGATTCATATATTTGACAATACCAGATTGCAGATCAGTGTCTTTTAACAAATTAGTAAAAACAGCTAATCAAGATATGAAATGTTCTCATTGTAAATCAGAAATGTTGTCAACATTATTTATAGAAAGATTTGGACAATATGTGATTTTAATGCTACAACATTATAGAGCAGATGGAAGAAAATTGGAAACTAAAATAATTTTTTTGGTGGCAAATCAAGTATCAATTTCAGGAAGAACTTTTAAAGCAGTGGCTATTATTTTCCATGATGGACCTACTACAGCATCTGGATACTATACTGTGTATTTAAAGTGCAATAAAGGATGGACGCATTGTAATGATGCTCATTTGGAATTCAATTGTCAGTTGCCTTATGAATTACCAAATTCATCTCTGATATTTTTGATGCCAAAGTTTTGAAAACATCATTCGGCCTATTGGGAAGATGTAAACACAAAATAACGAGTTTATTTTCGATATTTTCAATGCAAATGAATATGGAAACATCATTTGGCCTATTGGGAAGATGTGAATAATTAGTGTTTGGATTGTTGTTTGGGCTAATTGATATTGCATTTGGAAAAGTGTGTTTGAAAGAAGTAGTTTATATATTTGATCTTTCTATTACATGCAATGTAAATGAGAGTGTATATTTTAGAAAATGTAAATAGATAGTTGAACTTGTTGTATATATTTTTACAATCTTACTAATTGTATTTTTTTGCCCTCTGTTATATGATGATCAACATTGAAATCACTGTGTATGGTGAAATTCAATAGAATCTGAAAACAGCAAAATATACAAACTGAATATGTTATGTAATTCTAAAATTATGTTGTGTTCTTAAAACTATAATATTATATGCAATAACAGTATTTGTTCTTCTCTTTTACAGAAAGTAATACTAAAATTTGAAAGTATTTTAAATTTAGTTTACAATGAAACAACTGTAAAATAGTTTCACTGAGATTGATATCTGCTTCAATAAAGAAGGTAAGATGAAATAATGCAATAAGCATAATAATATGAAGTAATGTTTACAGTCACTTTTATTGCAGTCATTCATTTTTTCAAACTCAATCATCTCACTCCTCAAATCACCTCAGCAGTACCTATGCACTCCTTCAATCACTGAAGCATAACCTATGCACTTACAAAATCATCCAGGCATTACCAATGCACTTTTCCAATCACCCAGGCACTACTCATCCACTCATGATATAACCCAGGCACTACCCATGCACTCATCCACTCACCCATGCACTACCCATGCACTAATGTAATCACCCAGGCACTACCCATGCACTCCTCTAATTACCCAGTTAGAACCTGTGCACTTATAAAATCACCATGCACTATCCTTGCACTCCTCCAATCACCCAGGCACTACTCATGCACTCATGCAATTATCCAGGCATTACCAATAAACTCATGCAATGACTCAGGCATTACCCATGCACTCTTCCCATCACCCATACATTACCTCTGCACTCATGCAATTACCCAGGCACTAACAAAATCAGCCATTCAATACCTATGCAGTTACAAAATCACCCAGGCATTTCCAATGCACTCCTCAAATCACCCAGGCAGTACTCATCCACTCATGCAATAACCCAGGCACTACCCATGCACTGCTCCAATCACCCATGCACTACACATGCACTCCTACAATCACCCAGCCAGTACCTATGCACTCATCCAATCACTCCGCCACTACTGAAACATTTATCAAATAACTACGCACTACTTTTGCACTCCTGCAATCACCCAGGCACTATCCATGCACTCATGCAATCACTCAAACACTAGCTATACATTCATGCAATCACTCAGGTACTACCTATGCACTCCTCAAATCATTCAGGCACTTCTATTACACTCATCCATTCCTTCAAACAGTACCTATAAAGGGATGCATACACTGATGTACTACCCATTTACTCATGCAATCAACTACACACTACCCACATATTCCTCCAACCTCTTCACTTATGCAATCACTCTGGAAACGTTTCTATTTTTAACCAGTTGATGTGGTTCCGTAAGAACCATTTTTTAAAAACAATTTTGTATTTTTTTTGTATTTTGAAAGATAATTTTTTTTGGGGTGTTTTTGACTTTTTTTGAAAAAAATAAAAGATTCAACACTGTAACATCAGTAGTTGAAAAGAAACAGGAAAAAGAACAATGTCAATGACAGAAAAAAATTAACACGTGTGCTTTGATTGTATTGACAATAACATCAAGACATTGCTCCGAAACACACAGTTTTGCATTGCATTTGCAGCAATTAATAGACGCATGCACCAGCTCAGGAACAATGTGTGGCCGAGGTGAAGCTGGAACTCCTGCACCCGATGTTGAAGGGGCATTATTGCCAGCCTGCGAAGCTTGTTCATTTCTCTCCCGCTGCATGATCTCTTTGGATAAACGAACAGGATGCTTCGTTTCTAAGTGCTTCTTCATAGTAGAAGTTCCACAGGAGTACTTCTTCTCCGAACCTCGGGAAAGTACTGCTTTGCAGATAGTGCAAGTAACTTTTCTAGCGTTTCCTTTCTTTTCGCCCTCTGGTACTGAAAAGAAAGCCCAGACTACACTTTTTAATTGGCTCTTCCACTTCCTCAGAGTCTTCTTCAAGATCTTGCTCAGGGTGACTGGATGCCATGTTGCTGTAAAAAAGTGAAACACACCCAAAAAAAAGCAAATCCAGCAGCCTAGAAAAAATAGGTGTTGGCAGGAAGACTGACAAATAATAAGGGAAAAAAACCAGGTGTAAGATCCTCCCTCTAAAAGAATGAAGATGATTTAAACGTCGCGCACCCGTAAAATTTCGTATATATAATTATAAAGTATAAATAGATGTTTACAAAATATTTTAAAAAGTATATTAGTAAAAGTGTTTATACAAATCTGATATTTGAACTTTGTATAGTGATATTTCATACTTTGAAAATATGCCGCAGTCGCGACCCCGGCGCGATCCCGGTGTGACCCCGGAAATATGTGCAGGGCGGGGTCAGGCACCCTACACGCATACGTCGCGCACTCGTGAAATTTTGTACAGTTCATAGTAAACTAAAGTTTACTGTTTATAAATTATTTTCTAAATTATATTAGTGAAAGTCTTTAACCAAAACCGATATTTCTAATTTCTACAATGATATTTCATACTTTTAAAATTACGCTGGAGTTGCAACCCCGGCGCGACTCTGGAAACACGCGTCAGCCGGGTTACCGCACCTTTAAACCGCGCACCCATCGTGTAGGTTCGCGTAGGGTGTGCGACCCCTGTGTAAAAAGTTTTTTTTTCAAAGCAGAACAATACAACAAAACACCTTTTACAGTATTAAAAATGTTATTTCAAGTAAATATAAATTTAAGTTCTATGTATAAATAACAAAGGATATTTTTAGTAGTGTATAATATATTTATTTTAAAACAGTGATTTTAGTTGTAGAAAAAGATTTTAGAGGAACGAAGTATAATTTAAAAAGAAAAGTTCAAAAATATACTTCCAATCATTTAAAAAAAAAAGGAATTCTAAAAAAACTTACAAATATCGTAGAAAAGGTAAGTTTAAAATAATTATATAGTTAAGATTTAGCATTTGAAAAACCTTACAAAATCACTGAAAAAGCATAGGTTGCAGGGACGTTATAGTTAGAAATTAGCATTTAAAAAACCTTAGAAAACCTTAGAAATTCACTGAAAAAACCATAGGTTTCAGGGACATTATAGTTAGAAATAAGCATTTAAAAAACCTTTGAAATTCACTGAAAAAAACACAGGTTTCAGGGACGTTATAGTTAGAAATAAGCATTTAAAAAACCTTTCAAATTCACTGAAAAAACCACAGGTTTCAGGGACATTATATTTAGTTGGACATTTCACTCGTACCAAACCAGAGAAATTTGGACGTTATAGTTAGTTGAGCTAACTATAACTCGCGCCCCCGCAATGCACTGCTCATGACGTCACTAATTACATCATTCATGACATGGTCAGTGACATCACTGATGACATCACTGATGACATCTCAAATGACATCACTGATGACATCACTGATGACATCATCCACGTGATAATCTGATGCACCTCCTCACACCCTAATATAACCTTTGATACACCCACTCTAAAATACAGACTACCATTTTCAAAACCATAGACACACCAATACCAGTTACTACATACCCACTCACTGATTCCTAGGCCTGCACACACACATCCACCCATACACTCACTCATACATGCAGTCACTTATCAATACAGCACTATCATTTGCACTCATACACCTATACAGACACTCACACATCACCACACATCCATAGTTACTCACACACCTAGTCATACAAAGAATCAATCACACTCCCATTTACTCACCTATACATTTATACACACACCACCTCACTTATTCATACAGATACTAACACATACTTACTCTCTTATACAATCACTGATACAAGCACACACTCATCCATACAGCCACTCTCACAATCACTCACTCTCAGATATAGTCATTTATATACTCCAACACTCACATATACCACCTTTCACATATGTAGTTACTCACACATGTACCACTGAGACATCCATTCACTCATCAACACACCCATAGACACACTCACGCACCCATACAGCCCTTCACAGATGCAGTCATGAACCCATACACCCAATGAATCACCCACTCACACATCTATGCACAGAGTGACACCCCCCCACCCACCCACACAGACACTCAGGCACATATACAGATAGTCAGACAACCAATCAATAACCCATATAGACACTCATGTAGCTACTCACCAACCTATGCAGACTCTTACACACCAACTGACAGACTAATACAGACATTCACACAGTTTAGGCACTAACCCATGCATTCAGTAAGACACGATTAATCACTCACTTATACAGTCAGTCACGCACCTACTAAATCATGCATTCAGACAGTTATACACCCACTCATTCTTCAATACAGCTTGGTGTATATATAAAACATATTTAAACTTAACATAAACACACAGTCACTGGATGATGTCATCAGAGATGTCATCAGTGATGTCACTGACCATATCATGAATGATGTAATATGTAACGTCATCAGTAGTGCATTGCGGGGGCGCAAGTTATAGTTAGCTCAACTAACTATAAAGTCCGAATTTCTCTGGTTTTGTACGAGTGAAAAGTCCAACTAACTATAACTATAAGTGAATATATATATATATATATATATATATATATATATATATATATATATATATATATATTTTACATTATGACATTATTTAAAGAAAGTATTTACAATCTAAAAGTATATATATTTAAAACATTATATTTTATACATCGATATTAGTGAAAACGATATTTTTGGGGGATATTTTTGTACTTACCATTATAAGTATAGGATGATGATATTTTTGACTTCGATAATCGGTATTCTTAAGAAGACCAAAACTTAAGCTTAACTGAGACAAAATCCTAACTTTACGACTTTTGGTATTCACAAAGGGCATTTAGGAATAGCAAAGTTAGGATTCCTCACTTTACTACTCCTAAATGCCCTATGTGAATACCGAAAGTCGTAAATTTAGGATTTTGTCTCAGTTAAACTTAAGTTTTGGTCTTAAGAAGACCAAAACTTAAGTTTAACCGTAGACAAAATCCTAACTTTACGACTTTGGGTATTCACAAAGAGCATTTAGGAGTAGTAAAGTTACAATTCCTAACTTTACTACTCCTAAATGCCTTTGTGAATACCAAAAGTTGTAAAGTTAGGATTTTGTCTCAGATTACTTTTGTGAATCGGGCCCACAGTACCTTGCAGAATTTGATCCAGAAAGTAGAGACATTTTGAAAACTAATATGTTGGATACATACTACCCAAAAATGAGTCCCCATCTTCAAAACATGTGTCTCTATGAAGTACTTCAGCACTATACATATCGAAGTAATGTAACTGGAAATGTAGAAGGGAGATATGCCATAGTTGGATGTGATGATTGTTTGGTGAGACATAACAAAGGAAATCAAATTATCCACAGAAAGCTTATTTGCCCAAATCTACTTGGCACTTTTGCAGTTGTTCAAGCCATGGCATGCTGAATCAAACTTTCTTGGACACGTAGGCCCTGATTACAATGTCAGTCGAAGATTCTGACCGACACCGTTTCAGTGTAGGAACCGCTCGACCATAGGTCGGTGGTTCCGCACACCCAATTAACCGCTCGACCATAGGTCGGTGGTTCCGCACACCCAATTACCATCCAACCGCCCAACAGCGACTCGGAATCGGGACCGCCCGACTTGCAGTTGGCATTTCTGACCTCCAAATTATGATGCGACCGAACACTGTTTGGCCAGAGTCCCATTGTACCCTATGGGAGCTACTGCTCAGCCCAACAACCGGCCGTAACACAGGCTCCTATTCGGAAATGGGGTGTTTACAGAAAATCCTGCACCCTGTCGCAGGCACCCCATGGTACCTGCCATACAGTGCAGAGTTTAACAGGAGGGGTCCCTTGGGTAACCCCACAGCCATCAACCGTTGTTGTTGGAAAATGACATCATAATCCAGTGGGCGGAAATGCTGTCCATAGCGATGTACGATGCAGTTCTGACCGACATGGTTACTCCGTGAGTCGCTCGGAACCAATTCACAATATCCGGCTGGTGTACTTTCCGACCACGAACATCATAATCGGCGGTCGGAATATAAACCGAACGATACGGTTGGAAGGCCTCAGAAGCGGTTGTGGAGATTCCGACTGCCAGGAGGAGGCTTTCCGCCCGACATCGTAATGAGCCACATAGTGTGGTTGGAAACTTCCATTTCTCAATGGGAGCTTGTGCGGCAGGGGGAAACCACCCGCAGCACAAACTCCAATTCAGAAATGGGAGTTTGTGAAAATCCCTGCACCGTGTGGCATGCACCTCACAGTGCCTACCACAAAGGGGCAGGGATTTTCAAGGGGGAACCAAACGTGCAGCTAGGCCCAGATGCAGGGTGAATGAGGTCCTGATAGGGGCCCTCAATGTCGCTTTCTGACAGCCTTTCCATATCAGAAAGGCCGACATGGAATGGCTTTCAGAAACCCACATCATAATCCCGACGGCAGAAGCGCCGTCCCTAAGGCATTATGAGGAGGTTCCAACTAACCGACGGACTCCATGAGCCCGTTGGAAGGCATCGGTCGATCCCTCCAACTGCTGCCTCCGATCGCACGCATCCTAATGCGTCGGTCAGACCACAGCAGTCAATGTGGGTCAGACCACAACCGACAAGCCATCAATTGCAGTCCAAACCACATCATAATGAGGGCCTACGACTGTTATGAAGACTCTTTCAACATTGTAAAATACAGTATTGAGTGTTCTGTCTTTCCAACCTACTTGCAAATGTTGAAAGATGAGATTCAACAGGAAGAAACCATTGCTGCTGAGATAGAAAGATAGAGAACACAAAGCAGCCAAAGTTCTGCACCAGTGAGTCAAGATCATCTTGGAGAAACAATAATTCAAAATGAAGCAGGTACAGCTATGAATGAGGTAGAGAATGCAATGCAGCAAGTGAGGAAACTGTAGATGTTGAACAGTTAGTAGAACAATTGAACAATGAACAAAAATAAAATTACAACAGTCTTAAAGATAAAATTGAGCATGGATTTCTCCACAAAAAGAAACAGCAGAAATGTTCTTCATTTAAACTAATTCTACTATACATTAGTGGACAAACTGGTACTTGAAAAAGCTTCCTAATTAAAATTCTCACCAGTCTACAGTATACTACAGATTCAAATTTGTCATGTGTGGTTACTGCACCAACAGAATTAGCTGCACATAACATTAAAGGAATTACTCTACATTGAGTATTAATGCTACCTGTTGAGCATGACAATAAACTGGAATACCAGAAACTATCTGGTGATGCTTGTCATGAGCTATCAAGAGTAATGGAAAAACTGAAGCTTCTATTTGTTGAAGAAGTGAGCATGGTATCAAACATAATGCTTGTCTTCATACACTTAAGAATGCCTGAGGTTTAAGAACAAACTATGATGTACTCTTTGGAGGAAAGCATTTAACTAGTCAAAAATATGCGTCAAGCATCTAATGTACAATATGGAGACATTAGAGTAGGAGTTCTGACAAAAGAGGAAATGTGCTTTGGAAAATCGCTTTATCAAAAGACTATTTTCATCTCATATTACATCAGCGGAACTGATGTAGAATTTCATTGAACAACATACATCTATAATTTGTTTAATGCCAACACTTCAAAAATGCTCCAACTTTAATGAACAATTGCTACAACTGGAGAAAGAAGATATATTGGAAATCACAGCTATTGATAAAATGGAACATCAGGGAGTCCCAATAATACCTCACAGATAAACTACAAGCAAAATTGGATTCTTTGGAGAAGCCTGTATCGAAAACTGCAGGATTAGAAACACTTTTACGGATGAGCAAAAACTGTTGAGTAACTTTGTGTCATAATTTAAATGTTGAGGAATGGTTAGTAAATGGTGCAATGGGTAAAGTTATCAATCTCATTAATTTCCCAAATAGAAATGAGGGTGAATACTTGGATGTAAAATTTGATCAGACTGATGGTGTCAAATAGATTGGCTGATGCATTGTGCATTTTTTGCTTGTGAAAGACTTATATGTGAGGCGCCAGCAGTTCCCACTGTCTCTAGCGTATGCTGTAACTATCCATAAATCACAAGATTTAATTGTAGATGCAGCTTTTGTTAACATTGTAACTACTGTATTTAAAGAAGGAATGTCATATGTAGAATTGTCGAGAATTACAACATTGTCCGGTTTGTTTTTGTTTTACTTTGATGAGAAGAAAGTTAGTGCTGATGCAAGCAGTGTAAGAGAGTACAATCAGTTAAGAAGTCTATACACTCTTCTTTTAGGGCAGTACCCTATCTATGTGAAATAGATAATCTGTTCAAAGTGGAATATTACAAAACAGTCTATGGATGATCAAGAAAAGAAAGGACACAAGGATAGTCCAGAGGGTATTAAGAAGAGAAAACTGGGAAATTACTGTGATATTGTAGGTTACCGGTTGGAAAATAGTGCAGGTGTCAACTGCTATGCAAATGTTGTTCTAAATGTACTGTTCCATTCACCAAATTTAGTAAACCAAATCAGTAAGAGAATGTGTTCTGCACTATATCATTTTCTCCATCTCCTACTGACTAACAGAATTGTAATACATTCTGCCTCAGATAGTCGAGATCTTTTAGATACATAAGAATTTAATATGGTCATCCTTGGAGTTTTAGAAGAAGAAGAAGTAAATATTGATGATTTATTTGGACTGAGTTACAAATGGAACCATGACTGTGAAGATTGCTCTTTCAACCACTAAAATCAAATCTGAACGATTTCTCTACTTAACATTACCGGACTCTAAAACTGTGCCTTTTGAGAAAATATTGAAAAGTGCTAACTAAAATATGACCTGCTCAAACTGCAGATCAGACGTAATGTCTACATTGTTTGTAGGAACAATAAGAAAATACCTTATAGTAATGCTACAATGATGCACAGCAGATGGTTCCAAATTGGAAACTTAAATTTCAAACTTCAACGCTGGATAAGTATCAGTTTTCGGAAGAACGTTTACTACTTTGGCTATCATCTGTCACAAAGGAGTTAATACAACCTATAGACACTACACTGTCTATTTAAAGAGCAAAACTGGATGGACAGAATGTAATGACAGCAACCTTGCATTGAAAACAAAAATAACATTTAAACTACCAAACTCCTATCTTTTCTTTCTTTAAGTGAAGTTCTAAGGAGGGATTGTGGATAAAAAAGTGGTGTACAGTGTTTCTCCTACGAGGTTCATCTATGTTTTAGACATTATTCTGCCTATTGGGGTTAATGTATTTGCAAAGTTCTTTGAAATTCAAGAATCCTTTTATCTTCCAGAAAGGAGTTAATTAGGCTTGGGCAGAGTTTGTGGAGTTCCGCTATGCGGAACTCTGCAAAGTGACCAAAAAACTCCACCGCACTAAATGGAGTTTGGCAAGCGGCTGAGTGCATTATGTTGCAGCATTCTCACTATGTTTTAGCCCTGGGTGTTTGTCCCATGATGTAAAAACAGCTCAAACGGCACCACACGCAGTGCAAGAGGGCGCAGCTTCTTTCTGCCACTAGAGTAGATGTTTTACTCGAGTGGCAGCTTCCTCAACGTGAACGGAAGGTTTCTCAGTGCAAGTGGTAGGGACCATCCATGACAGCCGGCGTTGAGAAATCTTGCTGGGAGGTGGTCTAGAGTAAGGTTTTCCGTGATTGCACTCACCAACATACTGTTGGCAAGTACGAGTGAGGAAAAACCTCTGCTCCCCTCCGCTGAGTTTTCAGAATTTCACGCTTTACGTTGAACACGGACTGAGAAAAACTCAGTGAGCAGAGCATAATTTTACACCCAGGCCTAGAGTTAATATAACGTCTAAATACTGCACTCTCTAATTAAAGTCTGAAACTGGATAGACTTAATGCAATTCCAGCAGCCTTAAGTTGAAAGTAAAAACTGCATTTGAAACAAAAAAATTGACCCCTTTTGTTTCTTCAACCAAACTTCTTTTTACTACTTGTACTACTTTGCCTACATGGATCATCAGTTTACAAATCATTTGGCCTACCAGGGGTGATGTTTTCAAGAGGATCTCCAAAATTAAAGAGCAGTGTAAATTTAATTGTAGTATTGTACTAGAAATAATAATTTAGACAATATTTCTTACATAGATTTGTTTTGATTAGTATAGTAACTCCAGTTAAAACAATCGATTCACAAATTGTAGTGAGTGTAATGCACAGCTTCACTTATTTATAGTGAAATACTATGCCATTTTTTTTTTACAATCGATTGATTGTTCGAGTATGAAAGCTGAGAACAGTAGAAAAGGGAAATTAAAATGTTTAAATGTTATGTGAGATACTGTTGCAGCATAAGAAATGTCTACTGTTTTGTATATAATTTCAATGTTTTCATTATAGAAATTAAAAGTTTATTGCGTAATTCTGTAAAGTGTAATACTAACTTACATTGATGTTTCTTTTTACAGATGAATGCCAACCTCTATTGTAGTAATATAATCTTCTAATTAGTTCTTTTTGTGTTATTCAAAAGCTTACATCATCAAGGTAGACACCAAGGCAGAGATTGATACAGCCACTGAGAGATCCAGACACACACCGATTCAGACATTCATATACCCCTCACACATTGGTACATGCACTGATACATCTACTTATTCACCCATATAGACACTCATGCACCCTGTCACTCACCCATACAGCCACTGACACACCAATTCACTCACCCATATTCCACTCATGTACCCTCTCACTCACTGATGCAGCCACTCAGCACCTCATCACTAACCCATACAACCCCTCATGTAACCACTCAGGCACATATACAGTCACTCACTTACATACCCACTCACTCACCCATACAGGCATTCATGCAGCCACTTACCCACATGGCCACTGACACACCCATACTCCACTCACGTACCCTTGCATTCACTGATACAGCCACTCACTTGCTCATACATAGAGCAACTCACATCTACTCACTCATACATAGAGTCACTCACAAACCCACTCACTCACCCATACAGTAACACACACACTCACTCACCCATGAAGCCACTGATACACTAATTCACTCACTCATACAGCTACTGAAACACTCATTCACTTATCCATATTCCATTCACGTACCCTCTCACTCACTGATACGGCCACTCAAACACCCACTCACTAACCCATATACCAGTCAAACACCCACTCAATCACCCATACAGTCCTTCACTCAATCACTCACTCACATATATAGTCATCCACACACTCACTCATTCACCTATACAGTCACTCACACAGTCATTTACTCACTCATAGAGACAGTCTCATATTGATTCCCTCACTCGCTAATACATCCTGTCACACACTGTCACACTCACTTATACAAGTACTCACACACTCACTCACATAGTCCTATTGTCTCTTACACACTCACTATCTCACTCATACAGCAGCTCATGCAGCCAATTGTTCACTCATAAAACCACTCATACACTCACTTACTAACTCATAGAGTCTTTCACACACTAATGCAGGCACTCATCTACCTAGTCACTCACTCATACAGCTCCTCACTTACCTATATAAACACTAACACACCCAATCAGTCACCCATGCAGCCGCTAACACACTCAATCACAGACTATTACAACTCCTCTGTATATGTATATATATGCAGCCATACAGCTTATCTTTTTTAACCATAAAAGGGGTTCTGACCCGAACAGAGTAATTTTTTTATTTTCTAACATTTTGTATTTTTTTGTATTTTTTATCAAACAAAATAGCAACGTGGGTGGGGAATATTCTAACCAGAAACACAAAACAGTACAAAAACTGGGATAAATTATTAAAAAAATTAGCAAGTATGTTGCTTGCTGCCTCCAAGATGGCATTGACAGACTGCTCTCTAGTTGTCAGTGTAGTGCTGCAGTCTAGGAAATGTGTCCTGATACGTCTTAATTCAGGAGCAATTGTGGTCGACTTCTCTGCAATTCTGATGGCACTTGCTCAGGGTACAGGTGGTGCAACCTAGGAAGTAGATGGCCCCTCTGCAGCTCTCTTCTTCTGTGACCTCTTCAAGTTATCAAGTGGTACAACACACTTGTGAACGGAAGGTTTCTCAGTGCAAGTGGTAGGGACCATCCATGACAGCCGGCGTTGAGAAATCTTGCTGGGAGGTGGTCTAGAGTAAGGTTTTCCGTGATTGCACTCACCAACATACTGTTGGCAAGTACGAGTGAGGAAAAACCTCTGCTCCCCTCCGCTGAGTTTTTCAGAATTTCACGCTTTACGTTGAACACGGACTGAGAAAAACTCAGTGAGCAGAGCATAATTTTACACCCAGGCCTAGAGTTAATATAACGTCTAAATACTGCACTCTCTAATTAAAGTCTGAAACTGGATAGACTTAATGCAATTCCAGCAGCCTTAAGTTGAAAGTAAAAACTGCATTTGAAACAAAAAAATTGACCCCTTTTGTTTCTTCAACCAAACTTCTTTTTACTACTTGTACTACTTTGCCTACATGGATCATCAGTTTACAAATCATTTGGCCTACCAGGGTGATGTTTTCAAGAGGATCTCCAAAATTAAAGAGCAGTGTAAATTTAATTGTAGTATTGTACTAGAAATAATAATTTAGACAATATTTCTTACATAGATTTGTTTTGATTAGTATAGTAACTCCAGTTAAAACAATCGATTCACAAATTGTAGTGAGTGTAATGCACAGCTTCACTTATTTATAGTGAAATACTATGCCATTTTTTTACAATCGATTGATTGTTCGAGTATGAAAGCTGAGAACAGTAGAAAGGGAAATTAAAATGTTTAAATGTTATGTGAGATACTGTTGCAGCATAAGAAATGTCTACTGTTTTGTATATAATTTCAATGTTTTCATTATAGAAATTAAAAGTTTATTACGTAATTCTGTAAAGTGTAATACTAACTTACATTGATGTTTCTTTTTTTTACAGATGAATGCCAACCTCTATTGTAGTAATATAATCTTCTAATTAGTTCTTTTTGTGTTATTCAAAAAGCTTACATCATCAAGGTAGACACCAAGGCAGAGATTGATACAGCCACTGAGAGATCCAGACACACACCGATTCAGACATTCATATACCCCCTCACACATTGGTACATGCACTGATACATCTACTTATTCACCCATATAGACACTCATGCACCCTGTCACTCACCCATACAGCCACTGACACACCAATTCACTCACCCATATTCCACTCATGTACCCTCTCACTCACTGATGCAGCCACTCAGCACCTCATCACTAACCCATACAACCCCTCATGTAACCACTCAGGCACATATACAGTCACTCACTTACATACCCACTCACTCACCCATACAGGCATTCATGCAGCCACTTACCCACATGGCCACTGACACACCCATACTCCACTCACGTACCCTTGCATTCACTGATACAGCCACTCACTTGCTCATACATAGAGCAACTCACATCTACTCACTCATACATAGAGTCACTCACAAACCCACTCACTCACCCATACAGTAACACACACACTCACTCACCCATGAAGCCACTGATACACTAATTCACTCACTCATACAGCTACTGAAACACTCATTCACTTATCCATATTCCATTCACGTACCCTCTCACTCACTGATACGGCCACTCAAACACCCACTCACTAACCCATATACCAGTCAAACACCCACTCAATCACCCATACAGTCCTTCACTCAATCACTCACTCACATATATAGTCATCCACACACTCACTCATTCACCTATACAGTCACTCACACAGTCATTTACTCACTCATAGAGACAGTCTCATATTGATTCCCTCACTCGCTAATACATCCTGTCACACACTGTCACACTCACTTATACAAGTACTCACACACTCACTCACATAGTCCTATTGTCTCTTACACACTCACTATCTCACTCATACAGCAGCTCATGCAGCCAATTGTTCACTCATAAAACCACTCATACACTCACTTACTAACTCATAGAGTCTTTCACACACTAATGCAGGCACTCATCTACCCAGTCACTCACTCATACAGCTCCTCACTTACCTATATAAACACTAACACACCCAATCAGTCACCCATGCAGCCGCTAACACACTCAATCACAGACTATTACAACTCCTCTGTATATGTATATATATGCAGCCATACAGCTTATCTTTTTTTAACCATAAAAGGGGGTTCTGACCCGAACAGAGTAATTTTTTTATTTTCTAACATTTTGTATTTTTTTGTATTTTTTATCAAACAAAATAGCAACGTGGGTGGGGAATATTCTAACCAGAAACACAAAAACAGTACAAAAACTGGGATAAATTATTAAAAAAATTAGCAAGTATGTTGCTTGCTGCCTCCAAGATGGCATTGACAGACTGCTCTCTAGTTGTCAGTGTAGTGCTGCAGTCTAGGAAATGTGTCCTGATACGTCTTAATTCAGGAGCAATTGTGGTCGACTTCTCTGCAATTCTGATGGCACTTGCTCAGGGTACAGGTGGTGCAACCTAGGAAGTAGATGGCCCCTCTGCAGCTCTCTTCTTCTGTGACCTCTTCAAGTTATCAAGTGGTACAACACACTTGTTGTACCGCAGGAATATTTTTTGGCTGTTCCTCTTGAGAGGGTTTTGTTACACAGGCTGCATTACACAAACTTTGCAAACGTTTTCGATTCCCCGGAAAGGATTGTAAAAAAGTCCCAGGCAATACTTTGCCTTTTACTGGCTAGTCCCTCATTGCCAGAGTTTTCCAGATCTTCCTCCTACTCCTCTGGTTGCTTTAGCACCTCGTGCTGTTCAATGCCTCCTGTTGCCAATTTGAGAGTAAAAAATTGAGCAAAAAATAGCCCTAAGCACAGTTCTGCGCTAGTAGCAGAGGACAGCGCCAAAGAATGATCCAGACATCAACTGGAAGATTCAAGAAGAGAGAAATGGGTGGAAACGTCCTTTGAAGATTAATAAAAACTGTCTTCTTCAATCAAATTTCTTTCTTAAATAGTAACATGATCTTTGCAAATACCAACATCATCATGAATACTGGTGTTGCTGCAAAGACGTGAAATACAATTTAAAAGTGCTTTACATGAAAAATGATAAAAAAAATTGAAGTTTAAACACTATGGGGCCATTACGATCTTGTAAGGAAGGCCTGCAAACGGGATTCGTAAAGAGCAAATCCGATTCGGAGCCTATCTCTCCATCCGAATCCGAATCGTACCCCGTAACAAACGACCAAGTACGATGTGAAGATCACGTCCGTGCCGACCGAATCAATTACGAACCCGAGTATATCTGTCCGACTCGTACGAAGCCAAATCGTACCGCGCAATGGAGCCGGATTCCAAACGGGAAAGAACGATGCACGATTCGGACAGCTGTATCGACTCGGTCTCCGTGAGTGTAAGCAGCTGTCGAAATCGGTCATTGAGGGGCCAGAGCAGGTCCCCCTTCACCCGGAACACTCCGAATCGGTCATGGGGGGTGCGCATGGGTCACTCCGATCCAAGCATGCACAGTGTGGCGGGCAAAATGGGGTGCCCGCCATGGTGTGTACGCTTTTCCCCACCCACCTTTTTTGCTATGGGAGCCTGTGTACATGTCCGTACACAAGTTCCCATAGATTGCTATAGGAGTCCGGCCGAACCGAGTCCGTAACCATGTGGTTGCATCATACTCGCTCGGTTGGACTCGCACAACGCGTCACACTTGGAAAGCCCTCCAGGTCTGACTCGTACGGCGGGCTTACCAAGCGAGATCGAAATCGGCCCCAATATTAGTAAACAGCTATGTCAAACATTAATTGCAATATGTGTTATATGTGTTTTACACTTTTTCAAAAACATGTGATCTTCCCAACTTTTCTGCGAAACTGAAACATACGTGTCACGATAATTTGCGATGAATTTCCGCTGAATAAAAAATGTAGAAAAAAAACTGTTATTACTCCATTGAAACAAATCACAAGGAGTGACACAGTGAAATACATAAATGGGTGGTGCAGGTATAGTGTATAAAATGCAGTAGACATTTGCACAATGACAAAATAGTTACTATTTTCCCAGTACAAAGTGACACCAATCAGTGCACATTTTCCAGAAAACTGGACTCTTCTCAAAAAAATTACGGGGCATATTATCAAGGGCTCGATCGCCGCTTTAGTGGGACTTTTTCACGCTAAAGCGGCGATAATTCAAACGCCCTATTAGCAAGCTGTCGCTAACTGCTGTTAGCGACAGCTTTTAGGCGATTGCGACCGTGTTGGGTGCCGCTTTGCATGCCAGCGATATTTATCGCTAATGGCATGCAAAGTAGGCGTTCCCAACCTAAAAGCGACTGGAAACAGTCGCTAAGGTCGCTATCGCCTATTAGCGAGGCAGGGGAGGTGATTAACGAACCAGCGCTAAACACATTTAGCGCTGGTTTGTTAACGCCTGGTCTCACCCTGACTTAGCCATGTAAGCCAATGGGAGGTGGATTACATGGCTAAATCCCCCTCGCCCTATTGCCAAGCTAACACTGGTCACAGTGTGAATATCGCTTGTTTTCAAGCGATATTCACACTGTTCTCCAGGGTTTCTATCGCTTTGGAGATAAGCGTTGCTGATAGCACGCTATCTCCGCGATAGAAACCTGCGATAGCCAGCGATAATTATCCTAGCGCTAACTGCGCTTAGCGATAATTATCGCCAGTTATTGCTAATAGGCCCCTACATTCCATTAAGATCCTGATGTTCATCTCAGTTCATTTTAACCTTGACGAGAAACAATTACAAATTTCAACATAGCAGGTGCCTCAGGTAAGCTCCACTTGAGGAAAATGTAAACAATCCTAACATCTTGTGCTTAGTGAATAGAAAGCAATAATGTTTCCGCTAAAGTTCCATGTTGAAAAATGATCTGAAATTGTTAACTAAAGTAAATGGTTCATAAAAATATTGGTGCAAAAACTGAACCTCAGTGACTGTGACGATTACATTCTTTAATGACATCTCCTTGCAAGAGTAGAGAGCATGGTTTTCTCCATTTAATACACTAAGGGGTATATTCACAAGAACGTGCACTAAACATCTCCAAAAAATGTTAACACAACTTTACACATCGCAGTCCATCGCGGGAAAATAACCCTGTGTTAACGTGGAATTCACAACACGGCGGTACCATGCGATAGTTTCCCGAAAACGCGGCCAATGTCCGCGATACAACCACCGCGACAGAGATAAAAACACAAACCCTAACGCAAAAAAATGTGCGATGAGCCCATTTGCGATGAGGAAAGCAGCGATAAGCAGCGCCAGGCCCGCGATACACACACGGCAGGCGGGAATAAGCACAACAAAAGCAGGAAAAAGAAAGACAAACCAAACAGAAAACAACAGCGAAGCACAATGGAGGCAGTCGGAGCCAGTACACAACCCCACAAGCAACATTGGCAACAAAACAGGGTACATGGCAGTCCATCGTGGACAAGGTGAAAGCAGCCGGAGTGCGGAGGAGGACAATGAAAGACAACCAGAACAGCTGGAATGATGCGAAACGCAAAAACAAGCAGAAACACGCCAACAACCAGAAGGCAGCAATGCACACCGGAGGTGGGAGTCCAGCGCCACACCAGGAGCTGGATGACATGGAGTCTGGAGATGGTGGCAGGAGTCGGGGACCGGAAACTGCTCAAAATCAACAGACACAACAGCAACAGGGAGAGGAACGACCAGGGACTGGGGGGACGGGGGGAGATGGGCACAATGGCACACATGCACAATTAAGCACAGCACAACTGCAGACAAACCATGCCCAAGAGTAACAACACCAACTAAGAGCACAAGTCACACAAGTCGGCAATATCACACCACTGAACAAGCACAGAAGTGAAAACCACACTGCCTGAAAGGGAGAAGGGTGAGCCAAATCAGAGCTGAAGGGGCAACTCACACACAATGCAGCACACACACATAGGAAGCAGAGCACCCCAACATCGAACACAATGTGGTACAAACAGCAACATTTGCACAACCGAACACAGGACACAAGTGCACCCGCTTGTGGCCGGTAAATGGCCATACGCATCTGGCAAAGCACGAAACAGGGACATGATAATGCACAAGTACAAACCCACAGCCCTGATGGGGTAGCAATGCATGTATGGCAGGGACCCAGCTAGGCCGTGACACACACATTGGCATACAAATCAACACTCATCACAGTTGGAGACAAGTGAAGGTGCAGGAACTTCATCAACAATTGCGTGTCAGTACGGCCAAGAGAAGTGCCACAACATGCAGACCAATGCAGCAGCATGTCTGAATGAGAAACGTTGGAAAGCGCCCATGTCCACCCCGGGGGAGTCCATCACCCACACAAGTGAGTGCCAACCCGCGTTGGTTGTCCGCACATGTATCCGGAGTCCAGGCCAATGCAGCCATGTCCACTGTCGTCTTGGGACATGTGACCAGATCCCCAACATGCAACCAGGTGTCGGGACACGTGCAATGGGTCACATTCAGTTGTGGCTGCAGGTACGTTGTCACTCGTCCATGAACGCGAGTGCATCAGTGTAGGCCAACATTTCCAATATGAGCTCGTTGTCGACTACATCTAACATGTCGGCGACGTAACCCATCAGCTGTCCCGGACAGATGTGCTGACTCCAACCCCTGGCCCCAATTGGCACTAAAGCCCAATAGGGGAGCGGCTCAATGTGGTCACCGCACACGACGAGTCGTGCAATCTCCCAGGTCCAGTTGCCAGCATGCATGCCAAACATCCAGGCATGCCATAAACGGGCATCACAGTGACACTCCTGGTCGTGGGCCAACAGGGGGCGCACACACACGTCGAAATCCAGTTCAGCTACCGTTACGTTGGAGAGGCAGACATCCATGGTCCACTCGAATATGCACGAGCGACAATGCAACACAGGCTGTATGCAGGTGACGTTGGCAAGGCGGAAGCTTAGCCGGTAACTGATCCGCAGCACCGCTAATGGCAGTGCCCCCAGTACATGCAGCAGACGTGCACGGTACCGGTCCACGTGACTGGGGTTGTGCATATGTCCGGGATGGTCTGCCATTGCGTCAGTGGCTCTGCTTGAAGCGGCACTGTGCTGACCTGCGCCAGTCCTGTGGATGAGATGCCACAGCTCGGATCAATGAGCAGTGTCTGTGTGCAACGGGTGCAGGCCTGGGATGGGGTGGGAGTACGTGTGAAGGCCATTTCACGCACAATAACTACGACCAAGGACTTCTGTGTGTGGGATGTGTACACGTTGGTCTCACGTCGGGCAGTGCGTAGTGTGTGAGTCGTCAGCAAAGGCTATCGTATCTGTCAGGGGGTGCTGGGCACATGCAAGTCCCAGCTCGGAGCTGCAGATGTGCTTCTGCCTGATAGTCCAGACAAAGGACCTTTCATCCCTACAGTCAGTTTACCATCTGCTTGCATACAGGAGATGTGCAGGGCACGTGGCACATGAGCGGCCTCACTGTGTGTTACGTTGCCTCACAGCTGCTCCTCCCTCCCCCGAGCCTTTACACTTGTGTGCGCTCTGCAGTTGCATCACGTGCACTCCTACGGCACACCATTGTCATGCCTGTCTGCCCATGTCCAGCAGCATGCCAACAACACCGTGATGCTGGCCGTTGAGGGTGTGCGGCCACGTGAGTATAGGCCAATGGTCTGGATAGGGCGGACACAGGTGTACAGTCCATGGCTGGCTGTGATCGCGCTGCGATTGAGGCTAGGCATCTGACTCATGCAGCCGCAGGACTGATACACAACACTTGGCATGTATGAGCCAAGACCCCGAGCGGTCTTGCGCTCCTACATTTCCCCATACATGCGGGCCCGCCCTCCGGGTGCATGCTACATTGCAACATCGACGACTGTGGCCCTGGTGGCGACAACACTCCAACACAGAGAAACGCTTACCACACGTCCTGCTCAAGGCCAGACCAGAGCCAAGCCCTGAGCCCCCTGCCAAATCAGCACACCCCGGCGCTGACCTGACGTACGCCGGCCCAGCACACGCCGCTTGTGCATGCAGGGGGGGCGGACGAAGCTACATGTCCAAGGTCTTAGCCACTGCTGAGGTGACATGGTATCGTCCGCTGAACACAGCACACTGTGATGTTGCAGGGCTCGAGCCCATCATGCTGACATAATGACCACACGGACACACTTGCTTAGATGGTGTGAATGGCTACGGGCACGTGCGCCCGGCCACTTTTATTAGCAGGCTCACATGTCGAGTGACACCTGTGTTGGATGTGTGTGGGGTGTGTGTATACCAGCCGTCATGGAGTGCTTGGTGCAGTAAATAAACTACAACAGTGTACATCGTAAAAGACACAACCATTCAACCATAAAGGCTCCATGACTTGAGCTGCACAGAGTTAGTGGCCCCGGATGCACAGCGTCCGGCACAGGCCTACCGCCACGGCACGCTGACTTGCGGTGCACTGGGGCAGAGTCACGAGAGCAGAGCAGGTTCTTGTAGATGTCAAAGGGGGTTGTCGTGGAGTGTCTCGGTGGACAGTGGAAGGTGTACCCCCAGGGCATGATGCAGAGGGCAGAACCACGCTGAAACAGTCACTATGGTGGAGATGAATGGAACAGACACATGTCGAACACCAAGTCCATCCCAGCCAGATGATGATGCAGACAACCCCCAGGCCAAGGACTCAGACACCACCAAAGTTCAACCAGACAGTGCCCATGACTCATTGCGCACAGAGTTAGTGGCACCAGTGCTGATAGGGGATGCCGCCTGCGATGAGGCGTGTCCAATGGTGTGAACTCCTCCATAAATTACTCAAGACACAGTTCCACATGTGGGACCTACTGGACCGCAGTGTAGGCCTGAGCCAGCGGTCAGCAGGGGCCCTCATCCAAGTGTCGACAGCTTATGTTGGATGGTCCCACCAGCCTGCGTAGTTCAGGTTCAGTGGCACCACGTGTCACCGGCTTGTGTTGAACAGGGTTAGTTGCACCACGTGTCGCCGGCTTGCATTGACCAGGGTTAGTGGCACCACGTGTCGCCGGCTTGCGTTGAACAGGGTTAGTGGCACCACGTGTCGCCGGCTTGTGTTGAACAAGGTTAGTGGCACCACGTGTCGTGTGCTTGCAATGCAGACTTTGGCTTCACTGATCGAAGGGAGTATAGTGGTGTGGACGCTGCCACAGACTTTTGGTCATTGCCATTCAAAACTCACGACTCAGTACAACATGTGCCAAAAACTGGGCCGAAGAGTACGCCGGTGGGGTATGTCAACGAAAAAGGAGTACTGTGGGCCAGCGTCGTGGAAGCCAGCGATGGTCTGCAGAGGCTGCAAAGGTCGCGGTACTGGGGCTTGGAGCTTGCACTGGCACGTGGTGGGCCCTCTTTGACACACACCAGTGTCGGCAGGTGAGCGGAGCCTCCTTGGTGTGCTGGGGCAGGCAAGACGGGTCTGGGGACCAGCGGCCTGGGGTGCAGCAGGTTCACAGGGTCGCAGGCTCCGCCGCTCACAGCGTCGGCCTTGTGGCGGGCTGAGAGGCGCCGCCCTGGCAGACACGTTGGCCATTCCGAAAGAGAACCACGCCCAGTGCGACGGGTTTTTATTCACACCCCTACGCAGGCCTGGCGTACACAGGGCCAACCCACTCCACCCATGCCTACAGGGGGGGACGTAACGAGCGGCATTTCTGCATTCTGCCCCACAGCCTGTGGTGACATGGTAGCATCCACTGGCCACTACACTCCATGCACTAGCAGTTAATGTCCACATGGCCATTTACGTGGTTTGCACACTGAAGTCTGTCTGGCACATCCACGCCACACTTGGCATTGGGTAGGTTCTCATTCATTAGTCACTTGCCTCTCTCACACATGCCTGCTCCAAGCCTCTCCTCACATTCTGCTATTGTGTGGCTGTGGTGCCATGCCGTGGCTGGGTTGTGTGCATGGCAAGCCCAGGTTCCCAATGGAGTCGCGTTGTCGTGTCTGGATGGTTGGCATGTTGTGTGGCATGTTACATGTAGTTTTGCAGCGTGCCCATTGCCAGTGTCGTGACTTGCATGACTGTGGAGTGGAGGTGTGTGGTGTGTTCATTTGGTACTTACCAACGAGCAATGCATTTCCATAGGTGCCATCCTGGAAGCGCTGGTTGATGATGGACTGTTGGAAGATGTATGAATCATGCACACTGCCTGGGTAGTTGGCCACAACATTGTTGAGGAGTCCCCGGTGGTTGATGGAATGTGTGTACTTTCTGTTGCGGTAGTTGTGTGCAGTGTCGGCAGGGGGCACGAGGAGTACATGTGTGCAGTCGATTGCCCCCAACACGTGAGGGAATCCAGCTATGGCGTAGAAGCCTTGCTTGTTCTCCAGCTGCTCCTACGCAGTGTGGGTGAAGTGGAGGTGCTGGAGTACCAGGCTGATGATGGCATCCAGGACAGGTGTGATGAACTTGGATAGGGCTGGCTGTGAGACTCCTCTGACTCTGGCAGTTGTCGGTTGGAAGGTACCAGAGGCCAACATGTGCAGCACAGCCAGCAGCTTTATCTGTGGAGGAATGTTGGTTGTCCGCTGTGTTGGTACCATCAGCCTGTGGGCGATGTGGGTCAGGATGCGGAGGATGGTTGTTCTTTTGAGCCTGTAGTGGGCAATGACCTCCTCTGGCATTAGGTCTGTGCGGCTGGTGCGTTTACGGTGGGTCTGCTGCCTTTGTCTACGCTGCCTCTGTGGTGGTCCGGGGGGGCGGGGCAGGTCCTGGGGGTGGTGGCGGGCCTGGGGATGGTGGCGGTGGGTGTTGTGGCCCTCATGGGTCTCCGAGCTGCATGATCATTGGCTCCATGGCATCTGTGGGTCTTCAGATGTGGCTCTGGGCTGGGCTCCCTTTTATACTGCAGGTAGTCGTCCTGCTTAACACCAGCAAAAGGCAGGTGTTAAATCCCTGCTACTACCGCGGCTTATCGCCTGTTTTTGGTTCGCATCGCAGATCTGGCAGTTCGTTGTGAAAGTGGTGTAGTGGTGTTTTCGTGTGTTTTTGCACGGGAACGCCTACTCTGCATTTCATTAGGGTTAGTTGGTGGTGTCACCCGTGGAGATACATTTTGCGGCAGTTGTCGCGGGAATACTGACGATATCTGCAGTTTGCACCCGCTTGTGAATGGGGCGATAAATCTATCTCCACTTTTGATGCGCTAAAGTGCCGATAACTCGGCGATAAGTCCTTGTGAATATGCCCCCAAGGGCCTTAGTACTAGTTTGGTGGTCTAACTGCTGTAGGATCGCGTCTGCCCCGCCAGCACCCCACATTGATGGCTGTCCAAAGACCACAGTATTATGAGTTGACCACGGGCCGGTGGTGTGGAAGAGGGGATCTTGCAGCGGTGGTGAGTAATATTCCCAAATATATTGATGCCTGTGTTTACATTTTGACTGCAGATGTGTCGGATGCACACATATGCATGATAAATGTGGAAAAATACCATATACCCATTATCGGGATTTAGCTCATATGTGGGCAGTCCTGGCAATGGGTATATGGTACGAAAAGACCTACCTGTAGATTTCCTGCAAACAGGGTCATAATAAATCTGCCTGGAAGAACAAGAAATGGGTGAGTTCATACCCCATTTACTTAATTATGCCACCTTGAAGCAGGTGGTCAGACTACTGCGGTGCACTCGTGGAACAGGCAACTCATAATATGGCTGGAAGTGAAACTCCCCTGTACCGCCCTGTGGTGGCTGCCTTTGCCCGACCATGAAATCAGTGGTCGGCGGTCTGCTGACGGTCTCAGAAGTTCAGAGGCGGTCTTCACAAAACCGATCCACCCAACTCATAATACAGCGGTTGGACCGCCGAGCTCACTGCACTCAGTCTGCCACAGCCGATACAGCAGTCCATGGGACCCCCATTCTTGTAATAAGGCACTAAGTATGAAAATCTGCATAAACCATAGCACCACTCACACACCCACTCGTAGATCCATAAACTCACTAATGTAAAGACCCACAGATCCAAAGCAGCACACACACTGCTATTCACAGACACACAGAGGCTCTGACATAACCAGTGACAACCCCACAGAAGTACTCACAGTCACTCACAGACTCACTCACGTACTCACAGACCACCTTAGATAGCCTCTGACACACTCCCACTAACATACCCACACACACACTCATACATAGAGCCACACAGGTGGTCACACATCCAATGTGAAACATTACAGGTTACGGTTATGAAAAAATGGAAACAAAACCTTAGAAATTCACTGAAAAAGTTAACAGGGATGTTATAGTTAGGAAATAGAATTTAAAAAAACCTCAGAAATTTACTGAAAAAAGAAAGGCTACAGGAACGTTGTAATTAGGCTCACATTTCACTCGCATAAAACCATAGAAATTCAGCAGTTATAGTTACCTGAGCTAACTACAACTTAGCCCTCGTAATGCACTCACATATTACATTACTCATGACATGGTCAGTGGCGTCACTGTTGACATCACTTATGACAAGTCAAATTACATCACTATTTACATAATCCATTCAGTGATTGTGAGTGTTTTCTAAAAGTTTATGAGTGTTAAAGATATATAGTAAAATACTATGAAATTTAAATTAATAAACTTTGTGTACTACTAATGAATGATCTGAAATTCTTTATCTCTGATAATCAAATCTGCACGGTCCTTTATAGGAAACCTACTACAGGGAACTCACTACTACACATGAGTAGAAGCCACCCAACTTATCTGAAGTGGAGTATCCCCTATGGGGAGTTACTCCACATCAAACATAATAGCACCAGGGATCCTGACTTCTAGGGTGCAGCTAAATAAGCCATCAATAGATTTGAGGTGAGATGGTATTCGAAAAAAGTTCTTAAGTGGGCAGGAGAAAGGATTCAAGAGAAAATGATACAGGACCTCTTACAGACAATACCAGAAGAAATGGTGAAGAAGGCAAGTGGTGTGTCCTCAATCAGACTCCATAATAGGTTCAGATTTTCCAGGTTTCCCATAGATAAAGTACAGAAAGGGTAAATCTATAAAGGACCAGCTTGTACATAGTCACTTATCATAGTACACCAGGGAATCTACTTTTAAAGAGATCACTGGCTTTTTTCCTTGCAATAAGTGCAAGGCATGTAGGAATAGCAGAAACGTATTGACACACGACATTCCAGGATGTAGAGTACCTAAGAAAATCACTACATTAATGAACTGAAATACTGCCTTCACTATCTACTGTGTTGTATGTCCCTGCCAGTTGAAATATATTGGCAGCACTAAGCACCCAACCAAGAGACGCATCTTAGAACACATGAGAGCGATCACGAATGAGGATCCCACATATCCCATAGCATGGCATTTTGCATCATGCCATGGAAGCGCTAGAATGCTATTAAGGTTCTGTTGCATAGATCATGTACCCCATGGAGAAAGAGGGGGAGACAAATTTATGAGGCTATGGCGTCTTGAATCTAGGTACATCATAGACCTCCTAATGAAGACACCCTCTGGAGTAAATAGTGAGGAAGAACTGGTAGTACACTAGGGTTACATGTTATAAGATGGCAATTGCAGCAAGGGAGTAACTGACTTGCCTTAAGAGAAGTCCTTCTTTGATTGTGCGTTAACAGTGTTATCCAATAAATTGCACTGCATTGCATACTTAAATGTACTTTTGGCATGAAACGGCAACATTGACAAAGGCGCTTGCTGAAACACATCTACTTCTCTACATGTTCCAAAAAATGAACGGTTGACCTACTCAGAGACTGCTGGTCATCTTTTGCAGTTCAAGCACTGATCTGTATCTGTACCCATGAGGCCATCGTCACATGACCAAGCACCCACCTGCAAGTGCCCTTGATGGTCTGGGAGTGAGTGTATGTATGTATGTGTATATATATATATATATATATCCAAAGAGCTCCGTTGCTGAAACTTGTCTTTGCGGAAAACGGATACGGACCACAGGATTCGTGCAGGAATATTTATTGTGAGTGCAAAATTGTTGCCATGACGCGTTTCAGCCCCTTCACGGGCCTTGATCATCAGTGATGTCATTTGAGATGTCTCTTGCCTCTGTGTGCACCCCTGTTCCCTCTTTGTGCACCTCTTTTGCCTGTTTCTGAAACTCTCTTGCCTCTTTCTGCACTTTTCTTGCCTCTTTCTGTACCTCTGTTGCTTCCTTCTGCACTTCTCTTGCCTCTTTCTGCACCCCTCTTGCCTCGTTCTGCACCTATGTTGCTTCTTTCTGCACTTCTCTTGCTTCTTTCAAAACCCCTCATGCCTCTTTCTGCACCCTTCTTCCCTTTTCCTGCACGTCTTTTGATTCTTTCTGCACTGCTCTTGCCTCTTCCCGCATCTCTTTTGCTTGTTTCTGCTCTTCGTTTGCCTCTTTCTTTACCCCTCTTGCCTCCTTCTGCACCTCTGTTGTTTCTTACTGAACTGCTCTTGCTTCTTTCTGCACCTCTCTTGCAAATTTCTGCACCCCTCTTGCCTCTTTTGGCACCCCTCTTCTCTCTTTCTGCACCCCTGTTCCCTCTTTCTGCACCTCTGCTGCCTCTTTCTGAACTTCTCTTGCCTCTTTCTGCCCCTCTGTTGCTTCTTTCTGCACTTCTCTTGCCTCTTTCTGCATCCCTCTTCCCTCTTTCTGCACCTCAGTTACTTCTTCCTGTACTTCTCTTGCTTCTTTCTGCACCTCTATTGCCTCTTTCTGCACCCTTCTTCCCTCTTTCTGCACTTCTCTTGCTTCTTTCTGCACCTCTCTTGCCTCTTTCTGCACACACAGGGCTACTTTTAAACTGACCTCAGGCTCAGCAGTGCACACATGCAAGTGCAGAAAAGGGCTGCTGGCCTGTAAGCTGCCATGCCCTATTATATGCTAGGGACTTAAAGATAGTATCACTCCCCCTGCCTTATTATGTACTAGGGCCTTACAGGGGAGGTCATGCCAATCACAGGGGTACCCCAACCCATAGTGTACCCTAGTGATTGTAGGTGTTTTCACTGTATTCTAAGTGTCTTTCAGCATAGCACTGGCTCTGGGCCCGGTTAGGCAGAGACTAGGGTCAGTCAGAGTCAGTTACCACCAGTACCAGTCAGCAAAAAGTTGGGGGGTGCCCAGGGCACAGGATGACTTTGCAACAAGGCCTCTTTCTGCACCTCTCTTGGTTCTTTCTATATATTTCTTGGTTCTTTCTGCACCTTTCTTCCTCTTTCTGCACTTCTGTTGCCTCTTTCTGCAATTCTCTTGCTTCTTTCTGCTCCTTTCTTCCTCTTTCTGCACATGTCCTACCTCTGTAGGCATTGTTAGAAATTATCATTTAAAAAAACTTAGAAATTCACTGAAAAAAACATAGGTTTCAGGGATGTTATAGTTAGAAATTAGCATTTAAAAAACCTTTGAAACTCACTGAAAAAACCATAGGTTTCAGGGACGTTATAGTTAGAAATTAGCATTTAAAAAACCTTTGATATTCACTGAAAAAACCACAGGTTTCAGGGACGTTATAGTTAGTTGGACATTTCACTCGTACAACACCAGAGAAATCCGGCTGTTATAGTTAGTTGAGCTAACTATAACTCGCGCCCCCGCAATGCACTGCTGATGACGTCACATATTACATCACTCATGACATGGCCAGTGACATCACTGATGACATCACTGATGACATCATCCACTTAATGATTGATGCACCTCCTCACATCCTAATATAACCTTTCATACACCCACTCTAAAATACAGACTACCATTCTTGAAACCATAGACACACCAATACCAGTTAGTACATACCCACTCACTGATTTATAGGTGAGTCACTCATACACGCAGTCACTCATGAATACAGCCTCTGATATAAGTGCACTCATACACCCATACAGACACTCACACAACACCACTCACCCACAGAATTTCTCACACACCTAGTCAGTCACCCAAAGACTCAATCACACTGTCATTTACTCACCTATACAGTTATAGACACACCACCTCACTTATTTATACAGATACTAACACATTCTTACTCTCTTATACAATCACTGACACAAGCACACACTCAGGCATACAGCCACTTTCACAATCACTCACTCTCACATATAGTCACTTATATACTTCAACACTCACATATACTGCCTTATACATATGTTGTTACTCACACATATACCACTGAGACATCCATTCACTCACCAACACAGCCATACGCACACTCACTCATCCATACAGCCCTTCGCAGATGCACTCAAGAGCCCATACACCCAGTTAATCACCCACTCACACATCCATGCAGGGAGTCACACACACCCCAACCACCAACACAGACACTCAGGCACCCATACAAGTACTCAGACAACCAATCATTAATCCATATAGACACTCATGTAGCTATTCACCAACCCATGCAACCACTTACACACCAACTGACAGACTGATACAGACATTCACACAGATTAGTCATTCACCCATGCATTCACTAAGACATGTTTAATCACTCACTTACACAGTCAGTCACGCACCCAGTAAATCATCCATTCAGACACTAATAAACCCACTCATTCTTCAATACACCTTGGCCTATATATATATAACATTCTTAAACTTTTAAAAAACACTCAGTCACTGGATGATGTCATCAATGATGTCATATGTGATGTCATTTGAGATGTCATCAGTGATGTCATCAGTGATGTCACTGACCATGTCATGAGTGATGTAATATGTGACGTCATCAGCAGTGCATTGCAGGGGCGCGAGTTACAATTAGCTCAACGAACTAAAACGGCAGAATTTCTCTGGTTTTGTACGAGTGAATATCCAACTAACTATAACGTCCCTGAAGCCTGTGTTTTTTTTAGTGAATATATATATATATATGTATGCATGTTAATAATTTGTAATGTCTCTTATATTATGCAGTTATAATTTCGCCAATTCAGTCTAATGTATAATAGGCAACTGTTCACAAATAGCAAAAAAATTAGGCCCATGAAGGGCATTTGGCCGATACACGGCGAGATTATATTGTGACCGACAGTGTGTATGTATTTATATATTTATATATTTACATTGACTGTTATATTGACGTAAAATAATGCATTATTGAGCATAGTTTAGCCGATAAGCGGCGCTATTAAGGATACTGTATTTGTGCCAATACTGCTTGCTATATGTTGTCTAATATGTTGATAACATTGGGCCATTCAAAGATGGCGCTCAAGGTTGATTAAGTAATGGTCCCTCTTTCATGTTTATTTACATTATGGAAATGTGTTTAAAAATGAGCGCCACTGCCGCGTCAGTAACACCGACGAAGGCGCCAATGCCGAAACGCGTTTGTTGTTGCTAGGATTAATAAAGTCATCTTTGCAACTTGCCCCGCGAGTGCCGGCTTTGTTCTGTGGATAAAGGAGCATTGGAGCGTTTATGTATACACGGGGCACCACTGTGTTACCGGCACCCGCTCGTGAGTGCTCTATATTTATGGTGACAGTGGAGCGATAATATATATATATATATATATATATATATATATATATATTCACTGAAAAAACCATAGGTTTCAGGGGCGTTATAGTTAGCTGGACATTTCACTCATATAAAACCATAGAAATTCCACTGTTATAGTTAGTTCAGCTAACTATAACTCGCGCCCCCCAATGCACTGCTCATGACATCACATATTACATCATTCATGACATGGTCAGTGACATCACTGATGACATCACTGATGACATCTCAAATGACATCACTGATGACATCACTGATGACATCATCCAGTGACTGTGTTTTTCTTTAAAGTTTAAATATGTATTATATATATGCCAAGGTGTATTGAAGAATGAGTGGGTGTATAAGTGTCTGGATGGAGGATTTAGTAGGTGCGTGACTGACTGTTTAAGTGAGTGATTACATGTGTTTTACTGAATGCATGGGTTAGTGACACAACTGTGTGAATGTCTGTATTAGTCTGTCTGTTGTTGTATAAGCTGCTGCATGGGTTGGTTAGTAGCTACATGAGTGTCTATATGGGTTATCAATTGGTTGCCTGAGTATTTGTATGGGTGCCTGAGTGTGTGTGTGGGTGGGTGGGAGGTGTGTGACTCTGTGCATAGATGTTGGAGTGGTTGATTCACTGGGTGTATGGGTTCAAGAGTGCATGTGGAAACAGCTGTATGGGTGGCTGAGTGTGTGTATGGGTGTGTTGGTGAGTGAATGGATGTCTGAGTGGTACATGTCCAAGTAACTACATATGTAAAAGGCAGTGTATGTGAGAGTTGGAGTATATAAATGACTATACGTGAGAGTCAGTGATTGTGAGAGTGGCTGTATGGATGAGTGTGTACTTGTATCAGTGATTGTATAAGAGAGTAAGTATGCATTTGTTTCTGTTTGAATAAGTGATGTGGTGTGTGTATAACTGCATTGCTCTTACTTCCACTGTACCTTCTTTTGTTACTACTCTTTTCCTTTTACAATGACCCCATCTGGGCTCGCTTTTATTTGCCTAATGTATTACCTCCCATGGTGCAACTGTCCTTGAATCAGTGATCATTCCTGTTTGTTTTTCATGACTACTTGTTAGCGATTTTGCATGTATGTCCTCCTCCCATCCCAATGTAAAGCGCTCTGATATCCTTTGGGATCTTGTTCGCGCTATATAAAACTTTATAGATAAATAAATAAATAAATAAGTATAGGTCAGTAAATGGAAGTGTGATTGATTCTTTGCATGACTGACAAGGGGTGTGTGAGTAACTCTGGATTAGAGGTGGTGTGTGAGTATCTGTATAGGTGTATGAGTGCATATGATAGTGTTGTATTGATGAGTGACTGCATGTATGAGTGATTGTATGGGTGAATGAGTGGATGTGTGTGTAGACCTAGGAATCAGTGAATGCGTATGTCGTTGAGAATGTTGTGGTGTGGTGTTGTCGCAGCTTTTTGCACGGGAACGCCTACTCTGCATCTCATTAGCGATAGTTGCCGTGGTCTTCTGTGGCGATGTAGTTTGCGGCTGCTATCGCGGTTAAACTGGTGGTATAGGCTGTTAACACCAGCTTGTGAATGGGGCAATGTAAAGTAACTCGGCGATAGTTCCTTGAGAATATGCCCCTAGGTGTGATTTAGTCTTTCCCAAAGGCACCTCTTCTCCGGTCAATACCCCAAAAATAATTAGCGGTAAGCTTACCTCTATATTGAGCCCCAGAATTGTATTCAATATATCACCCACTTCTTGCCAAAAGGGCTGTATAGCTGGACATTGCCAAAAGAGGTGTACATCATCCGCGTTCTCCAGTGCACACTTCGGACAGCATCTCTTTTTACCGCCACCCTTCCTTGAAAGCCTCTTTGGGGACCAATACGACCTGTATAGTGTGAATTAGTGATTCCTTCTGAGTAGTGCAGACTTTACTGACAACCAAAGTGTAGACATGGATACTTGCCATAAGTGTAAGATATTGCAGTCCGGCATGTCCAACTTCCAGATCTCCTCCGGCAAAGTCAGTGGTCCATCCTCCCACTGTACCAGGGCCCAGTACCACTTAGAAACTTCTTTCCTATATGTCTGGTTATTTTGTAGTTCATCCTCGATTTTTGATTTCATCCCTAGATTTATCTGAGTTCTGGCCCAACTTGCCAGTTGATAGTATTTGAACCTGGATAGAATATATTTTGTGCTATGACATAGTGAACCCCATGATGCCAGGGTGCCTTGCTCAACAAGTTGTCCCCACTTTACCAGGCCCACAGCTAGCAGTGGAGTCGCCAAGCAATCTTTCAGACATGCCGGAGTACCTGGAGATTTCTAAATTGGGGATCTACTACTATAATATGGAATTCCAAGAATTCTCTTTATTTGGATCCATACTTTGCATGCAGCAATTAAACTTTTAAATTTGATCTTTTTGAAAAATTTTGGATGACCAAATTTGGATAGGAAATATTTGCCTTCCTCTGATAAGTTTTTTGTTAATCCCTTAAGCGCATCAGCATATCCTGACAATCCATCAATAATCGTTTTGCATTTTTCAGAAAAGACGCCCAATAATAGAGCTGAAAATCTGGAAGTGCTATTCCACCATCACCTTTTTTTCAGAATTTTTTTCCATGCAATTCTTACGCTCTTGCTCCTCCATATAAAACTGCAGAGTTCTCCCTGTAATTTCTTAAACCATATTGGTTTAAAGTATAAGGGAGGAGAGTTGAAGATAAATGTGAACTTTGGCAGAATTATCATTTCGACTATGTTGTATCTCCCGAAGATGGAAATCGGTAGAGAGCCCCAGCGATGTAGAAGTTTTTTGGTTTCATTCATCAACCTATTAAAGTTAATAAATGCCATTTTCTCCAGGTCATTTACTACACGTATTCCCAGGTATCTAATCTCTGTTTTCCCTAGATGATTAAGGGTTGGCCCATTCCAGGTCATAGTCTCTCTTTTGTCCTCATTGACTAGGTATCCTGAGATCTTCCCAAACTTTTCCACCGTTTCCTTTATTACAGGGAGTGACACAATGGGATCGCTGGTGTAAATTATTAGATCATCTGCATACAAGGCTTCTTTTTTAGTCCAACCTAAGTAACAGAATGGGGGAATTCTTTGTTCTACTCTAATTTTTCTAGCTAGAGGTTCTATGTAGAGGAGGGCAGCCTTGTTGTGTGCCTCTATTTATGTAGAAACCTGGAGTTAGTGAGCCGTTAACCAATATCCTTGCCGTGGGAGCAGCATATATCCTCTTAATTGCCATAAGAAAGTTTCCTCCCACCCCATTCTGATCCATAACTTTGTATAGGTAAGGCCAGCTAACTCTGTCAAAGGCCTTGGCAGCATCTACCATTATTATAGTTAAGGGGGCTCCCGTAACCATAGCCACATCTATTGCACAAACCAAGTCTTGGGCTAGATCGGAAAGTTGCCTCTTCTTCATAAAGCCTTTTTTATTTTCATGTATGATGTTCCCTAAAACCTTATCCAGCCTTTTGGCAAGGATTTGGGTATATATTTTATAATCTGAATTGGCCTATACAACTCACATTTTTTCGGGTCTTTATCAGGTTTAAGTATGAATGTTATGATTGCCTCATTCCATGATGGGGGTGGGAGTAGGTGAGTTATATAAATGCTATTTAGTAGCTTAACCAAAAAAGTGGTAAGTTCCTCCCTAAAACCTTGTGTAGGTCATTGGGTAAACCATCAGTTCCTGGCGCTTTCCCATTTTTCAAATTGTTAATGGTCGTATCTATTTCCAAAGTAGTAATCACCTTATTAAGAGACATCTGCTGGTCTATATCCAAACAGGGTAATTTATCCTGTTGTAACCATCTCCTAAGTTCTAATTGTGTAGCTGTGGTGTCATCAGTGTATAAGTCTTGAAAAACAAACAGGAAAGCCTCGCCAATCATACGATCTTCTGTACAATAGGTTTTTGTTATATTATTAATCACTTCTTTAATTTCATTCCTGAAGTTATCTTGTCTCACCTTCCAGGCTAGCATCTTTCCACACCCTTCCCCATACTCATAGTGTGCCAATATACTAGCTTCCCACTTCGTTTGAATGTTTCCTGTAGGAGAGTAGGATCTGCTTCACATGGGTACCCCCACTTTTTGCTGATGCTTCACTGTTTTTCGACATTAGTCTGGCTGGGGCCCTGCTAATCAGAACCCCAGCCTAGCTGCTTCCTCTCTAAAATGGTTTCCATGTGCCTTAGGCACATCACTGATTGGAATCTGGAGTGCCCTTATAAGTCCCTAGTATATGGTATACTATGTACCAAGGGCATAGGTACCTCAGAGGCCTACCAGGGGCTGCAGCATGTATTATGCCACCCCTGGAAGGCCATCCAAACTGACACCACAGGTCCTCTACTGCAGCCTGGGTAAGGTGGTGCATGCACCTCTTACTGTGATATAGGTTACCTATATCACTAAATACATACACACATATAAACCTATAAGTCACTCCTAAGGCAGGCCTTATCAATCCTAAAGGCAGAGTGCATGGTTCCTATGTGAGAGGGTGCTCCTGCATGAGCAGGGCCCCTCTGCAGTGTTCGGAGACCCTTCTCTGATGCTGTTTGTAGTGCAGCCTGACCATATACTCTTAAGCGCATTATAACCTCGCGTTAAATGCTAACTTTGGAATGGCTGCACCTAAACATGTCGTGTTTGGTGTCAAACATCTTGGAATACTACCCCCGCCAATTCTGGCGGCGGGGGTAGCATTCCACCCTTCTAGAGGGAAAGACATGTTAACTCTGGCTAGCCTGGTAACTTCTTTCCAAAGCCCTGGCATCACAAAATGGATGCTGCTGCCACAGACACGAGTCTGGCCTCCTGCTGCTGGACGAAACTCCGGCAGGGGAGGCCTGGACAATAGGTTTCCTGTCCCAGGGAGGTGTGACCACCTCCCCAGACAGGATAATGTGTATTGGGGCTGGGCGGGAGCACTTTCGGGTGCTTTGAAGTCCTGCACTGGGGGCACACTTGGTGTCCCTGTGCATACCCCAGTTCATAAGTATAGGAACCCAGTCCTTAGGACTTTAGATTATCCCTGGACGAAACTCTGAAACTGAATCCTGGACCTTCGACGCTCTACTCACGACTAGAGGACCGAAGAATCTCCCTTGGGGTCAAGGAGTGACTCCCCTGCTTGGCAGGCACCAAAGAAGCATCTGTCCGGTTCGCATTTCTGAAGCTCCCGTCGGACGCCGAAGTCATCGCATCACCAGAGGTGGATTCTGAGACTTCCCCGAGGCTACCCTGAGTCCCCAGCAAAGCTGAGGCCCGTAGCTATTGTGGGTGACTTGAGACCGTGACCCCTGGACACTGAGCACATTTGCAAGTGCATCCTCTTCTGGGTCTCCCACGAAATCGTGCTTTGGGCTCCGAGTAGCCCTAGCCTCCAGCACCAACTGCACTAAAGATCACTGGCCTCCACTCCACGAGTGTCCTGTGAGCCAGATCCACGTGCGACGTCTCGAGGCTCCTTCATGGTCGCTAGCCCATTGGCTAGTAGCCCTTAACGAAGGCCAATCTTTTTCTTACTTGGCATCCTGATTGCTCCAGGCCTGCCCTCACTTACCTTCGCTGGGTGAGTTCCCCAGACCTTGCTGGTCTGCACCATCGACGATCTTCCTCTGCATTGAGACTTGCCGTTGCCAAGGCTTGTTGGGTCCAATCCGGTCGCCGACACCTCAGCACTCGACAGACATTGTGCACCAGCCCGAATGCTGCTCCTGGTCGCCGACAACGCCTCCTGGACCTCGTGGCTGAAGAGTCAAGACGACCGTCAACGCACCTGAAGCACTCAACATCGGTGGGCATCTGTCCATCGCCTTCCTGGTCACTGGCTAGTGACCCAGACTCTGTCCCCTCTGCTTTCAGGTTCTTCAGAACTCCGATCCACTCTTGGATCCACCCGGACACTTTCCACTTGGTCGCCAGCAGCACTTTGCAGCAGATCACCATTCAAATCGACGACGAAACCCGACCCCGAAAGGCACCTATGCACCCGGCTTCCCTGGGTGAGGTAACACGAGTACTCTGGTGCTCCCGTGGGTAGAGACTCTTCAAAGTCCTAGATCTCAAAGGGTTTGCTCCAAGTCCTCCTTTAAGTGTCCCTTTTCTTTAATTTCCCGATCACGACTTTCTCCATAGAAGTCAACGGCGTATCGCGGTTGTGTATTTACACTGCACGCGTCCCCCGTGGGTCCCCTGTGTCACTACCTTGGGTGGTTCCTTGTGGTCCAAGCACTTCTAGAGGCTCTAGGCCTAGTGTCTAGTTCAGTCGTGGTTCTTATACCACTTTATTGGTATATGGTTTGGTACGCCCCTAGGGCCCAAACGTGTATTTGTGCTAGTACTGTGTTTAAATAACTTCTAACTTATGTACTTCGAACTCTAGCCTCATAAAGAGACTAGAGGGGTGTGTTTAGCAATAAATACATATATTTTGAATATATACCTGGTGTGGTGCTCTTTCATTTGGTCACTCAAGAGATTATAGACTGGTAAAACAAGCTGCTTTACATTCCTTCAAGACTTAGCCTGAAGGCTGCTCTCCATAGCTACCACTAGGATAGCTTTCAATAAGGTTGTCTTTAACCTATCTCCAATAAGGGGTTGTTTGGACTGGTGCAAGGTGCCCACTATAATTAGTGGACAGCATATACCAGGCCAACTTCTCACATTTCCCTCCAAATATTCTAGCAAGGTCTCCTTTGCCTCCCTCAGTTTACTTTGGAGTGCTGCATTTACAGACACCTGCGTACAGTTTGCTAACTCCTCTTGAGCTTTCTTAATATCGATTCATATTGTCTTAATTTGTTCTTATCTTCCTTTCTTTTATATGCTGTGAGGCTAATTAACCTTCCACGGATATAAGCTTTACACGCATCCCATACTATATATAGGGGGGCTGAAAGTTAATTTTGCTTTAAAAAAAACACTGTATCGGCTTTTAAGCCCTTTATAACATCTAGAACCAGTAAGACTGTTCTATCTAAGGTCCATCTAGATTGAGGAGACAGATTCTCTAAGGAGATCTCCAGTTTTACTGCAGCATGGTCTGACAAATGAATCGGTTGGGGCGATACAGTGCTAATGTTCTTATTTAACTTTAAATCTGTGAGAAAAAAGTCAGTACTAGAAGAATGCGAATATTTTTTGTTCTGAAAGGTGTACCCTCTTTCCTGACCTACCTTTAACCTCCAAATGCCCACCAAGCCTAGATTCTTTTTTAGCTGATGTGTGTTATCTCTCATTTTTGGTGAGATCACTGTTGGTCCAGATGTAGATTTGTCCAATACTGGGTCTAGTAATGTGTTAAAGTCACCTCCTATAATAATATGATATCTTGTGTCTAGGAGATATTGGTATAGATCTCTCAACGGTGATGGATCATCGGTGTTGGACCCATAATACCACACAAATGCATATCTTGTGTTGTATATCTTAACAAAGCTTATTAGCCATCTCCCCCCTGGGTCCGCAATAGTTTTTTCCACCCTAGCTTGTACTGAGGACCTAAATATGACTGCCAGACCTTTTATATTACATGATTGATTAGTACATGAAAGGTGGGCAATCCATTTATTCCTCTCCAAAACTCCCTTCCACTCTTCATGCCTCAGATGTGTCTCCTGTAATATTATTACATCGTTATCAGAGAGTTTGAGAATTTCTAAAATCTTCCTTCTTCTAGTGTTAACCCTCATCCATTAACATTCCAGGAAAGTACCCTTAATCTACGTGTCATTCTCTTATCCTGTCATCATTTATGTGTACATGGCCCCCCCCTCTCCTATTAATACTCAGCTTCTTTGTACAAATGAGGACTATATTGGGCCTGGCCTTTCCTATTTATTTATATATATTTTCTTCTATGATACAAAGGGAGGGGGCCATGCGGCCACCCTCCCCAGGCCAACTTCGGCCCGGGGACCCATCCACTAGGGCCTGGACACTTTATTTGGGACCAAGGGGGGAGCCTCAATCCCCCGCGGTCCCTGCTGGCTCAGAGCCTCCTGCAGGAGCTGACATTTCTTTGGGATCCAGGGAGTTGCTGACATGCAGCTCCCTGGACCCCAAAGCAAAGTGTCTAGAAACAGACACTGCTCTTCTTTCAGCAAGTGAGAGCATTTTGTGCTCTCGCTTGCTGAAAGCAGAGCTGAGTTTGCTATGGCATGGTGGGAGCAGTGCTCCTGCCATGCCATAGTATGCTGCACAAGGGGGGCCAGAGCCCCCCACGCTTTATTATTTATGTTAGCTCGAGGAGGTGGTGGTCCTTGGGGCTGTGGGAGAGGCTGTAGGGCCTCCCCGCACTTTTAAATTAAAAATATCTCTGCCCCAGGGAGGAGGTGGTCCCCGGGGCTGCGGGGTCCACGTGGTCCCCCATTTGACTGAATTAGCCCCAGGGAGGTGGCAGTCCAAGGGCTGCGTAGGGGGGGGCAGAGCCCCCCGATGCTTTATTATTTGTGTTAGCCCCGGGGGAGGTGGAGGTCCCCGGGCTGCGGGGGGCTGTGTGCCCCCCACATTTGACTGATTTATCTCCGGGGAGGTTGCAGTCCCCAGGGCTGCTTGAGGGGGCCAGAGCCCCTCTATGCTTCATTATTCATGTTAGCCCTGGGTAGGCAGCAGTCCCCGGGGCTGTGGGAGAGGCAATAGGGCCTCACCACACTTTTTTCAAATTAAAAATATATGTGTCCGGGGAGGTGCCGGTTCCCGGGGCTGCGGGGAGCCCACACGGGCCCTGCATCATTATTTTATTAATGCCCCTAGGCTTCAATTCCAGGGCATAGGTGGTAAAGATGTAACTCGCGGAGGTCCGGCTGCGGAAGACTGCACTGCCCCTGAAAATGGTTGGGGGGCCGCTGAGCCTGGAACCATGCTGGGTGGTAATAGCGGCATGATGGGAGCATATTGGAACCCGGATGACACTCCGAGGCCCACCGGAGGGTTTTAATGTAATCGTGAATTGAACTGCAGTAGTCACAGTTTCCACTGGAGGAACCTAAGGTACAAGTTGTACTACTAGCCCCATAATGCTTTACTTTGATAGTACTCACCTGAGAGGAATAACATCTCCAATTGAAACGCATATAATGGGGGCTAATAACACTGAGACTGCACAGCACGGCCTATGAGGAAGGGACGTGATGTCCCGAAACGCGCCAGGCAGATTTTACTTGGAACATCATGTCCAAGCTCCCGCAATAAATGGTTTGGTGATCACCCATCCTGGAGTGCGTCTTCAATTCCAGGGCAAAGGTGGTAAAGATATATATATATATATATACATAGTTTTATTTACCTATATCTAAAATTAAATGATACCTACAATTATTAAATACACATTATATCACAAGAATAAACTGCTTTAAATATGCTAATTTAAAGTCTATATTTTTCAAAAACCGATATTTTTGCCTGTGTTTGGTTGATATTCTTATAAATGATATTTTTGACACAATATTTCTTTTATTACATTATAAGTGTATTGACCACCATATTTTTGATAATAATATTTATAACACAATATTTATGTCGCTTGATCTCGATCTCGATATTCTTTCAATGATCCACATATTGCAGGTTTCCTAGGAGGAAACCCACATGTTCAGTGATCTCACTGCAACAGGGTGATATACTACCTTCTTAAGATTGAGATGCTGTTTTCTGTTTTGGTCCAACTTTTCATGCCCCTTTCCTGCGTTCTGCTTTCACTTAATGCTTATTGACATGCTCAAGAGTCCTTTAAATATTCACATCTAGGGCTTGCATTTGAACAAACATACCCTGCAAAAACGTCTTTCTGGAAACCTAAGTGGCTCAGCATCCATCATATCAAGGATGAAAATTTCTGCATAAAAGTTATTTAGTCCATAATCTCATTCTATTTAGATTTTTGTCTGCTTCATCTTTGGAGTTGATTTTTCTGGAATTTGTAAAGTGTTAGTGGTATTTACTAACTCTGTAGCAGTTTCCTCATTGCACTCTACAGTTGTTTTGCTGTTATACAGTGAAAGTTTTTTGCAATGGTGTGTCTACTTCTTTGCTGATAGACTACAGTTAATAGAGATGAAAACCTCACGTCAGAATGCATTTTTCTGACCTGTGGTGAAATCCACACCTCCATCCTGTCAAGAAATTGAACTTCCGTCATTACTCAGATGGCACAAAGGCTTCCTTGAAGGCCTAATCTGGTAATAACATCAGCTACCTGAAGGTCAGCTTCTCACACATCCAAACATGTATGTCAAGAGCATGCTCGAAGCTGAGCTACTAAGAATAAACTTTGTCCTGATCCCAATAATCATCAAATTTGAATACAAGAATATGGGTAGAATAAAATCGGTGCTCCTGGTACACACATTGCAATCATCAGGGCATCGCAGTAGCTGCAATTATTTATGTACATGGGAGCCCTTGATGGTGTGTGTTTTCAATGTATTCCGACACTGGAGAAAAGATGAACCATGCTGGATCTTACTGGAATTTAGTTTCAGATTCTGGGTGCATAATTGGAGGAGTATTGCCTTGGTTTTCTGTAGATTTTCTAGATCTTTATTCTGGCAATGGCATTGTTGCATTGGTCCCCACAGAGCTTGATCTTGGCCACCGGTAGGGCGGCTTGTTGAAGTCCACCACCTTAAAGATGATTGCGCAGCATGGTGGACTGTCGTCAAAGGGATTGGCTGAAACTTCTGTTGACATTCATTCTAAAGAACTGGTGCCATTCAATAATGGAAGGGTGAGTTCATCGAGGCTCATTGTTGCAAACAATCCCATGCTTGAGCTTGCCTCCAATTTACAGTTAGGTTCACACTTCCTACATACACATTCATTCAAATCTGCTGGATTAAATTTAATTTTAATTTGCAGACATGCAAAATGTACACTCTTCACGTGCACACATGGCAAGCACAATGTTCAATTGTGCAAATTTCCCTACATACCCAGGATTGCACCTCGGGGTGTAGAATATTTATCGAGAGCAAAGAATTAAAAAAAATAATGCCTATGTAATTTTACTCAGAACATTTTAAGTGAAAAAGTGGCTAATGGAATTTGTATGAATCTAAGTTGTGATCACTGTAAACTGTATTTACCCATAGTGGACAATGTTTGGGGATTATTTTTTGTCAGATTCGTATTTATCTGTATATTTCTTTTAAGGATACTGATTTTAAAAACAAATACAAAAATAATGTATGTGACTGAAGGATCAGTGTTTTCTTGAAAGAACAAAATAGAAGAATGTATCTAAAAACTGCCAATTGAACGTGGCGGCACTAACCCTCTCCCTTTTGTGCCTTGCACCATCCATCGCTCCTTTCCTCCTCCGAGCAAACAAGGCCTGCCCTGACAGTCACTGCAAAGTAAATAGGCGAATAATGTATAGGCTCTTTGCATATGTCATGCACCCTGTTTGATCACCAGAGCCTAAAATTAGTTCAGTGCCCCCTTTTAATGCTGTTTAGAGAAGTCCTGTTAGGCTACCTAACCACGAATAATACAAATACAAAAACACACAAAACAAGCATTTTTAAAGCTGGAACCATTAAATATGTGTTCTGAAACCATTATTTGCTTTAGCAGTAAACCGACACATTAATGTTTTGCAGATTTCTTTAGTGCATGCACATTGTTTATAGTTGCTGGGTATTAATGGCTCAGGTTTGGATACTATTTTATACCTTCCATATTTCTACTAGCAGAGATGCCTACAGAGTTATAGATGGCTTTGTAGTGCATTTCTGTTTTTAAGAATTGCCGCTTTGTTCTGCCTAAGGCTCGCTGTTCTCATTTCCAGTACTTGCTGACACACATGAATCACTCTGTAGATAAAATAAAGGATCGCGTTACCCTATGTTGTAGCATTTTATTTCCTGTTGCTCCGGAATAATATCCACTTTTTTGCCACTGGATATAACTGCTATCCTTTAAATTGAGTTGTGGTAAACGAGTTTTCAGCCTAAATTTCGACATATTCGGAATTTTCGCTTCTTCTATGATCTTCCTCTTGTTTCTCATTATATTATATGCTGCTGCCTTCTGCTACACAATATCCTGCCCAGCTCAGCTGTCATTGCTTGCCAAAAGCGACACAAAGAAAAGGGGAGGATTGGAAGCTTCCATTGCTGCTCACAGAATGTCCTCATTAACCAATTGCACCATTGAGTTTGTACATTATGCGGGGGTTAGCTTCACATATAGTAATAAAATATTACTTTATGTTAAAAAAAAACCTAGACATTCACTGAAATAAACAAAGGTTATAGTGACATTAAAGTTATGTGAAAATTTCAATGAACATGTAATGTTTTAAACTAAAAAAAATGAAATGTACTAGTTATAGTAATCGCTCTTGGGCACTCAAGGGCACGCAGCGCCCCTCCACTTCATCAAAATATCGGCACTAGGGAATCGGGTTGCTGGGGTCTCTTGGAGGCTTCGTGAGGATGGCCATGCTCACCCGTCTCCCTAAATAATGTATAGGCCGCACCCTGGACGCTTGTCCACTGCAGTTTTATTTATTTTTTAGTGGAAAGGAGGTATTTCTTCTAATTTTACTGCAGATCCATCGCAAAGTTGTGGATCCTCCATGAATTTGCAGCAAAATGAGAAAACATTTTTTTTAATGCAGGCGGGGTTCCCCTTGAGACCCTACCACAAGGCCTAGGGTTTGAAGGTATCCCTACCCCATCCCTTTATGTCTTTTTGTATGTTTTTCTTAGGACTCGGTAACACCACAAAACTATCCTGGCACTACCACAGTACATATGGAATTAAAAAAAATACTTATACACTACATGCTATGTCACTACTTTACTGCACTGCGTCCCACTGCACTGTACGCCACTGCACTGTATACCACTGGACTCTATGCCACTGCACTGTATGCCACTGCACCAGCATTTAAATATAGGGGAGAAGGGAGAGCCACCCACCACTGCACTATACACCACTGCCCTCTACTCAACTGCAGTGGATGCCACTGTACTCTATGCAACTTGACTGTATGGCACTGCACTCTGCACTGCCACTGCACTCTATGCCACAGCACTGTACGCCACTTCCCCACTTTTATGTTAAGGGGAGGGGGTTCAAGGCTCGCCACAGCACTCCACTGCACTATACACCACGGCACTATACTCAACTGCACTTTACACCACTACACTGTAATCCACTGCACTCTACTCCAAAACACTGTATGCCACTCCACTGCATGCCACTGCACTCTACGATACTGCACTGTGTGCTACTGCACTGAACGCCACCACTGTACTGTACACCACTGCTCTACATGCCATTGCACTGTACACCACTGCACTCCAAGCCACTGCACTGTATACCACTGCACTGTACGTCACTGTGCTGGATGCCACTGCACTCTATGACTCTTCACTGTATGCCACTGTACTCTATGCCACTGCACTGTATGTCACTGCACTGTACACCTCTGCACTGTATGCCACTGCAGTCTATGCCACTGCGATCTATGCCACAGCACTGAATACTGACACAGCACTGGACACCACTACTCTCTACACACTACACTCTATGCCACTACACTCTTTGCCACTGCTCTTTATGCCACTTCACTCTATGCCACTTCACCTTACACCACTGAACAGTACACCACTGCACCCTACTCCACTGCACTGTACACTTCTGCACTGTATGCCACTGAACTGTATGCCTCTACACTCTATGCCACAGCACTGTATTCCACTGTACTCTACACTACTGCACCCTAAACCACTACCTTCTATAACACTGCACTGCATGCAAGTGCACTCTGTGGCATTCTACTCTGCACCACTGTACTCCATGTCACTGCTCTCTTTGCCATTGCATGCCACACCACTGCAGTCTAATCTAGCCAACTGCACTCTGCACCACTCCATTCTTGTTTGCACTACTCTACTCTAGGCCACTGCACTCTATGCCACTGTACTGTATGCCATGCCACTCCACTCCACACATTGCCACACTACGCCACTGTACCCATTTCCACGCCACTCCACATACTGCCACTGTACTGTATGTCACTCTACTCTATGCCACTATAGTCCATGATCTTCGACTCTATGTCACTACACTCAACACCACTCTACTCTCCGGGATTCCAAGCTACTGTACTCCACTCCACGTCACTCTACTCTACTATGCACCACTCTACTGTATGCCACTGCACTGTATGCCACTGTACTGAATGCTTCACCACTCTACTGTGCCCCACTTTCTGCTTCACTCCTCTACTGTTGTTATGTTTCATATAGGTACCCTAATATAGGCCCGGGGAACATCATACCCCTTCACCTACATTACCTCCCCTCACTATACTGTAACGAGCCATTTAGGATTGAACCTTTACCTTGTTCTAGTCCTGGGTGCCGAAGGAGGGTGTCTCCTGAACAATAGAGTCCTATAACTCCATCAATAGACTCACACAGTATGAATGGATTTTCATAAGGGTTCTTAGAAACCAGGCTGGGGCTACACCACCTTCCTCCCCACATCTACGTACACGGTTCATCCCATACGTCATCCTCAAATCCAACAATGGCTAATACAAGCAACAAGGGACAAAGGAGCCCTAGATACTTTCTGTATAAATATAGCACCTCTTGCTAGTGTTAGACAGAGGGAACCGAGACTTCCATGCCGACACACTGACCAGAGACGCTGAGGCTCCTGCATGCAGACGCTCCAGCTGACAGTGGTCTGAACATCCCTCGCGGGGTGTCCAGCTCGAGACCAAGAGGGGCTCCTACATTCTCACTTCAGGTAATGGGGTTCGACTAAATCCTGGAGGGATTCTTGGCTTTACACCTACTCAAATGCTAGGTGCACTCAGGTACATCTAGATAGGCATCGTAGGAGTACGCGCTTTCTTTTATCACTGCATTCTATATTCATGTATTTAATCATGCGTAGTGCAAGATGGTAGAACTGTACTATCCATTTATATTCATAGTACTGCTAATCATATATCTCTGCTACTGTCTAATGGTTGTTGCAGCTCATATATTCTACACGAGAATAACAACTGTTCAATAAACCTTTTATTGAAATGTCCAGGTTGTATATTCTGTGTATCTCTGAGACAAGATAAGTGAGCACGAGTGACTGATCGAAAGGTAGTACATTGTTTCCACGATCTTGAGGGATCAGGGTTGTCATGTTCTAAGGTTGCCAGAAACTACTCTCTCCCTCGATAAGCGGAGACACTAGTGGCACTGTGAGCTAGCTTATGCAAACAGGCTAACATTTTCGGTGGGGGTGTTCAGAGTCAGTCTGCCACCAAGCCCACAGTTTATATTATCCGAACGCGCAGCTCCTGTATGGGTAATATAGGAACTACACGACATGGTGCCACCAACGATGGTTGGGCTCTTATTTAACGGTGGAATCTGAGAAGTTCAGTCGTGCTATTTCTCAGAGACCCCTACTCACAAAACACCAGAGACGTCTGAAGTGGGTGGGTACAAACTCCGCCACAGCTGAGTAGGCGAGATATCCTATTTATTGGCTGTTGGTTAATCAACCTTGAAGGACATTTTGTTCCTAAAATTGTGCATAACACCGTATCTTAGTTCCCTTGAACAAAACTTCTCCTTTTGCAAAATGACTGAGGAAGATAACCCAGTGGTGGCTAGACACCTCTCAGACGAGGAAGAAGATACAAATGCAATACAAATTGCACAAAAATTCAGACGCACTATCACCTTGAAACTATTAGAATATGGTTTAGCACCTAGGGGTGGCTTAGTAGCGTTCGTGATTGAGGCACATGAATCAAACAAAACAGAGATATTTTATTCGTGGGTTACATTCCCAGCAGCAATTGAAATAACACAGACATTTCACTACTATATAGAAGGAGATATACCACAGGAATATGGTCCCTGTGGGGACATAGAAATTCCACTCAATTACCAGGAACAACAGTACTGGTTTAAAGGCGCCCTACCCCATATAAGAAACAGAGTAAGATTAGGTCCGCTCGGAGGAGAAGGTGCAACATGGCCAATATTAGCGGCCTACACACCACATCCGGACATTGACACAATGCCGCAGCCAGACTTACTCTTACAACACAAGGATTTAATTAAAATCTACCAAAATCTGACGCAATATGTCATGAGGACTTTCACAGTCCAACCAGCATCAGTTGCAACAAATGGAACTCAAGTTCAGGGTACAGCAACTAAAATTACACCACAAACATTACACACGGTAATGGGCAAAATGCCCACAAAACGTGAACAAATGCCATTCTGGGTAGCTCAGAAAATAACTCAGCTGGAGGCAGTATTCCCGAATACTGCCCCGTTTGAAAAACACAGAATGTTAACAATCTGCTTGCCCATGGGGATAACACCACAAGTAGAGGACTGCACCTCTTGGGGTACAGTCTTTGCTGCTATATATACCAGAACACATGGTATTCCTTCATTAGCAGTAGTACCAGATGTATTGAGACAAATACAAAATGAGTACGGAGCAGAACCTGCCTTGAACTTAGGGATGAAGTTATTAAATAACTATGACCAGGTATCAGCCATAATACTAGCTAATATTAAAGGGGAAGCAGCATCAGTGGCAATCCGCCAACGCCTAAGGGAGTTCAGTAACCCTGGGTGGAGTACACGGAGTTGCACTACGAGGAACACCATGAAGTGCAAAAAAAATTCTGTCGCACTACGCAGAGCTCCGCGAGCAGCGGAGTATAATAGAAAAATGCCGTTCGCGGTGATTGCACAGTGCCGGATGCTTGTCCGCACAATGCAATCATTGCGAACAGCACCATGCACAGCGCAAGCTTTCCTTTTCTGCCGCTCGAGTAGATTTTTACTCGAGCGGCAGTTTTCTCAACGCAAACGGGCAGTTTTTCAACGCAAGCGGTCGCGAGCATACGCGACCACTCGCAATGAGAAACCTGACCCCCCGCGTTTAGAAATCTCACTGGGATGTTGATTTTCCACGCTCGCGCTCGCCAACTTGATGTTGACGATCACGAACGAGGAAAAATCTCGCCGGGAGGTTGATTTTCCTCGCTCGCGGTCACCAACTTGATGTTGACGAACCCGAACGAGGAAAAAAACTACGCTCCGCAACGCGAAGCAGAGTTTTTGTGAACTCTGCAATCTCCGCGTACCGCGGAGTGCAGAAAACTCCACAAACTCCGTGAGCGGAGCGGAGTTCACCGCCCAGGGTTAGAGTTCAGTCCGTTGGATCAGCAACACGAACTACCCAAAATAATTGAAACTGCATATGCAGAATTAGGCAGAGACAGTTTGGGTGGGAAAGCATTAAAACCACAACTGATGGGCCGTCCTGAAAAGGACACTACCAAGCAGACACCTGCTTTTTCTAAAAAGAAGTGGGAGAATAAAAACAACAACATTTTAAAAACAGATCTCAATCCAGAGGTAGATCTCCTCCACAGGAGCCCTCTGAAAAGAGGTATAATCTCAGGAATAGGGATAATATTAGGAAACCTGACAGGTATCAGGATACTGATACACGTTCCTCTCGTTCCTTTCTGGGCTCGACGAAAAACTCAGAGAGAGAAGGACGATCAGAACACAAAGAAGAGAGTACAAAGTCCAGAGACAAGCAACACGCTCAAGATTATACTTCCAAAAAAGAAGACAAACCAAAATCAAAACCACAGTTTAAGAAGAGGAAAGTTGCAGGCATAAAGATCAGACATGCCCAGAATTCTGAGGATGCAGCTTTTGAACGGGGGATGGGCTCTGACGATGCTAGACAGTGCGGCAGAAGTAACAATAGCTCGCCAGAAACTGAAGGAATTTCTGGTGACAGCGGACTTGAATGATTACATCACGGTGGAAACACCAGACACCAGGGTGAGCATCCCCCATAAGTTACACGAAATAACACTCCAAATGGAGGGGGACAAGCCCAGGAAAGTTAAAGGTCTCTTTTGGGAAAATCTGTCATCTGGTTATGACATCCTATTAGCAGAACAAGATTGGCCGCCAACATTCGTTATGGAGTGCCCCAGGGGAGAAACTGTAATTTTTCCATCATTCTCCGACCACGTTCCCATACATCTTAAAAATGCATATGCACAGGAGTGGGCGGTTGCCCTAGCTCTAGCATTGTACAAAAATCATGCCGGTTGGGATGAGGATTCAACCCACCACGTGATCCCGTTAAAAGTTTCACCAAATGCTCAGAGGCAATACCCAATAAAGCAAGAAGCTAAAAAACAGGTCAGGGAGATCTTAGATCAACTTGAATACCAAGCGGTGATTGAAACATGCACCTCACCAATGAACAACCCTTTGTTTCCTTTATCAAAACCGGACAACACATATCATCTAGTCTTAGATTACAGACATTTAAACTCATGCACAAAGACATTCGCTGTCCAAAACGTACACAGTGCCGCATTAATTAATAATATTGTGCGGAAAAAATACAAAACAACACTAGACATCTCAAATGGATTTTTCTGCCAAAATATAGCTCCTGAAAGCAGGTATTTCACCGCATTCTCAGCGTTGCGGTCCCAGCTGCAATTTTGTCGTCTCCCCCAGGGGTATAAGAACAGCCCGGGGGTATTCTCAACAAGAGTAACAGAGTTACTCCAAAATTTTGATGAGGAAGCATTGTCCTTTGTGGATGATATTTATCTGATGGATGATGACTTAAAAAAGCACTTGACCAGGGTGAGCACCATTATTATGGGATTCGCCTCTGAGGGCTACAAATTTAATTTTAAGAAATCTAAAATAGCCCACCTCAATGTCCTGTTTTTAGGATACGAGCTTTCAAGTGAAGGGAAAAGCCTGGCAGCTAACTTTTTAGAAAAGTGTGCACTGCTCCAACCACCAAAATCATTAACAAATCTACAATCAATACTGGGATTCCTATATTTCGGCAGAACATACATTTTAGATTACGAAGAAAAGGTAAAACCTTTCTACGAATTAATAAAACCTAACTTTTCAGTCAAACATTGGACACAGGAACATTCAAATATCCTACGTTCTTTATTTTTATTTTTATTTTTAGTGTTTTCTATAGCGCGAAAGTGACCCATTCCTGGGTGTCAGAGCGCTTTACAATTCAGCACCAAAACAGTTTTGATCACATTTTACACATTTACATTAATAACATATTCAGTATTACTAGGCGGCCACTAGGGTTATAGTAATACATGTCATGACATACTTGCATATAAAAGGTAATGTGCAATGAATATCCTTTCTAAAGAAAAACCTGGATTCTGACTGGATGCACAGTTACCGGCACATATCAATAACCAACTTGCTTGATAGAAGTATCAACATTAGCTATCGCCCTTGACTCTAGCGTGCGTATCTTCATTAGCTATCATCCTTGAATCTAACGTATGGATTTGGGAATCATCATCATCATCATTGATACTTTATTTCGGCCACTTAGGCCATTAAAGTGCATCAGTAAAACAAACAGTATATACATCTGCATTAAAAAACACTAGATAGTCACAAAGGACTTCATATACAGTAATCAACCCACAAAAGAAAAAAAAACACATAGCACAGACTACATAGATACAGCAGGGATGGAAGTTATATATATTAAAACATAAACAATTAAAATACAACCAGCCAGATAAAAAAGCGTTAAAAAGAAACCATCAAATGCATAAAAATATCCAGACAATAAAATCTTATACTAAAATCTTATGATAAAATAAAACTGTGGGACATCAATGGAAGGCCTAAAACCCAGACGTAGACCTACTCACCCTACACCAATTCCCTTCAACCCCCAACAATCACTTTAGGTAAGCCCGACGAATGTGCCACATACAATTTAAAAAGCGCGATACAGCAAAGACAATTGGGGGGTGCGTATCATATTTTAGAACTCTATAAGCCTCTATGGCGCGCACAAACCCTAGGTTTTTGCATAGTTGGATTAACCAACGCTTGCGCGGCAGCCGATAGGCGGGGCAGAGGAGCAGAACATGTATTTCAGACTCCACCTTGCATTTGCACGCAGGGCATTCACCAGTTTGGTCTCTCAGCCATTTACTGGAGTATGCTGCAAGTGGGAGGGTCCCCAGTCTCAATTGCATATACAGTTTCCTTGCCATTGGGGGTTCAACAAAATCTAAAAAGGTTTCCCTGCTATATACATCCTTTATTGCTAGAAATTCTAGAGTTAAACGACCACTTGAGGTACTTTCTCGGGTGGCCCTTAGCTTGGCTGCTCTGTAAGAATTAACTAGGTCCAACCTTGAGAGATTGGCACACGATGTCTCAGGCGTGCTCCAAAGGTCCGGCTTGCCCATCTTGAGGGCAAGGTCCCTTATATGGCGGAGCCATGGGATTTTCTTTATATTACACATAGATAAAAACTCAGAGAGTTCAGCCCTAAAAACAGACAGCTCTGGAGTCACCCACATCCTCCGCCAAAAAGTTAGGGGTCTTATGGCAATTTCTTCATCAAGCGGCCTCAATCCGAGGTCCATACGAAGGGGAATTAAAGGGGTGCTGCGGGGTAAGCCTAGTACTTGTCGCATGAAATTATTCTCTACCTTTATCAAGTTTCCAGTTGGACAATGTCCCCACAACTCTACCCCGTAAAGTGTAGCACCCCTCGCTTGGGCTTTATAGATTTCCACCACAGGAGCAGCTGGTTTAAAAACAGAGGATCTATACAATTTCATTATACCACCAACTGTCTGTGTTAATCTAAGCCTCACTTTATCTATTTGAGGGCCCCATTCAAATTTCTCAGCCAAGGTAACTCCCAGGTAGTCAAATATCCTAACTCTTTCTAAGGGGATACCATGCAGAGAAGGGTTTGGCCGGGTTGTATGAGGAGGGTTGAAGACCATATATTTTGTTTTATCTAGGTTGATCTCCAGCCCTCTTAACTTACAAAAGTTTGCAAAACCATCTAAAATGCGCTGGATGCCCATAGGCAATTTCGAAAGCAACAAAGTGTCGTCTGCGAACATCAGCGCAGGGACCTTCCCTGAGGCTAACTTTGGAGCATCATTGTCCATGATTAATTTAAGATGGTTGATAAGATCATTAATAAATAAACAAAATAAAGTAGGAGCTAAAACACATCCCTGCCGTACCCCCTTTTGGACTGGGAAACGAGAATTAAGTTCCCCGTGCCTCCCACAGCGCACTTGTGCAAAATTATCAAAGTGTAGGCTTTTAATAGCTTTTAGAAGATATGGAGGAATCCCTAGTTCACTCAAAACCCTCCATAATTTTTCTCTGGGTACAAGATCAAAGGCCGACTTCAGATCAACAAATATTAAATAGAGGCTGCCACCCTCTATATTCACTGTTTTCCAGTAAAGTAGTTGGAGTCTGAATATCTGGTCAACAGTTGACATTTTTGATCTGAAGCCGGCCTGATAGGGGCTTAGTATTCACTCTTCTTCCAGCCAACTCTGGAGGCGGTCCAGGAGCACCCGGCCGTAAAGTTTTTGAGGGATATCAATTAGACTAATCGGCCTATAGTTGGAGGGTGTAAGGGGCCAACCTTTTTTAAATATAGGAACAATCTCAGCCCCACGCCAAGTATCGGGGGGGTTGGATCCCTTCAATACCGCATTAAATAAAGCACACAAATATGGGACCCATATTACGGGTTCTTTACGAAAAAGATCCCCTGGGAGTTTGTCTAGGCCTGGGGCTTTATTGCCATGTAGCTTATTAATGGCATTCCTCACTTCAGTGCTAGTAATCTCCATCTCCCCCTCTAGTTGGGGCTCGGAAGCCATATTGGTGATACTAGTGCTGTCAGAGCCAGCATCCCGATGGGAGTATAATGTCCCAAAATGGGTCTCCCATGCTTCTGGCGCTATATTGGGCTCAATGGCCGGTCTCCCTTCCCTATCGTCCGTACTCACTATTGCCCAAAAGGTTTTCAAATCCTTATCATCCAGGGCACTCCTTAGCATTTCCCACCTTTCTTGCTCCCAGTTCTTTTTCCCCAGCTGAATAGACCGGTTATATCTGGCCCTGGCAATTTTAATTTGCGGCCTATCATTGGCCTTAACTGCTTCCAATAGGCCCCGCTTGTCCTTCCGGCACTGGTCATTAAACCAGGGGCATCTGTTGCGACTGTTTTCTCTAACACGGCTCACCGGGTAGAAAACCTCCCCCAAATTGAGGGCGAGCTCAGAATGTATTTCCCCTACCTTATCTAGATCCATATTTTGACCCACCTCATAAACTGTCTCCCACATTTTAACTAAAGATGGCAATGCTAGCTGGTAGATTTTCGCTATCTTTATGGGGGACTGTTGGATGTAGCCCCATCTAACATGTCTTCTATTATTAGTCACTACCAGGGCACTATGGCAATTGGCAGATGAGAGGGGTATTTTAGCAATACCTAGGTTCCACTGGTTGAGGGTTAAGATCAGAGCATTATGATCACTATCCCGCCTTTGCTCAATATGAAAATCAAGGACTTTTCCCCAGAGTCTTGTTTCCACCAAAATATAATCAATGAGTGAAGCCTGGCCTGCTCTATTAAATGTAGACTGCCCTGGTTGGTCAGATTTAGTCCGACCATTGCATGCTCTTAGTGAGAAAGTGAGGGTAAGTGAGTTTAACTGCATGACCAATGGAGACCAAGCTTTGATAGGTGTAGTGAGGGGATTGGGAATAGACCAATAAAGGTCTTCTTCTGTTGGGGCAAAATGTAGAGAATCAGTGAGGGGTTCAAAGTGGCAATTAAAATCACCCCCCACAATCAACCATATCGCCGAATCTAAGGTTGGAATGAAATCTCCCAGCAGAGCAATAGTAGATGATTCCTGACTATTATTGACAGGGCGGGAATAAACATTCATTAGGGCGATTTTCACCTTTGTTGGAAAGGAGAGCAGGACACACTGAATGTCACTTGTAGGGGTTGATAACTGCTCCGCCCTACAACCAAGGTGGGTGCCTACCCAGATTGATAGGCCTCCAGATGGTCTCCCCCTCCCCCCCATGGAAGCTAAGATGTTATAAGAGACATAACCCACCCGATGAAAGTCTTCCTTCGCCCAAGTCTCTTGGAAAATACAAATGTCATACTTATCGACAAAGTCGCCCCAGTCCGTGCAGGGCAATTTATTTTTAAGACCTGCCACATTCCATGAGAGTATCCTCAACCCATTGGCGTACCCACTCGCCCCTCTCGAGGCCCCCGGGGCTACATCATCATGTATAACAGAGTCACCAGGGTCAGCCACACTGCACTCACCTATTTTCCCCCACACTATGCTTTCTCTGTTTTGTTCTCTCAAAGAGGCATCAACTTGTGCATCCGGAACCGTGGATGTATTGGTTCTTTCTCATATCTGGTTAGTCAAGCGGGGGGGGCTTAGACTGCCACCTACTGTGATTTGCTTCAATCCCCTCCCGTCTCTGTCCTCAAAATCATGTCCTGCGGCTTCTGTGAGCCCCACCAACGAAGATCCCTCTCTCAGTCAATCTACACCCTCCAATACATCATATCTGTTGTTCACCGGGATGTTAAAAGACGGAAACCTATGATGAACATCCCAACTACCTTCTGGGCAGGAGCCTGCACCACCTTCTGAAATTAAAGGCGGAACACTACTTCTTAGCAATGACTGTGGTAGTGGATAGAAAAAATTCAAGGGTTGAAGAATTATAGCAACTAGTGGGATTATTAAATAAATTGGCCACCGTGTAGGGGTTTTTAAAATGTATAACAACACACTCACCTGCCTCACTTTTTTTCCGATTTCCCACCCACCTTACTCTCCGAACCATAATAATTTCTCCAGCTCTGGCGTAATCAAAATGTTTATGTTTTACAAGCCAGAACAGGCATTTGTTCCTCAGCTCAAGATGGGTTTCTTTCCTACTGGGTTCGATGGGCGGAATGCCCATCAAAATAGCTACATTCGGGGAGCAGGCAGGAGGAAGGTTTATATCTGGGAGATTTGAAACATTTCCGCCTTCACTCGATCCTTGAATTATTTGTCTGCTCTCTTTTCTGTTGGTGGCTGGGGCTAGGGAACTAGGCGCTTCTCGATATCTTGCACGTGGTGACTAGCTCTTAATTCTGTTCTCAGGGCCAATGCTCCTATCTCTCTGTAACCTGGGGGCACTTTGGTTCCCTAATTCATGGTTCAGCCTAGGGCCCTTGGATGCATTCCTCTCCGGCCCCATGGGAATCCATGCAGGCCTGACTGAGGTCCGTGGGTGAGACTCGATGAAAACACACTGCCTTGTGCTATCCAGGAGCCATTACTTTGATATTCGTATTACAGTCATCCTGCTTATCTTCACCTGTTCACGCATCTGAAAATAGTATATTCAGGGATGTTTAAAGGTCTCAAAAGAGTCACAAAAGGGCCGTAGTTAGTTACGGGAGAAATGTACTCATGAGAAAGGACTTAGCCTCTTTTTTGAATTGCGAGACCGAGGTGATTCTTCTAATATTTGGTGGAAGCGCATTCCGAATTCTTGGTGCCGCTCCGAGAATGCTCTATCATACGTTCTTTTCTTGCGGAAAATTGCTGGTTTCAGTAGGAAATCTGCAGCCCCCCTCGATAATCTAAGGCCTCCAGAAATCTTGATTTTCTGTGCTAGTTAAAGTGGTGTTTTGTAGTGTAAAGCTTTGTGTGTAATACACGCCATCTTTAGCTGAATTCTTGCCTCGTACGGTAGCCATTTGAGCGCTTTCAGATGTGGAGTGATGTGGTCAGATTTTCTTGTACCCGTTACGAGTCTCGCTGCAGCATTGAGGCAGGCTTTTAGTGGGGCTGTTGAGATCTTAGGGAACCCAGCTAGAGTTGTGCAACCATACTCAATCCTCGAGATGACCAAAGCTTGGACAGCCGTTTTCAGGTCGGCAGCGTCAATGAAAGGTTTCAATTTTCTGAGATAGCTCAAATGGAATCGGGCGTTTTTTGCCATAGTGTTGATGTGTGCTCGCATGTTTAAATCCTTATCCAGCGTGATTCCAAGAGACTTGGTAGAGTCAACTAGAATCGGAGTCCCATTTAGAGCTGTGATCATTTTGGTCCATTCCTTGATCATCATGGAGGATTTAGGGGGGGAGATCAGAAGGAATTCTGTTTTCTGTGAGTTGAGTTTAAGATGATTGAGAGAAAGCCAATGGACGGTCTTTTGTAGTGCTTGGTTCATTATTTTGATCTCTTCAAGCGATGTGATCTTCATATACAGCTGAGTGTTGTCTGCGCACATGTGGAAGGAGATGTTTGCCTGCTGCAGTATTTCTGTGAGTGGCTCAATGTACAGATTGAATAGGGATGGGGATAGAGTTGAGCCTTCAGGGACTCCAGTATGACTCGGGGATGGAAGGGATAGTTTGTGGTTCACCAAGAACCTTTGCGTTCTGTTCTCCAAGAAAGAGTGAAACCATTTTAGGACTGTCCCTGAAAAACCCATCCTATTCTCCAATCGGTCTAATAATTTGCCATGGTTTACGGTGTCAAATGTTGAAGATAGGTCGAGGTGGACTACTAGACAGGTTTCATTACGGTCTAGAGCAAGTAAAGCGTCATCAGCTATGTGCATTATTGCTGTTTCTGTGCTGTGGTCTGGTCTGAACCCTGATTGGCAGTCATTTAATAGCTTATATTCCGAGATGTGACGCTTCAGTTGTTGTTGGTCACATTTTTCCAACACCTTAGCAAGTAAGGGAATGTTTGTTACCGGCCTAAAGTTGTTAGGGTCTGAAGGATTCTCGGTAGGTTTTTTTAGTAGAGGGATGACCTGGCCTGTTTTTAGACAGTCGGGAAAAGAACCTTGGGAAAGCGAAGCATTAATTATTTTAGTCCAGCTAGGGATGACCATGTGGTTGACCGTAGGCCAACATTTTGCGGGAAGAGGATCATTGTAGTGGTTGTTCGGTTTTAAGGCCAATAAGGTTTTTGCAATGTCTTCCTGATCATAGAGTTTGAAGGCTGAACAATGGGCATTATTTTTGGGCACTGTATGTGCAGGCTGGGTTGTCTGCATCACTTGAGTGCTCTTTTGAGTCACCAGATTATCCGCGATAACCATGAGTTCATTCTCCATGGAACTAGCTTTGGTCGTAAAAAATGCTGAAAAGTCTTCACAGCTCAGAGCCGATTGAGCTGTTAGTTGAGAGGTTTTAGCCAATTTGTTCGACTGATCCTTTAATAGATCGAAGAGTTTTCTCGGTCTGCTCTTAGCGTTATCAAGTTAATTTCTAAAAAGTCTTTTTTTGACTGAAGTACACTTTTATTGTAGGCTTTCCTAATCTTTCTTAGCTGATTTAGATGAGGAGATGATGGGAGCTGTCTCCATTTCCTTTCTGTGATTCTGAGTATCCATCTTTCTTCATTCAGTGAGCCATTGAACCATGGGTTTTTATCTTTGACTTGGATTCTTTTGAGTTTTAAAGGGACTATGTTATTGATTATTTTAGACATCGTACTGTTGTAATGATCCGTAAGCTCACTGACGTCCACCACTCCAGGAGGAGGTTGAAGTTCGTTCTCACAACTTGCTGTTAGCAACTCCATGTTCAGGACTTTTGTATCTCTGACCCATTGTTTGGGCTTGACTGCTTGTGTGGCTCTTTTCTTCTTTAAGGATGTTATTTGGAAGGTGATGATGTGGTGATTCGACCAGTCGCAGGGTACCATATCGATTGAGTCTACCACATTTTCTTTGGAGATGATCCAGTCTAATGTTGCGCCTTTAGTGTGAGTTGGAAGACCACAAGCCTGCACTAGAGACTGGTCTGCTAGGAAGTTTTTGAAAGTATTGACCTGATTATCTATGAGGTCATTCCAATGTAAATTGAAGTCCCCTAGAAAGATATTGTTTGAGTGAGGATCAGAATTTGCTGTAATAATTTCCATTAGATGGTCTATGAACATTTCGGTTTTACCTGGGGGGTGGTAGAAAGCATGTAGTTTAAGGTGTTGGCTATCTGCGAGGTGTAGAGAGAGCCCCAGGTATTCACAGGACTTAAGGGGGTCGGAGTGGGCTTTAGAAATTGAAATGCTTGATTTGTGTATACAGGCCACTCTTCCACCTGTTTTGTTAAGCCTGCCTAGTCTCACAATATTATAGCTTGGTGGAACCAATAGGTCTAGGCATGGGGACGATGCATTATTGAGCCATGTTTCTGTTAGAATAGCTACGTCAAAATCATGGTTCAGGATTAGGTCGGCAATGTCCGCTGCATGTTTCATAGCTGATCGGCAATTCAGTAGTAAGCACATAAGCGGTTTCCGAGGGGTAATTAGATTTGAGTCTTGCTTTAAAGGTATTAATGTTATTTCTTTCAGGTTATTAGCATTTAGCTTTCCAGGATTCACTTGTGTTATTCTATTTACATTGATCGGGACTGCTCTAATTTGTTGATCATTTCTCTTAGGGGTGGGACTAGATGACAACCCGTATCATACCATTAGGGATTGTGTTTCGGAGACCGTCAGATAACTGAGGATTTTGCGAGGACGAAGAATCCTATTTGAAAGAGGCATAGGGGTCGTATTAGTCCTGTTAAGTTTGTTGTGTAATGAGTGTACTGATTTTTGAAACTGGATGATTTTAGAGAGATAGCTTTCTGAGAGAAGTATAATATTCTTCATGTTTCTGAGGGCGTTTTGCATGTCTCTTGCTATCCTATCGGTCAGGGCTTTGAGTGATTCTAGTTCAGTATAGTGATCTAGCCTACTGCAGTTCTGATCGTCGGACGCTGCATCCGAGAAAATCTCGCTTTGCAGAGTATTAGATGTGTTCGCCCGTGGTGAGTGAGGGATCAATCAATCAATCAATCATGTCACTTATAAAGCGCACTACATACCCGCGAGGGTCTCAAGGCGCTGGGGGAAGAGGGGGGTGGTGCTGCTACTGATCGAAGAGCCAGGTCTTGAGGAGTCTTCTGAAGGCCAGTAGGTCTTGGGTCTGCCGAAGGTTGGTGGGGAGGGTGTTCCAGGTCTTGGCGGCGAGGTGGGAGAAGGATCTGCCGCCGCCGGTCGTTTTCCGGATGCGGGGGACTGTGGCGAGGGCGAGGCTGGTGGAGCGGAGCTGGCGGGTGGGGGTGTAGAAGCTGAGTCGTCTGTTGAGGTAGGCTGGTCCGGAGTTGTGGAGTGCTTTGTGTGCGTGGGTGAGGAGCTTGAAGGTTATCCTCTTGTTGACAGGGAGCCAGTGCAGGTCTCTCAGGTGGGGTGTGATGTGGCTGCGTCGGGGGATGTCGAGGATAAGACGTGCAGAGGCGTTCTGGATGCGTTGCAGCCGTCTCAGGAGCTTAGCCGTCGTTCCTGCGTAGAGGGCGTTTCCGTAGTCCAGCCTGCTGGTGACGAGGGCCTGGGTGACTGTTTTTCTTGTTTCGGTGGGGATCCACTTGAAGATCCTGCGGAGCATTCGGAGGGTGTTGAAGCAGGATGAGGAAACGGCGTTGACCTGCTTAGTCATGGAGAGGGTGGGGTCGAGGATGACCCCTAGGTTGCGTGCGTGGTCGGTGGGTGTCGGGGCTGTTCCCAGTGATGTCGGCCACCAGGAGTCGTCCCATGCTGAAGGGTTGGAACCAAGGATGAGGACCTCCGTCTTGTCCGAGTTCAGCTTCAGGCGGCTGGTCCTCATCCATTCGGCGATGGCCTTCATTCCTTCGTGGAGGTGGGCTTTGGCGGTGTGAGGGTCTTTGGTGAGGGAGAGGATCAGCTGGGTGTCGTCGGCGTAGGAGATGATGTTGAGGTTGTGCTGTCGGGCGACGTGGGCGAGGGGTGCCATGTAGATGTTGAACAGCATTGTCCACAGGGATGGACAATGGACTGGATTTACGCTGGTTTGCTACTATGGTGTTAATGTTAGCTGCTTTGGGTATGTTCAAAGAACGATTTGAGGCTAACCTGCACTTCTTCGCACTGAGTCTTGTGCTATGGGTTATAGTATGGGGGCTATTACCTTGGAGTAGTGTTACTGACTCTGACTGCTGTATCCTGTTGTCACTAGTTCCATTGTTGCTGGGCAAAGAATTAGACTGTTGGCTATCACTGTCAGTCCTGTTTTCATTAATCGCCGATGTACTTTGTGCAGTAGAAGTGTTAGTAATTTCTGTGAGGGCTTTCTGGGGTATAGAGTTAGCATGAACTTTTAGCTTGTTAAAATAGTCATCGAATAGTTCCAGATCTTTGTTGGCTGCCTGAATTAGTACAATGCCATTGTTGTAATATGTTATGTTCAGTGTGGCTCTCAGATGTTTTGAGGGTCTTATTAGTATCTTAGATCCATAAGGGATGTTTCTTGCCTCCTGGATGCTGAGAGATTTGGCCACTGTGGTGCGCCATTTAGCCAGGGCTCTCGTGAAGAAGATGAAGTCATTGATAATTATGCCCATTTTTAGGTTGTATGAAGGATCTGAGATAAGTGTTTCAGGGTATTTTCTGATCTGGTTGTGTTTAAAGGATTTGGTAGCATTCCTGGAAAGAATTGGCGGGTAGACTATAGAATATGAATTAGAACCTGCCGGTATCAGATTTGCTCCTATCATCTTGAGGGGCAGAGGTGTAACTCCTGATATAAATATTTCCTGCTACACTGATTAGGTTAAGGTCTAAGGCATTGATTACCGAGTAGTGAAACTGAGAGAGCCCTACTCAACTATGTTTATCTGTGATGTCGGTCCCAGGGAATTGAGGACGGCCACCACTGTGAGATGGAAATGTCGAGACCAACCCCTTCCTATAGCCTTCCTTTCCTAATTTTCTTTGTGTATGTCCTTGTGGGGTTGTCACACTTATTTATTTTTATTCTCGTAATGATCTTTTTCTTTCTTATTGATTTATGAGTGTTTTTTTTTTATTTTAAATGAGTATTTAATTCTGGATCCGCTGAATGATCCTCCTATATAGGGAGCCTCTTATACCTTTAGATTTCCTAGTACTATTGAAAAATTGTCCTTTTAAGTTTTACTAGGATTAGTCCTCTCTTCATGTCCATGGATCCCTAAAACTTAGTTCTCTTTCCCTGACTATAGTGGGGGGTGTTATTTCCACTTCACTTGTAAGGCACCTTTTCCTTTACAGTCCTCTTTCTGTTCCTATGGTTTACTGCTCCTTCTTAGCCTTCTTTCCAGAGTGTTGTGGGGGGGCTTCACCGAAGAAACTGCCATTTTGTAGCCTCTAACGGTCAAAGAGGCTGAAAACTTCCATGAAAAAGCACACGAGACGTCTATAACAAGTTTCACCAATCTGTATTCTCCCTCTGAATTCACAGTCACACTATGGGAGCAGGGAGTCGACCTTTCATAATCAATCACAGCTCTCACACTGTGCTCCTCGTCACCTTGCTTTACCCCGCGCTGCCAATCACCTTCTTAGACCCATATCTCTGTTAGATGCTATCGTTGTATGGCCGGGGGGGGCGCTCGATCGGCGTCTTCGTTCCTTTCCTGGCGCCGTATGCAGCAATGAACAGCCGATCTCGCTCGTAGCCCTGCAGCGTTCCACACAACTACCCCTCTTCCTCTAGAGTTGCCGGTAGTGGTCTGGTGTGCGCTGGAGCTACAATTGTGAGGGGCCCCACCAACTACCCAGCCTTGCATCAGGGCACTGCATGAGGGGGGTTCGCCTCATTGTCTGTCCGGGCGCGACTCTGGAATTGGTGCTCTGGAGTCCTGCCTAACGAACAGGGCTCCGACAAGGATCGCTCCCGAAAGCTGAGTCTTTCCTCACCTTCCGTCCTTCCTACAGTCCGTTGGACGAAGTATCGATTACGTCCAAAGTCATGTAGACCTTCCAGCGGGGCCAACTGCAGTAAGTTGATTGACGGTGAGATTGACGTTCATTGCAAGAAGGCATGATTGCTTCCAAACACTTACAGACACGAGTAAACGCACACAACTTGGTGATCCGTGTAATAGCGGGTCAATGCGGGTACACCTACTTAACCTTCAATGAAGGCGAAACAGTACCGATCGCATACAAATCACACCTGTACACAAACGTAGAAATGCGTTTTACTTCAACAGAAAAAATACTGACAGCAGTTCAGACCACTATAGCAAGAGAGAGAGCCCTGGCTCAGGGGAAACGCATAATAGTCGTGACCCCAGTACCAGCTTTAGAAGCTGTTACAAAGGCTAGCATTCCAAATGCTAAAGCCTTACATCCTAGATGGATACAATGTGCTAATTCTCTTACTGCAACAGATGTTGAATACAGATTTGACCCAAGTCTAAAAACACAAGCATTTCTGCAATACGAACAAGAATATCCTCTACCTAATGAAATATTGCCTCTCGATCAGTATGAGTATATTATTTACACTGATTGATCTGCTCAACCGGCCATAGGGAGGAAGCAACAATACAGCGCAGCGTGTGCAATCATTAAAGGTTGCATGCGAGATGGAAAGTTCCATACAAGTTGCACCAAAACGCAATCTCTAGGATACTGCATGGCTCAGTTGGCGAAGTTAAAAACACTGATACTGGCACATGTAAATACGGATCACGAATTCCCCACACTAATTGTGTGTGATTCCTTTTACTCTGTGCCGTCATACAATGAATATTTGTATCATTGAGAACAAAACGGGTTTAAAGATGGAAAAGGTGGCACAATTAAGCATAAAATGCTATGGGAACAGGTAGTGGAGTTGAAAAATGACCTACCAAGGGCTCACGTGATACACACACTGAGTCATCAGCGTGATGGCGTTCACGTTGATGGGAATTCATTGGCTGATGAAGCCGCAAAGGGGGCTGTGCAAACGGCTGCCATAGCTGCAATCACTCGTTCAAAAATGAGAATAGACGGTGAGATTATGGTCGCTGTCATTGCTTCAACCAAAAACAGCAGAGCAGTACCAAAGAAATTTCCACTCAAGTACTCCTACAAGTTAGATGCAAACAACATTCCATATGCTCAGATTCCTGGAGTGGGGGACAAAGTAATACCAAATATGGATCATAGGCAAGGTTTAATACTAGCAGCACACGAGGGTTTGGGCTCTGCACATACAGGCGTTACAGCGACTATTTCATTGTTGAAACAGCGCTATTGGTGGCCCGGTCTAACAAAGCAAACTAAAGACTATGCCTTGAAATACGACATCTGCCAACAGATGAAAGGCTCCACCAGGACACGCCCGGCGCAGACACCATTACTAATATCTGACAAACCTCTCACATGTGTGTATCTGGACCACTGCGGCACCTTACAATCTGATGGGGCTTACAAGTAAATCATGGTTGCAGTGGATTCCTGATAAAGATTCCTATGGGTTTGGCCTCAGCGCTCGGCTGACGCTTGAACTGTTATAAAAGATTTGCGAGTCTTTATCGGGACATACGCAGTTGGCACGTTACATTCTGACCGTGGCCCGGCATTTAGCTCTCGGCTTACAAAGAGGCCATGAAAAGTATGGGCGTTGCACTGTGGTACTCCTCTCTGTACCATCCTGAGGGAAATTTGGTTGTGGAGAGGAAAAAACAGGACTTAAAGCAATCTTTAACAGCTAGGGTATTAGGCAAGGGCGGTAGTTGGGTCAGTCACCTTTATGGGGTACAAAGCGCACTTAACAACCAGCCAAGAAATTCTCTAGGGGGTGTCACTCCATATGAGGTCCTATTTGGGATGAGAATGTGGGTAGCTGATCTTGAGTATGAAGGCACAGTGGCGGATGAGAAACCATTTGATAACCATGATCGTTTGGCTGTTTTACAGGATCTAAATGAATCCAGGACACAACAAAGCAACGTTGTCCAGAAACAGACCGCCACTGGGGAAGTCAAGGCAAACACGGCAAGATCTGTCTGGATCCCTAAAATCGGGGATCTGGTCAGTGAGAAAATAGCGGACAAAAAAGAATTTGGACCATCATACAGAAAGCCTGTACCTGTCCTAGCAATTCAAGGAACACAAACTGTTCTTTTGCCGCCTCTTGCCGGGAAAAAGGAGAAAAGATTTGTCTCAATCGACTTAATCAAACCACACTATGTGGCCGATACTGAACAGTAGGCCTCGTGGACTCCACAGTAGCAGACGCCCTCCTCTAGCTACAATCCAAGAAGTTCAAACAGAAAGACTCATCACGTTTGAAGAGCCTCCTGTGCGGAATGAAGGACTAAGCAACAATGCTATGGAACTCGTTCCCCTTGAACCCGAAGTTCACCTACAAAATGAAACTCAAAACAACACTCAAGTTGCAATCAGACCAAATGCAGACGTCTACGTCAACATGCCTCGGCGAGAGCAAAATGCGATTTCAACAAATCCCGATGCAATTCCTACAATTGATCGAACTGCTTCTGCCTACTTCATGAACTTTGATACGTTTTCTTTGGATCCAAGTGAACCGGAAACGACGCCAGCCCAAAAATCACGTAAACAGCAAGCCAAAAACTTTCTGAACTTTCTTAAAAAGACTTACCTGGTATCGCCTTGGATTGAACTTTGAGTAATTACTGGGATTCTATTTTTTCTTTTCTGGCTAGGCTTAGTAATAACTTTTAGCATGCTTATTAATGGATGATATTTTCAGCAAAGCTCTACAGCCCCGAAGGTTAAATTGATTTTAAAACCACATCAATCGTCTCATGGTGAACAGGGAGACTTGTCATCAGTGAACATCACAACCGGTTCCTATACCGGACGGTATAGTTTGGGACAAAGTTGATTTAGAAATATTCGGTCCGACTGAACTTTTAAAAATTTCTCATTTATTTAAAATTTCATTAAGTGATATCATTACCTCAAGTACATTTTCTGATGGTTGGGACACTGAAACTGTTAATAACATGTTGTCTGATTTAGAAAAAACTGCTGCATTTCCGAAAACTGAAATGTTAGAAAGTAATTCAGACTATGACACATTGTACTGTTACACACATTATGGTCATCATTTTCTGCACAAATCTATTTCACCTAGAAATGTGTTTGAGTACCATCAGTGGGAACATTGGCCTACACCACCAAAAGGTAGTTTGCATACATTCGCACAGAAATTTTCATATTTTTCAGGTTTTAACACCACTGACTCAACCTCGTTTTATTATAAGGTTACACCAACATCAGCACTGAAAATTATGTTGACAAACACCAAACAGATTTACTCTGCTTCCTTTATTACCCAGCTGTCTGAACAGGGTTTTGACCTATGGAAGGACACAATAGACTTAAAATTGGTCTGGGGTTCTAGGGACTGGCAAGTCCAGGGAACATAAGCGCTATTTAGAGCATGCCTCATTCCACAGCAAATGATATTTCTAAACGAAACTGTGCAACAGACATCCTGTCTTGGATTAGCCAAGGTAAAGGACCTGCACACACCTCGATTTCCTACACCATCACAGATGGGAGGGTGGCAAAATTCGACTTCACAGGAAGGGGCAACAGTAGATGACATTTTAAAGTACAATAGATCAGACCAGAATTTGGAAAAATGGGTGGTTTGGCCCTTAGACACAAACACATGTCATAAACGATTCTTGGGTATTACCGAAGGGTACAGTATCCACAGGCCAGACCCACGTTGTGTACAAAGAGAACATCCAGGGGTAGTGACATCCTACAGTGTTGGGAATTTGTGCCTTGATTGGCTAGAAATCTCAACACTAACAGAGGTTAAACAACACTTAGCCTTACTCTCACAAGACATGGATCTTAGGGATTTTTTACAAGTCCCAGGAAACAACATCAGAAACATTTCATATATGCTGGCATCTATGCTGCCTATAATGAAGAGTGGAAAATATCACAACAAGAGGCTGCAGAGAGAATACGGGAAATAGACTGTATTAACTTAGAAAAATCGTTGGCTGTGGTAGACAATGGGTTAACAACTTTGTCCTCCAGAATATATTCTTTAGGCAACATTGTGTCTTCTGCGATAGATATCCTAGAACAAAATTTGGCCATACTACAACACGGGCAATCTCAATTACGTTCTATCTTGTCATTGAGCTGGACGCTGCAATCTTTGCGCGCAGGCTTTGTGCCTTGGCGTTTTATAAACAGTACGTCTCTGTTTTCTGAATATAATCTAACAGATAAACAGGTTGAAATGGCACAAAGGGGAGCTAAATATACAATGTTGCGTATTGAAAAACTGGACCGACTACCATTTACAGTAGCGGAAGCTCCGTCTACTGAATGGCTGATCCATGGCACATAACTCTACCGGTCACTACTTTTCCGTTTCAATATTGCCTTGAACAACGGCAGGCGGGCAAATATGAAAAAATGGTTAAGGAATACATTAGGGAATCCTGGGATTTACCGTATAGATTTTGATGCCGGAGTGGGGATCGAGAAGTGTTTCTAAGTGGTACAAACTGTAAGAGCGATTTGAGCGGTTCTCTCATGGGCCGGGACATTATATTGCATGGAGCATGTAACGGTTCGATAGCAAACTTGTCCTGCCACATGAAAGGGACTCCAGCTGCCATGATCAAACCGGTATTCGAGCTGCTCTCAAATGGGAGTTACTTGATGCTGAACGATCAAGGTTGCTGTGGTATGCTTCCGGGCATTGCCTATCTGGTCACTGTAAACTCCAGGGTTACTTGCTGTATGCAAGTATTGTTTCCCCCAACAAGAACAGTCAGGGAGGTGCTGTTATGGCCTTCATTGAATGTTTCCTTTATACAATTTGATACTTTGAGCAGACTGAAAGCCATGCTTTTACAGCAGACAGTACCCTTAACCTCTGCTCGAGAGACCTTTGATCTTCAAATCGCAAGGACCTCGACTGAGATACAGGCACTTATACGTACAAACTGCCCGATTCATTTCGCAGAAATGGTGGGTCGTATCTTTAATATGTCTGATACGAGTGGTATTGTACACCTATTTAAGACCATAGGGTCAGGACTTCTTAGCACCTTTCAGACAATCCTCGGAGTTATCCCGAACTTTATACACTCTGTATTTGGAAGCATTTTTGGAGGTCTACCTCTGATCCTGCTATCAATAGCGGGAGTCCTGATTGTCATTTACCTACTACGCAATGGACGGCCCAATTACCAACGAGATGGCAAAAGCACTCCTGGAGTGGAAATACCGTGAACGCATGGTACAACATCTGGGCATACCTCGCCTGAGGGAACTAAGCGCCTCTTGGTTCCTATCGTTTAGACCAGTCTGGATGGACTGCATACTACCTGTTCTTCGATGCCTGTTTTGTGGTGAAGAATGCATGTTGGACCTCTGTCTGACACTTGCGACGGACACGCCTGCGAACTTGAATACCAGGCTGGAACCCTTGAGGGCCCATGCTCGGCAATGTCCCTAGTGTATTCCCATCTTGATGGCTACATTCCTCGAGAATCCGCAGGTGCCTTTTACAACTGGGGTAAGCTTTAGCTCCACCACTAGCACCGAGGTATCGACTACAGCACCCGCTGCTTCTACACCAGCTATTTCCAGTACTGAATATCATCTGTGCTCCATTGACGTACTCTGTGAGGTGTTACAAGGACAGTCCCCTGCAGCAGCAAGCAGCGATGTTGTTGCGTCTACCAGCCAGGACATTTAATCTGTAATTGGCTCATTGTGTGCTGGGAAAGAATTCAGATTTTCATTTTCTCAAAAATTAACTAATATTGGAACACTTCCTAAAAATTGACACTCTCTCGCTGAAAAGCATGGCCTTTTGACGCTTGTAGACATTCAACTAATATAAACAAATTCAATTAGGACTGTGGCTTAAGTGACAATTCCAAACAACTAATTTTCGTAGTAAGATTTTTGATTTTTATCTTTTTTAAACTGTTTTTTAAATAATTTTAAAACAAGATTTTAACGAAGCTCTTTTAAAAATGTTCTATGAACTACTGTCTAATAAAGAGAATGGTCCACTAGTATTTTTATCATTGTTGACTGTTCGGAAGAGGAGCGGGTGTTATGTTTCATATAGGTACCCTAATATAGGTCTGGGGAACATCATACCCCTTTCAAAAACAAGAAAGGGAGTGAAGAGGTAGTGTCAAAAGGCACTGAAGGTGGATACATCCTCCTCAAACAATGTAGCAAAAAAACATAGGGATCCCCCCTCGGATAAATGTCAGAGTGAATTAATTCACAGTTCACGTGTGTTTCCTACAGTGGTTGGAAGCACACAAAGCTTGTTTAAATACCCCTCACACACCAAAAGGGCCCTTGGTGTCATGCTTCATCATGGGGGTCTTCCCGCCCCGCTGCGGGATGGAGCGTGCTACGACCTATGACTACGTGGGAGCACTGATTTTAAATACTATGTGTGGTGTAGGAAAAAAGTGAGTGGAAGGGTCAGGGGTGAATAAGAAAAGTGTGTTGAAAATAACCTGGCTCCTAAGGTCTAGTAACTTTAATAATCCTTGGAGCTGGTACTATTAAAAGCGTGGGTTAGGAGGTGTCTTGCTTTAATGAGTGGTGCCTCCTTAGTGTGTCAACATGTTTCGAAGCTCACAGGCTTCTTCTTCAGGACAGAAACAGATCCCTTCTGTACCCACTATATTAATGAAACAATGTTGGTAGCGTCAATGATGATGTGATGTGAAATATATATACACGTGGTCTTACTAAGTGATAAGGCAATAGATACGCCCTAGATACAGTACCTACTGGGTTTTCTAAATTGTAATCTGAAAAGAAAAAGCACAATATTAAAACTGCAAGACATAGATTGCATCCGGCAATAATAGTGGTGACCTAAGGAAAAAGTGAGATATATGGCGAGAAAAATATCTATCTTCTAGCCATTATCGTGTAGCAATACGGTTGTGCCGTGTCCTGTAGGATGCAAATAGAACAATACATGACAAACAAACAAAAAACATGAAACACACACTCTATAAAGTTGATATTCCATGGTCTGTGGTAACTGCAGTCTGATTTGACCACCAAATATATGAGATATTAAATCAAGTTAGTGGCAGGTAAATGTACATCAATACATACATGTATAGGAAGGAGACAATGCTCCATGAGCCTTTGAACGGGTGGGAAGGGTGCCTCTAGTCAAATTATGTTGGGGAGGGAAAAACGGGAAATGAATACACGAAGTCAGAGCCCTCCGAAGGTATTGTGTCAACCGGCTATGCCGTACTTACTAACTGCAGGTCACAGCCTCTCTCAAGTGTTGCCTCCCCGCGGCTCCGCTGACTAATGGGACCACGGGACGAGGTTCTTATATAGTGACCTTAATTGATGAATTTACCGCCAAAAACAGTCAGGTAGGAACTGGGCTGACTGCTGTTAGTACCCTGGAAGCAGAAGGGGTATGGTGACAACTTCCTGTATATGCGTTCGGATCTGAGTTCTAGAACGCTCACAGGTCAAGTCCGGGCAGTGTTGACAGCCCTATGTAACCCGGAAGTGGGTTGTTTTAATAAAGGAACATTTGTGTGGGCGCTAGGACTTGGGTACACAAACCATCTATGTTAGATGTGGGACCCCCTGAGCAGGCCTAGGGGGTCAGGGTGTTTCTACCCTGCCCTCTTTTTGCGTTTTGTGCACTTGTTTCTTGTGCCTCGGTTCTACTGAGGAACAAGATGGCTGCCAACACTTCCTGGTTTGGAGTGTTGACAGCCAATTAGCATACAGCTCGTGATCGGGAGGGTGCGCTCAGGGTGCGCGGACCCTCCGCGACCATAGATATATATGTGATTTTACTTTTGATTTTCTCAGGAACTACTGAACGGATTTACACCATTTAACCAAGGGCCAAATTTGGTGTAATTCCGTTAAGCAGTTTGGGCTGTAGCTGCGGCTAAAGGTTCCTATGGAAAATTGCATGGGGAAAACACGTTTTGGGACCCCCCTTTTTTCTCGGCCCCCACTTGACGAATCACCCCGAGACTTTCAGGATAGGAGCGGACCGGTGCGTCCCACGAGTTTTGAAAATTTCATGAAGATTCGTCAACCGGCGCCAAAGTTATTGGGAATAGAATGTTGCGGATTTACTATGGAAAATAGGTCCTAACTATAACTATATATAATATATATATATACATATATATATATATATATATATATATATATATATATTCACTAAAAAAACAAAGGTTACTGGGATGTTATAGTTAGGCTCAGATTTCACTCGTACAAAACCATAGAAATTCAGCAGTTATAGTTACCTGAGTTAACTATAACTTACCCCCGCAATGCACTGCTAATGACCTCACATATTACATCACTCATGACATTGTCAGTGACATCACTGATGACATCTCTGATGACATATCCCGTGATTGAGAGTGTTTTCTAAAAGTTTCTGAGTGTTAAAGATATATACTAAGACACTACAAAAATTAAATGAGTATAGTTTGTGAACTGCTAATGAGTGAAACTCTAAGTAACATATATTATGTGAGTGGCTGTGTGTATCAATGTGTGAGTAGGTGTCTGAGTGGCTCAATGGGTGTGTGAGCTTTTTATGGGTGACTGAGTGGCTGTATTAGTGGCTGTATGGGTGAGTGAGTGACCGTGTGTTGCTGTGTGGGTGAGTGAGTGTGGAAGTCAGTAGTATATGGGTGAGTGAGTGGGTATGTGTGAGGCTGTATAGGTAAGTGATGTGATGTGTGAGTGGCTCTATGGATGAGTGAGTGGGTACATAAGTTGTGTGTGGGTGAGTGAGTGAGTGGGTATGTGAGTGACTGTATGGGTGAGTGACTGAATGTGAGAGTGGCTGTATGGGTGAGCATATGCCTGTGTCAGTGAGTGTATAGGTGAGTGAGTACATGTGTCAGTATCTGTATGAATAAGTGAGTGGGTATGTGAGTAAATGTATGTGTGAGTGAGTAGGTATATGAGTGACTGTACTGGTAGGTGAGTAGCTGTATAGGTGACTGACTGTGTATGAGTGGATGTATGGGTATATGAGTGGGTGTGCTAGTGTCTATATTTCTGTATGACTGGATATGTGAGTTGCTGTATTGGTGAGTGAGTGGGTGCATAACTGGCTGTATGGTAAGTTAATGGTTGTATGAGTGGCTGCATGAGTGAGTGGATACCTGAGTGGATCTATAAATCAGTGAGTGGGCGTGTGAGTACTTGTACGGGTCTTTAAATGGATATGTGAGTAGTTATGTGGGAGTGGTAGCTGGTGTATGAGAGGTTGTATAGGGGTGTGAGTGAGTGTGTGTGAGTGGTTCTGTCAATGATGTCATCAGTGATGTAATTTGACATGTCATCAGTGATATCATCAGTGATGTCACTGACCATGTCATTAATGATGTAATATGTGAGGCCATAAGCAGTGCATTGCGAGGGCATAAGTTATAGTTAGCTCAGGTAACTATAACTTCTGAATTTCTATGGTTTTGTATGAGTGAAATCTGAGCCTAACTATAACATCTTTGTAAACTTTGTTTTTTTAGTGAATTTCTAAGGTTTTTGAATTCTATTTCCTAACTATAATGTCCCTGTAACTTTGGTCCTTTAAGTTAATTTCTATGTTTTTTAACTAGTAATTGTGTTTGCAGAGAGTGGTGGAGCCTCCGACCAGCTCTTAGCAATCTCACTGTGTGGGACTTACTGGAGGTAACAGGAGGGGTTCTTGGCCCCCAAGGACCCTCAGAATTCAAGAAGACTTCATCCCCCAAATAGTAGTGTGCCAGGAGGTGCAATTGCAGAGTGGAGGAGAAAGGGGCCTGGTCCTCCCACCAGGTCTTAGCAGCCCCACTGTGTGGATCTTACTGGAGGGAACAGGAAGGGTTCTTGGCCTATAAGGGCCCTCAGCGTCCAAGGCGACTTCATCCCCCAACCAGTAGTGCACCAGGAGGCGTGTTTGCATAGTGGGGGAGGAAGGGGGCAGGGCCTCTGACCAGTTCTCAGCAGTCCCACTGTGTGGGACTAACTGGAGGTAACAGGAGGGGTTCTTCAGCCCCCAAGGACCCTCAGCATCCAAGGGGACTTCATTCCCCGACCAGTAGGACACCAGGTGGTGTGTTTGTAGAGTGGTGGAAGTAGGGGGAGGGCCTTCAATGACCTCTCAGTAATCCCACTGTTTGGGACTTACTGGAGGTAACAGGAGGGGTTGTTGGCCCCCAAGGAGGCTCAGCAGCCGAGTGGACTTCGTGCCCTAACAAGTTCTGTGCCAGGAGGCACTTCTACAGAGTGGTTCATAAAGGGGACAAGGCCTTGGGCAGCTTCCCGAGGCCGGTATTTTTTTAAATGATTTTGTTTATTACAGGAGGGGGGCTACTCTAGCACCCACTCACAGACCCACTCAGACACTTATGCTCCCACTCACAGACTATGACAAACTGGGTGTCTGTTGCAGTACTCCATACTTTGTGCCTGCTTTCAGATGCAACTTTGACTGAGGTGTACTGTGTCCCTGCTAACCAGGTCCCCAGTACCTGATTGAAAAAATTTACCACTAGTGGCACCATTACATCCACTTTGTAAGCCACTAGAAAATGGTACCGCTGTTTCCTAGGGCATGGGTACAGAAGACGGTCCACTGGCGCTGCAGCACGAATTGTGCCACCCCAGAGACACCTCACCAAGGCCATGCAAACTGCCATTGCAGTCTGCGTGGCTTGGTGTAGAGAAATCAGAACAGTCGACATGGCACACAGCACTGCTTCTGACCTCACATTTGCATCACTCATGACATGGTGAGTGTCATCACTGATGACATCTCAAAGGACATCACTGATGAAATCACTGATGACATGGTCAACAAAACCACTCACACACCCACTCACACCCCCATACAACCTCTCATATGCCCCCTCAGACATCTACACAACCAGTCCCATACCCATTCACAGACCCATACAAGTACTCATACATCCACTTACTTATCCATAGATCCACTCAAACACTCACTCACTCACCATACAGCCACTCGCACAGCTAAACATTCACCCATACAGCTTCTACACACCATGTATTCACCTATACAGTCTCTCAAACACCCACTCCCTGACCCCTACAGGCTCTCAACACAGCCACTAACTCACCCATACAACCAATCACATATTCACTTACACACCCACACAACCACTTGCATACCCATTCACACATCCATAAAAGTACTCACACATCCCCTCACTCACCCAAACAGCCATTCAGACAGACACATACTCTTCAATATAGCCACTCACACACCAATTCACTTAACTAAACTCCCACTCAAAAAGACACTCACTCACCCATACAGCATAGGTATACACACAGTCACTCACTCACACAACCATTTAGACACAAACTTGCTCACCCATGCAGTCACTCACACACCTACTCCCCACCCACATAGCACCTGGCACACCCATTCACTATCCAATACAGACACTCACTCACCCACACAGCTACTCACACACTCACTTATACACCTATACAGCCACTCCCACACCCATGGGTACACACAGCCATTCACATATTACATTCTAAAAGTAGTATCGCTCATTAGTAGTTCACCTAGTATACTAATTAAACTTTTTGTAGTAGCTTAGCATATATGTTTAACACTCATAGATTCTTAGAAAACACCTACACTCACTGGGTGATGTCATCAGTGATGTCATCGACCAGGTCATGAGTGATGTTATATGTGAGGTCATAAGCAGTGCATTGCTGGGGCATAAGTTATAGTTAGCTCAGGTAACCATAGCGGCTGAATTTCAACTTTTTTTGTACAAGTGAACTCTGAGCTTAACTATTACATCTCTGCAACCTTTGGTTTTTCAGTGAGTATATATCTATATGAGGATAGTGCATTTTGGGACCCCCCTTTTTCTCAGGTCCCACTTGATGGATCACCCAGAAACTTTCATGACAGCAAATAAAGTGAGCATCGTACTAGTTTTGAAATTTTTTTGCGAGGATTTCCCAAATGGCACTAAAGATATTTGCAAAGCTAACAGCGCTCTTCCTATGTAAACTAGGTCCTAACTATAACTACACAATGGCAACGGTCAGTAGGTTATATATATATATATATATTCACTGAAAAAACCATAGGTTTTAGGGACAGTTATAGTTAGTTGGACATTGCACTCGTACAAAACCCGTGAAATTCCCCGTTATAGTTAGTTCAGCTAACTATAACTCGCGCCCCCGCAATGCACTGCTGATGACGTCACATATTACATCACTCATGACATGGTCAGTGACATCACTGATGACATCACTGATGACATCTCAAATGACATCACTGATGACATCATCCAGTGACTGTGTGTTTCTGTAAAGTTTAAATATTTTTAATATATATAGGGAAAGGCGTATTGAAGAATGAGTGGGTGTATAAGTGTCTGTATGGATGATTTAGTAGGTGCGTGACTAACTCTATAAGTGAGTGATTAAACGTATCTTACTGAATGCATGGGTTAGTGACTAAACTGGGTGAATGTCTGTATCCGTCTGTCTGTTGCTGTGTAAGTGGCTGCATGGGTTTGTGAATAGCTACATGAGTGTCTATATGAGTTATTGATTGGTTGAATGAGTATCTGTATGGGTGCCTGAGTGTTTGTGTGGGTGGGGTGGGTGCGACTCTGTGCATAGATGTGTGAGTGGGTGATTCACTAGGTGGATGGTTTCAAGAGTGCATCTGTGATAGACTGTATGGGTGGGTAAGTGTGTGTAAGAGTGTATTAGTGAGTGAATGTATGTCCCAGTGGTACATGTGTGAGTAACTACTATGTGAAAGGCAGTATATATGTGTGTTGGAGTATATAAATAGCTATAAGCGAGAGTGTGTGATTGTGAGAGTGACTGTATGGATGAGTGTGTGCTTGCATCAGTGATTGTATAAGAGCGTAAGAATGTGCTAGTATTTGTATGAGTAAGTGAGCTGGTGTGTGTATAACTGTATAGGTGAGTAAATGGCAGTGTGTTTAATTATTTGCATGACTGACTAGGTGTGTGAGTACCTCTATGGATGAGTGGCGGTGTTTGAGTGTCTATATAGGAGTATGAGTGCATATGATAGTCCTGTACTGAGTGACCGTAAGTATGAGTGACTGTACAGGTAAGTGAGTGGATGTGTGTGTAGACCTAAGAATCAATGAGTGGGTATGTAGTTATTGGTGTTGGAGTGTCTATGGTTTTGCGAATGGCAGTCTGTAATTTAGAGTGGGTGTATCAAAGGTTATATTAGGGTGTGAGGAGGTGCATCAGATTATCACGTGGATGATGTCATCAGTGATGTCATCAGTGATGTCATTTGAGATGTCATCAGTGATGTCATCAGTGATGTCACTGACCATGTCATGAGTGATGTAATATGTGGCGTCATCAGCAGTGCATTGCGGGGGCGCGAGTTATAGTTAGCTGAACTAACTATAACGGGGGAATTTCACGGGTTTTGTACGAGTGCAATGTCCAACTAACTATAACTGTCTCTAAAACCTATGGTTTTTTCAGTGAATTTGTAAGGTTTTTTAAATGCAAATTTCTAACTATAACGTGTCTGAAACCTATGGTTTTTCAGTGAATTTCAAAGGTTTTTTAAATGCTAATTTCTAACTATAACGTGTCTGAAACCTATGGTTTTTCAGTGAATTTGTAAGGTTTTTAAATGCTATTTTCTAACTATAACGTGCCTGAAACCTATGTTTTTTCAGTGAATTTCAAAGGTTTTTTAAATGCTAATTCCTAACTATAACATGTCTGAAACCTATGGTTTTTTTCAGTGAATTTCAAAGGTTTTGTAAATGACAATTTTTAAATGTATTAATTGTTATATTTATTTTTTGATACTGATTTACTACATTTTTTTAAACTATTTATTTTTAGATATTTTATTTTTTAAATTACATTGTAATTACATTATACATTACATTACAAAATATACTTTCTCAGAAAGAATTACTTTAGTTTATATACTTTGCAAATAGGCAATAGACCCATTTGCTAAATGCACATACTACCATCAAAACATAATTAAGATTATTGCATCTCTCCAGCTCAATATAGTCCATTTGAAGGACTTCAAAGGGACAAGTGGGTGGTGCAGAATTGCCAGGTGGTGTCGGGGTACCGTTCCCTGGATTGTGCATCATACAGATCATGCAATACTTTACTAAGTGCGCAGCTGTCTTGGAGATATTACCATTCTGCCATACAGGATCTAACAACTTACAAATGCCCTTTGCACTAATATGAGCTGGAACATGTGCCATGGTAACCAAAGGTAGAACATATGCATCTGGCAGCATACATTTCTGCTTCACTGATTTATCAATCCAACATCCTTAATCATTCAACTGTGCTGTACTTTCCTGCCATACTGCCAATTCTTCTATCGTGGCTTCACTTTGTATCTGTTACACTTTCAAGCGTATCGTCAAACATGACAACTTAAGGAACCCATCTAGCTGGACCTGCTACAAACATTCTTTTCATCTTTGTTCGGGTCGTCTCCTTAGCTGTCTGATCTGCAAAAGCATTTCCGCTTCCCACATCATCAGTACCCTTCCTGTGGGCACTACATTTAATTATGGCCAATCTCTTAGGGAGGGTTAATGCAGACAAAAGCCTCAATATGAGGTGTCCATGCTGAATCTTGGTGCCATGAGAAGTAAGGAACTCTCTCTCAGCCCATAGTCGCCCAAAATTATACACGTCCCCGAAGGCATACTGGCTGTCAGTATAGATGTTGACAACCAGTCCTTCGCTCAATTCGCAAGCTCGAATAAGAGCAGCAAGCTCAGCAGCTTGAGCCGACTGATAAGGAACCTGTGATGTCTCTACTACCGTGCGCAACATAGTGATAGCATAAGCTGCAGTGGTGGTGCCATCTGATAAATTAAAACAAAAGCCATCGACATATAGTTCTCCTTGGGGGTCAGATAAAGGAACATCAGTCAAGTCTACCCGTCCCTTCATCTCTTCTTCCGTCCGGAAGATACAATCATGTTTATCAACTGCATCATTCTCAGAAGGGAGGGGTAGTAACGTGGCTGGATTCAGAGTGGCTCATCTTTTGATCGTAATATGCTTAGCAAACAATGTAAATTCATAGCCAGTAAGACGTGCACTGGTGAGGTGCTGTGTCTTTGTCTTATTCAAAAGCGTATCCACAGCATGGGGTACCATAACTGTGAGGTCAGTATTAAGTACAAGTCCAGCCGATTGTCTTATTGAAATGGGCAACAGCTGTGACCGCTCTCAGACAGCTCGGAAGGGCTCTTGCAACTGGGTCAAGCACAGCAGAAAAATTAGCACAAGGCCTCTGCTTATCCCCAAACGTTTGTGTTAGGACAGAAAGCACGCAACCAGCCATCTTGTGGACATAAAGCACAAACGGTTTGCCATAGTTAGGTGTGCCGAGCACTGGAGCCAAACAAAGCGCAGTTTTCAATTGCTCAAAAGACTGCTGAAATTCAGGCATCCAAGGCAAAGGCTCATGCACTTCTTTCGTTGTTAATGCAAGTAAGGGTTTCATTAGTAGCGAGTAGTTTGGTATCCACTGGTGACAGTAGGAAGTGAAACCTACAAAAGCACGTACATTTTTTTGAGTTTGTGGAATGGGCATTTTAACAATGGTGCCAATACGCTCAGGGGTCAACCTCCTACCCTCCCTCGACAGTAGGTGGCCTAAATAGGTGACCTCCTGTCGACAATACTGAAATTTAGAAAGAGAAACTTTATGTCCATGACGGGCCAAATGCAACAACAATTTGACTGTACTATCCCTGCAATCTTGTTCTGTATCAGAAGCAATAAGTAAGTCATCGACATACTGCACTAATACATTACCTGAGGGAAGCGAGAGAAAATCCAACTGACTTTTTAATGCTTGACTATAAATACTAGCACAACAGAATCTAAAGCTTCTACCGGCCAGTGTAAACCCGAACAGATATCTACTGTCTGGAGGAATAGGAATACTAAAGAAAGCATTTTTCAAAGCAATAACAGAAAAGAATTTAGCAGTAGAAGGAATCATCGTCAAAAGCGTAGTGATATCAGGAAGCACCGGAAACTGGGGAACTACAATTTTATTAACCTCACGCAAATCAATCACAAAACGGTAAACATCATCATGATCATCGGAAGAGCCTGAAGGTGTCATTTTGAGAATCGGAAGAATAGGACTATTACAAATATTAGCAGACGTTTCTTCAACTACTCCCTTTTGTATCAAATCCTGAAATATCCGAAGAAGAGCCTGTTCTCCTACTTGAGGTATTTTGTGCTGAGGAATGCGGGGCAAAATAGCATGATCTTTAACCTGTATCGAAACTGGTGGAATATGCAACAGCCCTACATCTGTGTCACCTGTTGCCCATAGAGTGGGAGGGATGTCAGCAGATTCAACTGGAGGGGTGCATCCTGAGACAAACACTGTGTAGTACTCACATCTGGACCCATAGTAATATAGACACCTGAAGGAGAACAATAGATAGTAGCATACAACTTTTTCAACAAATCCAAACCCATCAAATTCTCACCACAATTTGATGTCAACAAAAAAGGAGATTCCACAGTGAAAGGGCCAACACTCAATGCAAGGGGGCGTGAAATGGGGCTTACAACCGGTACACCTGAAAAACCTACTGAAACATTATTGTGGCCAGACAGACCATATGTTGAGAAACAGAACTCTTTGTCGCACCTGTGTCCACCAAAAATTCCTTAGTCGAGCCTTGCAAATCTGCTGTGACATAAGGACCATGCTGATCTACAGGTCTCTGAACTGGTCCCTCACCCTGTCCCTAGCTGTCCTAGCTATAAGACAAACCTGTTGCCTCATCCATATCATCATCATCATGATAATACTGTCCATCACAAGGGTCATCAAAGTAATTATTTGCAGAACGACCCTGTGATGTCATAGCATTCTGATTTCTATCAGCCCCACAACCTCTCCCACTAGAACCTCGCCCTCTAGGAGCTGCAACTTTCTGTAAAAGCACAGGGCACTGGCTACGCCAATGACCTTCCTCCTTACAATACATGCACTGATTTGGCCCTAAAGGTGTCGTTAAAAGCTACCTGCTGAATCGTGGAAGCTGTCTAGAAGGACCAACTTGTTCCCTACTATTTCCCCTGAATGCTTGCTGCAACAACACCTTCGTTTTCAAATCCTTATGTTTCTTATCAGTCCTATCCTTTTCCTCCTGATCTCGGTGTTCATAATACTGGGCCATATTAAAGAAAGAAGAGGGGGAAGGTGTGGACCAAGTACTCACAGATGCCTGTAAATGAGTTGTAGTTTCAGGAAGAAGGTTAGAAACAAACCTGTCGACAAACAATTAAACTCCTCCCTCTATAGACATATCCTGCCTACTATAATGCAAAAACGTATCTTCAAACCGGGTAAAGAAATCAGACACACTCTCATCCTTTGTCTGTCGACAAGCTGTCAATTTGTCCCAGCTTACCTTCTTAGGTGGAATAAGTGAATGCATTTATGTAATATTATGACCTGTCAAAGCAAGTATCTCGGCACGGGGCTTATCTCCTGGCTTCCTTTCCTGATTGCATCCTTTAATCACATCCCGTGTACCACCCAACTCCACTACATGATCTTGAGTATGAACCTGTCTGCAAACATCAAGTGGTACGAGAAAACTAAAAAACATTTCAATATCAGCGAGAGTCATTACAGTGGAAGAGGCAGCCTCTGTTAATTCTTTATAATAAGCTGTGGGATTTTTCCTAGGGTCGGGCAAATTAGCCTTAAAGGCTAAAACCTCGCTCCTTTTCCACGGAGTATAAATCCATTGCTCCTGGAAACAAGCAGCTACACCTGCTCTAGTGACATTACCAAGCTGATCCATCAACTCAGGTATCTCTGGATGATAAATCAGGTGAACTTCACGCATAGGGAACTGAGACTGAATAATTTTAGTGGGACTCTTATTAAATAATCGAACTCTATAAGAAACAATAGTAGCAATATTTCCAAACACCTGCCCAAGGCCCAAATCAGCTGTATAGACACGATCTTTAATATCAAATAACACTTGTGGGGCCTCCATTTGAATGCGTGTACACCAAAGATTAATCAGTGCAGTGAACATATGTTGAAGAACATGCTGCTGTAGAAAAGGCTCGAAGTCACGCATAACTTGCCAAATATCCTCAGCGCTATAGACCTGATTAGTAACCCACTGCATAGCCTGTTTTGCTAATACATCCTTCTCATCTGCTGCTATAGCAAAACGTACCAACGGGCCCATTCGCTCCCTGAAATTTGCCCAATCTCTGTCCTCAAACCCACGTACTGGCGCCTCAGCGGTCAAAAGTGTCAGGAGATGAAAAACCATAGAAGGAGATGCAACAGAGGTAGCAGGTACAATCGTTGTTAACGCTTGCACTGGAGAAGAAAGAACGAAAGATACAGGTGTTGGAACAGAAAATGTACCAGGGGTCACAGTCGTCAAAGATGGCGAGGACAAAGAAGGGGCTGGAGGTGCCGTAGCCAAAGCCATTGAAACAACAGCCGTAGATACGGGAACAACCGAATCAGACACAACAGGCTGTTCGGACTGTAAGGGAATGGTGGGATTTATCCTCTACAGGGCATAAGGAGGCGGGGGTCGAGTATCTAACAGCTCCTCTACAAAAGCATCATCTTCCTCTTTGGCCAAATAAGACTTATCAATATGCAACCGAAACCTCCTATCTTCACATTCAATTCCAGTCTCTTGTTTTTCTCTATCATATGCCCCAGCTTTCTGTGTTAATGTTTGCATTTTCCCCTTCCATGCATCTCTTTCCATCTTTAACTGCCTCTGTCTAGCCTCCTTCTGCCATGTTCGAAGAGAATCAAACATTGACTGCCTACTTCGTCTTTTAAATAACTGTTCCTGTAAAAACCCAATCTTTTGCTCATCAAAAGTGCCCGTCAATGGCCACTGCAACTCGGCATTGTCCCGCGTATATTCGTGCCATAATGTACTAAACATAATAGGGCCAAGACCATGTTTCACATACATATCAAAATTAGGGCTGCCTTCGAGAGGTGCCGGCTGAGCCTCTTCCAATCGAGCATCTGCAGAACAACAACGACAACACAAATTCCATATTTTGCTGAGACCAGGCATTCTAAAAGGAAAACAAGTTCATTACTTTTACCTGGCAAAGTAGTTGCAAGTACTTTTTAGCAAAACAGTCCTCAGATCATACCAAACTCAAACCACAATGGTACCATTTCCACAAAGAACCAAAACAAACTCACCTGATATCAGTAGTACTAATGAACCAGTTCTCCAATGCGACACTTCAGACCAAACGGTCAGATCCAAGGGTTTTGCCGTTTAGGACTCCAGTCGGGATGACCATTGGGTGAGGCACCATCCGGCAGGACAGAAGGGGCAGCTGCGAGCAATTGATACTCCTTGTGCAGGGATCCCTGAACCGTCAGTCCAACCCAATGATGGCCTCGACCTTCCCTCCGTCTGCGGAAGGGGATAGATCAATCACCCGATGGAGTCCCTGTTCAGGCGCCAACTCAAGGAAGTGGCCCAATTAGGGTCACTCGGGTCACTAATGACCACCTCTCGGCCTTCTGCACCAAATGAAGAGTCGGTCAGACAGAAGAGTATACAAACCAATAACTGTTTATTAATATACACTCAGAGTGGAGTCCGGTCTGCCCAGCCGCTAGAAGTGCTGCAGAGAGGACTGAAATCAACAAGCATAAAGATACATTATGTACATTTCATAACTAAGCTAGAACATGCCTACAGTGGAATTTTCCAGGCAGGTGCAGCTAAACAGTGAAATACAAAAAACGGTTTCAGCGCTTCTATCATTTACAAAATATCTCAATTCCAAGGTCGTTCCATTCGGGCCCGTCATCAGACTAGTGGGAGAGGGCCTCTATCTAGTGAGAAAGGTATGCGCTAATAGGAACAGTGTACTCATTACAGGAACAAGTCTAACATAGCAGAAACGAAACTTAGAGTGGAGCATTTCTCTGAATTGAACTAGATCAGTTTCGAACAGCCTAAAATGGCGCCAAATAAAGGAAATGGTGCAGGGAATGCTAACTTACATAGAGCAATGCGCAATAAGGAACATTTTTATTCTAACACGCCTATGGACTAAGAGACCTATGGCAGGCAAGGGGTGCATGCCAGGAAAATATTGAATAATATAAAAAAGTGGGCTATGAGAAATCCTTTGGAAGGCAAAGAGGTGCATGAGAACATGGAAAAAAGCATATAATATATAAACACTATACATACATGCTACAATGATCCTCAAGCAGATTGAACTGATATCAGGGAAAAAGTTAACAAATTAACAAAAAAGGCATAGCCCTCTTCAGTGTCCTTAAAAATGACTTGGACAACTGGGAAAAAGGATTTATTTAATACACCGGCCACATGTTCACCAACAAGCAAGGAGGCATGATTAACAAAGAACACATGCAGGCCTATGGAAAAAGCATATTGGCTGGCCACACAAAATGTCCACTGGCCACATGGGCAAAAAACAAGCAAGGAAGCATGGACAACAAAGAACACATGCAGACCTATGACAAAAGCACACTGACTGGCTATGCAAAATGGCCACTGCCCACATGGTCAAACAAAAACAACACGCAAGGAGGCATGGACATGACAAAGAACACATGCAGGACTCTTGCAAAAGCATGCTGACTTGCTACACAAAATGGGCACATGGTCAGACAACAACAAGCAAGGAGGCATAGACAACAAAGAACACATGCAGGCCTATGGACACTGACTACACAAAATGGCAGCTGACCACATGGCATGGAGAACAAAGACAAAATGGTGGCTTATGTCAAACACACACTTATACATTGGCCAAAGGAGGCATGATAAACAATGAAGCAAACACTAGCATTAATTCAGACAACAAAAACGAAATTTAAGTGAGCTATAAACATTTTACAACAACACACATCCTCCCAAGGCATCAAATATTACACCACCAAAATACACTTTTTGCAGAAAAAAACATGAAATCCCCCCCCCAAAAACACATATTTAATTTAATCCAGTGCCCTCCCTGACCTAATTGATGTTTGAAAACAACATATATCACAGAAACAGTTTCATGTACCCAATGACTAGTGCAGGCTGGATGGCCTTTGGGCGCAGTAGGCAACATATTAAAATAAATAAACAGTTCAAATTTAACAAACATGAAGAAAATGTACTTAACTGTGCAACCATCTTCCCTTACAAAAGATAAAAAATTAAATGCAAAAAAACAACTAGGCCCCTAATTTTATTGAGGTTGTGGTGGGTGGCCTAGGGTTGAAGTAACCCTAGGCAACCCACCACAACCTCAATCAAATTAAAAAATGTAATAAAAGTTCAAATAAACACTTTAGCATGCCCTCTATTAAACAAAACCCCTGTACAAACGTTTTTGAACTTACTTGTGATGTCACAAAAACAAGTCTTTCAAATCCAATAGTATATATATATGCAGCAAGATTTGCACACAAAGAGAGTGATCCTTTCACCTTGAAATCCAAATGAAAAGTGACCAGGAGATGGGCAAAGCACTGGGAGGAGTCTTTTGGACTGGAAAAGGAAGTTGGAATTTCTGGGGCACTTTCTTCCAGTTGAAAAAAAAATTAAAATAAAGAAATGCTTTTGCGCTCAAAACAACCTGAACAGTCTATTTGAGTAGAATATTTACTCAAAAAGGTATTTTTGAGTTGATTTTGCAGCTTCTTGAACAGAGAATCTGCTCAAGAAGCAGCTGCACACATTTGCCAGCATCACAAAAATGGCGGCAGAAGGCTCAGTTGTGACTGAAAGTCGTGTTAGCGGTTCGCAAATCTTGCTCATGCTCACTAGTGCCAGCAAATCCTGCTTGCAAGCACGCATTTACAGAGCCTCACATGGAGATTATAATTCCAACACGCACTGGAAGGCAGAATTGCACGTGTAGCGCAGAGTTACCCGAGTTCTACCAACTCCCCAAGCGAAATTATAATTCTGCCCAGGTCTAGTTATCACCTATTTAATGTGTCATAAGTTAGTAAAGTGCGCAGAGTCAGTAAAGCCAACAAAACCGGTTCATAGAAAAGTAGGATAGTGAAAGCAAGAATCTGGAGGAATACCACACACTTTTTGACAGAGTATCACATCAGCCAAACTCTAAATGAGGATCAGTCTTTGCCGCCTTCATGCAAATTGCAAACCATACACCAAATAAAAGCAGATGTGAACTTCAAAATCAAATAAAGTAATCAGTCACAGTGGTTTACATTGGTTCGGCAGTTGATGGATGAAGATTGAATTGATCTATCAGAAAGGAAAGTTTTAGGTTAGCATTTTATCTGTAAACTGGAGAAAAATTATATGCCTGCCAAAGGCATTCATAATCATTCAGAAAATTATCCTATTCCTGCTGAACTGGAGCAGGTGAATGTCGAATGTCTTATGTCTAATGTCTAATCATCCAAACTGTACATCCTTTTCAAGTAACAACACATCTTCTGTCTAATTGTAATAAAATGCCACCAACAGAGCTGTTGAAAGAGAAGGTTTGTTACCCTACATTGGATCTAAATCCAAACATTGAAACTTTAGATGTGTGTACAATTTATGAACCACTTCTTGTGAAGAACTTGTCAGTTTAGAAAAAATATTTTTTTAAATACTTTTAAGCAGAAAACAAGTACTAAAATGAATATCATTGTTGATGATCAATTATCGATGGCTGGTGCACAAGTTAAGAAGCCTGAATACATTGATCAATTTGAAAAAATAAATTCTGCCAAAGCAGAAGAAACCTACGAGCACTACAGTGTTGACCTTTTGCTTTCAGAGATGTAGTGAGGAATGCTTTGGAAATGTATCAAATGTATTCAGCAAAGTGTGAACTGATTAGTGTATGGGAAAAAGATCGCCCCATCACATGCAAAAAACCAAAAGAGCTCTGCTCAATGGGTTCAGCAAGTGCTTCATGCTGTTTTAGCCACAGATTTCAAGATATTTTTCAATTCATCTGCGACATAGAAATCTTACATATGTTGTGGACTACTTTATTTCCTAGCCAGAGGCATCCCTCATATTCACATGCTAATATGGGGAAAAGAAGCACCAAAATTTGCAGAAGACACTCCAAGTGAACTACTCTTCTTGACACAAAAATATGGGAAACACTGTTGCATAGGTACTGATCAAAAGGGAGAGCATTATGCTAAATGCGTTTTCGGATTTTGAATACCCATGTCCCCCATAAGGCACAGTAAACAGCTTCTTATCTGCAGTCATAGACAATTTTACTGCCAAATGACCAAAACACAAATAACATTAAGAAAAGTGAGGCTTCGAAGTTCATAAATGATTGCAATTCTGTCTTCAAATCCATGTGGAATGCAAACACTGACATTCTGTTTTTAGCAGACCACTCTATTATTGATACAAGCTATATGGCTCATTCTTTACAAAGTCAGAGAAAACAGAAACAAAAGAAATCTGAGATTACATTTCATCAAAGTTGTCAGCTCAAAAATAGTACAGCTGTTGCTTAAAAAATCTGGCCACATCATGGAACAGATTTTTAGGAGGCATGTGATTGCATTAATGGCTTTTCCTTGTATGTGAACAGCACAAACTATACTTTGGTTAAGTTTAGGTTCAGCTTCCTCAAGAAAGAGCCTTGAAGTCTTTCGCAGAGATTCAGTATTTGGCTCATTCAAACCCAAATAATATTGACATGGCGAGAAGGAGCATGCTGAATACTTAGGGTCACGTTTATGGGGAATTTTTTTAGGGCAGCTCTGCAAGTCTTCTTGATGCACTGCCCTACGCCAATGTGAAAGGGAGGAATGCACTGTATTTATGAACTACTGTGCATATCCATCCTTTCCCCTGTGCAGGCACACAATTTGCTGCCTAGCGTCAATGCAGGCACCCTTGCACCATGGTGCAAGGGTGTATGCATTGCATTCAGCATTATTTTCGCTCAGGAAGGGGGACCCTCCTGCACAAAAACAATCCTAAAAGGCGTTTTACTCTCTATGTGTTCATCAGTAGAAAGTCTTTGCCTGTGTGATTTGGTGCAGTACTACAAATAGAGAAACAATTCTGAAAAGAACCAAAAAACTTGTTGTTTTACATGGATTGACTATAATGGTTGCCTAGTAAGATAAAACAAGTCGAGGCTAATCAACTATCATAAATAAACTTGTCATATAACAAAAAAGAGGTCTTCTAAAAGGCTGTCCTGCAGCTTCTCAAGCCAAGGCATAACGAATATGAACTTCTAAAACAGCATGATTTTTATCAGCACTCCTTCAGCATTCAATGTCCTTTCTTTCCCATTTACATAAAGGCATTGAATGAAGAAAATCAGCAAGTAAAAATGCTTGCAGCAGAAATTGCTCAAACAAACTCCTAAAGCGAGTCAAGTTTCAGGGACTGGTAGTCAGGATCGAATCAGGATCCCTGTAGACAATCCGTCATAGAAAATTATCTAGCCATAGCAATGAATCAAGTTGAACGTGCTCCGGAACGAGTTAGAAGTAAGAAAGTTCATTTAAATGTTCTGAAAACTCAATGAAGAGTAATTTCAAATTTTCAAAAACATAACTGAATCACTTGACAATGGAATTCTGCATGACACTGGAAAGTCCAGGCACAAAAGCTTTAGAGTTACACTGACATATGTCAGTGGTGAAGCAGACACTGGGGAAAGCTCAGAGCTTGTATCCACAAAAATAGGTTGCAATCTTTCATGTCTTGGCCCTGCTCCAACTGGACTCACACGACATCAAATCTATAATTGTACATTGTTTTTTAATGTTGCTGGTAAAACAGAACACACTAGAATACCATAAGTTACCTGCTGAAGCATGTCATGAAGTTTACACAGTCCTTCCAGAAATTATAGTGCTCATCATTGATGAGGTTAGCATGTCTCAAATTTGATGTTAGCTTTCATTCAGCTGAGAAAGCAAGAAGTTCTCACAACAGAGTATGATGTACTGTCTGAAGGTAAACGTTGTGGGTTATGGCTATCTTCTGTAATTGATTCCAGTGAAAGGCCATCCAGTTATGACTTAAATAAACTCATACCTCTTTGTCCAGCATTGGAAATGTGAACATTTGGGTTACATTTCCATAATTCAGAATTAACTGAAAACATAAGAAAAGCTACAAATGTTATGTGTGGAGATATGCTATGAGACATTAGAATCACCATTCTTACTGAAAATGGCAAACAAAATCTAACAACTAGAACACTTTACAATTTGAGAGAGGTCAACATACAGGTCCAAGTATTGTAAAGGAGCTGTGGAAAGATAAAAAAAGAAACGTGGTATCTTATGCGAATATTGGATGACTGTACAAAGTCTAACTTAGCAGTGCTTCAGCTGGGCACACAGGGCATTTTTTTAATTTACGTTAATTGACAAAAGAGAATATCAGGGATTTAATTTACCACTTTCATTTGTTTCAGGTGAGCAGCCCAGTTTTGTTAACCTCAGCAGATGACCATACCACACAACAAACAATGCAATCGCACAGTTTGATAACAGAGATCAGTGGCTAACTGTTTTCCCGGTAGAATGTATTCAGACAATTGATCTCCAGGAGGGGTGCGATATGGCATGATACAGAAGAAATATTTACCCTTTCAGAATCCATCTTCCTCCTCATTTTTTCTGCAGTGGTCTGTCATTTATTCTGTGCATTAAGATACGTGTGCATCCATGTGGTTCTGAAGCTATATTTCCCTTGGTTGCCCCCTCAGCTTCGTCTTGCACAAAGTGAAAATTACATATTTAAAATGTATTTATTTCATCAGGTGGAATGGTGAAAACTTCCAAACAACGGATTCCGGTGTTGATCTGGAACCTTCAGTTTCAATGACTTCCAGTACTTTTTCTTCCTCTGTGCTTCTGGATTCCTGCCCTGATAAGCTCATGAGAAGACAGTTTGGAAAAACAAAAGTTTTGTTTATCCCAAAAATAAGGGAAAGCAAAAACTTGCGCTGTCTCCTTTTCAGCTGGACTGTGTCAGAGCAAGGAGTAGACTGATCAGTGCCAAATTCCCAAGAACTATTTAAATGGGCACTGGCACATCCGTGCTCAGGAACCAACCATGCCTCGTGATAAAATGAAGCTTACAACTGTGCCTTTATTTTGTAATTACATCATGCCTACTTGTAAACTTGTTAAAAGAAATGGTTAGCTTATCAAACTTAACTCATTTTTTGCATTGCAGTACTAGTGTAATACTTGTAACGGATGTCTCGTCTCACTGATTGAGGGGGAGCCATGATTTTGATGGCAGTACTGCAAACCTATAACAGTGCAAAAAGTGCAAAAATTAAAAACAAAGAGCGTGCATATTACTCGTTTGTTCTTCGTACAGTAGGCCATCTTCAAAATACATCACAGAATACATTTTCTTACACATTCACACTCAAAGTTTAACAATTTACTGGGTTTGCAGTATTAATTTTTGGTACAGTGATATATATACAATAAAATTTCACCTTCTGACAACAGGAAAAGTAAATTGCAACAACAACAAAAAATAAGAGGAAACACCTCAACACTTTCAAGAAAAGTCTATAGCCTCAAGAAGACATGAAACAGCCAGGGCCGGACTGGCTACCGGGCGTTTTGGTGTGCTGTCGAGCTGGGGGCTGACTTCACTGCGGTGGGGGCTGATTTCGTTGATGGGGACCTGCGTGTGCTGCTGAATAAACAAAGCAAAACGAATGGTTTTAAGCACACGCAGGTCCCCGTCAACGAAATCAGCCCCCAGCTTGGCAGCACACCAAAACGCCCGGTAGCCAGTCCGGCCCTGGAAACAGCTTTGTGGAAGACGCTATTTTCAGTTTCAACTCAGAAAATATTAGAGGAAGAGTTCTGTAGAGAAATAAAAGAAAATAACAATACAACAACGTGGACAGGACCACCACCCAGCATGACTTGGTGGACCGAACTATAAGCAGAACAAAAACAAGAAGATTATGTTGTGAAGGTGCCATCCACTTCCAATGGAGATCAAATCATTCTGCATATAAATCTCTAGTGTGGCCAGGTCCTGCAGTAAGATCATGAAGGAATATATTAATTTTGGACAATCAAAATGATTAAACACATTCAAGAAAAGCAGCTAAATGAGTATTTCCAAATAGAAATGGAGAAAGAGTGACAAGATACAAGGTTCTACCATAAGTTCTGAAAGCTATGGAAGAAAAAGACCCAAGCTTGTGCAAGTTTTCAACCTACTACAACAAATGCAAGAGCAATGTATGCTCAGGGGAAATCTACAAATCAGTAATCTCTTGCATGTTAAACTAGCATTTACAAAATCATAAAATCTTTCTTGCAAATGTGAAGAACGGAAAAAAGACTGCAAAAAAGTTAAAAAGCAGTTCATAAAATAAAAAAAGTCCATAAATGCAAATAAATTTGAAAAAAAGTTCAATAAAATAATATGAACCTATAAAATAGTAATCATTTTTGTTGGCGGCCCACCTCTGGTAATGTGAATGGCCTGGAGCCAACCTCTGCTGGGCACGGCTAAAATACATGTGTAGTGGGGGTTGGCTGCATGCAGTGGGTTGGGTACAAGGCCTGGCCATTGGCAACTCCACTGCACAGGTTGGTGAATGGGGCCAAACCTCTGCCACTCATGGCTGAAATCTGTGTGCCATAATGCTTGGATGCCTGCAGAGAATTGGGTGTATGACCTGACTGTAAGCAAGGCCCTGCAGCCAAACACCATTGTGCATGCCCAGAGGCCATGATTTGTGGGGATTGGCCACCAGAGGAGGGTTGGCTGCCCACTGCAGGTAGGTTTCAGGGCCTGGTCAAAAGCCAGGCCCTGCTGCCAACTCTTTTGCAATGCTGAGGGGTTGGTTGTAAATAGCGGGATGGGTGCAAGGAAGATATGGATGTAGTACATGTTAAAAACGAAGGAAATTGACTGAAAAAAACAAGGTTAAAAATAAATTATGGGTATCTTTGATTTTAAGACCATAACATATGTTTTAAAAACCCTCTGAAATTCACTGAAAAACCATAGTTAAAGTGCAGGTATGATTATAAAACAAAACCACAGATTAACCTTAATTATTGCCCTCGTCATGCACTGCTTATTATTACATCTCATATGACATTAGTGATGTCACTGATTACACCTCAAAATTACATAATTGATGAGTAAGCAAACCTATTTTTCGTTCATGGAGGTTATATCTTAGTGAAGAATGCATACTTTGGAATTCCTGCAGATGAAGTAATCCAATACTCTGATGAGGATGATAATACACCAACACAAAACAAATAAATAACACACATTTGCAATTGTATTGTGTTAATTTGTGCTTTAGTTTTGTCCTCTAGTGTGCTATTTTGGTGTGATGTTAAAGTGTTGTTATTTGTGATGGTGTGCTTTTGTGCTGAATTATTGTAATATTGTTGTACAGATTTGAGGTAATTTTGGTAAGATGTTACTTTGCTTTGAATTAGGTTGTTGTGATGTATTTTTACTTTTATGTCAAGAAGTGCTGTTACATTTTTACTCATAAGCAGTGCATATCTTTAAACCTCTAATGTTAAACAAGCATTTACCAGTGGAACATGGTAGGATGTCATTGTTCCCTCCCTTCAAATGTGACAACACAGCTCAATACATTCGCTGTCCACTTCATGTGATCGGACTATTGAGATTTAAATAAAATAACTGATTAGTTGGCTTTAGTAGATAACTTTGGCTTTAGCAAATCCAGTGGTCACAGCATTCAGGCCCATTTTATGTTTCTTATGGAATGCAGCCAGACAAACACAATTTTCAACCCTTCCAATGTTGCCTTCTTATCTAAGGGCCATATTTACGGGAAAGTCACTCAGCGCTGCACCGCAAGTCACCTTGCTGCGCTGCGTTGTGTAACAGGGAAAGGGCAGGAATGCACCGTATTTAAAAGAATATGGCGCATTCCTGCTTTTGTCCCTGGTCTGGTGCCATTTTGGCTGCCTAGCGCCAACACAGGCACGCTAGCATCATGGTGCAAAGGTGCCTGCGTTATAGGGGGATTGTTTTTGTACAGGAAGGGGCACCTTACTGCACAAAAACAATCCCCTTAGGCATTTTCCTTTTTCTATTTGTGCTGCAACTTTTTTACCTGGTACCCGTAAGTATCAAAAGATAACTAAAACACAGAATCAGCATTTTAAAAGAAGTTGCCAGCAGGGCATTGTTTCCCCTGCTGTGGGTTGCAACCCACTGGCGGGCCGCAAACTGATTTCTTTTGGATCACAAAAAAGCAATACATTAAGATGCCTTTAGGTTGTATGTATTTTGACACATTTGCTATGCTTCAAAGACAGAGGTCCAGTGTCAGTCTAAGGGGTATATTCACAAGAACGTGCGATAACTACCGCAAGAGTAGCGTAAACCAACTTTCCATATCGCAGCCTATCTTGGGAAAATAACCCCGTGTCAACGTGGAATTCACAACAAGGCGGTAGCAAGCGATAGTCTGCCGAAACCGCGTACAATGTCCGTGATACAACCACCAAGAGGGAGATAAAAACACAAACCACAACACCAAAAAACACGCGATGGGCCAAAGCGCGATGAGGAAACCAGCGCCAGGCCTGCAACACACACCTGGCAGGCGTCAAAAATCACCATAAAAGTAGAAAAAACGCCCACACACAAACTGACCAACACCCAAGCACCATGGAGGCAGCCGGAGCAGGCGCAGAGGACGAGCGCAACCCCACAAGCACCCCGGACAACCAGCCTGGGACCTCGGGGACAGGGAAGGGCAAGGACCAGAAGACGAGGAAGACCAAGTTCAGTCCGCAGGCGAACAGGATCATAGTCACGGAGGTGATGGAACACCATCAACAACTCTTCGTCACCTCCAACGTGTCATTGGGCACCAAAAATGGAATATGGCGGGACATCGTCGACAAGGTGAATGCCGTCGGAGAGCACAAGCGGACAATGGACGAGGTCAAGAGGCGATGGAATGACATCAAGCGGAAGGCCAAGGAGAAGCTCAGCGCCAACCAGAAGGCAGCAATGCAGACCGGAGGTGGGGGCCCAGCGCCACAGCTGGAGCTGGATGACATGGAGGAGCTGGTGTCGACAATCATCAGTATGGATGCTGTGGCCGGAGTTGGGGGACCGGACACTGCTCGACAGGACACAACACAACCGCAACAGGGTGAGTGACCACCAGGCACTGGGGGGACGGGGGAGATGGCCACAATGGAACACATGCACAAGCAAGCAGGGCACAGTGCACACCCACAATGACCCTGGGTCCTCGCCCAGACCCACAGACTGTCACAATGTACAATGCCATGCTGTCTGAATGTCAACCTGTACCATGCAGCTACATACATGTGCACACATTGTAATACACCATCTCCCCTTCACATCGCAGGGGCATCGTCAACACCTCCTGCAGAGCAGTCCCAGCCACTCTTCACTGATGATGAGGAGGACAACACCAGCATCGACACCCAAACCATCCAAGACATCATTGACCTCATTCGCCAGCCACCTCCAGGATCAGGGCAGCCCAGCTACATCGATGAGACACCCACCCACCACCCAAACCACCCAGCAGGAGGCACCCACAGCCCCGGCACTCTCCCAAGACCCCCAGGAACAACAAATGGCCTTCCAACACCGTGTGCTGGAGGGCCAGAGGGAGACGGCCGAGCAGGTGGGGTGGGGTTCGACCTCATGGGCTACCAAACTGGATGCCATCCTTGGGTGTCTATGTCTGCCCCATGGTCTCCAACGAGCCCTGACTGACATCACAGGAGTCATGACGTGGAGGGAGGAATACCTGTCCGCTCAGAGTGGCCCCAGCGATGCCAGCCAGGAGCTGGCACACATGCGGAGGCTCATGGAGGACATGGTGCGGATGAAGGCGGAAAGGATGGCAGCCACTGCTGCACATCAGCGAAATGTAGCTGGGATCTTTCAGGCCCTGCATGTCTTCATCATGGCATTGCTGCCACAAGGCGTGGCGAAGACGAATGCTGCTGCCCCCACACCATCCACATCTCCGCCCCCTGGTGTGTCAGGGCCTCCCAGTGCAGCAGGCGTATCCACTCCGGCACCTGATGTGTCACTGCCACACAGTGCGGCCGACAATCCTCCTCCGGCCCCTGATGTGTCAGTGGCACACAGTGCTGCAGCCGGTACTGCAACACCCACAGGTGGGGCAGAGCACACATCCGGGGATGAGGACGTGGATGGGATTGAGATCAGGAGGAGGTACTAGCATTCATTTCCACCACCTTGCCTGTTTCTGCTTGGTGCCGCACATGGCCTCAAGACCTACCACTGACCCCGATACACTCCGATGCACTCACCTTGGACAGCGACATGGACTGCCACATCCTGTTTGACGACCATTGACACGGCGGACAGACTGCAGACTGTACCCTTCCCCTTCCGCAGTACAGGTCATCCCCGGATGTACACTGGCTGGCCCTCCACGGGCCCATATTGTGTAGTGTGCTCGGCATTGCCCTGTACCGCTCCAGCTGCATGACTGCACTGGATGTGCAAATAAACATCCAGTGACGCACTGCTATGTAATGTCTTACGTCATTCATGTATGGATGTGTGGATGAATGTGGGGACAGTGCCTTCCCTTGCGTCAATGATGTTCATCCTGTGGGATGCCAGTCAGAGGGTGCGACATTGCATTTTGTGTACCGGGTCCCGTGAACACTACAACAGGGACACACGCATCAGTCACTTCCTTGTCCGGACATGGACTGGACCACGCACAGAGCCCACGAGGCATTGTTGCAAGCCCTGCGCTGGTCGGGCGTACGGCAGGCCAGACCACTCTGCTAACGCCCCGATGGGGGCCCTCATTGCTACCCGTCGCAGCCGTACTCGCTGGTGGTGTGCAGGTCACTGGTCTAGTTGTCAGCATGTCACAGCCACTCCCTGAGGGCAGGTTTTAACACACACCACACCCATCCGGCACAGGCGTCACAGGCCATGTGACTCCGCCAACATAATGGGCTGACGACGTCACATTCCCCTCTTCCGGTGGTGACTGGATGACGGCCGCTCCACGGTTCTCACTCATGTAGGGCCCATGAGTTGTTGCGCACAGGGTTAGTGGCATCCGAGGCCTTGCGGACGGCATGGGCCTACCACCACTTGGCGCAGACTGGGCTTGCACAGGGCTAGTGGCACACGAGGCCTTGAGTAAGGCACGGGCCTACCACCACGTGGCGCAGACTGGGGTTGCACAGGGTTAGTGGCATTTGGGGCCTTTTGTAAGGCACGGGCCTACCACCACGTGGCGCAGACTGGGGTTGCACAGGGTTAGTGGCACCCGGGGCCTTGCGGACGGCACAGGCACCCCGCCACAGGACGGTGTCTTTGGGTGCACTGTGTCAGTGGCACCTTGAGCTGCTGAGCGGGTGTGCAGCCTGCGATGATGCCCCGTCCCAGCAGTCCGGACAGCTCAGGTTTTGTGTGCCCTGCTGGACCGCAGTGTAGGCCAGAGCCAGCGGGCAGCGCGGGCAGCGCGGGCCTACCGCCATGTGGCGTCGCTTCTGGGATCCCAGAGTTGGTGGCACCCATTGGGCTGAGCAGGTGTGGAGCCTGCGATGGTGTTGGGTGCACTGGTATGTCCTCTGCCATGGAGTAATCAAGACCCAGCACCTAACGGGAGACCTGGTGGCCTGCGGAGCGGGGCTGCATGATGTGGAGGGTGCCATGTACGTGAGCCCCGGGCTTGTGGCTTGCAGCGGCACGTGGTGGGACCTCCTGGCGGCGGGAGGGGTTGGGGTGCCTCTGCCTGGGTGTGCATGGGCGGGCATGCTCCGATGGGTGGCGGGAGGGGTTGGGGTGCCTCTGCCTGGGTGTGCATGGGCGGGCAGGCGATGTTGTCTTGTGCAAGTGTGTGTACTGTGCCAGTCATGTATCTGGGCTCTGTTTCAACTGACGGCTCTGACTCAGATGTGTGACCTGGTGTCCTGCTATACATACCGGCACGTGGTTGCAGACACACCGGTGGCAGCAGGTGAGCAGTGTGGCCTGGGTGCGCAGGGGCGGCACTCTCTCTCTCTCTCCCTCTCTTCCTCTCTCTCTCTCTCCCTCTCTTCCTCTCTCTCTCCTCTTCTCTCTCTCTCTCCCTCTCTTCATCTCTCTCTCTCTCTCCCTCTCTTCCTCTCTCTCTCCTCTTCTCTCTCTCTCTCTCTCTCTCCCTCCCTCTCTTCCTCTCTCTCTCCTTCGCTCTCTCTCTGTCCTCTGATGTGCGCAGGACACACCTTCTCATCATGTTTTTTGTCTTACAGGCTGTGACCTACGTATTGTCTGGAGGGGAGCGGTCATGTGTCTTCATTTCATTTCGGTGTTCATTTTAATAAAGTTTCATTTGTTGCTTCGAAAGTGAATGTGTGCTGCTCATTTCTGTGATGACACATGCATGTCACCAGTTGTGATTGTGCGACATCAAGCGGAATATTTTGAACATGTTTAGGTGTGGCTGATGTGGCATGTCTTTGGTCGGGGGTGCCAGGGAGGGGTGGTCCTGGGGGTGGTGGCGGTGGGTGTTGTGGCCCTCTTGGGTGTCCGGGCCGCATGATGTGTGGCTCCATGGCATCTGTTGCCCTTCGAATGTGGCCCTGGGCTGTGCTCCCTTTTGGTTTGCAGGCTGCCGTCCGACTTTACACCAGGTCAGAGCAGGTGTAGATTTCCTGGTGCTAACGCGCCTTATCGCCTGTTTTGTGTTTTTATCGCCGATGTGGCTGGTCGTTGTGAATGTTGAGGTGTGCTGTTGTCTCGGCTTTTGACACAGGAACGCCTACTCTGCATCTCATTAGCGATATTTGCGGGGGTTCTCTGTGGCGATGTTTTTTGAGGCTGCTATCGCGGGTAAACTGGTGCTGTGGGCTGTTAACACCAGCTTGTGAATGGGGAGGTAAATTTATCACGACTTTGGCTGCGATAAAGTGCCGTTAATTCGGCGATAGCTCCTTGTGAATATGCCCCTAAGTCTTCTGACAAATTGCTGTCTATTCTTTTAACATAGGAGTTAATTTTTCTTTCCGAGACTGAAAAGTGAGACAATTTATGTGACAATCGTGCCTGGTTGAGAGGAAAGGCAAAAGTATATCATTTTGTAACATACACCAAACTTGTAATACCTATAAATGAACTGCACACATATTTCAGAATATACCTGAAGATAGGAAAGCAAAAATGCAGCACATTTTTGTAATTTGGAAGTGTGATGGAAACAAACATTTTAATAGTATAAAAACAAATCAGGACACTTTTACTTGGTGATGAGCAAATGATAAATATTCACTGAAACCTGATTACCTCAGATTATCATTTATGCACTATATAGTTTAAACAGTACAACTATTTGTGCTAATTTAGTGGCCATTTCAATGGAAAATGTGCTGTTTGTAAATGGCAGTAAGCTACCATACGCTACTCTAGTAATATATTGCGACAGTGTGCTCCAAAATGCACCACCAGCTACATACTATGCCCTTACCGCTCTCCTGAAGAATACATTTTCTACACTTTGTGTGAAGCTATGCTTTTTCAAAATACCTATGACTTCAGTGATGTAATCCCCACTCTAAAAATTGTTCCAGCACCACTGGTGCAAAAGTACTGAGCTATTTCCCGAAGTTCAGTTTTAAAAATACCCATGCAAGTTTTTCCGAGCATGACTTGGGGTGACCCTTCCTGTATTGTTGCTGCTGTTTTTTTTACTTCACAAACCATTTCAACAGAGAATATCCTCACCAAACATAACCATACACGGTCATCCTGCTTGTTTATGACTTTCACTTCTATACTGAAAAATACAACGTGGCCCAGTGGCCTAGTTTGCCAACTTTCAATAAGGAGAAGCAGACCCAAGTCTTGGCACAGTCTCTGAGCAAATCACATAATCTTCCGTGCCTAAAATGAAATGAATCTGACCTTATGTAATCGGTGCTCATGTAAAGCACTCCAATGCCCTTGGGCAGTGCTCATAAAATATAAAACTGTTACATACATAAACAGAGTTGAAAATGCACCAGTGGGCATTGTTTTGACACACAAATGGATATGAGACCTTACCCCATGCTCTACTACAGAACTGGTTTTCACATTTGCTAAAATCACTGGCATTTTATCACCAAGATTTTTCAGAAGTCTTGTGATTTTAGTGAGGAGATGCCACAGACCAGCACACCACTCTGAAACATGATCCAATTGCAGTACCTTCACCATGTGCCACTTTTATGGACAGTCCAATAAGAACAAATCAAAGAGCATGGTCACAGTTGTACATTAAAAAACCTGCCCTGCCTCATGTCTGTTATGAGGGTTACACCGAGACAGCAGTTTCAGTCAGTGAGATAATTAATGTTTCTAAGGCAGGAGGTACAATTTAGCTTTCATCTTTCTGATGTAAGAATTTAGTAAAAGTAAGTCATATTATTTATCGTGCTATGAAACATCAAGACTTTGATAAAAAAAGTGGCCTGTAAAATGTATTGTGTGTTTGCACCACTTGTTCAGAACAATGATGGCTAAAGCCTGTCTAACATGGGAAGAATCTCACTTTTTTTTTTCATTTCAAATGGAAGTAGCTCGAAATCTGACTCAGGATGGCTAGCCCTCATTCTAGATATATATCACTTTTGGCTCATCTTACGATGCTGAAAGCAGAATGACATGCAAGGAATCAGACTTTTTTTGGTTAGGAGTCACAGTGGTGCTAATAATCCAACAATTTTTCCTTTAAATAGTTTCTTAACGGGTGGGCAATTTAATCGTACTGTCATTTACATCTCCCTCTCGCAGTGTTTTTTTTTCGAAAATATTTTTATTGAACAATATAACAGTTCCAGTTAGATACACAGCATATAGCGGTTCGTCATACAGTTTTCGTTTCCCATTATGTCGCCGGTATTGGTGAGTTCGTACAGTAAGGGTAGAGATCTTACATAGTCCAACACAGTGTATGTGGATTAGATTAAGCGCCCGGATTCTCACCCTCCCAGCCACACTCCATTCTAGGATCTATATTTCTCCCAGGGGCCCCATATCTTTTCCCACTTCTTGGGGCATCCTCTGCTCTCATTCAACACCCTCTCTGCCAAGCGGCACCAATCCAAATCCGTTTTCCAATCGACCGCTTTGGGAGCCCACAGCCCACAGCCACACCCCACAGCCTTGCTATGTTATGCTTAGCGACCCCGGCGGCTAGCATTAACCATATTTTTGTGTGCGTGGGCCATCTATCCTCTCCAGTAATACCCAGCAAGAGCCAACGTGCCTCCGCTTGAATGTGAGTCCCCACCACCCCCGACATCACTCCAGCTATTTTAATCCAGTACCGTTGTATTACTGGGCACTCCCATAAAATATGGAAGAATGTACCGGGCAAACCACAGCCCCTAACACAGAGGTCCGAGTCCGCCCGTCCAATCCTTTGCTGAAGTGTGCAGGAATAGTATGCTCTGTACAGGATACGTAACTGAATCAGTCTGAATCTGGCCCGAATAGCAATTTCTCTGGGGCTCTGTATCGCTTCCTGCCAGTCATCGTCCTCCAATATGCCAATGTCCATTTCCTAGTTCAGCCGAAGTGGTCCGAGGGGGTCAGGTAGATTATTCATTAACTTCTTGTATGTAAGGGAGATTGCTTTATCAGGGATTGGGTCTAATAAAAGTCGGTCTTCTAATGGGGCATACTCAGGTATGGTTTCACCATCCTTGCTGTGACACCTCAGTGCATGTTTTAATTGAATGTACCTGTATTGTTCCATATCTGCCAATTGATACTCTCCTTCAAGGTCACTAAAGGTACTCATTCTATCTTGCTTCCATATATCCCCAAGAGTGTCAATGCCTATGCGACTCCAACAGCGGAATCCCCTCAATTGACCCACCTCTCTCAGCCCATCACTGTGCCATAGTGGAGTCTATTGGGTCAGCTTGTCCTTCCACCCAAGCACCTTGGTGGCGTCGCACCATGCTCGTACCACCATCTGAGTGTGCATCGGGAGCCGCCTCCTCCCTCTAATCTGATACAACGCTAAAGGGTACCCTGTCGCTCCCATGGCCTGGCGGTACACTCTGTATGCGGGTTCGTCTCTCGCAGTGTTTATCCTCAGAAAAATATATTTACCAAAGGAAGCCCTCATTATAAGACCACAGTATCTATCAAAATGTCCAAAGATAGGCTACTGCATATTTTTAGTATTGCTTTGCAGACTTTAATCAGTGACAGCATTATGGCATATTTTCCTCAAATTATTCCACCACTGATTATCATTAGAATAAGGCTGACGGTAGAGGGCTGCAAGAACATGCATAATACACCTGTTATAGCACGTTGATACTTACACCTTAACTTTTTTGGCAACATCTTCAAAGATATTTCCCCATTGGTCATGTGGAACTTTGTTAGCTGACCTGAAACCCTGTAAGGGAGCAAACATCAGAAATATATTTCAATCTTGTCAAGCCAATATGACTCCATAATAGCAACCAGGAATCAAATGTTAAGATTAAAGTGGTTTATTTTAAAATATTTATCAGTCTAGTATATAGACAATATAAGAATAAATTCACAACATACAAAAATATATTTTGCAGACTGAAATGTCTCAATAGGTTGAGGTGTAATAATATGCGATACAGAATGGTAACTGCCACAACTAGAATAAGCAAATGCTCACAAACAGGTGTTTAATTAAAAAAGTCTCTTTTCTATTCTAAGCATAGATAAATACCAGATTTCCTAAAAGAGAATCCTATGCAAGGAGCATAGAAGGTGTCAGGATGTCATTGAACTTCATTAGATGTTTGAAGGAGTAGAAAGAGTGTTCAACATAAAGCTTCACACTTCAAGGAAAGCCCAACAAGAGAGAGGCCAGTTTCTTCTCAGGGTCAGGGAAAGCCTGCCTAACTAACTATGGAAACACCTATTAAAATGACAGTAGCTTCAGAAACATCCTGATATCTCTTTACACCGCCAGGAATCATCCAAACTGCGTAATGTGAAAAAATTAAGTACGCTCCCTTTTGTTCCCACCTCATTGAAACTGAGACTGCAAAGCTCAGCCTTGAGCTCCCCACCATCCTGGTATGTGATAAACAGAAGGCTTCCTTAGATCATAATTTCTCAGAGTTTGAGGCCAGCTTTCTTCCCGCAGGCCTCGCTATCTGTCGTCTAATACAAACAATGAGTCTTCTCTAGCTAACGAGAAGCACAATGCACGTACAATAGGAAAGAAACAGCCTACTTGCAAGGTTAAAACACATATTTCAATTAAGGCCTTAAATCTGGCTAAGTTAACTCAAAAGTCTTAACATTGGAGACATATTTTGGACTCTGTCAAGCATTCAACTTATGGGCAGTTGACACCACATGGCCAGGTACACAGACTTAGGTGGAAGGGCATTAATCCTGACTCTTTTTATTGTAATTTGTTTGGCCTTTGCTCTGACACTTTTACTTCTTGCCTTGATCTGCTCAAGCAAGACCATTCTCACCATTAGATGTTATGTGGCTGTTCCTCTCCCCTCCTCTCGACGTGGTCACCTATTCCTGTCAAATGGATTGATCAGTCCTGAACTAAGGCTCATGGTGACCTATTGACAGCTCTTAAGGAAAAGCCTAGGGATAGACGCTAAGGTGCATCCCTTAGAACGACGTATAATGCCACTTTACAGAGCACAAAGTGCACTCTGAAACAGGAGGCCTGGCAGGATCTTATCACTGCCTGCGCCTTCAGCTCCAGTGCCCACTTTTGGGGATTGTGAATTGCCCACTGTTTAACTCTGACAATCAATCAATCAATCAATCAATCAGGGGTTGTTGAAGCGCAACTACTCACCCAAAGGGTCTCAAGGCTCTGGGGGGGGGGGGCCAGGTCTTGAGGTCCTTCATGAACTTGGAGAGTGTTGGTGTCTGTCGGAGGTGGAGAGGGAGGGTGTTCCATGCCTTGGGCACTAGGAAGGTGAAGGAACGACCTCCTGTTCTGGTCTTCTTGATGTGCGGCACCATAGCTAGGGAGAGCTGAGCTGAGCGTAGGGATCTTTGGGGTGCGTGGAATGAGAGGCAGTGGTTAAGGTAGGCAGGTCCAGTGTTGTGGAGGGCCTTGTGGGCATGGGTGAGAAGCTTGAAAGTGATTCTCTTCTCAACTGGGAGCCAATGTAGTGTCTGCAGGTGTTGGGTGATGTGGCAGTGGAGAGGTAGGTTGAGGACTAGTCTGGTGGAGGCATTCTGGATGTTCTGGAGTTTGCGGGTGAGGTTCTTGTTGATCCCGATGTAGAGTGCATTGATGTAGTCTAGTCCGCTGCTGATTAGGGCGTGGGTAAAGGTTTTCCTGTGTTCGTGAGGAATCCAGTTGAAGGTCTTGCGTAGGAGATGGAGGTTGTGGAAACACGAGGAGGAGACGGCATTGATTTGGAGGTCCATTTTGAATTCGGAGTCCAGGATGATTCCGAGGTTGCGTGCATGGTCAGTGGGTGAGGGTGGGTTCCCAATGGTGGAGGGCCACCAGCTGTCGTTCCAGGCGTTGGGGTGAGGGCCCATGATGAGTACTTCATTTTGTCCATGTTGAGTAGTAGGCAGCTGTTCTTCATCCACCTGGCGACGCCTTCCATTCCTTCTTGAAAGTTGTGTTTGGAGATGTTGGGTTCCTTGGATAGGGAGAGGATGAGTTGGGTGTCATCTGCGTATGATACAATGTTGAGTCCATGGGATGTGACGATGGGTGCGAGCGGGGCCATGTAGACGTTGAACAGAGTGGGGCTGATGGAGGATCATTGGGGAACTCCGCAGGTGGTTGGTGTGGGATCCGAGAGGAAGGGTGGGAGTCTGACCCGTTGCATTCTGTCAGCTAGGAATGAGCGGATCCAGTCGAGGGCCTTGTTCCGGATTCCTGTGTCGTGTAGTCCGCCGACTAGGGTGCGGTGAGAGACTGTGTCGAAGGCTGCGGAGCGGTCCAGGAGGATGAGTGTCAGAGGAGTGGATGTCATCTGTCACAGCGAGGAGGGCGGTTTCGGTGCTGTGGTTTTCTCCTGAAACCTGATCAGGAAGAGTCAAGGATGTTGTTTTCTTCTATGAAGGAGGCGAGCTGCCTGTTGATGGCTCTTTCGATGACTTTCACCGGTTACAGGTGTAAGGAGATCGGTCTGAAGTTTTTGAGGTCGGTGGTGTCCGCAGAGGGTTTTTTCAGGAGAGTGTTGATCTCGGAGTGTTTCCAGTCGTTGGGGATGGAGGCGATCTTGAAGGAGTGGTTGATGATTCGTCAAAGCTCAGGGGCAATGAGGTCAGCAGGTCTGTGGTACATGTGGTGGGGGCAGGGGTCCATGGGAGCACCGGAGTGCGTTGACTTCATAGTCTTCAGGGTGTCTTCGATTGTGAGGGCGGTCCAGCTGTCAAGTGTAGGCTGCGTGGTGTAGGGAGTGGTGGGAGTAGGTTCTGCGTGTGGGTTGTCATCTTCGAAGTTGTCATAGATGGTATTGATTTTGTGATGGAAGAAGGCACTGAGTCTGTTGCAGAGGTCCTGGGAGGGAGGATGTCGGTTGTCTCACTGTTGGGCAAACTCTTTGATGATGCCGAAGAGTTCCTTGCTGTTGTGTGCGTGGGCGCAGAGTCTGTCCTGGAGTGCTTTCTTCCTTGTGTATCTGATGAGACTGCTTAGAATTTGTCAAGGTCTGCTGTGGTTTTGGAGTTCCTCCATATCTTTTCGAGGCCTCTGCAGGTTTGTCTCGATTCTTGGAGTTCGGAGGAGAACCAGTTGGCTCTCTTGGCATGTGGGTTGTGGTTTTCTTGAGTGGGGCGATGGTGTCGTCTGTGGTGGTGGGGGCGGAGCTGCTGAGGGAAGTGGTGAGCTGGTTATCAGAGATCTTGTTCCAGTTCCTGCGGTGGAGCTGGTGTGGGCGTTTGTAGGTGATGTTGGTTCTGAAGGAGAAGTGGACGCAACAACGGTCCGTCCATGGGTGTTAGGAGGTATGGCTGAAGGTGATGGAGTTTCCTGCTGTGAAGATGGGGTCGAGGGTATGTCCTGCTGAGTGCGTGGGTTCTGGAAAGATCTGTTTGAGTCCGATGATGAGGAGGTTGTCCAAGAGGGAGGAGGCACCTGAGGTTGAGTCACCAGCACCCTGTTCCAATCCTGCAGGCTGGTACGAGATACCCTTGTTGAAGCAGCAGTGCAAGGGTGCCCTACCAGAGTGTGGTATTCAATGTCCCTGTTGAGTCAGATGCACCGTAATCCATTAATACAGGCAGTAACTATCTGTCACTGTTGACTTTGAACTTCTTTCATTAAACAGCATAAAAATGAAAACAGATCATGTTTTATTATCAAACACTTTATATGTGGTTTATGAATGTCTCAATAATTACAATAAATAACTTGTTTGCAACTACTCTTAACATTGTGAAAATAGTGCAGGCAAGGTTTTGGCAGAAAATCTTCAGATCCACAATCGCCTTTGCAATTTCTGCCTAATCATTTAAAAAAATACATACCTTTGTATGGAAGTAAAGGTTTTCACCTTTTCTGACTTTGTGAAAGGGCATGGTGCACAAAGAGTCCCATAATACTAAAGGATTCACATGTTCATTGTTACTATCATTGCAGAAATGTATGAAATATAAGAATATATATATGATATATAAGAATGGGCACACTTCAAAAATGCTCACTTCTGAAGGAGGAGTAAAGGGGCATAAACAAGAACAACTAATATATATAGATCTTTTTATTTGGACAAAGTAGAGGGGAGAAGGATAAGCCATGCTTTTCGGTAGATTAGACAGTTGAAGCAAGTCATTGGCAGAATATTTGCAGATTCACAATTTTCTGACCAATATCTGCATACTCAGATTTTGTAACATAATCCCAAACACCTCTTTTCAATACTATTTCAAATGTTATAGTTTTTAAAAAAATGTTTCATCATCATTCCTCTTATAATACAACTCCAAACTCCCTAGTACAACAACCTTCTCTCAGCTCAGGGAACACAATGTTATATTTTGCCTTCCGATGCAGACGGTAGTCTCCGGATTAACTTAACTGAGATCAAGTACTGAGTCAGGAGTCATGTGTAATCACAGGAATTAAATGTGCACGTAAAACCTCAGATAGTCATTATATGTTAGTCAACCTGGTGTAAAATAATTGCACTCTAGTGTAAATCTTAAGCTTGTTTTAACCAATGTATCACTGGTTACCCCATCTTTAGTCTCTTTTTAGATCGATCTTTAGTATCCATCTCGAGAGCAGACCTTACAGAAAACGCCCATTCGGTTCTAGTGGGGGATAACTTAGACAACCACTTTCTGCAGATTTCTCGCCTTGCTAAAAGTGCCAAGTAGAGCAGTAACTTGCTTTTGTCCTTGCTTAGCAAACCTAGCTCGTCCATACAGCCAAAAACTATAAGGCTTACCTTTATTTCACTTTGTTAGATAATTGTTATGGTCTTACCGCCACTTTCCCCATAAGTTTGAATAAAAAAGGGAAGTCCAAAAACATATGGATGTCATCTGCTCTCACTGCATCACACTTCATGCACTCCGCTGATTTCCTCTTTCCCATCTTCACAATCTTGTAGGACATCCAGTACACCCTGTGCAGAGCGTACAAATGATTCCATCTTAAAAAAACAAAAAGCAGGTCTGACAGTACCATAAAATGTAGATACTTTCCATTTATCTTGTAACTCTATCATCAACAAGTCTCCTCCCTATAGTTACTCTGGAAGTTTGAAGTTTCCATCCATTGTATTCAATATTAGCCATTACCACATTGCAACTTCCTTCTCCCTTCATGTGGTTTTTGATAGTTGTTCTTCCAGATCATTTATGGTGGGACCCCCCTGTAGCTTGAAACCAATTTCTCAGTTGATAATATTTATATCTCACAAGTTTTCCATCAGTAGTTTTATCCATAACATCCTAACGTAAATGTTTCCCCTCCTGCACCAGCTTACCCCATCTATATATTTCTGCTATTCTTAAAGGGCTAGCTAATTTAGCTTACATACATTCTGGAGTGCCTGGCGAGTCCCATGTAGGGGCATAATGACTACAGTATGGGAAGACTGTAGCTTACCTTATCTGGTACCATAGTAACAATTCTGCAACCAGTACTTTCAGCCTTACTTTTTTAAAGAATCATTTGCCACTGAGCGTAATAAATCGTTCTCTGAAGAATTCAACGGGTTACATAAAATTCTACAATTTTTTAGTTGTAAAGCCTATGCATAATATTAAAAGGCAGGTAGAGATAAGCCAACAGCTCACCCACTCCCGCAACTGTTATTGGTTGGTCGCAACTAATTTTTCCTGACCATGATGCCCTGTAATTTGGGCCATTTTCCTCTAAGGCTGGATTCTTCAGTAAACCGATCGCCTGCCCCAGGCCCTTACAGATTGATCAATGATATCTTTCATCCAAATAGGTCACTTTGATTCTTCACCATTCATCCTTTTTTCCCAGATTCAAAAAGACCAGGTACTATTCATTCGTGACCCCAAGGTGAAACTTTGATGGCAACTTCCTTAAAGAAATGGAACCACGCAAGTCACTAACTTTCAATTGGCTACCTCCTCTTCCGTACAATTTCTTCGCATGGCCTTGAAAAAGGCCTTCGCCTCAAAGCCACCTGAAAGGCCAAAACACATGTTGGCTGAATCATTTTGCCCCAGTATATTAGAGACTGATGTCTAAACGTTTGCTAAAATAGACACCATAAGGACTTGATTTTGAGAATATGTTTTCCTTCATTTATGTTAAATCTGTATGAATGGATAAAGCACTACGCGCTGTATAAACATACTCTTGTGGCAAACGCATCCCCCATACTACGAAAACGTTTGAATTTCTTCTAATTCGTTGTCATCAAAAATTTGCGTTCAATCAATATGTTCCAGAGATTATTGAAAACTCATCATTTTGATTAGTTTTGGCTCCTGTGACAATCCTGTTTGTCACTAATTGGGCAATACAAAGTGACTTAGCATTCTGAGGGTGCCCCATACAAGACATCAAGCCACAAATTCCTGCTGAGATGAAATTGATCAATGTTAGGTGTTAAAACTGCCATTTACATTCATTCTAACAACAAGATAATCATTATCATCAAAGCAAGATAGATACATTTCATCATCTCGCTACAGTGGCTTTTTGTGTCACTCGATCAACCTCTTTGGAAAGGGTTAGCTTTGTAATAAGCTGAGAGAAAATGTGCACACAGGGAAGATATACAAGGTTATTAAATGTATCCTAGTTGATATTACAGTTGATTTTATTAGCAGTTTTTAAGGAGGCCCGGTATATGTTTGCTTTTAGAGAGCCCCAAGGATTCCCTTAATTGCGCTGTTTCCATGCAGGTTAATTAACATTTTCTTGCCTCCTGGTGGAGAAGCAATTCACCGATTAGTTTTGCTATAATTAATCTTAGAAAGCCTTTGATGACTGTTCACTATTTTTATTAGTTTTATTGGGCAGTAGAAGATCAATGAATGTATGCATGAGGACGCCTTAATGATTTTTTCGGAAGAACTAATATCATTTTGTATAAAGCCCGGACAGGGCATTTTAAAAATACAATTATAACACTTGTTTGCATTGCTTTATTACTCTGTTAAAGATGTGATCACACCTATATCATGTAGAGTTTCAAAGCGTAACATAACGTCAGAGTTATTATAGCCTGCATCCATTTCAAAGGCAGGGCTCCAGATAAGGTCAGCATTTTTTCACATCTCTCCTATCCCATATTGTTCCATGATGCCGACTTTGTTATGTGTACTATATGTTATATAAGTGACCTTCATACATTCAAAGAATACACCATGTGGTATACTGAAGTTTTATCATACAGTTTTTGTTTTGTTTGGAGCTAGTTATATTTTGCACAAGATTTTGCCTAGAGGTGGGTGGAAATCGTCATTTATTTTTCATGAAAGTTTGCGAAATAAAGGAAATTGTTGTGAAATGTACATGCAGGTCCCGTGAGTGAATACTGAATGCTAGAGCATAACCTGTATTAAAAATTAACGTGAGATAGTGTGTCGAGACTGGTCCGAGGAGAAAATGTCTCTGGGTTGCAGTTTTGTTGTTTCCTCAAGACATTTAGAGGTTGAACCAGTCTCGCGTCCACCCCAGACAAACTCTTACAAAATGCTTATTTCACGTATTTTCTCCACTTAAAAAATGTGCACAAATCTAGTTGGGGCATATGGCGAAGAAGGACTGCAGTCATTCACCATTTTCTACACAAAAGCATACGCATCTGTATGAGTGAAAACAATTTCCTGGAGGGGCAAAAAAGCGATAACAGATTGAAATAAAGATGTGGCAGATTTTCTCACATTCTACACAACACTGGACAGCAAGCAAAGTTGATGTGCTGCGTTGCACTAAAGGGAGACAGCAGATATGCACCATAGCAGCTAAGATATACCGCATTTCTGCTGTCTTTTAGTGCTGGCGCATTGTGTGCTGCCTAGCGCTAACGCAGGAACCCTTGCACTATGGTGCAATAGTGTCTGTGTTACAGACAGGATAATTTTTGTGCGGTGAGAGATACCTTCCTGCACAAAAACATTCTTTAAAGGCAATTTCCTCTTTCTATGTGCGTTACAGAATACAGCATGCATAGAAAATGGAAGTAGCAATGAGAAGGTAACATATTTCTCCTTGTTACGCCTGGTTCAGGGAGGCGTGGCATTGTGACACATTCTCAGGTTTACTAGCTTTAGTAAATCTGGGAATGCGCCAAAATTCATGATTGGATGCATGGGAACGCCCATACTCAACCCATGGAATAACTCTCTAACGCAAACTAACACAAGGTGGCAATATGCCCTACCTTGTGTTACTTTTTGGAAAAAGTGCCACGCACTCTGATTTGTGTGACTTTGTAAATCACAAACAACATTTTGCATTGTGGCTGCACTAAAAATTGGCGCAATCAGTGCGCAAAAGTTTGGTAAATCTGCCCCAATGTTGTTTCCAGACCTCTCTCACAAATGTTCAGAGGATTTGAAAGTAGTTAATTGAGTTTTAAACATGTATTTACAGACATCAATGTATTTTACTAAAATGTCTGAGTGACTTGCGAAGGGAGGTTACATATTTGAGACAGTAGGGATGGCATATATCTCGGCATATGGACACATGCTGATGTCTCGTACTCTGTTTTTCAAAATGGTCCTAAACCCAGTAGTAATAAGGAGTAACAATAATGCAGGAAGCGTGTGGTATTACTGCTGGGATTAAGAGCAGAAAATATGTACAATTAATGATTATTAAGAGTAAAGCAGGTGAAGCAGCGTAACTTAGGCTCCTCTCTTTGTGTGTCACAATTATACATTTAAATATTCATGTACGACATTCATATACAATGTGTGATTCAATTTCATTAACGTGTGTTTTGCATTTAAACCGACTAATAGAATATAATCATTGTACTTAATAGGAATTTATGCATAAACATTTTTGGATTAATTGATTTATGTAATCATGTTTGTATATTCATCTTTAACATTTACTTCCATTATATATGGATGTATAATTGTGTAACCAAAGTTTACTTTCTTTTGAGATCAATCGATGTATAACTTATTCAAATTCAAATTCAAAAAAGCTTTATTCATATTTTAGGATAACAATCATAAAAGCACATGTTACAACATGATATTATAAACAATTCAACATTTAAAGAAAAAAAAGAAAAAATGCTGACAGCTTGAATTAATAGCCCTGCTATAAATAGCATATTTTTGAAAAGTTCATGTACCAATAGTTTTCCTATATTTGATTACACTTTTTAAATATAAAGCTGTGGACCTAGTAAAACTTTCGTTCTCCTAAAATTGTAATGCTAAAAACGCAGGGCGACTTTGTCTAAGACCAAGCAGCCTTAAAATTGGTAATATCTACCTTTTTCTTGGTACAGAGTAAAATTTTCAAAATAAAAGAACATGCGTTGTTGTTTGCAAAGACATGTCATCACATGGACACATACTCATGGTGCTAGACCAGTCATTCATAAAGGGAAAACTGGTTAGCCTATGAAAGATCCCCAGTCGAAAGCGAGTCAACACCATCCGATCATAACCACCTAAAATAGTTTTAAGATACAGCTGGTTACTCTAAGTGGTTAATATTGTCTGATTCTCCAGTACCGTTGGCTTTAGTATTTCAGTTGAGAATCTGTTTGTCTCAAGGAGTGTCAGACAACTTCCTTTTAAATCGTTTCTCGAGACTGTGGTTATGGTGCCAGGGTCATCAAAGTATTCTGAATGCCCAAGGTCTTTCATAACATTTTTAACGTATTTTAGCCATCTGGATGTTAGAGGCCCACTGTAATTTTAAACTATCATTTCAAATATCCTGGTTAAAACTAGTTTTAGAAGAGGACAATATCTTGTGCCACAATAAAATGGGTTGTATCTTTATAAGGTCGTATATGTATGGCATCCCTAGTTCAGAATGACAAATATATGTAGATGTACTACTTGGGACCGCCAACAAATATCTAAAAAAGGCATTCTCAACTAGCTGCAGAGGCTGAGGATCTACATACCCCCAAATGCCTGCACCATACATAGCCGTAGGAACATATTTAGGGCCAGATGTATGACCATTTTTGCTTGCGCAAACGAGTTTGCGAACCCATTTGCGCATGCAAAAACAACATGGGGAATGTACAAACCCTATTTTGCGACTCGCAATTTTTTGCGACTCGCAAAATAGTGTTTTGCGACTCGCTATTAGGAAGGGGCGTTCCCTTCCTAATAGCGAGTGCTACCCTATGTAAGAATGTTTTGCATCCGCAATTGCGGGCGCTAAACACTCGCAAATTACCACCCTCTTCAAGAGGGTCGCAAAAGGGAAGGGGTCTCCAGGGGACCCCTTCTCCTTTGCAAATGGGGACCACTACCTGCCCTTAAAAAATGAAACGAAAACGTTTCATTTTTTTCTATTTTAAATGCATCCTGTTTTTCTTTAAGGAAAACGGGCTGCATTTATAAAAAAAAAACTGCTTTATTTAAAAGCAGTCCCAGACATGGTGGTCTGCTGAGCCCAGCAGGCCACCATACCTGGGAGGGCCTGTCATTCCCAATGTGGTCGCAAATTGCGAGAGGCTCATTATTATTCATGAGCCTCTCTATTTGCGACCCCATTGGGAATCGCTAACAGTGTGAAAAACACTGTTGTACATCGGAAATTGCGCCTCGCAAATTGCGACTCGCACAAGAGTCGCAATTTGCGATGTGCAATTTTCTTGGTCGTACATCTGGCCCTAAGATTTATAAATATGTAATAATTCGACCACCGGTCATCTTCCCAGGTTTCTTGCAAAGTTGGCTAGTGCAGCAGTAGATTTCATAAATAATAGTTTTCTAGCTAAAACAGCCTGTGACCAAGTCCCCTTCTGGTCAAAAAGAATGCCTAGATATAAGAAACTTTTTGTAAATTCGACCTTGTTGCTGTCAATAAATATATCTCTACCTTTTGTACTATCTTTCCCACATTTCATGATAAAAGTTTTAGAAGTGTTCACTCTAAGACCCAGATTATGCATGAATATTGTGAAACTAGACACAACCCTTTGAAGCCCCAGTTGTGTTCGCAACATCAAAACAGCATCGTCCGCGTACAGTAGGGCAGGAATAGGACGCTTATCAATTTGTGGCAGGTCCTGACACTGATTGGCTAGTACTTGACTTAATTCATTAATATTCAATGTAAATAAAAAAGGAGCCAAAACACATCCTTGTCTTACCCCTCTCCGTATTTTAAACATAGCCGTGCATTCCCCACTTATCCCATAACGAACCCTTGCTTTTGTGTCGCTATATAGCTGCCTCAGGAAGTGAATGAGTGGGATTTCCACACCTATATCTTCTGTAATCTTCCATAGTTTATCATGTATGACGCAGTCAAAGGCTGCAGTTAGGTCTACAAATGTCAGAAATAGCCTACCCTGCTTTGCGCTTGTATTTTTTACCAAAAGGATGTTTACGTTTTTCCCTGCTTAACTGTACCTAGTCCCTGCCTAAAATCATATTGTAGTTGAGTTATAATACCATTATCTTCAGCCCAATCCTGCAGTCTATTCAGTATAATGCGACCAACTACCTTAACCAGAAAATCTAGCAATGAAACTGGTCGATAGCATGCAGGATTTTGCTGGTCTCCCTTCTTAAAAACTGGAAACAATGTTGATTGCGACCATGTTGTTATAAAGCCGGAAGAACAACAGGCTGCTATTACTTGTATTAACAAAGGGCCCCAAAGGGGCACATTTGATTTATAAAGGTCGACAGGGACTCCATCAGGGCCGGGAGCTTTCCCACCCAAACTTGCATTAATTGCACAATTAACCTCTTCTAAGGTAAAATGTACATCTATTGTATGATAATTAGATGACAATATCTCCTGAGGTTGTTCGGACGTAGCCGGTGATATCTTGTGTACATTATTGTTATACATGTTCGAAAAGTGATCCACCCATTCGTCCTCAGCAATGGCTATCTCTATAGCTGGTATAACTCGAGGGGCCAGGAAAGGGGCATTTACTGCCTTCCAATAAGCCGTATTGTCTCTAGTTCAAGTGGCTTCGTGCAGTGCTGCCCACAATTCATCTCTTAACGCATCTCTCCGTTCTTTAAGGGCGCATTTATACTCCCCTCTGGCCATTTTAATTTGTAGTTGATTTCTAATAAGCTTATGAAGAGCATGTTTCAGATTACTATAAGCTTTAGTACATTTGGCATTAAACCAGCCCTGTGTACTATTTTTGGATTTTTATTCTCCACAAATAAGGTCATTTTAGAGTTGGTAGTGATCTGAGTAAAAGATTTTAAAATTTCAGCGTGGGAGGTAGACTCATCGAGACAAGTTAAAAAGGCGGATTTACAGTTCACTAATAAAGACCTTGTAAATTCAGTCAAGTCCACCATGGGCCAGCGTAACGAATATCCATTAATTTTATTTAGACCTTTATTCTGGACGAAATGGGCCGAATTGCCCTTAATGTTTATCACATCACTTGAAAGTAAAAAAGTGATACTTAAAGGGAAATGATCACTCATCGCATTTTTATGAGTGGTAAAGCTTTGAAGCCTACTAGAATGCCTGCTTGACAGAAGGATGTAATCAATAGTTGAGCACATTCCTCTACTATTAAAAGTATGACTGAAGGGGACTGCCGGAGAACATAAATCATTAGCAAAGTCAAGATCGAATGAGAACACAGTTTCATTTAGATTTTCCCCATAGATTGTATGTGGGAAATGGATGTAATTAGTTCCATTGTCAGAAGGGATTCAGCAGATATTCCCCTCAGTGTGCGGACACAAGGCAGAATTATAATCCCCACCCCAAATGACGCACACATCTTTTCCATTCTCTTTTTGTGTGTTATTCAGGTCACTACTCAATTTCCTGAGAACCCCCCCAATCTGGTCTGACGGGATATTATTATAAAAATGTAATAACACTATACAGTGGGTTTTAACAATGTCAAGTATCACAATCTGATAATATGTTTCTGATTTCTTCAATTCAATCTTGTTTACATTTACATAATTGGATACATATATGCACAAACCACCCTTATTTCTCCCATGAATGGATGGTACCGCTGCAGTAAGGAAAGTTTTATACCCATTAACATGCATGATATTCATTACCCAAGTTTCCTGGAGGCACAATATATTGAATTTCCCTACAAAATCTATCCATAGAGGGTCGGTAAGCTTAGAATGAATTCCTGCCACATTCCAAAATAGAACATGGCAAAGATCCCTCTGACTACTACCAAAATTGTTCTTATTATTTTCTTCGTCAGAAGGATCTATATGAATGGGAGGTATCTCTGTAATTGAAGGTTTATCTAAAGTCATTATTGTGCCATGTGTTAAGTGCGTAGAACCTTCCTCTAAATGAGGAGAGGCTGGAGAACTTCTAGGAATATCAATTTTTTATCCTGTTTCCCAAGTTGTTACCGAGTCAGGATTATATACTTGTATGTCGGGTGTTAAATATAGGGTACCATCCCTTATTGAGGTAACATAAGTATTTGTCACATTTAGTCAGTCTACATCCTCTAAAGTGGGCAAAATATCAAAACAGTTAAAAACAGGGACGTTATATGCATGGTGAATATTTTCACACTGATCCCTCCTGACTGTTCTTGTGTGTAGTTCCTTCGGTGGTTGATAGAAATATCCCAGAGGTACTATAATAATACCCCTCGTTGCAATAAGATGATTTCCTGCTCTCCTCAAAATTGTTGGAACTAAGTGTGTAGTTTTGAAAGTTAATACCACACAATCTCCCTGTAGGGTTTTGCGATCTCTCCCAATCCAGCTGACTCTCCTCTCCATTTTGAATTCGGAAAAAAGTACATCCGTTAACCCTGTTTTAATGCCCAGCCAAAACAACGCTTTATTTCTTAAGGCGTCCCTTGGTTCCAATGCCTGAGGCTGCAATCTTGGTACATTGGCCAGAATAACCGTGTAAGGGGTCGTTGCTGCTGGAAGATCCAACAAGGACATTTCCGTCTGTTGACTTTTTAAAGGTAAGAACGAATTAGGCTGATTATGACTTAATTGTGTAGTTGTATGTACCCTAATTTTTTTTTTCCAATTTATAGTTAACTATGTTTGATCTTGGTAAAGTTAAATCCGCTGTTGTCTCAATAGGTTCAGTGGATGGCATAGGGCCAAGCGTAGTATGCCGTTCTTTCCGGTGTGTCTCTACAAGTTGTATATCTTTCTGTAAGGGTGTTATCACACAAGCTGTAGGCTTTACTAGGTCTGTATACTTGCATAATAAGTTATCATTATTATGGCGCTCTTCAGTTATTAGGCATTTATTTATGGTCTCTTCAAATGAGGCCACTCTTACAGAAAGATTAGTTATGGCATCTCTAATGTATTTATCTAGATCATCCATTTTGTTAACAAGCTTACTAAAATCGCCCGTCGAGTTGTTAATTTGACTATTAAGATAAGATTTTCTCCTCTGTCCTACCTCATTTTTGCCCCGTTTGACCGTTTTCAATGTTTTTTTAAAGGTTCCCGCCTAACTTCTGTATGGTTATCCTCAGCAGATTTAGAGACTATCTCCGGGTTTCTAGGGTGCTTTAATGGTGGTTGGGAATCACATTCCTGGTCGCTAACATATATATGGTTGGACACATTTTGAACGCAGCCATTCAAGGGTGGTTGACCATTTGAAACCTCGATATGACTTACGAGGCCCGCTTTCCCTACTAAGGTTTCAGTACTCATCATCATCCCTTCCCCCTATATTTCTAAGTTTAGGATATCCTCCACCGAGGTAATCTGTTTTTCAATGGCCCCCATGGCCCCTGTAAGATAGTTCATTAGTGTCAGGCGTGGCCCCCCTACGGGCTTCGGCAGAGTCACAGCCTTTCTTTTTCCCATCTTTCAAACCGACGACGGAACACAAATAATATGTTATAATTCTCACTTTGTATGTCCCCGCTGTCCCAACAAACTCAGGACCCGCTACGTCTATTTGTTCAGGCCGTGTCAGAAACAATGAGACGGACCTTAATCTGAGAATTGTGCGCGATGCTCCAGCCAATGTTAATGCGCAGTGGTTATGAGTTCACAGGGCTTGAACTTGTTTTTTTAAATTTCTCAATTTTCGCTGTGCACTAGGTGAGAACACTCCCCTCCACGGAAGAGCCACATTGTCTGTCTCCTAATTTTTGTAAAGAAGCTGCACAGGAGGGAGGAACTCACCTCCACCCCCGGAATAGGGATCAGCTTGTAGACTGGACAGACCAACAGGGGTGGCCGGGCCCAGCCTCCTCCGGTCTATGACAGGCTAAGACGGGTCGGTCTTGGCCCGGTCTTGGCCCGGGCCTAGGCCGGGCACGCCTCGCTCATGTCCCACGCTGCGGGACTGCTCTAAAGTCTTTATGGTGCTCCTGCGCCTCACAAACAGCGTAGCCCCTCCTCACAGGGATGGCAAGGGTCCGGAGTAAAGTGGAGAGTGCACTGGCAAGGGTCAGTGGAAAAGTGAGGTGTGCTTGGTTATACCTTATTCAGTTTGAAGTGGCAAACCATAAATTCCATAAGCAAAATTTCAGACAATATATTGTTAATATATTACAAAACTTGGCATCAAGAGTCAGCAATCCTGAGGTTCCTTTGTCTGACTGCATAATTTAAAAAGCAAGCAACTGACCAACAAATAAAGGGATCACTTAACAACTGTAAAAACAGAAAAGCAGAAAAAGCCTGAGTAAAATTTCTTCCAACTAAAAGTGGCTTGTAAATTGGACAGACTAAAGCAAAGTACATAGTGTCTTGAGTGGAGGTAGAGTGACAAATACAGGGTGGGCGATCTACATCCTGTAACCATCCCTTGGGAGTACTCAATAAAGGATTAATCATGTTTAACCTAAAACGTGTTAGTAAGTAACGATGAGAGTTAGACATGTTATATAAAACATATGGTTCTATATACAGAGTAGTCTGCACAAGAATATATGACCTACCTGTGACCTTTGATAAAACAAGGGTTTCCCTCTCTACACATAACTGGCTAAGAAAGGCGTCTTTCACCCAAATGAGATCAGCTTTATTGATACTCTCTGGGTTACTTAAAAGGGTCAATTGGCATAACTTCAATATGCAAATCTTAATGTAAGAAATCCATGGTATGTGAAAAACATGATCCAGTCCTAGACAATCCTTTAAAAACTTCCTGCTAAGTTCCAGCTCCAAGTTAAGCCAGATAAACAACCATAAAATGAGAGGTCTCAGACGAATCTTGTCACCCAAATAGCCCTGCCCCAGCTCTTCATCAATCAATCAATCAAGATTTATAAAGTGCGGCTAATCGCCTGATAGGGTATCCAGGTGCTTGCAGGTCCCAGAGGCTTATTCAAACAGCCAGGTCTTGAGGGCTATTCAGAATTCCACAAGTGAGGTGATGGTCTGGAGATGCATGGGGATGCTGTTCCAGGTCTTTGCTGCGATGTGGTTGAAGGAGTGTCCTCCTCTTCTGCTAGGAAGATGCGGGGAGTATGGGTAAGTGAAAGGGAGGCTAAGCGTAGTCTTCTCGGCAATTGGTGGAAGTTCAGGTGGTGGTTAATGTAGGCGGGTCCTTGGTTGTGTAGAGCCTTGTGTGAGTGAGTCAGCATCTTGAATTGGCATCTCTTCTGTAGGAGGAGCCAGTGGAGTTGCCTGAGGTGGGGTGTGATGTGGGTTTATCGGGGAAGGGAGAGGATGAGTCTGCCTCTGGTGTTCTGTATGGTCCGAAGTCTCTGTAGGAGGTGTGCGGCAATTCCTACATAGAGGGTGTTGCCATAGTCCAGTCGGCTGGTGATGAGGGCCTGTGTCACAATGAGTCTCGTGTGTAGGAGCAGCCATTTAAAGATCTTACATAATATGCACAGAGTGAGGAAGCAGGTGGAGGAGACAGAATTGATCTGTGATTTCACGCTGAGCTTGTTGTTGATGATTCCAAGGTTTATGGTGTGGTCGGAGGTAGTGGGTGCAGGTCCTAGGTCTGATGGCCACCAGGAGTTGTTCCATGTGTTGCTGCTGTTGCTGAAGTTCAGTACTTCCGTCTTGTCTTTGTTCAGCAGCAGGCAGTTGTTTTTCATCCAGTCGCCAACACTTGTCATGCATCTTTGGAAGTTGGTTCGGGTGGTGGTGGGGTCGTCAGTGAGTGAGAGGATGAGTTGGGTGTCATCTGTGTAGGAAATCATGTTGAGATTGTGGGATCTGATGATGTTGGCCAGCGGGTCATATATGCGTTGAAGGGCGTGAGGCTGAGGGATAAGCCCTGGTGGACATCGTAGTTGATCGCCTTGGGATCTGAGGTGAAAGGTGGAAGGTGGATGCTCTGAGTTCTTCCAGTGATGAAGGAGGTGATCCAACTGAGCGCATCCCCTTGCATGCCAATGTGGTGGAGTCTTTCGATTAGTGTGTGGTGGGATACAGTGTCGAAGGCTGCCAAGAGGTCAAGGAGGATCAAAGCTGCTTTTTCTCCTTGGTTGAGGAGCGTTCCGATGTCATTGGTGGATGCAATTAGGAAGGCTGTTTCGGTACTGTGATTGTTGCGGAAGCCAGATTGGGAGGTGTCGAGTAGCTGGTTCTGCTCCAGGTGTGTCATGAGTTGCTTGTTGATAATCTTGAGCAATGAAAGTAGATGACCTACTGGGGAGTGCAAGTAGCCTTTTCAAAAACATGTTCTCGACTGATGTAGGAAAACAGTATTAGCATTCCCCCAAATATCACAACCATAAACACACAAATTTAGTTTAATAGATCTCAATTATAGCTCCCTCAATTTATACCCTAACCTGGTGGCAAAGTCAAAAAAAAGCATGACTGCTTCTAGTGAAGGCAGGCCTCCTTTCCCTGGCCTTTAGTGACCAGGTGATGGAGGAATCAAACATGATGCCAAGGTTTGAGAAGGATTTGACTTTGGTAAGTATATGGCCCTTGCAGAGGTAGGTTCTGCTTTTTGTATTTCTAGGACATGTTACCATCATGTGTGATTTGTTGGAATCCACACTAAAGTCAAGTATGTCAATATAATTACTAAAAAGGTACAGTAAAATTTGAAGACCTTGTGCCGTCCTAGAAATTAAAACAGTGTCATCTGTTTGTAAAAGTGCTGAAGCAGGATGGCCACCTAACATAGGGTAATCACAGCCACCAGCTACAAGTATTTGCTCAAGTTTATCAACATAAAAAGTAAATAAAAAGGTGCCAGGATACAACCTTGTCCAACCCCTTTAATAAGTGTAAAGTGCTCAATGCATTCTCCCATTGAGCTATATGTGAAAGAAGCGCTCAGATTTAGGTGCAAGTCACATACAAAAAAGACAATGTTTTTGTCAATCTTCATGTCCAGCACTGTAGGCCACAACTTATTTCTATTGAGCCTATCGAAGGCAGAACTTAAGTCCATAAAGGCCAAATGTACTGCTTCGGGTCTGGCCAAAGTATACTTTTTAATTAAAAGATACAGGTTTAGGCATTGTGACTTTGCCTGGTCTGAAGCCAAACTGGACATCAGATAGCACACTGTGCTCTTTGGCTCAAGTAGTGGATAGGAGCACTTTCCCTATAACTTTGACCTCAGAATCTATCAGAAAAAATGGGTGGTAACATCAAGGATCGTCTCTCAGCCCCTTCTTATATACAGAAACAATAACTGATTTGGACCATGCACTGGGGAGAGTATACTTAAAAACCATATTAAAATAAATAATTTAAATTGGAGCCCACAAATCTACATTGGACTTGTATCGGTCCATCGGGACCTCATTAGGACCCGGCACTTTGTTGCTAGGACTTGAAAGAATAGCTTCTCTTACTTCTTCCCTGTGAGTAGAAAGAGAGGTGTTACTAATGGGTGTCAATACTGAGTGAACGCCAGAGTGTTCATCAGTGGAACAAGGCCTGTCATAGATGTCTTTAAGGTATTTGATCTACTTATCAGCTGGGATATGTAGCGGTAGTGGGCTTCCCACCTCTTGGTAAGAATATTGCTCTTCCCCTCGCGCAGCTACACCATAGGGTGCCTGCCCCCCGCGCTGCTAGGTTGGTGCTTGAGGCTGCTGTGCCTCTTCCTGCTCATCTCCGCTTCTGTGCTCCTCCGGTTCGACTCTCCTGATTCTAATTTTCTTATTCTTGCCTTCTGAATCTTTGTTTTTTTCTTTCCTTTTATTGCCTATTTGCCTTTTCATTGTTCCTGGTTTTCTTGCCTACTCCTTACCCGTTTTTCATCGATCCTTCTCCCACAGCCCCTCCCGTGTTTTCCTGCTCCCACCTCCTAGCTGTCTCACCCTCCCCCGACCCCTACGTAATAGCACCCGCTGTGCAGCGACCTGACCGCGACCAGCGACAGGGACCGTGGTCCCCTGGCCCACCAGTGTTGCAGCTCTTCGGCCCTCTACGCACTCAACACTGGCCAGGACAACAACTGCAAGTGGTCTTCACCCATTGACACCCATGGACCATTGACCTGCCGCCACTGTTGCCACTCCTTCACCTTCACCGAGACCCAGGAGCCACCGAAACCCACCTGCCACAACTCCACCACATCCCAAACCCTGCAATGCATCCTCCTCAATGTCTGCTCCCTCCACAGACATGCTGCAGAAATCTGGGACCTCCTCGACAGCACCTCCCCAGACGTTGCCTTCCTCACTGTAACCTGGACGAACGCCACCTCGGGACCTGACATCGCCATCCCCGAAGGCTACAAGATCACCCAGAAGGACCGCTCCGGAGGAAGCATCGCCATTGCTCACAAATCCAACCTCTGACTGAGCACCCACACCGACCGGCCCGTAGACCTGATGGAACAGCTTCACTTTAAGATACAAACCAACCTGACCACTGCCCTCCGAGGCACCCTCATCTACAGACCCCCCCGGACCCCGCGCACCTTTCTCCGACTCCATCACCGACATCATCACCCCGCAAGCCATCACCTCCACCGACTACACCTTGCTGGGAGACTTCAACTTCCACCTGGACAACACAAGAGGGGCTGATGGGCATGGATAGAGAAATGACCTTCCAAACGCTTAGAGCGCATCCAGAGAATGGCTGGTTGTAATGGAAAGGAATGTATTGTGGATTTGTAGAGTGCTGCTTATCACCTGTTAGGGTATCCAGGTGCTGAATATATTTTGTACAGAAGTCTGGAATTTCATACAAGAGGGAGTCTAGAATGTGAAGTTTGCAACAGCCCACTGAGATTTTCAACTTCCTCACTGCAATGTACGAGTAAGACCTGTTGGACACTTCTCCAATACTGACTCCTGGAAAGACCACAGATCATGAAATGAAATTAAAGCGATACCATGTGGCCCTTTACATATCCTGGTGTCTGTCCATACATGTCAGCCATCAGTTAGTGAACTGTGTAATGTGCTGTATGCTGACAACACAGTGTAGACATGACTGTGGTACTTTCATATTGGCCTTTCCATCTCAAAACACTACAAAGGTATGGTCACATGTTGATTACTGGGCATTTGATATATTAGGGCTTGCATCTGGCAGTTAACTACATTAGCATACGTGGACTGGTGACATATGCCACATTTTGTCATACCTTATTTGTCTGCACTGAGATAGGAATCCTCACATCCTGTGAGGACCTGCCACACAAAATGTCCATCCCTTGCCAGATGGACAACTACACTAGCAATGTGCATCAGACAGACAGATTGAAATAGACTCTTCCAAAGCCATGTTTACATGGAATTTACTCTCCAACATCCTTAAAACCATCATGACATTTTGCAAATTGTTCTGCTATCACCCCATCTCACATGTCATTGACATCCAGTACTCTGAGGGATGTTAAGGTACCCATGATGCTGAATGACAGTTGCCGTATATTATGATAGATGTGGCCAAAGTGGTGAGACCAAGTTAATGATTGCTATGGACAATGGACTTACATACTTACAGCAACACACAGGGATATGCCATTTGGCCACTGGTTTTGCTCAAATGAATGATATATGTTAACGTTGCCACTGCACAAATTCGTATGCAGCATTTATACTGGGAAGGAATCTTGTTTGCTGGTACGGAGCCTGCTCACATTGTCAATCAAGTTTATTGGATTGCAAACTATGGCTAGTCACTTATCTACTGGTACATGCAGGTACCTGAAACATTTTGCTGTTTAAATGGCATGAATGTCTGAACATTTATTCAGTCATTCATACTGTACCTATTGTAGTAGCTACAAGAACTGTATTCTGCATACATGGCCTTGGTATGATGTGAATATACAATGTGAGGACCTTTAAATTGGAATAGATGTTCACTGTGTATAGTTTCCCATACAAATGTATTGTTGACTATTTATAGTATTGTCTGGGATATGTGTTACACTGTAAACACACCTGTGTCCTGTTCAAAATTGGACTTGGAAAACATACTGTGCTTTGGAAATCTCAGCTTATCTCATGTAACTTTTCTGTCATATGCATTGGGGGAAATGTTGTCACTTTCTGTTCATAGTATGGGTGGGAGACTTTTGAACTTCTGAGCATCTGTTGGTCTTGGGGCTGGTGATGGTACATGTGCCATAAGCATCCACACCATAGATGGCCAAACATTACAACAGGGGAATATGCGTCATCCATAATGTGGGCCTGCATACATTGGCAATACATGCACATTGACTTTTGTCCCCGTTTATTGCACATTCAACTTTGTTCTACTTCTTTTGTTATTGTACATTTATTTACTTAAAAAGTTTTGTATAGTGCGTACATGACCCAAGCAGGTATCAGAGCACTTTACAGAAGAGGTGCAACAGACAAACGGGGAGACAATTGTTGCTAAGCAAGAGTAATATACAGCAACAGTAATATACAGCAATAGTAACAGGAACGTAGAGTGAAAATAATGAGGGATATCGGAGCTATGACATTGGAAAATATCATAGGAAAGCAGCGGTGCCAACCAGGATGGCCGAGACTAAGCTTTTAGCAGAGAGAAGTACTCATAAGTAAAGCTTTCACTTCCCTTTTGAAGGACATTGTTGATGGAATCAGTCTAATTTCCGTAGGTAGGGAGTTCCAGATTCTCGGGGCAATACCTGAGAAGGCTCGATTGTATTTCTTTTTTTTTTTTATTTGTTTGGTTTAAGCAACAAGGCACTGGAGCTTCTGGAGGAGCGTGTACCTCCTGTATGGACTAGCTTATTTGCAAGGTACAGAGGAGTGGTGAAATTAAGTGCTTTGTGGATTATACAGGCAAGTTTTAGTTGTAGTCTTGCCCCGAATGGTAGCCAATTTAGAGATTTCAAAACCGGGGGAAATGTGATTGGATTTCTTGGAGCCCATGATGATCCTTTCAGCAGAATTCAGTGAAGCCCTGAGAGGGGCCAAACTGTACCTTGGTAGACCACAGAGGATTGCACTGCCATAATCCAGTTGAGAGATAACTAGTGCTTGCACAGCAGATTTGAAGTCATCCAGGGGAAGGAAGGGTTTTAGTTTCCTAAGGATACTCAATTGAAAGTTCGCTCCTTTGGTAGATGCGCTGATGTGTGCTTGCATGTTCAAGTTCTTATCCAGCACTATTCCCAGAGATCTTGTAGAATCTATGATATGTGGTGTGCAGTTGAGAGCGGAGAGATTTTCATATATTTCTCCACAATGAGAGCTTGCTTGGGAGGTTAGATAAGGAAGAATTCCGTTTTCAGGGCATTCAGTTTGAGATGGTTGAAGGTTAACCAGTTTTGTCCAGGGTTCCGTTGAATGTCTTGATATCGTCCGGTGAAGAGATTTTCATGTATAACTGAGTGTCATCCGCATACATGTGATAATGTATGTTAGATACTTTGAGGATTTCAGTAAGAGGTTCAATGAATAGGTTGAAAAGAGTGGGAGAGAGAGATGATCCTTGGGGAACCCCCAGAGTGCAAGGGCTGGCATTGTAGAGGGTCTGATTGGTTTTAACTCTTTGAGTTCTGTTATGGAGAAAAGAGGCAAACCATTTTAGTACTGAGCTAGAGAACCCCATCCTATGATCCAAAAGGTTCAGGAGGTTGTCATGTTTGACGGTGTCAAAAGCTGATGAGAGGTCAAGTAATATTAAAAGACAGGATTCCTTCTGGTCAAGCATTGTAAGAGCATCATCAACTATATGTGTGATGGCAGTTTCGGTGCTGTGGTCCTGACAAAAGCCCGATTGGAATTGATCCACAGTTGGAATTCCTCAATGTGGTTACATAGTTGTACCTGAACACATTTCTCAAGGAGTTTTGCCAGAGTGGGCATGTTTGTGATTGGTCGGAAGTTGTTCAGATCCTCAGGGTAGGCTGAAGGTTTTTTAAGAATAGGCAGCACCAGACCGGACTTTAAGCAGATGGAGATCTCACCTTGAAGAAGGGATGCATTAATAATCTTGATCCAGAGAGGGACTAGTGACCTTATCAATTCTTTGAAGAAATTAGAGGGAAGGTGATCGTTTAAGTGATTAGAGGGTTTCATGGTAGAAAGAATGTTGAGAATGGATGTGTCGTTGAAGGGAGAGAAGTGACTTCAAAAGGCATTATTTTTAGGGGAGTGACTTGCAGCCAGCTGGGGCTGCGAGGGGAGGGGGTAGTCTGGTAAAAGTGGTAGATCGAACAGGGCAGACCTTAGATAAGATTCGATCTTGTTAGATTTTTCAAGGAAGAAAGTGGCAAAGCCCTCGCAATATGGTTGTGGACTGGAGATGAGTGTCGATTGGATGGTAGTGTTGTTGGATTGAAGTTTAATCAGATCAAACAGCATTTTGGGGTGATGTTTGGCTTTGTCCAGTTGGCTTCTGAAGAAGGATGCTTTCGCTGTTCTGATGTGTTTGTTGCACATACTACTCCTCAATCTCAGAAGCTTAAGGAGTTGGGGCGATGGAGAGGATCTCCATGCACGTTCTGCTAATCTCAGGTTGCATCTGTCAGAGTTTAAGCTGTCATTGAACCATAGTTTGGAATCTTTGTTGGACTTTCTTTTCAGTTGTAGGGGTGCAATTGCATCAAGGACTTTCAGCCTGAAGTTGTTGTAGTGTTCAGTGAGTTCATGGACATCGGACATGACTGTAGGTGGAGGCAGGAACAGATTACAGCGACAAATGAGCCCGTTCATGTTTGTATTTTGCAACAATCTTTTCCATTGTCTCTGTTTCTTGGGTTGGCATCTTTTGGTGTTCCAACGTTCTAAGATGAGGAAGGTGATATAGTGGTGGTCCGACCAGTCGCAAGGGGTAATCGATTCTAACTGAATGGAGTTGGGGTTGGAGATGATTAGGTCAAGGGTTGAACCTAAGTTGTGCATTGGGCTGTCACAGAATTGAGTCATTTTGAGGTCTGCCAGGAAGATTTTAAGACTATTCACAGCCTGATCATTCAGGTCATTCCAATGAAGATTGAAGTCTCCCAGGAATATCTGGGGACAATTGCATGTAAGGAACATATTGTTTCCACTGATTGATGAGACCTCTTACACATCTCAATGTAACCAATACTAGAGATCCAATACAATCCTTACAGAGCACAGAAAACATTCAGGTGACACTCACTGGTAGCATCAGGATCCCTGAAGGACTCCCCCTCGGCACGGGTGTAGGGTGCAGGTCCATCTGCAAGATAAAAACATGGTACATTGCTCTGTTAATATTGAACATGTACACTGTGTACATATGAAGCACAGATCATTGCGTTCACAAATGTCTGGTATTGGCTGCACATTGGACATGTAGCATACGGCAAAGTTGACATGACCTTATGATTGACATACGTATGCAATGTTGCAGTGTTTACAGATAAAATCAAGCAAATCACATATCAGGTGCACAGAGTGCAGACAAATTACCAATCCATCCTTCCTTGCTAGCTGTTACAAGGATGCCTGACTTTGATGGCTATGTGGACAGAATAATTTGATAGACCAGACTCTTCAAGGTATTAATTTTGCTGGGCCTTCTCAACTCAGTACGTGTCCTGAACAGTGCTACTCACATCTGACAACAGCCATGCTGCTTTTCTTATTCACTTAGCTTCTTACATGTTACTACTCAATGGTAAATAACTACTGATAGTTCATGCCCTGTACAGGCTCATTAAGGAATTGTGAATTTTTTTCCAAAAAACATGTATGTTAAAATGAGAAATAAACACCCTGTCCAGCCTGTGGTGTGATGAAATGTGAGTGTGCTCCCCTGCAACATACATGGCAGGTGGCCCCCACAGTTTGGAGGCTGTAATGGCCCTGCAGAAGAGGTGACAACACTCCCTGCACAGTGGGGGGTGCGTCCCCCAGCACCTCTGGGCCTTCCCTGCACTGCATGCATTGTTTGGACGATTGTTGTGCCACTGTGAACAGGCCCCTGTAGCATTTTTTTAATTAAATGAGTTAGCCTGGATCATGGCATACTACCTCAAATACATATCATACCCTTCCAGTTGAAAAAGCCACACAGCTGCAAGCTTATGAAATATAGGTACTTACCAACAGGCCCACCAACTTCCAGTGCAAGATGACCAAGAAGATATGACTCTTGGCTCACCACACCTGCCCATCAGTGTTTCAGCTGGTGGAAAGGGCACTCAACGTTGAAGATCTGGCTCATATGGTGGCGAACCTTCTCCCACCACTCCTTTCTCTCTTGGGTAGGGGAACCCTTGCTCACCCTACCCCCGCACCATTATATTGGGCAAATAGTGGAACAACAGCCACATCAGGCTCCCCACTCATCCTCTGACAGATTCCTCACTCTGCCCCTCCCCGACATATCCCTACCAAAACAAATCACCCTTACCTACACCTAAGCTAAACCTAACCCTTTCCCCTACCCCTAACACTACAAACCCCTAAATTGACATGCACCCAACCATACAGTGGCAAGACAATACAAAATACAAATACAGTACACAAATAACAATTTTGGGAGACAGCAAGGACAGCACTGACACCAAGACTAAAATACACCAGCAATCTACACAGCACACACCAAACACCTCCGCCAGGCAGCACAGACAAAAGACTGTAAGTGAAGGTGAAAGTTATTTTACACTTTCTGGTTTGTAGCATGGCAGAGCCATTGCATCATTTCCCTGGTGGATGCATCACGTTTTCTGATAATGCGTCGTTTTTTTAGACACATCGGTAGGGAAATAGGTAATGCGTCATTTACGCACAACCCATTCCAATGCACAATGCATTATTTTTGGCACTTTGGCATTAATGCGTAGCTTCCAATGAATGGTCCAGGTGCAATACATGATGCAATAGGCCAATGAGTGTGTTTTGATTGACACAACTAGGCTATCCTGTGTGGTAAAGTTTTTTGAATTGTGCAATGCAGTTAAACACTCACAGGGATCACCTTTTTTGCTCAAATTACCTGTGCTGACATGCTTGAAGACTTGGGATGTGTTGCATGTGTATGTTAACAGTGCACATATGTGTGACTCATTGTGCTCGTGGTGTGGACACTAGGACAGGCAATATATTTAAGTGAAAAACACAGACATATGTGGAATTGTTGATATATTGACATTAAGTATTTGTAATGCATTTTGTATCATGCTTGGCTTAACGAACGTAGCTGCGTAACAGTTATTTTTTTTCATGGATCTTGGAGTCCTATGCAAATGAAATCCACATTGTTATACATAATTATGGCCAAACTTGGAGTGTGTACTATTTGTCTGCATTCCTGACATAGGATGTGTTAAGAACGCAATTTACTCTCAGGGAATTACATATGCTGGCTGCTTCAGTCAGTCTACAGTGTATGTGGCATCCAGCTCAGAGATTGATGGCCTAGATATCAAAGGTATGTTGCTAGGCCAATAGGTCACCTGTGAATATGTGCAATTCATCATTTAGCAGACTTAAATACCCAACAACCACCATATAATGTTGTGGTACATAATCTGCTGTCTGGGCTTGGTGTCTGGCACTATATCTGTGGCACATGCACATTACACCTGCAAAAAAGTGTATGCCAAACATATAAGCCTATATTATTTTTTTCATCACGAGGCCAGCTTGAGTAGGCCAAACAAGTGTTATGACTTCCAAGTAGGAATATGTTTACCATTTCCACACATCACATTATTCTTCAACAGAGAGAGCTTACGTGAACTTATAATGTGTGTAGGCACTCACACCAGATGGTCATATGTGCATTTATTTGACAGATTTCGCACTCCAACCTGGGATGCCTCAGTGCATGCTACCTTGGCAGGAGTGATATTGCATGTACTTATATCCTTTACATTTATTTGGCTTTTAGATTTGCTTAGTTTTTTTTTTTTTTTATTGTGGTTTTAAACAAGTTTTATTGCATATTCTGGAACTTACACAGCCTTTTTGCCACAACCTGGGGGCCGGCGGCATATGTGCTTCAGTGCATGTTACACAGCTATATTGGCCAACAACCCAATGGGCAGGCAGCGCTATCGTCCGAATTTACTGTTCCTGTCAGCATGTGTTCTTTGCAATAAAGTCAGTAGCACTTTCACATATTTACAATTTGAAACTAACCTTTTTCCCCCCCCAACCTCCATCCAAACAATACCACATACATTCTTAGGCAGTAGCTTCCAATGTACCATTCCGATCTGCACATTTATGCTATGATTAACCAGCTCATTGCGGTGTCGTATACGTCATGTACCTCAGGATCCTTGATCCCGTTCTTCAACACTATTCCTCACAGCGGTAAATACTGCATGTCCTGCCCTATGCGTATTTTTCCAATTACAAGTCTCCTCCAACCGACCTCAGCCAACCGGTGAATGGCTCCCAGATGTCAGAGGGACGGGATCTACTGGGCATTAATTCCCAGAAATTGGAAAACTGATCTCTGCAATAAGTGACTGCTTTCATCCATCCTGCTACCGTGGGCGGCGCAGGTTTTTTCCAATGTATGGCTACCTGCCGTTTTGCCAGCAGTAGTAACATGGCCGTGAGCTTACGATTCTCCTTCGGGATGTCCTTTACATATCCTAGCAGCGCCACCTTTGGCGTTTCTGGTATCACACCATGTATTATATGCCCTACGTGTTTAAGTATGTCAGCCCAGTATGTCGTTATAGGTCCACAGGCCCATGCGAGGTGAGCAAAGGTTGCGTCCTGCGCTCCACACCTCCAGCATCTCGCATCTAAATGTAGCCCCATGCGGTGTAGCTGCAGCGGCGTGCGGTAGAGTCTATGTAAAAAATTAAAGTGGATTAAACGTAGCCTGTAGTTTGGCGATAACTGTTCCATCTGAGAGCAGCAGAACTGCCATTGTTCTTCCGTTATGGTTAGGTCTGCCTCCCTTTCCCAATCCTCTCTGGACGTTGAACTAGTAACTGGGTAATCTCTCTGTGTCATGCTATATATACGTGCGATTAATTTGCGGGGGGATGAGTTACTTAAGACATTCTCCAGGGCTGATAGAGTGGGCGGTTCAGCAGGGAACCCGGGAAATCTGGCCTTACATGCCGCTCTGAGGTGATAGTACAGCAGCATATCTGAGGCAGTAGGCTCCTGTGTGCCACACATATGTGCCATAGTCAAGAATTCCCCGTTTGGGAAAAGATCGCCCCCTGTCTCTAGGTTGTGCGCTTTAGCTCTCAACTTAATGGCCTTATCCATTAAGGGCCCAATCAGCGGATTATCTCCTATGGGCATAGACGGTGCATACATTACTTCTTGGTGCGCTCTCTTAGCTATGCCCCTCCACGCCCCTCTCATCGCCTCCACCGTATCTATTTCTTCATGGGGTCGTTTATATGGTGCATATACAGCCGTTTTCAGTGGTAAAGGTGTAACCTTATCTATTTCTATCGCCACATGGGGCTGAAATGGTGTGGGGTGATGCCAATAGTGCAGATATTGCGCCTGCGCACTGTAGGCGTATAATTCAAAATCTGGTGCGCCTAGCCCTCCTTGCGAAAATGGTAGCGTCAGAACCCTCCATGAGACCCTAGGTTGTCTCCCTGCCCAGATCAATTCTAGCACGTTAGAGCGTAGTCGTTTAAAAAAATGCACGTTTAGAGGCATGGGAATATTTACAAATAAATAAAGTAGTTTAGGCAGTATAACCATTTTTGTAATGGCTATTCGCCCCATCAGGGACAGCGGTAGCCTTTTCCACCTTTGCACCTTACTTTCAAGCCAGTCTATCAGTCGGCCATAATTCGCTAGCCATATTTCCTGCAGTGACCTGCTCATCCAAATACCTAAATATCTTGTCGCCTCATCCGCCCATTGAATCGGGAATTCCGTATCGAAGGGCATCGTATCATCAATTAGCGGCATCAGCACCGATTTGGACCAGTTGATCTGGATCCCAGTTAGGCCCCCGTATCTTATCAATTCCCTCATCACTGTATTGAAATTGTCATTAGGATTGGTCAGGTATATCGTCTTGTCGTCCGCATACATAGATATTAAGAGACCCCTGGTCGTGAAGCCTATGCTCCTCTGCGCGTGATGTTGCCTAAGCTTAGCAGCCAACGGCTCCGTGGCAATGGCAAACAACAACGGCGACAGCGGGCAGCCCTGCCTTGTCCCTCTTGTGATAACAAAGGGATCAGATACCTGTCCATTAACTCTGACTCGTGCTGCCGGGTTTGTATATAATATTTGAATTTGCCTAATGAATATAGGGCCGAGGCCCATACGGGTCAGTAAAGTAAAGAGGAATTTCCATTCTAGCGAGTCAAACGCTTTTGTGGCGTCCAACAATGCCGCCACGGCTTGCACATGGGGGGCTAAGTAATGTAGTGTGCCAAAGAGCGTTCTCAGATTATGCGCAGTGGAGCGCCCTGGTATAAAGCCTGATTGGTCTGGCAGCGCAATCTGGGGCAACATGGGTTGTAGTCTATTTGCTATTAATTTGGCATATATTTTGGCGTCCAAATTTATCAGTGGCAATGGACGATACGAATCCGGATTAGTTGGGTCCTTGCCTGGTTTCAATATAGTTATGATTGTAGCCTCGCGAAGCGTCGGGGGGAGTCTACCAGTGTCCATCGCTTCGAGAAAAACCTGCAACAGTCTGGGAGCCACTATCTCGGCATATTCTTTGTAAAAGGCCGCCGTCAGGCCGTCTGCCCCTGGGGCCTTGTCAGCCGGCATGCTATTTATTACTCGCCGTATATCTTCTGTCGTTATTGGCAGCTCCATATATTCCCTGGCGCCGTCAGGAAACCATGCCAGGGCCACGTCATCTAGATAATCGTCTATGTCAGCCTGGGTCGGGTCTGTGTGTGAGGTGTACAATTGCCCATAATACCGCGCCATTTCACGTAAAATATCTGGTGGTGCTCTCACCGTGCCCCCGTCTTCCGAACGCAATTCAGTTATGTACTCTGAGCCTCTGGGCGTGCGTAGCAGTCCCGCTAACGTTTTACCCGGTCTGTCACTTTCTCCATAACGTCTAGCTTGTGTATACTTAGAGAGATACTTCGTTTCCCTTTCTGCCTCCTCTTGAAATTCCGTCAGCTTGGTCCGTATCTGTGCTACAGTGTCAGGGGCTGGGTCTGCACGTTGTGAATCCTCTAGGTCCCCTATCTCCCGTTCTAATCTCTGTAAGGTATTGTGTATGTCCTTTAACACTCCAGATTTAAGCGACATGCAATGTCCCCTTATTACTACTTTAAATGCCTCCCACAAAGTCCCCGGTGAGTCTACCGTGCCCTCATTGAGCTCAAAGTATTCCACAGCCTTTTCCCTCAGCTCCTTGCAAAAGACCAAGTCTAACAAAGCGGTTGATGGAAACCTCCACGTGAAAGGCTGGGCATATGCAGGGGGGACAGTCAATCGCACCTGCGCTGGTGCGTGGTCTGAGAAGGTTCGAGGTAGATGTGTGGCATCCAACAGCCAGGTATGCAGGTCCTTAGAGACCAGCCAGAAATCTAGTCGTGACCACGCGTTGCGGTGGTGCGTTACACATGTCCCCTCCCTTGCTGTAGGGTGCAGTGATCTCCAGGAGTCGACCAACTGGAGGTCTTCTATTATGGTGTGCAACATTGCTGCCGCCTGTGGGTGTGCACCCGGGACGCTCCCTGTCTGTCAGCAGACGGCGAGAGTACCACATTAAAATCCCCCCCACATGATCGCCATATGGCCTAAGGTCTGTAACTGCTGTCCAATGTGGTGAAAGAAGTCTGGGCTGTCGGTGTTCGGCCCATATGTGTTCACCAAAGCCACGGGAGTGTGACACAACGTCCCCTGCAGTATGATGTATCTACTGTCTCTGTCTTTTATCGTATGGTGTGTCTGCCAATGTAGCCCCCTATGGATCAATATCGCCACTCCCCTTGAATAATTTGAATAACCAGCTTGTATTATCTCTCCCCACCTTCTATGCCGGAGCACCCCTGCCAGTGTATCAGTTAAGTGCGTCTCCTGTAGGAAACAAATATCTACCGCATGTCTGATAAGATAAGAGTGGATTAGCCTCATCTTCCTGCGGTCAATAAGGCCTCTGACATTCCACGTAAGGCATCTTAGGTTAGTCAGACTAGGTGAACGGGTCATTAGTGATCAATAGCATGCCGGGTCCATGGTGACTCGCTGTCGGACAATCTACCGCTATACTGTGCTGGGCCTGCAAGGTGCCAAACAGCGACATATGGTTGCAATGTTAAATACCCCTTATCTTGCAATGACTTGGCATCGCTCTTGCCCCTCAGTGCAGTGTTCGGTGCATTTGCTTGGATGGTGAAACAAACAACTTTCCCCCCTCGACCCACACCAACCCCCAATCAGGTTGTGCAACCCCTACCCCCCTTACCCACAACAAAAAACATCCAACATATTGCATCTGACAAAAGGGAATCATCCCATGGGGTGCGCGGGTCTGCTGGCTTACAACCCTGCACTCTAGGCAGGGTGGCCGAGCAAATATCTCCCCGCCCAAAGAACAGGAATCACACAAAATATATCTACAGCATGTCTTTGCAAGGAAAGTCAACCGTTTACGCAAGCGTACAGTATGTTCCCCGTTGTATCGACATCATTATCCTTACCACTGAACTTTCAACCTTCAAGCAGCAGTTCTCCATACGTTCCACACCATCCTGGTTTAGTAGCCACTCATTGCACGCTCAATCATTGTCACTTAGTCTGGTGTCCGTTTGCTCTTCGCCTGACATCTTCCGCTTCCTCTGGTCTTCGCTAGTTGTTTGGCATACGTTAATGCTGCTTTGGCGTCCGTAAAAAAGGTAGGCTTTCCAGGTCCTTGTAGTCGCAATTTAGCTGGGTATATCAGTGCGTATTTCATACCAATTTGTTGAAATATTTTCTTTGCTGGGATAAATTCCCTGCGAGCAGCTTGCACTTGTAACGTAAAGTCTGGGTACAATGCAATGTTGTTACCTTGATACTGGATATCGCCCTTTTCTCTGGCCAGTCGGAGTATTGTGTCACGGTCCCTGTAGTTGAGCACTCTTGCTATAACGGGTCTCGCGGGGCCCCCGGTCTCGGGCCCAGCGATCTGTGCGCTCTTTCAATGAGGAACATCGTGGAGAATTCCGGACCAAAGATATCTGTCATCATAGTTTCTATGTATTTTTCCATGTTCTGGATATTTGCCGTTTCCGCAATTCCCGTAATACGCACGTTATTTCTGCGCGACCTAGCTTCTAAATCTTCATTCTTCTGTCGTATCACCTCCAGCACTCTGGCCATGCCTTTTATTTTCTTTTCCAGCTCGGTCTGCCCTTCCTCCGTTTCTGTAACTCTTGTTTCTAGCACCCCCATTCGCCCTTCCTGTTTTTCAACCCTTTGCGTGATCCTATCCATACGTTCTGCTAGGGTGACTATCTTGGAGTCTATGCCCTGAAGACCGGTCTTCAGCTCCTTGAACATAGTGCGTATGTCGTCTTCTGGTAGCTGCACGGGGCCTGCCTCCTCCACAGGGTCTTGATTCCCCCCATCGGTCTCCGCCTATTTGGCAGTTTTCTTATCAAAGTTAATGCGGGGTTGCCTGGTATCCGGTTTGCCCATGTTTGTGCGTAGTGATCCGCGGCCCCAAGCTAAGAGCGTCTAGTGGGTATCCCCTCCGTTCGTGGTGTCAGAGAAGTGGTAACCACCATGCATCAATGTACTCCTGGGTCCCACGCAACTCTGTCCGTTTTCCGCCAGCCTGCTGTGCCACCGCTCACCCAGCCAGAGGCTCTGTGTCAGTGGGCTCTGTCGTATCTCTTCCCTTAGTTTACAGGCCTTCACCTTCCTAAACGCCTCAATCCGAACGAGCATCCGGAGTACAGCTGCGTGTTACACCGCTCACCTCTCTGCGCACCCCTCTGTCACCCGGTCCCAGGGCGGATTCGCTTCTGCTCTCTCCTGCACTCAGGGAATGACCTGTCCGTTCCCCTGCCCGCCGTCCTTTCTCCCAGCAATCAAAGTCCACCAGCCTATTTGTTCCTCCTCCACCGTGCAGCTAACTCCCCATCCTTGGCCCGTCTCCGCAGCGTGGGGTCGATGACTCAGTGCCACGCCACTACCGCTGCCCCCTCAATCAGCAGGCAGCCTCGTACAATATGCGCACCCCAATGGCATAAGCAGCGGCACTAGTAGATCCGCATCGCAGGGTCTTGTTTCCGCGTCTCACCCCACCGCGTACCGTGCCTCTTTAGCGGGGGGAAGATCAATGGCGCAACACCACGCCGCACTCACTGTATCTCGCCGTCTTTCCAGAGCTTGTAGTTCGCAAGATGGCGGCAGGCAGGTCTCCCGGACTAGAAAATGGCGGCCATCTCCGCTTCCCGCCGCGCTACGTCTCCGGTAGGGCCCAATGAAACCATATGGAGCTCGGCGGTCCAGAGCCCCCGCATACGGGGGGGTCCTCTCGTGCACGCCCGCTCCGGTCACCTCCTCAGCGTCTCTCCCCGCACGCAGCGCTCCACCTCCGGACCTCAGACAACGGCCCCCGGGCGCAGCGCTCAGCTCCTCTTCACCACGGTTGCCGCCTCGCACTCCGCATTAATTGTACCTCCTCAGCGGCAGTAGCGCTCACCCAGCCACATCCATAGGTGCACCACTCAGGGGCTCTGCCGCAGTCTTTTCCGGTGTGCCCGCTCTCCGTCTGCTGTGTTCACCGCGGTCAGCTCCGCCCAGCCGCCGCCACCAGAGCCCCCGGCTTCAGCAGGCTTCCAGGCCGCAGCTCAGCCTCGCACCCAGCATACTCCCTATCTCGGTCAATTCGGGGTGAACGCCTTCGATTCTCCTCCGTGGGGCACACCAGCAGCTCCCACACCTTCTGCTTCACTGGATTCCCGACTTCAGGCTCGGATGTCGGATAATTACCGGATTTTCTGTGCTCGGCCGGCGGAGCCGCATTAGTTTGCGGCCATTTCGCTGCTCAGCGAAGCCAGGCCCCCATATTTGCTTAGTTTCCTGTTTTGAGTAGCACATGTAGATGGAGCTGTAGGAGTTACAGCATTCTATGTTTCAGAGTAAAACACACCAACACTGTCACATCCACTCCTGCATGTAACAGTTGCAACCTTGTCTAGTGGGTCAAGTGTCCCTGCATTGGATCTAAGTAGCCAACCCAGCACTAGCACAGGTAAGGACTCCACATTATATGTGTTATGTGAGAGACCACACAGATGTTGCTCTCTGCTTGCAGACGTTGATGTAGCATATGGAGACTAACTGGGTTGTATTGTGTGCCCATTCACATCAGATAGGCCTCTGCTCACAGGATGATAAGGTCAATATATTGGCCTCCATCAGTATAAGGCAATAAAAAATGTCAAGACGTACATCACACACACTCAGTCATTGCACACTGAAATTAACACTCCCTTTGGATTGTGGTAGGATGTCTGACAGTCAATACACAGTTGCAGCACACGTACTCACAACATGTGCACACTGTTCGACATTGCTACCTTTGTTGGGTGTAAGTGTTACCAACACACATGCATGTGGTACATGTTGTTGATATTCATACATGTTTTGGTCCACATGTTGTTGTCTTGGGGGAGTGTAACACCTAGCTACATACCTTTTGTGATGGGCCTAAACCTATTAGGTGTAATATGATTGTTTTGATGTTTACAATGGCTGTGCAATGAAATTGCCTTAAAAAAGGAAGTGTTCAATCATTTATTACACTTTTGGAAGTATCTTTATAAACGAATTTTCAATTTATGGACATCAGACTAATTCACTCTTCACTAAAAAAGTTCTGCACAATGATGTTCCTTTGCCGGCTCCCCGCAATTGTGCCTACATTTTCCCCTCTATCCTCATCTTCATTCTCATCCGGTGCTTCCTGGTCCTGATTTCCTTGGTCCCATGGGACATTTATCCGCCCACAGGGGGGTGAGTATAGCAATCACCCACTGGACATGCCCGAGCAGCAGAAGTGAGACTCCAGTACCCCGAAAGCCCCTTCCACGATACCCCTGTTCATGCCCAGTGCAAGAACAGGGGTATCGTGTATGTGTGTTCTGCCTTAGTCTGGGGATGTGCAAATGGGGTCATGATCTATGGCCATATTCTTGGTCAGCAGAAAAGACAAAGAATTAAAAGTCACTCAATGATCATGGTGATTGAACAACCCACATTCAAGTGCATATCTGTTAAATGTGCTGCATGACTCTTAAAAATGTTCTACCAGTATTGGACACAATTGGTTACATTTTGATTAGCACATTTAATTCCACGTCTATTCCTTTTCTCTGTGTCATATTGTGACATGTGCCTGGGCTGCTACTTTTGACAGTGCTACAACAGGGCAACATATTTGGGCAGTAGCTTAGTGTGATAGGTGTTTTGTAGGTCCACTGCCACTGTAAGTGACAGTATGTTGTTTACAAATTGGGGTTTATTTTCGCCCATAGGTAGGCTGTACCAGTACTAACCTATTTCACATTCATACATACATGTGTCCCTGTGGAACCACTGATGTTGTTGCTGCACTCCCTGCCAATGGCAGAGCCTTAGATTTGTTAACTTCTTTTAGAAAGTGTAATCTGGTGAGTACATGTGGTGCATTCTACACAGGCTTCCTGGACAGTTGTTCAATGTATTGTCATCCTTCAGCTGCAGCGTTTCATCAGACAATATGTCAAGGTGCACTAGGATTGACACATGAGTATGCAATTTGCGGGATCTCCAGGTAGGACACACTGATGTTGCAAAATTATCTTTGTCTACCACAGACCTGTACACAATACATTGGTCTTTAAACGTATGTGTTGTACTGTAAATTGATGTGGATAATGTCCCTAATTGCAATGGTTCTATCATCATTGCTGTGCCAAAGGAATGTTGAGATTGGTATCCTGAGTACACTGTGGTGCCTTGTCCAGTTGCATTACAATCTATGTTGATGATTGTTGAATCCCATATGTGACTACATTGCTTTAGTGTTTATGACTTGCACATTGCAGATTTCATATGTTTCCCTTTTGTAAATTTACCACCAGAACAGGGTTGTATGACGTTACAACGCATGCCATTACAACGCATGCTGTTACAACGCATACCTTTACCCCGAATTGCTGTCGGGGTGCGCTGGAAGTTAGAATAGTATAATTTACTATTCCAACTCCAGTGTGTGCAACAGTAGGGAAGGTGTTGGAGTTACTCCAACACCTTCTACCCCTGCAACAAGCCTTTCGCGTTGTAACAACATGCGTTGTAATGGCATGCGTTGTAACGCTTTAATTGTAAAGGCTGTTTTCCCCAGAACAGGAGTACTAACACAATCTTTGAATCTGTAATGATGGCTGTGTACCTGAGTGAATGTTTGTACGTGTACTGTCAGTACTGTTGAGAGATATGTTGGTTTTTTACTGTCGATGTCACATTGAAACCTGTATTAACATTTACCCATGTCTGGGGCCTACACTGACATTGAATGGCACACATGGCCTTTCAAAATTATTATGCCTAACACTTCAATACACATACATGTATACCTCCATTGTGACACCCTTACTAAATTTTTGGGGAAAAAAATCCCACTAGTCTGAAAATGAGGTGTCTTGACATTTAGAGAGAGTAGGTACGGCAATGAGGAGACATGTATTTCACACTTCTCTATTGTGTTCGCTTAGTAGAATTCATATTGTCTTCTCTGTCCCACAACATGTCTTAGTTTGCATCCGTTACTCAGTGTAGATGATGTGGTTCCATTCATTCACACAGATAGAACTGTGACAGTAGTAGTCACTGATGTTCAGTAGCTACTGCCATTGATAGATTAGTGGTTGCATTTCAATGTGGAACATCATTGCAGTGCATTGCACTAGCTATGTGGACAGGAGACAAGGGCCCAACAATTTTAAAATGTTGCACTCTACACTGCAGCAAGTAAATTATCAGCACTGCACTACCTCACTGAGAAAGGACAGTGTAGGACACATTTGAGGCCATATGGAAAAGTCCTGAGGTTTGTAGCAGCACTGGCACACAATGCTCAGCTTAGCACTGAGATGAGCACAATTGCAACATGGGGATTGTGTGGCTACATTTCATGTGTGATTTACTTTGTGCATGAGGGACCACCTTCCTACACCACATTAACACCTGGAGGCTTGATTGTCTAAGTCTGTGTGCCACTAACTGCACTACACATAGGTGCCTAGAGTGTGTTGGATGACTTAAGTAATTTTTCCGTGAGACACATGACCTGAGGAGGGCAATTGTATGTATATATTTCATAGTTTCCCTGTTGTGGGATACATGACATTTCTCATAAACCATGGGAGTTACATGTGGACACACAGACAACAGTCATGGAAGCCCTTCCTTGCACACAGTGTTGCAATACAGCTTTTTTCCTAATGTTACATTGCTCAGGTTCTTCTCAATATTGATAGACGTACACAGTAGCTTAGCATGTGTTAATGCATGTGACTTGCCGGTTTGCATTGCACATGTGCCATGATGTATGGTGCAAGTATGGGACCCACCCCTCCTACATATGCACTGTTCCAGGCAGCAAACACAGATATGTCTATTTTGTCATACATTATTTACTGTGATTAGTTCTGTCATAAACTTCAGATTTAATTACCAACCAGTAGGCAATCCCCACATCTCCCATTCTAGAAGCGCTCATTGATGATGGAGTGTCTGAAGATGTAGGCATCATGAATACTTACAAGGTACTTAGTCAGAACATTGGTGAACATACCCAGATGGTCTATAATTGCCTGTAAGTTGATAGAGTATGTGTGCTTCCTATTGCGGCACAGGTATGAAGTTGCAGCACGAGGCACCAGTTGCACATGTGTGCAACCCATAGCCCCCAAGACATGTGGAAAGCCAGCTATGAAATAGAAACCTTGCTTGGTCTTCAGCTGCAGTTGTTGTGTGTTGGGGAAAAGGAGGTACTGGGGTGTTAGGTGGATGATGGCTTCCAGGAGAGCGGGTAGGAAGGTAGAGAAAGCTGGCTGAGAGATTCCTGTAACTTTGGCTGTTGTAATCTGGAATCAACCAGATGCCAGCATGTGAAGAAGAGCGATGAGCTTGACCTTTGGAGGTATGTTGGTGGACCTGGAGGTTGGTGGCTGTAGCCTTGGCACTATCTTGTGTAGCAGTTGAAAGATGGACTCCCTCCTTAGCCAGTAGTAGGTGACAACCTCATCCCCCCTGAGATCAATGATGGAAATCTGCAGCTGGTAAACATGCTCCCTTCTCCTGCACTGCCCCATTGGTCATTGGGTGGGTGGGGGGTGGTGGTTTGAAGGTCTCCTTGCAACTCCCCATTACATTACAGTAGGGTAACCGAATGGGCCGTAGAACCTGGGTACTATATGAGACTAAATTAATTGGTCCTCATGAATTTATCGGGGATATATCAAATAAATCGATCAAGCCGGATTCTGTTATTGTAAACACTCACCCTCAACCCTACCAAGACGGAGCATTCCAAACCCACAATCCAGAGAAGAGTCAAAAAACTTAATGCACAAGGAAAAATTAATGGAAATAAATTCTGAATTGTATTGAAATTTAATTATACATATATGTACATTATTTACAATTCACAGTTCCTCCAATGTGTGAAATATAAGTGCTTAGAAAAAGTGCTTGTGCGTATGTGAAACGGAGCAAGTACAATGCATGAGTCAATGTAATTCCTCTGTGGGTTATACAATCAGTCCAGGCTGCACAGATGGGGGTTGTTGACGTTTTGACCCTAGATATGTGAAAGCCAATTAAAACCTTACAGTCACGTCTTCATCAGGACAATTTGATGCTTGATAGGGGCAATCTGGATTCATTAAATGTTCCCTTGAGAGGTACTTATGGCAATTCACAGAAGGGTGAAGGCTCACCTGCTCTTCATCCAAATGGGGCAGCGGACACTGGAGAGATACTGTGAATCCAGGAGTGCTTATACTTGATTGAATCGGATGGCTCCATCATGAAAATTATTGTTTGGTTGGAATATCTCAATTTGTAGGAAACCTGTGAGACCGTCTCCGGGTCATAAGCACTTGAATTGTGAGATTTATGAGCATCCTTGGCCCCATTTGGATGAAGAGCCAGTGAGCCTTCACCCTTCTGTGGCGCAGGTATATTCCAACACAGGCCTACAAAAACTGATGCATTTGCCCACATGTGTCTCCTTGCAGATTTGGAGTACGGCCTGCACCACCGGTGGATCAAAGTCTTTGACGCAACAGCGGCACAAGCCGCTTGTAAATAAGGGCCTACATTTTTGCCTATTTTTTATTTGTGAATAAAATAAAATATTCCATAAATTGTGTATTAGCTTGATGTATACCTTGTTCAGTTTTTGTGCAATTTTTTGAGATTGAAATCATAGAAATTGCTTAGGTGCAGGTGCCCGGCTTTGAGTAGCGATCCATTCAGCGTCCACCGATGGTAAAAGGTTAAGAACTGCAGCTCTAGGGCTTTATTCACACTACATAAACCACTAATAAACATAATAAATAAATATAGTGACAGCCTATGCTATTGATTATCACATACTAGGTTTGACACTGCTTTTTATTGTGCAGTTCACTGTTGTGAAATTGGATGGAGTTTACAGATCAAATGTAAGATATGTTATGTATGTTTTTCATACTTGCCGGAATTGTTATGTAAGGATTTATATGGAATACTGTTTTTTACATAGACAAGTTTTTTATATCAGTATCAGATGGAAGCAATCCCTTGGATCTTTTGCCCGAACTCTCAAGCCCTTTTACGGATTGGGGATATGCATTAATGGTTTATTTTGGTAGCACCTAAGGAACATTTAATAAAAAAATGAAAACAGTGCAATGGTTATAGAATGCAGTATAAAGAACAGCACCAGAAGACATCAGAACAGAGCACATTTATTAAAAACAAATCACACAGCGCAGCAAGCCACCTTACGGTGCTACGCTGTGTGAGAGGGAAAAGGCAGGAATGCACCATATTTAACATTATATTGTACATTCCTGTTGTTTCCTTGCGCTGGTGCACAATGTGCTGTCTAGCACCAATACGGGCACCCTGGCACCATGGTGCAAGGGTGTCTGTATTGTAAGCAGGGTTGTTTTTGTGCAGGAAGAGGCACATTCCTGCGCAAACAGAATCCTCAGAGGCATTTTACTCTTTCTATGTGTGTTGCAGAATGCATTACACATAGGAAGAGGAAAAAACAAAGAGAAATAAAGATATTTCTCCTTGTCACCTGGGGAGGCATACCATTTTTGATGCATTGCCAGGTCTACCAATGATGGTAAATATAGAAAGCTGACAAAATCCATTAGGTGGATGCATGGGAACACCCACACTCCACCCATGGAACGTCTCCCTGGGGCAGACTAACGCAACTCAGTGATATGCAATGTGTTGCGTTACTCTAGATATATTAAGCCATGCAGGGTCATGCAAGGTGGCCTTGCATGGCTCGATAAATCTTACTTAGTAGTTGTGTCTCCCTTGCACCCCATTGCGAGACGTGAGGGAAACGCAACAGCTTGATAAAAATACACCCAGAACCTTCTCAAAATATATCATAAAGATATTGAAGGTAGTAAAATAATCTACTTCCTCCCCTGATTTTTCCAACAGTGCTCTTAATAAAGTGATGGTGATATTGAAGACTCACATTTTTGAATCCACATAGTTATTTATTTAACAATAGATTCCATAAAAAGTGCATCACTTGGACGTGATTCATGTGCTTACACATAGATGGCTGCGAGTTTGTATTTGGTTTATTTTTGCTATGCATGCACAAAGAAACAGAGCAAACACCTGCGCGCCCGAATAAACAAACCATAGAATCCAAAAAACAAGGAGGAATTCAGACAGCTTCCCAACACCAATTAGTGCACCTAACGCAAAGTGCTGTTAAGCTCATTAAGGAGATAAATAATGAGCAGCTGGGTTTGACTCTGGGTTAAGCTGTGAGTAAGAAAACAACACATCCCCAAGAGAGAGCTGATTTTGTGTGTATTGCAGTTTGTGAGGATTGTAACAGTTTAACGCAGGTCAAGAAGGCAATTTTCAAAATGGGGAAGTGGGATATGTTATTGGTTTAGAGCTTACATGCTTGAGTTTCTCATTATTTTTGGCCTGAGGGTCATTTTCAAATTGCATTTGAGTTTGATCATAAAGAGCACAGAAATAAATCATTTCAAGTCAGAGAAAAAAACAAATTACAGGGGAACCATGCAAAGGTATTTATTGGCTGGACAAGAAAAGTATAATAAATACACGGTAGAAGCGCATAGTATATCGTTTCAATTATCCCCTTTCTCCAGGGAAGAAAAGTGAAATAATGAAAAAAATTTTTTTCTAAATAATCACTTTTTCAATCAAATATACTCATGAATATTAAAAACCAAATTCAAAATAATTATTGACAACATCTGAATGGTAAAATATCTAGTGTCCTGTCACTATCTTTGGTCGGGGGTTCTGCTTCATCATAATTTATTACCAACAGATACCTACTAAGATTTAAATCTGTTAGCAAAACTACACCATTTACAACAGTATATAACAGTTCAAAAAGTTTTTTTCAAGAAGCATGTAACATGCATTAAAAATATTTAAACATCAGAAGGAAGCAAGTGTATTATATTATCCTGTACCTGAATGTGTTGCCCGGTTGCATGCCGTGCACCATAAAAAAAGCCAAAGCATGTACGCGTACTATATTACAATTGAAATGGTGGCCTGAAATTTGATGCATAACTTTAATCGGAAGCTCCTACATAAAATGAAGATTGTCTAATATTTGTGAGCATGATCTAATTCAGCAGTGTCCAAACTTTGTAAGAGGATGGATGGGGAGCACAGGGCTGGAGGGAACATCACAACAAGAAGTGATGTCACATCGGAACTGATATCATGTGACCTTTTCAAGCAAGGACATCACATAAAATCGGATATCTAACTAGTACAAATGGAAGGTCAACTTCCTGGAGAGGCAATGGCCTTCTGATTAAATTGTTGACATTCAAACCAAAAAGCTTGGTTTCTAATCCTAGATTCTCAGTTTGATCATTTTGTGTGATCTTGTGCAAATCGTTTTTTCTAACTGTTTGCTGACTTAATTACCTGCCAAAACTGATTTAGAATTGATTCAAAAGTCAACCCAGTTAAACCCTTTGTGGCTTCCTGTCCCTTATTCCAGTCAGTCTGAATTTCCTGCTCAAGTGAGGACCAGTGTAGCTTGCTCATGAAATTTGATTTGCTGCCTCATCTCAACAGCCTTGAGATGCCTATTAAAACTGAAAATACTGGTCTACAATTCCCTGGAATGTCTAAGATCTTGTAGTCAAGAGACATTGAAACCAGAAGGCCTAGTTTCCTATCTTGGTTTCTATTAGAACTGACGTGCTTGGCGTGGTATTTTCCCAAACGTTTATGCCTTCACCCTTCCTGTCTTGCTGAATTTGTTTTTGTTGGCTTTAGGACTTACCACTGCTAACCATGCTAAAGTGCTTGTGCTCTCTTCTTAAAACATGGTATGATACAGTGGTATAACGAAACTTGAGGGGCCTCCACATGCTCTGGATCCAGTCAGGAGCTTGCAGACCAGGGGCCCGCTGCCCGTGCAGAGTGTCGGAGGGGCCCCATGGAGATCGGGGCCTCCCGCCCCGCGGGGGCTGCCGGGGCATTTGTTACACCGCTGCTAAGATAGGCCTTCACCCAAATGGCACATTTAATTTACTTGTAAGTCCCTAGTAAATGATACTACATGTACCCAGGCCCTGTAAATAAAATGGTAGTCGTGGGCCTGCAGCACTTATAGTGCCACTCACTTAAGTAGCAACGTTAAAATATATCTCACGTCTGGCACTGTCAATTTGACCTGTCTAAATAAATCTTTTACCAGGACTAAACCTTCCTTTTAAATGATTATACATCACCCTTAAGCTAAGCCCTAAGGATTCAAAGGGCAGGGTGCATTGTATTAAAAATGTAGGACATGTGTGTTTAAGTTTTACATGTTCTAATAATGAAAAACTCCTAAAGTTGTTTTTCACTGTAGTAAGTCTATCTTTCCTATAGGCTAAAAGTAGGTTACCTAATTACACTTAGTACATGATAACTTCAGTTTGAGAACGGATAGAGGAATGCGTCTTCCACTCAAATGAATTGTAATTGAAAATCCTCTTGAATGTTAAAGTAAAATTTTAAGCTACTGTTCTTAAAATGCTACTTTTAGAAAGGTGGTATTTTTTCTGCCTAAGCCAAATGTGCCTTTCTGCAAGTGTCTTTGGTCACATAACTGTGAATTGCTCTTCTGTGGTGCGTGGTGTGTATCTCTTCCAGATATGGGGATAAAAGGGACTTGGGTGTTGGGCAGTGTGTTCCTATCTTGATTGAACTCTCCTGGGGTTGCCCACAGCCCTTCCTGAGGGCTGTGCACACCCCCTTCCTGACGTCTAAGGCTGCTTGTCTGCCATTGAAAAATGCTGCTCACACCTAGTTTGGAGGCAGACCCAGGTAAGCGGTAAAGTTAGACAAAGGGGGCATTGCTCATCCACAGCCTGGCACTGGGTATAAGAACCACCCCCTCAGAATTTCTCATCAGAATACACCTGGACCTGTGGAAGATTAAGAAGAAGGACTACCCTCCTGTCTGAAGAAAGAAGACTGGATCTGCTTGCCTTGAACCTAGGATCCACTGAAGTGACTCCAGGTGTCAATTGGCCACCCTCCTGTGTAAGCTACAGGACACAGCAATTGCCCAGAGGTCTACAACTGCTCAGCTGACCAGCATCAGCTGCACCTGTCTGAGGCCTGATGCTGGCCTCTGCTGGTGTGAGTACTGATCTCAAAGAGGTGCCACCCAGGTCTTTGGCTGGCATCAGAGTGTACTCCTCCTGCTTCAACACAGAACCCCACATGAACGTCCAGAAAATTGGGGCTCTTCAGCAATTATCACCACATCTGCTGGCAATGTGACATTCCTACAGCGACCTCTGCTTCGCCGCAAACAGCAACTGCCCACATCTCCCGTCAATCAGAAGCTCTGTTGATGACCTGCTCCTCATGCCGACAATGTTCTCCTCGCGGCACATGAAAATGTAAAGCTCCGGCTGAGGCACCATGCGTGGATTTGGACTCAGAGAAGGTAAGCTCACCTGGACAAACAGGATTCCTGTATCAAACCTGCGTTCCATTGTGGCCAGCCTGAACTTTTGATTTAGGCCTAGTTCAGTGTGACCAGATACCAGCGAGTGGAGCTTTGTGCTTCTTGATGCTATTTTTACCTACAACTTTAAAAACTGATAACTCTATTTCTACTTACTGGATTTTTTTCATTTTGGTCTCATTTAGTTATTGAATGTTACTCAGTTTTTCTAAATTGGTTTGGGATTTTTCTTGTGCTGTGATTTCACTTTATTACTTCTTAAGTGTTGCATAAATACTAGGCCTGGACAGAATTTCAATTGCACGGAGTGACTAGAGTAATTTTGGTAATTCTGAGTTACTCCTTGATACAGAATTACCAATGATAATGTGATTACGCTCGCTGGCATACAAAAGAGTAATTTGGGGGAGAAATCCTAATGCAATAGCACATTTAGCAAGCACAAGTGGCTGCACATTCTTGCTATGTGTATTCTATTGCATTTAGAGCTATTTCTTAGCGCAAAATGCATCCTAGTATCCATTTGGATGCGAGGAGTCACTTTTGCACTAAGAAAGTAGCACTAAATGCAGAATTTCTCCTTTGGGGTAATTCTGCATAATCTCGCTGAATTTCAGAGTAATTCTGCACAATTACGCTACACAGAAATACACGAGTTACGCCCATCCATAATAAACACTCTCCACATTGCATCTAAGTTAAGCCTGACTGCTTTTGTGCCAAGCTGCCAGAAGGTTAAGCACAAGTTTATTTAGTAACTGTGGTTCTTCCTGATATGGATAGTGTGTATTACTTGAGTGGGGTTCTTACACCTCTCAACTAATAAAACTATTTCTTACAAAGACCTCCAAGTTAGAACGGTTTACATGTATTTATTCAAAGTGAAACTTTCTCACATAAAATATTGTATCATGATTTTTGTAAGAATTAGGTTGAAATCAATTGAAATGAGTGTTTGATAGTTGGCTTGTGTTGCGAGTGCAGAGAGAAATATGTTTCTTACTTTATAAGTGTTGTAGAAGCCTTGCTGCTATATTAAATAGTCTACTAAATGTGGAGCCTTCATTGCCGGCCCACAAAGCTTTTCTTTCTGTAAGTGACTATGGTGCAGATCAATCTCAAGCTGTTGTGAATTGTCTGGATTGGTGAACTGTGCATTACAATAAAAAGTTATGAAAAGCTTAGTCATGTATAATATTTGGATATGTGAGAAGTATGACTTAATAATTCTCACATTCTTCACAGTTCTTTGGAGATGACGACTGCATCCTGGGGAGTATGCCAGGGTGGTGTTAGTGTATCCGCTTTCCTTTGGCTCATGACATTTGTTAGGAGTGTTTTGGATTCACAACTGCATATTTTTGTTATCATGTCACAGTCACCGCCACCACTCCTTTGAACATTGGTGGACGTGCAAAGGAAAATGGTGGCATAGCTCTAGTAAGACAACAAGGAGGGACTAGGGGCCAATTGAGTAGGTCCAGCATACAGGCCCACGGAACCACAACAAGAAGAGGTATGCTGTTCCTAAAAGAGTCCTACAGGTCAATGGGTGAAAAGAGAGCATGTGAGTGCTCATAAAGATCGGAGAAAATCTTTTCTCCTTTCAGAAAAAGACCCTCACACACCCAGCCAGCTAGGTGTCATGCTTCATCACTGGGTCTGCTCCTTATCGGGTCGGCGCTGCAATACCCGATCGGCACCCGTGATGGGGCCTTCTTGGCGGAGATCTTTTTTCTTAGCCGTTAGGTGCGGTGCGTGTAAGGGCCCTAGTGAGCGTAGATGTGAAAATGTGTAGTGTGTGCAATCTAAAACAGGAGATAGTGATCCATCCAAAACTATTTTAATGACAATGGTCACTATCCTGATTAAAAACCAGTAAGAGGCGCACGCGTCTGCTCAAGGATTGCAGGGTTGTGTGCTCAAACTCAGGCCAACATGTTTCTTGCCTACTGTTAAGTTAACGGCAATTCTTCAGGACCTATTCTTAATTATTCTACACTTTATGGTTGGTGGTCTGTTCATTACACAGTTCAGTGACCACCCATACAGCACCCTATAAAGTGGTACCTGTCAATCAACAACAATGCCTGTAGGAGAGAAGAATCGTAAAGGTTAAAAATAAATACATCGTTCAACTGTAGTCTGCAGTTCAAACTACATGCAAAAGTCCATGAGTTTGGCCAAGTTATTGTGATACTGCAAAAACAAATGTGAATGATGAGCATGCTTCACACATAATGGTGTATGTGATCATGCAATTGGCGAGTATAAGCAAAAATATTTAGATAAAAACAGAAGTATAACAGCACACTCACCCAACTTGGGTCATTTCAATGCATCAAGGTGTCGCAGCAGGTGAAAACACTGCCAGATTCAGTGTCCTAACAAAGGTACGAAGAAGGTAATTAATGTAAGATGGGTGGAGATTGCCAAAAACGGGGCCCGAAAGGGGAGTATCCCTTTGAGATACCGATGGCTATCACCTAGAAATAACAATATATCCCACACAATGGTTGCAGGCGGGAATCCGGGGGTGCGGTGTGCCGCGCACTCCAGCTACTCACTCACACCAGATAGTCAAGGGTGATGCACTGACGGGCGACAACCACAACCCCATTGTCTCTTCGACAACCAAAGAAGGCAAAAGAGACAGTAAAAGTTATGCGCAAGAAGGGAGAGCGCGATGATCAGAAACAAGGCCGTACCGTATCGCCATACTCTCCTTAGGCAATTAGAGAGGGTGTACTCACTCGGCCGACCTCTTCAATTACGGAACTCACGTGGAGTAAAAGGAGGGTGCGGGACACAACAAGGCCGGTCCCGCATCACGGTCACTCCTAACAAGGCGGAACAATTCCATGTTTATAAGTCGAAGTGACAGCCAAAAGGTCCTCCACTATTATGCTCAATGCCCGATACTCACGTATGTCGCTCCGTCCGATCGCGGTCGACCTACCCCTCACTCTGCCGGACCCGGGTGGATGTAACACCTCATTCGTGTACGAATTATATTACCCGGTCGGTCAGCGGTGGAGACAGGACTTCCGGTTTCAATGTTGGAACAACGACTAGAGCGTCAACAACCACTTCCGGGTGCCACATTGGAATCCCCATTACGTGTGTATTAATGAAGGTATCCCCAATAACCTTATTGTATGCTGCTGTGCAGTGGTAGACATATGATTACTAAAAATATATATATGAGAGCCTGGGAATAACAAGGACTAGTGCTCCTAGGATGTGCCTCATAACCAAACAGCTAATGTAGCAAAGTGTCTGATAAATAACAGCTTGATGTCTTAGAATAGACCAAACCCTGTGATGAAGTAAAGGGTAGAAAAATAAATAATAATAATAAACAACGGGTAGAGCGTCAACACCCACTTACGGGTGCCACATTGTAATCCCCATTGCGCATGTGTCAATGGAGGTCTCCCCAATAACCTTATTATAAACTACTGTGAAACGGTAGTCATCGGGTTGCTGAAACTATCTGAGACAAGGGACAACAAGGACTAATGTTCCTAGAGTGTGCCTCATAAAAACACCAGCTAGTGTAGCAAAGTGTCTAATCAAATTACAACTCGGTGGCTTAGAATTGACCAAACCCTATGATGAAGTAAAGGGTAGCAAAGATACCCAGTTATCAATGTAATTAATAACGGATCCACCACTATTGTAAACGCTGCGTGGCGGGGGCAGAACTTGATGTAGCACACAAACGGGGAATTAAACCCCAATATAATGGTGGCCCCGACAGGTGGAGGTGGTGTTTCCTAACGTGTGCTCTTAATTGATATCAGTATAGCTTATATCGGTGAAGATACGTTCGAGAAAAGCAGTACCATTGCTCATCACAAAATTCGGACATAGGGAGGGACGAAGTTATGGCAGTACATCATATGATGTATTACGTCAGCAAACTCCAAGGTATGTCTTCATTGAGTCCCTCCTTGTCCGAGGACAACCTCAGTACCCACCTCTGTTCTAGTCGGAACAGCATGTTTTTACGCATACCGGGGTGGGCTTCCATAACCACCCACCGAAAGGAGTCAGGTGGGTGTTTGTGATCTTCAAAATGAGTAGTCATTTTGGTGTTAGTTCTATGACACCTAAAGTTGCTCCTGTGTTCAGTCATCCGGATTTTCACCGGTCTTGTCGTCATCCCTATATACAGGAGTTTGCACGGACAGGTCAGAGCATAGATACAATTGTTGGTGTTACAGTTGGTATGTTTCTTCATGACCCATTTCACCCCATTTGTAAATATCATTTCTTTAGTGGTCTTAGTAAGCGGACAAACTGAGCAAGACCCACATGGATAGTGTCCAACTACGGGAGGAAGATCCCATAGACCTCTTTGTGCATTAGTTGTCAGGGTGGTGGGACGTGTGTGTATGAGCATGTCCTTTAGATTGCTTGTGCGTTTGAACGCAAATCTGGGCACGGGGAGATCTAATGCTCCTGTATTCAGAATACCCCAGTGTTTCTTAATAATACTCCTCACTCGATTTGAGTCAGGAGTAAAAGTGGTTACACAGGTAATCGTGGTATCGGGATCCTTGTGTACATTCTCTAGTAGACTTTCCCGGTTGTTGTTTCTGGCTCTTTTACGAGAGAGTGACACAGTGTGTTGTGGATAGTCCCTCTGTCGCAAGGCTTGAGCCAAAGTATCAGATTTGATGCAATAGTCTGCCAGTGAGCTACAATTCCTTCTTATCCGAAGGAATTGACCGAATGGGAGATTCAGTTTGAGTGCTCTGGGATGGTGACTACTAAATAGAAGCAAACTGTTTTTATCAGTTGGTTTACGATAGAGTGTTGTAGTAATGCAGTTGTCCCCCAGCCTTACCAGCAGGTCAAGGAAGGGTACACTGGTCTCAGAAATGGTACTCGTAAATTTCAGTAAGGGGTTTAGAGTATTGGTCCAAACGCAGAATTCATCGCATGTTCTGCGATCCCCTTTCCACAGGACTAAGATATCATCAATATACCTTTTCCATACAAGGACATTCGCTAAGTATGGATTGTTGTGATGGTAGATCTCCCTCTCCTCGAATGCTGCCATGTACATACAAGCCAGACTCAGCGCAAAGGTACTCCCCATCGAAGTACCTTGCGTTTGATGGTATAGTTGTTTGTTGTGTTCAAAGAAATTTTCAGTAAGTGCCAAAGTGGCACACTCCAGTATAAATGCTACCGGTGTCGGGGAAGTCCAGTTCTCTCGGCTAAGCACGTCCTCCACAACCTCTAAAGTGGCCCTTTGGGGGATATTAGTATAGAGGGCCTCAACATCCAATGTCAACAAAAAATTGATTTCCTCTGGATGTTGGACCCCCTCGAGTAGTCGTAGGACATCAGTTGTATCTTTCACAAAAGAGGGGGTGGCCCTGACAAGGGGTTGGAGGAAGTGATCGCAAAATCTCGACAGAGGTTCCAAAATGGACCCGATCCCCGAGACGATAGGTCTACCTGGGACCGGGGTCACCCCCTTGTGGATTTTGGGGAGGGTATAAAAATAGGGGATCTTCGGGTCAGTGGTAACGAGAAATTCTGCCTCTTTTGTATTGATCCAGCCTTCTGACTCGGCTGAAAATACCATAGAGGAGATGATGGTACTTAATCGGGGGGTAGGGTCTTCTCTTAACGGAGTATAGTATCTCCGATTGCTCAACTGTCGCTGGCATTCTATATCATAGTCCACAGTGGACATAATGACCGTAGCCCCACCCTTGTCCGCCTGTTTGATGGTGATATTAGGATCATCCGCCAAAGACCTGACGGCTGACATTTCATTAGACGATAAGTTATGAAATGGGGCAGGGGTAATGCCCCTATTGAGATCCTTCAGTCCGGCCTGTTCGAAGGTCAGGACTTCGGGGGGGACCATTCCATTGTGGGGTGTAAAGGTCGAGGGTTTGTGTAATCCTGAACCATTCTTCTCAGGTGGAGGTTTATCTTCAAAAAAGGCTTTTAACCGTACCTTGCGAAAAAAGCCTTGAATCTTGCATGTATCGCGAAATTTGTCTATTTTGGGGGTCGGTACAAAGCCTAGCCCTTTCTGTAATACACCCTCTTCTGTTGATGTCAAGACCCTCTGGGAGAGATTGATAATCAATTTTTCTTCCCCCTTGTCTGGCTCCTCGTCTCTACTGGGCATGTCGGTTGTTCCTTCCACTGTACTCTTTTTTGGTACCCTCTTCTGTGCCCTCTTCCTCTGCCCCAGCCTCTGTCTAAAAAAGGGGGTTCATTGATTGGTTGAAAAAAGGGCGGTGGGCCCTGTTGGTACATAGGGTATTGCCAGAATTGAGGTCCCTGGTATGGTGGCATATTGTATGATTGGTACATGGAGCGTGTATTGTGTCTAAAGTTCTTATTACTCCAGCTCCCACTACTGGAATCACTGTTCGATGATGAACCTCTCCGTGACTGGTTAGAGTTGTCATCTGAAGAGTAGCCTTCACCAGATGCGGTGTAATCTGCTTTTAAATAAGGATAAACCTTTTCCTTATCAAACTTTTGAATGTCCTTTTGAAGTTTGCCAATCTTTTGTTTCATAAGGTATTCTCTATTGTCTGCAATTTCTGCATTGATTTCTGCTAATTTGGTCTTATACATAGTTGTTTGGACAGTTACTTTGATAGCTCCCTCTGCAGTTTGTATCCGAATCAAGAGGGCATCTGCTATCCTTTTAGCGGTGTTTCTGAAAGGAGAAAAGATTTTCTCCGATCTTTATGAGCACTCACATGCTCTCTTTTCACCCATTGACCTGTAGGACTCTTTTAGGAACAGCATACCTCTTCTTGTTGTGGCATAGCTCTAGTACCTGAGCACCATTCACTCAATGGATACAGGAGGAGAGCAGACATCATCACAAATGTCACTTTTTCACCAACAGTCACTTATTCTCTATTGCAATTGAATTTGTAAATTGCGACAGCCATGAATATTTGATATCCATTCCCAAATACAGTATTGAATACTAATATTGGTGTGTGTTATGGTATTTTATTCCCTTTTTTCTCAAATTATTGGTATGTGTTACAAGTAAGCTGTTGCTACTTACGTACTCTAAGCAATTGAACACCCGACAGAACCAATTGTTTTATTTAATTCTGCTGGTGTTAAGCAGGACGACTACCTGCTGCATGAAAGGGAGCCCAGCCAAGAGCCACATCTGAAGACCCACAGATGCCATGGAGACAATGATCATGTAGCTCGGAGACCCATGAGGGCCACAACACCCACCACCACCACCCCCAGGCCCGCCACCACCCCCAGGACCCCCCCACCCACCACCCCCCCGGACCACCACAGAGGCAGCGTACACAAAGACAGCGGACCCACCGTAAACGCACCAGCCGCACAGACCGAACGCCAGAGGAGGACATTTCCCACTACAGGCCCAAAAGGACAACCATCCCCCGCATCCTGACCCACAACGCCCACCTGCTGACGGTACCAACACAGCGCACAACGAACATCCCTTCACAGACAAAGCTGCCGGCAGATCTGCACATGTTGGCCTCTGGTACCTTCCAACCCACAACTGCCAGAGTCGGAGGAGTCTCACAGCCAGCCCCATCCAAGTTCATCACACCTGTCCTGGATGCCAACATCAGCCCGGTACCCCAGTACCTCCACTCCACCCACACTGCGCAGGAGCAGCTGGAGACCAAGCAAGGCTCCCACGCCACAGCTGGATTCCCTCACGTGTCGGGGTCAATCAACTGCACACATGTACCCCTCGTGCCCCCTGCCGACACTGAACACAACTACCTCAACAGAAAGCGCACGCAACCCATGAATGTGCAGGCAATAGTGGCCCGCCCGGGACACCTCAACAATGTTGTGGCCAACTCCCCAGGTAGGGTGCATGATTCCTACATCTCCCGACAGTCCATCATCAACCAGCTCTCCCAGGATGGCACCTATGGAAATGCAGTGCTCGTTGGAAAGTATCAAATGAACACACCACACACCTCCACCCCACAGTCATGCAACTTACGACACTGGCAATGGGCACACAGCACAACTACATTCAACATGCCACACAACATGCCAACCCACCAGACACGACAACACGACTCCATTGGGAACCTGGGCTCACCATGCCCACAACCCAGCCACGACATGGCACCACAGCCACACAATAGCAGGATGTGAGAAGAGGAGTGGACCAGGCATGTGCGAGAGCGCCAAGTGACCAATGAATGAGAACCTACCCAATGCCAGGTGTGGCGTGGAGGTGGCGGACAGACTTCAGTGTGCAAACCACAGAAATGGCCATGTGGACATTAACTGCTGGTGCATGGAGTGTAGTGGCCAGTGGACACTACCATGTCCCCACAGGCTGTGGGGCAGAAAGCGGAAATGTTGCACGTTACATCCCCCCCGCATGCGCGGGTGGAGTGGGTTGGCCCTGCGTATGCCAGGCCTGCGTAGGGGTGTGAATAAAAAGCCTGTCGCACTGGGCGTGGTCCTCTTTCAGAATGGCCAACGCGTCTGCCAGGGCGGCGCCTCCCAGCCTGCCTTGTGCGCCTGCTGCACCCCGGGCCGCTGGTCCCCAGACCCGTCATGCCTGGCCCAGCGCACCAAGGAGGCTCCGCTCACCTGCAGACACCGGCGTGTATCAAAGAGGGCCCACCACGTGCCGGTGCAAGCTCCAGGCCCCAGTCCCGCAACCTCTGCAGCCTCCGCAGACCATCGCTGGCCTCCACGCCGCAGGCCCACATTACTCTCTTCTCATTGACATACTCCACCGGCGTACTCTTCGGCCCAGCTGTTGGCACAAGTTGAACAGAGCCATGAGTTCTGAATGGCAGTGACCAAAGGTCTGTGGCAGCGTCCACATCACTATACTCCCTCCAATCAGTGAAGCAAAAGTCTGCATTGCAAGCCTGCGACACGTGGTGCCACTAACCCTGTTCAATGCAAGCCGGCGACACGTGGTGCCACTAACCCTGTTCAACGCAAGCCGGCAACACGTGGTGCCACTAACCCTGTTCAACGCAAGCCGGCGACACGTGGTGCCACTAACCCTGTTCAATGCAAGCCGGCGACACTTGGATGAGGGCTCAGGCCTACACTGCGCTCCAGTAGGTCCCATATATGGAACTGTGTCCTGAGTCTTGAATGGCAGTGACCCCAAGTCCGTGGCAGCGGCCACATCACTGAACTCCCTCCGATCAGTGAAGCAAAAGTCTGCTTCGCAAGCCGGCGACATGTGTTTGTGGGCCCCTGCAGGCTACTGGCTCAGGCCTACACTGCGCTCCAGTAGGTCCCACATCCAGCACTTAGTCGTGATTCATGAATGGCAGAGTCCATACAAGTGAACGCACGGAGAGGAGTAGGAGGGAGATGCGGCTCAGTCCGGATGAAAGCCGGATCCTAGTCACGGAGGTGACCGAACACTAGCAACAACTGACCTGGTGCCATCAACCCTGTTCACCGCAAGTCCGCGTACAGTGGTGCCACTGAACCTGAACTACGCAGGCCGGTGGGACCATCCAACGTATGCCGGCGACACTCGGTGAATGGCCCCTGCTGACCGCTGCCTCAGGCCTACACTGCGGTCGAGTAGGTCGTGATTCATGAATGGCAGAGTCCATACAAGTGAACGCACGGAGAGGAGTAGGAGGAAGATGCGGCTCAGTCCGGATGAAAGCCGGATCCTATTCACGGAGGTGACCGAACACTAGCAACAACTGACCTGGTGCCATCAACCCTGTTCACCGCAAGTCCACGTACAGTGGTGCCACTGAACCTGAACTACGCAGGCCGGTGGGACCATCCAACGTATGCCGGCGACACTCGGTGAATGGCCCCTGCTGACCGCTGCCTCAGGCCTACACTGCGGTCGAGTAGGCCACTGATGTGGAACAGTGTCTTGGGTAAGATGTGGAGGAGTCCACACCATTGGACACGCCTCATCGCAGGCGGCATCCCCTATCAGCACTGGTGCCACTAACTCTGTGCGCAATGACTCATGGGCACTTTCTGGTTGGACTTTGGTGGCGTCTGAGTCCAGGACCTGGGGATTGTCTGCATCATCATCTGGCTGGACCGGACTTGGTGTCAGACATGTGTCTGTTCCATTCACCTCCACCATAGTGACTGTTTCAGCGTGGTTCTGCCCTCTGCATCATGCCCTGGGGGTACACCTTCCACTGTCCACCGAGACACTCCGTGACAACCCCCTTTGTCATCTACGGAAACCTGTTCTGCTCTCGTGATCCTGCCCCAGTGCACCGCAAGTCAGCGGCCCGTGGCGGTGGTGGCCTGAGGCGGTGGTGGTAGGCCCGTGCAGGACGCTGTGCATCCGGGGCCACTAACTCTGTGCAGCACAAGTAATGGGGCATTTATGGTTGAATGGGTGTGCCTTAACGATGTACACTGTTGTCGTTTTTTGACTGCACCAGGCACTCCATGACGGCTGGTGTGCACACACCCCACACACATCCAACACAGGTGTCACTCGACATGTGAGCCTGCTAATAAAAGTGGCCGGGGGCACGTGCCCGTAGCCATTCCCACCATCTAAGCAAGTGTGTCCGTGTGGTCATTATGTCAGCATGATGTGCCCGAGCCCTGCAACATCACAGTGTGCTGTCTTCAGCGGATGGTAGCATGTCACCTCAGCAGTGGCTGAGACCTTGGACATGTAGCTTCGTCCGCGCCCCCCTGCATGCACATGCGGCGTGTGCTGGTCCGGCATACGTCAGGTCAGTGCAGGGGTGTGCTGATTCGGCAGGGGGATCAGGACGTGGCTCCGGTCTGGCCTTGGGCAGGAAGTGCGGTAAGTGTGTCTCTGTGTTCTGGTATTGTCGCCACCAGGGCCACAGTAGTTGATGTTGCAATGTTGCATGCACCAGGAGGGCGGGCACGGACGTACAGGGAAATGTAGGAGCGCAAGACCGCTCGGGGTCTTGGCACATGCATGCCAAGTGTTATGTGTATCAGTCCTGCGAATGCATAAGTCAGTTGCCTAGCCAGCCAAGGCACTGTACACCTGTGTCCGCCCTGTCCGGACCATTGGCCTACACTCACGTGGCCACACACCCTCAAAGGCCAGCTTCATGGTGTTGTTGGCATGCCGCTGGACATGCGCGGACAGGCATTACAATGGTGTGCCGTAGGAGTGCACGTGGTACAACAGCGCAGCGCACACAAGTGTGGGGGCTCGTGGGAGGGAGGAGCAGCTGTGAGGCAACGTAACACACAGTGAGGCCTCTCATGTGCCACGTGCTGGGCATATCATCCATGATTCCCTGGGTCGCAGACATCCCACCACACCCACAATAGGCCTCTGTACATCTCCTGTATACATGCAGATGGTGAAGTTACTGTAGGGATGAAAGGTCCTTTGTCTGAACTATCAGGCAGTAGCACATCTGCAGCTCCGAGCTGGAACTTGCATGTGGCCAGCACCCCCTGACAGATACGATAGCATTTGCTTGCGACTCCCACACTACGCACTGCCCGACGTTTGACCAACGTGTACACATCCCACACGCAGGAGTCCTTGGTCATAGTTAGCGTGCGTGATATGGCCTCACACATACTCCCACCCCACCCCAGGTCTGCAGCCATTGCACACAGACACTGCTCATTTCTCCGAGCTGTGCCATTTCATCCACAGGACTGGCGCAGGGCAAGCCAGTGCTGCTTCAAGCAGAGCCACTGACGCAATGGCAGACCATCCCGGACACATGCTCATCTCCAGTCATGTGGACCTGTACCGTGCACGTCTGCTGCATGTACTGGGGGCACTGCAGTTGGCAGCGCTGCGGATCAGTTACCGGCTGGACTTCCGCCTTGCGAACGTCACCTGCGTGCAGCCTGTGTTGCATTGTCGCTCGTGCATATTCGAGTGGACCATGGATGTCTGCCTCTCCAACGTAATGGTAGCTGACCTGGATTTCGGCATGTGTGTGCGCCCCCTGTTGGCCCACGACCAGGAGTGTCACTGTGATGCCCGTTTATGGCATGCCTGGATGTTTGGCATGCATGCTGGCAACTGGACCTGGGAGATTGCACGAGTCGTCGTGTGCACTGACCACATTGAGCCGCTCCCCTATTGGGCTTTGGTGCAAATTGGGGCAAGGGGTTGGAGTCAGCACATCTGTCCGCGACAGCTGATGGATTACGTCGCCGACATGTTAGTTGTGGAGGACAATGATCTCTCATTGGAAATGTTGGCCTACGCTGCTGCACTCACGTTCATAAACGAGTGACAAGGTACCTGCAGCCACAACTGGATGTGACCCATTGCACGTGTCCCGACGCCTGATTGCATGTTGAGGATCTGGACACATGTCCCAAGACGACAGTGGACATGGCTGCATTGGCCTGGACTCCTGATCCATGCGCGTACAGCCAACGCGGGTTGGCACTGAGTTGTGTTGGTGATGGATTCCCCCGGGGTGGACATGGGCGCTTTCCAACGTTCCTCATTCAGACATGCTGCTGCATTGTTCTGCATGTCGTGGCACTTCTCTTGGCCGTACTGACACGCACTTGTTGATAAAGTTTCCGCACTTTCACTTGTCTCCAACTGTGTTGAGTCTTGATTTGTATGCCAATGTGTGTGTCACGGCCTATCTGGATACCTGCCATACGTGCATTGCTACCCCATCAGGGCTGTGGGTTTGTACTTGTGCATTATCATGTCCCTGTTTCGTGCTTTGCCAGATGCGTATGGCCATTTCCCGGCCACAAGCGGGTGCACTTGTGTCCTGTGTTCGGTTGTGCAAATGTTGCTGTTTGTACCACATTGTGTTTGATGTTGGGGTGCTCTGCTTCCTATGTGTGTGTGCTGCATTGTGTGTGAGATGTCCCTTCAGCTCTGATTTGGCTCACCCTTCTCCCTTTCAGGCAGTGTGGTTTTCACTTCTGTGCTTGTTCAGTGGTGTGATATTGCTGGGTTGTGTGACTTGTGCTCTTGGTTGGTGTTGTTACTCTTGGGCATGGTTTGTCTGCAGTTGTGCTGTGCTTAATTGTGCATGTGTGCCATTGTGCCCATCTCATCCCGTCCCCCCCAATCCCTGGTCGTTCCTCTCCCTGTTGCTGTTGTGTCTGTTGATTTTGAGCAGTTTCCGGTCCCCGACTCCTGCCACCAGCTCCAGACTGATGTGGTGGACACCATTTCCTCCATGTCATCCAGCTCCTGGTGTGGCGCTGGACTCCCACCTCCGGTGTGCATTGCTGCCTTGTGGTTGTTGGCGTGTTTCTGCTTGTTTGTGCATTTCGCGTCATTCCAGCTGTTCTGGTTTTCTTCCATTGTCCTCCTCCGCTCTCCGGCTGCATTCACCTTGTCCACGATGGCCTGCCATGTACAATGTTTTGTTGCTAATGGGGCTTGTGGGGTTGTGTACTGGCTCCGGTTGCCTCCATTGTGCTTCACTGTTGTTTTCTGTTTGGTTTGTCTTTCTTTGTCAGGCTTTTGTTGTGCTTATTCCCGGCTGCCGTGTGTGTGTCACGGACCTGGCGCTGCTTATCGCTGCTTTCCTCATCGCGAATGGGCTCATTGCACGTTTTTTGGTGTTGAGGTTTGTGTTTTTATCTCCGTCGAGGTGGTTGTATTGCGGACATTGGGCGCGTTTTCGGCAGACTATCGCATGGTACCGCCGTGTTGTGAATTCCACGTTAACACAGGGTTATTTTCCCGCGATAGGCCGCGAGGTGTAAAGTTGCGTTAACATTTTTTGGAGATGTTTAGCGCACGTTCTTGTGAATATCCCCCTTAGTCACCTATAAGTATGTTTGTTTGCCTCTATTGAATGCTCATACTACTACTCTGGCTGAATGATGGCGCCACACAACACACTGCCATTTTATCCTCCATGAATCCAGGACCTCAAACAGTGGTTTAATATTCTAACATGGTCACACATTATTAAAGGAGTGGTGGTGGTTGTGTCACCAGCATATCAGCCTCACATGGGACATAGGAAGTCCTATTCACATGATGACTCTCCTTTATTGGACGCTCACCCTCATACTGACTAACAAACACCAATAACTTTAAAGCACGGCCCTCACCATCACACACACATTCCCAACGTCAAAGTGTAGAAGCTGCCTTTATAATGTGATACCAAAAATCTACCTTAGAGGCCTGTAGAACGTTAACGCAAAAGAATTAATTAAATGTTTCTGGAGCTGCTGAAAGTAAAGCTGCTCTCATAACGCAAGGCTTGCTCAAGAACCAAGTGCTTGGGCACACCATTTGTGGGAGTGGCACAGTCTACGTGCACTTTACTAGAAGAGCTACTGCAAGTCACTTCAGTATAATTTACTGTTACTGTTACATTGCATTAGCTTGGGCAGTCCCAAAATGTCACAAACAAAGATCACGTGGGTAGCAACATGTCACACCACCTCAGACCATGCAGGTATCACACAGTGTTGGCCTCTTCTGATTGGCCTAGTAGTCTATACTTGTGTAACTTGCTGCCCCATTTGCTTAATTTCTTAAGAAGTGTCATAATCCTGAAAATTTAATGAATGTATTTGCATGGATAGTGACGATTTTCCTCTTGTGGTTTTCACCAATAAAAAGCTTTGGAAGAGTCCTCCTTGTTATACATTCAGCCACTTTGCTGTCTGTTTCTGTGCTGCACGTACTATTGTATTGTATCTTGTCATGTAATAAATTCTCTTTTTATCATATGTGCTGACAGACTGGTATTTCTTTAGGTAGGTTTCTACAAAAACACAATATATATATATATATATATATATATATATATATATATATATATATATATATATATATATATATATATATATATAATACCTGTACACATGTCACATAGTGGAGTCTTTCTGTGCTGTAAATCAACAATATTTTTCCTAGCCATTATTGCATGTACCGTACTGCTCATTAACATGACAGATTGCATACGACAGATAAAAATTAAGTTATGACATATCACTGAAAGGTACAATAACTACTGTCGAATCATGAGGCAGTGATACAATATCCAAATTGTGATGTTAAAAGAGTGCACAGAGTACTATGTACTTCATGATTCAGACAGGAAAATAATTGTATGTTGGTATAGTGGATATAGACATACACGACATACACTTGATGTAGGTTTCTATGCCAATGTCCAGTACGCGCATGTAGAAGACACACAACTACCCCGAGGGATAGATTAAAAACTCAAATATCAGCAGCTGAATTACACGTGTACAGATCCATTAAGGCATAGATCTATATGAAATTCAATGTCCCTCTATATATGTACAAAGCAAGTGGACCAAACAATTGTGCACAGTGGAGAGGGAGACTATGACTTAGGTTTATAGGCAACTGAAATTCAAGATAGATGTCTAAGTACAATGAAAGGATATCATAATTCAAACACCATGATGTGCAACGGGCAGAATGATTCAGGGCCCATCCCTACTCACCAGTGCCCTACCAAAAAAACCAGACAAATTGTAACTACAGACACCCGCATAATGTAAAAGATTGTGCAACACACTCACCAGTTCTGAAAGACTTGTACATGATAACCAATCATATGATAGTACCCTCAACAATATAAACCTATGAAATCTTTGATAAGTCTCCTTGAAAGTTAAACTGATTTCACTGACAAAATGAAATGCTCAAAATCCATGTCCTTCTCATCTGTAACTCTCAAAAAACAGAACACACTCCACATCGCTTTCCAATATCCACTCTTTCATTCCACTACTGCAACATTTTTAACCTTCACCAAATGCCTCTACTACTTGACAGCTATTCCCACAGCAACACTTCCATCAAAACTACCTTATCATCAGTGCTAGAGGAGTTGAAATAATGGAATCAATTTCTATTTCCTAATAACCCATTAGTCATTGGATCTATTGCCATGACCAACAATTTACTGTGAGGTGGCAATCAAAATATACTCAATGAGGAAAACAGTTAATGATAAATGTTAGCCATACACCTAACTGGCTATCCAAACTATCATGTGGTTTTGCTATTAGAGATTCGAGGAAACAATTGTGCCAAAGAACGTTGAAGATCGTTGACTGCCATGTATCCTGTCAATAATAACAAGAATGAATCCCACCCATAAATTAAATTATCAATGTTAGTATGCATCAACATTTTTTTTTTTTTAAACATTTTTATTGCCATTTTGAGTGATATAACAATTAAGGGCAATCCAGTAGTATTTGACGGTACATACAGAGTGATTCAGTAAGTTACACAATAGTTCACTGGCAGACATTTAACAGTGGGAAATGCGCTGTGCGTGCACTGACTAGTGGGCAATCAGTATGTACGGCATCTTGCATCTTTTTTCTTGTTTTAGTCCAGTCACTCACTTGTTTCTGACAATGATTCCTCATGCGGAGGTTCACATATATTTCCTCGGTAGGTATTCCACCCTCCCCATACCCGTGTCCATTTTTTGGGACATCCTCTGTGTACGTAGACTGATTTCTCCACTACCATTGCATTGTCCATGACTTTACACCATTGGTGGAGGGTAGGAGTTTGTCGGGATCCCCAGTGTTGTGCAATGTTACGCTTCGCCAATGTCATGCCTAGTGTCACCCAGTCTTGAGCTGTATGGCTGAGATCGGTGGGCTCCCATACATTAAGAAGGCACCTTTTCGGTTCTGGGAGAATCGTGAGCGTCGTAACTTGTGAGAGTGTGCGCATCACCGCCCTCCAGTAACGCGCGATCTCTGGGCAGAGCCAGAGGATGTGGAAGAGTGTGCCTGGCGTACCACATTGTCTAAGGCAGAGTGGTGTGTCCGTTCGGTCAATTTTGTGTAGGAGTGTCCGTGTATAATAAGTGCGATGTAAGATTTTTAATTGTACCAGCTTGAGTTTAGACGATATCGCCACCTCCTTAGGGGACGCAAGTGCCTCTTGCCAATCTGTGTCAGCTAACTCGCCTAATTCCAATTCCCATTTGGTTTTAAGGGCTCTAGTGGGGTCTGGATGGTTATTTATTATTTTCTGATATGTTTGGGAGATGGCCTTTGTGGTGAGGTGGTCTGTCAGGAGCCTATCCTCTAGTGGTGAAGATTCTGCGAGCTGCGTACCCTGCGGAATCAGTGCCATGAGCGCGTGTCTGATCTGCATGTAGCAAAATGTTTCGGTTTTCGCCAGTCCATATGTGACCTGTAATTGGGCAAATTTGACCATTTCCCCTTTTTTCCACAGATCTCCCACTTTCGAGATTCCTATTAGGTCCCACTGCCGAAAGCTTTTGGTGTTGCGTAGTGCGCCCAGTCTTTTTGTGTCCCATAATGGCATGGCTTGTGTTATTACTCCCTCCCATCCCAGTGCTCGTTGTGCCTCGAACCAGATTTTGATCGTGTGTGCCGTTGGGCCTGTGAGGTTGTTCCTCTTGACCTTATTATATAGTGCTCCCATAACCCCTGTAGTTCCCAGGAGGTGTCTATCCATGCAATATGCTGGGTCGTCCTGGGATATGTGAAGCCATTGATTTATGACAGCGAGCTGTGAAGCCCAATAATATATTTTGATATTGGGGAGGGCAATGCCACCATCATACCAACTTCTTGTGAGTTTTTTTATGGCTATACGGGGCGCCTTGCCGTCCCACAGCAGACTGGTCACTTCTGCATTTATTGCTATAAAATATGCTGGGGTGACGGGGAACGGTGTATTCTGTAGTGCATATAGGAATCTTGGGAGTGCCATCATTTTAAAGACGGCTGCTCTCCCCAGTAGCGTTAGCGGTAGTGAGCGCCAATGTTTGACGTCTCGACGAAACCGCATCAGGGGCTGTGTGAGGTTTTCAGCAATGAATTGTGTTTTATCGTGTGTTACGTAGACCCCTAGGTATTTAAATCCTCTATCAGCTACCCAAATTGCACAACCCCATGGAAGCCGTGGCGGGGAGCCGTGGAGCACGTAAAGAAGTGATTTTGCCCAATTTATGGTATATCCGGATACCCGGCCATATGATGTACATATGTCCAACAGGCGATTAATCGAGCACGCCGGGGATGCCAGGTACAGCAGTATATCGTCCGCATAGAGCGAAATGCGATCTTCCCAGCCCATGGCCCATTTTAATCCGCGTATAACCGGATCTTGGCGTACCCATGCTGCCAATGGCTCCAATACCAGCGCAAAGAGGAGCGGTGATAGGGGACAACCTTGCCGCGACCCCCTACCTAGCGGGAAGTCTGTTGATATATGGCCATTCACAACAACCTGCGCCAATGGCTGTGTATAGAGTAACTGGACCCATGCGCAGAATTTAGGACCGAATCCCAGGTGTCGGAGGACCGCAAATAGGAAGGGCCATTCGACGAGATTGAACGCCATTCATGCATCAAGCGACAGAATAACTGCGTCTTCCTTTATAGTAGATCTGCGTGCAATGACCCCATGCAACCGCCGCAAATTTAGTGCGGTGTTCCGATGTGGCATAAACCTGGATTGATCCGGGTGGTTCACTGTGTTGAGATGCGGCTGCAATCTCATTGCCAGTGTCTTTGCAAGTATTTTCGCTTCGCGTTGATTAAGGAGATCGGTCTGTATGATATACATTCGTGCGGTGGCTTGCCAGGCTTGTGAATTGCCACTATGGTAGCCAGGCGCTGATCGCTGGGCAGGACTCCCTTCTCTAAACTATCGATGTACATATTAAGTAAGTGCAGTATGATTTGGGGTGCTGCTTTCTTGTAGAATTCCACCGGAATTCCATTGGGCCCTAAAGCTTTCCCCATATGTAGTGCACCTATTGCCAGCTCGAGTTCTTCCGAAGTCAGGTCTTGATCTAGAGCCTCAGCCGTAGTAGGGGACAGTGTGAGCATTTTTATTTCTTTGAGGAATTTCAGATTGTCATCCACCGTGGCAGTGGCTGTTGGGGTGTATACCTTTTTGTAATGTGCCGCAAATGCCTCAGTTATTTGCTGGGGTTCTGCTGTTATCGTTCCATCTTCTAGCCGGATCTGCGCCACCCATTTGCTAGCCCGCTCCTTTTTATCCAGCCATGCTAAGAGTTTACCCGCTTTATCCCCTAGTTCGTAGATAGTATGTTGTGTTTTAGTGAGCTTAGTTTTTGCCTCTTCCCACGCGTAGGCCCTGTACTCCTGTTGTGCCAAGTGTGCCCTATGTGTCGTGTCCTCATCATTATCCGCCACATGCGCAGCTTCTGCCAGGGATAGTTCTCGCTCCAAACTTTCAATATGTTGCTGCTGAGCCTGTTTATGACCCGTAACTAGGGAGATAGCCTGCCCTCGTAGTACTGATTTGTAGGCCTCCCACAACGTTGTCGGGGACGGGATTGAATATTGGTTTTCTGCAAAGTAGTGCTTTGTCATTTTAAGGAGTTCTTTACTGATCTTGTGGTGTTTAAGGTAACCGGGGTGAAGCGGGAACAGCCTGCGCCGGCTTTGGGTGGAGGCTGTATATGTAATGAGCACTGGAGAGTGGTCTGATATACCCCTGGACAAGTGTGTGATCTCAGTCACCCCTGCTAGCCCCGTCGCTAATGTAAAAATATAATCTAGTCTGGAAAGGCTATTGTGCACTCCCGAATGGAATGTGTATTGCTGCTCTGTCGGATATCTGACCCTCCAGACGTCTATTAGGCCGAGAGCTTCAATGAATTCTACCAGTTTGAGGTTTGCGCCGCTGGGATCTCTAGGAGGTTTCCTGTCCATGGATGCGTCCATAGTGGTATTGAAATCTCCCCCCTTTATCAGTTCGCCGTGTGGGAGTGCTAATAGAAATTTCCCCAGGGCTGGGAAAGTTGTCTGGTGTAGTGCCGGTGGGATGTAGACCGTCACTAGGTTATATATTTTCCCATCCCATTGACATGTTATCGCAGCGAATCGACCTTGGTCCTCCTTCCGGGACCCAGTTATTATCAACGGGAAGCGTTTATTAACTAGGATCCCCACCCCTCGCAAACCGGAGGTAAAGTCAGAATGTACAACCATTTTAAATCCCCACCTATCTAAAGCTTTGCAGGCAGTCCCCGTCAAATGTGATTCCTGGAGAAGCGTAACAGCAGGACCCTTACGCTTGAGGTATTGTAGGACTAATCCACGTTTTATTTTATCTCCCAGGCCATTTACATTCCATGACAGCACCTTAAATGGAAGGTGTGATGGTCGGGAGGCCTGCATTTGGGGATCCGAGTCGTCAACTATCATGTGTAATTGCGTCGTGTTTGTCATCTGTTGTGACTGAGTGTTGAGCCGTCCGTATGTTGCCCACTGTGTTGTCGCTGTGTATGTCCTCTGATAGTGTACCTTGCGTCAAGTTTGAAACTAAAACTAAAAAAAAAGTCTTTAACTGTACCCATCCCCCCTCCCTCCTCCCTGCCTCCCTGCACAGCAGATTTAAAACTACCCGCCACCCCAACTCAGCAGAGTGCTTTATCCCCATAACTTTGTACTTGCGTAAGGGGGGAGAGTTACTCCGCGGTTTCTGTCCATTCCCGGTGATTACTCACAGTCCATTGCGAACAGACTGCACCTTTCCGTGGTCTGGCCCAGTCCCCAAATGCCAATGAGATCCCCACGTGGAGCCTGCAGTGTGAGTCCATTAATGCGTAGGGTTTGTAATTGCAGGATCAATCTGAGTTCTTGGCAGATTTTTGTTGTGACCCCTCTGATCCTTTCATCCCGTTACTGTCGTGTGGTGCTGCTGTCGTGGAGTATACTCCGTGGGTTAGAATTCTGCTAGGTAAGGTATCAATCTGAGTTGTCGTCTGTAGTCCGTTGAATGCCAGTCAATGCTTCCGCCTCTGCTATTGCTGCTAGGGCCGATTTGGTGGGTTGTTGCCTCAGGTTTGTTCCTTGTCTTCTGGGTCCCACGGCTGGGTGCCACCCCTCCAGCCAGTCCTGGGCCTCCTGCGGTGTCGTGAAAAACCAGCTTTTTCCCTCTGCCTCTACCCTTAGTTTCACTGGGGAGAGCATTGCGTACTTAAGTTCTCGACTGCGTAACTCTTTTTTGACTTCTAAAATGTTTCGGCGTTGCTTTGACACAGCAGCTGTGTAGTCTGGATAGAGGATCACGTTGCAATTTTCCACCCGTAGTGGGGGAGCGACACGAGCCGCCTGCAGAATCGTATCTTGATCCCTGAGGTTGAATATGCGTGCTAGTATAGGTCTGGGGGGGCTCCCGGTCTGGGCTTTCCCCCCGGCACTCGATGGGCCTTTCTACTGAGAAGAAATTGGAAAGTCCACGCGGCCGCAATTGAGTTTGAACAAGGTCTTCTACGAAGAGATCTAAGGCCGGCCCCTTGATGCTTTCCGGAACACCTACTAGGCGAATATTATTGCGCCGCGATCGGCCTTCCTGATCATCAAGTTTTTCGGCCATTTGCTAGGTCGCCAGTTCCAATTTGAGCACTTGCCGTTGTAGGGTCACTGTGTCTGTTGAGAGAGCTGCTGTGGTAGTCTCCACTTCTGTTATTCTGGTACTCATTTTGGAGACATCAGCACGTAGCAGCGATATGTCGGAGGAAGTTGTGCCAATAGACATTTGCATCTGTTGTAGGGTGGGCATTACGTCTTGCAGAGTGACCTCTTTTGGTTTTGCAGTCTGTGGGGCGTGTCGGTGGCTGTGGGCAAAGAAGGTGTATCCGGCTGTTCCTTGTGGAAGGCATATTTGTCTAACTTGTTGCTCTGTACCCCACGCTGTCCTCTGCCTCCCATGGTATCTGGATCGTTGGGTGGCATGTCCTGTCACTGGGGGGGAGGAGACAGTAGTCGCCGCTGCCTGCCACTGGGAAGTGTCCTCCTCGTGCGGCCTTTCGGTTTTCCTGTCTCACACCATCACCCCCTGTTGAGCAGGCATCAGCAAAGGATCACCGCCTTAAGCCTGTTCTGCGTGTCTTCTGCACTACGCCGCACCACGTTTAGTCTTCGGAGCACCATGTGGGTGTATGAGGCTCTTTTAGTCCCTGAAAACTTCCCGGTTCTGCACCTATGCAGCCAGGGGTACAGTTGTCGCTCACCGGTGGTACGGTGGTCATTCACTTGTGACTCCGTGAGAATCTTAAGTTTTGTGTCGACGGAGGCCCTCAGACGGTATATCCAAGCAGGCCCTCACCCTATTGTCACCTCAAGTCAGCACAATGGTAGGGGCCAGGAACCTGCTCCTTGCGTGAAAACTGCCCCGGTGTCTCTTTGTTGGGCTCTTGTGCTGGGGGGGCAGCTTCTATCCTGCGCTGTGGGTAGGCCGGGATATTATGGCGGGCCGGTTTGCCAAAAATTCCAGGGATCTCACTCGGGCCGAGTCTATGGCGCCAGTGGCAGTGCGCGGTCTCGGTCTAGTGTGGATTTGGCACTTGCCTCACCTTGGCCCTCCAGTAATCGCCGTACCTGTATGGCGTATCTTGCGCTTGTGCTGGGCCGATGTTGCCCCGAGCTGCTCGTTCCTTCTGGCGGTACCGTTCACCGTATGCGGTGTCACGCGTTGCCTGTCTCAGATCCAGCCGACAACCATAGCGGGTTAGGCTGCTGTTACCTTCGTCTCGGACGGCTTCTTGAGTACGCGAGGCCCCGGCTCGTCCCCAGCGCGTAGGCCTTGGCTCTGCCCCTCCGTCTCCGTCGATCCCGATCGCTCCCACGGAGTTCAAATTTGCTGCATACTATGCGCTGAACATAGCGGAGTCGCCGCCGATGCTTGATTACGGTGCAGTCGCCGGATTTATGACAGGATTATCGGGGAAGGTAGAAACGATCGCCGGAGCTCTCTCAGGCTGCGGCCATTTTCGCTGGTCGCTAGCCACGCCCCCACATCTAAATTTAAAGAACAATTTTGCATGAATTTAATAACACAAGATGCATAACCCTTCATTGATTATTCATTATAAACTACCACCCTTTTGTATGAGAAAAACACAGTTGCCTACATGTCTTATATGCACTTCTGCACCTAGTTTGTCACTGCTATAAGAATACTCAAGTCATGAAACTTGAAGCAGATACAGTGAGCATGCCAAAAGAATGTACTTGTGTCATGGTATGTGTATTTAGCCAGCTGGGGTGAGAAGATCTGTGCTGGGCTCTTGCACCACAGAGCTACTACCAGTTTCAATCAGACTTCTGTCACCTAAGTTACTATGTCATCCCCAACACCTGGACTGGCTGAAGTTAGGAAAGTTGCTGTTCTCGTGAATCTTGCTAATGGAAACTTTATTAGACTTTGGATATCATGCTCAAACTATTGTGAGATGATACAAGAATATGAAAATCATTTTTTATACTTAATAGGGAAGCTGCTGGTCAGCACAGAAAATGCAAATGATATTTAGTGATTAATTTTGAAAAGTAGTTAACATCCTTAGAAAAGTGCTTGAGGAGGGCAAGTGGAACAGCAGGTAGAGTGAGCCACTGAGGTAGAAAAGAAACTGCCTGCTCTTCAGCTTATGGTGGTGCAGAAGGAAAGGAAGAGCAGGTTGAAACATCCCAGATTGAAGGACCAGCAGAAGTCTAGGGTCCATAGGAGTTGGCAGTAGCCACATTTTTCTCTGTCCCTAAATACCTTTTAAAAGTGACCAGTTACTTTTTCTGCAGTCTTTATAGGTCAATGAAAGAAATGTGGTTATTGGCTGCGGGGGTGGAAGCCCGACTCAGGCAATAACCACAATCCTTGTCAGGGTGAACATCAAAAGCCACTAAATTAACTTGTCCTTAACCCCCTGATAGCTTGCCACAAAAGCAGTCAGGGTTAACTTAGATAGAACAATCTCAAAACAATTTAGAAACATAGAGTGGATATCAATAAATATAATGAGACCAAAACAACAAAAATCTAATATGAGGAACTGGAGGTATGCAATTTCAAAGATTCCAGTAAAAATAGCACTTAGAAGCGCAAAGCGCCAACTGCAGGTATCTGGTCACGCTGAAAGTCACAAAGTCTCAAGCTCAGGTCCACTGCACTGTACACGGACTAGATACAGGACCAAGTTCAGTCCGCTGAGGATTGTACCTTGTGTCCTTGGGGGTCGAGATGCAAGGTCTGCACTGGCTTTGGCTGCTCTGCGTTGCACTCAAACTACCAGGTCACAAAAGACATACAATTGATGGACAGAATGCAGAAAAAATCAAAACATTCACCCCCAGGGAAGAGATCTGGGTTAAATCCATCATTCTTTTGCTCACCATGCCACCCCAGTTTAGACCTGGCCATATGCAAATCAGTCTTGACCTAAATCCATCGTTTTTTTGCTCCCCATGCCATTACAGTTTGAACCCAGCCATATGCAAATCAGGCTTGACCCTGTGCCTCATAGGTACAGTCCAGCCCGAACTGCCAAGCCACGTCCTCCCTGGACCGGAAACAAGCATCCTAGGACCGGTTTCGGGGTTTCACCCATCCTCAGCCAGGATAGCTTGAATTCAGTGGCACAGTGAGCCGGGGATCCACGTCTGGGCAAACCCAGCGCACTTAGGGCGAGGAAGCAAAAGACACAAAATTGATGGACAGAATGCAGAGCAAATCAAAACATTCACCCCCAGTCAAGACATCTGGGTTAAATCCATCATTCTTTTGCTCACCATGCCACCCCAGTTTAGACCTGGCCAAAAGTTTCCAGTCCAGGGGGGACCTGGCCTGGCAGTTCAGGCTGGACTGTTCCCATTGGGCGCAGGGTCAAGACTGATTTGCTTATGGCTGGGTTCAAACTGGAATGGCATGGGGAGCAAAAAAATGATGAATTTAGGCACAGATCTTTCTACTGGGGTGAATGTATGGCATTGTTCTGCATTCTGTCCATCAATTGTTCTTTTTGCATTTGTCACCCCGAGTGGGACTGGTATGCCCAGACGTGGGTCCTGTGCTCTCTATGCCACTGGAGTCAAGCTATCCTGGCTGATGAGAAGTGAAACCCCGAAACCGGTCCTAGGAAGCTTGTTTCCAGTCCAGGGATGACCTGGCCTGGCAGTTCGGGCTGGACTGTTCCCATTGGGCGCAGGGTCAAGACTGATTTGCATATAGCTGGGTTCAAACTGTAATGGCATGGGGAGCAAAAAAACGATGGATTTTGGTCCAGATCTCTGTACTGGGGTGAATGTATGACATTGTTCTGCATTCTGTTCATCAATTGTTCTTTTTTCTTTTTGCAAACGACCAGGTCAGGCAGTCTCTAAACAGGAACACAAGCAACCCAAACCGCTTTCAATCTATTTGACCCTCTTCTATTGGGTATAGCTTGAGTCCTATGGCACAACGAGTATGGGACCCACTTCTGGGCATACACATCGCACATAGAGCTTCACAAAAAGCTGTACAAAAATGTTTTGGATGGAATGTTAGCATTAATCTCAGCCACTGATAAATACTCTTGGTCGCATTGCAGTCCATCAGGCTTTTTCCCACCATGCCCAACCATATGCAAATCAGTCTTGATCCTGCTCTAATTGAAACAGTCCACTCAAAACTACTAGGCCAGGCTCCCTCTGAATGGGAACCTAAGCAACTCCTGTGTCTTTGTAGTTCGAGCTTGAATGCTCCTATTGGAGCAGAACCAGGGCTGATTTGAATATGGCTACATATAAACTGAGGTGGCACGGTGGGCAAAAAAATGAAGAGATGGAATGCTACCCCAAGTGATTGTCAGTGTTTAGACTATTTGAAGCATTCCTCCCATCATCCTTTGTGTGTTTGACCAAAAACCTTTGAAACCATTAATGTTGTGTCACACTGACCAGATACAGCTCTGAAAGAATCTCTGTTGCCATCATGATCATCCTAGAAAGCCTTAACACTATTCACCAAATTGCTTGACCAATGTCTTGGAAAGTATATTAAAGGTCAAGTAAATTCACAAAAAGGGCCGTTTGTGTGACAATTGCACCACTATCCAATGCTTCATGGGTCTTAGCATCACTAATTGTCATGCAAGGTAATGCATGTCATCATTGCAATGTGCACAATCATACACAGCTGCAATTGTATCTAGTGGGTTGTGTAGGCGCTTGGGTATGGTCTTATCTTATTTTGTGGAGTTGGTACTTTTTCAGAGATTTTGTTTGATTGTTCATGTATTTTGTGTCCCTTATGTTAGAATTGAAATGTATTAGTACCATATTACTCGTATTTTATTTGATACTATGTTAGCATTTATGTAGCTAATTCATTCTATATTCTCGCTGTATGCATACATAATCAGAAAGTGCAGATGTTATGTTAGTTAGAATGACATCTGTGCCACCATTTTAGCTCTCGAAGACGCCATTTTGTATTATAATCGAAACTGTTACTTGATCATTTACGAGAAATGGTCCTTGGTAAGTTTTGTTTCGTCAATGTCGAATCTTGCTCATTAACGCATGCCTTTTCTGTTACACAGAGGCCTTCTCCCACCTGTCTAGTAGGGAGGATAAGCCAGATGACCTTGGGCAGTAGATAGCTTGTGCCAGGCTGCGAAATTGAAACTTGTGCTCTGTACCCCCATTGTATTACGACAGCTACCAGTATTTTTCCATAGTAGGCGGGTCTTTGTGGGCTCCGCAACCTACATAATGTAACTTTATGTTTGTTAGAGTCAGTCCCTCGTCAGCCATCATAGGAGGCTGGTCAGACTGGACTCCACTGCAGTGTACTTTGTGAATAAACTAGCTTGCTTGTGTTCTGTACTGCGTCACCAACTCTTCATTGAATGGAAGGCTAGAGGAGGTCGAGAGTGACCCGGGTGGCCCTAATCGGGTCACTTCCTTCACTTACCTCCTCATTTTTCGTCCTTATCCTCCTTGTGAATCTTCCATAAATCATGGAGATTTATCCTCTGTTGTCCAATGTTTACATTTTTGTTCTGGCCTTCTTTGTTTTTTGTTTCATCATTAGTGTTCATCTGTTAGTGCCCTTATTAGTTGTTTCTTTGTTAACTTTATACATCATAATGCTTTAAAACGTTAGAGAGTCCCATCCAATGCCGTGCCTCCAATGCCAAAGAGCTGTGGGTGCATGCTTGCAAGTTATATACCATTAATCCAGGCTGTTGAAAGTGGCATGGTTACCGGATTCTGTCCATAGTGTGACTGTATCAATCTCCATAAATACAGTAGCACCAGTGTCCTTGGAGCACTAGGGAGAGATATGGCATGTGTTGCAAATGTATTTTTGACATTGTTGTAACATTGAATATTTTTGTGAATGCATGGGCACTTGATATTTTTGTTGTCCTAAGGAGGCCTTCTCATGTAGGCTGACACACGACACCAGCTTTTAGGAGCACGTCAACATACTCTTTAAAATTTAAAGAATATATGTCTGGAGGATATTGCCTCATTATGAAGCATGGCTTTATGTACCTTCAGGACTGTTTGCTGTGCGACCAATGGGCTAAACCACATGTTGAAATTGGAAAGTGGACACCTAGAATTTTCAAATAATTGAACTACAAGGATAAAGTGCATTAGGACGTTTTTAATGACTAGTCTCGTTCTGGAATAGATTTGTTTCTTTGACTGCATCATTTAAATTGCCATATTTATATGAATGCTTTAATGTAAAAACGCTTTTAGCTATGGATGAAAGTGGATGCGTGCAACACAATCTAAAATAACAGTTGTGGATAAATTAAATTGCAGGTCTAATAACATGATATTATTGTTGACCAAATAACTTTTGAATTTATCCCTATGAAGAACTCTTTTGTTTAGTAGTGTTTGCTGCCTAGGTTCTCTAAGGGTAATTCAGGTGTCCCTTTTTTGTACTCGAGTGTAAATTGTGGAGCACCAGACTTTAGTGCTCTATGGAGCATATTCACAAGGAGCTATCGCCGAATTAACGGCACTTTATCGCAGCCAAAGTCGTGATAAATATACCTCCCCATTCACAAGCTGGTGTAAACAGCCCACAGCACCAGTTTACCCGCGATAGCAGCCGCAAAAAACATCGCCACAGAGGACCCGCGCAACTATCGCTAATGAGAGGCGTTCCCGTGCCAAAAGGCGCGACAACATCACACCTCAACATTCTCAACGACCAGCCACATCGGCGATAAAAACACAAAACAGGCGATAAGGCGCGTTAGCACCAGGAAATCTACACCTGCTCTGACCTGGTGTAAAGTCGGACAGCAGCCTGCAAACCAAAAGGGAGCACAGCCCAGGGCTACATCGGAAGGGCAACAGATGCCATGGAGCCACCCATCATGTGGCCCGGACACCCAAGAGGGCCACAACACCCACCGCCACCACCCCCAGCACCACCCCTCCCTGGCACCCCCCCGACGAAAGACATGCCACATCAGCCACACCTAAACATGTACAAAATATTCCGCTTGATGTCGCACAATCACAACTGGTGACATGCATGTGTCGTCACAGAAATGAGCAGCACACATTCACTTTCGAAGCAAAAAATGAACACCGAAATGAAATGAAGACACATGGCCGCTCCCCTCGGGACAATACGTAGGTCACAGCCTTTAAGACAAAAAACATGATGAGAAGGTCTGTCCTGCGCACATCAGAGGACAGAGAGAGAGCGAAGGAGAGAGAGAGGAAGAGAGGGAGGGAGAGAGAGAGGAAGAGAGGGAGAGAGAGAGAGAGAGAGAGAAGAGGAGAGAGAGAGGAAGAGAGGGAGAGAGAGAGAGAGAGTGCCGCCCCTGCGCACCCAGGCCACACTGCTCACCTGCTGCCACCGGTGTGTCTCCAACCACGTGCCGGTATGTATAGCAGGACAACAGGTCACACATCTGAGTCAGAGTCCAGATACATGACTGGCACAGTACACACACTTGCACAAGACAACATCGCCTGCATGCCCATGCACACCCAGGCAGAGGCACCCCAACCCCTCCCCTGCCCATCGGAGCATGCCCGCCCATGCACACCCAGGCCTCAATGCTCACCTTCCGCCACCGGCGTGTAGACAGGAGGTCCCACCACGTGCCGCTGCAAGCCACAATCCCGGGGCCAGCGGACATGGCACCCTCCACATCATGCAGCCCCGCTCCGCAGGCCACCAGGTCTCACGTTTGGTGCTGGGTCTTGATTACTCCATGGCATAGGACATACCAGTGCACCCGGCACCATCGCAGGCTGCACACCCGCTCAGCCCAATGGGTGCCACCAACTCTGGGATCCCGGAAGCGACGCCACGTGGCGGTAGGCCCGTGCTGCCCGCTGGCTCTGGCCTACACTGCGGTCCAGCAGGGCAAACAAAACCTGAGCTGTCCGGACCGCCGGGACGGGGCATCTTCACAGGCTGCACACCCGCTCAGCAGCTTAAGGTGCCACTGACTCAGTGCACCCAAAGTCACCGTCCCGTGGCAGGGTGCCAGTGCCGTCCGCAAGGCCCCGTGTGCCACTAACCCTGTGCAACCCCAGTCTGCGCCACGTGGTGGTAGGCCCGTGCCGTCCACAAGGCCTCATGTGCCACTAACCCTGTGCAACCCCAGTCTGCACCACGTGGTGGTAGGCCCGTGCCGTCCACAAGGCCTCGTGTGCCACTAACCCTGTGCGCAAAAACTCATGGGCCCTTAATGATTGAGAACCGTGGAGCGTCCGTCATCCAGTCACCACTGGCAGAGGGGAATGTGACGTAGTCGGCCCCTTATGTTGGCGGAGTCACATGGCCTGTGACGCCTGTGCCGGATGGGTGTGGTGTGCGTGCAAACCTGCCCTCAGGGAGTGGTTGTGACATGCTGACAACTAGACCAGTGACCTGCACTCTACCAGCGAGTACGCCTGCGACGGGTAGCAATGAGGGCCCCCCCTCGGAGCGTTAGCGGAGTGGTCTGGCCTGCCTTACGCCGGACCAGCACAGGGCTTGCAACAATGACTCGTGGGCTCTGGGCGTGGTTCAGTCCATGTCCAGACAAGGAAGTGACTGATGTGTGTGTCCCTGGTGTAGTGTTCACGGGACCCGGTACACAAAATCTATGTAGCACCCTCTGACTGGCATCCCACAGGATGAACATCATTGACGCAAGGGAAGTCACTGTCCCTACATTCATCCACACATTCACACATGAATGATGAAAGACATGACACAGCAGTGCGTCACTGGATGTTTATTGCACATCCAGTGCAGTTATGCAGCTGGAGCGGTACAGGGCAATGCTGAGCACACTACACAATAAGGGCACGTGGAGGGCCAGCCAGAGTCCATCTGGGGATGACATGTACTGCGGAAGAGGAAGGGTACAGTACGCAGTCTGGTCGCCGTGTCATTGGTCGTCAAACAGGATGTGGCAGTCCATGTCGCTGTCCAAGGTGAGTGCATCGGAGTGTATCGGGGGTCAGTGGAAGGTCATGAGGCCATGTGCAGGACCAAGCAGAAACAGGCCAGGTGGCGGAAATGTATGCTAGTGCCTCCTTCTGAGAGCCAACCCATCCACGTCCTCGGATGTGTGCTCTCCCCCACCTGTGGGTGTTGCAGTACCGGCTGCAGCACTGTGTGCCACTGACTCATCAGGGGCCTGAGTGGATACGCCTGCCACACTGTGAGGCACTGACACACCAGGGGGTGGAGATGTGGATGGTGTGGGGGCAGCCGCATTCATCAGCGACACGCCTTGTGGCAGCAATGCCATGATGAAGTACTGCAGGGCATGGTAGATCCCTGCTACATTTCGATGGTGTGCAGCGGTGGCTGCCATCCTTTCCGCCTCCATCCGCACCATGTCCTCCATGAGCCTCTGCATGTGTGCCAGCTCACGGCTGGCATAGCTGGAGCCACTCTGAGCGGACAGGTGTTCTTCTTTCCGCGTCATGACTCCAGCGATGTCAGTCAGGGCTGGTTGGAGACCATGGGGCAGACGTAGACACCCATGGATGGCGTCCAGTTTGGTAGCATGAGCTCGAACCCCACCCGCACCTGCTCAGCCGTCTCCCTCTGGCCCTTCAGCACACGGCGTTGGAAGGCCATGTGTTGTTCCTGGGGGTCTTGGGAGAGTGCCGGGGCTGTGGGTGCCTCCTGCTGGGTGGTTTGGGTGGTGGGTGGGGTCTCATCGATGTGGCTGGGCTGCCCTGATCCTGGAGGTGAGTGGCGGATGAGGTCAATGATGTCTTGGATGGTTTGGGTGTCGATGCTGGTGTTGTCCTACTCGTCATCAGTGAAGAGTGGCTGGGACTGCTCTGCAGGAGGTGTTGACGATGCCCCTGCGATGTGAAGGGGAGATGGTGTATTTCAATGTGTCCACATGTATGTAGCCGCATGGTACAGGTTGACATTCAGACAGCATGGCATTGTACATTGTGACAGTCTGTGGGTCTGGGCGAGGACCCAGGGTCATTGTGGGTGTGCACTGTGCCCTGCTTGCTTGTGCATGTGTGCCATTGTGGCCATCTCCACCCGTCCCCCCAGTACCTGGTGGTCACTCACCCTGTTGCGGTTGTGTTGTGTCCTGTGGAGCAGTGTCCGGTCCCCCGACTCCAGCCACAGTCTCCACACTGATGACTGTCGACACCAGCTCCTCCATGTCATCCAGCTCCAGCTGTGACGCTGGGCCCCCACCTCCGGTCTGCGTTGCTGCCTTCTGGTTGGCGGTGAGTTTCTCCTTGGTCTTCCGCTTGATGTCATTCCATCGCCTCTTCACCTCGTCCATTGTCCGCTTGTGCTCTCCGACGGCATTCACCTTGTCGACGATGTCCCGCCATATTCCAATTTTGGTGCCCAATGACACGTTGGAGGTGACGAAGAGTTTTTGATGGTGTTCTATCATCTCTGTGACTATGATCCTGTTCGCCTGCGGACTGAACTTGGTCTTCCTCGTCTTCTTGTATTTGCCCTTCCCTGTCCCCGAGGTCCCAGGCTGGTCATCCGGGGTGCTTGTGGGGTTGCGCTCGTCCTCTGCGCCTCCTCCGGCTGCCTCCATGGTGCTTGGGTGTTGGTCAGTTTGTGTGTGGGTGTTTTTTCTACTTTTATGGTGATTTTTGACGCCTGCCAGGTGTGTGTTGCAGGCCTGGCGCTGCTTGTCGCTGATTTCCTCATCGCGCTTTGGCCATTCGCGTGTTTTTTGGTGTTGTGGTTTGTGTTTTTATCTCCATCGTGGTGGTTGTATCGCGGACATTGTCCGCGGTTTCGGCAGACTATCGCTTGCTACCGCCTTGTTGTGAATTCCACGTTGACACGGGGTTATTTTCCCGCGATAGGCTGAAATATTGAAAGTTGCGTTACGCTACTCTTGCGGTAGTTATCGCACGTTCTTGTGAATATACCCCTATAACCCTTACTAATCATGTGTTAATTTGTGTGTTAAAATGCTAATTTGTGTGTTAACATGTGGCAGTAGATCCACAAGAAGAAGCTGCATTGTATATCTTCATCATGTACACATTAAAGTATGCTGTATGGTGTTAATTAAATGCCTGTGTAACATGGGCCCGACAATGCGCAGGCCTCAGATCTCCACAGTTTCCATTGTAACTCTCATGCTAATTTCAAAATGCCTATACGTTTTTCTTTTCATTGTAAGGGCCTTAGTATCTGTCTTGTTAGGAAAATGGATCATTGTTTGTTTAAGCAATGTTAAAATTATATGGATACTTGTTATTATTTACATGGGGGCATATTCCCAAGAACGTGTGATAACCACCGCAAATTTAGCTTAACGCAACTTTGCATATCGCAGTCCGTCGCGGGAAATTAACGCCTTGTTAACCAAGTATTCACACCACGGCGGCCCCATGCGATACTCCCCAGATAACGCGCCAACTGACCGCGTTAGAATCAATGCCACGCCGCAAAAATGCAAAACACCAACGCAAAAAAAGCTGCGATGAGGCCAATCGCGATACGAAAATCAGCGAAACCCAGCTAAAGGCCTGCAATCCACACGCGTCAGGCGGGAACAATCACCATAAAAGCAGAAAAAAACCAGACAAACAAATGCCAAACAACAGCGAAGCACAATGGACGTTGCCGGAGCAAGTACGGAGGAGAGCCAGAACCCCACATGCCCCCCGGAGGACCATCCTGGGACTTCGGGGTCAGGGAAGGGCAAGGACAAGAAGAAGAGGAAGACGAAGTTCAGTCCGCAGGAAAACAGGATCCTGATAACGGAGGTGACAGAACACCATCAACAACTGTTCGTCACCTCCACTGTATCATTGGCAACAAAAAATACATTATGGCAGTCCATCGTGGACAAGGCGAATGCAGTCGGAGTGCTGAAGAGGACAATGGGCGAGGTCAAGATGCGCTGGAATGATGTAAAGCGCAAAACCAAGCTGAAACTCGCCAACAACCTGAAGGCAGCAATGCAGACTGGAGGTGGGAGCCCAGCGCCACAGGAGGAGCTGGACGACTTGGAGGAAATGGTGTCCACAGTCATCAGTGGGGAGACGGTGCAGGAGTTGGGGGCCCGGACACTGCTCAACAGGACCCGACACAACAGCAACAGGGTGAGTAACCACCAGGGCCTGGGGGGACAGGGGGAGATGGGCACAATGGCACACATACACAATTGAGTTGAGCACATCTGCGGACACACCATGCCCCAGACCACCAACTCCCACCAAGAGACCAATGTACCCCAGTATGCAACATGTCAACACTGTACAAGCACAGAAGTCAGAGGCACACCTCATGAAAGTGATAAGGGGCAGCAAAATCTGAGCTGCAGGGGCGACTCCCCAAAAATGCGGCACACACATCACATACAGAGCACATCTACATTGACAACGATGTGACACAATCAGCAGAACACCTACAACAGAACACAGGACACTACTGGTGCCGCTTGGGTGCAGACACTGGCCAATCACAATTGGCATTGCAGGGATATGTGCGTTGAAAATGTACAAGTACAAACACACATCCGTGATGTTGTCGAAATGTCTACTGTCCCCCATCAAATAGGCAGCTCCTCCCAAACAGCCCCAATGTACCCAGTCATGCTGTCTGTATGTAAACATGTACAATGCGACAACATACATGTGGACACATTGTTAAACTGCATCTCCCCTTCACATTGCAGAGGGAGAATCAACACCTCCTGCAGAGCAGTACGACCCTCTCTTCTCTGGAGACGAAGAGGACGACCACAGCTTCGACTCTGATGCCCTCCAACTGCTCGTGGACAGCCTACGCAGCCCACTTCCAGGAGCTGGGCAGCCCAGCTGCTACAAGGAGACCCCACCCCCTGCACAGACCACACAGCAGGCAGCACCCACCACCACTGCTGCCTCCCAGGACCCCCACGGAGAACACATGGCCTTCCAACGCCGTGTTTTGGGGTGCCAGGAGAATCTGGCTGAACAGGTGCGGGTGGGCTTCGACAGCATGGCAGACAAACTAGATGCCATACGTGGGTGTCTAAGTCCCATCAGGGACCACTCACGGTCCCTAATGAACACCCACAGTCCGCTCCATGCTCTCCAACGGACCATGGCTGACATCGCTGGAGCCCTGACTCAGAGAATAGTACAACTGTCCAGTCCGAGTGGCTCTAGCGATGTCACACGGGAGTTGGGAAACATGCAGAGGTTAATGGAGACCATGGAGCAGGCGAATGCGAAACGAGTGGCTGCCATGGCTGCACACCAGCGAGAGGTAGCTGGGTTCCTCAATGACTTCCGGACCCTCCTCATGGATTTGCTGCCACAAGGCCTGGTGCGGATGCATGCTGCTGCCACCACTCCATTCACATCTCCGCCCCCTGAAGTGCGGCAGACCTTCCACCTCCGGCCACACAGGCACCACCACCCACATGTGAGGCACATGAAACAGCAGAGAACGAAGATGCGGATGATACTGCCCTCGTGGTAAGGAGGACGCAGCAGCATGCATCTCATCCATAGGTCCGGCTTCAGCTTGGTACTGCCCTCTGCATCATCACCTTCCACTGTCCCCCCCATGCACTCTGCGACACTCACCTTGGACCTCGACATGGACTGCCATATGATGTTTGATCGCCATTGACACAGCAATCAGACTGCAGACTGTACTCGTCCTCTTCCTTTGGACTTGTCATTCCCTGGAGGACCCTGGCTGGACCTCCATGGGACAACATCGTCATGTGGGGTTAGCATGGCCCTGTACTGCTCCAGATGCAACACCCCACTGAATGTGCATTAAACATTCATATACACACAGATGTGTCATGTCTATGGTCTTTTAAGTGTGGAAGTATGGATGAATGTGGGCTCACTGGACTCCTCTTATGTCCATGTGGCTCATGTCGTAGAACAGGGGTCACAGGGTGACACATTGCCCAATGCGGTCCGGGTGGCGCTGACACAACAACAGGGGCAAACGCATGAGTTACTTCCTTGTCCAGCCTAGTACGGAACCACGCCCAGGGCCCCAGGGTCATATACAGACCCTTACGCTGGACTGGCATATGCCAGGCCAGCCCACTCTGCTTACGCTCACAGGGGGGGACGGCAACGCTACATGTCCCCTGTCTTTCCTGTGGTGATCTGCTGCTCACAGGTCTAGTTGTCAGCATGCCACAGCCACTCCCTCACGGCTGGTTTACACCCACACCACACCCATCCAGCACACACGTCACGGGACATGTGACCCTGCCAATGAAATGGGACGGGCGCACGTGCTCAACGCCATTTCCACTCTCTATCTGGGTGCGTCCATGTGGTGTTAATGTAGGCATGAGGGCCTCGGGCCCTGCAACATCACATTCCCCAGGACCGGAGGTGACATGATGGCGTCCGCAACACGATACCCAATCATACAGGGACCATGACTTTGGGACACAGACTTGGTGGCACCGGATACATTGCGGCCGGCACAGGCACACCGCCACAGGACGGTGACTTCGGTGCACTGAGGTAGGGGCACCTTAAGTGCTGAGCGGGTGTGCAGCCTGCGATGATGCCCCATCCCGGCCGTCCGGACTGCTCAGGATTTGTGTGCCCTGCTGGACCGCAGTGTAGGCCAGAGCCAGCGGGCAGGGCGGGCCTACCGCCTCGTGGCGTCGCATCCCGGATCACAGAGTTAGTGGCACCTCAAGGGCTGAGTGGGTGTGCTGCCTGCGATGATGCCCGGTGCACTGGTATGTCCTCTGCCATGGTGAAATCAAGACCCAGAATCATATGTGAGACCTGGTGGCCTGCGGAGTGGGGCTGCATGATGTGGAGGGTGCCATGTCCACGGACCCCGGGCATGTGGCTTGCAGCGGCACGTGGTGGGCCCTCATTACTACACGCCAAGGGCGGAAGGTGAGCAGTGAGGCCTGGGTGCGCAGGGGCGGGCATGCACCGCTGGGCGGCGGGAGGGGCTGGGGTACATCTACCTGGGTGCGCAGGAGCGGACAGGCGATGATGTCTTGTGCAATTGTGTGTACTTTGCCATTCATGCGTCTGGACTCTGTTTCAGATGACGGATCTGTTTCAGATGTGTGACCTGGTGAACTGCACTACATACAGGCACGTGGTTGGAGACACACCTGTGGCATCAGGTGGGCAGTGTGGCCTGGGTGCGCATTGTGGGCACTCTCTCTCCCTGTCCATCTCTTCTGTTATCTGTGTCTCACTCCCCCTCTCTGTCCGTCTTTCTCTCGCTCCCCCTCTCAGTCCGTCTTTCTCTCGCTCCCCCTTTCTGTCCATCTTTCTCTCGCTCCCCCTCTCTGTCGGTCTTTCTCTTGCTCCCCCTCTCTGTCCGTCTTTCTCTCGCTCCCCCTCTCTGTCGGTCTTTCTCTCGCTCCCCCTCTCTGTCCGTCTTTCTCTCGCTCCCCCTCTCTGTCTGTCTTTCTCTCGCTCCCCCTCTCTGTCTGTCTTTCTGTCGCTCCCCCTCTCTGTCCGTCTTTCTCTCGCTCCCCCTCTCTGTCCGTCTTTCTCTCGCTCCCCCTCTCTGTCCATCTTTCTCTCGCTCCCTCTCTTTCTCTCTCTCTCTCCTTCGCTCTCTCTCTGTCCTTTGATGTGCGCAAGACACACCTGCTCATCATGATTTTTGTCTTGCAGGCTGTGACCTACGGATTGTCCTGAGGGGAGCCGCCATGTGTCTTCATTTCTGTTCTGTGTTTCTTTGAATAAATTGCCATTTGTTACATCGAAGGTGGATGTGTGATGCTCATTTTTGTGACGACACATGCATGCCACCAAATGTGATTGTGGGGCATCTGGCGGATTATTTGGTACATGTTCCGTATAGTTGATGTGGCATGTCTTTGGCCAGGGTGGGGGAGCCTGGGGGGGGGTCCTGGGGGTGGTGGCGGTGGGTGGGTGGCGGTGGGTGGCGAGCTGCATGATCAGTGGCTCCATGGCATCTGTTGCCCTTCAGGTGTGGCTCTGGGCTGGGCTCCATTTTGTGGTGCAGGCTGTGGTCCGACTTTGCACCAGGTCAGAGCAGGTGTTAGTTTCCTGCTGCTAACGGGCCTTATCGCCTGTTTTGTGGTCTTATCGCCGATCTGGCTGGTCGTTGAGAATGTTTAAAAGTGGTGTTTTCGCGGCTTTTTGCACGGGTACGCCTACTCTGCATCTCATTAGCGATAGTTGCGGGGGTCATCTGTAGCGATGTTTTTTGCGGATGCTATCGCGGGTAAAATGGTGTTCTGGGCTGTTAACACCAGCTTGTGAATGGTGCGATGAATTTATCGCCACTTTGGCTGCGATAAAGTGCCGCTAACTCGGCGATAGGTCCTTGAGAATATGCCCCATGGTGTGTTAGGCTGGGAAAGAGCCATCTGTACCAGGTGGACCGGGTTTTTACTATCTCCAATGTTGTGCAGCTGTATGAGCTTTGTTTGGTGATTGGAAAGTAGGGAGCCAACCTGCTTCCAGAAGACGGGGAAACCTGATTGGTTACAGGGATGGGGAGTTAGTGGGAAGATGTCCAATGGCAATAGGGGAAGAGGCGATAGCATCCATATCAAGCCCATTAACCTCCTAACCTCAGCCTGTATGCATATCTGCCCAGTCACACTAAAACATTTCGGGGCAGATTTACAAGCCCCCTGCGCCACCAGTACATCACTTTTCGTGACGTACTGGTGGCGCAGGGGGCTCCTCCATATTTAGAAGGAGAGGAAAATCCACTCCTAAATCAAGTATAATGGACCGCAGATTTGATCAATTAACGCTATTAAAAGCACAGCTCAGGTCCATAAATTCTAGGTGCAGGGAACACTTTTTCAAACGTGTATACTTGTTACGTACATGTGTACATGCTATGTACGTTTGTACTTGTTAGTAATCAGATACAAATTGCGACATTGTTCTGCTGTACCAACACTTTGGGGCCGATTCCGATCTCAGCCGGTAGGGCTCCGAATCGGATTCGGCTTAACCGGATCCGATTCGGAGCCCTATTTCCCGACCGATTCGTACGCGCGTCCGGGCGAGCGAGTACGATGCGAAATCGCCGACCGACTCGTCCGGGCGTCCCGACCGCTCCGACCGACTCGTTCCCGGGTCGAACCGCACCGACCGACTCGCTCGGACTCGACTCGCACCGCGCAATGGAGACGTTCCCCGGCCGGGTAAGTACGATGCGCGCTGCGAGCAGTCCGACCGAGCCGCGCACTCTGGCTCCAAAGAGCAGTCGGAGCTGTACTTTGGGGGTCCGTGTCGGACCCCCCTGTACCCGTAGCCGTGCGAGACGCACACAGGGGGGACCCATGGGTCCCCCCTACACGTGCATGTACGGCGCGACCCGCATCGACGCGTACTCGCTGTAGGGGGCGCCCTTGTTCGCGTCGTGCCCATTGAGTCAATGGGAGCCCGTGTACGTGTCGTACGACTGGCTCCCATTGACTTCAATGGGAGTGCGACCGAATCGAGTCCGATGGCATACGTGCGAATCGTACTCGTTCGGTCGGGCTGCTAGGGTCCGATTCGGTCGGAAATCTCTCCGAGTCCGGCTCGGTCGGAGAGATTTCCGTCCCGAATCGGAATCGGCCCCTATGTCTGAATCTGCATTGGATTTTGGATACCATGGAGTTTTGCTCAGCTCCCGTTTCCAAGTGTACCAGCAGAACTCTGCTCGAAATCTTAAATGTGGACTCCAGGAGTGAAAATGGGTGATACAGCTTGGATCGCTCCTGGATTTCTTTTAGTACATTGGAACTATGATGGATTTTGACCATGCCATAGAAAGGGCTGTTTTCATCACACTTATGAAAAGGTGGGCCCACAGAGCAGGGTTACATTTAAAGAGATTCAGTGAAACTCAGTTCAGAACAGGGTTGTTATTGATAATGCTGCTCTAAATTGCGCCTTCTACCTCAGTTTCATCCTTTATAGTAATGAGTTGAACAAACTTGTTGCCATTATTTGTGCTATCCTTCAGACTGAAAGGACAGGGCATGTGGGAAGAAGAGTAAACGTTTTTTAAATTCAGTCCAGTTTTCTCCTGTTAGGATTCCACTTTTACAGGAGTCCATCACTAAAATATGAGGGATTAACAATTTCCCTTAAATAACAGTGCTATCCCTGGAAGACACCCCATGCTTCTCCCCCTATGTTGGTTTCCCCATCTTATAAAACATCTTTACACTGTTTTCTAAATATTTGGGGGCAGAGTTACAAGAAACTGACACATCTGTAGAGACGCGTCAGCTTCCCTGCGCCAGCCTGTGATACCTTTGCGCCACCATGGATGCGCCGTATTTACAATACAGCGCACCATGGTGCAAAGATTGATAGATGCGTCAGAAATTCTGATGCATCTGTTGGCCCAAAAGTCACGCATTGCTGGAGTCATGTCGCAAGCACGACGCAACTTCAGCAATGCATGTTGAGGCCTATATTTATTGTACTGCGTCACTCAATTCAATTCAATTAAAAAACCTTTAGTCGGTCTTAATAACAATAGACCATAAAAGTACATAAAAATAATGCACATAGCTGTAAACACACATAGGAGTTTAATGTAGTGGTATAATAAGGAGTATTTAAAAGTACAAAAAAATACTTTTGACGTACGAGACTAACATGTCTGCTAATGCATCAGATTTCCAAGTGAGCTGAGCAACATGACCATAAAATTACAAAAGAGTATTACGCATAGCTATAAACACACAAGCAGAATTAAAGTTAGCAAAAGTTAAAAAATTGTTTAGCGAGGTGCACAGGGAGCAATTCCGGATTTGAAAGTGATATATCGGAGAATACAACACACATCAGAAAAAAGGGAACCTAAGATGCAAAAACAGAATCAGATTGCAGGGCGCTGTTACAGAATAAGGGATAAAAGCTGGGATTGAAGCACCAAGAGGGGGGGATAGAGAGAGGGCAGAAAACCTCAGATAGGGTTTTATTCATTAAGTAAACCCTATGCATCTACCGGGTTCAGTGCACTGTGCCATGCTGCGCATAATGCTCTGTCAGACTAGCCCAACATCGTGTGTCTGGTTCTAATCGCTGGTTTCAGGAAGGCACAGACAGAAAAGACAATTTCAGGGGAGCACAAGGATTGTAAGTGAAGGAGAGCAAGACTGCAGCGACAAAGGCCTAGCCTCCTTAATAGGGGAATCAAGAAGTGCTGTTGTGCTAAACTGCAAATTGCAGAAAAACATAAAATGCAACAATGATTGTACAGTGTGATTATTGCAGGGATAACAGAAGACTGTGTTCCCTTCTTGATCTAAATTTTTTATTAAAAGAGAGACCAGTAGATTGTCCCAGCTTTGAGGCGGAAATGCAAAGATCGCTCTCTTCTAGACAACTCCAAGGCCAAATACAGCGAGGAGTCATCAGTATAAAGGAGACTATAGTATTGCAGCACCAAGGGTTTGGATAGCTCGGATTTCAGCCTGATATTTGCTCAGTGAGCCTTTAATAATGATTTCACCTTGGACTTGGCGTTATTGGGAATACGGCTGGGTTCAGTGTACTACCAGGGTATGCCGAGGGAGCCGAAAGCATCTCGTAAATAGCTCAACCATGGTATGGAGAAAGCCTTGTCTAACGTCATGCAGTCGGATATAATATCTTTACAGAGTTTGGCGGATGGATTCAACCAAATGCTAACCCATAATAAAAGCGGCGCCATCTGAATCAAGCAGGCGTAAGGTTTGACGCAGTGGCATCCTAGAAGTGGTGCAGTGAAATCTTGTAGATTTCACTGTGTCACTTTCACAAGGCTTTCCTGCATGGGAACGCCCACCCTGCATACATTATATCTGACACAGGTATAATGTGATGCAGGGCTTTACAATGTGACGCATTTCCCTAGATGCATCACGTTGTAAATTGGCCGCATTGTTTACGCTGCTGCTGCATCACAAAAGTGACGCAACGGCGGCGCAAAAGTGACGCAAGGGGCTTGTAAATCTGCCCCATGTTCTTTGATTGTACTCGGGATGACCACTTTGAAGCAGATAGGAGCTCATTGTGTGCCTGTGAATATGCTGAATCAAACCATTTAGGCACCTTTGCCCTACGGGGGTGCTCTGGAAGTGCCAATATTGTGTTAAAAGTTCCACAAAGGGATTCAACAAACTTCGCAACCGCCTGAGGTGCAGTCTCTTCCTTTAAATAGCACTATATTGCTGAATTCAGGATATTTCGTTCAAACGCATCTGCATGTAAATGGCTTGTTCCTAGACCATTTAATCCTGATGTACTTGCTATTTGTTTGCTCTATTATTCTTGCTGATGTTTTCAAGTTTTAATGTACCCCTAAGCTAACTCACTGTTAGAGGGTTGTGGTTGTTAGTGCAATTTAGGGTTAACACAAATGATGAAACATAGGTGAAAGTTTATGGGAGAAATTATATAATCTATAGGCCTCCATGGAATAGGCCAGGTCAAATTTAACCAATGTATTGTTGAGTACCTCACCATAAGAATCATAGGTGAAGTGTAGTTGCCCCTTCCCTCTTGTATTCCTAAACCCACATATTGATTTTGAATATTTTTTTCATAAACACACATTAAAATTACACACCCATAACATTAATAAATTGCTGCCTTGCCTGCTGGTCAACTGTCCCAAATTTCCCATCAATGCGACGATTAATTACATTGGTGCAGAGATGGCCAAAAATCTTATAATGGAAATTAATTAACATAATGCAAAATACCCCTTGGAACTGAATATGCATCAGCTGGTAGTAAACAGAATCAAATTTGGGCCACATAACTGCCCCCCACTCAGAATTGAAATAAACACCGCAAAAACACCTTTAGTCCTATCCATACTGCAGGTGACATAGCCATAAATATGAGTTGGATCAACAGCTGAGGTTTACTGGACCAAATCTCATCAATTGTTTTGATATGAGCAAGCCAATCTGGATTATCCAATTTAGAAGCAAATGCTGCTATTTTCCAAGAGATTAAGGGAAAACATGCACCCTGTGGGTTATTTTTTGAGCTGGCTGTATATCGTTTCTGGTCCACACATTTCAGGTCTCTTCTTTCTAGGTAATCCTGTCTGAAGTTTCAGTTCCTCCATCCCTGTTGGGGAGCAAAAGAGTTGCTGGTGGGTATATTTTAAACAGTATTGTGGCGATTTCAACCTCCCTTGCAATGGATAATTCCCTTGGTCTAACATAGTCCATCTGTCAGTATAGTTGCCCATTAGGTACCACCACAATTTTGATGTTGCATATATTTAGAGTATTCAGGCTGTGCAGTTATTCAATTGGTTTGTGTAAATGTGTTATTGTATTTTTGTTGGGCTGCAGGGAAGTTTTGTTATAAGGTTAGTGACAGCAGGTTAAATCCTCAACATTTACAGCACTACAATATAAGAAGTTCTTATGTCGTGGGGTAGATACGTCCCTCAACAATGGTCAAAGTATGATATGAACAGAGGCCTCTACACAGCTGGGAAGACTCTAATGGTTTGGTTGATTGTGTTTTGAGGTGTAATTTGCTGCAAAGGAATAAAAGCAGTCTGTTTGAAATTGTACAACATTATATTACCAATATCTATGTAGCTTCAAGCATTCTTCTCCTGCACTGTAATTTTGTGATACGTACGTCTTAACTATGGAGAGTTAATTCGGCCAGGAATCCCATGTGTGACTTGCATATACAAAAATTGGGCTAAGGCTCCATGAACGGTAGCTGACACGTGCTACAAAACCATTGCGCCGCAACAGCCAACGCATCTAGCATGCAACCTACCCCGGACTAGGCTACCCCTCGTCTCTATAGAGCACCTCACACTTCACGACGGCAGCTTAAAAAGAACTGCGACAAAGAGACCCCCTGTGGGGCCCATTGGGCATTGCACCGCTGGCCCAACGAGGAGCTGCCCTATGATGAACCATGACAACCTCGGGGTGTGTGAGGGCCCTTGCTCCTGATGGATCAGATCCCCTGACTCAATTCATTAGGTCCCCCGGCCTTAGTTCTTGTTTTTTTTCACCGCTTCTATTTTCTTCTGTCTCCCTTACAATAGGAACTGCACACCTTTGTGTATACTTGAATCGCTGGGGGCGTGTGTGTTGGACCTTTATTTGCCCTTTGTCCCTTTTTTTGTAGATTGACTTGCATATACTTCCTATTTGCACCAGATATCAAAAAATTACATTGTACATGTGTATGTGTTGGCATGTATATAGCGCAAACCCAGCTAGGAAGAAAAAGAATGCTGTACATTACATAGGGATTTGGGATACAAACCTGTGATGGTGCAAATCAAGTGAAGAATTTACAAACACATTTTACACTTTACATTTTGGCACATCGAGATTTAGGATTTTGCCCATAATCACATGCTGTTGAACCAAGTGCTGAGAACGGGATTCAAATCTAAGTCCCAGGCTGTCAGGAAGATATTTAAGTTATTTGAGAATTCATAGTGCAAGCACTTAGTTCAATGCACCAATTCTAATAATAAATCCAGTTGGACAACGATCTGTAGACAGCTCACTAAGTGATTCTGTGCGGGTAGTGTTTTCTGGTCATGATTGGTCCCTCTAAAAAAGATCAGGGGCACAGCTGAACTTCAAACCCTCTTTCATTAATAAATAACACATTCAAACTAGCTCTAAGAAATGCAGGCTAAAGCTTATTTTTTTCTAAAACCCAAGTCCAGTGCATAAAATAGGAACTCTAATCACACAGGATGAGAAAATAAATGCAGCAATGCATGAAACAGCCAGTGAGTACAATATGAAAAGTCCTAACAGAGCTGGTATGTTCTAGAATCCTAACACCCTATTTTTACTTCTAAGCGATATGCTAAAATTTAGCAGAAGGAGAAAACATCAACTGAAAACACAGAGTTTCATAAGATGGATTGCACAGCATACCTATCTTAATTAGAAATATCTGTTTTCTTATTCTGAATCACAGCCCTTGCCCTGGAATGATAAGAAATGCCAGGCTGAAGGCCACTTGTCTGCGACACTTGCAGAGCCCCTGGGTAACCCCTGACCGGGATTGGTTTGCAGCAAACCGGCATTACCTATGGTTCTTTCAGGATGCCTTTCGTAACTGTAGCCAAATTCAGGGGTTTTTTAGGCATCTGATTGCCAATTTTTTATCTCATGTTTTATGTTTGGTGACACTAAATACCCCAATAAGACAATATGAGTATGTTGATGAATGCATCATTTCAATTCAAATGTTGTCAGTTTAGTCTCGACTGTACGTGTTGAACTAAACATAACAGCGACCATGATACAAGCAACAAAATTATGTCAGCCTAGATAGGAGGTAAACAGGATGCTAACACTTATGCTCATGTCTACAACTTCACACTCTCAAGCTGTTTACAAGCCAACAAATGATACAAAAGAGGAAATTAGAACAGGCCCTGCCACAGCACAATGTTCATGAGAAGCCGCTAGTTCCAGAGGTTTCTGTGTTCAAAATTTGAGGGAAAAAAAAAATATATATATATATATCAGGTGACTAAGGCTGTTGTGCAGCCGAAACGTGTCCTGTCCGGAGTGGCCTGTTTTAAATAAATTGATGTAGAATCTCTTCCGTCCCAGAGTGCCGCTTTCTTACATGTACATGGAAAGACTTTTGTGATATATCTATATATATATATGTATATTGTAACTGCTTTGCATTCTGCTGGAATTTTCTTATGACTCTTCTATGTCTATGATCCAGTCACCTGTGTGATCACGAGTTTTTGCACTGGCACTTTAAATATTCGAAGGCACTTCGCAACTCGTGATGTGATCAAGGCCTGTGGTAGGCCGAAACGTGTTATGGCGGTGGTGCAGGGCAGTAAATAAATGTATTTTGCACCATATTTTTGGGTCCGCGTTCGTCTGTTCCAGGGAAACTGGATGTCAGGAGGCGAAGCTGGTGATATATATATATATATATTATTACAGTAGTTTAAAACTGGCAGGAGTTTATAAAAGTGGAAATATGTTGGGGCCCAAACTGCTCTGGATTTGATTAGGTCATGCATGTCTAGGTAAGTAGGGTTCCCTTGGTGCTGGATGATGCCAGGCCCAAATACTGTACATCTTTCCCATAGTTATTGCAGGAAGTTGTGTTATTGATAGCTATAGTTTGTCATTTGCATTGTATTCTGGGTACTGGAGGTATCCACAAAAAATATGTCATCTTTGATTTCCCTTAGTCTTTAATTTTTCAGAAATGTCCAGGGATGGTAGGGTTCTCAGGATGTTGGTCAACCACAGCCCCAAACTCAGCAGCACTCATAGATTGTAATTGTGTAGAAATTATGGGCCAAGTGTACTAATCATTTTAACTGTTGCAAACTTTCTAATTTACTGTTTGCAATTGAAAAAAAAGTTTGAATGTACTAAAGCCATTTTAGAAGTTAATAACCTTTTACCAAGTTCTAAAATGGATTTGCAAATGAATACCGATTTACAATTTGGAAGAAGTGGCTGTAGGGGTCTCTTCAAATCCGTAGGCCATGTATCAATGTTACGTGAGTAAAATTCTAATGCCGAATATGAAAAAATTACTGACTGCTGAGTTGGGGTGTTAATGCTTTCACAAAAGGGAATGGGTCCAATGAGACACCTTCCCATTTGTAATTCTTAAAAAAAGGTTGCTTGGGAGTAGGCAGTAGTACAGTAGACCAGTGCCAATTTCTAAACACAGTTTAAAAAAGGAATTATTTTTTTCTTAACACAGCCTCATTTTCTTTAAGGGAAACAAGTTGCATTCAAACAAAAGTTTCCTTTATTGTGAGCCAATCAAAGATATGGTGTTATGCTGACCCAGGCAGGTCCCCTTCCCTGTGCCTCCAAGTGAAGTGATTCTTAATCTGATGACCTGTCTCATAATTGTTAATGACATAGGTTGGAATGTGACCCACTCCAAGCCATATTTTTGTAAACCAACCAATTCTAACAAAGGTTGGTACACAAAAAAGACTCTCTGTTCACAGAAATTGAGACGAGTATTTGCGACCAGAAAAAAAAGAAAGTAATTGTAACAGGCCCCATGTTTCTTTACATCCATCATTGAAGGTTTGGGTAAGAAACTGAGTAAAAACAGGTAGGTAATCCAATGAATCCAGACAACAGTAGATCACTCTAGGTATCTAGTCTTCTAAAATTCATGTAGTTGGAAGGCTTCCAAGGAAACTGTCTCATCACAATCCTTTATGAAGTCAATATTGACAATTCATCATTGCCGTGTTGGCCATTTCTTGCACTGTATGACAGGCCTAGCCACGTAAGGAACCATTTTTTTCCAGAAGTAATGCGGGAGCTCTCTTTTCCAAATTTCTTTTTGTCTGGTGATCTCATATTTTTATCTATATTAGTATGTGAAAAAAAGAAGTATTAGAAACAGAATTGAAGACTTAGGACTCGATTACGATGTCGGTTGGAGTTGCCTCCGACCGACACCGTCGCGGTCTCGGGACTGACCAACCTCTGGTCGGCGGTCTCGACACCGCAGTTACAATGCAACCGCACAGGGTGCGGTCGCATACTCCCATTTCTCTATGGGAGCTTGTGCTGCAGCCGTAAACCGGCCGTAGCACAAGCTCCCTTAGAGAAATGGGAATTTGTGCAAATACCGTGTGGCACATTGCCTGCCACACGGTGCAGGGATTTTCAGGGGGGCACCATGGGTGCTACCTCAACCCCCAACGTTAGGCCGTGGGGAGAAGGGGGCCTTGCTATGGGCACCCAAAGTCACTTTCAGACAGGAATTCCATGTCAGAAAGCCCAGCATGGAAAGCCTGTCGGAAACCAACATCATAATCCCGACAGCGGAAATGCCGTCCTATGGGATAACGTTGTGGCCTCCGCTTGGCCGACAGGCTCCTGGAGCCTGACGGATTCCTGCCGGAATGACCACCCGATTTCACTTCCTTCACAAATCTTGAAGTCTTGTGCATCCTCACACCAGACTTCAAGTCAGCAGCCACTAGATAGTGGAATTCTTTCTCTAAATACCATGCCCGCTAAGCTACTAGTGCCAAATCTAAAGACCACCTGGAGAGGCAGCATCATGTAATTGGTCTCTGCCTCAGGACATTGTTTGCTCTTGGAAAACTAACCTGTTTGGAGTTTTTCGGTCAGCTGCAGGAACATGTCTCATCTTCTAGATGTAAGAAAATCCCATGCAGCTTGCATTAATGCCCTGATACCAAAGCTCCTTTGTGTGTATTTGTTATTCAGTACGGTTACAAATGGTGATGTGATGGAGCCAACCACTTTTTTCCAAAATTGGAAAATATTGGAAATGTTATCCCCATTCTATTTACAAAATGATGAAAGCCCAAAACTATTAATTTATTCCACCAATGATAGATGCATATAAATTGGATGTGATTCTGTCCCAAAAATATTTATATATAATATAATATATAATATAATATAATATAACATAATATAATATAATATAATACAATACAATATAATACAATACAATATAAGATAATAAAAAAATATATAATATATATTTGAAAACAGAGTTAAAACCCTCAACAAGATGGTTCATGTACTTGAAATAGATAGGGCAATTTTCCACATATTACATTAGCCTTTGACTGGATGAACAAACAACCACAAGAGTCACTTGGCCTCCTTGATATTTGCACTGAGGAGGTTGTGCTTAAAAATTCAAAGGTACTACTTGATCCTGATTTTGAAAGTGATCAATGCACAATTATTGCCAACTTTGGTACAAAGCAATGAAGATTTGCCTGGAAGGATTTCAAAATACTGATATTTGTTCCTTGTTTAGGATAAAGTAGGAATGAAAGAGATTCACTTACACAACTACCTATGTATGACATGCCTAGTTTTAGTGGACAATGGAACCAAATATGGTCAGACAGTTAAAACGTTACAAGAGAAGACATTGGTAAATGCAAATATTTGATCACCTTAATCTGACTAGAAATATATGATGGATTATGAAATCGTGATCACAGAGATGAGTAAATTGGCCACTATGAAAAGGATCACCTATAAGCTTAGAAGCAAAGAAAATAAGCTTAATGAGACATGGGAAGCCTAGCTAGTTTTAATGTGACATAGATACTAAATTGCTCTCTATTTTATAAACCTGCATGTGCTATAGATATGTTATCTATAGTATAGTCTCGCCATTTTTAAATAAGACTTGTTCAGAAATGTGTCCTTTACTTCGGACCTATACTCATATTTCTATAACTCCTACTTTCTAGATTCCAAATTAAGTGTACGAACACACTTATGTTTTATATTTCTTTTTTAGCTTGTGGACATTTTGAGCACGCAGAACACTGGACTGTAATGGCCATGAACACTTGTCCTTTTGGAAAATGCCAGTATTAATTGGTCTATTACTATTAGTGTAAAATTGACACCATGAAAATAGTTATTCGAAGCAGCAAATGTCAGACTTTTCACATTTGCCATGGAAACGAAATGTGTTACCAATTCAATGTAGCAGTTACTTTCCTGTTGTGCACCTTTTGAGGAGTAAAGCAAACAGATAATTTGCATACTTTTATTTCCGAAGTTAGACGTGTTAAAGCTCATCTTGAAAACAGTAGGCGGCCACTTTCGCGAGGTACGCACTGTTACGCGAAATGTTATCTCTAATGGTCAGCATAAAGATAAAATATTCGGATTCATCGTATTTTGATTTGCTTTGAACACAAATTCGCTTTTGCACCTAATTTAAATATTTTGAAACTATACCAATGTAAAGTGTACGAAGAAAAGTTAGCCAAATACATATTTTATAAATCATCAGATTGAATAGCTTTCCTTCCATATTGAACAGTTGAAAACCTGGGGTAAATAGAAAAGAATGAAATAAGCTGGACAAAGCACTGCTCCATTAAAAAAGACACAGGTTTAAAAATCAGAAACGTCCTCCGAAGGGTTATTCCTTCATTTGGAACAGAATTGCGAATTGTATGGAGTTTTAAAGAATTCCTGGTAGTTTTCCTGGCTTTTCAGTGGATATTCCTATATGTAAAACGCACTTGTGCAGAATGTCTAACAGGTTTGAAATTGCATTTCGGGATGTGCCGCAATTCCGCACATTTAAAGCATTTACAAGTACACTTTTGTAGATGGAAGATATTTTTATTTCTTCCGGTGAAACATACGTTTTAGCTACGAGAAAGCCCCTCTGCTACGTCCTTTTTCCCCCAATCAGAAAGGGCGCTTACTCTTGCCTAATATCTGAGAAAATTTGAGTATGCTTCCTGGGTAGGCTATAGTTCCAAAAGGAATATACATTGCAATATAAGTGCAGGTTTGTTGGTGTGTTCCTACTTTTGCACGGTGCCCTCAATAGATAGGCCCACACTACCATTCCCATACCTTACCTTGAAAATGTTGCAAGATTGGTGCAACATGCCCGCATCATTTCCACATAAATACATACCATTTCAGAAAGTTGAATCCCAACATGGAATTTACATTTTTGATATCAAGCTTTGTAAATCAGGCTTGTGGAGTGTTTGAGTAAATTATGCTTCACTATTATTCTCCTGGGGGTAGGTTGATTAATACAATGACTTAGAGTTAAAACATTTTTAATAAAATAACCTGAAGCAGTTGGGAGACAATCTCTGTAATGTATAAAGTGTACAGTACAGTTGAGAAAAAAGTGAGTGGTGATGAAAAGACCAAAGAAATCAATATTTTTATGGTTTCTTAAATGCATATGTGATTTTGGGCAAACCTAGCTGGAAATACCCAGAGGACTTTACAAGAAAGCATATTACAGTGAAGACGTGAGTGAATGGAGCGTGGGCCCTTGGGTAGGAGCTCAGAACATTTCATATGGTGAAAGGGGGTGCGTGGGAGAAGGTTACAATAGAAAGGCTGTCCAAGGAGAGAAGGGAGAGAATGGTAGTCGATACTCAAATAAGCGATGAAGGTCAAGGTTGCAGAATAGGCTGAATCAGGAGATGTGGAAAAGAAAAAGAGGGAGCAAAGAATAATGGGACGAGTTGTGAGAGACTTCAGAGAGGTAGTTGGATGAAGGCGGTGTATTTTGAGTTGGGTGAATATACTCCATCAAGGTGTCACTTGAAAAGATGAATCTTTATCCCTTTCAGAAAGAGGAGATGAATTCGGGCCCTGGCAGATCTTCACTCGGATGTACTTCCATACCCTTGCAGCAATAGCCAGAGATGGTGGTGAAATGTGTTTGTGCATCGACTTGAGAGTATTGAATCAAGAAGTAATAAAAGACAAATTTCCCCTTCCCACTATTAATGACATTCTTACAACTCTAGCCGGAGGCAGATATTCCTTACCATTAATTCTGGCATGGTGTATCATCAAATAAAGTTGGATGATAGTTCACAAAATTTAACTGCTTTTAGTATGACTAATGGCACTTTTTGATTCAAGAGAATGCCTTTTGGTCTTAATTCTGCAGCTTTTATTTTTGAGAGAATGATGGAAAAATTGTTGAAGGGCATTGATAGTATTCAATGTTATCAAGATAACATGTTAGTATGTGGGTTAAATATACAACAACTTGATAAGTGTGTGTGTGTATGCAATAGGAAAAGCTGATGCTACCATATTTAACACTGATTTGAGAGAAATGCCAGTTTGGAGTGTGTGAAGTAAATTACATAAATTGCCTTATTTCAGGCTCACGGGTCTCTCCAAAAAGGCTATGGCAAGTGGAATTTATAAAAATGAAAGAGCCGTGTAAGAAAGATGAATTTGCTATCCTTGGCATTGTGGAATATTAACAAACTCGTTAAAAAAACTATGCAGAAAATTCAGTCAAACTGAGGATGTTGTTGGCTAAGAAAATGTTTTAGTGGGGGAAGCATATCATAAAGATTTTGCGAGATTGAGGACTGTACCCTCTTTGCAAGCCTTTATAACTGGTGATAAAATAAAAATAGTTACTAATGTGTAGCATTAGAAATGTATTGGGCTCTAAATAAATTTAGTGGGGGTAGCAACTTTTAAAGTTTGTTCAAATCACACACCTTTAAGGAGGTTTTATGAAAAAAGTTCTGGATACAATCTAATCAAGGATACAGAGATGAATGCTATCTTTACAAGAATACAGTTTATTCCTGCAGTAAACAGTTTTTCAGCTGATTGCTTATCAAGCTTGGTATCCGAGTATGAGAAATCACAGCAAAGTATGAAGAATAAGAAATCAATGTATGTGAAATAACACTGGGAGGGTTGAAGAAGAAGAATGGAAATTAGAGTTAAATAAAGATTCAGTTTTTACTAAGATGTTACAGTTAATCAAATCTGGTGAGAGTTCAAATTTGGATAAGACATAGAGCATGGTTAGAGATGAGTTATGGGTTTATAAACTATTTTTGTTTAGGGGTACCAGATTTATTCCCCCTTAAGTGGGGCATGGAAATCTTCTGATTCAAGAAGGACATTGTAAACATGAAAGAGAGAATTAGATCTGTGTTTTGGTGGCCAAGCATTCATTTGAAGGTTGAATGTCACATGAGAGATTGTTTGGTATGTAATTACTGTGGCAAAAGTTTAAAAATAAGAAAAGGCCCTTGGTATGTCAATGGTTGCCAAGTTTTCATGTCAGGAGGTAGCAATAGATTTGGTGGTACCATGAGAAGTAAACACTCAACACCTTATTTAATTTTATTAATTGACCTGCATTCCAGATGGTTTGAGTTGAGAAGCATCAGAGGCTTAGTATAATACAATATCCCACTTAAGATTGACACATAGACTGGCAGAGATATGCATACAGGGCCAGGGGCTACAGTGGTTTAGAACATTTCTCTCCGACCGAACTCAGACCGTCTACCTGGGAACATTTAATCATGCACCATGAGAATCAATAAAGGAGTGCCCCAGGGCTCCTATCTGAGCCCCACACTGTTCAATATATATGTTACTCCTCTTGCAGACATCAGAAGAGCCCATGGTTTCACACCTATCTCATATGCGGATGACACCCAACTTCTGCTGACTTTTGAAAAAGATTTGTCCGAGACAAGACACCATTTTATGAAAAGGCATGAAAGCTATCACAGCCTGGATGACTGCAAATTTTCTCCAGCTAAATAGTGGAAAAACTGAAATCATGCTCTTCGGTGCGGCACAACTGTTATAGTCCCCTGAGTAGTGGCCTCCCGAATTGGGAAATCCTCTGTGAAAAACCTGGGGATAAAATTAGACCAGAACCTAACTATGAAAGACCAGGTGATGACTACCACTGGCACCTACTTTCATGTTATGAGGCTACTACAAACAGTTTTTCCAATGCTCCCACTTGCAGTGCATAAGACCCTAGTCCAAGCGCTGGTGATTAGTCGCCTGGACTATGGCAATGCTCTTCTGGCCGCTGTCATCGAATCCCTCCTGGACAAACTCCAGGTGGTTTACAATACAGCGGCTTGCCTACTTCATAATCTACTGGCAGGATCTGCCGTGGTTCCTTTACAGCGCACACTACACTGGCTGCTGGTGAGAAACAGAATCACTTTCAAAAAATTTCGCTGCCTCATGTACAAAGCGCTCAATGGCAAGGGACCCAGTTATTTGATAGAATAACACATTCCCTATCGACCAGGAAGGTCTCTAAGATCTACGAACAAATCATTACTCACTATACCACGAATTAAGAAAACCCGCTCCGGAGGCTGTGCATTTTCATTTCTAGCCCCCTATCTCTGAAACAAATTTCTCTTACACATATGCCAATGTACTGCCCATCACAACTTTTAAAAACCGAACTGTTCTAGTATCCTTCTCCACTGCCGGCGTTTTTTGTTTCTGCTGTGCCGAGATATCCCTTTGGGGGTGATTCATGCGCATTACAAATAACAAAAATAAATAAATTAATAATAATAATAATAATAATAATAATAATAATAGTATAATAAGATTTTTAGAATTTGTCTTCAAAAGGGAAAGTTATACAAAAGTATTCTCTCAGATAAGAGCACACAACTCTGTTCACGTTTCATGGAAGATTACATAAAATGTTTCAGTATCAAACATCAACATTTTCTATTAAAAACCTGGAAACTATTGGTGCTGATCAGTAGCATTCAGTTAGCCAATGTGATCAACTTGTACGGAAAAAATCATTATAGGAAAATACATTACAACTTACCAAATGACCCCTCAATCAACTACAGAAAAATCTCCATTTTATTTGTTTAAAGGGAGACGACCTGGTACAAAAAAAGTGTCCAGTATGATTTGTGGGGTAATGCCTTAAATGAAAACAAGTTGAAGAATGTGTGAGAAAATAACATTAAAAACTAATGAAAAGAAAGAGATACTTTGATGATAGAAACAGAGTAAAAGATCTTATATTATGTTTGGGAGATTGGGTGCAAGTAAAAGTCCCTTGTACATGAAGAATGGTCTAAATTTACCAGAGCATAGAAAGTGATAAAAATATTCAAGAATGCTCTTAAAACCACCAGTGATGGGAGGATTTGGACAAAAAGTCACGTAGTAATTGTTTGACCTCCAGTGTTGGAATATGGCAATAGAAAACAGAAATATGTGATAAGCAATGGTGAAAGGGGGTTGTCCATCAGAGGGAAGATGAACGTGGGTCAAGTCGGTGGAAGAGAAGTGAGAAAGTGTGCAGACATCTGGATATTGATGTTATTTACATAATAGACATTTTTAATGTTTAGTCACTTGAGTTTAGAATTCTAAGGTATATGAATGTAGCATAGGCATGTATTTGTATTGATTTCCCAATTTATGTAAAGCAAAACATGATTAAAGGAGGAAGAAGAGTGAAGTGTTGAGCTACTCATACATTTATGAGTTATATAGATATGTACAACCCATAGAATTGTCACACATGGCTCTAGAATGTTGTGATTCAAGCTGACTGTGATTTAGTTGGAGCAAGAGGCTGCATCAATGAGGTTCTATAATAAAGTGTTCCAGGCCTTGATTTCCTTAGTGCCTTGGAATACAACAGAGGGTTGAGGATACTAGGCAACTCAGCATTACCACCATTGAGATTTTTCAATACCAACATCTGGACATCCATTGTGATGCTTGCCTCTGATAGGAAAGATCTTACTTTGCAAAAGAGTGTCAGGTGGTGGGCAGTGGTCTTTTTGTGTGTGATACGGGCCCTTTCGATGGGGTTCTTGTACATTTAGAAATCCAGGGATTTTTCATTGTAGGTAGTTCTTGATTTTAATCCATCCTGGGGAACCATACTTCTACTTGTTATTGTTTGCAGACATTGGCAATGAGTAGGATTACCATCTTGGTGAAATTCAGTTTGAGATCAGGCTTGTACATTCATGCTTGAATTATAGCAAGGCAATCCTATAAATTGATACCTTGGCCAGAGTTGAGCCACATGTGATTGCCGTCCAATCACATGTGGCTCAACTCTGCTTCACTGCTGATTCTTGCAGGGATTCGCAGATTTCAGTGATAGTCTTGAAGAATGCATGTGGACTAGCATGATTCTATTCTTCTTACATTGAAAGGCCCCATATAGCACTGCAATCTTGCTTTAAGACTCATTAGTAAAGGAAATACTCTCCTATTAAAGCATATCAATAATCCACTCAACATAGCAATAGGTGACTGTATGTAGTTGTAAATAGACAAATGAATGGTACATATGTTCCTGATTTTTATGTACACTACACATGTTTGCATCATAATCCAAAACAAGTCAAGTGTTTTTTTAAATATTTCATCTAAGTACTGAAGGTTTAGTTTAAAAATCAGACCACTGTCAAACCCACATAGGTTTAGTGTCTGATTCTTTCATAATAAAACACAAAAGTAAAAAAATTAATTAATTTTTATTCATACCTCATACAGATGGTCTGGTGCATTTCTGCACTCTTAACTAGACAGTATTATCCAACTCACTGACACTAGGGTCGGGCGGAATTTGTTGTATTTGATTGTGTGGAATTCCACCGAGTTACATAAAAACTCTGCAAGATTCCACGGACTTCCACCAATGGGCGAAAAGAGGGACATCGTGCTGCGTGCACTGTGATTTAGTGCCAGGATCGTGTTCCACACTGAAAAGTCAGCGCAAACTGCACTATGGCTATTGGAGTTTCACTTGAGCATCGGCCTTCTGACTGCGAATGGTCGTGACCGCTCGCATCCACCCGCGTTAGAAAAATCTCGCAGGATGTCTGCTTAGAGACTGGAAATCACGCAAGGGGAACTCAAATCTCACTCGCCAACTTCAAGGGGCTGCGCACACAGACAAAATCTGCAGCGCAGTGACTGGCAGAATTTGGCAGGAACTCCACATTGCGAAGGTAACATGGAGTCGCCAAAATTCAACAAGAGGAGCAGAATATTTCACCCACCCCAATTGACACTCAATATATGGTCTTGAAAAAGGTGAATAACTGAACCAATACAATGGTATTTGAACTGGTTACATTGTAGATATATTTATCAAGAAGCATACAAACCCTCTTGGTAGCCCCACCCACCATTACCTTAACAGCATTAATTGAGAATGTTATTTGTTCTTTGCAGGTCATATGCATTTGAATAGATGCCATACTATCAGCAGTGTTAGGCATCTGTCTTATATCAAAATATGTAATAATACCTTTGATATTGCATAACACTTGATTAAAGATATTAAAATGTTTGAAGAAAATTTAGATTGCAAGAGCTAGCTAATTATATTGTCATATGGAAGTAAACATCAGTGGTATTCCTTCCAATTATATTGTGACCCCTTCAAAGTCCAACACTTTAGCCAGTGTTGTTAGGGTTGGAGTAAAAATAGTAAATCTGACCCCCCCATAGTCCAAAGATTCCATACTGATGCTTAGAATGGAATAGGAATAGCAAATCTGACAGCACCAAAGTCTAACGCTTTCCCTGTTAGGGCTTAGTTTGGACTGCACAAAGTAAATCTGATTCCTCCAATGAACAACTATCCTATTGTTGTTTTCTTTTTTATTTTAATGTGGTTTAATTGTCTATTTGATATTTACATTTTTTTATCATTTTTTCTTGAATGTATAATTAAAAATAAATGTTCCCTTTTTGATGAACGTCTATGTATTTGTAATACTTTTTGTAGATTATTTCATGTTAGAATTTTAAAACGGTGTTCCTGTTTTTATCTTAATATTTTATATATTTTGGGTGCTTTAATTTTACAGTATATTTTATTCAATTTTTATATTATTATTTAGTTTTGTAACTTTTTTGAGCAATATGAATTGTATTAATATATTTTAGAATGTACTTTTTAATATTGCAATAATTATATTGTGCAATGTTATGTTTTATTCTTTATTATAAATTTATATATATATATATATATGCTCTGCTTTGATAATTCGTATCGTTCATAAATTAAAACTTGATTTCATTTATTTTTATTTTGCTTAATATATATTTATTTGCTTGTTTAAATGTATTTTCATTATAAAAAGATGCTGAACTTTATTTTTTGATTCTTCAAATATATATATTTGGCCGTCACCAGTAGGTAGTTGTAGTTAGGACCATGTTTCCATGGGAAAAGCATTTATTTTATTTGCCTATATCTTTGGCACTGGTTGACCAATCTTCACAACATTTTCCAAAATAAGTGCACTCTGATTCTTGTCGTTTCAAGGCGATCGATCAAGTGGGAGCCGAGAAAAAGTAGGGGGTCAAAAGAAGTGTGTTTCTCATGCTAATTTCCATAGAAACTTTGAAAACTAGTGCAGCCCGAACCACTGGATGGTATGACACCGTATTTGCCGGTAGGGTAGATTTGGTTACGCAGATCACGCTTTCCCTTGTTTGCTGTAAATCTGCTTAGTAGTTGCTGAGAAATTTAAGAAAATCTAAATTTGGATATCTTTAATCGTGGCTAATTCGCGAATAATAACAAGCTCATGCAGGGAAATGCAGAGCTCTAATTGGCTGTCAAAAGTTCAACCAAGAAATATTGGCAGCCATCTTGGGACTCTGCTTTAGCCTAGTCCCAAAAAAACATTAAAAAAATGATGGCAGGGTACGAATAGTCTGACCCTCTAACTTTGGTGGTGGGGTCTTAGAAGGATCCAGCCAGGGCAAAAAGGCATTATAAGAAAATTCCAAATATGTGAAATTCACTGCAAAAATTGAAGAAAAAAAATGACATGATCTCTCGTGCTTGTTGTGAAAAGGACCTCCGGGTGGGCCAGGTCCTGGGGGCATGCAGATAGATAACACAAAATTGAGGGGGTGTGCAGGGCCTGCCTCCAAGGGCTTTTTGATGTCCTGGAGACCATCACCTCCCCTGGGCTCATGGTAATAATAAACTGGGGGCCCCCTGGACGCCCTTGGGCCCCGGGGAACAGCACCCCCCAGGGCTATATAAAAAAATTGTATGGGGGCTGCACAGATACCCATGGGCCCCAGGGGCCACCACATCCATGGGGCTATATTTAAAAAAGTAGTATGGGGGCCTTGGGGACCCCCCCAGGGTCCAGGGGACCACCACCTCCTGAGGCTATATTAAACAATTAGTATGGGAGGCCATGAGGACCCCCCCCCCAGCCCCCAGGACCACACCCCCACCAGGGCTTTCTTTTTTTTTAGAAGGAGGGGGCCACGCAGCCCTATTCCTGTGCCATTTTCAGCACTGAGGACACCACCTCCCCGGGGAGGCTCCTGTTATGTCCCGGGGTACCCACCCCCGGGGCATTATTGTTTGCTTTTGCTTGGTGGGAACTTTAACAGCTCTTGCCAAGCAAAAGCAAACACTCTGGTTCCAGCAAGCGGGAACTGTCAAAGTGCTCCTGCCCGCTGGAAGCGGAGGTTTCACCACAGACATGCGGGCAGGGAAAAAGATGAAACAGATTGCTCTTGCAAGAAGGGAGCTGCATTTGCAGCAGATCCCCTTGTACAAGAGCAATGCCAGCTCCTGCAAGAGCTGGGAAGTCAGCTGGGACTGCGGGGGCCTTGAGGGGGAAAAGAGCAGGAAGAGGCAAAATAAAGGTCAGAAATTAGCAGAAAGAGGCAGAATAAAGGTCAGAAATGAGCAGAAAGAGGCAGAATGAACGTCATCAATGAGCAGAAAGAGGCAAGATAAAGCAGAGAAATTTGCAGAAAAGGCAAGATAAAGGTCAGCAAATAGCAGAAAGATGCACATTAAAGATGACAAACAAGCAGAAAGAGGCAGAATACATGTAAAAAATTAGTAGAGAGAGGCAAAATAAAGGTGAGAAACGAGGAAAAAGATGCAAAATAAAGGTGAGAAACGAGCAGAAAGAGGCAGAATAAAGGTCAGAAGGGAGAGGAAAGATGCAGAAAAAAGGTCAGAAGAGAGCAGGAAGAAGCAAAATAGAGGAAAGAAGATAGCAGAAAGTGGAAGAATAAAGGTCAGAAACGAGCAGAATGATTCAAAATGGAGGTCAGAAACAAGCAACAAGAGGCAGAATAAAGGTAAGAAGGGAGCAGAAAGAGGAAGAATAAAAGTCAGAAGGGAGCAGAAAGAGTCAGAATGAAGGTCAGAAATTAGCAGAAAAGGCAAAATAGAGGTCATAAACCAACAGCAAGTGGCAAAATAAAGGTGAGAAAGAAGCTGAAAGAGAAAAAAAAAACAGCAACGAGGAGAAAGAGGGAAAATAAAGGTGAGAAACAAGTAGAAAGAGGCGGAATCAATGTCAGCAATGAGCAAATAAGCAAAACAAAGGAGAGAAACAAGCAGAAACATGCAAAATAAAGGTCAGAAGGGACCAGAAAGAGGCAGAATAAAGGTCAGAAACAAACAAAGAGAGGTAACATAAGGATGAGAGATGAGCAGAATGAGGCAAAATAAAGGTCAACATTGAGCAAAAAGAGACAAAATAAAGATGAGAAACAAGCAGAAAAAAAGGCAGAATAAAGGTCAGCAACAAGAAGAAAAAGGCAATATAATGGTGAGAAACAAGCAAAAAGAGGCAGAATAAAGGTCAGAAAGGAGGATAAAAGGGCAGAATAAAAGTGAGAAATGAGCAGCAAGATGCAGAGTAAAGGTCAGAAGGGAGCAGAAAGAGGCAGAATAAAGGTTGCAAATGAGCAGAATGAGGCAAAAATAGAGGACAGAAACCAGCAGCAAGAGGCAGAATGAAGTTCGAAATGAGGCTAAATAAAGGTTAGGAGCGAACAGAAGGAAGCAAAATAATGGGCAGCATGGAGCAGAAAGAGGCAAAATAGTGGTATAAAATGAGCAGAAAGGGGCAAAATAAAGGTCAGATTTGGGTAGACTGTGGCAAAATAAAGGTGAGAAACGAGCAGAAAGACGTAAAATAAAGGTGAAAAACCAGCAGAACGAAGTAAAGTAGAGGTCAGAAACCAGCAGCAAGAGGCAAAATAAAGGTGAGAAACTAGCAGAAAGAGGCAGAATAAAGGTCAGAACCAAGCAGAAAGTAGCAGAATGAGGCAAAACAAAGGTCAGGAGTGAGCAGAAAGAGGCAAAATAATGGGCAGAATGAGCAGAACGAGGCAAAATTGGGGGACAAAATCAACAGAAAGGAGCAAAATAAAGGCCATAATTGGGTAGAAAGTGGCAAAATAAAGGTGAAAAATGAGCAGAACGAGCAAAGTAAAGGTCAGCAATGAGCAGAAAGAGACAAATTAAAGGTGAGAAATGTTCAGAAAGAGTTCAAATAAAGGTCAGCAACGAGCAGAAAGAGGCAAAATAAAGGTGAGAAATGAGTGAAAAGAGGCAGAATAAAGGTCATAAGGGAGCAGAAAGTGGCAAAATAAATTTGAGAAACGAGCAGACAGGGGCTGCTTCTCTGCTAAGGTGGAGGAGCATCGTCCCACTGCTCTTTGAGCAGGAAAAATAAAAGGATAATAACTTAGGGGCTCATTACGATGGCGGAAGGCCCGCCACCGCCAGCCGTGCAGCGGCGGGCCCTCCGCCATCGGACAGCGTTTTTCCCCCCACCAAATTAGGATGGTGGGGGGAATCTGACCGTGGCGGGCACAAAGACCGCCCGCCACAGGCAATCGTTCAGAAACGATTGCCTGGCGGAGCGGTCAGCATCTGTAAAATGGTGGTGGTGCCTAGCAGGCACCGTCCGCCATATTACGATGCTGCATCCCCGCCAGCCGGTGTATGGTGGTGAAACCGCCATTCACAGGCTGGCGGGGATTGCATTTGGGAGCCCGTTGCGGGCCCCCCTTGTGTGGGGGGTACGGGGGTGCACTGGGGGGTACACATGGAACCCTCCTGCATTTCCCTGCACTAAGTGGCAGGCACCGCATGGTGCCTGCCACGCAGTGCAGGTAAATGCAAGACATGGCTGTTTAGCATTGCGGCGGGTGCTGCAGCCAGCAGCACCCGCCGCAATATTAAACAGCCGGGATGCAACCGCCATGGTGGCAGTCGCATCATAATCTGTGGTGCGGGACTGCCGCCTTACAGGCGGGCGGTCCCAGTCACCGCAACGATGGCGGGCGGACTCGAGTCCGCCCGCCATCGTAATTACTCCCTTAGTTATTATCATTTTATTTTTTGCAGTTTTGGAGCTGGGTTAGGGCAGGGCGGGGCTGGGCTGGAGGCATAGAGGAAGGAGTGGTTTGCACACTCCAAGTGTGCATGACTGCTTGGCCGGCCATCTTGGCCTGGCCAAACAGTCATGCACACTTAGCATGTTTCCCACCAGGCTGCATTACTCAGACTGGTGGGGAAAATGCACAGGCCCCCAGTCCCCATCTGAGCGCCGATCCACGGCGCTCAGACCAGTCACAACACTGCATTGCAGCATTGTGATTGGCTTAGGGGAGCCAATCACAACGCTGCATTGCAGCATTATGATTTGGCTATGGGGAGCCTGGGTGCCTCCTGGTTCCGGGAGTAGTGAATGAAAGACACAACAAAGGTAAATGGTATTTATATTTTTTTTAGTTTGTCCCCCCACCCCTCATACCCCCACATTCCCTACCAGCCGCTACGGCAAGCAGAAATAGTCATAATAAAGGTCAGAAACAAGCAGAAAATGCAGACTAGAGGTCAGAAAGAAGTAGAAAGAGGCAGAATAATGGTCAGAAAGGAGCAGAAAGAGGCAAAATAGAGGTCAGAAACCAGCAGCAAGAGGCAAAGTAAAGATGAGAAATGAGCAGAAAGAGGCAAAATTAAGGTCAGAAGGGTGGAGAAAGAGGAAGAATAAAATATAAAAATGAGCAGAAAGAAGCAAAACAAAGATGAGAAACAAACAAAAAGAAGCATAATAAAGGTCACCAATGAGCATAAAGAGGCAAAATAAATGTAAGAAACGAGCAGAAAGAGGCAGAATAAAGGTCAGAAACGAGCAGCAAGAGGCAAAATATAGGTGAAAAACAAGCAGAAAGAGGCAAAATAAAGGTCAGAAGCCAGCAACAAGAGGCAAAATAAAGGTCAGAAACTAGCATAAAGAGGGAAACTAAAAGTCTGCAACATGCAGAAAGAAGCAAAATAAAGGTGAGAAATGAGCAGCAAGAGGGTAAACAAATGAGAGAAATGAGTGGAAAGAGGCAGAATAAAGATTAGAAATTAACAAAAAGAGGCAAAATAAAGGCAAGAAATGAGAAGAGGCAAGATAAAGGTCAGCAATGAGTAGAAAGAGGCAAAATAAAGGTGAGAAAGAGGCAGAATAAATGTTAGAACCGAGCAGAAAGAGGCAAAATAAAAATCAGTAACGAGCAGCAAGAGGCAAAATAAAGGTCAGAAGGGAGCAGAAAGTGGCAAAATAATGGTCAGAATGAGCAGAAACAGGCAAAATAGAGGTCAGAAATGAGCAGAAAGAGGCAGAATAAAGGTCTGAATCCGGCAGAAAGGGGCAAAATAAAAGTCAGAAACGAGCAGAAAGAGGCAAAATAGAGGTCAGGAGGGAGCAGAAAGAGGCAAAATAATGGGCAGAATGAGCAGAAAGAGGCAAAATAGAGGTCAGAAATGAGCAGAAAGAGGCAGAATTAAGGTCTGAATCGGGCAGAAAGAGGAAAAATGAAGGTCAGAAACAAGCAGAAAGAGGCAAAATAAAGGTCAGAAACCAGCAGTAAGATGAAAAGTAAAGGTGATAAACGTGTAGAAAGAGGCAAAATAAAAGTCAGCAACAAGCTGAAAGAGGCAAAATAAAGTTGAGAAACGAGCAGAAAGATTTAACATAAAGGTCAGCAATTAGCAGAAAGAGCCAAAATAAAGGTGAAGAGCGGACAAAAATAGGCGGGATAAAGGTCAGAAGGGAGCAGAAAGAGGCAAAATAGTTGTGAAAAACAAGCAGAAAGAGGCAAAATGAAGGTCAGCAACTAACAGAGAGAGGAAAACTAAAGGTAAGAAATGAGAAGAGGCAAGATAAAGGTCAGCAATGAACAGAAAGAGGCATAATAAGGTGAGAAAGAGGCAGAATAAATGTCAGAACCGAGCAGAAAGAGTCATAATAGAGGTCAGAAATCAGCAGCAAGAGGCAGAATAAAGGTCAGAAATGACCGGAAAGGGGCACAATGAAAGTCAGAAATGAGCAGCAAGAGGCAGAATAAAGGTCAGAAGGGAGCAGCAAGAGGCAAAATAATGGGCAGAATGAGCAGAAACAGGCAAAATAGAGGTCGAAAATTAGCAGAAAGAGGCAAAATAAAGATCTGAATCAGGCGAAAGAGGCAAAATAAAGGTCAGAAACGAGCAGAGAGAGGCAAAATATAGGTGACAAACGAGCAGAAAGAGGCAAAATAGAGGTCATAAACCAGCAGTAAGATGCAAAATACAGGTGACAAACGTGCAGAAAGATTTAAAATAAAGGTCAGCAATGAGCAAAATGAGGCAAAATAAAGGTGAGAAGTGGACGGAAAGAGGCAGAATAAAGGTCAAAAGGGAGCAGAAAAAGACAAAATAGTTGTGAAAAACAAGCAGAAAGAGGCAAAATGAAGGTCAGCAACTAACAGAGAGAGGCAAGATAAAGGTGAGAAATGAGAAGAAAGAGGCAGAATAAAGGTCAGAAACAAGCAGAAAGAGACAAAAAAGTGGGCAGCAACCAGCAGCAAGAGGCAAAATAAAAGTGAGAAACAAGCAGAAAGAGGCAAAATAAAGGTGATAAACAAGTAGAAAGAGGTGGAATAAAGTTCAGCAAAGAGCAGAGAGGCAAAAAAAGGTGAGAAATGAGTTGAAAAAAGCAAAATATAGGTCAGAAGGGAGCAGAAGAGGCAGAATAAAGGTCAGAAACTAGCAGAAAGAAGCAAAATAAAGGTAAGCAATGAGCAGAAAGAAGCTAAATAAAGGTCACAAATGAGTGGAAAGAGGCAAAATAGAGGTGAGAAATTAGCATAAAGAGGCAAAATAAATCAGGAGTGAGCAGAAAGAGGCAACATAATGGGCAGCATGAGTAGAAAAAGACAACATAGAAGTAACAAATTAGCAGAAAGGGGCAAAATAAAGGCCAGAATTGTGCAGAAAGTGGCAAAACAAAGGTGAGAAAAGAGCAGAAAGATGCAAAATTAAGGCAAGAAACCAGCGGAATGAGGTAAAGTAGAGATCAGACACCAGCAGCAAGAGGCAAAAAAGGTGAGAAATGAGCAGAGAGGCCAAATAAAGGTCAGCAACCAGTAGACAGAGGAAAAATAAAGGTGAGAATCGTGCAGAAAGAGTTAAAATAAAAGTCAGCTATGAGCAGAAAGAGGCAAAATAAAGGTGAGAAGGGAGCAGAAAGAGGAAGAATAAAGGTCAGAAACCAGCAGCAAAAGGCAAAATAAAGGTGAGAAATAAGCAGAAAGAGGCAAAATTAAGGTCAGAGGGGAGCAGAAAGAGGAAGAATAGAGGTCAGAAACCAGCAGCAAGAGGCAAAATAAAGGTGAGAAATGAGCAGAAAGAGGCAAAATTAAGGTCAGAAGGGAGCAGAAAGAGGAAGAATAAAGGTTAAAAATGAGCAGATAGAGGCAAAACAGATTAGAAACAAGCTGAAAGAGGCAACTAAAGGTCAACAATGAGCAGAAAGAGGCAAAATAAATGTGAGAAACAAGCAGAAAGAGGCATAATAAAAGTCAGAAACGAGCAGCAAGAGTCAAAATAAAGGTGGGAAACAAGCAGAAAGAGGCAAAATAAAGGTGAGAAACAGGCAGAAATAGGCAAAATAAAGTGGAGAAACAGGCAGAAAGAGGCAAAATTGAGGTCACAAACCAGCAACAAGAGGCACAATAAAGGTCAGAACTAGCATAAAGATGCAAAATAAAGGCCTGCAGCAAGTAGAAAGAAGTGAAATAAAGGTAAGAAATGAGCAATAAGAGGGAAAATATATGTGAGAAATGAGTGGAAAGACGCAGAAATAAGAAAAAAAGGTGAGAAACAGGCAGAAAGAGGCAAAATTGTGGTCAGAACTCAGCAACAAGAGGCAAAATAAAGGTCAGAACTAGCATGTAGAGGCAAAATAAAGGTCGGCAACAAGCAGAAAGAAGCTAAATAACGGTCAGAAACCAGCAAAAAGAGGCAAAATAAAGGTGATAAATGTGCAGAAAGAGGCAAAATAAAGGTTAACGATAAGCTGTAAAATAACATCAATGAACTGATAATCAATAGTAATGGAGATAAATCTAGCAAGGTGGAAGACTTGCAAAAGTGTCTTCTTTCTCTCTTTTCAGATCTGTATAAGGAAAATTTGGCTCCTTCCCAGGACACAATACATTCCTGGATAAAAAGTAAATCCCTGCCCACCCTAACTGAAGCTAGTCGGGTCTCTCTTGATGCCCCTATTACCATAGAAGAGATTAGGGACCAAATAAAGAGGTCTAAAAACAGCAAAGCCTCCGGTTTAGATGCTCTTCCGAATGAGGTTTATAAACTTCTTTCGGATGAGTTGATCCCGGTACTGTATACTCTTTTTAACTCAGTTTATAGTACAATAGGTGTGGTCCCTAGATCCTGGAAGGAAGCTACCATCGTTTTAATATTGAAGCCAGGGAAAGACCCACTAAAGGCTGATTCCTACCATCCGATCTCCCTGCTAAATGCCGATTATAAGATCTTTATGGGCATTTTGGCAGGGAGGATGGCTAAACTGGTTCCTAGTCTGATTAATATTGACCAGAAGGGCTGTATTGCAGGGAGGTACATTCAGGAACAGACCCAACTGTTGATTGGGAATATTGATTTGGCTGTGGTGAAATCTGATCCTTTGGCAGTGGTGGCTTTGGACGCTGCCAAGGCCTTCGACAGGGTCTGTTGGAGGTATCTCTGGGGGGTTCTCGAGGGCCTGGGCATGGGCCCTGTCTTTGTCCAGACCTTGAGGAATTGTTACCGGGGAGCCTCCGCAAAGATCCTGTTGAATGGCACCCTGACTTCTAGTTTTGACATCCAGAGAGGGACTAGGCAGGGGTGCCCCTTATCCCCTTTCTTATTTGACATTTATATTGAGCCCTTGGCACAAGCTGTTAGGTCAGACGATTTAATTTGTCCTTTTAAATCACTAAACTATCATTGTAAAATAGCACTGTATGCTGAAGATATCATTATATATACTAGTGATCCGGAGACAACTATTTCACGGCTTGAAAACCTGTTGGAGGAATTTGGCTCCATTTCTGGCTATCTTGCCAATTCCTCTAAAACAGAAGTGATGTGTTGGAACATCGACTACAGGGGAGGCCTCATCAGCAACGAATTTAAGTACCTGGGTATTAAAATTGTCAAAGATCTTAATAAAATTCCCATGATCAACTTGGAGAAAGTTACTAAGGAAATCGATCACCTCTTCGCCAGATGGAGGAATCTTCCCTTGAAGATCTATGGGAAGGTCAATTTGGTGAAGATGAGTATTCTCCCTAAGTTGACCTATCTGTTCAATGCAGTCCCTTTAGCCTTCCCCAGTAAAAGTATTAGTAAGATCCAGGGGAAAATTGGGAGTTTTATCTGGGGGGATAAAAGCTGAGGAGGAGGCTCTCGAAAGGTGGTTTAGCCCTTCCCGATATTAGATGGTACTTAATTGCTTTTCAATTTAAAGGTATTAGGATGCTGCTTTCAATCCCAGATGATACAACATGGGGTAGGCTCCTTGGTGAAATGGCAATGGTCGAGGGGGAAGTGGAGGAGAAGGTTTTCTATATAAGTTCGGGCTCCAAGATTTTTAAACGTGTGCGTCTCAAGGTCCTTAAGGCCGCTTTGGAGACATGGCATAAAGTGAGACGCCGATGGGGTATTGGATATTTCTCTGACTTTGCTCCCATATGGGATTCTCCTGGGACCCCACTCTGCCTTAGAGATAGCCTGGCGTTACCAATGAAGAGAGCAGGTGTGGCTAAGTGGTCTGATTTGATGGATGTAGATGGAATTCTTCCATGGGAGGTTCTAAGAGCTAAGATAGGCCCAGCACTCTCTAAGTTTAAGTATTTCCAACTTAAATCATGGTATGAGGCAGAAGGGGCTGAAATAAGAGGCAATTGGGAGCTAGAGTGGCCATTGCAAAATGTCCAGCCAAAAAAAAAAGAGATATCCATGTGGTATACGAGGCTTCTTGAAGCAGACGATACAGACCTTCCTTCACAATCATCGGTCTGGAACCAATCTCCACTTGAGCTAAATATTGAAGATTTTTTGAGCCATCTCTTAAACTACTTTACAAATATATTAAACCAGCCAGCTTAAAAAGAATCATTTTTTTGTTTTTAACAGACTTTACTATACCCCAGCCAAGAAAGCCAAGTTTGCTCCGCTCCCCCCGCCTAAATGTCCTAGATGTAAATCAGCAAATGCGGATGATATCCACATCTTTTTTGAAAGTCCGGAGTTAAGATCGTACTGGAAGGATGTGGGAGACTCTTTATCCAATATCTTTGAAGTTAACATTGAGATCAACTGCCAGTTGGTGTTTTTTGGGGGTAATGATGCGAATAACTTGGGTCTATCTCAGATCCATAGGGGACTGCTGCTATACATCATATTGCTCGCCCGGAGGGAGATTTGTATAAAGTGGAAAGACTCTATCCCCCCGAATAGAGAAGAATGGCTTCAAGCCTCATTCGCAATGGCACGATTAGACCAAGAGGGGAATAAGGAGTCACTGACTAACATCTGTCAACCTTTGTTAAGATGGGGCCGGGACTTGCGATTAGTTTCTTCTTGACATCAGAAAGCAGAAGAGTGATGGTTTTCCCCCCCCTCCGGGTCCTATGATTACACCAAGCCCCTACTACCCGGGGCAGGTCGGGCTGACCTAGGCAAATGCAGTTAGCCGTGGGGCGCCTAAATGTAAGATATGACGGCTTGTTAACTCTGCAGATGTCTATTGGTGAGATGAGGATAAAAAATTTTTTTTTAAAAAACAATAAGCTGTAAGAGTCAAAATAATGGTGAGAAATGAGCAGAAAGATTTAAAATAAAGGTCAGACGTAAGCTGAAAGAAGCAGATTAATGGTCGGAAGGGAGCAGAAAGATGCAATATAGAGGTGAAAAACAAGTAGAAAGAGGCAAAATGAAGGTCAGCAACTAACAGAGAGAGGCAAAATAAAGGTGAAAAATGAGAAGAAAGAGGCAGAATAAAGGTCAGAAATGAGCAGAAAGAGGCAAAATAGAGGTCAGAAACAAGCATCAAGAGGCATAATATAGGTCAGAAAGAACCAGAAAGGGGCAGAATAAAGGTCAGAAACGAGCAGAAAGATGCAAAATAGTGGGCAGAGACCACAAGCAAGAGACAAAATAAAGTAGAGAAACAAGCAGAAAGAAGCAAAATAAGGTTCAGCAACGAGCAGAGAGGCTAAATAAAGGTGAGAAATGAGCAGATAGAAGCAGATTAAAGGTGAGAATCTAGCAGAAAGAGGCAAAATAAAGGTGAGAAATGAGCAGAAAGTGGCAAAATAAAGGTGAGAAATGAGCAGAAAGAGGCAAAATCAAGGTAAGCAATGAACAGAAAGAAGCCAAATAAAGGTGAGAAATGGGCAGAGGGAGTCAGAATAAAGGTCAGAAACGAGCAGCAAGAGGCAAAATAAAGATGAGAAATGAGCATAAAGAGGCAAAATAAAGGTGAGTAACGAGCGGAAAGAGGCAAAATAGTGGGCGGAAAACAAGAAACAAGCAGAAAGAGACAAAATGAAGGTCAGAAACGAGTAGAAAGAGGCAAAATAAAGGTGAGAAATGAGCAGAAAGAGGCAGGATAAAATAAAGAAGGGAGCATAAATGGACAAAATAATGGTCAGTAATTAGCAGAAAGAGGCAGAATAAAGGTCAGAAACTAGCAGAAAGAGGCAAAATAGTGGGCAGAGACCACAAGCAAGAGACAAAATAAAGTAGAGAAACAAGCAGAAAGAAGCAAAATAAGGTTCAGCAACGAGCAGAGAGGCTAAATAAAGGTGAGAAATGAGCAGATAGAAGCAGATTAAAGGTGAGAAACTAACAGAAAGAGGCAAAATAAAGGTGAGAAATGAGCAGAAAGTGGCAAAATAAAGGTGAGAAATGAGCAGAAAGAGGCAAAATAAAGGTAAGCAATGAACAGAAAGAGGCAAAATAAAGGTGAGAAATGGGCAGAGGGAGTCAGAATAAAGGTCAGAAACGAGCAGCAAGAGGCAAAATAAAGATGAGAAATGAGCATAAAGAGGCAAAATAAAGATGAGAAATGAGCATAAAGAGGCAAAATAAAGGTGAGTAACGAGCGGGAAGAGGCAAAATAGTGGGCGGAAAACAAGAAACAAGCAGAAAGAGACAAAATGAAGGTCAGAAACGAGTAGAAAGAGGCAAAATAAAGGTGAGAAATGAGCAGAAAGAGGCAGGATAAAATAAAGAAGGGAGCATAAAGGGACAGAAAAATGGTCAGTAATTAGCAAAAAGAGGCAGAATAAAGGTCAGAAACTAGCAGAAAGAGGCAAAATAAAAGTCAGCAATGAGCAGAAAGAGGCAAAATAAAGATGAGAAATGAGCAGAAAGAGGAGCGTGTTTTAAGTGCTGCTAGTGCTGTTGTCACAGTGAGAAGGACCAGTCTCTTGCCCCAAAACGTGGAGAGATTAACCATGATTAAAATGAATCAGCACTTTATACCACTGGCTTCCTTCATACCTGAGGTACGACAGGAGGAGGATGAGGGAGACTCAGGTCATGGAAGTAGTGTTAGATTACCTACTTCTGGGCAAACCACCTGAGTTTGAGGACATGCTCTACTTCCCTGACTACTAGGCCTGGGCCAACAACCATAGAACTTTCTCTCTCTATCACTGATCTGCATTGATGCCACCCCCCAAAAAGAAGCTCTTGCTAGGGGAATATTATTTAATTGTATTTGTTTGTGTCTGGTTGAATAATTCAGCCCCAAAGTCTTACTCTTATACACATTTTTTTGCCAGATTGGGGTTGCAACAGTGTGCAGTGAAGAAGCCCCCCCTCCCACCGATTTCCCTCAATGACATTGGCGATACAAACAAATTTGTGCCTGCCTCCATCCTCGGGCCGTGACTATCTATCCTTTCCTAGTTTATTATTCCCCTAGCCGGACTGCCCCACATTATTTGATTTAGACTGGCCAATGTCTGTTTCGTGAACAATGGATCAGCAATGTACCACGGTGTCCACACATGAATTAGAAGTACAGGTAAATGGCATACATTGCACGCTGAGTGAGTAGAAACACCCTGACCCCCTAGGTCTGTTCAGGGGGTCCCACAAGTACCCCCTGGGCAGAGATCCCGCCGAAAAAAAGAAAAAACAAAGCGCGATCTCCCGCGCTTTGTTGTTAATTGGACCCTGGGTGGGCCAAGTCCTGGCGGCATGCGGGGGGTTATGAAATTAATGAATGGGGGGCCTCTAAGGCCCCCCCAAGCCCCAGGGACCGCCACCCCCCGGGGCTTTAAAAACAAATGGTACGGGAGGGCTCTCGGCCCTCCCGCAGCCCCGGGGACCGCCACCCTCGGGGGCTTCTTTTTTTTATTTTCTAAGTACCTGTGTGGGGGGGCTCCAGCCCCCCCACATGCCCCGGGGACCGCCACCTCCCCGGGGCACTAAAGATTTAAATATGGGGGTCCGTTATGGACCCCCAGTGCCCCGGGGACCACCACCTCCCCGGGGCTTTCAAGATGGTGGGAGGGGGGCCGTGCCTTGATGGCCCTGGGGACTGCCACCCCCCACGGCCGGCTCCTGCAGTGTCCCGGGGTGCCTACCCCTGGGACACTGTAGTTTGCGATGGCAGGGCGGGAGCCTCGCGGCTCCCGTCCTGTCATAGCAAACTGCTTTGGTTTTTGGAACAGAGAGCAGGAAACCTGCTCTCTCTTCCAAAAACCAAAGACAAATGCTTTTCCACATGGGGAGCTGCATCTTAGCAGCTCCCCATGTGGAAAAGCAATGCTGGCTCCCGCAGGACGCGGCCCCCCTCCCCAAAATAAAACAAAAGCCGGCCCCGGGGGATGGGGTCCCCGGGGCCATAAGTGGCCTGAGGAGGGGAGCAACGCAGCCCCCCTCCACAAGTTATTTAAAAAAAAAAAAAAGAAGGCCATGCCCCAGGGGATGGGGTCTCCGTGGCCGATTAAGGCCTCGGGAGGGGGGCCACACGGCCCCCTTCCAAATTATTATTATTTTTTTTAAAAAGAGGGGGCAGGCCCTGGGGGATGGGGTCCCCAGGGCCAATAAATTAGAAAAAGAAGGGGGGCCACACAGCCCCCCTTCTTAAAACAAAAAAAACAAAAAAAGACCGGCATTGCGCCGGAGGCCACGCCCCCTCCTTGCAGCACTCTGCAAACGCGCCCCCTGGCACGTTTGCAGATGGGGAACAAATTCCCCTTGAATACTGGGGGTCCCTGGAGGCCAACTAGCCCACCAGGAACCTCCAGTATGCGCCAGGGCTGCGTTGCAGAGAGGTGTACAGAGGCCACGCCCCTTTACACCTCTCTGCAACGCAGCTCTGTGGCGCTTTGGAGGTACATGGTGGGCTAGTTGGACTCCAGGGACCCTCAGGATTCAAGGGGACTTAATCCCCCAACTTAAAACGCGCTACAGGGCGCGTTTGCACAGTGGTGAAGGGAGGGGCGGGGCTTCAGGTGACATGTGTGCAAACAGGCCCATGGCGCGTTTTAAGATGGGGATTTAAATCCCCTTCAATCCTGAGGGTCCCTGGGCCAACTAGTCCACCAGGTACCTCCAGTAGCGCCACGGAGCTGTGTTGCAGAGTGTTGTAAAAGGGGCGTGGCCTCTGAACACCTCTCTGCAACGCAGCTCTCTGGCGCATACTGGAGGTACCTGGTGGGCTAGTTGGCCCCTAGGGACCCTCGGGATTGAGGAGGAATTAATTCTCCAACTTAAAACGCGCCACAGGGCGTGTTTGCAGACATGTCACCTCAGGCCCCACCCCCTTCCTTCACCATTGTGCAAATATTCCTCTAAAATCAGCCGAACTACGAATTCCGATTTACTCACCTGTTATCAGGAGAGACCTCAGTGCTGCATCTTTGAGCCCAGTACTGATCCTGAAAAGTAATTTTAACCGTACTTACCAGTAACTTGTATTTCCTTCCATAGGAATCCATTGTCTGGATTTCAGCAGAAAAGTTTCAAAGTGTCGATTTTTACAAACTACAAATATTCCTTAAAAATCGCCTGTATGACTTAAACGCATTCTTTCAACTGTTTACAGGAGATGCACCAGTGCTGGATCCAGGATCCACCACTGAGTAAGAAAAAGTAACGATAACACTACTTACCTGCTAAGTGAATTTCCTCCCATAGGATAACATTGGTGATTCTATGTGAAAAAGTTTCTGTCAACTTTTAAAATACAATAATATTCCTTAAAAATCACTACTGTAACCAAAACGCTTTTACTCAACTGTTTACAGGAGATGTCCCAGGACTGAATCTAGGATCCAGTCCTGTGGTTAGAAAAGTAATCCATAAAGTAACTAATTGCATTTAACTAGAAATTCACATTGAACTCAATGGTGCATTGTGTTTGAAATTGTGTTGCCCATTGCAACAACTCTAACTACTGTACTTAAAAGTCTATTGCCTATTTGCAAAGTATTTAAACTAAAGTAATTCATTCTGAGAAAGTATATTTTGTAATGTAATGTATAATGTAATTACAATGTAATTTAAAAAATAAAATATCAAAAAATAAATAGTTTAAAAAAATGTAGTAAATCAGTATCAAAAAAATAAATATAACAATTAATACATTTAAAAATTAACATTTACAAAACCTTTGAAATTCACTGAAAAAAACCATAGGTTTCAGACATGTTATAGTTAGGAATTAGCATTTGAGATGTCATCAGTGATGTCATCAGTGATGTCACTGACCATGTCATGAGTGATGTAATATGTGACGTCATCAGCAGTGCATTGCGGGGGCGCGAGTTATAGTTAGCTGAACTAACTATAACGGGGGAATTTCACGGGTTTTGTACGAGTGCAATGTCCAACTAACTATAACTGTCCCTAAAACCTATGGTTTTTTCAGTGAATATATAGATATATATATACACATATTTGATGCAGTCTTTGACACCAGTTGTTTAATAGTATGGTCTTTAAACTTGTACATGTGTAATTATTTTTTAACAAAATTACTTTTAGTTGGTGTTTCCCGCTTTCGCAATGGTGCCGGTCACTGCAATGACGTCGGTGACCATGAAGAGCGCGCGATTTTCAAAAAGTCTGTGTTGGACTTGGCCCTGCTGGCAGGGTCATCCCGGAACGTTTTGCCTTCCGCCTAGCCTTTTTGCTGATATGGTAGTGGTGGTTTATGTACTCTGAGCACTTTGACACGGGAGTTTGGTGTAAAGTGCCTGTGCTATCTGCCCTCCATAGGCTAGCATTGAGAACTTCCCCCCTATGGATAACCCCTAAATGAAACACAATAAATATGTTATGGTTGGTGGTTGAACTGAAAATAAGAAATGTCACTTTTAAACCACCACCCTGACTGTGTGCTTGTGCCTGCCTGAGGTGGGTTACCGGTCTAGTGCTCAAAGTGGCCAAGGCTGGCTCCGTCCCCTGGGGTGTGTCTGTCTCACCCACCCGCAGCTTTTGGAGGGAAGCCTGGCAGACAGGGTGCCCTACACCTCCCCCAAAACCAGTTGGGACCGGTTTCCCCAGAGAGCCTTCTAGAAGGTTCTGGCCTTTTCTGGTAGGTGGGGTGAGGGGTGTATATATAGAGGAGCTGAGACTCCATGTGCTGAGTTGTGCGTGGACTTTGATTGAGAGGGGACACTCTGCCAGGAGGTACCGCCGCAAGGGCCTGCGTGCTGGCCCCTGAGCCCATCTGTACCCCTCTGCTGTCCACAGGGCCAGTGAGAGCCCTTTGCTGGAGTGAAGACTGCTATGCCATGAGGAGTGCCACATTATGGGGGTTGACTGTTCCTAGGAACTGCTGTCCTGTTTTGATGAGTGCCCACTGCCTGCTGATCTTGCCCAGTATTGCCTGCCTGCTCTCCAGCCCTAGCGCCTCGTGAGCGCTGTAAATTGCTTGCCTGCACTCCAAGGAGGTGAGGAGCGTGGGCCCTACTTTCTTGTGTGGGACTGTGTTCCCCTGGCCCCTAGCGCTTAGTGAGCGCTACAACTTGACTCTGCATTCCTGGACTTAGCGCTACAACTTTATTCCTGCCCAAGAAGAGCGCTTTATCTTTCTGCCCAGGAGTGGGAAAGAGCTGGCGTCCGCAGCGCTGGGCTGCCCGTGCGCTGCGAGGCGATCCCGGCGTGTGGGATTCCCCCCCCTGGGGCTGCCTGCAGATCAGCGGGTGCCCACCCCGCTTTATGCGTTATTGAAAACAGCGGGTGCCCACCCCGCATTTGGCCGCCTGTCGCGGGAGCCCACCCTGCGCTATTACCGCAATAGCCTGCAATCAGCGGGAGCCTACCCCGCATGGTGTCTCTGTAGCGGGAGCCCACCCCGCTGTGGTGCGACCCCTGAAGGGACCCCCGGCGTGGGGATCCCCCCTGTGTCAGGAGAAAAGCGGGTGCCTACCCCGCGGTCGTTATGCCAAAAATAGCGGGAGCCCACCCGCACTTTATTCTTGCCGCAAATCACCGCCGCAGCCCAAGGCAAGAAGAAGGAGAGAGCCGCCGTGCTGCCCACGGCGACCCGGAAGGAGACAGGACCTCGTCTGAGGGGCCGGAAGTGAGGAGGAGGGGGCTCCCGGAGTAACGAGGGAGCCTCGTGTCTGCCAAGGAGCCTGGCGGGAGCCTACCCCGCGCTGGACAATGCCCCAACGTCGACGGAGACTTCGCTCCGTAAGGGGGAGGCTCTCCGTGAGCTGAGGAGAGCCCCGAGTGCCGCCGGAGTCGTCCGGAGCTCCGCCGGCTGCATGTCAAAGTCCCGGGCCCCAGGCGAGGGACCCGGGTGAAGAGCGGAGTTGCTGCCTGCACCGCAGTAAGAAAGACACCGAAGAAGCTGGAGCAGTGCGTGCTCCATTCCGGCCGCCCCATCGCCTGCCAGCAGGAAGGGGCCTATCGGGGCACATTGCCGGTGCCTGGAGAGTGCTGGAAGAAGTCCAGCGAGCCCGGTGAGTGGGGCTCAGTCTTCCAGTAGTTGGGGGTTGTGTCGGGGCACATTGCCGGTGCCCGCCCCCGGTACCAGCGCTCATTTTGTTTTCAGCTGCCCCACCGGACAGTGGGCAGCTGCACCGGTTGGGCATTGGAGACTCGGGGTCCCAGAGTGGGGGCTCCAGAGGCACCGTAGGTGCCAGTGACCCTTGGTGACTCCCAGCGGCACCGCAGTAGCGGGCCGCCGCAACGTGGGGCAACTTGTCTTTGCAGAGTCCCAGAGCCGGGGCTCCCCCAGGCTCAGTGGCGCCAAAGACTAACCTGCACAGCTGCCCTGCGAGAGCGCGGGCAGCTGTCATGTGTTGAGGACCCTGACTGGGCAGGGCAAAGGGCATTTTGGGATCCAGGCAAGGCCAGCTGGCCTGGGGTCATTCCCTGATGCTCTGTCAGGGCACAAGGCCCTGAAGGGGATGCACCCAGTTGGTATTTCCGAGGTGCACTGCTGAGGGCCTGGAGTAATGTACTTATGCTGATGTTATTGATGCCACTAAGGTGCTATGTCACATGCATATGTTTAGGCCAACTCTGATTTATGCAAATAAGATTTATGCTCACGGTTTATGCCTCTAAGCTCACATGGTTAGGTATACTGTGATTTATACTAAGGAGATTATGCCCACAGGTCCCTGCCTAATGCCATGTTAGGATGCTTTATGTTACTGCCACATGCTAATGTGCTTATGCTTGTTCTGATCTAGGCCAATGTGATTTATATAAATGTTCTTATGCATAATGGGCCTGTGGTTCATGATAATGTTTTTCCCCTAATGCTCTTATACCTAATGGGGTGTTCATGCTTGCATGCTAATGTCGGGTGACTCCTGATTTCGGCCTAATGTGTTCTTATGCATATTGAGATGCCTCATGCAAGTTTTCCTAATGTCTTGTTATGATGGGCTATGCTTAGGCCTAATGCCCCTGACAGAGCCAAGTGCATGATGTAGCCAGGAGGCACTGGCTGTTACACCTATATTCCTACTGACTTCCATTTATCTTTGGGTACTGTTGTGATGGTTCTGGCAGCGGCCCGATTGGCCCTGCCTTGTAAATAATCCCCCTGTAAATGACTACCTGGTGCCAGTTGGCACAGCGCTTTTGCAACTGTGATTGCCTACTGACGTGTTTTTATAATACACAAGTTATTTCCATGCAACCTGGTGTGGAGGCTCTTTTGTAGTGTGCCTAGTGTGTCGTCTGTGAGTGTGTGCTGCGCAGATGCTTTACACAATCCTCCGGAGTTTAGCCTACCCGCTCCGCACCACGCTACCCCGTTTCTAACAGTCTGACACACATATAAACACATATTTGAAACAGTCTTTGACACCAGTTGTTTAGTACACGGGGCTGCGCTGGCAGTCGCGATGTCATCGCAAATATCGCGTGTGCTCAAACAAATCAATTTTGGACACATAACTTGCCTCATTAACACATCCATTTCTCAAACATGGAGTCAGAGTACACCCACCCTGACTCCTTATACCACATTTCATACAGATTATCAGCCCCAATAACCATTTCCAAATGATAAAATGGAGGCTGCGACTTCCCATTCACCTTACGACTGTCCAATCACAGCATTCCGTTTGGCCTGGTCAACGTGATTAATCGCGACGCCTCTGCTGAAAATCTGCAGCCACAGATATATAAAAGTTTTCCTTCTTTAATTTCCCAAAAAACCACTGAACGGATTTACAGCAAATAACTGAAAGCATAATCTGCATAACCAAATCTAGTTTTTTGCCAAATTTGTTGTAATTCCGTTCAGTGGCTCGGGCTGTAGTTGTGCTGACAGGTTCCTACGGGAATTAACATTGCAAACACACCCTTTTTTCAACCCCATTTTTCTCAGCCCCCACTTCGTCAAATGGCGCCAAAGTTGTAGGCAAGTCAAAAAATACTTTTCCTGTAGAAACTAGGTCCCAACTACTGGCAACTGCCAGTAGGATGGATGGATATATATATATATATATATATATATATATATATATATAAACAACCAGTCCTGCTCCCAAAGAAGAAGGCAAGTACACAAAGCTGCTGGAATAAGGCACCTTTATTTTCCTGGGTCTCCCTCGACCCCGAGCTCAAAGAGACGCGTTTCGGCTTCGCAGAAGCCTTTGTCAATCAAATTGGCGCCCAAACTGAGTGAGTATATATAGCATTTTCCACACAGGTACAAAGTAGACATAGAAAACATACTATTGAGTAAATGAAAGGCACTGATGTTCCTCTATTGTAAAGTGTAACTGTTCTCTGAATGTACCCATCACGCTGGCATCATTAGAACAAATCCGACATTTGCACTCTTTACAATGTCTGCACAATACATGAAATAACTGAATATCTGCAAATTAGAATTTTTTACGAAAGCAGCAACATCATGCCTCTCTCCGTGTCATGTGCATAAACACGTACAAAAATATATATCCTTTTCACGGTTGCACTAATGGTGTTGAAAAAAAAAAAAAGTACCTCTAAGAAATTTGATCGTGGACTCCCTCTGTGCCGTGGAGACTCTGGTTCATCTGATTGGGACCGCGTTGGGTTTTGCTATTATATATATATATATATATATATATATATATATATATATATATATATATATATATATATATATATATATTCTATACCACCGTCCACCGTGAACAAGCCTATATGGTGAAACGCGGTGGTGGTAGAGGTGAATAAAACCATTTGAAACAGTACTACTGGAGTGCGACATCAATTTGTTATAGAATACAATATTGGGGCAGGATTCCGCCCACCAAAGATGCCAGCACCAGACAAGTGAGCGTGCTGTCTCTGGGAATCAGTGGCTGTGATATATATATATATATATATATATATATATATATATATATATATATATATATATATATATATATATATATATATATATATATATATATATATATATATATATACATATTATCTACTGGCGGTCGCCAGTAGATAGTTATAGTTAGGACCTATTATCCATAGGAAATCCGCGACATTCTATTTGAAATAACGTTGGCGCCGGTTGACGAATCTTTGCGAAAGCTTCCAACTTATTGGGGCGCTCCGCTCTGCTCCTACCCTGAAAGTCTCGGGGTGATACGTCAAGCGGGGGCCGAGAAAAAAGGGGGGTCCCAAAACGCGTTTTCCCCATTCATTTTTCCATAGGAACCTTTAGTCGCAGCTACAGCCTGAACTGTTGAACGGAATTACACCAAATTTGGCAAAGAGGTAGCCCTTGGTTCAGACTGGTGCCTTTTGCTAAAATGGTGTAAATCCGTTCAGTAGTTCCTGAGAAATTCACAAGTAAAATCACATATATATCTATGGCCGCGCCGGATCCGCGTGCACTCAGCGCACCCTGCACGCACCGTCCCGATCACGAGCTGCATGCTAATTGGCTGTCAGCTGGCTGTCAACACTCCAAACCAGGAAGTGTTGGCAGCCATTTTGTCCCTCGGTAGAACCGAGGCACAAAAACAAGTGCGCAAAACGCACAAAGGGGGCAGGGTAGAAACACCCTGACCCCTAGGACTGCTCAGGGGTCCCACAAGGACCCCTGGGCAGAAAAGCATTTTTTTAAATCGGCAGGATGCGCTCAGGGTGCGCGGATCCTGCCGATTAGAAAAAAACCCAGAGGAAACAAGTGCGCAAAACACACAAAGGGGCAGGGTAGAAACACCCTGACCCCTAGGTCTGCTCAGGGGTCCCACAAGGACCCCTGGGCAGAAAAAGCATTTTTTTAAATCAGTCGGGATGCGCTCAGGGTGCGCGGATCCCGCCGAGAAAAAAAATCGAGCGCGGTCTCCCGCGCTTGTTAGCTAATTTGCCCCGGGTGGGCCAAGTCCCGGGGGCATGGTGGGGGGTTTAGATTTAATGTGGGGGCCTCTAGGCCCCCAAGCCCTGGGGACCGCCACCCCCGGGCTTTAAAAACATAATGGTGCGGGAGGGCTCTTGGCCTCCCGCAGCCCCGGGACCGCCACCCCCGGGGCACTAAAGATTTGAATATGGGGGTCCGTTACGGACCCCCAAAGCCCCGGGACCACCACCTCCCGGGGCTGTGCACTGGATGGGAGGAGGCCGTGCGGCCCCCTCCTGGAGCCCTTGATGGCCCTGGGGACCGCCACCCCCAGGGCCGGCTTCTGCAGTGTCCCATGGGTGCCTACCCTCGGGACACTGCTGTTTGCAATGACAGGACGGAGCCTCGCGGCTCCCGTCCTGCCATTGCAAACTGCTTTGGATATTGGAAGCGAGAGCAGGAAACCTGCTCTCGCTTCCAATATCCAAAGCAAATTGCTTTTCCACATGGGGAGCAGCATCTTAGCTGCTCCCCATGTGGTAAAGCAATGCCGGCTCCCAAGGGACGCGGGAGCCGGCGGGACTGTGGGGGTTTGGGGACCCCCAAAGTCCCCAACGAGAGGCCAGACCCCGGGGATGGGGTCCCCGGGCCATAAGTGGCCAGGAGGGGGCCACGCAGCTCCCCTCCCTAAAAAAAATAAAAAAAATATTTAAAGGCCGGCCCCGGGGATGGGGTCCCCGGGCCTTAAATGGCCTGAGGAGGGGGGCCACGCAGCCCCCTCCAAATTTTTAATTAAAAAAAGAGGGCTTGCCCCGTGGGATCGGGGTCCCCGGGGCCAATACAGGCCCAGGGAAGGGGGCCACGCGGCTCCCTTCCCCGTTTTTTATAATTTATATAAAAAAAACTACTCAGGCCCCGGGGGATGGGGTCCCCGGGCAAAAAGTGGCTGAGGGAAGGGGGCCACGCAGCCCCCACCAAATGAAAAAAAAAAAAAAAGACCTGCATCGTGCTGGAGGCCCCGCCCCTCCCTGCAGCAGTCTGCAAACGCACCCCTGGCGCGTTTTGAGAAGGGAAGTAATCCCCTTGAATACTGGGGTCCCTGGCGTCAACTAGCCCACCAGGAACCTCCAGTATGCGCTAGGCTGCGTTGCAGAGAGGTGTACAGAGGCCACGCCCTTTTACACCTCTCTGCAACGCAGCTCTGTGGCGCTTTGGAAGTACATGGTGGGCTAGTTGGACTCCAGGGACCCTCAGTATTCAAGGGGACTTAATCCCCCAACTTGAAACGCGCCACGGGGTGCGTTTAGCACAGTGGTGAAGGGAGGGGCAGGGCTTCAGGTGACATGTGTGCAAACAGGCCCCGTGGCGCGTTTTAAGATGAGGAATTAAATCCCCTTCAATCCTGAGGGTCCCTGGGGCCAACTAGCCCAACAGGTACGTCCAGAAAGCGCCACAGAGCTGCGTTGCAGAGAGGTGTAAAAGGGGTGTGGCCTCTGTACACGTCTCTGCAACGCAGCCCCTGGCGCATACTGGAGGTTCCTGGTGGGCTAGTTGGCCCCAGGGACCCTCATGATTCAAGGGGACTTAATCCCCCAACTTAAAACGCGCCACGGGGCGCGTTTGCACAGATGTCACCTCAGGCCCCGCCCCTCCCTTCACCATTGTGCAAATATTCCTCTAAAATCAGCCGAAATACGAATTCGGATTTACTCACCTGTTATCAGGAGAGACCTCAGTGCTGCATCTTTCAGCCCAGTACTGGTCCTGAAAAGTAATTTTAACCGTACTTACCAGTAACTTGAATTTCCTTCCATAGGCTAACATTGACTGGTTTCACTTAGAAATTCTTCTAAGTGTCGATTTTTGAAACATACAAATATTCCTCTAAAATCAGCCGAAATACGAATTCCGATTTACTCACCTGTTATCAGGAGAGACCTCAGTGCTGCATCCTTCAGCCCAGTACTGGTCCTGAAAAGTAATTTTAACCGTACTTACCAGTAACTTGAATTTCCTTCCATAGGCTAACATTGACTGGTTTCACTTGGAAATTCTTCTAAGTGTGGAGTTTTGGAACTTTATAATATTCCTCTAAAATCAACCGAAGTACGAATTCCAATTTACTCACCTGTTATCAGGAGAGAACACAGTGCTGCATCTTTTAGCCCAGCACTGACCCTGAAAAGTAATTCTAACCGTACTTACCAGTAACTTATATTTCCTTCCATAGGAATCCATTGTCTGGTTTTCAGCAGAAAAGTTTCAGTGTCGATTTTCACAAACTACAAATATTCCTTAAAAATCGCCTGTGTGACTTAAACGCATTCTTTCAACTATTTACAGGAGATGCACCAGTGCTGGTTCCAGGATCCACCTCTGAGTAAGAAAAAGTAACGATAACACTACTTACCTGCTAAGTGAATTTCCTCCCATAGGATAACATTGGTGATTCTATATGAAAAAGTGTCAACTTTTAAAATACAATAATATTCCTTAAAAATCACTACTGTAACCAAAACGCTTTTACTCAACTGTTTACAGGTGATGTCCCAGGACTGAATCTAGGATCCAGTCCTGTGGTTAGAAAAGTAATCCATAAAGTAACTAATTGCATTTAACTAGAAATTCACATTGAGCTCAATGTTGCATTGTTTTTGAAATTGTGTTGCCCATTGCAACAACTGTAACTACTGTACTTAAAAGTCTATTGCCTATTTGCAAAGTATTTAAACTAAAGTAATTCATTCTGAGAAAGTATATTTTGTAATGTAATGTATAATGTAATTACAAAGAAATTTAAAAATAAAATATCTAAAAATAAATAGTTTAAAAAATGTTGTAAATCAGTATCAAAAAATAAATATAACAATTAATACATTTAAAAATTGTCATTTACAAAACCTTTGAAATTCACTGAAAAACCATAGGTTTCAGACACGTTATAGTTAGGAATTAGCATTTAAAAACCTTTGAAATTCACTGAAAAACCATAGGTTTCAGACACGTTATAGTTAGGAATTAGCATTTAAAATACCTTTGAAATTCACTGAAAAACCATAGGTTTCAGGAACGTTATAGTTAGAAATTAGCATTTAAAAACCTTAGAAATTCACTGAAAAAACCATAAGGTTTTAGGGACAGTTATAATTAGTTGGACATTGCACTCGTACAAAACCCGTGAAATTCCCCGTTATAGTTAGTTCAGGTAACTATAACTCGCGCCCCGCAATGCACTGCTGATGATGTCACATATTACATCACTCATGACATGGTCAGTGACATCACTGATGACATCACTGATGACATCTCAAATGACATCACTGATGACATCATCCATGTGAGAATTTAATGCATCTTCTCACACCCAAATATAAGTTTTGATACACCCACTCTAAATTACAGACTGCCATTCTCAAAACCATACACACTCCAATACCAATAAGTGCATACCCACTCACTGATTCTTAGGTCTACACACACACATCTACTCACTCACCCGTACAGTCACTCATACTTACAGTCACTCAGTACAGGACTATCATATGCACTCATACACCTATATAAACACTCACACAACGCAACTCATCCATAGAGGTACTCACACACCTAGTCAGTCATGCAAATAATTAATCACACTCCAATTTACTCACCTATACAGTTATACACACCAGCTCACTTACTCATAAAAATACTAGCACATTCTTACGCTCCTATGCAATCACTGATGCAAGCACACACTCATCCATATAGCCACTCTCACAATCACACACTCTCACTTATAGCCATTTATATACTCCAACACACATATATACTGCCTTTCACATATGTAGTTACTCACACATGTACCACTGAGATATACATTCAATCACTAACACACCCATACACACACTCACCCACCCATACAGTCCATCACAGATGCACTCTTGAAACCATGCACCCAGTGAATCACCCACTCACACATCTATGCACAGAGTCACACACACCCCACCCACACAAACACTGAGGCACCCATACAGATACTCAGAGAACCAATCCATAACCCATATAGACACTCATTTAGCTAGTCAGAAACCCATGCAGCTGCTTACACAACAACAGACAGACGGATACAGACATTCACACAGTTTAGTCACTCACCCATGCATCCAGTAAGATACGTTTAATCACTCACTTATAGACTCAGTCACGCACCTACTAAATCATCCATTCAGGCGCTTCTACACCCACTCATTCTTCAATACGCCTTTCCCTATATATATTAAACATATTTGAACTTTACAGAAACACACAGTCACTGGATGATGTCATCAGTGATGTCATTTGAGATGTCATCAGTGATGTCATCAGTGATGTCACTGACCATGTCATGAGTGATGTAATATGTGACGTCATCAGCAGTGCATTTCGGGCGCGAGTTATAGTTACCTGAACTAACTATAACGGGGGAATTTCACGGGTTTTGTACGAGTGCAATGTCCAACTAACTATAACTGTCCCTAAAACCTTATGGTTTTTTCAGTGAATTTCTAAGGTTTTTTAAATGCTAATTTCTAACTATAACGTTCCTGAAACCTATGGTTTTTTCAGTGAATATATATATATATATATATATGTATATATATACATAATTACTGCCTCTTTGATTCTTACACCTCATAACAGAAGAACCAGCATCGGAGACAGGGGAGACTTCAACCTCCATTTATTCGATCAGGCCACTCAGGACTCAGGGTCTCAAAGAGAGAGAGACCCGTATCCGCTTTACAATAGACTTTATCAATCTGATATGTACCATTTTGTTCAACCTTTATACACTATTTAAAACCATAAACATAAAAGAAATTCCTCCTGCAGTAAATTGCATATCTCATACAATGGAAAAAATCAAAACAGTTCATAAACACAAGCATTATAGCACATTTCATGTTATTGCTAAATTTATCCTAAATGCTCTGGGGGAATTATCAAATTCAAAGTTTGTTCCAAGAATAAACTTTCAACATGTGCTGATTTATGTTTCATGTGCCACCTAACATTCAGACCATCAGTTTGCAATTAATAAATGCGTTGTAAACTCATAAAATTTCCTAGCATCTCATTAATATACTGAGCTAAAATGCAGGAGCGGCTCATCCTTTAGGGTGGAGGAGCGTCTCCTCACTGCTTTCTCGCAGTGAGAGAAGCAGAAACATAAAATGGTAAAACTACCATTTTATGTTTCTGCTTCTAGTACTGCGAGAAAGCAGAAGGGTTTTGTTGGGGAGCGGGCGGGTGGACGGGTCTGCTCGAGGGCAGGGTAGGAGTGGCTTGCCCAATGCTGCGGGCCCTGACTGTTTGGTCGGCCCTCTGGGGCCGACCAAACCAGTCATGCGTACTCTCCCTTTACTCCATGTTGGCTTCATGCAGCCTAGATGGAGAAAATGGCCTCCCCATAGACGGCTGGCTTGTCGGCGTCCCCACCAATCACAAAGCTGCCATTGCAGCTTTGTGATTGGCTTAGGGGAGGGGAGGGAGGCTGCCTGCTTCCTATTCTGCGGGACCCGGCCAGGAGCTGAGACGGCACGGGACCCGGGAAGGTCAGTTTATTTTTTTTAAATTGACCCCCCGCGCGAACCCCTGCGTGACCCCTTCCAGCTGTTCCCAACCCACGAGTCATGCCGGCCGCGACTGCTAAAATGCACTTTCAAATGCAGTCCACAAAGTCCAATCCACAAAGTTTAAATAGTTCAACTGATAATATGTTCCATTTGAATTGCATTGTTATCAGACTAAAATTTAATTTCAAATACAGTCCACGAAGTTTCACCTGCAAAGCTTATTTAATAAACAATCCCCGCAAATGGCAGGCTATGAGTTTCACCTTCCACAAATTATATTTCCAAATGAGGTTGAACTCATACCATGCTCCCAATGGGCCCGGAGAGGTCAAATCTTCCCAGCATGTCAGGGTCCCCTGTGCCCCACCACTTGACAAATGTGTCCACGGAGCCCAGCTCCCAACAACGGTGGTAATCCTTGAGTACGGCCGAAGGGTGAATACAGATGAGCAAAGTGTAATGTTCTTAGTGTGTCCCCAATTAAGGACTAGAACTCTTATTATGTTGTGAGAGGTTTTATTATAATAACAGGAGAGCGCCGGGAAAAGCGTCCGGACTGCTCCGATATCGGCGCTCAATGCGCGCCCACAAAATGGCGGCCGCGCTCCACGTCATTACGCTATCGCGCACTACTAGAGCGCGACACTACATATCTCCCTTCTTTATGTAACAACAACAAATTAGATAAGAGTCTCTGAGTCTCTAGGCATGAGTTACTTCATTTCTCCTAGTTCGTAGTCTCTGTATTTAGCTGGCCTTACCACTGTTCTCCCTACCCTTGTACGTCTTACCGGAGTAGAGGTGGGACTCTCCGCACTGTCCTCCGCTATGCTTGCCTGTCTCTTTCCAGTTCCCTTGGGACTCTCTCTCTCGGGAGTCTTGCCATTGTTCTCCGGATGTTCATCTGCGATGGGACTGTCATCCTCTTCCTGCTCTACTCCTCTTCCTTCTACCCCTAAGTCCCTCTCTCCTTCGCATGGTAATACACTGTCTGTAGGTGAACTTGGGTTCTCTTGTGTCCTCGATCTTTCCTCTCTGTCCCACTGCAGTATCTTATTGCACTTGGACATGCGATCCTGCGACCAGACGTTTCCATCACTAAGCAATGCGCTCTGCTATACACCTCTTCCACTTGCATGGGCAAGCTGTATTTGCTGTCTCCTTTCCTCCTTAACTGGGCGAGTTTGACTCTGACCCACTCTCCTCTTTCCAACAATGTCTCCTTCACATTGCGTCTCTTTTTATAGTGCTCTGTGTATATTCTCTGGGCTCTTTCCAAGTTGTGGTGAACTACTGCCGGTGACCATTTACTTGTGACCGTCTTTTCCTTCCTCGCCAGATTGTCCTTGGTGAAAGGATCACGTCCTCTTAGGATTTGAAACGGGCTGTATCCAGTGCCAGTGGGTGTGATTCGGTAGGCCCACAGCATACTCCTCACTTCCTTCTCCCAGTCCTTCCCCACTCCTATGGCTGATTGTATGGAACCCATTATGACACGGTTAAACCTTTCAGCTAGACCATTGCCCGCCGGGTGGTACACAGATGTGTGTTTGACTTTGATGCCATTTTGTTCCATGTATTTGTTCCACTTTTCCGATGTGAATTGGGGTCCATTGTCACTCAGAATGGAACGGGGGATGCCTTCTCTGAGGAAGGTAGCCGTAAGAAATCTGAGAACTGTCTCCATGTCCATCTCCTCCTGTATGTCTAATTCTGGCCATTTTGAATACCGATCTATGAGAACTACTACATATTTCGGGGTTCCTTCTGCATCCAGCACTGGACCAAGAATGTCTATTGACAATTCCTCCCATGGGTTGGCAGGGTTGTCGAACTTCCCCAATGACGGGCGTATTAAGGTTTGTGATTTATCCACCCTTTGGCACTGGTCACATTCCCGAACATGTCTCTCAATCTGATTGTCCATTGCCGGCCCCCAGTACATCTGCTTGGTCCTCATCTTTGTTTTCACAATGCCCAAGTGCCCTTCATGCAACACAGCTAGTAGGTGTGGTATTAACGATGCGGGAGGAACTACTTTCTCCCCTCTAAACAGGAATGTTCCCTGGTCTCCTATGGATAACTCCTCCTGCACTTCAAAGAACTTCCTGTGTTCCGCGTTCAGGTGCCTTTTTTCTGGCCATCCTTGCAGTATGAAGTCCTTGATTTCCTTAACATCTGGGTCATTTTCATAGGCTTGTTTCCATTCCTGACCACTTATCACTTTCTCATGATATTCCGTGAATGCCACCCGGACTTCGTCCTCGTCCGTACCTTCAGGGGCTTCCTCCATAGCTGAAGCTCGGCTGAGATAATCTGCCACTTTATTCTTAGCTCCCGGGATGTACTCAACATCATACCTGTAGTCTAATAATTTCAGGGTCATTTTGGCGATGCGGGGTGTAGCGCTCGCGTGACCACAGGACGTGAGTACTTTGACCAGGGGTTTGTGGTCTGTTTTAAGCTGAAATCTCATGCCCCATATAAATTGGCAGAATTTCCCCATGGTCCACACCGCAGCCAGCATCTCTTTTTCTATCACACTGAATTTCTGTTCTGTTGGTGACAGTGACCTGGACGCAAAGCTGATTGTCGCCAGCTCTCCATTCTTCCTTTCCTGCATAAGGACTGCCCCTAGTCCTTTTTCGCTCGCATCAGTGGTCAATATGGATTCTCCTTGCGGATCATATCCTTGTAGGGGAACTGCTTTGCTGACATCCTCCTTGATTCTCTGAAACTTCCCTTGTGCCTCTTCTGTCCACCCGAAGGCCATTTTGTCTCGTATGAGTAGTCGCAGGTGGTGTGTCTTGGTGGCGAAATGCTGCACGAATTTACTATAATATTCAGCCATCCCTAAGAATGATCTCACTTCTTCCTTGCTCTTTGGTGCGGGTGCCTCACATATCGCTTTGACATTGGCGTGTTTGGGCGTGATGCCTTGATCACTGATCTCATGACCCAAATATGTGACTGATGCCATTCCGAATCTGCACTTCTCCCATTCCGCCGTCAGGCCGTTTCTTTCCAAGATTTGTAACACTATTGCTAGCTTTTTGTTGTGGTCGGTTTGATCCTTGCCCATCACCAAGATGTCGTCCTGGAAGTATTGTACTCCCTCTATATCTTTGAACAGTTTGTGCATCAACTTCTGGAAAACCGCAGCTGCTGACACCAGACCGAATGGCATCCGGCGGAACTGGTAGCATCCAAATGGCGTTATGAAGGATGTCAGTTTACGGCTCGTGTGATGCAGGGCTATCTGATGATAGGCCGAGGCGAGATCAATGGTGGAAAACCATTTTATCCCCTTTGTTTTTGCTAGCATTTCGTCTATTCTTGGTAATGGGAATTTTTCCACTATTATACACTTGTTCAACTCTCGTAGGTCCACGCACAAACGAACTTTGCCATTGGGTTTCATCGCCACCACCAACGGGGCCAGCCATTCCAAACTGTTTATTGGTTCAATGATCCCCTCGTCTTCCAATCTCTGCAGCTCTTGTTGTACTGCGTCCCTGATTGCTAATGGTATGCTCCTCACCTTGTGGGACACTGGTTTGGCGTTTTCCTTAAGGTCGATTCTGTGTGTAAATTTCGTTAGTTTACCCACTCTTCCTCCAAACACTGTGGGGAATTCGCCTTTCATTTTTGTGAAGTTGGACTGATTGTCTATGCTGGTCATCAGGACTTGCGTGTCCCCTCCTGGGTTCAATTGTATACCCAAGTCGCCTTGGTTCATCCATCCTAGAACAGAGGGACCCTTTTCAGCCACGTATAATTTGCACTCTGCACTACGATCCTTGAATTCGAACTTCAGGACTCGCTATCCGACCATTGGGATGGGTTCTCCTGTGAATGTGACCGGACGTATGTCTGGGGGTTCGAGGTGTGATCCCAGGCTGGGTTTGAAGTTTTCGCTCCACACTGTCCGTTGAATGATGGTATACAGAGATCCGGAGTCTGCCACCATTTTGATCGGAACTCCTCCCACTACCATGTCACATTGTGGTTTCTTGGAGCGTCTGCAGTCTATGACCAGTACTTGTTCTTCGATGCACAGCACATTGTCTTCTTCCTCTTCTCTTCCTTCTTCTTCAACTCCCATGTCTTGTGCTACGTACTTGACCGTTGGCCTCTTCACCTTGCGGCGACACACCTTTTCATAGTGCCCTACGATTCCACAGTACATGCATTTGGCCTGGAAGGCAGGGCAACGTTTATCATATGCCGCATGGGATGGACTGCCGCACCTGTAGCACGTGGCTGTGCCCTCTTTATTCGGTTTCTTTGCCTGTGTTGGTCGTGGAGTCCATTTGGTTTGTACCTTCCCTTCTGCCGCCGTCGTTTTGCCCCTCTCTGGCGGTTCTGCTTCGGTGACTCTGTTGACCATGGGCCTCGCAGTAGTTTCTCTCTTCGCTGCCTCAGCGCATCTTTTGGATAGTTCCGCCTTTTTCACCATGGCTATGACTTCCTTCAGGGTAGCATCCCCATTTACCCATAGTTTGTCTTGGATCGCTGTGTTTGTCGTGTGCATGACTATTTGGTCTTTGATAAATTCGTCATGCAAGGCACCAAATTTGCATGTGATCGCTAATTTCTTTAACGCTGCAACGTAGTCGTCTATGGACTCACCCACTGCTTGTTTCCTCTGTTGGAAGTTATATCTGTCTATGGACGTGCACACTGCCAGTCTATAATGGTTGTTTAGGTCCTCTATCGCGTGTCGGAATACGTCATCATCAGCGTCCTGTCGTTGTGTGGGGACCAGGTTCTGGAAGACCCTGATTCCTTCCGGGCCTAAGTTGTGGAGTAATATTCTCTTCTTCCTCTTGCTGGGGAATGCCTCTCCACTTTCATCTTCTATGGCTTCTAAGTAGTTCATGAAATATTCTCTCCAATCTTCCCATTTCATCAAGGGATCGCCTGGTTTAGGTAAGAATGGGATTGGTGTCGTAAGTGAAGACGCCTGCGCACACATTTCGGCGCGTCTTTCTGGTATAGCTTCTTCCCCTCTGGGACTGCCCGGTGCACTTATGCTTCTGTGGTGTGGTTGGTCTTGTTGGGGCTCCGAGGCACCCCCTTCACTGTGCTGCACTTGTTCCGCCGGGGCCCTGGATGTCCAATAGGTGCTTCTGGCGGGGTGACGTTGTGCCTAATGATATGTTCTTTCCCTCTGCTCGTCGTGGGGTTGGGTTGTATCCCTTCTTCCTTTATTGTGGGCTGTATGTGCCCCACTGGTTGTGACTACCTGCTCCGTGGGTGCTTGCCTGCTGTGGTCTGTCCTCTGCCACGCTCTCCTGCTGTGTGACTTCCCTTGGCCAATGTTCCTCGTGGCCTCCCTTGCTGTGCTCTCCGGTGGGTCCTTGTGTTGCCCCTTTTTTTTTTCAGGTCCCAGTCTCGTCGCCACTGTAATGTTCTTAGTGTGTCCCCAATTAAGGACTAGAACTCTTATTATGTTGTGAGAGGTTTTATTATAATAACAGGAGAGCGCCGGGAAAAGCGTCCGGACCGCTCCGATATCGGCGCACAATGCGGCCGTGCTCCACATCATTACGCTATCGCGCACGACTAGAGCGCGACACTACACAAAGGTCCCCGCCATGGGAGTCACATCTCTTAGCGCTGATTCCTGCCTCCGGCTCAGCCAACACCATTCTTCCCATCCGTGTTGGGGGGCAAGCCGAACTATTATTTCTTCCAAACAAGTTGTGGTTATACCTGCGCAAATCGGAACGCTTGGTGGAGCCTGGTGGCGCCACCGCTTATGGCTTTTGCTTTTGAAACAATGTACTGGCTCTTACACCTCATAACAGAGGAGCCAGCACTTGGAGACAGGGGAAGCTTCAACCTGCTTTAACCCCTTCGATGCGCGTGACAAGCTCAGCTCGTCATGCTGCGCGGTAGCGCTGTGCGCATGACGAGCTGAGCTCGTCACGACCACACCCGCAATCGGAATGTCCAGCACACGAGCGGAATTCCGATCGCGGTCAAGGGGTTAATGGATCAGGCTACTCTGGGCCCAGGGTCTCAAAGACAGAGAGACGCGTTTCGGATGTACAACAGCCTTTAACAATCTAACATGCGCCATTTTATTCAACCTTTATATACTATTTAAGATCATAAACATAGAAGAAATTCCCCATGCGGTGAATTGCATATCTCGTGCCATAAAAAAATCAAAATAGTTCATAAACATAAGCATCGTAACACATTCCTTGTTGAATGCTAAATTTATCTAATCTTCTCTGGGGGAATTATCAAATTAAAAGCTTGTTTTGAGAGTAAACTTTCAATAATGGCTCATTTATGTTTCATGTGCCGCCTAAAATTCAGACAGTCAGTTTGCAATTAATAAATGCGTTGTAAACTAATAAAACTTCCTAGCGTCTCGTTTCAGATACAATTGCATATTTGGGCTTTAACAACTACAGACATTTTTAAACATTTGACTAAACCTGTAGCGCTTATTAACACATTAATAGAATTAAAGAACCTACTGGTTCCACAATGCCTCACAATGTAATACAAATGGAATAATCAGATGGCTTGGATGGCTCAGTATGTTCCTTTTAAATTGTGTTAAAATACCGGACTAAGATGCACTTTCAAATGCAGTTCTCAAAGTCCAACCAGCAAAGCTTAAATAGCTCAACTGACAATATGTTCCGTTTGAATTGTATTTTTATCGGACTAAAATGTAATTTCAAATACGGTCTACAAAGTCCCACCTGCAAATACATATATATTTCAGTTCAGCAGCCTTCCCACCAACAGCCTCCCCTGGGCCCTAACAAAGGCGAGGCGCTCCCGGGAAAGGGAATCTATACACATCCAAGGTTCATTGAGGTGACTGAGTGTAAAGGATGTGGGAATTGTTAGGTCCCAAAGAGTTGAAGAGCCAAATGCCAAAGGCAAAGAAAGATCTAATCGGTAATCATTAAATAGACCATGAACCTGCACTTTCTGTTTAGGTACTGAATGGGTATTAGGAAACAGGGAATGGTAAACTTTGGAAAAACGTAATTACAGTCGGTGTTTCAGAAGATGCTTTTCTCATCGTTCAGATATTGGAGCATTTGGATTAGTTGAAATCTAGAGGAAATGGATGAACTTGAGACAACTATTATAAAAGATTGAATCAGATTTTAAGAAGTGTGACACATTTTTTTTATCGTTTGGGTAAAAATATTATTGTGTAAATGGTGGCATTGCCTCATCTTTTGTTTATTACACTATCTCCTATGATACTTAAAAAGGGTTTTTTATTAAAAACTAAGGGGCATATTTACAAGCCCCTTGCGCCACTTTTGCGCCGCCGTTGTGTCACGCATGTGACGCAGCGGCGACGCAAACCATGCGCCGCGTTGCGCTATATTTACAACGTGACGCATCTAGGGAGATGCGTCACGTAGTAAACCCCTGCGCCACATGAAACCTGCGTCAGGTTTCATGTGGGCGTACTCGGCGCAGGGGGCGTTCCGGGGCAGGAACGCTCGGAGAAGTGACGTCGTGAAATCTACAAGATTTCACGCAGTCACTTTTCCGACGCTGGTGAGTCTAATCCTTACGCCGGCTTCAAGCAGGCGTAAGCATTGACGCACCATGTTAGGGATAGGGAAGGTTGGAACAGTACTGGTGTTGCGTTGCGCTTGCGACACAACTTCAGCACTGCGCCAACCTTCCGCCGGCAGATGCGTCACGCATCTGCTTATCCTTGCGCCACGATGCGCCGCATTGTAAATGCGGCGCATCGGACGTGGCGCAAGGGTAAACTTGCGTGACGCATTTTCCCTGGCGCATCCCTGTTGATATGCAGGGATGCGCCAGGGAACGTAAATATGCCCCTAAATTCTATTATGTCAAGATTCATTTAGGCTTCTAAACCACATAGAATTTCAAGACAGAAATGTGTGCATCTTTACTGCTAGCGGACTGAGCCCTGCTGGAGACTGAACGTCAGTCAGTACTTGGTGGTCCCAAATCTGTTTTTTCAGAGATTTATCATCCAGCAGACCAATGGTTCTTTTTTCAAAAGCAATGAACAAAACGATTGAGGAGAAGAACGTCCCTCCATTTGCCCAAAAACATGAGGGTCAGAAGTGGTTCAAAAAGATTACATTTGAGATAGTAAGAGCTATGTGTCAAGCATGTTCCTATTGGGTAAGAGACTTCAAAATTATCAGGAAGGAGAGATGCACCCTACTTTGGGACAACCTCTCACTGCTGGAGGAAGTTACTGGAGCAATACGAGAATGAAGAAAGCTGGGATGGCGGAATTACATCAACTGCTCAATAAAAAAGGATTTCCTGCCCTTTTCAGAGCTAGTAGAATTTATAATAGAAAATAAGGGACACTTGTTGATGTACTTGCGGTTGAGAAGCTATTGCGAGTCTAAAGAGAAAATAAGGAAAACAGCCTGCTTGACCAGATTCTTTGGACAGATATACACATGGGGGCATATTTACAAGCCCCTTGCGCCACTTTTGCGCCGCCGTTGCATCACGCATGTGACGCAGCGGCGACGCAAACCATGCGCCGCGTTGCGCTATATTTACAACGTGACGCATCTAGGGAGATGCGTCACGTAGTAAACCTCTGCGCCACATGAAACCTGCGTCAGGTTTCATGTGGGTGTACCGGCGCCGGGGGCGTTCGGCGCAGGAACGCCTCGGAAAAGTGACGTAGTGAAATCTACAAGATTTCACGCAGTCACTTTTCTCGAGCCGGCTAGGTGCAAATCCTTACGCATGCTTCAAGCAGGCGTAAGGATTGACGCACCATGTTAGGGATAGGGAAAGTTGGAACAGTGCTGGAGTTGCGTCGCGCTTGCGACACAACTTCAGCACTGCGCCAACCTTCCGCCGGCAGATGCGTCACGCATCTGCTTATCCTGCGCCACGATGCGCCGCATTGTAAATGCGGCGCATCGGACGTGGCGCAAGGGTAAACTTGCGTGACGCATTTTCCCTGGCGCATCCCTGCTGATATGCAGGGATGCGCCAGGGAACGTAAATATGCACCCATGGGTTTAATTGCTCATTTTTATGGAACCATGTCCGATTTAAACCCTTTGGACCAGTCGAAAATTAGTACTATATGGGAAGAGGATCGCCAACTAGAGCTGATGAAGCACAGATGGAGAAATCAAAACATAGAGAAGCATGTGCGTCCCGTGAGTACAGATTTAAGATTTCAGATTTAAGAAGAATTCAATATGTTTCACGCTGCAGGTTGTATTGCGCCCCCGAATACCTAAAGCAAATCTAGCCGAAATATAGTAATATTTGCTCAATATGCCATATGACTAAAGGATCCTGGAAACACGCTCTATGACTACATGCACGAAGCGAAAGAACAAATGGAGACATATTTTGAATTGTTTTAGAGAGGTAGGGAATCAGGGAGTAGAGAATGTAGAAGCTTTTGCTCTAATAGGATGGGGCAAAAAGCAGGATTGACTGTAGGTCAAATAAATGTGCTCTTTTCATATCTGCAATTGCTTGTTTATGGATTCCTTAATATACTACAGTGGAAATGTGAAATGAAAAAAGTTATGGATCTTGAAGAGAACGATTATGAATGTTGGGTCTTATATTTGGGGTGCATTTAAAAATTCGGTAAAAAAAAATGAAAACTTCCTAATGCCCTCAATGTTGTTTTTTTAACTTTAAACAAATACTCCATTAAAAACTAACAAAATTGTACACTTTAAATGATTTATTCAAAGGTATATCTAAGTTCAGAAACTTTAACAATTTATGGTCCAACTTTATATTTACATTAACTTATATTACTATTTGGAACTCTCAATAAATGAGCTACTGAAAGAGAAATAAATGATGCTTTGGGAAACCTCTGCAAATGCAGCAGAGAGCAATATCACCCAAAACACCAGTTTCTTGCATTGTTTCAGATCCAAGGGATTAGGGTGATGGAACATACTGATACATATTTTCCTTTGTGAGAGCTTGTAATATCAACCCCAATTGACCACTTGAAAAAAGGCAACTAATACATACTAGAACATTTGTTGTGAGACAATACATTCCAAAGAATGGAGAATGCAATTCTCGTTTCCTTAACTGAGCAGTCCTGCTTACTTGTTTCCTTAATTGAGCAGGTACCATGAATTTGCTCACATTGCATCATCAACAAATAACTCCACACTAACAATAAAATGCTTGCCAACTTTGAACTATGGCCTTCTGTAAGCATCATCAACCACGTATTCCCAATAATTACAACCACCAAGATCTCTGCTGACCTACTCTATAATGCAGCGCTGATCAATCACAAAGCAATCTACAATATCACTAACTTCGATTACATAAGCTTATGAAGCGGAGACTCAGGGGGATATTCTCAAGAACGGTGATAATTATCGCAAAATTAGCTTAACGCAACTTTGCACATCGCAGTCTATTGCGGAAAAATAGCGCTGTGTCAGCGTTGTATTCTCAACACGGCGGTACCATGCGATAGTCTCACGCTAATGCGTCAAATGACCGCGATAAAATTACCGTGACGGCAAAAAAACGCGAAACACCAACGCGAAAAAAGTTGCGATGTGGCCAACCGCGATAAAAAAATCAGCGATAACCAGCGACAGGCCTGCAATTCCCACGCGTCATGCGGGAAAATGCACTATAAAAGCACTGAAAAACATAAACAAAATAATTCAAACTGCATAGCACCATGGAGGAAGCCGGAGCAAGTACAGAGGACGACCAGAACCCCACAAGCCCCCAGTAGGACCAGTCTGGGACCTCGGGGTCACAGAAGGGCAAGGAGAAGAAGACGAGGAAGACGAGGTTCAGTCCGCAGGAAAACAGGATTGTTAGAAATGGGATTTCTGGTTGGCTAAGGCTTGCGCCAAAGCCAGGCAGAAACCACCACTCTAGTCAGGGCAAGGGAGTTACACACCCAGGATAACCCCTGCTCACCCCCTTGGTAGCTTGGCACGAGCAGTCAGGCCTATCCCGGAGGCAATGTGTAAAGCGTTTGCGCAACACACACACACAGCAGCAACACACTAGGCACACTACAAAAGGAACTCCACACAAGGTTATATAAAAAATAGCCTTTGTATTATCATAAACAGTCACATTAGAAACGTAATCACACATTTACACTGTGCCAACTGGCATGGGCAATATTCACAGGGGAATTATATACAGGACCAGGCCAATCGGGCCATGGTCAGAACCATCAGAACAGGTAAGTAAATGCAAATATAAAACACAACCAGTAACTACTGGTACCATAATGACCTAAGCATTATACTATTATCATTAGACATAAACCCACATTCGGCCCAAACCTCATTAGCATAAACACATTACGCAAAGGGCCTCACCTGCATAAACACATTATGCAATAACCTCATGAGCATAAACACATTACGCAAATAGGCACTACCTTAAGACATCATAACATGACATTAGGGATAACCACATTAGGCCCAAACCTCATTAGCATAAACACATTACGCAATGGGCCTAAATCATTCTTGGCAACATTCAGAGTAGGCATAAGTACATTACTCAATCCTGTAGAGCCTGGCACTCTACCAATGTCACCAACCTGCCCCCAGGCCAACTGGCCTTCCACAGGGGCTCAAATGCCCTATGTCCCAATGTCAGGGCTGCCAATGCGGCAAAAAGAAAGTGCGCAAGGGTGCAAGCCTAAACGTAGCAGCTGCCCACTAAGTGCTGGGCAGCTGGGACAATGAGCCCTGGCACCAGCGTGCCTGTTCTGTCCCCCTCAGGGACTCTACACAAAAAGGAATGCTGCCCAACGTTGCAGCTGCCCGCGCTGGTGCGGCGCAGCTGGGAAGAAATGTGGCCAACACTGGAAAAAGCACGGGCCCCTCTGGGCCCTCAAACCCAACGTGCCATTCATGAAGCCCCTCTCTGGGGCTCTTTAAACAAAACTGCCCAACATAGGGTGGGCCGCTCTCCTGCGGGACCGCCCCGACCTTTGAGCTGGCCCTGGGCTTCAGGCTCTCTGGGGCCCCGCTCTGGGGCTCTGAAAACGAAGTGGCCCCCAACGTTGGAGTGGCCCGCAACGGCGGGACTGCTCAGGCACTAATACTGTGCCCAGAAATGCACCAACTCACTGGGGCCTATAACTAAATAAAATTGCCCCCTCGTTGGAGCGGCCCGCTGTCCTGAGGGGCCGCTCAGGTAACCAGGCACCAGCAATGTGCCTCACTCTTGATCCCCCAAGCCAGCCCCACTCACCGGCAGTCCGGGGGACTCCCTGGCGTCTCCGTTGGCCGGCGCCACAACACGCAGGGCTCTCTCCGCTCACGAGAGCCCCGTCTTGAATCCTGCACAGGCGCTGCCTGTTCCGGCCACACTCCTCCTGCTCCCACGAAGGCGGGGTGGGCTCCCGCCGGGCCTCCTTCAACGCGACGTCTCTCCTCCTGCTTCTGCGGCGGCTGCAAGAGCCCTCGAGGCTCCAACGTCGGGACCCTGGAACTTCCTTCCTTCTGCCGGCCTGCCCGCCCACAGTCAGGCACCAGCGCCTGACTTCCTGGTCGGTCAGCTATCGTGGCAGTCCTTTTGTTCTTGGCCCGGGTTGCGGCGGTGACTTCTCGGTAATGCGGGGTGGGCTCCCGCCGTACAGCCCACACCACAGCGGGGTAGGCAGCCACTTTCTAGGTATGCATGAAGCGGGGTGGGCACCCGCTAGATCGGCAAAAACACCAGCATAAGGCGGGGTGGGCTCCCGCCAAACAGCGCACCATGATGCGGGGGAATCCCAACGCTGGGGGTTCCCTTCTGGACAGTGTGCAGCGTAGTGCTGCAAAGAAAAGACGCTCCTCTTTCCCTTTGTCAGGTGGGGGCTCAGTGATCATACACACCACAGGGGGCGGAGTCAGCATTCACTAGGGCAGGCACCATTCTATTCAGAGTCAGGGGATTACCCCTCCCACTACTCCTAGCCCAGGTGTCCCATTCAGCCTAGCGCTGACTCACCCTGCCCCTCCTGGAGCCACACACACCTCCCAGCCCCTGTCACTCACAAGCCAGACATGCAATTCACATCAGGCAGGCAGACACATAGCACACAGAAATGCCAACTTCTAAAAGTGGCATTTCTAAAATAGTTATAATCAATCTGCGCACACCATTGCGCAGCATTTATTATCACTATTCCAAATATACCAAACTTGACCACGCTGCGCCTCTCATATCAGGAATTACCACTGAAACACTTATCAGGGAATCCCCAATGCATTCCTATGGGAGGGCAGCCCCACAGTAGTGAGAAACCAAAATGACTGTTTGTCACTACCAGGACATGTCACACACTTAAGGTACATGTCCTATCTTTTACCTACAATGCACCCTGCCATAGGGCTAGCTAGGGCCTACCTTAGGGGTGACTGACATGTAGTAAAAGGGGGGTCACGGACATGGCACACACTTTAGGTGCCACGTCACAGCGGCAGTCACACTGCGCGCACAGGCCCTGCAATGGCAGAGGCCTGAGACAGGTTTGAAAGGCTACTTTGGTGGGTGGCGCAATCAGCGCTGCAAGCCCACCAGGTAGCATTTAATTCACCAGCCCTGGGTATAGGAGATACCACTTTACAAGGGACTCACAGGTAAATTAAATAGGCCAAACAGGTGTAGACCAATCTTACCACATTTATCACAGAGAGCACACGCACTTTACACTGAACAGCAGTGCTAAAGTGCCCAGAGTCCTAAATCCACCAACACCATGTCAGAAAAATGGCTAGGAGAAAGGCAAAAAGTTTAGGGATGACCCTGCAAAAAGGCCAAGTCCAACACAACCCCCTTCCAGCCAAAACGCAGGGTAGACCAATCACCACCTTGATGGGCTTCCCTGCCTTGGGCGATAGAACACGTCAGAAAAATGGCTAGGAGAAAGGCAAAAAGTTTAGGGATGACCCTGCAAAAAGGCCAAGTCCAACAAGGATCATCATCACGAAGGTGATAGAACACCACCAACAACTGTTCGTCACCTCCAACATGTCATTGGCAAATAAAAATGCAATATGGCAGTCCATCCTGGACAAGGTGAATGCAGTCGGAGTGAGGAGGAGGACAATTGGAGAGGTCAAGAGGCGCTGGAATGATGCAAAGCGCAAAACCAAGAAGAAACTCGCTGACAACCATCAGGCAGCAATGCAGACTGGAGGTGGCAGTCCAGCGGAACACCATGAGCTGGATGAGATGGAGGAAATGGTGGCCACAGTCATCAGTGGGGAGACGGTGGCAGGAGTTGGGGGTCCGGACACTGCTCGACATGACCTGACATAACAGCACCAGGGTGAGTACCGAACAGGGACTGGGGGGGCGGGGGGAGATGGGCACAATGGCACACATGCACAATTAAGTACAGCACACTGCATACCCACAATGACTCTGGATCATGTCCCTGATCCCCTTGGCACACTGCAGCACACATACAAACAGCAAGTAGGCCCCCGTCCACTATGGGCACAAAGGGGTCCCTCCCCACACAGCACCAATCTCACAACCAACCCATGCACACGTGTCAAAACCAGCAAAGCTGCGTGTCTGTGAGCCACACTGACAATGCAAGTGACACTGCATGACGAACAGCATGGCTGCAGTCCAATTATCATGACATGGTGCACGCCACGACACTGAGGTGGCTGAGTGTGGAACACATCCGTAAAGGAGCAGGACACACTCTGACACATCCACGTGCACAAACAACCCCTGACGTCAACAACACATCTGCGGATAAACCATGCCCAAGAGTCCAAAATCCGAACTAGATCCTAAATTAGCCAAGTCTGCAACATCTCAGCACTGTAGAAGCACAGAAGTCAAAGGCACACCGCCTCAAAGGAATAAGGGGCAGCAAAATCACAGCTGCAGGGGCGACTCTCCCACAATGCAGCACACACACATAGCAATAACAGCACATCAACATTGATGACAATGTGGTACAAAGTGCAACACTTTCACTACAGAACAGAGGACACAACTGGTTCCACTTGTGCGTAGAAACTGGCCAATCACATCTGGCATAGCAGGAAACTGTGAGATGAAAATATACGTGTACAACCTCACATCCGTGATGTAGTTCAAATGTCCACTGTCCCGCATCAAATAGTCAGCTCCTCCCAAACAGTCCCAATGTACATTGTCATGCAGTCTGTATGTAAACTAGAACAATGCGTCAACATACATGTCAACACAATATTAAAATGCAAATCCCCTTGCAGAGGGACAATCAACACCTCCTGCAGAGCAGACCAGGCAACTCATCAGTGATGATGAAGAGGACCTCCACACCTTCGACACCGACGCCCTACAACAGCTCATGGACATCTTAGGCAACCCACCTCCAGGAGCAGGGCAGCCCAGCTGCATCGAGGAGACCCTACCCCCTGCACAGACCACACAGCAGGAAGCACCCACCACCACGGCTGGCTCCCAGCACCTCCCTTTAGCACACATCGCATTCCAAGGCCAGGTGTTAGACTGCCAGAAGGAGGTGGCTGAAGAGGTGCGGGTGGGTTTCGACCTCATGGCAGCCGAACTAGATTACATACGCGGGTGTCTAATTCCTATCAGGGACCACTTACACTCCCCAACGGACACCCACACTGCGACAGAGACACACGCATTTGCACATTTCCAGTACTGAACCACGCCCAGAGCCCCGGGATAATTATTCACACCCCTATGCTGTACTTGCGTACGCCGGCCCAGTCCACTCCTCTTACGTATAAAGGGGGGACGACAAAGCTACATGTACAAGGTCTTACCCACTGCCTGAGGTGACATGGTTGCATCCGCTGTCCACAGCACAATGTAATGTGGTAGGGCCCTGGCCCATCATGCATACATAATGACCACACGGACACACTTAGTTAGATAGTTGAACTGGCTACGGGTACGTGTGCCCGGCCACCTTTTATTACCAGTGTCACATGTCCAGTGACGCCTGTGCTGGATGGGTGTGGGGTGGCTGTAAGCCAGCCCTCAGGGAGTGGTTGGTGCTGGCAACAACTTGAACAGTGATCACTATTAAAGCGGAAACAGAAAACACCAACATGACACAAACAACTGCGAAGCATCATGGTGGTAGCCGGAGCAAGTACAGAGGTCACCCAATATTCAATCAGAAGGGTCCATGAGTTGCAGTGCACTGAGTCAGTGGCACCTGAAGAGCTGAGCAGGGTATCAAGCTGATGATGGCATCCAAGACAGGTGTGAGCAACTCTGATAGTCTGGCTGTAAGATTCTTTTGACTCTGTCAGTTGTTGATTGGAGGTGGTCCTGGCGGTGGTGGCGTGTGCAGCCAGCGGTGATGCGTCGTCTGGGCAGAAAAGGACTCGATTTGATGTGTGAGCCCTGGTGGACCGCAGTTGAGGCCGGAGGCAGCGGTCAGTGCAGGGCCACAGACACCTGGCGTTGATGACCGCCAGGCCATCGACTCAGAGTCCATCCAATATTCAATCAGACAGGGTACATGACTTGAGCTGCACAGAGTTAGTGGCCCCGGATGCACTGCGGCCGGCACAGGCACACCGCCACGGGATGGTGACTTGCGGTGCACTGAGGTAGGGCCACGAGAGCTGAGCGGGTCCTCGTCGATGTCGAAGGTGAATGTCGCTGAGTGTTTTGGGGGACAGTGGAAGGTGTTCTTCCAGGGCATGATGCAGAGGGCAGAACCAAGCAGAAACAGGCAATATGGAGGAGATGAATGCTACAGACTCATTTTTAACACCAAGTCAGTATCAGCTACATGATAATGAAGACAACCCCCAGGCCATAGACTCAGACGCCACCAAAGTTCAACCAGAGAGTGTCCATGAATTTTGGGGCACAGAATTAGTGGCACCAGAGCTGAAAGGGGATGCAGTCTGCGATGAGGCCTGTACAATGGTATAAACTCTGCCATAATAAAATCAAGACTCAGTTCCAAATGTGTGACCTACTTGACCGCAGTGTAGGCCGAAGGCAGTAGTCAGAAAGGGCCCACAGATTTGTGTCGTTGGCTTGCGATGCACAGAGTTGGTGGCACCAGATCGAAGGGAGTACAGTGATATAAATGCTGACATTAACATATGAACTCAGCCATCATGAAATCAAGACTCAGTTTCAAATGTGTGACCTACTGGTCCGCAGTGTAGGCCGGAGGCAGCGGTGGAGTACGTCAATGAAAGGAGTGCTGGGGGCCTGTGTCGCGGAGGCCGTGATGGTCTGAGGAGGCTGCCAAGGTCGCAGGCCTCGAGCTTGGAGCTTGCACCGGCACATGGTGGGCCCTCTTTGACACACGCCGGTGTCAGCAGGTGAGCAGTGAGGCCTGGTTGCGCAGGGGCGGCCAAGACGGGTCTGGGGACCAGCGGCCTGGGGTGCAGCAGGCGCACAGGATCACAGGCACCGCCGCTCACGGCGTCGGCCTCATGGCGGGCTGAGAGGCGCCGCCCTGGCAGACATGTTGGCCATTCCGGAAGAGAACCACGCCCAGGGCAACGGGCTTTTTATTCACACCCCTACGCTGGCCTGGCGTACGCCGGGCTAGCCCACTCCGCTCATGCTTACAGGGGGGGACGTAACAAGCTACATTTCCGTGATCTTCCCCACTGCCTGGGGTGACATGGTTGCATCCACTGTCCACTACACTCCAAACACCAGCAGTAGATGTCGACATGGACATGTCTGTGCTCTGCATACTGCAGTCTGGCCAGCACATCCACGCCACACTTGGCATTGTGTACATTCTCATTCATGGGTCACTTGCCTCCTTCGCACATGCCTGGTTCCCACCTTTCCCCACATTCTGCTATTGTGTGGCTGAGGTGCCATGCCGTTGATGGCTTGTGTACATGGCTAGCCCAGGTTACCACAGTAAGTTGTGCTGTTGTGTCTGGTAGGTGGGCATGTTGTTTGGCATGTTGTATGTGAGTTTGTAACGTGTGCATTCCCAGAGTTGTGAGTTGCATGACTGTGGTGTTGAGGTGTGTGGTGTGTTCATTTGGTACTTACCAACAAGCAATGCATTCCCATAGGTGCCAGCCTCAACGCACTGGTTGATGATGGACTGTCGGAAGATGAAGGAATCATGCACACTGCCTGGGTAGTTGGCGACGACATTGGTGAAGAGTCCCAGGTGGTCCACTATTGCCTGCACATTGATGGAATGCGTGTACTTCCTGTTGTGGTAATTGTGTGCAGTGGCGGCAGGGGGCACGAGGAGTACATGTGTGCAGTCGATTGTCCCCAACACGTGCGGGAAGCCAGCTATGGCGTAGAAGCCTTGCTTGGTCTCCAGCTGTTCCTGCGTAGTGTGGGGGAAGTGAAGGTACTGGGGTACCAAGCTGATGATGGCATCCAAGACAGGCGTGACAAACTTGGATAGGGCTGGCTGTGAGACACCTCCGACTCTGGCAGTTGTTGGTTGGAAGGTACCAGAGGCCAACAGGTGCAGCACAGCCAGCAGCTTTGTCTGCGGAGGGATGTTGGTTGTCTGCTGTGTTGGTACCGTCAGCCTGTGGGCAATGATGGTCAGGATGCGGAGGATGGTTGTCCTTTTGAGCCTGTAGTGGGCAATGACATCCTCTGGTGTTAAGTCTGTGAGGCTGGTGCGTTTTCTGAAGGTCCACTGTCTTTGTCTGCGCTGCCTCTGTGGTAGTCCGGGGGAGTGGGGGGGTCCGGGGGAGGGTGGCAGGCCTGGGTGTGGTGGCGGTGGGTGTTGTTGCCCTCTTGGGGCTCCGAAGTGCATGATCAGTAGCTCCATGGCATCTGTTGTTCTTCAGGTGTGGCTCTGGGCTGGGCTCCCTTTTGTGGTGCAGGTTGTCGTCCGACTTAACACCAGGTAAGAGCAGGTGTTAAATCCCTGCTGCTAACGCGCCTTTTCGCCTGTTTTGGGATCTTATCGCCGATCTGGCTGGTCGTTGAGAATATTGCGAAGTGGTGTTATCGCGGCTTTTTGCACAGGAACGCCTACTCTGCATCTCATTAGCATTAGTTGCCGGTGTCATCCGTGGCGATGTTTTTTGCGGCTGCTATCGCAGGAAAACTGGCGATATCGGCTGTTAGCACCAGCTTGTGAATAGCGCGATAAATCTATCACCACTTTGGCTGCGATAAAGTGCTGCTAACTTGGCGATAAGTCCTTGAGAATATGCCCCTGATTTTCCTGAAAAATGATGGATACGTCATGAGGACACACTCCCCCACTCCACTAGGCGTGAAATGCTGTAATGCTTTCTGAGATCATGTATCCTCTTCAACTTGAACTGTTTATAGTGGCCACTGCTGATCCCTGAAACTGGTGGGGTGTAAATATATGACCATAATTGCATGGAGAGAGTGAGCATAATTGACATTAAGTCGGTGTGAGTGTGTGGGGGGGTCTTTCACCCTAAACAAATTGAAAAAATGAGACCTAATAGTGCATTTTAAATTAATGTTTTCAAAGAATTTGAGAAAATGTCACAGATTTTATAGATAGCTCTGACAAGGCACTCATAAAACTGTTCAAATCTTTTTATGGTTTGGAAATCACAAACTCACCCTCCATGGACGTAATATTGGGGGAAGGGTGAAGGAAATCGTTTCCACACAATAGAACTTTCAAAACCTTATAGCAAAACAATATATGTTTTGTTCATTTGTATAATATCCATAAGAAATGATAGAACACGCATGGGTTTTAAACAGTGCTTAATTTGTAAAAAAAAACAGAGTGTAATGAACCAGAGTTTTTCATAGTCACACACCACTGAACCTGCCGAATGCCGGGGTTATGAATAACAAAGCTCCGTAGCTTGATTCCACCTCACACCTTTTTCTTCCACCAACTCATACTTTCTTCTCTTTAGCTCATTTGGGCAGACTGCTTTTCATATCTAAACAGGAAGGGGTGGGAGCACACTGCTGACCTCCCAGCACAGTTTGCCCCTTAGCATTCTGGTAAATGCAGTTTGTAGTGCATGCTTACTTGGTATTTTGCTGGAGTGTTCCACCAAAGTTGGTGCAGATTAGTCCTGTCATATCTAGACACATGTGTTTCTGGATTTTATCCGTCATCAGTAGAGATCAAAAATGATTTTCTTCTGGGGTTGCTGAGCAGGCTGCCACAATTCTTACAGGTGTCAGTACCTCTCACAGGCGCACAGGTGCATCTCCACTAGCTCGTCAGCTCAATGGCTCAAGGGAGCCTTTTTAAACAGGAAGGGGTGGGAGCACACTGCTGACCTCCCAGCACAGTTCGCCCCTTAGCATTCTGGTAAATGCAGTTTGTAGTGCATGCTTACTTGGTATTTTGCTGGAGTGTTCCACCAAAGTTGGTGCAGATTAGTACTGTCATCTCTAGACACATGTGTTTCTGGATTTTATCCGTCATCAGTAGAGATCAAAAATGATTTTCTTCTGGGGTTGCTGAGCAGGCTGCCACAATTCTTACAGGTCTCAGTACCTCTCACAGGCGCACAGGTGCATCTCCACTAGCTCGTCAGCTCAATGGCTCAAGGGAGCCTTTTTAAACAGGAAGGGGTGGGAGCACATTGCTGACCTCCCAGCACAGTTCGCCCCTTAGCATTCTGGTAAATGCAGTTTGTAGTGCATGCTTACTTGGTATTTTGCTGGAGTGTTCCACCAAAGTTGGTGCAGATTAGTGCTGTCATCTCTAGACACATGTGTTTCTGGATTTTATCCGTCATCAGTAGAGATCAAAAATGATTTTCTTCTGGGGTTGCTGAGCAGGCTGCCACAATTCTTACAGGTGTCAGTACCTCTCACAGGCGCACAGGTGCATCTCCACTAGCTCGTCAGCTCAATGGCTCAAGGGAGCCTTTTTAAACAGGAAGGGGTGGGAGCACACTGCTGACCTCCCAGCACAGTTCGCCCTTTAGCATTCTGGTAAATGCAGTTTGTAGTGCATGCTTACTTGGTATTTTGCAGGAGTGTTCCACCAACGTTGGTGCAGATTAGTGCTGTCATCTCTAGACACATGTGTTTCTGGATTTTATCCGTCATCAGTAGAGATCAAAAATGATTTTCTTCTGGGGTTGCTGAGCAGGCTGCCACAATTCTTACAGGTGTCAGTACCTCTCACAGGCGCACAGGTGCATCTCCACTAGCTCGTCAGCTCAATGGCTCAAGGGAGCCTTTTTAAACAGGATGGGGTGGGAGCACACTGCTGACCTCCCACCACAGTTCGCCCCTTAGCATTCTGGTAAATGCAGTTTGTAGTGCATGCTTACTTGGTATTTTGCTGGAGTGTTCCACCAAAGTTGGTGCAGATTAGTGCTGTCATCTCTAGACACATGTGTTTCTGGATTTTATCCGTCATCAGTAGAGATCAAAAATGATTTTCTTCTGGGGTTGCTGAGCAGGCTGCCACAATTCTTACAGGTGTCAGTACCTCTCACAGGCGCACAGGTGCATCTCCACTAGCTCGTCAGCTCAATGGCTCAAGGGAGCCTTTTTAAACAGGAAGGGGTGGGAGCACACTGCTGACCTCCCAGCACAGTTCGCCCCTTAGCATTCTGGTAAATGCAGTTTGTAGTGCATGCTTACTTGATATTTTGCTGGAGTGTTCCACCAAAGTTGGTGCAGATTAGTGCTGTCATCTCTAGACACATGTGTTTCTGGATTTTATCCGTCATCAGTAGAGATCAAAAATAATTTTCTTCTGGGGTTGCTGAGCAGGCTGCCACAACTCTTACAGGTGTCAGTACCTCTCACAGGCGCACAGGTGCATCTCCACTAGCTCGTCAGCTCAATGGAGCCTTTTTAAACAGGAAGGGGGGGAGCACACTGCTGACCTCCCAGCACAGTTTGCCCCTTAGCATTCTGGTAAATGCAGTTTGTAGTGCATGCTTACTTGGTATTTTGCTGGAGTGTTCCACCAAAGTTGGTGCAGATTAGTGCTGTCATCTCTAGACACATGTGTTTTTCATATCTACTTTCTTCCTCTGTCACTATTTTCCTGCCTTTTTCTTCCTCCCTTTCCGCCTTTCTCTTTCTCTGGCATTGATGATGAAAAATATGTCCCAGTTCCCACAAATTAGTTCAAAGGCCTACTACCTATAACAACCAGCTCAAATTAGGCACCAATATTATGGGCAACTCCTTTATTGTAATAATTCAATTTGATATGGCCTCAGATCATTTCTAAAGATGTATATAATAATTTTTGTCACTTATGCGAAGCACTGCCTTACAGCAAAAAAAAGTGAGTAGTAGTGAAAAGAAATCACACCTCATACTCAAGATATGCTATTTAGTGGGCATATAAGTAATCTCTGAGTATATATGATACATTATTCAAAGAGATGGTGCTTAAAAGGTAGTCCCACATCTTAATACCAAAGGTGTGAATACAAGTTGGACCAAAGGCCCAATGTGCAAATATAGCAGAAAGGAATACCACAGCAGCACGTGTTTCGTCACACAGTGAATTTTTCAAAGCTCTATAACAATGATAAACAAATGTTGAGGAACATAAATCTTATCGTATATATAGACTGTAGAAAATAGGAGATAAGCCTCTAATGGCGAGTGACAATTATTTACAGTTACTAGAAAAGTAAGCGTTACTCAGAAAGCAGCTGTGAAAAGTGTCAGAAAAAAAAAGACCCGAGATCGTGTACTGCGGTTGCACATCGTACGTTAGAAATACTCTAAGTGGAGTGCTGTGGTATTCCTTTCTGCTACACTGCCTTACATTATTCCAAATCATCCCACTCAGAGACATGCACCAGGAACACAAACAAATACAAACCTTCTTTACTCATACAGACACAGAAACTCGACCCAGCCCTAAGGCAACTACACACTTGTCATTTCATGGCACAGCTGCATTATTATTCTGTTAGAAATGGGGGTCTCTAGTTGGCAGAGGTAGGTACCTTTGTCCAAATAGGGACCCTTGCTTCTAGTCAGGGTAAGGGAATACACTTCTAAAATAACCCCTGCTCACCCCCTTGGTAGCTTGGCACGAGCAGACAGGCTTATCTCAGAGGCAGTGTGTAAAGCATTTGTGAACAAATACAGTAATACAGTGAATACACTACAAATGGACACCACACCAGTTTGGAAAAATAAGTAATCTTTATCTATACCAAAACAAGACCAAACAACAAAAATCCACAATACAGTAATAAAAATATGACTTTCCGATGGTAGAAATAGTTCAGTTCAAAGCAAATTGCAGATGCGACACTTTTCACACAAAGTACCTGGGATGTGTCACGCAAATAAACAAAACAGGCCACAAGGAAGGTGATGCGAAGGTTCCTTACACTCAGGAAAGGTGATGCGTCGGTTCCTTGCTCCGGGGGAGATGATGCGTCGGTTCCTTACTGCTGCGCAGGGGAAGTGATGCGTCCATTCCTTACCGGAGAGGAGGTGATGTATCGGTTTCTTACTGCGTGGGGAGGTGATGCGTTGGTTTCTTACTGCGTCCCCCAACGATGCGACAAACTTGGCACCTCAATGCGATGCGACGATCCGGGACGATGCGTGGATTCTTCCAGCTCCCAGCGGAAAACAGTCTCTAGAGGTCCAAAACAACAGCAGGCACCTCTTTGCAGGTCAGAACTCCCAGCAAGGAAGTTCAGGGGAGCTGGTGGTGAAGTCTTTGTGTCCCTGAGACTTCAGAACAGGAGGCAAGTTCAGTTTCAAACCCTTGGAGATCTTCCTCAAGCAGGGGACACAGCAAACAGCAAAGTCCTTTTCTCCTTTCCTTGGCAGCAAGTAGCCACTGCAGGCCAACCCCAGACAGCAAATAGCACAGGGGCAGTATTCCTCCTCAGCTTCTCCGGCTCTTCTCCTTGGCAAAGGTTCCTCTTGATTTCCCAGAAGTGATCTAAAAGTCTGGGGTCTGGGCCCCTGTTTTTATACCCAAAAATCCTTTGTTCTCTGAAGGCAGAGAGTGTCTGTTCCCAACCAAAACCAGTTCTGTGGGGCACTTTGCAAGTGCACAACAACCTCCGTTGTCAGTGTGAGCCCTGGCTCCAGACACACCACAGGGGGGCGGAGCCGTCATTGTGGAAGGCAGGCACAGCCCTATTCAGTTGCAGGTGCTACTCCTCCCACCACTCCAAATGCAGACTAGGCCTATTCAGCCCAGCCCTGACTCGTCAGACTTCTGTAGCTGCTGCCCCTCTCCAGCCCCTGTCATCCAAAAGCCAGACATGCAATACACAAACCTAGCAGAAGCATACTGGATGGTTAAGCAAGAAAATACCTACTTTCTAAAAGTGGTATTTTCAAACACAGAATGTAAAAATCACCCTCACTAAAAGATGCATTTTAACATTCTGAGTTCAGGCATACTAAACTTTATTTTTCTACCTCCTTCCCAGGGGTAGTTATGTTTATAAGATGTTATAAACAAACTCCCCATTCTGTCCTATGGGAATAGGCAGCCTTGCAATAGTGAAAAACGAAATTGACAGTAATTTACTATCAGGACATGCTACACACACAAGGGCATGTCCTGCCTTTCACATACAATGCACCCTGCCCACAGGGGTACCTTGGGCCTACCTTAGGGGTGACTAATATGTAGAAAAGGGAAGGTTTAGGGACTGGCAAGTGGGTGCACTTTCCAAGTCGACATGGCAGTACTAGACTGCACACAGGCTCTGCAATGGCAGGCCAGAGTTACATTTTACAGACTGCTTCTGTGGGTGGCACAATTAGTGCTGCAGCCCACTAGCAGCATTTGATTTACAGGCCCTGGGCACACATAGTGCACTGTGCAAGGGTCTAACTAGTACATTAATGCCAATCATGGAATCACTAATCCATAACAGCAATTTACAGGGAGAGCATATGCACTTCAGCACTGATCAGCAGTGGTAAAGTGCCCAGAGTCATAAAACCACCAACAACAGGTCAGAAAAATACAGGAGGAGGGTAAAAAGTTCTTGGATGATCCTGCAAAAAGGGCCAAGTCCAACATATTCCAATAAGCATCACTTAGTATAAATAAAAGCACAGTCACTAAAAATGTCAACCAAGGACACATGTCTCAAACATTTTTACCAGTCAAATTTGTGTTGCACCTTGTCTTAATCTTGTGTGTGTGATCAATGTGTCATGAAGTGAAAGATAAGCAGCTAGTGCGGTGCCTAATAACAAACATTTTTATAAATGGCTAGAACAATAAAGGAAAATAAATACACACTAAAACATTCTTCTAAAGCCTTTGGGACAATCTGATAACACAAAGGGGAAATATGTCAATCTAGAATTTCACATTAGCCTTCCCTTTTTTATGTGGCTATCTCTTAAAACTATAAGTCAACCTCTGAGTAAGTGCGCTAAATTATGACTGCTAGAGATTGGTGGCAAGGATACAAGATCACACAACCTCATCACGCTTTGGAAGTTTGATTAGAACACACCTCCTGACTCCACCATGGACAATTTACACTAATTTCACAAAGCCAAACAAATGTCAATTAGATAAGATTGTAACAAGCAGGCAACTCTTACGCTCTGCCTGTATCTGAATCCTTTGGTTCTCCCTGCCTGCCACCTGCACACTCCGCTATTCCCCCTAATCTCTCTGTCTCATCTGTTGCAAAGTCTTTCCGTTTAGATGATAAACTCGGCCTGGAGCCGTAGAACACTGCTAGGGACCTTGGTCCCTGAGAATCATTCACGCAGCAGCTTAATGTTGGCATCAACCTTCTTCTAATTGTCATCATCAGTCTAATTCTCAAAAAAGAGGACTCAACCAACAGTCCATCATATGCTGCAAGCATTACTTTTTAAAATGTTTCAACCAGGCTATGGCTTTGGGTTGGTGCAAAGATATTACTGGCTACCTACTATATCTTTTTCAATTCACCCTCACATTGTACTTTGATAGACTGCTTCCTAGTATGCATGCATAATCCCAGTCTTTAACCACATGCTTGAAGATGTGCCACCTCATTTTATTATAGGGGCATTATATGATTGGGACCGGTAACTACATACATGATCTGCACCGCATTGGCTGACAGGTTTGCCTTCCTCTTATCACGTAATTTGTGTAAGAGGAGACCTGTGATATTCAACTCTGCTTTCAGGACTCAATTTAGAGGTATACGTTCCATACAAATTATTGCCATCTTCGACTAGGTTTTGGTGAAAATGCATTTGTGTTTACACTCAGTCATTTTGCTAGACCCTGATCTTACAAACATTAAGAATATATGCTGTTTGTTAGTGCCAGTCACTGCTGTTTTGTAGAAGTGGTGACTGGCCTTCCTATTGTAAGCATATATGCAGCACTGTAAGCCAGTGTAGACTATGACTAATGATTTGATAACAAACACATAACAGAAATTGGTGTTGCATTGACCAAGAGAGACACTGTGGTAAATTAAGATGCAGGGTAGTCAGCAGCATAGGTGAAACAAGATAAGGTTTATTCTTAAGATAGGAGTCTCAGGTTATAGGTAAAGATGGTAATAAGGAAGCAGACAAGCCCCACATGGAGCAGCATACTTGCTGCTCAGCCCATGCACTACAACAGGTATTCACTCATTCAGGCACACATCAGCATTCCAATTACATCACACTCACACTGGCTGACCAGCAGGGGACATTAACTGAGGAGAGAATGCATGGCACAGGGATGAAGATATCACACATCTCCCTTCTTTATGGAGAAAATTAAATATATAAATCCAGGTCAGACTGTAATTCTCAAAATCTATAAAATGAGAACAAAGCAAAGGAGTACAAATATAATCACGCAATACATAAAAATCTAAGGATTGGAGAAGAAAATACTGATACAAGGTTAAGAGTAACACATACATACATCACTCAGGAAAAACACCCACACTCTCCCTCCTCAGCAGTCATTAAAATATAGAGGAGCACATACAAAAGTGACATCTCACATTAGAGTCATCGACTCTGCAGCATAGCATGAGGGTGCAATATGTGTGCCCAAATGGATGCCATACACCTGCCACAACAAAACATATGCCCCTGCGGGTGCAACCCTTATGCCCCAAAGAAAATGTTTGAGTGTAAAACAAATGCCCCATCATCAACAACAGTAAGTAGTCGTAAATTAAGGAATTGATTGGGTAGCAACTAACAGACCCCACACAAAGCAACATTTATGTGCAAGAAATATACCTTATAATATGTAATTGAAAGAACGGTTTGGACTGCAATGCAAAAGCACAACACCAGCGATGGTAAGTAAGTACGGTTTGGGTTGCAGAATCCTTGCCCCATCACCAGGTACTGTAAGAATTGATTGGGATGCAATAAACATGCCCCAGCTCAAGTAAAAGTAAAAACATATGGATAAGTAACATAACCCCCACAACAAGCAACAACAAGTTACAATTGCATAAGGTGCAAAACTCACACTGTATAGTGCTTAACATGCAAACAGCACACAGGGGTTTACTAATCAAATTATCAACCACACACCGAGTACATTCAGTGCACAGCAGAGCAATATAGATCAGAAAATTAAGCATGGTATAAAGAAATAGGCAGAGCACACAACAGGGCATTAACACGATCTCCAGATGGCACAGAGCTATACCCAGCAATAACAATAAATGTTCCTGATGAGCAAACTCTCACCCGAAATTGCTTTGAAGTGTAAGATACTAGGGGTCCCTTCACAGCATATTCACAGTCACAGGGGGAAATTATTGTGATTCTGAAGTAGGTGCATCAAAAGGAAGTGGCATACAAGTACTAGGTCCCTTGAAATCTTGGTGTGAAAGATGTGCACATCAGCGTGAGAGCTTTGTGCGGAAGCCTAGGTTGAACACCTCCTGTGAAGTAGTTTTATTCATTTATTCTTTTTTTTCTACAACGTTACTCATAGAAGACTGAGGCACTGCTGCTCAAGTGGTTTTTGTAGCTGTGATGATGAATAAAGTCCACAGTAAGACAAGGTAGCTTCAGATACTAAGCGTTGCCTAGGAAACTCTTCTATCACACATAGCTCCGTCTGGTCCAATGACTGCATGTTAGAAATAGTGGTCCCTAGTTGGCAGGTTGTTAACCTCTCCAAGTAGGGCCCCTTATTCTTAGTTAGTATAAGGGGGATACACTATTAAAATAAACCCTGCTCACCTCCTCGGTAGCTTGGCATGAGCAGTCAGGCTTATCTCAGAGGGAGTGTGAAGCAGTTACACATAACCAACAGTGATACAGTGACAACACTACAAAAGGACACACACCAGTTTAAAAAAAATATTGAATATTTTATCTGTGCAAACAAGATCAAAAACAATAAAAATCCACCACACAGTTCTCAGAAATATCAATAATCAAAAGTAGCCTTAAAATACAGTTCCTTCAAGTCGATAGCTCCATCCGGGGCTATCACGGCGTTGTGAACAACAAATCCAAACAGTTCTGGCTGGCTGCAGCGTTGCAGGCTGGCTATGGCATCGGGAAGACCCGCAAAACAGTACCTTTACAAATGTAGAGCATTGGCGACCTCTCATCAAGCTCCGAAGAGCCGGTGTCGGAAGGAGACAGTTCCGGAAGTCGGTGCAGGAGTAATCAGGCCCTTGAAGTCACACGCGTTGCAGATCGAACTCCTTGCTCAGGAGCGCCGGCTTTAACGGGCATCGGGGCTGCAGTGCGAAGTGCAGTGGTGCGGCGTGCAGTGCCCTCAGGTTGTGGTACAGGCAGCGGCTCGATGATGTTCATCCAGCGGCGTTGGTGAGACCAGGGCTGCACTGCAAAGTGATGCGGTGCTGGCAGGTCACGGCGCAAGCAGCGTCATAGTTATTGCCGAAGTGCTTTCGTCGGAGGACAAACTGGAGTCGATGGCGTTGTTAGACCAAGGCTGCGGTGCGGGATGAGGGCGGTGCGTTGTGTTGTGTAACTTACGAGTGGTGCTATCGAACCACGGTGCAAGCTGCGGCATCGATGTCGGTGTGGAGCGTCATTGTTGGGGATACCAGGGCGGTGGTGAGAAGCGAGGCGGTGCAAAGTGCAGTGCCCATGGGCCACGGTGCTATCAGCAGCTCAGTGGTGGCATCGAACAGCATCTTCGGTGAGACCAGGAGTGCAGTGCGAAGTGCGGCGGTGCCCTCTGCGGTGCCTTCAGGACACGGAGCTGGCAGCGGCGTCTGTGACGGCGTTGGGTTGCTTTTTCTTCTGTTGCAGCACAAAACACACAGTTCCCAGCCGTACCTGAGACTTTTTGAACAGGCAGCAAGCTGTACCTCAAGCCCTTGGAGAAACTCAAACAAAGAAGTTGCATAAAGTTCATTCTGGCCCTTTCTCTGCCCAAGACAGAAGCAGCCACTGCAGGCAACACAGCAACGCACAAGGCAAAGTGGTAGTTCTTCCTCACAGCTTCTCCAGCTCTTCTTCTTGTCAGGTATCTGAGTCCAAAATAGTTCAAATGTTCTGGGATCAGGCCCCAATATTTATACCACATTTCCCTTTGTTCTCTTGTGGCAGAGAGTCTCTGTGCTTAGTCAAAACCAGTTATGTCCTCTCCGGTCCAGTTTTCTGGCAGGAGGTGGAGACAGTATTGTGTAAGGCACACAAGGCCTATTCAGGTGCAATGAAATCTCCTTTCACTACTCCAAATGCAGCCCCGGTCTATTCAGCCAAGCCCTGACTCATACAGGTAAGGCAGGACACACCTTAACCCCCCTAGTGGCTGACTACAGTAAATGCACACCCCCTGCCCCCTGTCACTCCAAAGCCAGACAGTCAATCCACAACCCAGCAGAGGCACACAGGATGGTTAGGCAAGAAATGCTTACTTTCTGAAAGTGCCATTTTCAAACACACAATTTAAAAACCATCTTTACTAAATGATGTATTTTTAAATTCTGAGTTCAGGCATACTAAACTCCATTCTCCTATCTTGTTCAAATTGAAAGCTATACTTGTAAGATGTTACAAAGTATCTCCGATTCTATCTTATGGGACAAATAGCCTTTCAATAGTGAAAAACAAAATACAATGTATTTCACTATCAGGACATGTCACACACCAGGACATGTCCTACCTTTTCCATGCACTGCATTCTTCCCATGGGGGTACCTTGGGCCTACCTGAGGGGTGCCTTACATGTAAGAAAAGGGAAGGTTTGGGGCCTGGCAAGTGCGTGCACTTGCCAGGTCAACATGGCAGTCACAACACAAAGGATGCTTCACAAAGACTGTAGACAGTGCTGTGCTTAGCAACAAGGAATGCAGGAAGCTCAGGCCCGTTGCTAGGTAATGCCTGTTACCAAATGCAGTTAGCGCTCTAGATTCCTCTGAATGCATTCTATCTACTCCCTCGACGACGTGTCAACGTGGCAGGAAAATGTCACAAAATCAGCCGAAACAGTGAAGAGCCGCATTTCACCTGCAAATGCACAAGCACGCGCATCTACAGCCTCACACAATGAATGACTGCTATCACGGTCCCTGACCTCCTCCACTCATGGCTGCACTAAACACTCACACACCAGGGGAGAATCTCACTGCATTGTAAAGAAGTCCAGTGGCTGTAGTGTAACTTATAAGAAGGTTTATTAGATCTTAGTTACAAGTAGGTAAGTAAATAGCTAAGCCCACAAGGAGCAGCATCCTTGCTGCTCAGCCCATATCTTCAACTGATACTCAATACCACTCAAACACTCTCAACATTCTACATGACCTCACACACAGGCTAAGCAGCAGGGACTTGGAACGCTGGGGAGGATGAATTAAGTTACAACACATCTCCGCCACAAAACAGCACAAGGAATTAGGAAAGCATTACAGAAGGACCTAGGACTGTGTTTGTTTTTATGTTTTTCTACATAAAGGGTTAGTGAACAAAACCAAGCCTTTTGTCCTGTTTCCCCATTTCTTTTGCTATGGTACAGAGTGTTTGAGCTCTGGAACAGTCAAACTAACAAAACTTCATGTGTTGTGCTTGGTAAAAAATATTTAACTGTAAATTTGCAAAACAAATGCTTTGATAGGTTTACTGTAATTGTGCAGACACTTTTTGTTCAGATGAAAAAAGTTCAGTTATGGTAAAGGAGTGAATTAAATATTTTCCCTATTTCCATCTAAAAATGTCACTTCTGCTTGAACGTCCCTGTACTCTGCATAAGGCACCACATCCTGCTTTTTATTGTGCAACATGGATAAATAAGACCAAATTCACCAAATTAATTTGGATACGTTTGAAATGTTAGTTAATTGACTATAAGAAATCCATTTGAAGATCAAATGATTAACTATATTAAGTGTCCTTGTTTAAAATGTTTAAAACCTGCCTGCTTGAAGCTGTAGCTGTAGTATTTAGAAAGATGCTAGCCACATTGCTTACTATGCCTGCTGTTAACACCTAATATTTATTTTTCACATCTGTTCTCCCCTGATTTGGAGGAGGACAGCTCTTGGAATCCAAACTGCAGCCAACATAAAGGACTTAGGAACAGAAATGGAAAACCATGCAGCAGATGTATCAAGCAGTTGTGCCGCTCTTGTGCCATGCAATGGGGCACAAGGGTAACACAACTACTAAGTAAGATTTATCAAGCCACACACAGCCATCTTGTATGGCCCTACATGGCATGATAACACTAGAGGAACGCAATGCAAGGCAAATTGCTCCATTACATTATCCTGCCCGAGGGAGGCATTCCATGGGTGGAGCGTCGGTGTTCCCACACATCCACCCATCGATTTTGGTGCATTCTCAGATTTACCATTACTGGTAGTCCTGGGAATGCGTCAAAATGCTATGCCTCCCCGGGTGAGGTATAACGGGGAGAAATATCTTTATTTCGCCTCTGGTTTTCCTCTCTCTATGTGTGCTACATTCTGCAACACACAAAGAAGAAGGAAAATGCCTCTGAGGATTGTTTTTTGTGCAGGAAGGTGCCCCTACTTGCACAAAAACAATCCTGTCTGCAATGCAGGCACCTTTGCACTATGGCGCAAGGGTGCCTGCATTGGTAATAGGCAGCAGTTTGTCAGCCAGTGCAAGCAAAGTACAGGAATGCCCCATATTATTTTAAATATGGCACATTCCTGCCCTTTCCCTTTCAGGCAGTGCAGTGCACCAAGGTGGCTTGCTGCATTGTGACTCATGAAAGTTTGATAAATGTGGCCCATGTATTCTTAAGAAGGGGCATCTTCCTTACACAAGTTCAGCCAACACCAGCATGAGAGCAAACATCGTTGAAAGCTTGGAGGTGGTGCTTTTGTTTGATCTTTGGTCAGAGCAACTTGGCTGACCTCGTAAGTGGTTTTGGGAGAGAGGAAGATGAACAAAGCTATTAACATCTTACTTTTCTGTGACGAAAGGGACTTTGGGATAGCCATTACTGTAATACCTAAATGGAAAAAGCATCATAGGTTGGGTTTAATCACTTAACTGCTAGGACTTTCATTTGCTGTGCGGAGCCCTTTTTGGATGTTTGGGACGGTGCGCCCCAAAGCCTTCGTAAATGTTATTCAACAAAAGGTATCCAAGCAAAATTTGTATCCTTTTTTCACCACATTTCGGGGACTCTAAAGGTACCCATGGCTTGTGGATTACCTTGGAGGCAATTGAGAAAAAATGCAAACATGACATAGGTTTGTGTTTTGTTGTTAAAAGGAAAGGTGAAAAATAGTGTTGTGCAAGAAAGCGAATGTTAATTTTTTCTAAAAATGGCATCAATAAAAAGTTTACTGTGCCAAGATCACCATCTTCTCAGATTTCAAGCAAGAAGCAGAGTTGTAAAAGAAAACCAATTTTTACCACAGTTTTTGCATTTTACAAACAGGTTGCATATTTTTAATTTTTTTACAGTTTCAACCTACTTGCAGTTGGTGGTAGAAAAAGGTGTGAAACGCATGGGTAAACCAAGAATTCTATACACTACTGAACACCGGACAAATTTCTGAGTTGAGCAAGGGTAGATTGCTCATGGTTTTCCAAAAGAAACTAATAGATGACATAACAAATAATTAAAACAAGTAGGAAAGAAATAGAAACCTAATGGTAAATTTAGAAAAGTAACATGCCATTACATCCGTTAAGTTCTCCTGATAGCTGGGATATATAGGGGCAGATTTATCAATCTTTCATGCAGGGAAACGCAGCAAGCCACCTTGCTGCACTGCGTGTAAAGGAAAGGGCAGGAATGCACCACATCTACCATTATACAGGATATTCCTGTCCTTTCCTAGCACTGGCTTACTTTTGGATCCTTAGCACCAACGCAGACACCCTTGCGTCATGTTGCAAGGGTGCCCGCATAGTAGGCCGGACTGTTTTTGAGCAGGAAGGGACACTCCTGCACAAAAACACTACTGAGAGGCATTTCCCTCTTTCTATGTGTGCTGTAGAATGCAGTGCACGAAGAAAGAGAAAGAAACGAGTAGAAATAAAGATATTTCTCCCAGTTACGCCTCATCTGGCGAGGCATAGCATTTTGATGCATTCCCAAGTCTACCACTAATGGTAAATATGGGAATGCACCAAAATCCATGGGTTGATGTGTGGGAACACCAACGCTTCACCCATAGAAGGCCTCCCCTGCCACAGAGTAACTCAGGGCAGCGATTTGTGCTAACTTGCGTTACTCTAGATTTATCAAGCCATGTAGGGCCACGGAAGGTGGCCTTGCGTGACTTGATAAATTCCACTTAGATTTTTTGTCGCCCCTGCGCACCATTTCGTAGTGCAAGGGCAATGCAAAACCTTGAAATATATGGGCCATAGTGTTTGTTGGTTGCCCAAAAAAGCTCAATACCCAGAACCTAGAACTGAGCTGCTGCTTGTAAGGACTTTTCATTGTGCACCAACCGTGGAGAAATTCATATGGTAACATCTAATGAACAAAAATGAAGTATTAAGGAAACGTATGTATTTTTGAAATGTGCATGAGATAATGAGTTTAGGAATAGTGGATATTTATACATTTCTTAATTTGGGGATAACCATGCTATCATGTGATTTAGAGGGCAATTGAAAGAATTAGGTTTTTTTTGTACACTGGAGAGAGATTCAATTGATAATAACAAAAGTCATACTATCCTGTGGTCTTAGCACCCACAGCAAGAACAAATAAAACTAGGGACTATGAGAAGACCATGATAACTTTGCATAGTCCGTTATTTGATTAATTCCTGTCGGTGTACTAGGCCCAGCCACATAAGTGGGGTGGTGTTTTTCAATGGGTGAAGTGTGGGAATGCTGAGGGGAGTAATTTTGTGAATCCACGCAATTTGTGTAATTTTTCCTTGGTGTCTAGTGGGCTTTCTGCCCTCTTCAAGGAGCAGATTAGGGTTAATTCTCCATCTACCCAGGGGGAGCGAGGAAACACTGTTGTGCTCATTCTGGGATGAGGAAAGGGCCAAATGCCTGGGTGGGGTGACCACACACCTTCTTATTTGGAACCTATTTTTTCTCTGCAATCTAGTTGGATATTGCCCCCCCAGGCGGGGTCGATTGGGGCAAACATCTCCATCTGTCCCTGGGGGGGTCAGAAAGGCTGTGGCATGTAGGGGGTGGGGAGCACAGACATATGCTCAGGGTGGGTGCACTTTCAAACAAGAAATTCCCTGGTATCGAGTGGGGTTTTTGCCTCCCCTGGGAGGTAGATTGGTGGTAAACATCCCAAGTCCACACACGGAGGGAAGAAAAATGGTTTGGCCAATTTTGGGATAGGGACTTAGCCTGATGCAGGCCAGCCCCACCCTCTGTTTTTATTCATATATCTTTTCTCTGTCATCTAGTGGGTGTTTTTCCCCAACCAAGAGGCAGATTAAGGGTAAACACCCCCAATCACCCCTGGGGGAAGACTTGTGTCCAGAGGTGGGGGAGCACAAGCCCGTACTCCGGGGGGCAGCTCCCAAAAAATAATTCCCTAGTGTCTTGTTGGCTTTCCGCCTCTCCCAGGGGCCCAAATTGAGGAAAACCCCTAAATCTACTATTATGTTGAGCAGAAAGACTGAAAGGCCTATTTTGGTGTGGGTGCCCAGCCCAAGGCCTGGGTGGGCCTTCTTTATCCCTTTCTGTAATGGTGCCTATTATTTCCCTGGGGCCTAGTGGGCTTTCTGATCTCCACCCAGGGTGGTAAATGGGGGTTAAGAATCTCTATCTACCCCCGGTGGGAACAGAAAGACTGTTGTGCTGAGGGGGGGAAGGGCTACCATTTGAAAGGGGAGATTTCCTGCTTTACAACAATGCCTCTCCATTTGAAATTGGTGCTGAGAGGGCTGAGATATGCCTCCAAACACTAATGCAAGTGAAAGTAAAACTAACAGATCAACTCATTTTACTTTCACTTTCAAGGTAATGATGTCATTATTGAAATAAAACAACCTCATACTGCTGGAGAAGCTCTTCCCCAGATGCACAACCTGAAATGAAAAAGGGGAATCACTCTGGTGCCAGCACCAAAGTGATTCCCTGCTTTGGGTTCTTTAACATTACCTCCACATCAACAGCACCTGATAAACAGTGCTCTTGATGAAGTGGTCCCATCAGTAGCACAAAAGTGGTTAACTTTTCAGTTGCCCTACTTGACCAACTCATAGCAGGGATTTATGTTTGAAATCAAAAGAGAAAAAAGACTTTCCAGCCCACTGCTCAAAGGCTTCCTAACTGCCTAACTGAGGCATTTCAAGATCATTGATCACCAGCGCCATGTTAATTCTCTGGGACATAAAGCTGCTGTGAGAGCTAGTAATACTAATTTTGGCCGAGGGCACCAGAGAGCCCGGCAGTAAGATGGCCACCTCATAGCGAGGCTTAGCTGACTGGGGAGATTAATCCACCATTTATCCCACACATACAGAGGAAATTAATCATTTTTAATTCACCGCTGCTGCTTCTGGTGGCTTCCTGTTGTGATGCGACCTCCTATTTCTGGGCCAGGGATGTGGCCGCGGAGCTATCCTGCGTCAGCCCACCAGTGCCTGGCTGGGTCTAGAGGAGTGTAACGTGAGAACCGAAGGCTGGTTTTCTTGAGTAGTGAGCTGTGACCGTACATTTGCGGGCTGCGCTGTTGGCTGCCAGAGCTACTGGCAGGGGGCACACAGCCCCCCAGTGTATGAGAAGAGAGCAGCCGGTTATGGGAGAGGCAAGCCAAATGTTGGCAGCCGCTTGAAGAGATAGTGGCCGGCCAATTTAGCAGTCTTAAACCAATGGACATCAGGTGAGGGGTGTGGACAGGAGGAAGCTGATTGTGGGCCTCATCTTCTTTGCCCCATTCCTTATTGTGAGAAGCTAAGGATTAGAAACACTGCAACAGGCTTCTGATGTTCAAAGCTGCGCACCACCCTAGGCATTGAGTGATACATCTGTGCCGACCTGGTGACCACACCTTGGCAATGCCCATCAGCCATTTCTAGGAGCACAGTACAGTGGGCATTGCGAATGAGAACCCATACGGTGGGCCGCCACTGCCTTGCATCTGAAATTGGGTTTGCTCTTACCCCTTGATAGATGCTTGTTGGGGAGTGGCGTGACTCTGATGATTGAAGATAAGGAAGCCCCATTTTGGTAATTTCGCCGCATGTCCTATCATTCCTCGTAAATCATAAGGCTCTCTGGACTCTAAAATGGGCATAAGTGATGACAAGTAATCTAAATTAAATTCTGAAACTCAGCGCCACAAGTGCTGCTGACCTGGAGCCAGAGGTCAATGCGCAGGACACACTGGAGTTGGGTTTCACTCGTGCCCCCCAGTAACTGCTTGTTGGGCAGTGGTGGGACTCTGATCATTGAGGAAAAAAACACCCCAGATTTGGTAAATTTAACACATGCCCTTTCATCAATGGTAACCCACGAAGCTTTCTAATCTTTAATATGGGCAAAAGTGACAACAAGCAAGCTAAATTGGACTTTGAAACACAGTGCTTCACACGCACTGCAGACCTGGTGCTGGTGTGTGCAAGACACACAAGAAAATGAGGGGGCCACAACTGCGCAGGACATAAGGCAATGTTCATGGATCTTAAACATAGCCTGAACACTATTGATTCAAAAATTGCTCTTCTCACCTCTAGATTTGACACCCTCAAATAGAAGGTGGCCAAGCACGAGGAGCGTATAGACCAGCTGGATTGCTGCACATCTGACATTCAAGGCACGCATACATCCTCTGGGGAACAGCTTCTTGGCATGGAAAAGGTACTGGAAGTTATAAAAAAAAAAAAAAAATGAAGACCTTAAAGTGCACTCCCAATGGAATAACCATTACATAGTTGGTGTCCCTGAATCTACAGCAATAAACGGAATGGAAACCTATGTTGAGTCCATGCTCAGGGCTCTGTTGGAGACATCCTCTCTCCTGTGTTCATAGTAGGGCATGAACATTGACCTTTGAGTCTGTGCCCACCTCCTGGTTCCCCAGCGAGACCAATAGTGATCTGACTATTGAGTTAAAGGGACAGGGACACCACCTTACATCTTGCCTGAGAATGGCAGTCTTTCCAATAACAGGGGAACTCCATCTCCCTGTATCCAGACTTCACTCTGGCGGTGCTGGCTGCACACTGGAAATATTCTCCTGCTAATGGAATCCTACAGAAAGCTGGTGCCACCTATTCCCTGTTTTACCCGGCCAAGCTTCGAATCAATCTTAATGGGAAAATCCATTACTTCACGGACCCCAGGGCTGCTGTGAAGTTCTCTCGAGGCTTGGCTTCCACTGTTACGAAACAAATGCCATCTCCTGGAAGGTCGAGTGGTGGCTACCTCCATAACCACTAACTGTAAACTATGCTGCTAATTTCGCAGGGAGGCTGTGATAGTCGGGAGTGGTTTGCCTACGACCCTGTATGAACCATATGCTGTCATACCTGCCCGCAGGAGCCTGAGTGCTTGGTGAATGTTGATGAGCCCCACATGATCTTCCATGGTGTTGGAAAGGCACCCGAGCTCTCCTGTGATCTCCCCTCAATCCCTATCCCCAGCCACCTCTCTGCTTACTGGCTGGGGAGTATGCCTGATCCTCTTGGCTCCCATTTGGGAAGATTCCTCTTATACATTATGTCTGTTGGTATGCTCTGTTGGATGGGAGGTGGGAGCTGGAAATTCAACTCACCTATAAAATTGAAGGGAGAGGTGGGTAGGTGTTGAGTCAAATGTTTAGTGTTTGTTTTTCAAAAGCTGTTTCTCCCCTTCCCAGCCACACAGTCATTAACGGCTATTGGTACATCTGTTTTCAGGTGACATGTGAAGGGCACGGAGCATACACCTCCTATGACACTCAATGGCCACTAATAAGTGTTTGACCTGGAATTATGGGGTCATAATTATCAACGCAAAATGTGGGAGGTGCTCTTGCGTATTTGACAAGACATCAAATTGACATATACCTGCTAGAGGAACTACAACTGACCTATGCGAGCCGCTCCCGACTACGCGTAGGATGGATCGCAGAAACACATGGATCAACCTGCTCTAACTACATGCAAGGTGTAGCTGTACTCCTCAGAAAAGGGTCACCATGGCACACGTGCTAGGTGTCATGGGATACACAGGGCAGGTTTGCCATCCTAGCAGGAACACTACAGGGACACCCTATTATACTAACCTCAGTTTATGGCCCAAATGTGGATGACCTTGACATCTTTGTCGAGGCCTGGCACCTGATGGCCCCCATGGACCCAGGCACGATAATTTGGGGTAGAGACTTCAACGTGATGCTCAATAAACACGCAAAAAAGTTCTAGTGACACCAATGTCCATTCCTGGAGCTGCTACACATTTGTAAACACTCATGACATGACACTCAAGACAGACAATTTTCCTACTGATATTTGTTGGCTTCAGCATGGCAACAGCACAGGGGGCATATGTATAACTTCCACCCACAACACCTGGTCCAGAATAGACTACTAGTTGGTCATCAGAGAGGTACTCACCTGGACCTCAAAATTTGCTTACCTCCCTAGGACAATTTCTGACCATGCACCTGCTTTGTTAGAGATATCACCTGCAGAACTTGGCACAAGGGCCTTCTCCAGGAGACTTCCCTTTAACTGTTTTTAAAGATCAGGTGTTTAAAGCCGAGATGATAACAACCATGCTTGACTACTTTGAACACAATGGACACTTAGCTGACTCTCCCTCCACACTGTGGGAGGCATTTAACATAGTGATCAGTGGGTCATGCTTCGCCAAACTGGCCGGAGTACTACAGGCATTGCACAGGGACCTTACTCATCAGTAAACAGACATCCTCATTTTAGAACTCCAATTTTCTGCTACAGAGAACAAAAACACAATAGCGTCCCTCAAAAGTAAACTATTGGAGTACGAGGAGGCGGCGCTCAGAGAATTGCACTACCTTGGCAAGGAAGCAATTGCTCAATGATATGGGGAGGGGGACAGGGTAGGTAGGACACTCGCCAGACTACTCTGTAACCCCCTGGCCAGTGGCCACTTCATGGAGCGTGTAGATGACCAGCAGACAGTTAATACAGGCCCAAATGCTATCTGAAGAGTCATGGCCACCTTTTATACTGACCTGTATACCTCCTCACTGCCACCTGTCACCCTGACCTCCTATTTTGATACAATACAAATACTTTGCCTTGAAGATGCGACCCGTGAGGCCCATGATGTACCTTTCATGACTGAGGATATCATGCAGGTCACCCAAAGGATGCCTGGAGACAAAGCACTGGACCTGGAGGGCTTAACTGTAGCCTTTTTTTAAGAATATGCTGAAATTCTCTCTCCCTACCTGCTGGCAATGTATGAGGAGTTTTTTCTGCGCAGTCTATTGCTGCCTTCCCTTCGAGAGGCGTTAATTGTCACAATATTGAAACTTGACAAGTCCCCATGTCACTGTAGGTCTTATACACCATTGTCCATGATTAATGTGGATAACAAAATTTTGGCCAAATTGATAGCCTCTCACCTTCTCCCCTTACTACCGAACATTGTCTGCCCGGACCAGTTCGGTTTTGTTCCCAGCTGCTCGACAGCGCATATTTTATGTACTCTATTTGCACTTCTTTGCGCAGTTGATCCCCAACTCAGTGCTGCAGTGGTTCTGCTCAATGCCATCCAGGCGATTGACTTTCTGGAATGACCGTCTCCTTTCCACCTCCCATTCCTTACAGGACTAAGAGGGTCTTCCTGCAGCTGATTAAATTACTTTACACACAGCACATGGCCCGTCTTTGTGGCAATAGCTTGATTACTCTTAATTTTTCAGTCTAAAGGTGCAGCCGGCAGGGGTTCCACCTGTTGCCCATACTATTTGCCATTACAGTGGAGCACCTGGCCGCAAGATTATGGCAACACCATTCACATCAAGGGCTTGCATTTACCGCCAGAGGAATCCTGGCCTCCATGTATGCAGACAATGTTACCCTATATAGCCATGATCGAAAAACAAACATGGCTCTAATCATCCCGAAAATTAATTACTTTTGGTGGACATGCTGGAGTAACCATCAACTGGTCCAAATCCATCATATTCCGGCTCACCTCGGGCATGCAACCCTTTGAGTCTAAATACCCCCTGCAGTGGGCTATGGCACCGGTTCGATACCTTGGAGTTTGTCTCAGTAGGGACATAGACAAACTCTGGGGGACAAACTATGGCAGACTCATGACATGGTTGGAAGACTGTGTGCCCTTGTGAACGAGGTTGTCGCTCTCCATCGCAGGCAGATTTGCCATTGCCAAAATGGTGGTGCTTCCAAAATTCTTGTACTTATTCATAAATCTTCTCTCCCTCTCATGGCCCACTTCCGAAAATGCCTTTGATCCAGCTTGTTTGCCCTAATGTGGGTTGGTAAACAGCCCCGTATAACCTGGGAGGAGCTCACTCTCCCTTTCGGACAGGGTGGACTATGTTCTCCAAATATGGACTTCTACTTTTACTGAGCACAGCTGCAGTTTGCCCACTGTTGACTGCACCCTACCATGTTTCAGACCCACACAGCCCCTGAACATAATCAAATAGCTCCCTGTCCCCAGAGTGCGGCCCTATACCTACCTCCTAAGTGCCCTCATGCGGAAATTGATACTGTTGTATGCATAATATGGGCATGGGATAGGCTGCAAACGCATGCAGGACTAGATTGCAGGTACTCCACGAATATACCTCTTATGTGACACCCTCTGATACCTGCTCTTGCTAACACCGGTGTCCATTTATGCTTGAGATGTCTACAACTCCAAACATTTGGGCATATATACCCAAAAAGCTGTTTCCTAACCCAACAAATTATACTTGGAGATCCGGCCCATAATCCTCTAGATGTTCTTACCTACCATCAGGTACGCGCAGCCATCCGAGCCATGCACAATACTTTTCCGACAGCTCCCCTGACATTACATGCCTTAAAATTAATAATCGCGAACCCATCCCCATGAAAACTCATCACTAAATTCTACTCCATGATGCAGGAAAATGCCCTGATTAGTGTCCCCTCTGATAGATCTGCATGGTCTGCTGACATAGATTCTCTCCTTAATGAGGACCAGTGGAGCTACTGCTGCACTCGATCTGGAGCCCTTTCCCAAAGTAGAGACATGGAATAAACCATTCAAAATATTTACTTAGGATATATTGTACACCAGTCCATCAGTATGGAATGAGATGGCTGATGATGTGCACTGTCTGCGATGCGTTGTGCCTACCGCCACTTTCTTTCACTTGGCCTGGGAGTGCCCTGCAGTTGCACACTTCTAGTAAGAGGTATTCAACATGATTGCATTCATTTCTGACCACCGCCCCAGCGATCACCATTGGTAGCTTTGGTAGGCTATGTGAAGGATATCCTCTCAGAGGTATGCAAATTGACTGCCATCTTGCTTCTGCTGGCCAAGCGCAGGGTCGCCATTCACTGGGGCCAGCGCCTAATGTCTTAGCTTAACCATTGGTTGTGTGACTCTGTCTATTGCCAGGAACAACTTGAGACTTATTGGTATCTGATGCCTGAATGATCGAGACCAATGGACATTTGGGCCCCATTGGTGGTCTATCTGGTGGCACAGCAGGATGCAGCATCGCACCAGGACCTGTATGGATCTGAGGACACAGCATCCTAAACAACTCCACTTGTTCCCACTGATGGCCGCAGCCCTGACTAATGAGACGGTGTATCACCATGCTACCAGAGAACGGAAAACTGTGGAGATATGTACTGGGTAATACAACTGCAGCATATGCTATGTGCTATTGTATGTGAACAGATCTATGCTCACCGTGTGACTTTGTCCTTGCCCTTGTTGTGCTGTACTTGATGCAAAGTCATTTGCAATAATAGAATCAATAAAAAAGAAAACACTCATTTTTACTGAACACTACCCCAAGATGGGTCCAATTCCTTGCACAGAGTCTGGTTGTCTTGCTCATCTTCTCTTCTGGCTTGAGAGTGGTGCCAAATGTTTTGGAGACACAGAGGTCTGTGGCCACCTGGTAGAAAAATGATGGACCAGCTCAGACTGCATATTACTAGTGTCTGATCCAATGGAACATTTCTCCTGTGCCTTGCGATTAATGGGTTCATATTGATAAAGAAATCTGCTCATGCTTTTGAGAATCCCAGAAACCAGTTGTAAACACACATTGGCCTGTGAACCTAAGCTGATTTTGTGGGTAGTCTCCTGAAAATGTAAACCATGGACTGGTATTTGAGGAACCTTTCCTGAACTTTTGGACTCTTTCTTTAAATACATTTTAACAAAAACATTTCTGATCTAAGCTTCTGTACCGGACCAAACGGTAAGACTAAAAAAACAAGCTTAAACAGTGGAACCCTACAGCAAAAATAGCACCTGACCCGCTATCCCTAATTATTATGCATATACTGGGAAGTACCCAAGGTTCTGTGTGCACACAGTTAGCGCACCCACTGTCACGGTGCAATCCAATACTGGAATTTAACAATTTCGAACAGGAGCAAAGGTGCACCACTACAAGATAAACAAGCACACATCAAGTGGACGGGATTCGCCATCTTCCTTGCTGTTTTCATCCGCCATGGACACTCTGACGTTATATTCTAGGAGTGCCTCATTGATGCCCTGAAGAAGTCCATCTGTTTGGACGAAACGCGTCGGCTGTTCGTTTCAACCTAATCGTTTTTAATTTTTTGAATAAACGAAGGAATTAAAGAAACATCCTTGGACACGTATATGATAATTTGATGTGTGCTTGTTTATCTTGTAGTGGTGCACCTTTGCTCCTGTTACAAACGGTAAGACTAAAAATATGTTATCCCTTAATGTAAACCTAGGAGCAGGTAATATCATAGAAATACAATCCTATTATTCCACTCCAAGCCTGAAAATATCTGTAGTACAACTCCAAATATATGACACGTAGTATTTTTATTTAAAACATTGATATCCAATATACATAACTTAAAAGTCTCACAAATCATATGACACAATCTTTTCATTAAAAAGCACGATATACCTAAAATACAATAAAAACCAAACACATCATACAGAATACATTTTCATAGAAAAGAGAAAAAAGAGAAAAAGAATCTATTTGTATACCGAAAATGTGGGATAACATATTTTTAATCTATGAAATGGTACTCTAATCCCTTTGTGTAGTACTGTTTTATCTACAGCAGACCTGTCAGCAAGGAGAACAATTGACCTTTTAGTAACATCATGCTCTCTCCCCAAGATTATCACATAATGACACACTCTTCCCGGCACTGGACAATAAAAGAATCTCACCATGAATTGCAGCCTTAGCAGCCTCCCATACTGACTCCCAGGACATTTCAGGCGTTACATAATGAATGAAATATTGAGTAATTGTAACCCTGACCTTTCTGCAAAGGAAAACTTTGTGAGGTAGCGTTTTGCCCATGTTCCACTGCCCATAAAGAGCAGCAGAGGAAGATGTAAGTTGGAGCTTCGGAGGGGAAGTCGAACATCAAGTCCATGCCAACTGTCACCTGCTAAAACTGTTGTAAGCAAAACTAATCCATCCCTGAAAACACCCAAAGAACATGTAAGAAGTGAATGTAATCCCATTCTTCGAGATAGCAATGCCTCCTTAATTTTGTCTGTGTAAAATCAGTAATTCCGCACAAAAAGGCCTCAGGTATCCAGTATGGGCTGAAAAAAAAACGGAATATCAAGTACAGTGAATAGTATAGAATTAAAGCTTCCAGCTAACACTTAGGGCCTGAGTACGAGTCTGGCGGTGCAGCTCCAGTCCGCCACGCTGCCGCACTGCCAAACCCGTGGTCAGGCCACCCACCTGATTACGAGTTAAACTTGTGTCTGGCGGGCTTTTATTTGGTGTTCCAACGGCAGTGCCTTTAAAAATAGGCACTGCAATGGGAACACCAAAAACAGATCCTGCACGGCATGGATGCGAAAGGCCATGTCGTGCAGAAACTGACGGGCATCCACACAGGGGGCACAACATGTGCATACACAGGGCACGAGGTACAAGGGAGCCCATTTCCTCTCCGCCAGGGTTTTCATGGTGGTGGAACCGCCATAAATCCCTGGCGGGGGGAAACTCGTAATATGCTTAGTGGGACCACGGTGGTCATTCCGAGCGTATTGCGGCCTCTGGACCGCCGTGCCACCTCCAGGGAACAGTGGTGCCCTGGCGGCAGCGGCAGTCCCATGGCGAACTGACTTCCCGAGTTGTAATTGGGCGGTCAGAAGATGGCTACCGCCGCGCCCCTGCGAGTATGGCTGTTCGTGGACCACCAGACTCATAATTGGCTCCTAAATGTTCTCCCACAAACTCGTAGTCCAGTAAAAACCTTCTGAAAAACATCTGGTTCCTTGTTTGCATCATATAGCAAAACAAGCTCAATCGCTTGAAGCCATTTTCACTTTGACATATAGTATACTTCCCTTCCGATCCTTAAACTGTCCGGACACATGCATACCCACAAGGCCACTCCCAGGGATTAACATCCCCTGGACCTAGGCATATGAGGGAAAAAATTGTGGGTGGTATTTCTTAGAGCAGTCTGTTAATGTCCTGATGAAGGAGATCGGCCTCCTGTAACTCATTACACTTGATAGAAATCTCGCAAAAACACTCAGTAGTATTACGTGCATAAATTAATATATCAGTATAGAAATGGCAATGAAATAAAAGTGACTATGCACCTTCCTTAGAGGAAGAAGCCTTGTTAGGACCTCTTAATGACCTTTGTAGGCCCTGTGATAAGTATAGGAATCGTTGCTTTTCTTCCGAAACTGTTACATTTGTGTAATGGACATGCGAAACAGGGCTTCAGGCAGTATAAAAGAAGAGCTTTACAAATTAATTACTACTTTCATGGAATACCGGAGGGGAATCTAGAAAAGCATTGTAGAAATATCCTAAGATCTTTTTCTCATTTCAGAAACCGTATACGCTTTACTTTCTTCTTGCTCTCAGATTACTTTTGTTCTTTTCATCCACTTTTCGCTCAGGTTAGCATTTCTTGATAATGATAATACAGAAGTTTCAGGGAGAAATAAAAGGTGCTTTGATGCTGATTGTGGCAATCTGATATCAGCAGTTCCAGTGCGTATGAATAGCTTCTGGCAAGACGAACACAGGCTGAACCTGTTATCTTGCAAAATGTTGTGTTTTAAAATTCCGCTTATGATTACAGGAGACAGGCATTCAATGCTTTGGTTTAATGAAATATTCTCAGTTGCGTTTAGAAGTGTGTTTGAAGGCCTGTAAAGAGCTTTAGCAGATTGGCTCCCTCCAGCTACTTTACTGCAAGCACAAAATTAATTATACATGTGCCAGCAGATGCTGCAAATAAGCGTAATAAATCTAAACTGTCCGACCGAAATATATTTTGTAACCTTGCCTCAGATTCGCTTATTAGGATAGCAAGTCGGTAAAAATGCAGTGGCCTTTTTCACACATTGAAAGGAAAGGATTTTATCTATATTGGCTGGGATATTTCAATTGTTTTAAAACATGACTGGAAGGGGAGTGTGGCATTCTTGCCTTTAAATTTTGATATTCTAGGCCAAATAAAACCTGTGTCATTTATTGTTAACATCATAAAGTTTAATTTCTCACGCAATAAAATGGCCTTTTTTTGAAGATTTGTTAAAAATGTTGTTAGTTTGAAAAGAGATATGTGTAAATAAAGCGATATTATTCTAAACTATTTTGAGATATGGTCATGTGGTGACAAAGTACGGTCTTCAAGTAGTGCACATAACAATCATTTGCATTTAACTTATTGCCTTTATGCACTTATTGGCTTCCAGTGCAATATGATACAATATGTTTCAAATATTCAGTGCTGAAATTGGTATAAAATAGGTAGAGGGAAGAAGAGGAATAGTTGAACTCTTCTACTAAATTCTCACACTGCTCACAATTCTGAAACAACAATTCCAAACCTTAGGTTGGTGGACAGTGCTGTGCTGTAAATTTGACCACGGCTTGTATCAAGGCACTATTTAACATCAGTATGTAATATTACATTGATGAGCTGTTTTGCTCCTTCTCTTTTTGGGACAGGAGGTCCCTCATTATGTGTCGCCTTTAACAGGAAGAATTCTGCAACACTTTTCTTAACAATTAGGCCCCCAAAACTATAAACTGAACTCACTGATTTCAAACAAGCTAGGCTATTACAACAGACGCCTCCTTTGTCTCTTTCAGTATGTATTATCTCTCACTGCACTCCGAGCGAGGGCCCCAGTCTGATGAATGCTACTCTCACCACTAAAACGTTTGGCTTTTGGCCATTCACATCAAAAGGTGGGCTGGCTCTCCACCCAAAATAGATTCCTAATCAAATTTCTCACCATAGAATGGACTCGTGCAACCTCATTGTCGCGCAGTGTTTCGTTTGCTCCAGTGATTGTAGGTGGTGAACATAGGCACAAAATGTTCAGGACTGGGGATTCATTTTCATCATCAGACATTGACCCAGAGCATGAGAGAAAGGCAGGAAAGGGAAGGAGATAAAGAGCCATGAAGTTTAGAGTAGTGAAAGAAAGTGAAAGGAGACTAAACCAAAACTTGACAGCCTTGGTTTTCGATGTCATTCATATATACTATACATCTTTAAGCATATAATTTCCAAGATCCACGGGAGTCCACCAATGCTAGCCAAGGTGAAAAAGGATCAGTGCACCTAGAAACGAATCTGTGCATCAAGAGCTCTTTAGGTTATTTTTTGAAGGAGGTAGTCGAGGGGTTTGTCCTGATTTCTGGGGGTAAAGAGTTCCAAATTCTTGGGCCAAGACTGGAGAAGGAGAGGTTGGAGGTTTTCTTGTTTTTTGAGTTTCTGGGATTTCAACAGTAGGGAGTCAGTGTTCCTTAAGTAGCGACGCTCCAGGAAGGTGTCCCATACCGCATCAAACATTTCCTGCCTGCTTCGCACTAGCCAGTAGTTTGCGTGCCCTCGGTGGCAGAAAGGAGGAATGTGCCATATACTGGTAAATATGGCCCATTCATGTACTCTCCTTTCATGCAGCACAGCAAGGTGGTTTGCTGCCTTGCACTGTGTGAAATGTAGGCAGATATGGGTTGTATTCTGCTAAATCAAGAGGCTGTAATGGACATCTTTGTTGGAAAAAACAACAAGGATGTCAGGTCCTGCAATTGTTATACCAAACATTGAAATTAATAGAGTGATGAAAATCCACTTGGGTAACAATTACCATACACGACAAATTGAACATTTTGATATGCTTTTACAGAATGCTGGTATAGTGACTGTCTAGGGCAAATAGTAATGTCAGCCTGTCACAAATGATGTCTGTTCTTGAAAATGATATTCAGTACATGAAGAATGGTAACATTTCTCCCCCCATTTCACAGAAGGAATTCCATCATCTCCTTATCAATAATGATCAACCTGACCTTGATTCCACCCTGCCCGTATGAATGAAAGCACCTGCAGTCAACTATGGAACACTATGCACACTCCTCCCGAGGTCTTGGCAAGGGAAGAAGACATTGTAGTGTCTCCAAATACGCCGACCCAGACTGTGTATTATCCACCTGTTCACCATACTGGCAGCATGGACTCTGATGACCCCCAAGTTTCTGTTTCAAAGGAGATTGGTAGGGGCCCAGCACCGTATGGTGGAAACTGTCAAGTTGGGGATGGAAAATATAGTGGGCACACTTGAAGGAAGGGGCTGTTAGAGATACCCATTCTTGTCTACATGGAATTTATATATCCTTAGCAGACATTGCTGGTGTGATCATGATGGGGACAAAGATCACAATCCTCACACCTCTCACACCAGTGATGTACTATAGCAGCTAGGAGACAACAATTCCTCAATCCAGTCCTTGGGGAAAGTATTTGAAGCCAAGATGGACTCCTACATTTTAGTTACTAGTGTCCTCAACAGCAACATCCTTGTTGTGTTGCAGAATTAGCAAGCTGTTGCCAGGAATTATCATGCATCCTTACTGGCATCCGCTGATGTCATAGGGAAAATAGGCTATACCTCTTCATTATCTGATATCTGTGGGGTGGAAACAACAACCCTCACTCCTCAGCTTCCTCCACACCACCACCACCACAAAAGGAGGGTGAGCAGTTATCAGAGGATGAAGAGGAATAGTTTCCTATTGTACAACGACAATCTTCCCTGTGAGCATTGGTGAATGACCAGGTATTTCAATTGGTATGTGTAAATCATCATGCTTCTCTATTATCAAGCCACTACAGTCTTCAATTGGTGACATGCAGTTGTTCCTGGCCAGCTGTAATTGTCATTCAGCATTCTTCTTTGCTAATGGTAATGTGATGGAGAGGACTCACAATATAGAGCACCTTGTTTTTGATTTGTGTGAGATGTCTACCTTCATTTCACAATTACAAGTTTATTAGTATTGCTCGGTTAATTAAAACCATTGCAACATTGAAACATTATAAAAGCATATAATACAGTTTGGTCAAATGTAACCATGCATTAGTTGCAAGATTGAGATTGACAGCATAGATAAAAATTGCTTAGGATGCCGGCATAAGTGTAATGTGTGTTTTAGATGTTGAACTTTACATTTATTAAAAGTAAGAGAGTCTATAACAGTAGCATTGTAGGTTTTTGCAAGTTTGCCATCAACAATTACTATAAAATTAAAAAGCTAACGTGCGCAAAAGGTAAATCAATTCATCAAGTGCCTGTGAAACGGTCCCCATTGTTTATCAATCAGGAAAAGCCAGCTGTGATTAGGATTTTGCTGTGCACCTTGCTATTTTTCCAACTAGGGGCCTCATAAAGCATTTTATACACAACACACCTTGCTATTTTTCCATGCAAGACCCACGCAAAGCGTTTTATACACTACGCACCTTGCTATTTGTCCACGCAAGATTATTGGTTTTCATTTTTTGGATACCCTACATACCATTTTTCAACACATATGTCACATCTAACTTTACAATTATTGCACATTTCTTTTAGGTACCTTATAGTGGTGGTACAATAAATAAAATAGTGCACATATGGCTAGGGTGCCTGTGGGATGGGCATTTTTTGTGCTTTGATGGAAATACGTACTACCACCACAAAATTGATTTTATTTACTGAAGGACCTCTCTCTCTTAATCTCTGTAGCCTAATGCAGCACACATGGAAAGTATTAATTTCACAGACGCCATCAATGAATATTAAACCGTTCACTTATTGGTTTCAGAGTACCATGTGTCCACACACCCAGATATCTGAACCCCATTCAAAGGGCCATGGGCCAAGCAGGGGTTTCTTGTGCCCAACTAAGGTGAGTGAGGCATGTACTCCTGATGTCCTGGGGCCCACCCTACTATGGATCCTGCTCAACTGGGTCAAGCACCCTCTTCTGCATCTAACTGTAAGCTGGGTAGCATAGGACGAGCAGTCAAGCCTCCCTTGGAGGGAAGGGTAGATACTCATCAGTGAATACGACTGATAACTCAACATGCAAGCAGTGCATACAAAAAAATCTATGTCCAGTAAAATACTTAATTTTGCCATAAAAAGTAGTATTTAAAATCAAAATCTACACATGCAAAGGTAATCGACATTCAAAATTAATAATTCAAATCCCTCTTGAGGTAGGGGCACTTATAGTTGACAGGCCACTCCCTGTCTTACTAACCCTATTGCAATAGACTTGCTGTTACTCACCATTCACTTATGACAGCATCCAGGGAATGTAAACTATTAGGCCATACTCAAGAGTTCTCCACTTTCAGAATCTCTTCGTAAGATGTAGTAACTTAGAGTCAATGGGGTTCAGGTAGCAAAGGCAGTATATCCCCTGGGGCACCAAAGGCCCAGTTCCCAGATTACCGGCTTTGGCAGTAGAAAACCTGTCTGCGGTGCAACACGGTCCTGGTCCCAATCGTCACAGTCAGTTTGTGTGCAGTCACACACAACAGAACCTATCATGCGCCGGCTCCCTCTGTCGAGCCACGCTTACCAGTGGTCCTGACGATCAAAGTTGCTCCGGCTCCAGCGATCACAGGGTAAGTCAGTGTTTCCTTTCTGGGGAATGGGCGGTGGTCTCCATGCTCTGGCGGGGCTCCGAAGGCGTCCTCTTGATCGTGTGACCTCCTATAGTGTAATTCATATTGTACAGGATGATCCCGTCTTGCTTGCAGCAGCAACCCCTAAGTCTTGAGTGACAGCCTGGACCTCCACCTTCAGCATATCGAGCGGCCCGCCAGGGATATGGGGTTGCAGAAACCATCCGGCACACAGGCAAAGGCCAAATCAGTGGGGCACAGATCCTCACACCTTTTTAGGGAGTCCCTCATGTACAGACTCCCCTCTGGAGCTTGCTTCCTCCAATGCTCTTCTCTCCATTATGGGCACACCAGTTGTGGCGAGCAGGCAGGCCATGGTGCTCCAGGTTCCAGGGCAGGTGGTCCTCATTTCCCTGGGTGATGTGCCCTCACCCAGCAGGTAGACTAGTAGGCTGAGCACCTAGTCCTGGTTTCAGGCAAAAGTCTTGCAGAGCTTCCCATCCTCACGCAGCAGGGATGGCTGCCCAGCATATGAATATGTTTGGAGTCTCGAACTCCCCTACTTATAGTTCTTTTCAAAACACAAAATGTTATTTTGTGTCTGAGTTTTTGAAGTTTTATGTTGGGGTTCTGCTTATTTGAAATTAATATCTGTCTGGTTTAATTCTTCCTCCTGAAGGATGTCTGTCACAGCATGCAGCACTCCTAAGCTAATTAATCCCAAACAGGGGTCGTTTTCTAGTGTCTTTGCACTTTACTTAAATTTTATTGTAAGCATTTTCTAGAAGTTTTTGTTTCCATGGAAGCAATAACAGTAGTAAGTGTATTCATTATCTTACCTGTTTTTTTAAATAGTTTTACTGATTCTTCATGCAATGCATTGTAATTATTGTCTTAGGTTCTTTTATGGTTTTATCCATAAAATCAAATAAAGATATTTTGAATTTGAATTTTATCATGTGTATAATCACTCCATGAACTGGAACACTGATTCGACTATTCTAAAGTTGCTTTCCCAGCACCTTGCTGAATGCTCAGACATATTGCCTATTGTTCTAGCAGGCTACTTCAACACAACATATGAGCCCTGGAAGGGTTATCAACCATCACAGAAGGGAAAGACTAGGCTAGGGGCATACAGGAACTTGAGGCGTTACCCCTTAAGAAGTGGTCTTCTATCGCATTGCACCTATTTGCTCTGACTATGACCTTTAGCCTGTGTGAGTGTAATGGCAGGCTCAGGTCAGACTTCCATCTTGCTCCTATGTTCGAAGGAGGGAATAGTCAGAGTCACATAGATTACATCATTTTAGATATAAGTATATGGCGCCTAGCACTAGATTTTGAAATAGTAACAAAAACAGATGGTGATCACAATGCAATTAAACTAACAATAAATGACCACTTTTATATGACCAACACAAGCACAGTCCCGCAATCTGGCGTGACTCCATCTCTCTCAACAATAGAAGGACAGTCAAATGGTTCCAGCTATGTCTTAACCCTGACACACTTTTGCAAGTTTATATTGTATTCAATACCATACTGTGTCCTCTCGAAACCTAACATTTCAATGAGGTAGAACTAGGCGACCTACACAAGGACTTGTTCAAGGCCCTATGCAATCTCTGTATCAGAGAACTGAAGGCAAAGAAGGGAAATATTGTTGCGTGAATTACAAAACGATTACTGCCAAGCATAAGCAAGAATGGATCAACTCAAATTGGCTAGCCTTAATTGAATCATTTCGATCCAAATACCAGAAAACGTTCTGGCAGATTTTTTCTCATGGCGACCCCAAAGCAAAGAGCATGGTTGAATTTGCAGTGCACCTCCAGAAATGGGGTGTCATTTTTCTACCATATAAGCTACCCACCAGCACCCTTATTTTCTGAACAGGAACCAACTATTGACCCCAAATCAGATTGCCTAGTGACGTATTTATTCCATTCACATTGGAGGAAACCCTAAAGACCTTTCATTCCTTATGTCCTGAGCAGGGGCGGCTCCTCCATTGAAGCTTTTCCCCATTTAAATGCCCCCCAAAGCCCCAGAGATGAAAAATAAAATGGTAAATTACCATTTTATTTTTCATCCACCCGTCCCAGAGTGTCAGGACGGGGCGAGGACTGCTGAGTGGCACCAACAGAAGGGAGGAGGGTGGACTGTCTGTGCACAGTTTAAAGAGTGCATGTCCCTTTGGCCAGCCATCTTGAGATGGCCAGCCACAGATGCACACTTTAAACATCTCAAGTCAGGTGTCTTAAGTTAGCTGGGTTGAGAGTAAGGGCAGGCATCCAGTGCGTTGTGGAGCGCCAAGACAGGCCGCTCCCTCTAATCAGGGTGCTGCTCTCATGCTGGTTAACAGCATGTGAGCAGTACCAGGATTGGTCAAAGGAGTTGCAGCATCCAGTTCCAGTTCCTCAGGGAACAGAGGAGGTCCATAGCTGAGAACTATATGTTGGTAAGTGTTTTATTTTTAATATTATTATTTGCGCTCGCACGTCCACCTTCCCCTGTAAATGCCAGCCACCACTGCTCCCGACAAAGCTCTGGGCCCAGATAAGATCTAGGGGAATCTCTTTCAATCAGAGCCCATGGTATGGGACCCTTATATAAATGCTCTTTCCAACAAAATCATGGAAGGTGATAAGGTACCTTCCTAGCTAGGTGCTGAAATCATCCACATTTATAAGAAGGGTGAAAGAACATTCTCTAGCAGCTATAGGCCAAATCACCTAATCAATAGACTTCAGAAAGTCTTCTGCCACCATGTTCTTGATAGGTTATTAAGTTGGATGGATGCAGCTAAGATCTTATCCCCGCTCCAAGCAGGGTTTCACCCCAAGGTTAGTACCATTGACCTGGTATTCAGACTAAACCTTATAGCCTGGAAGTACTTGTGGCTGTCCAATGACCATCTCTATACAACCTTCGTAGACCTGAGGGCTGCCTTCGATCTGGTCTCAAGGGCACCCAAACTTCTGGACATTCTAATTAGGCTTCATTAGGGGCATTACGCCAAGTGAAATGGGGGGATGGGAGGGAGCTCACAGACCGAATTTCCATCAATCGTTGTGTGAGCCAATCCTTACCCATTGCTCTTCCGCAATCGTCAAAAGATACAAGGCCACAACTCCTAAATCCGTATCTCCTGCTATAGAGATTTATAGGTCCAGGGCACAATCAGCGTCCCTCTATGGGCGAGAGATCTAGGGCACAGGGAACTTGAGTAGGCTAGTGTCTAACGAAAACAAGTTGATAAAATCATTGTTCAAGCGTCCAAAAAGCACTCCTATAGTCCCAATATCCTTTGACATCAGCCTTAACCCTTTGGGTGCTCATGACGGAATGGTACCGTCATGAGCACCAGTGCTCCTGTGTTCACGACGGAACCATTCCGTCATGAGAACAGGGGCACTAAATCCCTCTGCTGCAGACAGCAGAGGGATTTCCCTTTTTTTTTTACTGGCCTCGGGAGGTTGGGGAAGAGCTTCCCCAACCTCCCAAGGCCAATTTGCATTTTCATTGCAATGCTGATCGCGCACATGGTGCGCTGACGTCATTGCAATGCAAATGAAACTTAGTTTCAGTTTAATTGTTTCAGTGTTCGTGGGGCTATCTCAGCCCCCGAGCACCGAAACACTTGGGAGAGGTATCATTGGAAAGGGGAGAATCTCCCCTCTCCAATGGTACCCTTCCCTAGTGGATCCCTGCTTGGGGATCACGCCAGGAGGGCGATCCCCAAGCAGGGATCCCCCCACTAGCCACCAGGGAGGGGGGAGCGGCCCCTTGGGCAAGGGCATTTGCTCCCCCATATAATGTGGGTAAAAACAGTCTTTCTGCCCCCCGGGGGGCAGAAAGCACCCTAGATGCCAGGGATTTTTCTTATAGACAAGGGGTGGGGGCTGCCCAGAATGGGCATGCAAATCCCCCCACCCTACTCCCCAAAGAAAACAAAAGACTTTCTGCCCCCAAGGAGGCAGATGGGGCAATAACCCTTGATATGCTCCCCCAGGGGGGGCAGAAAGCCCACTAAGCATCAGGGATTTTTTTTTATATACGTAGGGGTGGGGGCTGCCCAGAATGGGCATATCAATGCCCCCACCCCCCCCAAAAAATGCTACAGTCTCTCTGCCCCCCCCCTGGGAGGCAGATGGGGAGGCAGATGAGGAGGCAGTAGCCCCCAATCTGCCCCCCCAGGGGGGCAGAAAGCACCCTAGACGCCAGGGATTATTTTTTTATAGGTAGGCCAGGGGTGGGGGCTGCCCAGAATGGGCATCCCAGTGCCCCCACCCTACCCCCCCAAAGAAGGCAAAAGACTTTCTGCCCCCACCCGGAGGCAGATGGGGGCAATAGCCCCTGATCTGCCCCCTGGGGGGCAGAAAGCCCACAAGGCAACAGGGATTTTTTTTTATAAACGTTGGGGTGGGGGCTGCCAGAATGGGCATGGCAATGCACCCAAAATGATACCTCAACTGTGTAGGTGGGGCAAGGGCCTGTGACTGGGAAGAGCCAAAAACATAGGGATTAAGGGTATAGCACCGAGAATTCCAAGCACTACATTTTTTTAAAAATACGTTTTTAGCCATTCTGCATTGGACACCCTCACAAGTGAGGTATCATTTTACTCGGGTGACTGGGGGAAATGCTGTGGGGCAGGACATTTGTGCTGGCACAGTGATTCCACACAAAAATATGTGGAAAATGTGTTTTTTTCAGCTAAATTTGTGGTTTGCAGAGGATTCTGGGTAGGAAAACGTTGGGGGATCCACGCAAGCCATACCTCGCTGGACTCCCCTGGGTGTCTAGCTATCTTACCCAAAATGGAACCCAAGGTCCTACATGTTATGTACAATAAATCAATCAATCAATCAATCAATCAATCAATCAGGGTTTGTAAAGCGCAGCTACTCACCCGGAAGGGTCTCAAGGTGCTGGGGGGAGGGGGAAGGGGGGCACGCGGCTCCTAAGCCCTCGCGGAGAATCATTAGATACCATAGCCCATCAGGGTGCGTTAGGTGCCAGACGCTCATGGTGATTCTTCGAAGAGCCAGGTCTTGAGGTCCTTCAGGAACTTGGAGAGAGTTGGTGTCTGGCGGAGGTGGAGCGGGAGGGTTTTCCATGCTTTGGCCATGAGGAAGGAGAAGGAGCGACCTCCTGTTCTAGTTTTCTTGATGCGTGGTACCATGGCGAGGGAGAGCTGGACTGAGCGGAGAGATCTTTGGGGTGCGTGGAACGAGAGGCAGTGGTTCATATAGGCGGGCCGGTGTTGTGGAGGGCTTTGTGGGCATGGGTGAGAAGCTTGAAGGTGATTCTCTTCTCGACAGGGAGCCAGTGTAGTGCCCGCAGGTGTTGGGTGATGTAGCAATGGCGCAGTAGGTTGAGGACTAGTCTGGCGGTGTTTTGGATGTTCTGAAGTTTGCGGGTGAGGTTCTTGTTGATTCCGGCGTAGAGTGCATTGCCGTAGTCCAGTCTGTTGCTGATGAGGGTGTGGGTGACGGGTTTCCTGTGTTCAAGGGGATCCAGTTGAGAGTTTTACATAGGAGACTGAGGGTGTGAAAACAGGAAATGGTGACGGAGTTGATCTGACGGTCCATTTTGAGTCGGAATCCAGGATGATTCTGAGGTTGCATGCGTGGTCCATGGGTGGGGTTGGGTTCCCGAGGGCGGGGGACCACCAGGTGTCGTTCCAGGCATCACGATGTTGGCCTAAGATGGGTACTTCGGTTTTGTCTGTGTTCAGTAGTAGGCAGCTGTTCTTCATCCACCTGGCGACTGCTTCCATTCCTTCCTGAAAGTTGAGTTGTGAGATGTTGGGTTCGTTGGATAGTGAGAGGATGAGTTGTGTGTCATCTGCGTACGATACGATGTTGAGTCCGTGTGCTCTGATGATGGAAGCGAGGGGGGCCATGTAGACGTTGAACAGGGTGTGGCTGATGGAGGATCCTTGGGGGACTCTGCAGGTTGTTGGCATGGGCTCCGAGATGAAGGGAGGTAGTCTGACTTGCTGCGTTCTGCCTGGAGAGGAATGAGCGGATCCAGTCGAGGGCCTTGTTCCGTATTCCTGCATTGTGGAGTATGCTGGCTAGGGTGCGGTGTGAGACTGTGTTGAAGGCTGCGGAGAGGTCTAGGAGGATGTGTTCAGTAGTAGGCAGCTGTTCTTCATCCACCTGGCGACTGCTTCCATTCCTTCTTGAAAGTTGAGTTGTGAGATGTTGGGTTCGTTGGATAGTGAGAGGATGAGTTGTGTGTCATCTGCGTACGATACGATGTTGAGTCCGTGTGCTCTGATGATGGAAGCGAGGGGGGCCATGTAGACGTTGAACAGGGTGTGGCTGATGGAGGATCCTTGGGGGACTCTGCAGGTTGTTGGCATGGGCTCCGAGATGAAGGGAGGTAGTCTGACTTGCTGCGTTCTGCCGGAGAGGAATGAGCGGATCCAGTCGAGGGCCTTGTTCCGTATTCCTGCATTGTGGAGTCTGCTGGCTAGGGTGCGGTGTGAGACTGTGTCGAAGGCTGCGGAGAGGTCTAGGAGGATGAGGGCTACAGTCTCTCCTCTGTCGAGGAGGGAGCAAATGTCGTCTGTCGCGGCGATGAGGGCGGTCTCTGTGGTGTGGTTCTTCCTGAAGCCTGACTGGGAGGAGTCGAGGATGTTGTTCTCATCGATGAAGAAGGCGAGTTGGCTGGTGACAGCTTTTTCAATTACTTTTGCTGGGTAGGGAAGTAGGGAGATCGGTCTGAAGTTCTGGAGGTCAGTGGGGTCCCCCGAGGGTTTCTTTAGGAGAGGGTTGATCTCCGCGTGTTTCCAGTCATTGGGGAAGGAGGCGGTCTCGAAGGATTGGTTTATGATTCTTTGTAGTTCGGGGACGATGATGTCTGCGGCTCTGTGGTAGATGTGGTTGGGGCAGGGGTCCGTGGGGGCCCCGGAGTGGGTGGTCCTCATGGTCTTTAGGGTGTCTGCGATGCTGAGGGCGGTCCAGCTGTCCAGTGTCAGCTGCGTGGTGCAGGAGGTGGAGGATGATGGTGCCTCGTGGAGGATGTTGTTGTCGAAGTTGTCATAGATGGTCTTGATTTTGTGATGGAAGAAGGCGCTGAGTTTGTCGCAGAGGTCCTGGGAGGGTGGGATGTCAGTGTACTCGCTGGTGGGTTGGGCAAACTCTTTGATGATCCTGAAGAGTTCCTTGCTGTTGTTTGCATGGGGGGAGATTCTGTCCTGGAGTGCTTTCTTCCTTGAGTGTCTGATGAGTTTGTGGTGGGCAGTGGTGGCTGTTTTGTAGTTGTCGAGGTTCGCTGGGTTTTGGAGTTCCTCCATAGTTTCTCCAGACATCTGCAGGTTTGTCTGGATTCCTGGAGCTCAGCGGAGAACCAGCTGGCCTTCTTGGCGCGAGGGATGGAAGATTTCTTGAGGGGGGCGATGGTGTTTGCGCAGTCGGTGATCCATTTGTGTAGGGTGGGGGCGGCTGTGGTGGGGTTGTTGTCTGAGGGGGTGGGAGCGGAGCCACTGAGGGTGGGGGTGAGTTGCCCGTCGGAGATCTTGTTCCAGGTCCTGCGTTGGAGCTGTAGTGGGCGTCTGCGGGGGGTATTCGCTCTGTAGGTGAAGTGGACGCAGCGGTGGTCCGTCCATGGGAGTTCGGAGGTGTGGCTGAAGGAGATGGAGTTTCCTGCTGTGAAGATAGGGTCAAGGGTGTGTCCTGCTGAGTGCGTAGGTCCTGGTACGACCTGAGTGAGTTCGATGACGTGGAGGTTTTCCAGGAGGGAGATGGAGTTGGGGTCTTGGCGGCTGTCGAGGTGGAAGTTGAGGTCACCCAGCAAAATGAAGTTGGTGGAGGTGATGACATGCGGGGTGATTATGTTGGAGATGGAGTCGGAGAAAGGTGTGCGGTCCTTGAGGTCGGTAGATCAGGGTGCCATGTAGGGTGGTGGTCGGGTTGACCTGTAACTTGAAGTGGAAGTGTTCCATGAGGTCCGTAGGCCCGTCGGTGTACGTGCTCAGGCGGATGTTTGCCTTGTGGGAGATGGCGATGCCACCTTCAGGCGGTTTGGGCGGTCCTTCCGGGTGATTTTGTATCCTTCAGGGATGGCGATCGCAATGTTGGGTCCCGAGGTGGCACTTGTCCAGGTTTCGGTGAGAAAAGCGACATCGGGAGAGTTGCTGTCGAGGAGCTCCCAGATTTCTGTGGCGTGTTTGTGGAGGGAGCGGATGATGAGGAGGATGCATTGCAGCGTTTGGGCTGCGGCGGGATGTTGGTGGTCGGCGGAGGTGGGTCCTGGGTTTTGGTGATGCTGAAGGAGTGGCACCAAATACGGCAGGTGAAAGGACCATGGGTGTCGAGAGGTGAGGAGAGCTTGCAGTTCTTGCCATTGTTGAGTGTGTGAAGAGTCGCTGAACTGTAGCGTTGGTAGGTCAGAGGACCAGGGTTCCTGGCAATGGTCGCGGTAGGGTTGCGGAGGTGCACAGATGGGCTTGCCTTTGGCACGCCAGTGGCACGCCCGCTGTGCAGCCGTGCAGCGGCCTCCATTAAGTAGAGGTTGTGGAGGGCGGGACAGCTGGGAGGCGGGAACGGGGAGGAAAAAACTACTGGAGCGGGAGGGGCTGCGGGGGCAGCATCGGCAGGAGGCAGCAGAAGGGGGGAGAAAGAATGAGACTGACTCAATCTGCAAGTAAATAACCAGTGGAGGCACTTCTGCACTCAGTTCAAAGTCACAGCACATTCACTTTTCAGTACTGTAATCCACATGTGTTATGCTACCAACATCATACTCGCATGCAGCACACAGAGTCTGCGCACACTGTTCAGTACCACCGTCCATCTGTACGGTACCAGAGTCTGACACTTTGAACACACACTGCCAGCACACACATATTTATAATGTGCAGACTGTACCGCACTTCACCCTCAGTGTAGTGTATGTCTTGTGTGGGTACGTGCATTCAGCACATTCTTTTATTACGTACACACTTCCACATCAACCTGATGTTGGCCACGGGTGAGTTGAACACACAGCATCGGAACTTTAGAAAAGGTGAGTGAGCCTATAGGCCTCACTCCAGTGACCCAGGGTAGAATGATCACGTTCACTACAATTAATCATTACACAGTATGCTGCCACCACCGCGCTTGTGCTATTTTGCACCTGGTGAAGGAAGTAGCCTTCAACAACTATGAGGGTAACTTTTTGGGTTACCCTCCAGGTCCAACAAGATTACAATCCATGAGACAGACCTATGTCATGGCACACACACATGATCCATGTTCACCTATGGAAAAAAACTAGCATTAAGGATCCAGACAACAATACAATTGAGCACTCAGGGCAGGGGTGCACGTCTCTTACCATGCAGGGGACTTTTCCATCCCATAACCACCATTATACCATATTTCACAAGATTTGTGTGTGTCCACAAACATTTGTGCTTGCATGTTGACATTCATGCTTCACACATTAGCCTGGCTGATGACGGCTGATTAGCCAGAAACCGGTCCCAGGATGCTTGTTTCCGGTCCAGGGAAGACATGGCTTGGCAGTTCGGGCTGGACTGTTCCCATGAGGCACAGGGTCAGACTGATTTGCATATGGCCATGTCTGAACTGGGGTGGTGGAGTGAGCTAAAGAATGATGATGGATTAAACCCAGATCAGTTGACTGGGGGTGAGTGTTGGATTAGCTCAAGCGCTCCGTCCATCATCCCCTTTTGTATCGCTTTGTTCGCCCTAAGTTGGCAGGGTGTGCCCAGACGTGGGTCCCTTGCTCACTTTGCCACTGGATTCAAGCTAGCCTGGCTGATGACGGCTGATTAGCCAGAAACCGGTCCCAGGATGCTTGTTTCCGGTCCAGGGAAGACATGGCTTGGCAGTTCGGGCTGGACTGTTCCCATGAGGCACAGGGTCAGACTGATTTGCATATGGCCATGTCTGAACTGGGGTGGTGGAGTGAGCTAAAGAATGATGATGGATTAAACCCAGATCAGTTGACTGGGGGTGAGTGTTTGATTAGCTCAAGCGCTCCGTCCATCATCCCCTTTTGTATCGCTTTGTTCGCCCTAAGTTGGCAGGGTGTGCCCAGACGTGGGTCCCTTGCTCACTTTGCCACTGGATTCAAGCTAGCCTGGCTGATGACGGCTGATTAGCCAGAAACCGGTCCCAGGATGCTTGTTTCCGGTCCAGGGAAGACATGGCTTGGCAGTTCGGGCTGGACTGTTCCCATGAGGCACAGGGTCAGACTGATTTGCATATGGCCATGTCTGAACTGGGGTGGTGGAGTGAGCTAAAGAATGATGATGGATTAAACCCAGATCAGTTGACTGGGGGTGAGTGTTTGATTAGCTCAAGCGCTCCGTCCATCATCCCCTTTTGTATCGCTTTGTTCGCCCTAAGTTGGCAGGGTGTGCCCAGACGTGGGTCCCTTGCTCACTTTGCCACTGGATTCAAGCTAGCCTGGCTGATGACGGCTGATTAGCCAGAAACCGGTCCCAGGATGCTTGTTTCCGGTCCAGGGAAGACATGGCTTGGCAGTTCGGGCTGGACTGTTCCCATGAGGCACAGGGTCAGACTGATTTGCATATGGCCATGTCTGAACTGGGGTGGTGGAGTGAGCTAAAGAATGATGATGGATTAAACCCAGATCAGTTGACTGGGGGTGAGTGTTTGATTAGCTCAAGCGCTCCGTCCATCATCCCCTTTTGTATCGCTTTGTTCGCCCTAAGTTGGCAGGGTGTGCCCAGACGTGGGTCCCTTGCTCACTTTGCCACTGGATTCAAGCTAGCCTGGCTGATGACGGCTGATTAGCCAGAAACCGGTCCCAGGATGCTTGTTTCCGGTCCAGGGAAGACATGGCTTGGCAGTTCGGGCTGGACTGTTCCCATGAGGCACAGGGTCAGACTGATTTGCATATGGCCATGTCTGAACTGGGGTGGTGGAGTGAGCTAAAGAATGATGATGGATTAAACCCAGATCAGTTGACTGGGGGTGAGTGTTTGATTAGCTCAAGCGCTCCGTCCATCATCCCCTTTTGTATCGCTTTGTTCGCCCTAAGTTGGCAGGGTGTGCCCAGACGTGGGTCCCTTGTTCACTTTGCCACTGGATTCAAGCTAGCCTGGCTGATGACGGCTGATTAGCCAGAAACCGGCCCCAGGATGCTTGTTTCCGGTCCAGGGAAGATATGGCTTGGCAGTTCGGGCTGGACTGTTCCCATGAGGCACAGGGTCAGACTGATTTGCATATGGCCATGTCTGAACTGGGGTGGTGGAGTGAGCTAAAGAATGATGATGGATTAAACCCAGATCAGTTGACTGGGGGTGAGTGTTTGATTAGCTCAAGCGCTCCGTCCATCATCCCCTTTTGTATTGCTTTGTTCGCCCTAAGTTGGCAGGGTGTGCCCAGACGTGGGTCCCTTGCTCACTTTGCCACTGGATTCAAGCTAGCCTGGCTGATGACGGCTGATTAGCCAGAAACCGGTCCCAGGATGCTTGTTTCCGGTCCAGGGAAGACATGGCTTGGCAGTTCGGGCTGGACTGTTCCCATGAGGCACAGGGTCAGACTGATTTGCATATGGCCATGTCTGAACTGGGGTGGTGGAGTGAGCTAAAGAATGATGATGGATTAAACCCAGATCAGTTGACTGGGGGTGAGTGTTTGATTAGCTCAAGCGCTCCGTCCATCATCCCCTTTTGTATCGCTTTGTTCGCCCTAAGTTGGCAGGGTGTGCCCAGACGTGGGTCCCTTGCTCACTTTGCCACTGGATTCAAGCTAGCCTGGCTGATGACGGCTGATTAGCCAGAAACCGGTCCCAGGATGCTTGTTTCCGGTCCAGGGAAGACATGGCTTGGCAGTTCGGGCTGGACTGTTCCCATGAGGCACAGGGTCAGACTGATTTGCATATGGCCATGTCTGAACTGGGGTGGTGGAGTGAGCTAAAGAATGATGATGGATTAAACCCAGATCAGTTGACTGGGGGTGAGTGTTTGATTAGCTCAAGCGCTCCGTCCATCATTCCCTTTTGTATCGCTTTGTTCGCCCTAAGTTGGCAGGGTGTGCCCAGACGTGGGTCCCTTGCTCACTTTGCCACTGGATTCAAGCTAGCCTGGCTGATGACGGCTGATTAGCCAGAAACCGGTCCCAGGATGCTTGTTTCCGGTCCAGGGAAGACATGGCTTGGCAGTTCGGGCTGGACTGTTCCCATGAGGCACAGGGTCAGACTGATTTGCATATTGCCATGTCTGAACTGGGGTGGTGGAGTGAGCTAAAGAATGATGATGGATTAAACCCAGATCAGTTGACTGGGGGTGAGTGTTTGATTAGCTCAAGCGCTCCGTCCATCATCCCCTTTTGTATCGCTTTGTTCGCCCTAAGTTGGCAGGGTGTGCCCAGACGTGGGTCCCTTGCTCACTTTGCCACTGGATTCAAGCTAGCCTGGCTGATGACGGCTGATTAGCCAGAAACCGGCCCCAGGATGCTTGTTTCCGGTCCAGGGAAGACATGGCTTGGCAGTTCGGGCTGGACTGTTCCCATGAGGCACAGGGTCAGACTGATTTGCATATGGCCATGTCTGAACTGGGGTGGTGGAGTGAGCTAAAGAATGATGATGGATTAAACCCAGATCAGTTGACTGGTGGTGAGTGTTTGATTAGCTCAAGCGCTCCGTCCATCATCCCCTTTTGTATCGCTTTGTTCGCCCTAAGTTGGCAGGGTGTGCCCAGACGTGGGTCCCTTGCTCACTTTGCCACTGGATTCAAGCTAGCCTGGCTGATGACGGCTGATTAGCCAGAAACCGGTCCCAGGATGCTTGTTTCCGGTCCAGGGAAGACATGGCTTGGCAGTTCGGGCTGGACTGTTCCCATGAGGCACAGGGTCAGACTGATTTGCATATGGCCATGTCTGAACTGGGAGTGGTGGAGTGAGCTAAAGAATGATGATGGATTAAACCCAGATCAGTTGACTGGGGGTGAGTGTTTGATTAGCTCAAGCGCTCCGTCCATCATCCCCTTTTGTATCGCTTTGTTCGCCCTAAGTTGGCAGGGTGTGCCCAGACGTGGGTCCCTTGCTCACTTTGCCACTGGATTCAAGCTAGCCTGGCTGATGACGGCTGATTAGCCAGAAACCGGTCCCAGGATGCTTGTTTCCGGTCCAGGGAAGACATGGCTTGGCAGTTCGGGCTGGACTGTTCCCATGAGGCACAGGGTCAGACTGATTTGCATATGGCCATGTCTGAACTGGGGTGGTGGAGTGAGCTAAAGAATGATGATGGATTAAACCCAGATCAGTTGACTGGGGGTGAGTGTTTGATTAGCTCAAGCGCTCCGTCCATCATCCCCTTTTGTATCGCTTTGTTCGCCCTAAGTTGGCAGGGTGTGCCCAGACGTGGGTCCCTTGCTCACTTTGCCACTGGATTCAAGCTAGCCTGGCTGATGACGGCTGATTAGCCAGAAACCGGTCCCAGGATGCTTGTTTCCGGTCCAGGGAAGACATGGCTTGGCAGTTCGGGCTGGACTGTTCCCATGAGGCACAGGGTCAGACTGATTTGCATATGGCCATGTCTGAACTGGGGTGGTGGAGTGAGCTAAAGAATGATGATGGATTAAACCCAGATCAGTTGACTGGGGGTGAGTGTTTGATTAGCTCAAGCGCTCCGTCCATCATCCCCTTTTGTATCGCTTTGTTCGCCCTAAGTTGGCAGGGTGTGCCCAGACGTGGGTCCCTTGCTCACTTTGCCACTGGATTCAAGCTAGCCTGGCTGATGACGGCTGATTAGCCAGAAACTGGTCCCAGGATGCTTGTTTCCGGTCCAGGGAAGACATGGCTTGGCAGTTCGGGCTGGACTGTTCCCATGAGACACAGGGTCAGACTGATTTGCATATGGCCATGTCTGAACTGGGGTGGTGGAGTGAGCTAAAGAATGATGATGGATTAAACCCAGATCAGTTGACTGGGGGTGAGTGTTTGATTAGCTCAAGCGCTCCGTCCATCATCCCCTTTTGTATCGCTTTGTTCGCCCTAAGTTGGCAGGGTGTGCCCAGACGTGGGTCCCTTGCTCACTTTGCCACTGGATTCAAGCTAGCCTGGCTGATGACGGCTGATTAGCCAGAAACCGGTCCCAGGATGCGTGTTTCCGGTCTAGGGAAGACATGGCTTGGCAGTTCGGGCTGGACTGTTCCCATGAGGCACAGGGTCAGACTGATTTGCATATGGCCATGTCTGAACTGGGGTGGTGGAGTGAGCTAAAGAATGATGATGGATTAAACCCAGATCAGTTGACTGGGGGTGAGTGTTTGATTAGCTCAAGCGCTCCGTCCATCATCCCCTTTTGTATCGCTTTGTTCGCCCTAAGTTAGCAGGGTGTGCCCAGACGTGGGTCCCTTGCTCACTTTGCCACTGGATTCAAGCTAGCCTGGCTGATGACGGCTGATTAGTCAGAAACCGGTCCCAGGATGCTTGTTTCCGGTCCAGGGAAGACATGGCTTGGCAGTTCGGGCTGGACTGTTCCCATGAGGCACAGTGTCAGACTGATTTGCATATGGCCATGTCTGAACTGGGGTGGTGGAGTGAGCTAAAGAATGATGATGGATTAAACCCAGATCAGTTGACTGGGGGTGAGTGTTTGATTAGCTCAAGCGCTCCGTCCATCATCCCCTTTTGTATCACACATTAGACATCTCTATATTCTTGAAGTGAAGTAATGCTTTACCAATATCTCCCTTGTCTTACTTTTCAGATCAATGCTACTTTAGCAGTTTAGTATGTTTTGGGACGGGCCTTTGAGCCTGCTTGCATTGCTCAGCAAAGGATGCAAAATGTGTATTGTAGCAAGTGTGGGCAAATACAGACCTTACATTATTCAGCCTTCGTAAAGTGTTACATGTGTGGTTTTTGTAGATCCCCACACATGCATCCATGCAAATTTGCCAACTGACATGTTGCATCAACACCTGAGGTTAGGCCTTTGGCCATGACAGATGTCTCCCAAGATCTGTGATGGTATCTGCTGCAGCATTTCTTCCAGAAAAAAGCTGCCACGCTTCATGCATGTTCAAATCTGCAACACACATTATTTTGAAGATTGCTTCACGGACTGACTTAATAGGAGGACTGTGATCCTTCATACGCTGTGGGCCAAATTAAACACACTTTCATGCAGCAGAACACAGCAAGACAGCTTGCGGTGCTGCACTGTTCTTCTTAAAAGAGGGAGTACAGGAATACCCCATATGTATCTAGACGTGGGGAAATCCTGACCTGTCCCTTCCATGCAACGCTGTGCATCAAGTTGGCTTGCTGCATTGATTTGTTCTTAGTTTGAGATATGCCCCTATGTTTAGTAACAACAAGGAAAACAAGATTCATACATGTTGAGGCCTACATCTCTTTGAGAAGATGAGAGTGACAATATATATAGTTTGACATTCACACAAACACCACACAATGGATGAGATTACAAAAAAATATTGGATGATAGGTTTACATTTTTTGGTTATTATTGCCATCATTTTAATGCTATTGTGTGAAAAAATGTGCAACAATTTTGTCTCTCTTGGTAGGACCTGCCCTTGCATGTACTATTTCAGATAGTGATTCGTCATGATCCTCATCATCTGATGTGATTTGTGTATCAAGCCCCCAAGGTAGATTGTTCCTCAAACAGATATGCAGAATGGCACACACAGGTATAATTTTGCACACCACTGGCAGTGATTACAGGCGTCTACCACCTGAGTGGTTCAGGCATTGAAAATGTGATTTTAGCAATCCAAACATTTCTTCTACAATGTTGTGAGACTTGCTCAATGCAGCATTACATTGCTTCTGGCCGTCATGCTGTGGCTTTATTTAGGGGACCATCATCCATGGCTGGAGACCACGGCCTTGATCTCCTGAAAGGATATTAAGATTTACAGTTTAGACTTAGTAGTGTACTTACATCTCTACATAGACTTTATATGTAGACTAAGTATGATGCATTTGTAATTTAGTTGTTTGGCATTGTAGGGTTTTCTAACAACAGATTTCCCTGTTTGACACATATTTGTTTTTCAGGAAGCCTTGTGATCATGTTAATTTGAAATCTGTTTTCAGACTCCTTATCACAGATCATGACAGACAATTGATTTGAGTACTCTTAGTGATCACATGACCTGACAAACAATGTATACTTGTACAGTATAAGTTGCTAGAGTTGTCTCTTGTTGTACTTACTCACATCACATATGACAATTATTTTTTGTTTCCAATGACTGGTTCTAGGTGACTCACAGATACATTGCATATGTATTTGAAACGGCCAAATACATACAATGTAACACTATACTCATTATACTAGGTTTGGCACACATATAACATTCCACTGTTTTTAGATTTTGTTAACCATGAACCATTCATGCACATGCTGCAGATTCATTTGAATAACATTCTTGTTTCAAGCATTAACAAGTTCATGTATGTTGTGTAAATTGAGACACATTTACAATTTAGGTAGAACTTAACATTGTTAAACATTATATCATGTTTGATTGTTGTAGCCTGATGAACATGCAGTCATGCTAACACATTTCAACACCAGTTGGTTGATGTGCCAGTATGTAAGTGTTACACAACAGTTAGGAACAAATGTCCTACCCCACAGCATTCCCCTCAGTCTCCCTAGTAAAATGATACCTCACTTGTGTGGGTGGGGCAAGGGCCTGTGACTGGGAAGAGCCAAAAACTTAGGGATTAAGGGTATAGCACCGAGAATTCTAAGTGCTACATTTTTTTAAAAATACGTTTTTAGCCAATTCTGCATTGGACACCCTCACAAGTGAGGTATCATTTTACTCGGTAGACTGAGGGGAATACTGTGGGGTAGGACATTTGTGCCGGCATGGTGATTCCACACAAAAATATGTGGAAAATGTGGTTTTTTCAGCTAAATTTGAGGTTTGCAGAGGATTCTGGGTAGGAAAACGTTGGGGGTCTATGCAAGCCATACCTCGCTGGACTCCCCTGGATGTCTAGTTTTCAGAAATGTGTGAGTTTGGTAGGTTTCCCAAGATGGCCGCCGAGCCCGGGGCCAAATACCCAGGTGACCCCCCTTGTAAAACCAGGTTGTTTTGTGATAGGTAATTTTGATGTCTCCTCAATACGATTTGGGCCCTTGCCTGTCGCGTGTACTAGACCCACCCATGCAAGTGAGGTGCCATTTTTATCGGAAGGCCTGGGGGAACGCTGGGTGGTAGGACATTTGTGGATCCATGCAGATTCCAGAACTTTCCCACATAGAAATTTGAGAAAAATTTGATTTTTTCAGCTAATTTGAGGTTTGCAGGGGATTCTGGGTAGGAAATATTTGGGGGGCCCATGCAAGCCATACCTCGCTGGATTCTCTCAGGTGTCTAGTTTTCAGAAATGTGTGGGTTTGGTAGGTTTCTAAGATGGCCACCGAGCCCGGGGCCAAAAACCCAGGTGACCCCCCTTGCAAAACCAGGTTGTTTTGTGATAGGTAATTTTGATGTCTCCTCAATACGTTTTGGGCCCTTGCCTGTCGCGGGTACTTGACCCACCCACGCGAGTGAGGTACCATTTTTATCGGGAGACCTAGGGAAATGCTGGGCGGTAGGAAATTTGTGGATCCACGAAGATTCCAGAACTTTCCACCACAATAATTTGAGGAAAATGTGTTTATTTTTACAAAGTTTGAGGTTTGCAAGGGATTCTGGGTAACAGAACCTGGTGAGAGCCAGACAAGTCACCCCATCCTGGATTCCTCTCGGTGTCTAGTTTTAAAAAATGTATAGGTTTACTAGGTTTCCCTAGGTGCCGGCAGAGTTAGGGTTCAAAATCTATGGCTAGGCACTTTGCAAAAAAAGGGTCAGTTTTTACTGTGAAAATGTGGTGTGTCCACGTTGTGTTTTGGGCCGTTTATTGTCGCGGGCACTAAGCCTACCCACACAATTTAGGTACCATTTTTCTCGGAAGACTTTGGGGAATGTGGGGTGGGTTGAATTTTGTGGATCCACGCAGATTCCAGAACGTTCCACCACAGAAATGTGAGGAAAATGTTTTTTTTTTTACAAAGTTTGAGTTTTGCAAGGGATTCTGGATAACAGAACGTGGTGAGAGCCATACAAGTCACCCCATCCTGTATTCCCCTGGGTGTCTAGTTTTCAAAAATGTATAGGTTTGCTAGGTTTCCCTGGGTGCCGGCAGAGCTAGGGTTCAAAATCTACAGCTAGGCCCATTGCAAAAAAAGGGTCCGTTTTCACTGTGAAAATGTGGTGTGTCCACGTTGCGTTTTGGGCCGTTTCCTCTCGCAGCACTAGACCTACCCACACAAGTGAGGTACCATTTTTCTTGGAAGACTTTGGGGAATGCGGGATGGGTGGAATTTTGTGGATCCACGCAGATTCCAGAACTTTACACTACAGAAATGTGAGGAAAATGTGTTTTTTTTTAACAAAGTTTGAGGTTTGCAAGGGATTCTGGGTAACAGAACCTGGTGAGAGCCAGACAAGTCACCCCATCCTGGATTCCTCTGGGTGTCTAGTTTTCAAAAATGTATAGGTCCGCTAGGTTTCCCTAGGTGCCGGTAGAGCTAGGGTTCAAAACCTACAGCTAGGCCCTTTGCAAAAAAAAGGGTCAGTTTTCACTGTAAAAATGAAGTGTGTCCACATTGCGTTTTGAGCCGTTTCCTGTCACGGGCACTAGGCCTATCCACACAAGTGAGGTACCATTTTTATCGTGAGACTTAGGGTAACACACAATTGTAGAGCTACTGTTATTACCTATTGACTTTTGATGCATTTCTGCCTTCCAAATGAAAGACAAGGTGTAAAACACAAGTCACTTTGAAAAATGTCCTATAATTCTCATGCTAGTATGGGTACTCACAATTTCGGAAATGTGCAAATAGCTACTGTTTCTAAACTCTATATTGTGTTCCAATTTCAGAAATACATAGGTGTCTTTCATCCCGATTTTTCACTGTATATATTTTCCCAAATGAATTGCTATATACCCGGTACATAATAAAAAGCCATTGCAAGATGCTGCTCAGTTATTGTCTCTGGGTTCGTCTGGTTCTTGGTGAACCTACAAGTCCTATATATCCCCACAACCAGAAAGGTCCAGCAAATGTAACGGTATATTGCTTCCAAACATCGGTCATAATTAGAAGAGGTTACAGGTGAAAACGTTGGCACAAATGGCTGTATTTTTCAACTCATTTTCAATTTTTCCTATTTTCAACTGTTAGTTTCTATAAAGAAACCTTGAAGGATCTACACAAAGAACCCCTTGCTTAATTCAGAATTTTGAGTACTTTTCTAAACTGTATAGCTTTCCAGGATTCATTATTGCTTTCATACCCATTTCTACCATTAACTGGAAGAAGGTTGAAAGCACAAAGATTGGCTATGTCCCAGTAAAATGCCAAAACTGTGTAAAAAATGTTGGTTTTCTGACAAAAGTCTGTCAGTCCCTGAAAGCTGGGAAAATGGTGATTTGAGCCCCACAAACCCTTTGTTGATATCATTTGCAGGGAAAAAAACAGACTTTTTCATTTGCAGCACTTTTTTCCCATTTTTCCCAAAAAATAAAAACAAATTAGCTGTATTTTGGCTAATTTCTGGGTCCCCTCCAGGGGAATCCAAAAACCCTTGGTACCTTTAGAATCCCCATGATGTTGGAAGAAAAGGACGCAAATTTGGCGTGGATACCTTATGTAGTCAAAAGGTTACAGGGGCCTTAGCGCGAACTACCCCAAATAGCCAAAAAAAGGCTTAGCACGGGGGGAAAAAGGCCTAGCAGCGAAAGGGTTAAATCCTCTTTCCACAGAGAACAGGAGATATTTTCTTCCTAGGCTCCTCCTCTCTTCTCTTTCGGAGAACCCTCAATCTGGATGTTAGGCGAGCACTTTTGGTCTATTTGCACAGGGTGGCTTATTTTACAGTTTCTTTATCACTTTTTGTAAATCTTGATGGCTTCTGTCAGTTTGTGGGTTTGTTCCCTTTTTGTTATGGCATAGAGGGGATCTCACTGGAGGGAGTCAAGAGAAATCTACCATAGCATTGTCCACTTCCATGGCCTAGATTCAGGGTGACTCTGTGTCTGAGACGTGTAGGGCAGCTACCCGGGCTTCCTCGTCCACTTTTATCAAACATTATTTTATTGGTCAGGAGATTAAAGTGAACACTTTGTTTGGTTCACATGTATTACCTTCTATGCAGAAATAAATGCTTGTTACTTTCATCGCGGTTGGGCCGCGATACCGCTGCTGCTGCTGGGGACCTCAGATTCCTGTCGGGCCACACCATCGCTGTTGCCGGGGACTACATCCCCCATCATCCTTCGGGGTGCGCACGCCGCGCACCGCGTTTGAAGCGCCAGGAGGCGTTTAAGAAGGGGCCAGGGCTCCCGCAGCGCGGGACAAGCCCGGGCCAAGGGCGGGCCTGTCTGCGCCCGTCAGAGGCCAGAAGAGGCCGGGCTAGGCCACCCCCCTGAGAGGTGTTGCCGAAGTAGCTGTGCTGCCGGATTTAGGTGAGTGCTAAATAGACATTGCGACATGGGGAAATGCACCACCACACCAAGCTCTCGTCCCACCACCACCACCACTACCATAGACAGCATGTTAGAAAAGGCAGTCAACATCGTCTCAAAAGAAATTGAGTTAACAGAAAGGCGACTATCCCTGGGACTGCTAACACCTCAACACACTATGATGGAAGGGGAGGAGCAGGAGGAATGTACTGGCACTCCCCTAATGCCAAATATAATTGTTAATACCATCAGACACTTACCAATTCAGAGAGGTGGTTGTGAGTTGGTAAACAATGAGGGCAATAAGGATAATGAAGTCTTTATGGAAAATCAAACTATGAACCCTGCAAAGGACATTGTTCCAAATAAAGATGTCTCCCCAGATCCAACAACTACAGGGGCTAAAAGAAAAAGAACTTTGGCTAAACCAATAAGTTCCAAGAGGAAACAACCATCACGCTCAAAACCACAATGCACAGCCCTGAGCTCATGGATACAAGGAACGGTTGCCCCGGCACCACAATAAATACGGAGCCTAATAATGTCATAATTGACATCACTGTTGATCTGACCCCACCAGAAGCTGTAACTCACTCTATTTTCACGCAAACTGAGCATACAATAGCCCCGACAACTCGCACCAGACCTGGTGACATTTTAACTGACACCATAGTGGACATGGTATACGAACGTATGAAAAACCTGGTGGATAAAAACTTTAACGCTCTTTTGAAACGTCTAGATCGTTTGGAGGCTTTGATAAATAAATCAAATACACATAAAAGTATACCCAAAGTCACAACCAAATCAGGGGGGGTTCAGAATCCAAAACCTTCTGGGGTAGAGAATCTAAACACGCAACAGCAAACCGCGAATTCTATATCCTCCCCTTTTAAAAATCTCATTGTAATGTGCGGTAAAACAAAAGAAAGTTTACCTCCCAAATCTATCCCCAGTGAGAACACTTTATTATGCACAGTGCACACTAACAACAGCAACACTCCTTTAGCCAATCCTTCTGTCACCAACAACCCCACAATTTTGGCCCCCTTGCGGCCCAACACCCTGAGCGCCACCTCCATCACAGACAACCATGACATAGGGCCACCCCTAGAGCCCAGGAGTGATGTCCTTAACCTACCACCTGCAGCATGTCCCTATGTCCTAGTCTTAGCGGGCGTTCCCCCTTTAAGAAAAAAACAAACTGAGACTTGGGACCAACTGCGGAATAAAAGCGTTGACTGGTTAGTTAAACACAAAGGCTTTAGGGTGGCAAATGTCGGTGAGATATTAATGGTGCATAGGATGGGCTGGGTAGGACCCTTACAAAAGAACACCAAAGGGGACTGCGTTGTTATTAATTTTAGACGACCGCTACTGGTAAAATCGTTACTGTCAGTACAGGAATTTAATAATAACTTCCCAACCCTCATTTGGTCGCTGCCCCTAGGTTCTTTGTATAAACCAATCCTGGGCCCAAATATCTTTGTTATCCCCCCACACACCATGCATAACAGGTTCTCTGCTTTGTCTGGTTTAGACAGCCTGTATTGACTGTCTCCCTCTCCAACACCAGCTGCACCTGCTATTACTGGACCCTTGTTAGACCCTCCTGTTGTTGCTACCCCTGAACTAGATGATTCAAATCTGCTGGTGCTTAGCTGGAATGTTGCAGGCCTAGCTTCCAAGCTATGCACTACAGACTGGGTTAATACAGTCCGAAAATATGATATCCTAATGTTCCAGGAAACATGGTGCACAAAGGAACTATTCTTAGAAGGTTTCGCATGTCTTAATGGTATTGTACCGAGTCCTAAAGCAGGCCGCCCATCAGGTGGACTCTCAACCTGGATTAACATCTCAGCAGGTGGGAGCATAAATTCTCTTGTGACAAATAATGATAAATTCCAAGCTATGATTTATACAAGAGGGGCGGCAATTTGTTTTATTAATTTTTATAACAACGATTTTATAACATTACCTAACACGAATTTTATTAATTTGTTTGAGTTTATTGTTAATTTACAAAACCAGAATGTGTATGATAAACTGATTGGAATCTGTCTGGGAGGTGATTTTAACGCTAGACTCCCTTAGGAAAATGGCCCAACCACTATTTCTTTGGCTTTTGAACCTTTATGTAAAAGAGGGATGGAATTATTAGATCACTTGTCCATCTGCAACTTACTTAATGTGATGGAAATAGCGGATGTACATCAAAACAAAAATCATCTAATACCCACTTATAGGGGTCGTGGCAGTGCCTCCACCATTGAGTATGTTTTTCTATCCGCCTCCATGGAGGATTTTTTAGTAAAGGCAGAGGTCTTGTGCACTACGCAGGGCGGCCATAAGCCAATTTTAGCAACAATCAGATTTCCCCCTAGACCTAGCCTTGTTAAAGAGCCTGGGGCAAGTAATTTAGTGGCCTCGACTGACAAACTAAGAGTAATTTGGAAAGGCATTGATAACAAAGTTTTATTTGCCAATATGATAAAACTACACTCACAGCTCATTGAAACTTGTTTGTCAATTAGCGATTTTAACCCAAAGATTATTGAGGGATTTAGTAGCCTATGAGCTGGTATTAAACAAATGATCTCCAGACCAGCGTTAGACACCAGCAAGAAACCTAGACGGTTTAATGGCACCTGCTCGCGAGCAAACAGAGAACTCCATGTAGCACTGGCGGCTACACCCAGTGATGCAACTCTTGTTAAGTTATTACGATCCCGTTATAAAGAAGCAGCCAGGCAACAAAAAGACGAGCTTCTAAAAGAACGCTGGGACAATCTTGCCTGTGCTGCTACACTCAACGACGGAAACGGTTTCTGGGCAGCAGTCAAAGCCATGAGATCTATGGGCCTTACCCTTACCCCCCTAAGTTGCAACATAACCAGTGAATCATGGGAAGCACATTTTACTAGGATCTACACAGCCCCACCCCAGACTGAAGACATATTAAATAGCCCTTCAGCCAGTAGGGTTTTTATATCAGTGTCAGAAGTTGAGGATGCCATACACCAAAGCCTAGGCAACAAAGCCCCAGGGCCGGATGGGCTTTCTATCGATCTTATTAAACACGAACCGGACTTCTGGGCACCCCTTTTACTTAATGTTTTTAATAATCTAACAAGCACTTTCATCCCAAGCACTTGGTCTACTAGCATCATTGTGCCCATTTTTAAAAAGGGAGACCGATCCAACCCTAGCTGCTACAGACCGATCTCCCTGATCGATAACACTCTAAAGATCCTCGGGAGGGTCGTGTTTAACAGAGTAAGGACCTGGGCCGAAAGGGAACAAATTTTAAATCGGTGCCAGCTGGGTTTTAGAAGTAAATTGGGAACAGTAGAACAGTGCCTTAATTTAAATCTGATTGTTGGCAAGTATACGATAGCACAGAAGTCACCTATTTATTTGGCCTTTATGGACCTCACCTCAGCTTTTGATTTTGTCAACAGGTCACGCTTGTGGTCGGTCCTTTTAAACTATGGGTTGGACGAGGCCTTAGTTTATTTTTGGCATACTTGCAAAGGGACCTGAAGGCACGGGTAAGGATCAGTAATGACGGGGAGGTCTCAGGGGACATCATCATTGGTAGAGGGTCAGACAGGGATGTGTACTGGCCCCTCTCCTATTCATTCTTTATATAAACGAATTACATAATGTTCTATCAGAACTCACTAATGATGTACCAAGAATCAACGGTAATGTACTCCCCGCCCTTTTATATGCGGATGATGCGGTCCTAATGGGCCGCACTCCAAATGCACTACGCACTTTAGTTGGGGGTTTTGTAGCCTTTATGGCAGACCTAGACCTCTGTACTAATTTTAAGAAATCTTTCATAATGACCTGTGGCCCAAGAAAACATTGTATCAACTCAATAACCTCAGATTCTGAACGCTTATTACGCACTCGCACTTTCCCATATTTGGGTTTAGTCTTCTCTGATACTGGGTCTTGGGCAGCTCATGCTGCCCATAGTAGAAGTAAGTTCCTAAAAGCGACTAACTCGATCCTGAGCCTTCCTCAACCAAAACAAGCAGAGGTAGTCTTACCCATAATTAAGATCTATAAATCGCAGTGCATTCCCACCGCCACATATGGCGCTGAAGTCTGGGGTTTTATAAATTGTGGTGGGATCCAAAGAGAGGAGAACAGATTTTGTTGGAAACTTTTAGGGGTTCAAATCTCCTCCCCAAACTTTGTGTGTCATAAGGAACTAAACTTGCATTATATAGAAGATTTTATTAGGTCACGTGCAGCTATATTTTGGCTAAAAATTTGGCAAAACCCTGCAGCGACCCTGACAAGGGAGATTATTGTAGACTGCCTTAACTTCGACAAGGGAGGGCGCATACCCTGGCTTTCCGCTGTTAGAAAAAGTCTAATCAGTGTGAACCTAGAGCATATCTTCTTAAACCCATCGGACCTAGAGGGTATGAATAAAAGAATCCTCATGGCTGCATTGTACGAGTCTTATAACAACGCAAGACACGTTACAGAGCGCTCTAAACCATCAGTCGTTAGGTACATGGCACTATTGGAGTCAAATAGCCTCCAAACGCATATGCCACCCAAATATCTCTTGAAGAATATCGGACGGTGGGGGGAGAAGCTTGCTTTTTCGTCTTAGGGATGGCACCTTAAAATATTCACTCTGCTTCCCCTTGGGATTCAATACCAATCTTGAGCAAATGCCCTGCCCATGTGGCACCGGCAGTAATCAAACGATGGTACACTTTTTATTTTTTTGTAATGTTTATGAAAAATACACAAAACAATACCTGATTCCGTATTTTAAGGCATTTGCTAACATTGATTATAGAACAGCATACTTGGAGATCATCAGACTTGAGAGCGATGATCTGATTTTTCGTGTCAGCTCTTTTCTGAGAGCGGCAGTCCGCTCACGTATTTCCATGAGCAATCTTTAATGTGTTAAGTGCACCTGAATACATAATACTGCTCTATCGTATGCACTTACCTTTACCTTATAGTTGGAATACTAATTAAAGTGCTACCTGCGGTCTGGAACATCTTAAATGTTCAAAATTTAATCGCACTTACATTATGCTGCTAAAACTGTTTACAACTGATTGCACTTTATCTTAATATGCTGCTATATGTTTGTCCAACCTTTTTATGTGCTAACATTTTAATGCCGCTATCTGCCTGTCCGTTGAAAATTTTAACCATGATATTACTGTTTGTACATTATGTCCCTTTTTAACACTCATACACAATTGTAGTCTTTTTATCTTGAAAGTTCTTTTTAATTATTGCTTTCTATATGGCGCTTTTAAACAAGAAACTGTACTGTTGTTGAACTGTGCTTTTATGGATATTTGTATCCGAATAAAGATTAGTGAATTGAATTGAGAAATAAATGCTTTCTCTTGGTACACACCATTGTATGTTACAGGTCCATTAACTGTTTTGTCTGTTTCAGCATATATGTTGGGTTGTCCAGGTATCATTTGGCTTTGTACTTCTCATTTGTGTAAGTAAGGAAAGTGAGGGTAGAGGATGAGGTAATGCCTCAATTACTTACCGGGAATTGTATTACTCTGAGTCCTTCCTCTTGCTTTCCTTACTTACTCCCCTCTTCACTTCCTGTTTACCCAAGGCAATTATAATAAAAGAAGGATTGGTGCTTTTCACAAAAAAGAGGATCATGTGTGCTTTTTGTTCAGCTAAAGAGTGATTTGGATTGGTTGTCTGACGAGGCAGGACTGCCTCATTTATATAAGTAAGGAAAGCGAGAGGATGGACTCAGAGTCATGCAATTTGTGGTGAGTAATTGATGCTTTTGCAACCTTTGGAAGTATGGATTAACTTTGAATCCACCAGAGTATCTCTGAAACAGCCAGAATAACTCTGAAACTCGCTGAAAAATCGTTGACGGTCAGATAGCCCTGATTAGAAAAGATACTTTTGGCTATAATCAAAACATTCTCACTCCAGTAGTCTGGCAAACAGCCATGTTTGGGTCCTGTCCCAACACATTGAAATTCACTACCAGAGCCCATCAGATAAACTGAGGACTTCATTTTATTCTGAAAAAACAACTGTTGCATTTAATTTCCAACTGAATGCTTAATTTGGGTTTCTGCAGAATACTTTTTCAATTCCTCGATCATTTATCACTCTTGTCCTCATCATGTATTCTAGATTAGGGTTTCATTGTTTGGTTTCCTTTTTTCCTGCAGCTCCTAATCTTCCTCTGATATTCACTTCCACTATGATCCACTTCACAAGGAACTCAAATTTGCACCTCCACCACTTTAAACCCAGATACTTTCACTCGCTCAAAATACTTACCTTGTCCTTGCCATCCATTCAGTATCTTTTTGTCTGCTGATATTTCCCCTCCCCACTCTTCCCCTTTTTTATATGAATTGCAGCCCATGATCTTCAAATCCTCTTGAATTTTCATTACTCTTGAGCCTCCCTCATTCCGGTCTCTCTATCAATCCTTTTCAGGTTTACTTCCTCCTTTGGCAGTAGTCTTCAGTCACTAAAATTTGTACACATCAAAAATATATAAATAAAAGAAAAATTAAAAACGCATATTTCTACATCAGAAAGGTCAAGGTTAACAGTATGCCATTTGGAGCATTTTAGAGTTTGAAAGCCACCCTGCATGGCTTTTCATGGACTTGTAGATATGGAGTGAGGCATCACAGCCAAGTCACTTCATTGCCTCACACTACGATGGGGAGGCCTGCCATGGGCATTATGGTGAGTGTTCCATGTACCACTCATAGCATTTGAGACATTCCCAGATTTAAAACAAGCTGTAAACCTGGAAATGCATCAAATGCCTATGCCTCCCCTTTAGGCTTTTGACGCATTTACAGGTTTATTGCTTGTTGCAAACCTGTAATGTGTCAAATGCCATGGGTGTTACGTGGGAACACCCACCATAATGCCCATGGCTGGCCTCCACATTGTAGTGTGATGCAATGCAGGGTGGCTTTATGTGGGCTTGTAGATATAGTTGAGCCTTGTGTGCATCCGGAGCATCACAAAAAGTGATGTTCCAGAGGCCCACGGGGCTTGTAAATGAGCCCCTGAAAGCCTATCTGAAGAGGTGAATTCCCAATGATTTCCTTATTTTTGTGAAGGTTATATTTCTGATGTGGCGAGGTAGAGAATCATGCCAATTAAAAACACATTGCATTACATGAGCATTCTTGACATACATTGTCTGATACTTGCATGCCCCACAAAGGCCAACTAACAGGTGCAGGATGTACTAATCTGTGGTGCACACAGTAAAGAACAACTTTAAGCAGAAAAAATGTAGCTGCTGAAATCAAGATGATGCAGCGAAAGCATGTTAACAAATTATTTTATTCGCTTACTCTCATTTACTCCTCTAACTGTACTGGGCCCTTTACGATTAGACAAACTAAGTCAAATTCATTTACCACAGAGGCAATGATCCTTTGATGAATCTTTCTCCACCGATAGAAGGGGTGGAAATTAGGGTGAGCACGCTCCATGTTAGCTGTCCAATGAGAACCATTAATAAACAGCCAACACACAAGTTAGAAATCAGATGTGAATACACCACCCTTAAGAGCATACTGTAGAAAAAAAGAATAGCAACGGGAAGTCCCAACCTCCTAAAGAAGTTAAGACGAGTAAGGAGTATACAAACCAATAGCTCTGTGATTGCTACACAAAACAGGAAAAGTAACACCTGGTGTTCTGGCAGAGCTCGCCGATTCTCCCTGCAATGCATTTAAATCACAAGTCACTGTCAAATTGGAAGAAACAACATGACTCAGACAATTATTAAATTCGGTTATTGTATTAAAGATGCAAAATTCATCATAGCAAGCAATTGCTTAAGAAGTTCAGTCAAAACTATATCAGCTCTCATAACAGTGCCGAGCATTTCGTTTTAAGCAGACATTCAAATCAGTAATAACCAGAGGGTTATAGAGTCCTACTATCGTATAGGCTGGAGCATAGTTTAGAATGGGAAGTCTTCAGTTTAGAGTCCATTTAGGCTGAACCCATTAGCATAACCAGAAATAAGAAGATGAAAAATGGTTCGGCAAAGAAGGCTCAGTCCATCTGCTACCGACTGTAGCATAGACCAGGCAGTCCAAAGTTAGAAAGAGTTCAAAAAATCGATCAGCATGGCATCCGGGTCTCAAGTAGAAAAAATCAGAATGGCTGTCAGTCATAGCCCCTCCTTTAGGGTTTCTTCTTTCATAGAGTCTTCGGTAATGTCCAGTGGTGTGGCATCACACTACCATTGAAAGATCTTCACACTGCTATGGTCACATAGTGTAACCTAAGATACTTATGACATTGAGATCATTTCCCATGCTAGTCATGGGAAACAAAAATTTGTGAGTCTTCACAAGCCTAGTAACAAATAAAAAGATACAGAATAGTCTGTTGAAGGCAATAACTGAAATTCTATTCCCAGAGGAACATTTCATGGTGCAGGTTAAAAAAACATTCAGGAATATCTGGACGTAAGCATTTATTAGACAAATGTGCAACATTTCACTTGCGCTCCGGCTCTATCCATCTAGCCATTATGGATCTGTCTTCAGCTTTCGATCGTGTTAACAGATCTAAGCCCTGGCAGATGATGGCATTGCCAGGGACATTGTTTTGTTTTTAATGGACCTCCACAGAGACTCAAAAGCGGTTGGCCGCTACTCAAAAGATCTTAAGGTAACCCGCAAGTTTGATATTAGGAGAGGGGTGCGCCAGGGGCGTATCCTGGCCCCCTTCCTTTTTAATTTATATATTAACTCTTAGGAGAAGGCTGTCCTGGAGTCAAAAGCTGACTGCCCACAGGTGGGCAAGCGCAGCCTGCCGGTTCTCCTATATGCAGATGATGCTGTCCTCAAGGCGAGGACAGCCAGGGGACTACAACTTCTGTTGAACTCCTTCGTCCACTTCATGGAGGACCTTGATCTGCTGGTTAATCACAGCAAATCATTTGTCATGCAGGTGGGACCACGTATAGCAAAGCAGTTTATTTTTAAGATAGGAACCTTGTCAATCCTGACAACAAATGTCTTTTCTTACCTGGGAGTAGTGTTTGAAGACGCTCTGAGTTGGTCCCCCCTGATTACCCGGAAGAAGGGGGATATGGTCAGAGCGACCGCAGCTGTTTCTATCTTTGCTTCTAGAGTGGGGGGGAAACCGATAGGGGCCCTCTTGAAGATTTACAGAGCCAAATGTATCGCATAGGTCAGTTATGGGAGCGAAATATGGGGCCACACTGGGACGGAGGCTCTGCAAGTTGCAGAAAACACTTTTCTGAGAAGGGTACTCTCATTACGGCAGAGTGTCCCATCCTACGTCGTGCACCAAGTGCTGGGGATGGCTTTTCTCTCAGACGAACTGGCGTTTTGTCCAATACCACTGTGGTTAAAGATTTGGGCCAAGAAAGAAAACGCCCTTGGTAAGGATATTCTAAAGGATTGTCTTTCCCTTGACCATGCTAATCGCATTCGTTGGCTACAGTATGTAAGAGACGGCCTCCACAGCCTGGGAAGGGCGGATCTATTTGACAACCCAGATAGTATACGTAAGAGGGATTTCACTTGCATAAAAGAGTGTTTTCTTACAAGGCGTTCTTGTGATAGAGAAGCAACAGAGCTTTTGGAAGCCCAGTGTGCGCAGGTACATTGGATTAAAAACGGTGCCAACTATTGAACCATATCTTTTAGGAATCAAAAGCAACCATGATCGCTTCTTAGGTCAGTGCCTCATGCCATGTGGCTGCGATGGTCAGTCTCCTCAGGACATGATGCACTTTTTAATGTTTTGTAGTTTTTATGAGGTTCCTAGAAAGTCTTTTATCATTCCAATTCTTAAAAAGACATGTTTTAGGAGGGTGAGACCTGCTTTTATCTTTTTACAACTTCTTTCAAACGATACCGTACTGTATACGCTCAGCTTTTTAAGGGCCGCCATCCGACTTTGGTCAAGCTGTGATTAACTTTGATAGTGGGATTTATTTTTAAACTGTAATTAGATCATATCGGCCACATTGTTTGGTTATTCTGTACATATGTGGAGTTTTATTGATGTTTATATGACTTTTATGGTTTCATCTTAAAAAACTGAATAAAGTTTGATTTGACCTTTGACCACTTGCAGTAAAACAACCCATTGTATTTAATCACAGGAAAAGGTCACACCTGAGAAAAGGCATTTGAAAAAGGCCTTTAAGTTAGCATCTCACCTTTAAATGAAATGAGATTTGACTTTAATTCAAATATAATGCAATTAAATCAATTCAAGAATGTATAAAGTTTGAGAAAACATTATTACATTGACATGACTTACGTTAGAACCTTCTACCACACATTTTCACATTATTCACATAAATGAAGGTTTTCAAATTGTGTTTTCTAATATCGTTTATATGTTTTCATAAACCTTCTTGTCTCTAGTATCATTTTGTAAAATATCAAGCTTGTACTTCATTGCTTACATATTTTTGCACATACTTTTCTAACTGGCGCACATTAGCAAAAAGCATAAAAAAACACTAGGCCACTTCACTTAACATCAAAACTTCATCAGTATACATTAATAAGCAACAATTGCATAAGTAAATCATTAGTTCAACTTTGTTTATATGTGTTATTATTATCTTCTGCATGCGTTTTCTTCATCTCACATTCTAAAGCACGCTTTTATGATGCTTCTACTACACTTGTCTCTGTTTCATGTGTCACTGTGTCTATTGTGTGCAACACGTACTTTTAACCTTTCGTGTTCTCTGTTTATAAATGTGTCATGTATTCTGATTTTTTAAATCTCATTGAATCAAGCCCCCCTCTGATGGTAAATCAAGCCATCACCTTATATACCACATCAGATCTTGTCACAGATTATGGGTGTATTGTCTTTAACCTCTTTCTTCTACTCTCCTCTAAAGCTTTTAGCTCATCATAAAATTTGCATTCTGCATCCTCCCTTTCAAGATCAGCTCTTGTTGTTTTCACTCCATGATTTTTACTCTTTTGGTATCTGTAAAATGTGATTGACAATATCAGCAGCAGTATACACAAAGAGATTACCACCACATGTCTCAAGATGAAAATCACGAATCCTTTAACTAAGTTTTCCAACAAGCTGGTAGCACTCGATAATCCCTTACCAATGGTTTACCAGGTACCATCTGCTTTTAAGTCTTTCAGGTCTTTGTTCAAATCAGAAATATTTTTAAAGTAACCTTGTAGGTCTTTACTCTTGTCAGGTATATAGAAAAACAGTGTTGGACTTTCAATAATTGAAAGAGTCTGCCCTGCTTCACGAGAAGGATATCAAGGGCAAGTCGATTTTAAATCACCATCAATCTTATTGATATCATCTCTTCATTCACAACAGAAAACCTCCCAGTTGTACTGGTAGAAAGTTTGTCAACAATAGTAGACAGCTTTCTAATTATCTGAGAATGTGATGCCACTCCTACTGAAGGCTTGAGATGAGAAAATCTATGGGAGCAATCCCAAACTATGCACATAGACTGGGTACTTGGTCACCAGGGGTAATAGTAAAATTGTACAACTATTTTTGCATTTCAAAGGCGTTATATGGTAGTGCAGTATGGGGTTATGTAGCGGCGAACACTCTCCAAACCACAGAAAATAAATACCTCAGAAGAATTCTGAAAGTGCCCCAGGGTACTGCTGCATATATAGCACACAAAGAATTAGGAATGAAATACTTAAAAGATTGGGCGGCGGTTAAACCTCTGATGTGTTGGGTGAAGACATGGACAAGCCAGGAGGCGGGTTTTAACCGCCTAGTGATTGAGGATTGTCTCTCTCTTGAGCATGGTTTAAAAATTCCATGGTTAACATATGTCAAGGATACCCTAATGGCCTTAGGCAGAGCAACTGTCTTCACGCATTGTGATACAGTGAAATCTCTTGATAAGCACATAGTGAAAGAACTATTCTTTAAGCATGCAATGGCCTTAAGGGAGGAAAAGGAGCTTAGAAAACCCATGGTTAGAGGGCATGTCCTAGAAAAATCAGTGTTGGGAATGGAGAATTATCTATTGATTTTAACAAATGCACACAATCGATTTTTACTTACCCGTTTCAGATTGAACCTGGTGCATCATTTATTGGCTGCACCAACTGGCTTTGTTGCGCATGTAGAAGCAAGAGGTCCTTGTGCCTGCGACAATAGGTCTCTACAAGATACCTTACACTTCATATTTTTATGTAAATATTTTATGTATCCAAGGCGGCTGTTTCTTAAACCTCTTTTAAAAGAAATGAATTTTAGGCATGCTCATGTCGCCCTACTGTATCTCCAGCTCCTGCCTAACGCCCACATGCTTTTTTGTGTTGTCAACATTTTAGGAGCTGCTCTAAAGTCTAGACATTCTAGAGGTGACTAAACATGTAGGGAGATTGTTTCTGTACATTCTAAGCTACAAGCTGACATTGAAGTATTTGTTTAGGCTTTTAACAGGGTCTTTCTTTGTTTTTACTGTGTGTCAACAACTAAAGTGGCTGGGGTTTTTATATCGTATTGGGTTATTTAACTGATGGGGTAAGTGATTAACGTTGACGCCGTCAATTTGCGAATTTTGCACATGGTGTCATGCTGTCAACAAGTGATCCTGTTGCTGATGTTTTATTTTCATTTTAATGTTGTCTCTTTTATGGCTGCGACCAATGCCGAATAAAGATTATTATTATTATTATTACTGAAGGTATCAGAACTTCAAATATGTCACCACACCTGCACTTCTCTTTGTTCTCTCATTGTAATTCATTAACTCTTCAATTCAAACTTATGCTCATATTCACTAAAATATACAAAAACAATATTGATGTTTGATTTCGTTTGATATCTACAAAGTTTGTGTTTGTGTTGCCAATCTAAAGCTAATGAAACCATTCCCTCTGCTTTCTTCATGTGGCAAACTCCAAGGAGTCAATTTGGACAGTACACTAAATGTGTTTACCTTGTGGTTATGTCTACTTTCCACCAAATCTATCAAATTATTTTCAGGTCTCACCAATTTACAAGTTATGTTATTTCTAAGTGCATAACCTATGTCAAAAGATTATGGTGGTCTAAATATGTAACCCATAGTCTTAATGGTTGAAACCTTAGGATGCAAATTTAAATATCTAAGCACAGAAATTTGAGAAAGGATACGATCTTGATTTGAATATTGATACAACAATTGATCAGTACCGTAGAATAAACCAGCTAGCACACTGCAAGAAATTCCATATGTCAGCGGTAAGCTATGGTATGTATGTCATGCTCTCAGCAACTAATGAAGGTATTTACATGCAAATGTAGCAATCACAAACATCCATAGTATTGGTGTACTCATTAAGTAAAATAGCATAAACATTTGAACTGAAATCTGTTTTCGAAGTACCATTGTGTAAAGAGTTGTCATTCATGTCGATTGAACCAGAAACATTTCTTTTTGTGGTTCCGGAAGAAACAGTAAGCTTTTAATATATCACAGAAACATAATGTGGCAAGTTTAAGAAAATAAGCCTTGCAATTAATATCAAAACAGTAATAGAAAGAATCACAGTGTATACACTTTTGCTTTTGGAAGAGATTCCGGAGTCGGACTGCATGGCCACTCAAGACTCAGACCCTTTAACGAAAGAAAAATCCCCGGCAAAAATAGCAGCAGTGGTTTGAGCACTTTCAACAACAATTTTGGCACCGGACACATTTATGGCAAAGGTAGAAATCTTCTCATGTAAGGAGAAACTCTCATATCAGCTTTGTTTATGAATAAATTCAAGAAAAACTGTGGTAGTTCATTAGTTGGTACATCCAGATTGAAATTCACATTAAGAACACAGTTCTCTTCAGGAAGGTTCCGGTGGACATGAATTGTTAGCACAAAGCTTGTAGAATTCATGTTCCCACTCATAGGCATCCAAGTAAGTCTATTCAGGAGATGTGTGCCTTTGACTTGGTAATTCTGCTTTTTTTGATCTCTTCACAGTTGTTTGCTCATCATTTGTGTCACTTTGATCTGAGGGTTCAGAGCTTTCAGGATTCTTTGGTGGTACTCGCCCTGTGGTCAGGTAGCTTCTCAGACTGTCACCTCTTTTGGGGCAATGGTCTCCGGGTACAACTCATTTTCTCACTGCACTATGACCTGCGTTGGGGTCTGTACCACTCGTGGTCAACTCTCTCACTTGTGACCTTTCAGTGCCTACAGTTGACTCTCTCAAACCTCCCTTAGGCCAAACAAGTGTTGTCCCATTAGCTTGCTGCTCCTCAACAGCTTGGCTGACCTGATCCCTCTGTCACACTGATACAATGGAAACATCCAGAACAAGCACTGTTGTATTATTCAAGGGACTTGGTACTCTGTGAGTGTCCACTGTGTGCACCCAGTTCGGGAGAACCCATACTTAACAGTGGTGTTGGTGACAAGGATGACCGAGAAAGGCCCCTTCCCACAAGTTTCCAATCATGTTCTTTGCATGTCCTTCTGCACCATTACCCAGTCCCCCAGACTGAGGTTATGGTGCTGCTCCTGTTGGACCGCAAGGGCACCTTCTCCAACCTGGTGAGAGACAGAACATACCACGTCAGCGAGGACCTTACAGTAGTCCAGAATAAGATCATCTGTAATATTGACTAATGCATTTGCAGAAAAAGCTGGTAGCCTCATCACACATCCCATGATCACTTCATGACCTCCTATCTGGAGTACTTCTCAAACTCATCAACGCAAGAGGCAATGCATTTGGCCACTTCAAAGATGTAGAAGTGCATACTTTCGCCAGTCTGGATTTCAATGCACCGTTAACTTGTTCTACCAACCCGGAAGCCTCCAGTTGGTAACTGCAATGAAGCTTCTGCTCAACCTGTAGTGCTGCACATAAAATTTTTAGGACCTCATTGTTAAAATGAGTTCCACGGTCTGACTCAAGAGAAGCTTGAAGTCCGAAATGCAGAATCAATTCCCATAACAGCAACTACGCCACAGTCAGACTAGTATTCTATGAGTAGGGTAAGCTTCAGCCCACTTTGAGAAAATGCACACAATGACCAAAACATATCTTAAACCATTGCGAGGGGGCATCTCTATGTAGTCCATTTGCATCTTTCCCCTGATTAAATGCAGATTTACCAATATGACTCATGACAACCTGTGTTCTTCTTCCTGGGTTTTGTTGCTAACATATTACACACTGATAAAACAGTGTCTCTGCAGCTGCTGTAAATCTGGGATTGTTCCACACTTGCTGAAAGAGGTGCATCATTGCATTTTTCCCAACATGTGCAGGACTGGGGTAATTCCTTGTCATGGGTGACAATAAACTATCAGGCAATACTGGTCTGCCATCAATGTAAATCCACACATCATCTTACCTTTTGGTATAGCCTTCTCACACCCAACCCTGTTGTTTTGCTTCTGTCACCTCATCCTGCAGCTTCCTAATCTCCTCCCACGTGACTAAAGCTGACAACATCAAGGTACAATCTGTGACGCTGGATGTGTTTTTCAAAATCTCTTCATTAAATGTGTGTGCATTCAATGCGCAGTACCTTGCCATTTCATCTGCATACCAGTTACTGACTGTAACATTGTCGGTACCTTGGCGATGAGCAACACATTCCACAGCAGCAATTTGGGTGGACAATTGTAGGGACTGCAAATATTTCCTCATACATTCCCCATTTCTAATGGGCAAACCAGAAGATGTCATGAACCCATGCTGTGACCACAATTGCCCAAAGTCATGTACAACTGCAAAGCCATACTGACTATCAGTGTAAATTGTACAGCTGTTCTAAAATGGTGCATGCTCATGTCAGAGCTATAAGCTTTGCAATTTGTGCAGAAAACAATCCTTGCAACCATGATGCTTCCACAACACCTCCTGCTGTACAAACAGCATATGCAGCTTTCAGATTTCCTTCATTGTCTCTAAAAAACAAGAACCATCAAAAAAGAATACATGGTCAGATTCAGGCAGTGGTTCATCAGAGATATCCAGGTGGGGTTTGGTACACAACTCAGTCACATCCAAGCAATCAAGCTAAGCTTCATCCACCATGCTCTCACTTCCAAGCAAAGGCATTAAGGTAGCTGGGTTCCGCACTGTATACTTCTTCAGAGTCACATTCTCTGCACCCAGCAAGACTTGCTTGTACTTCTTTAAGTGGCTATTGTCAAATACTGTGTGCACATACAAGTCAACAGTATCTCCACTGAATGGGGCACAAATACTATCAATTGATACCCAACACATTACTTTCACACTGCTCAATGCTCACATACGTAGACGCAACCACTTTCAGACATCCAGGCAAAGCAGCCGCAACAGACTCAACAGTCGCAGACAAGTAGGCAATATGCCTGCGATCGCTTCCATGCATTTGTGTCAACACTGAGAGAGCACAACCTTCCCTCTCATTGCTAAATAAAACAAATCATTTATTGTAGTCAGGCATTACCAATACTGGTGCCCTGCAAAGGCATTCTTACAGTGTCTGTGAAGGCAGTCATGCAATTGTACTCCCAGGGTACCGGATCTGACACGTCTATGTGTGTCAACCTCTGAAGAGGCTTTGCTGTCTAAGAAAAACGTGGAATCCATTGTCTGAAATATCCCACCAATCCTACGAACATGCGGACTTCCTTTTGGGATGTTGGTGGATTCATGTTAAGAATTACTGAGATTCTTTCTTGCAACACTTTCCTCGCTCCCTTCTCAATGTGATGTCCTAAGTACAGGTCTTCAGTTTTGTAAAACTGTAACTTAGCAGGAGATACTTTATGTCCATTTTCTGCGAGGGGATTTACAATAGTGTTGGTTTTACAAGCTACTTTTGTTGTTAACGCCACCAATTGGTCATCAATATATTGAACTAACACGGAATGATTTGGCATTTTCAGGGATTCAAGATTCTTTTTAAGTAACTGATTAAAGATTGAGAGGTTTTCTGTATGCCCTTGTGAGACTTGGCACCATGCCAAAACACAACTGCTGAAATGGAAAGCAAATAACAATTGGCTGTCTTCATGCAATGGAATTGAAAAGAAGGCCTGGCACTAGTCAATAACTGAAAACCATTCGGCCTCACATGGAATCTGAAATAAAATCACAGCTGGATTCGATACCAGGACAACATGGAAGAAAAATTGTGTTCACCTTGCGCAAACCCTGCACAATGCGATACTTGCCATTCGTCTTCTGTAAGCCCATGATAGGAGAATTATATGGACCACCTCTTCTCTCCTTCAGGATTCCTTGCTCAGCCATTGAGTCAATCACAGGAGGAGAGTCCTCACAAGTCTAGTATAAAATAAAAATGTACAAAATAGTCTGTTGAAGGCAATAACTAAAAATCTATTCCCACAGGAACATTTCAAGGTGTAGGTTAAAAAAACATTCAGGAATGTCAGGACGTAAGCATGTATGAGACAAATGTGCAACATTTCACTTGCAGTAAAACAACTCATTGTATTAAATCAGGGGAAAGGTCAACACCAGAGCAAATGCATTTAAAAAAAGGCCTTTAAGTTAGCATTTCACGTTTTAATTAAATGAGCTTTGACTTTACTTCAAATATGATGCAATTAAATCAATTCAAATAAAGAATGTATGAACTACCACAAAATATTATTACATGGAAATAATTAACTTTAGAAATACCCTAGTACCAAAAATGTTCAAGTTATTACTATAAATGCATGTTTTTCAAATTGCGTTTTACTAATCCCTTTTATATGTTTTCATAAACTATAATGTCTCTAGTATCATTTTGTAAAATATCAAGCTTGTACTTCATTGCTTACACATTTTTTCACCGACTTTTCTAATAATGCACATTAGCAAAAAGCATCAAAAACACCAGGCCACTTCAGTTAGCCTCAAAACTTTATCAGTTTACGTTATTAGGCAACATGTGCATCAGAAAGTCATTAGTGGAACTTCGTTTATATGTATAAACATTGCCTTATGTGTGTGTTTTCTTCATCTCACGTTTTAAACCATGCTTTTACGGTACTTCTACTACTCTTGTGTCTGTTTCATGTGTCACTCTGTCCTTTGTGAGAAAAGCATACTTTCAACCTTTCCTGTTCTCTGTGTATAAATGCGCCATGTATTATGATTTTTAAAATCTCACTGGATAAAAGGATAATATGTTTTCTGAAAGATCACTTTAAATATAGAAAGTTCCCAAAACAGCACTCTTTGTAAGAGAAAGAGAGTATACAGTAAATATAAAAAAGCAATGTGTGATGACACTAGTCCTTTCTTCACTATGTTGCGGCTTAAAAGTTATTTGGTCATAATACACAACTCCTACATTTGGCAGTGTTTTTTTATGAAGCATTGCTAGAGGAATGAAAATACAATAATTGTAGAGAATATATTGAAAGGCTTTAAAATCGGATTTGTGGGACAAGTAATCTGGATCAGTTTTCTGCAGGAGGCAAACCAAAGACCACATTCTTGACCTCCCATTGTGGAGAGCTAGAAGGAGCATTCCAAGGGCGTGTTCTGATACGCATACCCTTACTTTCTAACGGGATGATGGGAAATAATTTCATGGCTTTAATTACATCATTATTTTTTCTCATTCTATGCTTTTTAAAAAATGAAAACACTGATTTTGGTCATTCCTAAATTATGTAAATTATAATTATCGAGACCAGAATTAAACATAGCGGCACATGAGGTAGCTGAGGTAATACATTGTTTTATACAGAAGTAACATAAAACGTATATTTGGGTTTAAAATTAACTTGAAATGCCTAGGACCTGATTAAGAGCTGATGCGGATTGCTGCACCTAAAGACTGCATTTGTAAAAATTAAGGGCCACATTTGTCAAGCTTTCACACAGCGCAGCACAGCAAGTCCACGTGCTGCGCTGCATGAATGCATGAATGGATAAGGGCAGAATGTGCCATATTTAACGTTAATTGGCCCATTCCTGTCCTTTCCTTGTACTGGTACCCTTTTAGCTGCCTAGTGCCAATGCAGGCACTGTTGCGCTGTGGTGCAAGGGTGCCTGTGCTTCAGACAGGATTGTTTTTGTGGAGGAAGGGGCACCTTCCTGCACAAAAAATATGCTCTGAGGCATTTTACTCTTTCTATGTGTGCTGCAGAATGTAGCAAACATAGAAAGAGGAATAAAAAGGAGAAAGAAAGATATTTCTCCTCGTTACATATCACCTGGGTAGGCATAGCATTTTGACGCATTCAGAGGTCTACCAGTAACGGTAAATCTGTGAATGCTCTGAAATCCATGAGTGTATGCGTGGGAACCAAGGGCAACATATTTACCAGTTAAGTATATCTGTCAAAGTAGCTGTCTATAGCAAAATACATCCCGACATCCAAGCAGGTAGCCGATTTGCACGAAGCACACAGAACTAACATGACCAGGCAGGATATAGCGCCATTCGTCACCTTTTAAGTGACTCGCTAGAATACCACCTACTCTGCACTGGGTTGGCTGCCAGCAAACAGCACAATTACATGTTCAGTTATCCTGGGCTACATATGTTGGCACAGGATGAACCTGTCCAAATACAGCCCTATGATGGGACACGCCATGATGAGGACAGGACACCACCAAATATTTGTTAAAGACTGTGAAATCTAGTTATGCAGACTAGCATTGCTGTTTAAACATATCCTCCCAACGTTGATGATGTTAAAAATTCTTAAATGATCTGAACAGGAGGTACAGCACAGTGAAGAATGTCACTGATGAGGCAGTCAGGCTATAGGTCACTGACCTTCCACCCAGTTGCATCTGAAACCCAGGGAGGAGAAAGTGCTGGGCATTCTTGACCTGGTTGAAGGTCACATGACAAAATGTTTAACCCTGGAGTAGCTTTGTTAAACGCCAAGAGAATCAGAAATTTACACTGTCACAGGTGTCACACTTTGCTATCATCCTATTCTCTCCACCAATCCAACAACTTTATCCTCTTTTCACTCCTCACATGTGTAATTTCCAATACTAAGGAGTAGATCTGCAAGGGAAGTAGAATTGGCTTGAGGAATTGTTGACATTATTTGCTTATTTCAGGGCACATGAGTGTTTGCTTGTTTGACTACAACGTCCACAATACAGAGTAGTTTGACATATTTCATTTATCATATACGTTATTTTCATGTGAGTCATTTCAAGTGTAATAGATTACAATTCTCCCACTGTGAGCACTGGCATACCCACAGCGATAATAGCCCATCTTTCTTCTTTGTCAACACTCCTCTTGCTCAGGTAGAAATATATTTCACGTCAGAGCAATGTTGTTGAACTTAATCAAAATAATTATGATGTAACAAGCATTGTCTGTCTCGAAGTCTAAGGTGCCATCACTATTGTGCAGATATCAGAAACTCCCTTTCAACAGGGCTGATGCAAGTCAGTGTTGCTCCATGTATAAATGCATGCCCTGTTGTAGAATTACATTGGCATAGTCTGTAGTTCTCACAGAGGGTTAATGAGCTTCAGGGTTGTCCATCATCTCATGCAGGGCAATTACAAATGTTTGGGAGTAATCATTCTGATAGTGAGCATCACTCATGCAAAGAACTTTAGGCTTAGAGATGATAGGGAAATGTTATCAAAAACGAAAATAATATAGTTAAAATTGACATGTGCAGTATTAACGTGCAATTTATATTGAACCGAAAAGACGTTTAGAAATGTGCAATTATAGTAAACAGTTACACTTATTAATATAAGGCCTCAAAAATACCTAAAACATCTTTGCTTTACAAATAGCTTGACTAGATGAGCTGAAACATGCATATAATGTTGAAAAGGTTGACCTTTCTATGTCTATGCCTTTAATGGAAGCTTCACATAACTCTGTAAAATGTTTCTGATTGATATTAATAACATTTTGAATTGTTTGCTGAGAAACCATATCATTTAGTGGAATTATGAAAAATAATCACACAAGAATGTAATGCTTGAATGGAAATGGTGACCTTTTAACATATTTTCCTCATTTTATAACAGAAGATGCATGTGCTAAATAATTTCTCGTTCCAGCTAATGTTTCGAGTTTACATAGTTTATTGTTTAGCTATTATACAATTTGTTTTATTAGAAGGTTAGAAATGTAGTCATCCTTGTGGGAAATGAGGTCTGGAACCGAAAGGCCTCATATTTAGTCATAGAAGTAAGTTTCACACTTCATGATAACTGTAGTTCACTGTCTTGTATGTGGGAAAGCAAGGATTTAGCCTGTTCTCAGAAGAATATCGAAAGCTGATTGGATGATAGAAGGAGAAGCTGCAACATCGACTGCAACATTTCGTTTCAACTGTTTGTAATAGTGCGTGTTCCTAGACTAGATATCGCTCTTTCCACTCTCTGCTCATACGCTGGTACCCTTATACCTTTTTCCCCATCCACTCCAGAGGCTGAATGCTGAAGTCTTAATGCTGAACGCAGGAAGCTGATTTGCTGCCTTTCTGAACCGTATTGGCGATGGCGGCTGCTACTGCTTCTGCATGATCCATTTGCCTTATTGCTTTGAAACTCTACTGAGTTTCATGAACCTCTCTTTATGGGAGGTTCTGCTGTTATTGATTAATTGAATTTGAGCTTTAAGCTCAATCTCACTCTTATCTCTCTAACTGGAACTCTTCATGGGTTCATATTGACAGCTTTTCACCCCATTCTTAGAATAGTGATTCTTTTCTTTATGGAACACGCTTGATGCAATATTATGATTTTGACCTAACCATAATTTTTTTATCAATCCTGTGAACTAACTGAGATATTGAACTAATTGAAAAAAGAGATTTACTAAACCTTAAATGAAAATAAAAACCCTAAAACTAACTCAAAGTCTCATTATTGACTGAACTTCGAAACAGACATAAGTATGATTTATGTGATGATTTGCTCCTCATTTTCAAAAAAGACAGACAAGGTCTGTCGCATATGTTGATCAGGAAGAAGAGAAAGGGAAAGAAAAGAGAAACCTGAGCGGGGATCATTCCTGTGTGAGTGAGAGACAAAAAACCATATTATTTAAATTGATTCCTGCTCCAGCCGAATCTGGTAGCAGAGGGACAGTTTACGTTTTGAGAAGAGGAGCTATACAATTCTTGCCTAAGTTAGAGTAATGCCTGAGTCCCAGTGCCCAATGTCCAGAACTTGAAGACAGACAAGGAGCGATTTGCGAAGGTGGTTGCTGTTTTGGAGGAGTGCGAAATAATAGGGTTATGCATTTTGAATTGTGATTATTCACTGTGTTATTTAGAAGTAATTTAGGGTATGTGAGTCAAATCATTTGGTGAATTTATATGTTAATTGTGGAGAAGTTAAAGAGTTATCAGGCTCAGTGTAGCCTAAGATCCTGGGATATTGATATCATTATTGAACTTGAGTTAAAAGTGTAGAATACACTTTATAGTTTTCTTGTCTGCTGAAGGTTATGGTGTAGATCATGAGGTGCTGTCGACTACACATAATTGAGATAGGGATTATAATAATCTGTTGTGATTCTACAAATATCAATTGATGTTGTCGGAACCTGCTTGCACAAAGGGTGTCGCTACATTGATTAGGGTGATTTCCTGCTGGTGGTGATTTCACTTGCGAATATGAAACTCTTTCTGTATGAAAAAGTCAGAAGGTGTAAAACCTTTAATATTCCGATTGTTGAATTGTCTTTGATTTTCTTTAGTGGAGAAGACAAAGATTGATTATTTTTGTTTGTTACAAATTGTAGAATTGTGTGTACGAGAGAAATTGCAAAGGAGGGTGAACTGCTGAAAGGAGCGAGATCATACGTCATAGTGTGCTGCTTTGGGACTTGTTGGTAGGTGTATTGTTGCACTGTGATTCGTTGATGATGACACAGAGTGTCGGTCAGTGATAGGTTTGATTTGTTGTGTGAATATCACATTGAGATTGGTTGACAAGTCTTCAAAGATATAAACTGTGACAGGATTGAAGAAGGACATTTGATGCGTATGGAACAGAATCAAAACATTGAATTTGGATTGCTTTATTAAACTGTTTTTGTCAAACTTTGTGACTATCATGAAATGTTTTAAAGAATTAACAAATTTTGTGAGAGGTGATGTTACAATTCTGATATGGGAATGTGAAGAAGCACCTCTCGACGGTACACCTACACATTATATGATGACAGACTTGGGATTGCTTATATGTTTGTGGCTTCGTCAATGGTGTAAGATTACTGAAAGGAGGATCCATTGAGTTTTCTTAGATATGGTACCTTTGAAATTTGAATTATTGAAATGTTGAAGGAGAAGCTGTATGAAATAAAGCCACCAATTAGACCCACACAATACAAAGCACTGAATATGTGGGAGAAGGCAGCACAAGACAGGGAAAGAGAAAAATATCAGAATAAAACTAGAAGAGCAGTGCGTAGTTATGCAGATGCTCAATGAGAAGAGGCACAACAGAGATGGAGGAAAGCTGTAGTCGAGGGAACTAGACTATACCCTGCTATTACTACTGAGACACCTGAAAGCAAAAAAGAATAAAATGTAGTGTAAAGGGAACCTCTAAAGCACAACTGTTACTTCCTAGTGTCCTGGCGCTCTGCACTGACAGTATGGGAACCGAGAAGCAAAAAAGGGAACAGAGTTAATTATTAGAGAAGAGCCATGGGCCCGATTCACAAAACTAATCTGCGACAAAATTCTAAATTTACGACTTTTGGTATTCACAGAAGGCACTTGCGATTTTTGGTATTCACAGAAATCACTTACGACTCCTATCTTTACGTCCGCACTCGGCCCGGAATTTCCACACCCGGGGTGGAATTTCCGCACCCGGGCCGGAAATCCCGCACTTGGGCCAGAATTTCAGCACCAGGGCCGGAATATCCGCTTCCGGGATGGAATACCCGCATACGGGCTGGATGATCATTTTCTTCAATTTTAAACACCTGTCCAAGTGCTTACCATCCCCCCCACAGCGTCAGATGAAGTCAATTCAAGGAACAGGTTTGGCCACAGAGAGTTCCTGTTTTCATTCGCTGTGCATCGCTACTGGAAAATGTACCAACTGAGGAGGAAGAAAAACTGCACAAATGAGGAGACCACCATGATTGTGGAGTTCATTGTGAGGTACCACAAACGGCTATATGGTCTCCCCCCTTACTGCAGCAGTGGCACAAAGGAGGCAGCTCTATGGCAGCATTTAGCCACTGCTGTCACAGCATTGGGGGAGGATGTGCTCACAGTCCGTGACATCAAGAAGAAGTGGCAGGACGAAAAGGCACGGGTGAAGGGGAAGTACGCTAGGATTGAGTTGGCCAGAATTCTCCCTGGCCCACAATCCAGAACCCGCCTTCGTCTCACCACACTTGAGGAGGATGTCCTCACTACAATCCACCCCCACATGCTCCATGGGCTGCCTGTGAGTGATGTCCGCAACGTGGTACCAGGTAAATGTGATGACAAGAACAAGTATATAAAATGACTGTCTGTGTTGCACCCCCATTGTGATTAATGAAGTTGTCCAACGTGTATATAAATATATAGTCAGTCAGAGGCTTATGTCTTTCCCTCTGTATGTTGTACCACAAGTCCCAGAATCCTTTGTATTAGAAATGGCAAATCCCATTCCCACTATTGAAAACATGGGCCCAGTACTGCTGCCGTATATACCTAACATTGTTAAGAAGCAATAGACAAAGTGCCCCTTCCACTTATCCAGACGCGGCCAGATCAGTCAAGAATGTCAGGGGGGCTGGTGCGGTGCAGAGGAAAATCTACATACAGCGGAATAGGGAAATTAAAAAACCATCATCCAAAAAATAACTCACCTTGTGCTTGCTGCATCACCGAGCACAAGGTGAGAAAATCCTTATTCTGAGACATTTCCTTCCACTATTCTGTTGTCTATTTCCCACCCTGCCCCGCCATTACACCCCCAACACCCCACTGCTCTTACCTGCACCAGCACTTCACAATACTGTTAGCAGGCAGAAGATATGAGGAAATGTCAGACAAGTTACACATGTACATTTTCGATTTGGTTACTTTTCTCTCTTCTCACCTATTGACACATTCAGCCAGAGTACAGACGACCACAATAGCAGGGGTCCCTATATCTTCTGGGAGTAAACGACATCATCCAGAGCAAGGCATACCACCCTCACTAACTGGTAAGTCAAACTGGTCAGGAGATGGTCAAAAGGCATACATTGTCAGCAGACAACAGAGGGACTCATAGGGCCCGAATCTCAAAGGTAACCGGAGATGAAAACCTAACTTAAAAAGTATTGGAATACTTAAAGGACATTTACCTTAAGCAAATGACATTTGTGAATAGCGAAAGATATAAAATAAGATATCTAGGCTCATCATCCCTTTGTGATTTGGGAACATTACATGTATTCCATCAACAGTTCCAGAACTGGGAACTAAATCCTGGAATTGAGTGCCACAACAAGTCAGAAAGGAGTCTCCACTAGATTGTAATTGTTTTTGTAGACAAAATCTAGAAATCCAATGTTAACAAATATAACAATGATGAACAAGAAGTGAGATTCAATTGTCAGGAGTATTGAGAATGCGTCCAGTGTCCATATTATAATGTTTTATTCAATACATGAAACTGTCCAATCAACCCAGCTGGTCATATTTATTAACATCGGATGGCATGTTTTTTGGTCACAAACAATACACGATAATGGACCTTACTTTAGGAATTGTTGTGGTGTCAATTTGATAGACGTTGTTTCTAGGCAGGGGGGCCATTATAAGTTGAATGTGGGATCACTCATGATATTTATTGCCACACACTTCTGCAACGGTACAGCCCACACTGCTTGTGCTCATCCTTTGTGCCTGAAATTGAGTGCATCACATGTGGCAGCTGAAATGTAAAGTTGCAAACACACTTATCATTGTAGGTCCAATGATTTCGTCCCAGATTCCAGTACCCCCAGTAACTTCTGCTACAAGGTTGGCTGTGACATCGGGTCAGGGATCACACACTGGGCAGGTGCGGGGCCATGGTAAGTAAACCCAAGAATAATGTACTTGAATGCTCATGCTCATGAAATGTGCCTTTAATCTCCACTGTATGTTGTATGTGTTTTACATCACTGTTGTCCTGCATCACAATATGCCTACATATGGCATTTAACCACATACCAGATCACACCATGGTGGCTAGTGAAAGGATGACACAAAATGTATGCTAAGTGAGTGCAGCATGGATATAAAATAGTATATAGTGTCATATGAAGTGTACTAGACACAACTGGATTGTAATTCAATGATATGAAATCTCACTTGCAAAATATAAATGGACAAATCCTATTGAAATTGGTGTGGATGAGGGTCGCACTGATGCCAGTTGTATACTTTTGTGATGGATGTATGGGCTGCTAAGGTGAATCTTGAGGAAGTGAAATTCCCAAATCTCTTGGCTGAAAAGCACAACGCAAATCCAGTGTAGGCGGCAACCATAAAAGCTTCACAACTTACCCACAATGTGGGCTCCTAGTCAAATGTTTCATTCTGCTTGCCTCCTCTTCTACTGTATTCACCTACATAAGTGAGTGTATAATATATGAGGTTAGGATGTCTGCTGTACAAGACATCATCGGTTGTCAGCTAAGTACTACCATGATGTTGTAAATGGATTATGGGAACAGAGGACACTCAAAGGATGGACATGACAAATTTGTGATCTCTCACTCCAAAATGAGCTTTGTGACTTCATGTTTAGGTAAGCACAAATGAGCCCCAAAATGTACCTGAATATTGCACATCTCACATATGAACCCTGCAATGCAATGTTTGATATGATGTGCAAATGTGAAACTGGTCAGCCTGGTGATGTACACTCCTTTCGACTTGTCAACAGACATTACCATACTCATGAGGCATGATGGACTTAACAGTGAAGGTGTAATCAATGTAATGCGGAGGCGTCCTGATTATTTATCCCCTTCCTTCAAATATCAGTAACCTTCTCATATACGTTTGTCTGTTGATGTGTCATCTCATTTATATCAGTGCTGTGTGAAGGTAACAGCTGACAACTGCTACATGTGAGCAGGGGCCCACATGTGTAGTCCATGAGGTAAACATGCTGCACATTGGCCAGGAATATCATATCAATGATCATTGAGAATGACACATACATGTTGGCTCATAGCTACCATCTATTGTACTGAAATATGGATATGTATGTCTCATCACAGCTGCTGAAAGGATGTCACCAGTGCAGCGTACAACACCATCCTGGGGAATGCAAGACATCCTAGATGCAGCAGTGAAACCCTTTCGCACCTGTTCATCAGGTAAGTTTGGCGTGAAGTATTTCCCTATCGTAGATTCCAAAACCATGACCCAAATCCCCTTCTGCAAAGAATCTGCAATCGGTGTTTACAAAGTTACATACATACCATTTCATTTTTATAAGTGTCACATGTACCTGTTTGTAAATTAGTAATGAAGATCATTGAGTATGGTGCCACTTCCTTCTCCAGCTGCTGGATCTGGGACCGCTTCATCAACTACACCTATGAGGAGCCAGGTACAGGAGCTGACATCAGGGGGGATCGCAAAGGGACACAAAGCTGTGGCTGGAGCTGGTGAGTTTGCTTGTGCATTGTACATCTCCGTTCAACACCACAGTGCAATGGTGTGAGCTGTCACGTTTAGGGGTACCCAAACCAGGTCACATGTGCTACTTCTGTTGATCTAAAGTACAGTAGAACCAACCCTTGTGTTGCACCACATCTTATACTCGGTCAACTACTTACCTTGTTGTAACCTCTGTGTTCCAGGTGATGATGAGGAGGATGGACCTTCCACCAGTTTTGGGCGACGGGTAATCAAAGGGGAAAATCCACTCCTCCTGCAGGCAGTAATGTCCGCTGCAAGTACTGCGCAAGAAGAGGAGGATGAAGTACCTGATGAGGCTGAAGAATTTGAGGATGATGAAGACTATCTGTCCATCCTCTCATAGGATGAAGATTCAGATTCCATGGCCAGAAAATTTCCCACATCTGCCAAATTTGGCAAGGCCTCACACCCTCTGCCCAGCAAAGTGCCTCAGCCTCAACAAAGAAAGATTGCCTGTCCTCAGCATAGAGCTAACCAGCCACATCTCACAGGCACCCCAACACATACATCACTCCCTCACAGCCCTCACATCCAGTACAGACATGGTGGTTCCCCTACAAACTCCTCCCTATACAGTGCATCCCAGGCATTCTCTCCACCATCTGATGAAAGTACCAACCCTATTGTGATGCAGGTATCCCCTGGGCACCACTCTCCTGTTCAAAGGCTTCCACCTGCCACCCTCCCCCCTGCTGTTGGACCTGGCAGTCTCATCCGTGGCCGACCCCTGCAGAGAGGGCCTGCACCTGGCTATGGTGGCCAGTGGGAGCAGGACTTCTTCCAACAGCAGGCAGATGTGAGGCAGGACATTCGTGCCATAGGGGCTACCCTGTCAGACACATCTCAGGCCCTGCAGGACATGCGCCAAATCTCTCAGGTGGTGGACAGACTCACCCATGTTTTGGACAGGATGGATAGATCTTGGAAAGACATGTCCAAGAATATCAGAGACATGATATCCATCCAAAGGGAAGAGAGTGCAAGACACCATGCCTTGGCCATGAAGATGATGGAGGGCATGATGAAAGTGATCCAAAGTCTCTCTTCATGGTCAACCCAGGGAGGGGAGCCATCACATCTGCTTGCAGCACCTCACACCCACACACCTGTACCACAAACTGCACAGGACCACAGCAAGGGGACACACCCACCACCGCCCCCTATTCAGGCACTCATCCTATCTGCACACCCACCACCGCCCCCTATCCAGGCACTGCTCCCAACATGCACATCCACCACCACCCCTGAACAGGCACTCCCCCAACCTGCACCTCCACCACCACCCCCTGAACAGGCACTCCCCCAACCTGCACATCCACCACCACCCCTGAACAGGCACTACCACCACCTGCACAACCACGCCCTGTCCATGCACAAACACCAACTGTACAGACACCATCTGCCCCTGCACATGAACTTCACCCTGTACAGGCACATGCACCACACCAACCTGCACCTTGGCGACAACCCAGACATAATACCTCACAGCAATCCTCACCTCAAAATTTGCGAAGTCACAAGCACGATCCACATTAATCACATCCAAACATTTTTGATCACTGTGAATATGTGTAAATAAATAGAAAATCTCATCACAAGTCAAGACTATGTTGCGTATTATGTCCTGATAGGCAATTGTTTTCCAATTGTGGTGGCCTAGAGATGTCCGGATGTATGTGTGTGCGTGACACATGTACAAGTGTAACCCAATCATTGCAACAAGTTCTCATGTGCAGAGCAGAGGACTCCCAAAATATATGTCCATATTTTGTACAAGACATTCACAATGAAGTTAAACAAGATAGAGACAGTATGATTCAAAATAAAATGTTATGTAAAAGAAAGTGTTGGATTGGAAAAACAACAACAGTCCGTTTGGAAGGGAGAAAGGAAAACAAATGATGTTCTTACTACAGAAGGAGGAGGGAACTTGTATTGGGGTGGGGCAACATAAATATAACACATCAGGGAGTGTCAGGGGAACCAGTCTATGTACAAGGGGCAAAGTAAATAATTGTCACAATTAGAAAATTCTGTCCAACAGGTCAAGTGTCCTTCTGGGCATCCTCTATGTGCACAATGTCCACATCCTCTGAGTCTGATGCGGGCTCCTGGCTGGCCGGTGCAGGACCAGGCACCACACTGGGTTAAGTCACATGAGGACTACGGGGGAAACAGTGTGGTGCAACAGACAGGGGGAGACATTGACAGTGGTGTGGGAGGGGGTTTGGGGTAGGACAGACAACATGGCTGCAGTCAGGGAATTGACACTGGCAGTGTGGGTGGCCAGAGCTCTTGCATTTTCCTCTCGAATCATGCGCAGCTCTGTCCACATCTGCAGCATGATGTGAGAGGCCATGTCTGGCTGACCCTCACATGCCCACATCGAGTCCCGTGGTACAGCCACAGGTGTAACAACACAGTGAGGGGTTTAGGTAAAACATGAGGGGTGTGGAGCCTCAGGTTCGGAGCCATTGTTGGTGTCTGCCTGGCAGCCACAACGAGGGGGACTGGTTGCAGGGGATGCAGCTGGAGGACCTGATGGAATGGGGGCCTCTAGAGTTAGGGAGGGGCTGATGGCAGGCTCAGGTTGTGTAGTGGCCTGCCCCGGGGACACCTCGCCAAAAGTAAGTGGTGAATGGTCCGGGGGAGAGTCGATCTCCTCCCCCCCTGGCCAGAGGTGTCCAGTTCTTCCCCCCTTCAATGTCCTCAGCCTCCACCCGGTCCGCAGCACCACAGGTGTCTTCCTGCTCAGTCTGGGTGGGCGCAATCCCCCTGCCTCCTGATGTAAAAGGTCCTGTCTCACCCTCTTCTTCCTCACTTGTGGATAGAGGTCATGGTTGCCGGCGCACCAAAGATGTCCTGCTCAAAACCAGGACCTGCTGTTGGTCCTTTTGGCCAGCCGAGCCCACTGAAATGTAAGACAAATCATGATGTGGTGGTTGTGCACATCAGAACAAGACACATACCTATATGAGCCAATGGCAGACTTTGTTCTCCTCTGATCACACTATACAGTTGTCAGTGATTAGGAGCTTAAATTATGTGTATGTTCACTGTCATCTCTAACCCCGGTCGGAGCTGGCATAGTGCCACTACGCCTAGTTCCACGGATTTGGAAACAAATCCATGGAACTCCGCTCCGCTCTGCTCCCCTCCTCCCCCCAATAAAACAATTTGAAAAAGAATTAAAGAAGAAAAAAGCACACTTACCTCTACTGTGGCGTCTCTGGGCTGCTCTCCTCTTTCTCGCCGTGGTCTCTCTCCTGCAAAACCCTACGTCGGAAGTACATCTTGCAAGAACATGCACGCGCGTGCGCAAATGCGCAGTTCTCGCAAGACGTAAGTCCGATGTAGGGGTTTGCAGGAGAGAGACCATGGCGAGGTGGAGGAGGGAAGCCCAGATATGCCACAGTAGATTTAAGTGTGATTTTTCTTCTTTAATTCTTTTTCAAATTGCTTTATTGGGGGGGAGGCGGGGAGGCGGGGAGCCTATTTTTAGCAGGGGGGGCTGGCTAACTCTGCTCCACTGTGGAGTCGTAGTTTTGCCTAACATCCGTGTTCTCAGCGGCGTGTGGAGTAGGCAAAACACAGCACACTCCACTGGCGGAGCGGAGTTCTCTGCCCACCCTTAGTCATCTCCTGACTTGATTCAGACATGGACATCTCACTTGAAATTTGTTGGCTTACACATCTGTACTGATCAACCCTCAACTGTGGCATTCTTGTGATCTGTGTGTCCTGTCACTGCTACATGGGCAGCTTCCAAACCCAGTCTACTAAAGGAGATTAGAGAGAGTCCAGATGGTATTGGAATGGGCCTGTGATATGGAGTCTCTGCACTTTTACTTCTGGACAAATGTCATCTGCTGTGTAGCATTGTCTGAGACAACACAAATGCTGATTGGGGGTCACACATCCATATAGGGACTGGGCTCTTATGTTTGGTAAGTTGTGAGTCTAACCTTTTTATATTCCCTCACAAAAGCTGACAATCCAGTGCCACATATTGGCTTCGAAGACTGCTGTGCACTGGTGAACAGTAGTGGCTAGTTGCTACAGCTACCTGGACTTAACAAATGCCATACAAGCCACTGAGGGGAAGACATGTGTCTGTGGACACACTTGGCAAAATTGGAAACACTTAAGAGTGAGGCAAGGATCTCAAAGTCTGTCTTAACTCCATGGCACATGAAGATCTGTCTTAGTCAGAACCCAAACTCACCGAATGCAATGCCAGTCACAGCATCCAATACCCATTGGCCTCTCATACACACACTGGACAGTGTCTGTACCATTCCTCATCCAATGCACACATCAGTTATGATGCCCTTGGTTCACTGTTAGTGGTGCTGGCAGTGCAAATTTCTGTACAAATGCATGTGTGTGGCTCAATTCCCCAGTTGTCATAATAAAACAGCCACTCCCAGAATGCACTCTGCCCTGTACAGTCAATGTGCTACAGTGAGCCTTTTGCTTCATGATAACTGCTGCATAGACACAGAATAGGTAAATGGAGGCATGGGACACATGATGGTACAGATCTGTCTTCACTCGCATCATTCTTCCAGACACATATTGCATATAATGCACTTACCAGGTCTCTGCTGCCCATGCTCCTCCGGCTGAGCATGGAGGGTCGGCCAAGCTGCACACAGGTCCCTCCTGTACAGTGGCGGGAGGTGGGGACGATGCACATGGTGCTGGGAAGACTGGCCCAGTAGCTTCTCGGCCTTCTGCCGGGCCCAGCGTATTAGGTCCTCCCAGCGCTTGCGGCATGCCTTGGCCTTCCTGGTGTATACGCCCACTGCACTGCAGCGCTCACCAATGTTGGCCCATAGTGTGGACTGTGCTGCATTACTCAGCTGGTCCTCTGGCCCCCCATATAGCTGAGGATATTTCTTAAGCACCCCCTCTGCTAAGATGTCTATTTCCCTTTCAGTGAAAGGGGGTGATTTCTCCTCATCACCCTCAGCCATTTTGAGGGAAATTAGGTTGAAATGAGCAGCAGGATGGCAGAGGATCTGATCTGTGAGAGAGGATGACTCAGAATGAACACAAAATGGCTGCCAACAACTTCCTGTGATGTACTTCCTGTCTACCACTTCCTGTATGTGATTTCCTGTATGTAAGAAGGGGTTCCGGTTCATCTTTGGAACTTTCGGCCCGAATACGTAATCTCCGGTTGCTGAGCGTAGGGTCTCCATACGAGCCATACGCTCTGCAACCGGAGAGCACACAGTTGTGCTGGAAGTTGCGAAAACAGACGGAACCCATTCTTTGATACAGGAAATGACATACAGGAAGTTGAAGACAGGAAATACATCACAGGAAGTAGTTGACAGCCATTTTGTGTTCAATCTGAGTCATCCATCCATCACAGATCGAATCCTCTGCCATCCTGTTGTTCTGTAGCAGAGAAACCTGAAATGACAGTGTAAGAGAAAGTCATAGACATGAAAACAAAAGGTAGAACAGACCATTTAATGAAAATTAGGCATGGGACAAGGGTGGGGGCTGGCACTACATCACACCCCAGGTTAGTTTGCTCCTCCTTTGCATCATGGTACATGTAGTCCATATTTTGTGCTCAACACAAGAGTTGTCTGTTGTGTTATGGTAAGGTTGGGGGAAGCAGTGCTGTGTATCCCAGACACACAGTGCCAGATTCAGCAAGAACATCATCACTCACGTTGGGGGCCCATCATTTGTGGGGGAGCCAAATCTGTTGGGGGCAAAAACTCAACAATGCAATAGTTAGGCCCTTTTGTGATTCAGACACCCATTCTCAAAAGGTCCAGGAAGGTCTCTCAGAACATGTACATCTAATCCTGTGAGTCAATAGATCCCTTAGGTACATCCACTACACTGACTGCTGACATGGGCACATGACCTGATGCACGGTCAATCTTTTGACTCCTGTCAACAGCTGTGGTTTACATACAGTTAGTGTGGCTTGAAAAGTAGTCTCAGGATGGAACTTTTGGACAGAGTCGTAATTATCCAACTTTCATCATTGACAACAGGCTGCAAACCTACATTTGTTCCATAGACACAACAGGTTGCTAATCGTGAAAAACGTGGCAACCAACTGATCACGGACTTGCATACCCTGACCTCTGTTATGTGCAATGGCCCAGTTGCCCGGATTCAGAGCTGGCCGAGGTACAAGAGGCATGTGTAAGCCATGACGTTAAAGCTATGTTGTGCAAAACACAACAGGCTAATATGATCTTGCACACCACTTCAGGGGAGTAAATCAGCACACCCCCTGTACGGTCAAGACATCTGAATCACGACTTCAACAGACCAAAAGTGCGCTCTATAATGGCTCGAGTTCGTTTGTGTGCCCTCTTGTACCTACGCTGAAGTACAGTGGTTGGATGTCTGTAAGGTGTGAGGAGTGGTGGGGAGAGTGCATACCCAGCATCGCCTGAGGAGGGAAGACAGGGCAATAGGTTACATTTCCCTCTTAAATTTGACACAGAACATGATCTATACTTTGGTACATGCAGTGTCTGTTGAGATCTTGTATGTGGCTTGATGATTCTTATTGTACAATGGTTGTTAATGTAAGGTGGCATTCATACATTTCATTTACACATATCCCTCATTTTTAGTGCTTGGTACTTACCCAGTAGCCACATGTTGCCAAATTCTCCCAGCCATCCGCGGGCAAGGTGACATGCGGAATACAAAGCTGTCATGGGTACTGCCTGGAAACACTGCATGCACATCAATGAATCTCTCACTGGCATCACAGACAGCCTGCACATTGATGGAATGCCATCGGTGTCTGTTGCAGAAAATGTGTGCTATGCGGCGGGGTGGCTGAAGGGCCACATGGGTACAATCAATTGCACCCATCAAACGTGGGAAACAAGAAATGAGATAGACATCTCTAGCTGCCCTTTGTCTCATGTCCAATGTATGGGGCATTCGTATGTGGAGGTGGGCTCTTGAATTGATGCAGCTCAGTACCTGATGCAAGCACTGCAACTGGCTTGCCTGAGAGATGCCCACAAGGTCACTGGAGACCCTTTGGAACGACCCCGTCGCAAAGAAATGGAGAGCAGAAAGTATCTTGAGATATGCTGGAATGGCATGGGAGCAGCAGGTCACAGAGTCAAGTTCCTGCTCCCACTCACATTCCATCTCCAAGATGACTTCTGGAGGAAAACGGTATCTGGCCCTGACATCTTGACTGGACATCCCAACTCGGTTGCTCCTTTGTCTGAATATCCTCTCAACTCTCCTCCTCCTCCTCCTCCTCCTCCTCAAGTCTTCTTGCCGCATGGCAAGGGGCAAAGCAACATACATATTCAGCGACATGTTGGAAGCTTTGGGTGTGTTTGCTCTGCTTTCATATGTGCTGCAGGGCTGGGATTGGCTGTTGGGCTGCAGTGTTTCAGCTGGAGTATGATGGGGGATGGTAGGCACTTGGACAGATGTTTAACATTGACGAAAATGATCATCCAGCCCGAATGCGGGCATTCCGGCCCAGAAGCGGAGATTCCGGCCCGGGTGCGGAAATTCCGGCCCGGGTGCGGAAATTCCAGCCCAAGTGCAAGATTTCTGGCCCAAGTGCGGAAATTCGGCCCCAGGTGCGGAAATTCTGGACCGAGTGTGGACGTAAAGATAGGAATCGTAAGTGATTTCTGTGAATACCAAAAATCGTTAGCGCCTTCTGTGAATACCAAAAGTCGTAAATTTAGAATTTTGTCTCAGATTAGTTTTGTGAAGCGGGCCCCATGTTTTTAGCTTTTGCTGGATAAGAGTGGTGGAGGTAAGACATCTTAGTTCCAGCGGAAGATTATTCCATAAAGATGGTCCCAGAACAGAAAAAGACCTGCCCCCCATTCTGGATTTACGGATCTGAGGAATTTTGGCCAGAAAGAGATTTGCTGAGCGCAGACTTCTAGGAGGGATGTAGAGGCCGATTCTCACTTTCAAGTATCTTGGACCTGTTCCGTGCAATACTCTATGGATTAGTGATAGGGTTTTAAAAGTAATCCTCTTCCTTACGGGAAGCCAGTGCAGTTCTCTGAGAGATGAGGACACATGGGTTCTTAGGGGTAAGCTGAGTACAGTGCGAACTGACGCATTCTGGACTATCTGCAGCCTACTAATCAGAAAGTCATGCAAGCCCAGGTATAGTGCAATACCATAGTCCAGTCTAGATGTATCCGGAGCCTGGACCACCATTTTTCTAGCCGACAAAGACAAAAAGTGCAGAAACTTCCTCAGTATAAGTAACATGCCAAAGCAGGTCCCTAACACTGCCTTGACTTGTGAAATGAAGGAAAGTTCACCATCAAACTTAATGCCTACATTTTTATTAGCATGAGTGTGGATAAATGGAGAAGAATCTTTGGGCCAGAAGGTCTGCCAAGGCACTTCCGATCTTAAACCAAAAAAGAAAAGCTTGGTCTTTCCCGCTTTGCATTTCAGTTGGTAGAGAGAAAGCCATTGGAAAAATTTGGTCAGACAATTTCTGATTTTTTCACCGGGGAATGCTTCGTCCCTGCTGCTTGAGAAAAGCAGCTGGCTGTCGTCTTCATAAGAGACTACTTTAGCACCCAGGCCTCTACAAGGCGTACCAGGGGGGCAAGATATATATTAAATAGTGTAGGGCTCAGAGCCGAGCCATGGGGCACTCCCACCTTAAAGGCCCGCAGTCCAGAGGAAAATGGAGGACACCACACCTATTGACCCCTATCTTCAAGGAAAGAGGCCAGCCATTTCCACGCCTGTCCTCCAATTCTGGTGGACCGGAGGCGGGTCAAAAGAGTTAAGTGGGGGATCGTATCGAACGCAGTTGACAAAACACAGGAAAAAGAAAATGAAAAGGATGAGAAAAAGGTTGACATAGAGAGTGATTCAGGAGATGAAATATTCGATGCTATGTTAGCTGCGGGTCCACCACCATATGTGGCCCCTCCCACTAGTATACATCATAATACAACTACAAGTGCTACAGTGATTACTGCCCCTGTTGAACAGAGCATAACGTAAGTTGAGAGACCATTTCAAACATTCCAATTTGCTACTTCAATTATGACTGTTCCGGTACAATAACCACATATTGCAACAGAACAGACAGTGCCCAAGCAGAATGCAACTGCCTCAATAAACATTGCCCCAACTTCAGGAGCTCAAGGTGCTGTAGGAGTAGTGTTCGTATCATCCCAACATCACAAAGTTCACAGATTTTTACATAGAAACTGCTTCAGACAATTCAATCATTGAGAGAAGGGTGAAAGATTGTGTTTACAACCCCGGTAGTCCAGGGAGAGGCAAATTTATTTTAGGATCAGATTTTGACACCACGGTTTGAGGAAGAGGCAGGAATTCGAAAGACAGAAAGTACAAAAAGACAAGTTACACCAGAACTGAAAAGGGAGAGACCATTTAATGTTTGAAAACTAAAAGTGGGTTTAGAACTTGAACGTTTGAATCAGTATCAAGAAAAGTATGATGATGACCTTTCAAAAGTTTTCCTCCAAAGAGAAGTTACAGGGTTCAATTAGACAACAGAATAATTGAGACAATGCGTTCTTCAGGACTGCATTTACACGTAACTGAATTGGCAAAACACATTCATAAATGGAGTGATTTTGAGAAATTAGATGATAAATGGTCCATGAAACATGAAAAGAAAAAGAAAGTCAGAAGTAGACGGGGCAAATAAGAAGTCATTGACTGGTTCACAAAATGAGGAAGAAGCTTTGGCTTATCCACTGAGTGACGAAGTGTATATCCATGTACCATGGAGAAGAGGTGATCATGCAGCATTTACGAACAATTTTTCAACATTAAGAGACAAGCCTGTGCAGTGGTACACACATGTTGACCCATTTGTCAAGATTTCAAAAGTGATGTGGATTGATTTGAATACATTCTTTGACATTGTAGTACCAAATGATCTGTGAGTGTAAGGTTGTTGTACAATGGCCAAGTGTCATGGAGAAATATGAAGCAGTGATTGCTTTCCTGATTTCAAAATGCCTCGCAAAGACGTTGATTGGGTAAAGATTCTCTATAACCAAAACAATCAGTGCATGATCACTATGAGAGATTCATACAGGTATGTCAACAACACAATGAGAAAGAGTATCATGAACCCAGTGATATGGGATTCCTTGTATCTCAGTTTGTCATTGGGTTAAGACCACAGATTAGTACACACATCCAACAGAGTGTTATCTGCTGGCACACTAAATTGTTGGATGAAATTCTGAGATATGCAAAATATTGTAATGATGAACAAGAGATGAAGCATAGAATACTCATGGAAAAATTCATGTTGGCCCAGATGAAGTTTGCTCAGAAAGGTTTTCAAAACCAGTCGTTTACAGGAAATCATCAGTGTCTGCAAGGTTTTGGTGTACAAGCGGGAGTACAAGGTATTCAGGGAGGATTTGGTAGAAGTCGAGGTGTTCCAGTTGATCCAAATTCTGGTATGGATGTTGCAACTCTGAGAAAAAAGACCCCTTGTCACTCTTGTAACAAGACCAGGCATAGGAAGAGGGAGTGTAGACTAAATCCTGACCGAGTAAACGGATGCAGGGTGGGAATCAAATACAAATGCAAAATGCGCCAGTTCAGCAGATGCAAGTGCCAATGCAGAAACAGGTCCTGATGATGCAAGTTCCACAAGCTCAGATGGGCCCACAAAATATGGGAACCCCTAAATTTAATTTGAATCAGTTGCCTAAGACAAATTTGAACTCATTTAAGAAGCAAAATCAAAACCCATTCCAACAGTTTCCAGTATTTGATAATGATGGTTTTGTCTCCAACTATTCCCAATAAAGGTACCTGAGGGGGAGGGGATTGTGTGCTTGGTGCAGTCTTAGGGGTAGACCAGAGTGGACCAATTGTAGAAGGAGAGGTTTGGGCCACCCAGTGTCATTTCTTATTGAAACAGCTGTTACCAGATCCACTGTTCTCTCACGGGAAAGAAGATCCAAGTTGTAGGAGTTTCAAATAAACAGATCACAACCCCAGTTTCAGAGCAAATCCCTGTAAAAATAGGTTAATTTGAAGAAAAGCACCAATTTGTAATATGTGATTCAAATCCTGTAAACTTGTTAGGGAGAGATTTGTTGTGCAAATTAAATTGTGCAAATTACTATACACTAGATGGCATTGAGTTCCAGACCCATGATGAAGACGTTGAGTTTAAAATGGACCTATAAGATTCAGCTGTGGGATTGGTCCCAGTAAGAACAATTGAAGAGTTTCAAGTTTCAAGTTTATTCTAGTGTTTAGTCTTTTAAAACCATTACACTAAAAACATTCATAAAACCTTTTGTGCACTTATTTTACGAAATTTTAAAAATAAGTATAAATATAAGAGAAAATTAATAATATCTCATTAAAATACGTAATATACCTCACATATCTCTCATGCAACAGAACATTGGCAAGAGATGTTTCTTTACAGTCAGAACAAGATATAAAACAACTCCTGTTTTCTTTCAAAATTTGTGTATAAGATGGGATTCATTTTTCCCGTCAAGATCATTGTTCATGATTAATTTCAGTATTGTCCTTGAATCCAAAATTTCTTCTTAATAAGGTGCCAACATTAATCATTTAGTTTAGGATTACTAAACTCTTGGTCGGTTTGTAATCCAACTGATCTTTAAATATGTACTTTTTGTATTATTGGTCCTTTATTTTGTCTATTTCTTTTAAATTAAGTTTTAAAAAGTTACCCCTCTGCAGACAAGTGAGACTGAGATTCCTCCCAGCCAAGTTGTTTCCGCTTGCCTGCAGTTACGGATTTTCAATACTGTAAGGTTTGTTTTCAACAGTTTTTTCCTTTCTAGTCCAAACTTTGGGCACACACAGAGAATATGCGCTAAAGACTCTTTCTTATATTTACACAGCCAACATTCTTGATTTTGAAACTGATATTTCCAATAATCCTAGCTATTTATATGTTTCAGCTACCTCAACTTTTTTTCCTTCCAGGAACCAGGAGTAGGATGTGTATTTGCAGTCTACCAGTCGAACCGCTTTTGTTTTTTGCAAATTTAAATCTAATCTTTGTTCGTCCATACACATTTTTAGAGCCTTCATGCTGCGTTGTAGTCCTATTGGCTTTTGACTTAATACTACGATATCGTCTGCATACTGGAGACATCTTATTTCCTTGTTCGCCAGGGAAGGCGGGTGGTAGTTATCTTTCTGAAGTGCTTCTGCAATGTCGGCAAGATATAAATTAAACAAGCTTGAGGCTAACACACACCCCTGTTTTAATACGTTCCTTGTCTCTATTTTGTTTGTCGCTCGTCTGCCATCTCCAATTTTGACCTGCGCCCAGGTTCCTGTGTATAACTCAATAATAGCCCTCAGCAAACTGCTGTTAATGCCCCATTTAGCCAATTTTCGCCATAAGAGCCCACGAGGCACTCAATCGAATGCAGACTTATGGTCTACAAAACAGGAAAAGAGCCGGGTCTTCTTGTTTTTTGCTTTTTCAGCTAAGAATGTTAATGCTGTTAAATTTGTTGATGTTCCCATCCCGGCCCAAAATCCTGTTTGGAACCACGGTATAAGCTTATTGTCCACTGTCCATGATTTAAGGTGCTCCAATAGGCAAGAGGCGTAGAGCTTCGCTTCTACGTCAATTAAGGCTATAAGCCTATAATTTGTTGGTGATGACGGATTTCCACTTTTAAAAATTGTTTGAAAGATGTTACCTTTCCATGAGTCCGGGATTCGATTTGTGCGGTACAGCTCATTAAACAGAGGAAAAAAGTAGTGAGCCCAATATGTCACGTCTCCTTTAAATAGTGCGTTGGGGATTCCGTTCGGTCCTGCCGCGCGTTCTGGCTGTATTTTCTTTATGATTCTTATCAATTGATCTATGTCTGATATTAACAATGCATTTGTGTTATGATGTATACTGTTCACGTTTTTCTTTTCGTGAACCATATTGTCTATCTGGAATTCTTGGGATAAACCTTCTCGCATTTTGGGGTCTACATCTGAGCTGCCTTTGTTAATTTTAGGCTCGGGATCATCATACATTTCTTGGACATGGGCTTCCCATGAGGTAGCATTTATCCCCGCATTTTGTTGTCTATTCTTTCCAAGAGACAAACCGTTTATTAACTGCCAACATTTTTTGCTGTTCGAGTGTTTACTTGCCATAAAGAGTTTATTCCACAGCTGAACTTTCGATCTTGTTTTTGATTTCCAGCAATTTTTCTTATATTGGGTTCTTAAATTTTGCAATCTTTTTTATCCGGTTGAATACCTTCAAGCTGCTTCCTGATTTTCCTAATTTCATGTAATATTATTATTTTTTTTTTTTTACATAATTCCCTGCTATACCAGACTTGGGGTCCAAATCTATCATTTTGTTTGGTTCTGAAATTATTCTTAATTAGTTGATTTTTTGCTTGAAATTTTTCCAATAATATATTCTTTAACATTTCCCATGCCTTTTGCCAGTCACCTTCTTGTAAATACAAATGTTCTTGTGGATTTAAATAGTTTTTTATTACACCTATGGGACCTGCACAGGAGTAAACCTCCGTCATCAACGTTTCCGACTTCGTGCCTCTCCATTTCAGGTTCTTTAGATTATGCATTTGAGGGCCCAAAGTTATTTCTTTAACTGATGGTATCAAATCCGTTTTGTACATTATCTTAATGATTTGTTGAAAATGGTCGCTCTCCGTACGGGGAGTTATTTGAAATTGGCATACCTGAGGCTTTCCAAAATCACTTATCATGATCAATAGTTGAGGTTTTGCTGCCACTTAATAAAGTAATTCACGCAGGTGAGTCACCTTTTGTGTTTCCATTCAAATCCTTAGCGGTTCTAGTTGCGTTCTATATGCGTTCCCACTTTGACGAGTATTCTTTAATTTCTTACACAAATCTGTATTAAAGTCTCCGGTGATGATAAACAGGGCTAGATTGTGTTGTCTCTGTATTGTTTTTATTATTTCAAGCAAAATTTTCATATGTTCCCCTTTTGTTTCTTTTCTTGGGTCCGTTATTTTATACCCCTCCTTCTTTTTTGCTTTTGCAGTCCTTGCTTTATTTTGTTCTGTTTTCGGAATGGGGACTCCTGCTCATTTCCGTTGCCAGAATGTACCACTGTTTCCTATGAAGAGTCCAGCTTAGGTGACTCCTGCCTTGCTCTCTTCATCTGCTTTTTTTTCTCTTGACAGGGAGACCCACGGTTCCTTCCAGACCGCATTATGTTTCCTTTCACTCGCACCCTTTTTCTGATTCTCCCTTAATTTTTTGCTTACTCTCTTACTCTCTTACTGTCGCATTCTTAAAGCAACCTTAAACTTATTCTTATATTTTATTTATGTGCTCTGGGAATGCTAATCATACTTTGCTAATTGCCCTTTAGGCCACTTTAGCATTGGAGACAGTCCCCTTCTGTTGTATGATCCCCCTCACCTCTGCTTTGGGTGCTCCTTAGGGTGCGATGGGCTCTCTTGTTCCAAGAAGTTTATGCCATCTGTGCACCGTCTGCCACGCCAATTTGCACTGCAGTCCCAAAAATCCAGTGCATGTCATCAAAAGAAGACCTTGGCGCTACCTCCACTCTCCAAAAGGACTCCCGGTTATCTTCTCACAGGATAAAGTTCAGCCGAACTGCACCCGCCTCTTAGCTCCTCTCTGCTCCTCTCCCGGTGAACCCCTGCATGGGCGCGCTCAAATCCACCTCCTTTGTGGCCACAGGCACTACAGGCACTACACCCTCACTCAGACTCCGCTCCTCCGCTGCCAAACGCTGTTACTGGCGGATGCAGGGGCGGGATCCCCGGCCGCCTTCGTGCAGCTGATTCGAGGATGCTCTACAGACCGCCTCTGGTCAAGTCACTGCACTTCTCTGCAACCGCAGCCGCTCCCAACTCCCTACTGGCCGCCTCCCTCCAGTCGATGGAACCAGCGGGGCAGTGAGGGCGGCCGGAGGGCCTGGGGAGAAAAGCGTGGGAGCACGGAAGAAGCACGGAGGAAGCACGGCAGCCGGAGCCCAAGAAGAACGCTGCAGCTCCAACTCCGATTCAGCAGACCGCACTGAAAGGTAAACTGTGGCTCACGTGCCTTTCCCTCGTGACTGTCCACTGTCGTGAGGTATTTTTAGTAAGACCAACTCTTCCACGTAACAAAGCTATGCGGTCAGGGTAAACGTAACGAATCTAGCCAGACTATGCTTTAGTAATGACGATTACGCACTGGCCGAATCTCTAGCACTTTCACCACCATCAGAAGCTATATCCAACAATTGAAGAATAGCCTCCTAATTTGAACCAGTGAACCCAGAAGTATGGTGTAGTATAATGTCAGTTTGTAATGACGGAACCCTCGAGGCTCCTGATGGACTCTGTAGAACTGTGACGTAAGTACTAGATTGTAGTGAAGTGAATGCATGTTTAGAATGTTGAGTTTAGGTTACACAGAGAAGAATAAAGACATTTTATACTAAGCTCTGTGTATGGCATAGTCATTGGCGAGTACCCTGGCTGGGAAGAACGCTACAACTAGCAACAAGGATAGGGTAAGTAGCCCAAAGATTGACAGTGTTCTCCCAGAGAGTTTGCCATGGTCCAGCAAACTGCTCATTCTTGCCACATGTGCCTCCGTCGAAGTGGGGAATCAACATTTGGTGTATGTAGAGTCAAAGCACAGCCCTAGCCTGTGTAAAGCATTTGAAAATAAAAAAAGCTACACTAAGACATTTACATATCATTGGCCAAAAATCTGCTGGGAAGGCCATAAAGAGAGGTACCGTTATACTATGCAACCCACATCCATACCTCATATGGAGTGATAACGCTGTGAGCAGACGCCTCAAGGCACAGCTCAACCAGGTGTCATGCAGTAAAAATAGACACTTATTAGCAACAAAATTCAAATACAAAAAATGGTCATCTGCTTACCAGAACTGAGCAAAGAGAGTCATTGTGCCTCAGCACTGGGGAAGTGACACCGAAGGAAGCATGTTTGCTGAGCTGTCCATATCCAAAGCAGCACACCACCAAAGCTGCGGGTGGGGGCTCAGAACAAATCCAAAGGTCTCCTGAAAGCAAAGGGCTCCCATGGAGACTAGGAGGAAGGCCAAGGCTCCACGGACTGTCCTGGGTGACCACGAGGCTAGCACAGTACAGTGCCTTAGAGATGGCATGGATGAAGCAGATTCTAGAGGACAGCAAATGGTGTCGGAGAGAATGTTACCCTCAGTGTCAGCCAATCTCATAAATGGTTACAATGCAGCCGCCCTCTTGAAACTAGACATTTGATACCACCAAAAAGCTGAATATTGGTGATACATGAACTGCATGGATATAGACATTTGATGATTTCATTGATGCGATGGAAGAAGCAGATAACAAGAAGATTATCAAGTACCTTCAGAATATTGAAGGTGAAGTTGTAAACAGAGGTGGTCGGCATGGCTCGTGGGTGGCGGTGATGCAGCCTGCATGGAGAACAGGGAAGTGCGCATGACTGTTTTGGGCAGCCCAAGAGGGCTGACCAAACAGTCATTGCACACTTAGGAATGGGCAAACCACTCCTCCCCTGCTCCCAGAGCAGAGCAGCACTGCCAGCCCGCCCGCAATGCAGATGGACACAAACCATAAAATCAATCAATCAGGGGGTTTATAGACCACGCTACTCACCCGTGAGGGTCTCAAGGCGCTGGGGGGGGGTAGGCAGCTCCGGCTCAGTCGAAGAGCAGGGTGTTGAGGTCCTTCCTGAAGACGTGCAGGTTCGGGGAGCGTCTGATGCTGACTGGGAGCTCGTTCCAGGTCTTAGCTGCGATGTAGGAGAAGGCCCTTCCTCCTGCTCTGCTTCTGCGGATGCGGGGGATCTCTGCTAGGGCGAGGTCGGAGGATCAGAGATTTTTTTTGGGTGCGTGGAAGCAGACTCTCTCGTTGAGGTATTTGGGTCGGATGTTGTGGAGGGATTTGTAGGTGTGGGTGAGAAGCTTGAAGGTTATTCTCTTCTTGACGGGGAGCCAGTGTAGGTCGCGAAGATGTTGAGTCATGTGTTCGTGCCGAGGGGTCCCGAGGACGAGTCTGGCCGCGGCGTTCTGGATGGTTTGGAGCTTGTGTAGAAGGGTCCTGTTGATACCGGCGTAGAGTGCTTTCCGTAGTCCAGTCGGCTGGTTATGAGTGCGTGGGTGACGGTTTTCCTGTGCTCGGGGGGGATCCATTTGAAGGTCTTTCGGAGGATGAGGAGGCAGTTGTAGCTGGTGGAGGCGACGGCTTTGATCTGGCGGGTCATGGTGAGGGAGGAGTCAAGGATGATGCCGAGGTTCCGAGCGTGGTCTGCAGGGTGGGAGGGCTCCCGAGGGCGGAGGGCCACCATGTGTTTACCCAGGCGGAGGTGGAGGGTCCCAGGATGAGGATTTAAAATGATATTAACAGTTATTATCATTTTATGTTTCTAAAATTGACACTGCTGTGAAGCAGTGAGGCGATTCTCCTCCACCATAGCGGAGGAGCTGCCAGAAGTCATAAAGAAAATGCAGCGAACTGACTAAATTACATGCAGTCAAATCAAAGCAGTCTTGAATCTCAAAGTCAATCCAATGCTGAATGTAGATTATGAAAGGTACATCTTCAGTCAAGGACAACAGAAAGATGGTGAGGCCATCAGCAAATATGTTGAGAGACTGGATGCGCTCATCAACCACTGTATGTGCAATGAATTCACTGATGAGAAAACTATATGCCTCAGAGTGATTGAAGGATGCTTGTCTGACTCGTTCAGATGATGAATGTGGGGGAAACTCTTAGTCTGGGATGAGTTTTCATGGTTGCCAGGGGTAAAGAGCATGTTCATCGGCAAGCTGAGTCAGTCATGAATGTGAAAAGTAAACCAAAGCACAAGGCCAAGGAGTGATTTCTCCACAGAAAAAGAGTTGTGCTTCAGGTGTGGATTTTCATTTCCACATGAAGGTAAATGCCCCACCAGTGGGAAAATTTGCATAGGCTGTGGAAAAGAAAAAAAACCATTTTGTAACGGTTTGCAAGGTGAAGGAAAAAGTAAGTGCATCATGGCATGAAGGAAAAATGGTCACCTGAACATTCCAGACGAGACGTTCGACGCATGCCCATAAGGCCAAGTGACCACATCAAGCTGAGGGAAATCAACACCAAATTAAGTTGATTGACAGCTAAATCTTTGTCAAACAGTTCTTCAGTATCAACGTCAAGTGAAATTGAAGAAGATGGTTGTTCCATGTCGATGTTTACCTCAGGCAAATGTGCGCATGTTGGACTGGCTGCCTGTGAGGAAAAATACTGGTCCAAGAAAAGTCAACAGGACAAGGCACAGAATTCATTCAAACATTGTCTGAAAATCACACTAAAAGTCAACAGGTGTTCCATACCTTTCATTATTGATAGTGGTGTGTCAATAAATATGCCAGAGGAGAAGTATAATGAACAGTTTCTAGTAGCCCCAACTTACACCATTGTAAACTAAAGTGTATACGTGGTCTGCATTGATGCCACTAAAAAGTCAAGGCTCAATTGTAGCGATAATAGGTGTCAAGTGCCTGTTTACTGAGCTTCAGCACAGCCACTGATATGGGACTGATATCTGCGAACTATAACATGAATGCTCATCACAAAATAGTAAGTCAATTCCCTTCATTGATTCATGGGTTGGGAAAACTCAAGACTATGAAAGTCCAATCATACATTAATGAGGACTCCATCCTATTGCTCAAAGACACAAGTGACTTGCCTTTCACTCACAGGAAGCTGTTGAATAAGCACTTGAATCCTTACTCAAACACGATCTTATTGAGTGTTTCACTGGCCCAACTCCAAGGGTTTCTCCCTTAGTGGTAGTACCCAAAAAGGACAGTGAAGGAACTGTATGTGTCTGAATGGATATGAGTCCAGCGAACAAGGCAGTTGTTTGACCTAGTCGGATAGGGAACATCCTTACCCCTATCGTTCACACTGGTTTTTAATTCTATCCATAGGGGATACTTATTAAACTATTTCCCCATATGAGATGGTTTTAATTCACTTTTGACATTATTTTGCACTCTGCCCCTCACTCACACTAGACATTGGAGTGATAAAACACCTCACGCTCCTCTCCTGCGGGAGAGTTGTAGCCACACAGTGCACCTTGCGGGCACTGTGTGTAGAGGAACAATGATGAAGCATGTCACCCAAAAGGTGAGTGAGGGTTCTCGTCTTTAAAAAGCAAATGCCCTTTTCTTGGTTTTGCACATACATATTCATATTCTAGTTAAGTTACCATCCGGTTACCTTTTGTGTGTTTGAGTTGAAAGAGAATGACATCCATGTAAACACATTGCTGACATAATAACAAAATTGAATAGTGCAAAGGTATTTTCTCGCCTTGATCTGAATAAAGGATATCATCAGTTGGAACTCGAGGAAAATTGCAGGTACATTACAACATTTTCTACACATGTTGGTCTGTCCTGTCACAAAATACTACATTTTGATGTGTCATCAGCTGCAGAGCTATTTCAAGATGTCATTGTAGTATGGGGGTAGGTATATTGTTTGTGTACATTGTATTTGCAAGCCATTTAGTTATGTGCTCTTAGAATGTGTTAGGTTAGAATGTATTGGGTCACTGTTATTGGGGATTCTAGATTCATGAAGTGCTTGACTCATTGACTGTCCTGCTGCCGGTGGGAGCTGTCGTGGGTCTGCTGAACTTGAATAAATCACTTCTTCAAGCAACAAGGAGTCTCATCTTTATTTACTCCAAGAACCATACTACATTTATTGGCGATGATTTTACCTCAAAGCGGACCCACCGACCAACAGAAATACTTCATTTCCCGACGTCTACAAGATATTGGATTCTACGCTGGATCACTGTCTGAGACATGTGAATTTTATTTATATTCTTTCACGTTTCTGTGCGTGTTTATTTTATGTATTTAAAATTGATTGGAATGACTGTCCTCCGACTTTGGACCTTACCGCACTGTCCGTTGGTGATCAGCCGTTCTGGTTCTCGTGATACCACGCCCCGCGGACATTTCCATGGCTTCTGCGTGGTCATGGTGTTCTTCTTCTCCTTTGCCTAAATTCTGATGCACCTACTTCTACTTGCGCTCCGTGTTGCCAGGGCAGCAGTTCCTGTGACGCTTCTCACGCTTGCTCCTTTGTTCCTGCTCCTTCATTCCTTCACTACTTCCATCTGCCGTAAAGTTTACGTGACTCATGCACGCTTCACGTGTTGGCCGCCATCTTGATTGCTTGGGCAGTTTTACATTCAATTCTTTGGCATTTACATTGTTCCCTTCGTGTTTTTCCTCCGTGATAGGCACACGTTTGCAGTGCCTATTTTCTACCGGAACACTGAGCCTGTCGTCGTCCAAGATACTGAACGCTGAGCCTGTCAGTTTCCAAGATACCCGTCTTGTTATGAAGCTTCTTCTGTGACAGGCACACATTTGGCAGGTGTTTGCAATGCTTGTTTCAGGTTTGTTCAGGTTTCTCATGCTTCCATGCATACATAGTGTTCCTGTTGCCACGCTTGTTTCTGTGACAAGCACACAGTGGGATTCCTGTAACGCTTGTTTCTGTGACAAGCACACATTTAAAACGGATTCTTGCAACGCTTGTTTCCATGACAAGCACACATTTTGACACTTTGACAAAAACGCATTGTGTGGTGTTTACGTATTTATTTATTTGTCTATTTTACTGCTTTGCTCATTTATTTTAATATGGCTTCTTCTAGTAATGTTATGCGACCACCCCCATTCCTACAAAACCCTGGTAAACCACTTACCCCTTGGCATAAGTGGTATACAGTTTTTGATAATTATATGGAAGCAATTGATGCAACTAAGTATTCTGCTTCTAGAAAAAGGGCACTATTATTTAACCATCTAGGTAGCGCTGGACAAGAAGTTTTTGACAATATTCCAATTGTTCATCTCCAACTGGTGATGAGACCTGGAATGTATTTTCTGATGCTTTGGCACGTATGGGTAAACATTATGTTGATGAACCATCGGTAATGGTGGAAAGACATATGTTCTTTAAACGTACACTGACACAAGATGAGTCAATTGAAGATTATTTAGCCGCATTAAGAGTTTTGGCATCCAAGTGTGAGTTTGGTACCAACTTGGATACTTCATCACGTGACCAATTCATTTTTAATTGTTTTAACAAAAAGATTCAGGAGCGTATTTTAACGTGTAAAAATCCTTCCTTAGAGGAGGTGATGGATATTGCATGCAGCATTGAACGCTCTGTGGTTTCTTCTAAAATCTTAACACAAGACTGTGCTAGCAAATCTTCAGAATGTACTAAAGTTATGCAAGTTACACCGTCCGGCAATCCCAATGAGTCTGATATAAATGCGGTTTCTCTTAAAACCAAAACCAAGAAAATTGGTAAAAGAAAAGGTGCATGTTACGGATGTGGGTCCAAGTACCACATGGGTAACAATGTTAATTGTCCAGCACAAGGTAAACGAAGCAATACTTGTTTAAAAATTGGACATTTGTATACTGTTTGTAGATTCACCAAGGAGAAAAATAAGGTTAATCATCTTAGTGTTGAAGATGAGTCGCTATGTGATGCCATGAATAATGCTTTGTTGACAGTCGAAATCAACACTTTAAGTAATGATGTTAAAAAGTGTAAGGGACCAATTTGTGATGTACGTATTGGTTCTGTTGATATAATTGTCATGGCTGATTCTGGTTCACCTATCACTATTTTGGATGAGAATACCTTCAAGAAATTTTGGTCTAAGCCGTTGCTCAAACCCTCCGATGATAATCCCAAAGCATTTGGTGAATACGATATCATTATATCTGGTTACTTTTCTGAATCCATTAGATTTAAAGGTAGGTAGATTTACACCAAGGTTTATGTGGCACTCAATGGTCGCGACATTCTGGGCTGGCAAGATCAGGCAAGTTTAGGTATTATTTTTAAACCGGGCCATGTTGAACCTGTGGTTTTGGGTGATTTACCTGTCCTTGCAGTAGAACAATGTTTTGTAAGTGATCCACAACAAAGCTCTGTCAAGGATTTAGTTTTAAGTGACTTGTTTTCTAAATTTGCCAGTGTGTTCAGCAATAAAGTTGGTTTATTCAAAGGGTTCCAACATACCATCAAGCTGAAGAACAATGTTATTCCGGTGATTCAGAAGGTTAGACCAGTTCCTCTCTCCGCAAGGGATGACCTTAAGAAACTGTTAGATGAATTGTGTTTACAAGATATTATAACACCCATTGAATCTTCGGAGTGGGTTTCTGCTGCTGTTGTCGCACGCAAAAAATCAGGGGATATTCGTCTATGTGCGGATTTAAGAGTTCTCAATCGTAATATTGTAGTTGAATGTCATTCCCTTCCTAGAATTCAAGAAATGTTAGCTAAGCTGGGGGGTAGCATGTACTTTACCACCATTGATTTGCGTTCTGCGTATCACCAGATTCCTCTATCCATTGAGTCACAGCCGTTAACAACATTTGTCACTCATTTTGGTGTGTATATGTACAAAAGAATACCTTTCGGATTGGCATCCGCTGCCAGTGTCTTTCAAAGACTCATGGATCAAATGTTTGCACATGACAAGGGTATCCAAGCTTTTCAAGACGACATACTTATTTATACTGAAACGTTAGATCAACATTATGCTTTATTGGAAAACGTTTTGAGCAAACTTGGGATGTATGGTATGACTGTCAATAGGAACAAGTGCAGATTTATCACCCAGAAAGTTGATTATTTGGGACACAATAGTTCCTGTGAGGGTATAAAGCCTAAGTCATCTTTACTCAATGCTGTCAATGACGCACCCATGCCTTCGGACAAAGATGCTTTGAGAGCATTTCTGGGACTTAGCGAGTATTATGCTAGGTTTGTGCAGGGTTATGCCATTATTGTGCAGCTGCTAAGAAATTAATTGAAGAAGAATGGCAAGTATGTTTGGAATGAGGAAACACAACATGCGTTTGACTCAGTTAAAAAGCTAATATTGGAGGCACCTGCTATCAGACCCTTTACGCATGGTGAAAGGAGCATTGTAACAGTCGATGCCAGCTCCAAAGGCTTAGGTGCTGTGTTAAGTAAAATGATTAATGGTCAGGAGTATACTGTGGCTTTTGCTTCAAAAACTCTCAGTAGTGCTGAAATAAATTATAGCACTATTGAACGGGAAGCCTTGGCGTGTTCATGGGCTGTAGAAAAATGTAAGATGTACATATGGGGAACCAGATTTCAATTATTTACAGACCACAAACCGCTCATTTACATGTTAGGAGACAGTTGCTCTAATAAGGCATCCTCTAGACTGATCAGATTACTGGCGAGATTGCAAGAGTTTAATTTCGACATTAAGTATATTCCAGGTGATATATTGAAAGTAGAGACAATGAGATCCTATTAAGGATGATGATTTTGAATTTGTCCTAACGGTGAATGACGTTATGCAAGATATTCAAATTTCTGAAGAAGAATGGTTTGAGAATTGCAACAAGGATGTGTGTTTAAGAAGGGTGAAGAAATGTTTAATCAATGGTTGGCCTGGTGACAGGAGTACGTCAATTGAAGATAGATGTTTTTCACAAGTAGCTTCTGAACTATCTTTAGTGAATGATATTTTAGTCAGGCAAGACAGATTTGTTCCACCTGAAGGACTGCGAGGTAAAATCATTTCTTTGGCTCATAAAGGGCACTTAGGCATTTCAAGTGCTGTTAGAAAAATCAAACAAACTAATTGGTGGCCTGGTATTGACGGGCAGGTCAAATCTTTTGTGGATAATTGTGCTGAGTGTTTATGCTCAGACAAACATTGGAAAACATTTACTGCTCCCTTATGTCCTGTGGATTGGCCTAAAGGTCCATGGCAGAAGTTGGGGTTAGATTTTTCTAGTCCTTTTAATATGCTTGGTAATGACAAAAGGTTCCTTATTGTAGTTATTGACTATTTTTCGAAGTGGTTATACTTTGCTTTTGTTAGAAATGCTGACTCTGGTTTTGTTATTTCGTTTTTGGAACGAGTATTTTTGATTGAGGGTTTACCTAAGAAAGTAGTCACTGATAACGAGACACATTTTGTTTCAGAAGAGATGGAAACTTTTCTTGGAAAGAATGTTATTAGACATATTCTTGTTCCTTTGTATAGTCCTGCAACCAATGGTCTTGTGGAAAGGGCTAACAGATTGTTGAAAGAAGGTGTACAAACTGCCATTGCTAACAAGTTGGATGTTTCCAAGTATCTGCATCATAAGGTCTGGAGTAACAATACTACACCTCACTCTACCACTGACGTTTCTCCTTATGTGCTATTAAGAGGTAGGAAGCCCATTTCACTTTTGAGTCCCTCTTGGTTAATGGATAGAGTAGGATAAGTGCTCTGTCTGGATGTACAGAAGGTAAGGGAACATGTGAAAGAAAAACAAGCCTCTTATAAAAAGAATTATGACAGAAGAATGCATGTTAAGGAAACTGTTAGTTCCTGGCGACTGGGTGCTTATTAGGAAGCCTGTTAAAGTGAGTAAGGGGCAGTCTAAGTTTACTGAGCCTGTCAGGGTTGTTAGAGTTTCCAGGATCGCAGTTTTATTACAGGATAGAGGATGGTGGAACCGGAATGCTTTGATTAAGTTGAGTGAGGAACAAGCCAGGTTCATATGCCAGAGAGTAAAGTGTTGAAACAATAGCAGTACGAAGGTATTGGATGGTGATAATTGGTTTGATCTTGGAGATTTGACACATGTTCGCAATAGTTTGGCGAGCAGTGTCTGTTCTCCTTGTCCTGTGAGTGACAGAGGTGATGGCAGCAATATTTCCAATCCTGATGTGTTAAGATAAGTTGATGCTAACATCACCAGTGGTGCTGGCGATAAGAGACAATTAAGGAGTAGTTGTAGAATTAGGACTGCTCTTTTTCATTCTAGAGATTTTGTGTATTATTGATGTGTTATTTTTTATTTGTTTTTTTTTATTATTATAAGAAGGGGGGTGTAGTATGTGGGTAGGTATATTGTTTGTGTACATTGTATTTGCAAGTATTTAGTTATGTGCTCTTAGTATGTGTTAGGTTAGAATGTATTGGTTCACTGTTATTGGGGATTCTAGATTCTTGAAGTGCTTGACTCATTGACTGTCCTGCTGCCAGTGGGAGCTGTCGTGGGTCTGCTGTACTTGAATAAATCACTTCTTCAAGCAACAAGGAGTCTCATCCTAATTTACTCCAAGAACCATACTCCATTTATTCAACGTATCATGCAGCCTGTCATGAATGTTTTCAATTATAGTGATGACATATTCGTTTTCAGAGCTACCCAGATGGAACACAATGAAGCTCTCATGCAAGTGTGTCATTTTCTCGCTGATGATGGTTTAACTTTGAATGTCAAGAAATGTGTGTTCCATAAGACAAAATTAAAATTCTTTGGCCATATCTTTTCTGTTGGGGGCATGACACCTGATCCAGCTAAAGTTCAAGCACTGTCAACTGCCAGTCCTCCACAAGATGTTTCTATGCTACGTTTATTCCTAGGCATAGCCAGCTGGTGCTCTAGGTACGTAGAAGACTTTGCCACTGTCAGTGCGCCACTAAAAGACTTGACGAAAAGAATGTTTCTTTTCTTTGGTCACATGAAAGAGAAAAGCTTCCAGAAATTAAAACAAGCTATTGAGAATGCTACTGAAATGGCATACTTTGATCCCAAGCTGCATACTGAGGTTTTTGTTGACGCTTGCCCTGTTGGATTAGGCGCCATCCTTGCACAGCACAGCAGAAACTCAAATGATCAAAGATGTATTTTGGCATAAGGAAGTCAAAGTTTGTCCCAAACTGAACGTCCTTATTCACAACCTGCGAAAGAAGGCTTAGCAGTGGTGTGGGCTTGTTAACATTTCCACGTATTCTTGTATGGGAATCCCTTCACGCTTGTGACAGAACATCAAGCATTGTTGACTATCTTTGGCAATCCTAAGGCAACAATGTCTCTTCACACTGAACATTGGTCTCTGTGTTTGCAAAAAAACAACTATACTATTGTGCATCGCCCAGGGAAAGATCAGCACCCTGCTGACTACTTCTCAGGAGTGCCTCTACAGTGCCTTGGCACCCATTCTAAGATGGCTAAAGCCTACATAAATTTCATAGTGAAATCAAGCACCCCAGAGTTCGTGGGAAAGAATTGTCACTGCCACAAGTCAAGATAATGACATGCTAAAACTGAAATACATTATTACACATCAGTCTTGGTACCAGCACCCTTAACCTCTTACCAGTGATGGTGAATACCAAAAAGTTTAAAAATGTTAAAGATGAACTGTTCATCACTCTGGAAGGTATTATTCTAAGATGTCTGAGAATTGTCATTTTGGAGAGTCTGCAACAACAGATAATTGAAGTGGCCCATGAAGGACATTGTGGGATTGTTGCCACCAAATGAGCTCTCCAAGACTGAGTCTGGTTTCTAAATCTCGATGAGAGAGTTGAAAGAGAATTGAAGGCCTGTCATCTATGCAACTTCCTGTCATCGAAAACCACTCAACACACCTTAAACATGTCAGAGTTGCTAATGCATGCATGGGAAAGAATTGTCATTGACTTCTTCGATCCTATTGACAACGGACATCACCTGATGGTGATCGTTGATGAATACTCCTGTTTTCTCTTGATAGAAGAGCTCTCATCTATCACACAAGAAAGAGTCATAGAGAGATTAGATGACATCTTTGCGATATTAGGTGTTACTGCCATCTTAAACTCTGACAATGGCCCACCTTTCAACAGTCGAGAATTCAGAGACATTATCAGTCATCTTAATGTGAAACATCAGAAGAGTGCACCTCTTTGGCCACAGGCTAATGGCCTTGTCGAATGTTTCATGAGTACTCTAAAGAAAACTGTCAGGCATGCTGTTCTAGAAAAGCTTGACCTTAAAACTGTCTTAAATTTGACTCTTCAAGCTTACTGTTTGAACCCTCACTCAATCACAAGTGAAAGCCCGGTAACCTTGCCATGATGACCAAATTACCTCAATGGACCAAGAGAAGATCAAATAGTGAGGAAGAAACATGCATGAAAGACTTGGATCATAAGAGGAAAATAAAGGCCTACGCAGGCAAATGTCGAAATGCAAAAGACATTATGTTCACTAGAGGAGATCGAGTGCTTGTTCATCAGCATAGAAAACGAGAGCCTGATGCTCCATTCGATGCTTAACTATTTAATGTTGTGAACAGCAAAGGAGAATCCTTGCATTTCCAAAATGTAGCTTATTGCTTGTCAAGTACTGATGTCAATGTAGAGACTGGGTCTGAAAGGACACGTGAAGACCCTCTGACTGCTGCTGTTTCAACATCACCAACTCTGGTCATGGACACTTATACTGCTGTCCCCAGTTTCTACAGCCCCGGTTGGGGCATGTGATCATAATGTCATGAAGACTCATTGAAGTGCTATGATTATGTATATATTTGTAAAAAATTGCAATTTTATTATTTAACAGAGGGGGAGCTGTAGTGTTATCTAAGTTTGTAATGACAGAACCCCTGTGGCTCCTGATAGACTCCCTAGAAGTGTGTTGTAAGTGTTAGAGCGTTATACTAAGCTCTGTCTGTGTCATAATCATTTGTGAGTACCAGGCTATGGAGAACAGTGTACCAGGAAGTATGGCACTTTACAGGGTAAGATATCAAACTAATAAAAGGTGTAGAGCCTGTCTGAGTCACATCAAAACAAAACGCAGTCTGTCCAAGAACTCCATCATATAATTTGATGCCAGAAACATGTGCAGGAATACCCCGTAATTGAAGATATGCTGAGCAAAGGGATTTTGAAGGAATTGCTTGGGAGTCTGTGACACTCTTCTATCGTGGGTTAACAGAAGACCAAAGGTAAATATTGGATTGTGCAGGATCTCTGAAAGATTAACAGTATTGTTGTTCCATGTTGTCCTGTGGTACTGAATCCAGACACCATACTTTTTCAAATCAGAATGCAGTATGGTTCACCATTTTTAACCGTTGTCAGGCATTATTCTCAGTGCCGTTGCACGAAGAGAGCCAAAACCTTTTTTCGTTTATCTTTCAGCCTAAAGTTTTGTCATGGTGTTGAGTCCCACAAGGGTATACAGAGAGTCCTTCCATTTTCAACCAGATCTTGAAGGAATCTGGAGTCAATCAATCAATCAAATCAACTTTATTCGATGGTTAATAAATAAGATCATAAAAGTACATAGCAGCAATAAATTGTAAAATACATTCTCTTGGATGGCATACAGCAATCAATTCGTTTTTATCAATTATAAAAGGTTAGATAAAAGAAGGTACAAAATTCATTATGAGTTTCAGTGTATGCGTACATAAATCTACCAGATCGAATATAAGATAAAATATATTAGATGATTAAAAAGAAGAAAACTTCAAAAGAGTTAAGTTCTCAGAGACTTTCTTTTCTTTATACAGGCCCAAAGGAATAAAACTAACGAATAGCACACTAGATGGTTAGGTAATAATTTTAAGAAAAATAGTGCAGCCCTACATTGTTCAAACTTGTAGCTCTTTAGGATGGGTACGAGGTATTTTTTCCTTTCCTTATGATAGTAATCACAGAAAAACAATAAATGAAGATCTGATTGGGGAGATATTGTATCATAGGGGCAATTAATCAAATCTGAGTGGTTAAATGTTTTCGATGGAAATCCTAACATTAGTGGTATCAAGTTTAACCAAAACCGCAATAGTATGAATTGATGTTGCGGTATTGAGACCTCCTCTAAGTAAGGATATCCACCTTCTAAGGTAGATAAAAGCGGTTGGTAAGCCAAGATTGACTGCTTCCTGTAGTTGTTTTCCCTACGAATGTAATGGGCCTTCCGCATAAAGTTGTCCACCAATCTTTGCTTAGATATTAGCCTACAGGCTGTTGAATCCATGAACAGATCTTTCAACCCCAGCTCAGTCAATTCTTGCTCGACATAATTTAGCCATCTAATTCTCTTGTAGTTTTCCAATCTAAGGCAGTCTTTTATTATACTCTGAGTTAGAGGAATGGTGTTTCTACGCCAGATGGAAAACCACAAGAGCAGGGGGTGGGGCTAATTGAGTCTGTAATATGAGGTAAACTCAACTCCAAATGGAGTAGATGATCAGATGTTGACTGCGGAAGAGAAACCAGGGATTTAAAAAAACTTGTCCTCAATGGTTTGAGGAGGTTTTATGTTTGCCAAGCCACAAACACCTGCTCCATAAGTGGTCGCGGACTTCGTTTTTGCATGATAGATGTGCTTGACAGCTGCCAAAGGTTTTATGCCCATCCTAGACGTAAATGCCTTTAGTGCTGTCAAGCTCCTCTCCATGCCCATGGCCCTTGTGTCAACTAGAGGTGACCATGTTTGGTTCCTGTCAAAAAGTCCCCCAAGATAAGGAAAAGACTCCACCACCTCAATTTTCCCTGTTATGGTATAAAGATGGGATCTTTTACCTCGAATACCACCCCCGGCAATAAATACAAAAGATTTTGACTGATTAACCTTCATGTTTAGAGAATCCATGAAGGCCGCGTGAGGTAGTAACTAGACGTTGCAGCCCTATCCCTGTTCTGGCAATAAGGACTGCATCATCTGCATATGCTAGAATTGGAAGCTGGATGGAGTCAGACACGGTAATATCGGGTGTTGCGCCTTCCCCACGCCGTTCGTATAGATGGAAAATAGGAACGGCGTGAGGACACAGCCCTGCCTTACCCCCCTCAACATCTTAAAAGGGCGGGTGCATTCCCTGTTCTCTCCATATCTGACCGATGCTGAGGCATCCGTATATAGTTGTCTGATAAACTCAATTATTGGAGGGTCGATCCCCATCTCTACCATAATATGCCAGAGCTTTGAGTGGGAAAAGCAGTCAAACGCTGCTGAAAGGTCCATGAAGGCAAGGTAGATTTTCCCACCCTTAGCCCTGGTATATTTATCGATAATCAAAGAGAGGTTCAGGCACTGGTCTACAGTTCCTTTGCCCTGTTGAAACCCATACTGGGACTGCATTAAAATATCATTATCGGCTACCCAAACCTCTAATCTGTATAAAAGCAGACGACCCATGAGTTTCGCTGTGGTGTCTAAAAGAGAAATAGGTCTGTAATTTTTTGGGCTACTCTTGTTCCCCTTTTTATGGATAGGGACAATTGTACTTGTTTTCCATGAAGGGGGAGGGCCTACTATTGCTATATTATTAAAAACGTTGGTTAATAAAGGAGCCCAAAGGTCATAATTGTCCTGGAAGAAGTCTATTGGAACCCCATCCGGGCCAGGGGCTCTACCAGGACCACATTCCGATAGTGAACTGTACAAAAGACATATTCCATTTTAGCATCATGCTAAATAAATAAAGAATGCAGTATTTATTAACTGACTACAGAATATTAACTGTGTTGGAAAACTGCTGCAGCAAGAGATATGTATATCATAAAGTAAACATTTGTGTGAAATAAAGAGTGAAAGTTTCATTAAAAGTTACGGGCTCCAAAAGCACATCCTAAAACAACCAGGCACTTAAAAAGATCAAGTAAAGCGTGTTTTAAAAGCCGCTGCAGTTAAAAAATATAGGGGCATATTAACAATAGACGGCGATAAATATCGCAAAGCGCGCATAGCGCTTTTTTATTTATCGCCGTCTATCGCTGGAATTTATCGCCCGGTTAGCGCGTTATCAACAACGCGTATCACCGAGGCGATAAAAATTCCAGCGATAGCGGGGATATCGCCGTTTCCCATGGAACAACGCTGGTTTTCCAGCGATGTTCCATGGAAAACGGCAATAACCTTGCTGATACGACCCTGTGGTCGTATCAGCATAATCCACCCCCAATGACAGGTATAGGTAAGTCAGCATTTTAGCAGACGTTAGTTTTCGGCGAAAACGCGGTTTTCGCCAAAAACTAACGTCTGCTAAAATCCTGGGAGCCACCTTGTAAATATCGCGATGTGCATTTAGCGATATTTAACAAGGTAGTCCGTCAGGAGTACGCCCAGTGACGCCCACTTTGCATCTCATTAGAGATACAAAGCGAGGCGTCGGCAAACGGCTGCTAACATGCGCTAATGCATGTTAGCACCGGCTGCAAATTGGGCGAAAAGATTATCTCCGCTTTTTTGGCTTTTAAAGCCAAAAAAGCGGAGATAAGGCCCTTGATAATATGCCCCATAATCCTTAGTATTGCATAGCGATGTGGCATTGAGGAGGAGAAATTATGTCATTAAGAATAGTAATGGTTTCTGTATAACGCTGTTGTGTTGTATTCAAATTTCAACATAAGGCATGCGTTTCAGCACCTTTGAAGTATATTTTTTAAGTTTTAGAGTAAGATGTGTACGCTTTTCTCCAGTTTGAAAGTGTACATTAAGTAGATTTCAGTGACTAAGAGGAGCAATATTCTACACAGTTGCCTGGTTTGAAAACCCATCCTTTCCTTGTGTGCTTTTGCAGAGGGCTTGTGCATGCAATGTTTTTCCTGAATACATATGGATTCCTTCATAGATTCCTCACTTTGTCCGTGTTTAGATGTGATTCTCTGTGTATGATATTGCGTGGATACTGCACACATACATATGTGATTCTCTGAATGTACATTCACATATGCAAATGTATATTATTGGGTGCAATACTAAATTCATGTTCCCAAACAAAATTTGTTGGTTCAAATTTATATAGCGTAGAACAAATCTACACTTGTGTGTACAAGTTTCCACTTACTGGAGCGAGTGCCCATTTCATTAGGCTCAGTTTGATGAGATTCAAATAATTTGTATTGCTGTTGTTGCCTTGGCATTTAGCATTATGCCACTGGTTAACCTGAAATTGCTTCTTGTGTATTGGCAGCACACCCTGCTTTGGCTGTGGTTGGAAGAGGGTGGGGTTTATATTGGAAACAGTATGTTGTCAGCTGTGAGGATAGGTGAGATTCGGAAAACAAAAAAGGGGGGCCTGAGGAGGTTTAAGGGACCAGCGAGGGCAGACTCCCAATACACAACTATGAAACACACAAAGGAGCCCTCGGGTCCGGGGTCGCTCAAGGCTAGTACTGGCTCATTCTGATCATAAGCACAGCCAAAAAAGTGGCAGATACTATCCTGATAGAGATCCAGACTCTCAAATCACAGATTAAAACCATAGTCAGTGCCACATTTTTCAAGAAGAATATGGAAGAAACAAACAAAACAACCAAAGACTACAAAGAGTCACTACTGACCAGCAAAATCAAAAAATTCAAAAAGAATTTGGCCAAGTTTTCTCTAGAAAAAGTATAGCCCTACACCGATGAGGCCAATAAACTGCCTGAATTCAATAGAGGAGGCAGGCACTACAGTTCTAATTACTCCTCGTCAGACAGGGACAATTGGTCCAGTGACTGCGACTTCAGTTTAGACGCATTCCGTCAGAACACACAGAAATGTGGACAGAGAAGATGTCGCGGAGCCCGAGGGGGACCTCCACCTAATCAATGGTGGCCACCTACACCCTGGGGTTACCCTCCCTTCCAACCGTTCGAGCCAGGACCCCAAGGACCCATGATGGGCTTCCAGCCGCCCCCTCCACAAGGATACAACCAGTCTTTTTTAGGGCAGGGTCGGGGCCGATCGAGAGGGAGGAGACGACAGCAAGTACACTGGAGCCCCTCAGCGTCCCCACGCAACACCCGGAGCATGACCAAGACAACACAACAACCAGGGTCAAGCAGGGGGCTGACCTAGTAGTGAACTTGAGCCAACGCCAACTTACAGAGGATGAAACCACAGTACTCAACCGAGGCCTCGGTTTTGTACCAACATATTGTGGAGACCTGTTCCAATTACATCAAGAGATCATCAGTTCTTCCGCAAAGTAAGACTACACTTCTTCTTTGCTGACAAGACTGCTGAAAACACAGGTGTGGACACTAACAACACCAACCTCCACTCTAAATCCACGTTCAATCCTCCCATTGGTCTTTTGCCTGCAGAGGTCGCTACCTTTGAGAAGACTGTCCTCAAGGACCTAGATTCCAGATTGTCTTCTTCCCCAAGAGCCTATAATAACATTTCCAAAAGAGAACAGCAGGCTCTCCGCACAAACAGTATGGACAAAACGATTACCATCAAGCCAGCGGACAAGGGCGGCGCCATTGTCCTCTTGGACTCCACAGCCTACCGCTCTGCGTGTCTTGCCAATTGAGCGTCACTACGTCCTACCTTCTACTACAGCAGGATCCCAAGCATCGACTCACCAGTCTCATCGCCACCATGACCACTAATGCTATGGACAATGGTTGGATCACAAGTAAGGAAGCGGAGTTCCTCCAAACTAAAGAACCCGTAATTCCTTATTTCTACATATTACCCAAAATACACAAACCACAGAGACCTCCACCGGGAGACCTATCATCTCGGGCATTGGGTTTGTCCTTGAGCCACTATCCCAATTTGTGGATTTTTTCCTTAGACCTCTGGTCAAACTGATGCCTACTTATCTTCAAGACACAAAGGACGTTCTCTGTCTGTTAAGAATAACAGAATTCAATCACACTACAGATTATCTCTTGTCCTTCGATGCCGAATCACTATACACCTGTATCCCTCAAGATCAGACACTTGTGACCATAGAAGGCCTCCTTAGCCGTCATCGACCGGACATCATCAGACCAATATCATTTGTCATGAAGTGCGCCACCCTGGCAATGAAGGAGAACTACTTTCAATTCAAAGACCAACTCTACCTGCAAACATCCGGGACTTCCATGGGCAGTACCGTCGCCCCGAGCCTGGCAAATCTTTATATGCATATATTCGAGGAAGATGTCATACTATCTAACAATAACCCGTACCTGGCACATCTCCTGCTATGGAAGAGATACATCGACGACATTTTGGTTGTGTGGCATGGTGACTCCACATCCATCATGCTGTTCCACCAGTGGCTGAATACGCAAAATGGACACCTCCACTTCAACTGTGACTACAGTAAGGAGAAGCTCCCCTTCCTCGACCTCCTTATAGTCCCTCAGGAGGGTAACCTCGAAACAGAACTGTACCAAAAACCTATGGCCCGCAACGCTCTCCTGCAATATGAAAGCCATCACCCTAAGTCTCTGAGTGATAATCTTCCCTTTGGCCAGTTCCTAAGGCTGAGACGCAATTGCTCCAGCACAGAGAATTACAAGGAACATGCCTCGAAATTATGACGCAACCTGCTTGATAGACATTATCCGGCATTGCTTGTCAAGAGATCAGCCAAACGAGCATTAAATAATAATAGGGGCGCTTTGCTAGACACTCCCTCTAACAGACAAGCACAAACGAGACTGGTCTGTGTCAATACCTTCAGTTCCCTCTCAAATGAGGTAAAAAAATCCATTAATAAAAACTGGAACATCTTGAACAAAGGATTACTGACCCTAGAGAGACCACTATTTGCATTTAAATGGGGACGCAACCTCAGAGATAGCTTTGTGCACAACAGGCCACCGCCGGCGATACCCACCAGGCAGGACACCCTGTGGGATCTTCCATCAGTCCAAGTTAATTTCCCATGTGGTACCTGTGTAGCATGCGCACAGACTTTGATCACTAAAACAATTGATATTGGCACGGATAAACCGTGGGAACTCAAACACCACACCAACTGCAACAGCGAAAGGGTGATATACCTCATCACCTGCCCCTGCGGCTTGAGCTACGTAGGGATGACAACCAGGAAAGTAAGGACTTGCATTCTCGAGCAGCAGAGCACGATCAGATATGCCAAACAAACCACTAAACTGACCAAACATTTTCTCGAAATGAATCACCAAGCTAACACTATGAGATGGACAGTACTGGACAAACCCCACCTCTACATGACGACACCCAACTTAACGAAGAGATTGCTACGCATCGAGCAGAGATGGGTGTTTAGACTGGGCATTTCGCAATACGGGCTTAACGATGACATACCTTGGTTACCGCTTGCCTAGTCTTAAACCCAGAGCTGTCTCCCCCTACATATAGACAGCACTCACATTATTTCTTCAATCTAGTCTACATTGAGCGCTCACACTAGTGCTGACTATCTGACCACCAGGTCTATTCCTGTTGACACCTGTGGGTCTATATGCCCCTGAACACCAAGATAAGGCCACAGACTTTTGATTACACCCGGGTATATCCCCTGTGAGCCCTATTGACCCCGCTGTTGAGACAGCACATAGATGATTGCACCCCTGCCTTGGAACTTGATGGAGAAACCCGGGTCCGATCATGCGCACCTACGCTCCCAGGAGATCCGTAACAGATCCTACTCTGGTTACTCTGACCATGTAGGTCACCGTAGTGTCGTCACTCTCACAACCTGACTCATAGGTGTCTGCGGACTTATGGGCGCCCCTTGTCATGGGGGTTGACCCACCAGCATCTTTGATATCCAGATCACATTCAACGAGTGACTTTTTGTCATCATTCCTCACTGGTTTCCATTTTTTGATGAAAACTACTTTTCCCATCATGCCCTGGGAGACCCCCAGGAAGTAGTCGCCAAGTCAGGAGCCACGCCTTGTATTTAACACTGGCTGTTCACGTTGAACCTGCCCCTGCCCCATGGACAGACACTGTTGATACCACGCTCCATCTGAGCGGTAAGTGATCCACGCTGTAATGCTGTGTGTTGTCTTAGCCCACATGCGCATTAGACATGCGGCCACCGGCCAACCGCATACGGGAACCTGCAATCTCCAAGAGGCCCGGGACAGCTCCCAGCAGCTGGTCCCGGACCTCTACTGATTGGCCTGATTCCCCGATAGCCACTTGTCTACGGGTAGGCGCTGCACCTACACGCGCTTTAACTAGACACCTGTACCTTCTGCATTTTATGTTCTGGGCAATCAGTTCCGTCAGGCCGCACAGCACCACGCGCTCCCTAATAGACAAACGTGGTCAACTATTACAGGCTGCCCGCTTCACCCAGCATGTCAAGTTTTACTTTTTTTCATTTTACTTCCACCCATGAAATGTGCATCGCATGAGAGATACCCGGACCTTCTGTATCTTACGCTTTGGGCACTCATTTCCGTCAGCCAGCGCAGCACGAACATGCACATTTTTGAAAAACCATGTTCAACCGCAGTAGACAGTCTGCTTCAACTAGCACGTTAACTTCTTTTCAACCTATGATATGCGCACCACATTAGACACCAGCGCTTTAATGGAAGCGTATGTCTTCCCACCTCAGCGCACCTGTCACTTTGCAGACAATTCTTAAATTCGGGGTCCTCCAATTTACTGAGCATGTACACAGCTACATCACATTAGGGCACCACCTTGTTGAGTAATTGTGGTGTCCTCCATTACGGACCTCCTGGGCAGCCCTCCTTTTCTGACAACCACCAGACGCTTGTCTTCCTTTGAGCTGCCACACCCCACCTTTCAGCAGCCATGCACAGTTACAGTTTAAGCAGTTTTATTATTGCTGATCCCCAATGGTTCGCCTCTCTCTAACTCATACTTGTTTTTGATCTATCAACCTACTGATTGCTTGACCATTGGATGCTTGCCTTCTAGTAATTGGGCATTACTACTCTTCTGTTTTTCTAACGCCACTCCCTTCACTCATTAGGTTGGACAGGCGTTTGTACCTATTGGCTATCCACCAGGAACAGATGTGGTAGTATACTTGACTATTGCATGTGAGTGACAAAGAACCTAGGAATAAGTAAGCGGAGCGCTACACTAGTTCTGCTGCATGATGCATGACACCTCTGTACATATTGCATACATTTGTCCATTTGGACTCGTGAGTGTGGTCCAGCTATGCTATTCCATATGAAACTGCTGTAGCAGCGCGGTTTGTTGTTTATGTTTTTCACAGGTCTTACCGGTGAATGTGCAGAACTGCCGGATCACTGGTTTAAGCATCTCTCATATACACACAGTTCATCAACACGTTTTAATTATTTTTCACTTACGTCGCAGTAGCTTTATTAAGAGATCCTGATGAAAGCCATGACACTTGTATAGGTCAACAGCCTGTAATGCCGGCAGTTGCACTACTCACTACTTGTTTTTAATCTTAGCACCAGGTAGCAACAATAAACTGTGATAGGCCAACCTCGTAGCTAGTTTTAAATCACTGTTTACCCAGCACTGCACTCCCTCTACCACACACAATGCACACATTGGGTTTTATGACCACCCCTCATATTTAAAAAAAAAACATCCCTGAGCTCCTCCCTCGCAGCGAGGGTGTTGTAGCCCGCGTCACGACCAGGCTCGTGACGCGAGGAGGTATCCCGATGGTGAAGCATGACACCTTTGGTGTGTGAGGGAAACCGTCCTGAAAAGGGAATCCCCCCTTATTCCTAGCAAAGTCGGCTCCACACACTCACTCGCCTTGTGGAATACCGGACCCGAGGGCTCTTTTCTGTGTTTGATAGGTGAGATTCTCCTGTTGTGATGCAATGTATATGTAGCTGAGCTAAACGATGGAGTAGAGGAGTGAGAGATGAGTTGTTTATGCTTATTAAAACATCCAGTGCTTACAATAAGTGCCAGGGCCCTCATGAGGAGGACACTGAAGCTTACACCACACATTGCCCCTCCCAGCGCTGACAATGGCAGTACCAACACATCTACTAATAATCACACTCCTACAAGTGTGACAATTCAGTCTATTCCAGGCCCCTAGAGCTATAAGAATGGCTTGGACGACAGTCAATAGTCATTTTTAATGTACATTGAATTAATAAACAACTGTTGTCATGCTCATCTTTAAATTAGACAGACAGTGCCACCATGTTACAAGCCCCCGTGTTGACAAATAACTGCTGGTGCCTAGCACCGGAAACCACTGGCTCAAATTAAGCAATGAATATATCATTGTTTTTCTTGATTTGTAGATTATCAGTTTATAGTGTGGCCTATGTGGAGTCAGGCCTGATGGCGAAGGGGTTGCTCTTTTGGTATTGCTGTTTTTGTGTAGCTGTGCCTAAGCATGGAGTTGAGTGAACACGAGAAAAAGATGAATTCACATATACACAAACCTAATGTCTTTGCATGGGTTACTGACTGTTGCGTGGTGAGATTAGGGTCTCATACTTCTAGGGGAGAACCACCTTTTGAATTCCAGGTTTTCTTGGACATTTCTTATCTTTATTGAAAGAGAATTCAAGAATTTTGCCCGTTTGAACAATGACTGAAGGTCCACCATGTGCATATTTCTGAATAGAGGCACAGTCAGCAGGAGTGTTAGTTTTGATTGCAGGTTTCTATTCTGCATGTGTTGCCGAAGTTCCATTTGGATAATTCCAGTCCATCTTTGACCTTTGTGTAAAGCAAAGTACCTTGAAAGAGAAGCAACTGGCTAAAGAAAGCTAATCCAGTGCTTAGAGGGCTGAGTAATGTGGTCATGGAGGCACTGCCTTTTGGCTAGATTTGTGCTATAGAAATACTATATAAATACATACATTGGCACTGCGATTGCCAGGCTGATGCATTTTTCGTAGTCGCCTGAGTATGTAGAATGGTGTACCAAGAAAAGTATGTTGCACTCTCCAAATGTAACAGAATAAGGGTGATTATGGACCTTTGAAGGGAAACCTCAGTGTGGAAAAACAATCTCCGGATTTACAGGCTGAAGAAGGCTCTTCTTGAAATGTGATTCACTTGGGGGGTAAGTCGAAGGACACCAAGAGCCATATTTATCATTCTTTCATGCAGTGCAACGCAGCAGGCCACCGTGATGTGCTGTGCAAAATGGAAAGGGCAGGAATGTAGTATATTTACAATTATAAGGCGCATTCCTGTCTTTTCCCAGCATTGGGTGCACTTTTGGCTACCCAACTCCAAAGCAAGCGCTCTTGCATCTTGGCGCAAGGCTGACTTCCTTTTGGCAGATATTTTTGTGCAGGAATGGACGCCCTCCTGCACAAAAACAATCCTGAGAGGCATTTTCCACTTTCTATATGTACTGCAGTATGCAACACATGTAGAAAGAGAAAAACAAAAGGAGAAATAAAGATATTTCTCCTTGTTACGCCTCACCTGGGGAGATGTAGCATTTTGACACATTCCCAGATCTACCACTAATGGTAAGTGTGGGAATGTCACAAAATCTATGGGTGGATGTGTGGGAAGCTTCACCCATGGAACGCCTCCCTGAGGCAGAGTAACACAAGGCAGAGATATGCGCTGCTTTGCGTTACTCTAGATTTATCAAGCCATGCAAGACCACGCAAGGTGGCCTTGTGTGGCTTGATAAATCCCACTTAGGGTTTCCGTCACTCCCCTTGCACTGCCTTGCTAAATCTGGCACCAAGTTTCTTACTTTAGTTGATGTCATAAGTGTGGGACGAAGCTCATGTCTATAGCTGGTCATCTCAAGTTGGACTTATGTGAGTGACTTATGTGACCCAGAAATATGTGCACATCTTAGAGATGCCACTGTCACTGAGGTCCATAGTAGAACCTGGTAATCGTTTGCACTTATCAAAGAGATGCTTGTTCACACTTTGAGCTTTTATGGGTTGTGATGCAGCATGATTTCAAAAATCATAATACACGGCTTGTTTATTCACAGAAGTCATGAAAGGTTGAAAGTACACATTGCACACGTTAGACACAGTGTCACATGAAAGAGAGACAAGTGTAGTAAAAGCACTGTAAAAGTCTGCTTTAAAATGTGAAGATGAAGAAAACACATTTATAAGTCAACACTAATACATATAAATGAGCTGTGATAATGAATTACTAATGCACATGTTGCTTATTAATGTATATTTATGAAAATTGTGATGTTAAGTGAAGTGACCTTGCCTTTTTAATGCTCTCTGCTGAGAAGGCACCAGTTAGAAAAGTCAGTGGAAAAATGTGTTGAAATAAAGTACAAGCTTGACATTTCGTACATTAATACTAGAGGTTCTGTAGTTTATGACATTATGGAAAACAATATTTGAAAAATTACTTTAGAAAAATTTGCACTTATATGACTATTGCAAACATTTGTGGTAATAGGGTATTTCTAAAGTTAGCTATTTTCATGTAATAAGAATTTGTGAATGTTTATATATTCTTTAATTGCATTTATTTAATTTTGCAATATTTGAATTTGGTTTAGAGCTCAATTTATTTATACGTATGATGCTAACTTAAAGGCCTTCTCGAATTGCTTTTTCTCTAGTGCTGACCTTTCTCCAGTTTTAATACAATAGGTCATTCTTTACAAGTGAAATGTTGCGTATTTGTCCTGTACATGTCTACACCCCGACATTCCGGAATGCTTCTTCAATGTGCACCGTGAAATATTCCTGTGGGAAGAGAATTTCAGCTATGCTATGGACAAGGTACTTTGTATTTCTATATTTGATACTAGGCTTGTGTGGACTCACAATTTTTAGTTTCTCATGACTAGCATGGAAAAGCATCCTGATGTTTCAAGTGTCCTAGGTGGCACTATGTGAACATGGACATGTGATAGTCTTCCAATGGTGGAGTGATGCCACCTCTCTGGAACGATTTGTAAAAATCTTATAAAAGATGAAACCCCAAAGGAGGGGCACCGGACGTCATTCTGATATTTCTTGCTCGAGACCCGGATGCTGTGCTGATCGATTTATGCTCTGCTTTTGGACTGCCTAGTTCATGCTATAGTTGTTAGCTGATGGATTGAACCATTTTACCTATTTCTTTGTTTATGCTAAATGGACTTGCCCTTTAATGGACATTAAAACTGATCCCCTTTTTCCATCTTTTAGGTTCTGAGCTGTTAGATAACGAACTATCCTTCCACCTCAATGGTAGTAGGACTCTGTAGTTGATTCTGATTATATCCATTCAAGAAAGCCTGCTTAAATGTTTGGCATTGTTATTCAAATTGTGATATCATTAACTGAGATCCTCAAGAAATTACTTGTGATAACGAATTTTGGATCTTTAATACAATAACCTAATCAACCAATACTCTATCTGAATCCATTATTGATACCTGTTTATTTCTTCTATTCAGACTGTACTGTGTTCTAATGACTTAATGCGTTGTAGGGAGAATCAACTTGTACTGGCAGAACATCAGGTGTTACTTCTATTTTGCGTTGCAGTTGCATGGCTTTTGGTTTGCATTGTTTGAATCGACTTAACTTCTTCAGGATGATGGCTCTTCCTGTTGCTGTTCTTTATTTCTACAGCATGGTCTTAAGAGTGTTGTACCTAATTTTGATTTCTAATCCTTGAGTTGGCTGTCAATTAATGGTCATTGGATAGCCAACCTGGAGTTTGGTCACCCAAATTTCCAACCCTCCTATCGGCGGAGAAAGATTCATCAGAGTATCATTGCGTCTGTGGTAAATGGAAACGCTTTAGACTATCTAATCAGAAAGGGCCCAGTAGATTACAGTAGTAAGTAGATAAAGTGTACAATAAATATTTTATGCACGCTTTACACTCCAACAAATCTTATGAATTACCTTCCATTGGAAATAGGCCAGAAGAAATGATCTGAAGCAAATCAAAATACACATGATTGGGATATGGCGGGAGTCTACTAATGGTGCTCAGGAGAAACAGTAAACATAAATATACCAAAATCCTAAATAGGAAAATGTATGACTTCAATAACAGTTCAGTAAATTTAGTTCACTTTTCTTTTTCTGATCTGTACATTAGATTCTGGTCAGTGCAATGAACACTGAATACGTTTTCTTACAGATATATTTGGACTGGGGCTTTTTTTGTTTTACAGAAACTCACATAGAGGGACTTACTTTGTGAAAAACAAAGTCAAAACTACCTTGACTATCAAGGACCTTTCTTCTTCATAAATCATGATGAACATGTGGCTGACGGGCTCCTGTATTTGATTGGCTCTGCAAGCAGTTGATTAGTGAATTTCTCATTTTAAATGGGGTGTGAGAATCGCAAGTTTGTTGAGACACGATCAGAGCCAATTTACTGCCATTTTTCTACCACTCCATACTGTAAGTGAACCCCAAAGTGCTTGTGCAACAGATGATTCTCATATGCTGGCTTAGTCTTACTGACTTGCTAGAAAGAGAACTTGGATATCTGCACTAAACCATGATTTTTTAGTTTAGCTATCCTCCAATGAACTATAAAATAGATGGTTCATTTGTGAGTACATAATTGAGTTTGTTTGACGGTGAGTTGCTGTCTCATAAAATTAATCTTGCACAACTGCTGACAAACTCAAAAAATAACCAGTAATGGGGCTTTTAGTAGGAGGAAGGATGATGGCGGACTGACTCCGCCGTTGAGAGCTCTCACCCGGAGCTGCTCTCCTGCTTTCATACTACATCGCTGGATTTTAGCGGAAAAGCGGGGACCAAATTCTTTGACATGACAGATGTCGATGCCACGTATACATATGTGAAATATGTGAAAAACGAAGACAGTACGAGCATAAAAAAAGGTTTCCTGCTTCTCAGATTTACCGGATGCAGGGACTGATTGTTGGGACCCCGCGGCAGTCCTTAATATTCACTCAGCGTTGGCTTATCGACTTACGGTGCTCTCCTTTCTGCTGGTCTCCCCTTGCTACTACAGCTGCTTCTGTTAATGCGATGGCCCCGCCGAAGACAAGCACACAGAAGGGCGGGCGTGCTCCTACCCACTCTACGTTGGCAGCATCCGATACAGCCGGGCCGGTGTCCGCGGTGCATGATGGTCAGCTCTCCAGTCTGAAGAACATGGCAATGCAAGGAGCCTCTTCCCCAGTTGGGCAACCAATTCTGAAATTATTACAGTCAGGTAAAGCTATTAAACTACTTAACCCGGGGGGGGGGCTGCGGGTTCATTGCCAGAGACCCAGATGGTAGACCCTCTATTGGGGGCAATTCGCCCTGCTCAGGAAGAGATTCCAGAACCAAACTGCGGCACTCTTTTCAATACTTTGCAGCACTTAGTCTCACCTGCCAAGACAGGCGATGAGCGCTTTGAGTCCCAAAAGGGAGCTCTATCTAACATGAACATTCAAGCCACGCTGAATATGACTGGTGGGACCACCAACTCTAATTTATGCTTGGCGGAACAATCCGCTGCATACACTAGTGATCAGCTTGTGATCCCTCAGCTATATCAAGGGCCATTAGATATATCTCAGAAGCAGGTCTCCAACGGAATCAACACCAGCATGGAAGTTTCACCTTTTGCAGATCTCTGGTTAGGTGCCAGGTCAGATGAGAAGGGGGCCTTGGCAGATAAGATCGAAAACAATTCTGAGATCCCTCACCTCCACGAGAGTGCACAGTGGTCTCTCCTCTCTTTATCCATGACTCTTCCATGTCTAGCAGCAATATTGACACTACTATTCCTGCTATTGATGATATGAGTCTATTCGTCATCTCTGCGAGCTGATCTCCTGGTAAAAAGAAAAATAGAGCGAAAAACACTAGGGTTCTCAAAAGGGGGACTGACCATCAGGCTGGTTTGCAAGAATAATAAGATAATTGCTGTGAAGCCTGGCACAGTTAGTAGCCCTCTGCACAAGTGGGTTACTGCAAAGGGCGAAGTTTAAGACCTGATATGCCGGCTCTCTGGGTCTGGAACCGGATCTAGATCAGATCCAAAGCATACAACTAATGTTAGTAGTCATGAATCATCTATTATCACGATGAAAGACTCTACTATTCATACTGGGTTGCTAAATCCATCTGGATTTTCCTCCCTTACTCCCCTGGCCTCAATGGGTAACATTGAGTCGACCGCTCTTGCGACTACTTCCGCCTCTGCTGAGCCCCCACTTTCACTGATCCTTCAAGCACTACAAGCTCAAAGAGCAGAACCGCAGGAACATTATGCGCAGGCTAGGGCTGACAGCCTTTCAATCCAGCAGTCTCGTTCAAAAGTAAAATGCAAGGTTGCATCACTTACATCAGACATCACGGAGCTTCAGCAGCGGGTCGCCGACACGGAAGAATATGCCTCCAGGTCAGTTAAAACTACAGAAGCACACGAAGCCCAGCTCACGTTTTTGAAGGGAAAAGTCGAGGATTTGTAAAATCGACAACACCATAACAACCTCAGGATTTTTGGGGTTCCAGAGGGCAAGGAGGGAACTGATCCTTGTGCATTTGTGGCGCAGCTCCTTTATAAAGCTTTTCCAGATCTGGCAGACTGGGATTGGACCTGCCAAGTACAACAAACTCATAGACTCCCAACGGTGTCAAACAAACCCACTAGGTGATACCCTCGGCCAATTCTTGTATTCTTTGGGAATTTCCTTTTGAGGCAGGCAATATCCATGAAAGCTCGACCTAGCTCTCCCATACAAGTCAACTCTTTCTCTATTTGTGTCAGATCAGATATTTGCAAGAATACTATGAACAGGCGTTGGAAACTACGTCAACTTATTGACCCACTAAAAATGGCAGGGACACAGGTCTTTTTGCAGGAGCCTGCCCGTCTAAAAGTTATTAAAGATGGATACTCTCAGTTGTTCTATACGGAGTAGGAGGCTAAGCAGGCTCTTTCTCGTTGGCGGCAGGAGGCTCCTAAATAAATAAATGAATTGCCAATGCTCTTTATGAGGATATGAGGACTTTAGTGGTCGGCATATGGCTTGGTAAAAGGCATCTTTGTATAGGCTTGTAACTTTTCAAACAGCTCTTCTTTCTCCTATCCGCTCTTTTCTTCCACTGTTTTGCTTTTGTATTGGCCCATTTATATTGTGGTGCAGGATTTATTTATGGAAGCGGGGTGGCTCTCGGGGTGAGTTGGCTCTCGACTGCTGTCCATCCATCGTCAGCACTGAGGGGGTGATTCTTTCCATTGGGCACAGGGGGGACACAGAGGGGGCTGGGGAGGGCTCACTGGTTGAAAAAGACAAAGGGGACATTATTGTGGTTAGCAAAAACACGGCAATCTATAGCCAGAATGTAGGAGTGACTGTACTTGAATCCGCTTGGGTAAATAAAGGTTATATACTGGAAGCTATGTGTTTGTTAGTTAAATCATATTACTTATGTTAAAATTCTGAACCATTATTGGGCCAATTAGATGTCTTTGTTGGAATGTTTTGGGTTTAAATGCAGGCCGTAAGCGCCAACTTGTCCGCAATGAATTGAAAATGTATAAATCCCATATGGTATTTTTAACTGAAACCCATTTGGCCTACTGGGATCGGGGACTGCTTAGACAATTAGGCTATCAAACAATCGTCTGTACATCCCAAAGCGTCTCTATTAGAGGAACTGCCATATTAGCTTGTAAATCATTATCATATAAAATACACCAGGTTTTAGCTGATCATAGCGGTAGATGGGTAATTGCCCAGCTTGAAATCTCGGGCATGAAATATGTATACACTACTATTTACGGACCTAATGCTGATGATCCTGACGTATTTGACTCTCTAATGTTAGAACTATTGGACTGGCAAGGGGTGCTAGTAATCATGGGGGATTTCAATTGTGTCATGAATTATTCTATTGACTCTAACAGCCGACGAACAACTTCAAGAATGTCGAAAGTACGGTCATCCATTCTTGAATTAGCTCGATTACATGGCCTAAAAGATGAATGGAGAGTTTTATATCCAACTGAGCCGGGATATACATATTACTCTATCTTTCATAAACAGTTTTCCAGGATCGATATGCCCTGGGTTGATGACTGTATACTCCAGACTGCTGTGATGGAAGTCTGCCCTAAGATAACATTTGATCACAATCCCATATTGTTATCCTTTCAATCACAGCCGGTAATTGAACCCAGACGCCCATTTCCATTTCCACGCCATCTATTGACAAATAGCGATTATCTTCTACACACTCAGAAATTACTGACGGAATTCATACATTTTAATCTTAATGCTGCCCACCCCCCCCCGGAGTCATTTAGGATTCAATGATGGCGTTTATAAGGGGCATTACCCAACAATTTGTTCTACAACAAAATAAAACTAGGGAAACTTCTAAAAGGGCTGCTTGTTCAGCTTTAACCAAATCAGGAGCAGTTAGCGAACCAGATTCTATCAGACTAAGGGAATCCTTGGAGATTTTCAAGTTGACCCCATACATCCAGCATCCTACCCATGAAAAGGGACACACCCTGGATCAGGTCTTCTCAACTGTAAATATAGAAACGGGCCATCGCCTCCCGCTCGTGTGGTCTGATCACTTCCTTCTCGATTTTACAATTAAGAAGAAACCCAAACACCCCAAGTTTTATGGGAAGTCCCGCACGAGCAGTTTCAGACCTTTTCATTAAATTACATCTGATGCTCTGAGCACTGCTCTTAGTAATCACCCGATTCCCTTCAGCGGTAATCTTGAGGATGATGTGGCTTGTTTGGATAATTGGCTCCAGCTCCGTGCTGAAGTCTCACCATATGGGCTGTATGAGTTGTGGCAAGTCGGTGTAACGCATGGGTGACAGGAGAAGAATTTCTTCCCTTGTGTAAATGTAAATATTGTATTTAGCTATTTCATTGAATCCTCGGCCAAGGGATTTTCGTTTCTACCTTCCAGTAGTACCCCATTCCCCTGGTTTTTGAAGGGGTCCCTCTCTTTTTTCTTATCATTACATACAAGTCCATGAGGAGAAAAAACTCTTTCTCTCCTCGAAAATTAAATCGGCAGATAATAAGAGTAAGGAGATATTTAAAATAGTTAGAGAATTTTCATCTCCGAGAGCGGTGGTCAGGACGTTTATCCCTTCTGAGACATGGACAGGCCACATGGCCTCGAACTTCTTTGATAAAATTAAAAATATCCAAGACACTTTCCCTGCACATCCCCTTGCTCAAGATGTTTGTATAGAGCTTATGTCCCCATCATTGCAGGTAAGGGGACCGTCCTTCACGCAGTTTCCCCTCCTCCCCATGGTTAAATCACTTGAAATCATGAAAGCCCTGAAATCAGGCTCACCATCTGACCTGTGCCCAGCTACCGTTCTAGCATCAATAGCGGAGATAATCAATCCGGCGGTGAATCGGATTCTGAATGCCTCACTACAGCACGGGCTGGTCCCCGACAGGTGGAAGAAGGCGCAAATACTTCCCCTTTTGAAAAAGCTGTCAACCGATCCCGAGATAGCCTCAAATTACAGGCCTATATCCCTGCTCCCCTTCTTCTCCAAAGCCCTGGAAAAATATGTAAATCTTGTTACCACCTCATATGTTGAAACCAACCAATTACTCCATCAGAGTCAGTCCGGCTTCAGGACAAATTTCAGCACTGAAACTGCGCTCTTGGAAGTTTCGGAAGCTATCAAGGACACTCTAGATCAGGGTGGCAAAGCCGTGCTGATACTATTGGATTTATCCGCGGCCTTTGATACCGTCCCCCATGACCGGCTCCTGGGGAGACTCCAGGAGTGCGGCTTTGGGGGCACGGTACTCAAGTGGTTTTCCTCCTTTTTGAAGGACCGTCAGCAAATAGTTTGGGCCCCACCCTTCTCCGCCCTTATTCCCCCCTTGAAGGTGGGAGTCCCGCAGGGCTCCATTCTGATCCCTACACTTTTTAATATTTACATGACCCCTTTGGCGAATTTGGCAGAGGCCCATGGAGCAAAAATTATATCGTACGCGGACGATACGCAGTTGCTCTTCACCTGTGACAGAGATGCAGATTTCAGGGGAGATGTGATTAACACCTGCCTGTCAGAGGTGCTCTCCTGGCTGCAACTGAATCAACTGAAATGTAATTCCGAAAAATCGGAGATTATTCTTTGGCCTCCCTCCTAGTAACATGTGGCGAAACTGGTGGCCTCTGGACATGTCTCCTCCTATAACCTCTGTAAAGACAGTCAAAAGGAGTGAAGCTGGAGGACACCTTAGCCATGAAGGCTCAGATTCAAGCAGTAGCCGGAAAATGTTTCGGTTTACTTAAAATGTTAAAGCAGTTTCTGCCCCTTCTTCCGGTCACACACAGGAAAACGGTGGTCCAGGCTTTGATTGTATTTAGGCTGGACTATGTAAACATCCTGTACCTAGGGTTACCAGAGCATTTACTGACACGTCTGCAGGTGGTTCAGAATGCAGTGGCCAGGGCAATACTCATGCTCGGCCCTAGAACTCGGATGTCCCCCACCTGAAATCCTTACACTGGCTCCCGATCCGCAAGAGGATCCGCTTCAAAGCGCTGGTGCTGGCTTTTAAGGCGCTCCACGGCACAGGTGCCTCGTATATCAGGAAAAGAGTCCAGTTTTACTGCCCGCCCCGCACTCTGAGGTCCTCAACGTTGCAACTGGCGCGCACCCCCAAGTTCCATCGTGCGCGGATAGGTGGGCGTTCTTTCCGGGTGCAAGCCACGCAACTTTGGAACAGTATGCCGGTAGCACTTAGACAGATGCACGACCTTCTCACTTTTAGGAAGTCGCTAAAAACTTGATTATTTCAGCCATAGCACTCGAGCTTAACTTTGATTCTTTTAGCTCCATCATAGGGTTCCTAGCCCCGGGACACTCTTCCAAATAGCTGTGCGTTCTATAAATTCCCAATTAACATAACATAACATAAACATTTCTTTAATAGAAGCACGATCATCTCTAGGGGGGACACTTAAGGAAAAAGTAGCTGCTTGTTACAATTGGCACCGCTCTCTTCAGTATGAATATGGGGAACAGGTTGTGAGGGTGTTGGCATATCAGCTGGCCGACAATAAATCTAGAACCCAATTAAGGCTATCAGAGGCGCGGATAATACACTTCATACAGACTCATACTTAATACTTGAGCAATGTTCTCAATTATCAGTTATCAGTTATATCAAAGCCTCTATGCACAACCAGACTCAATTGACTCGTAAAATCTTTCTATATATCTGAGGAAGGCTGAGCTACCGTGTCTGCAAGAAGAAGAGCCTGTCCTTTTATGCCAAGATAGAAGCTCTGACCTCTTTGCCTTCAGGCAAGGCCACAGGTGATGACTCAATACCAATTGAGTTTTACAAGCTCTTTAAAGATATCATAGGATATGCAAGAAATAGGTGTCATTGGAATAGTACCACCATCTTGGGACATAACAAATATTGTATTCTTCTTAAAAAGGGAAAGCCAGCCAAGGATTGCAGCTCGTATCGGCAGATAGCCATAATGGCTTTTGATTTAGCAAAGCAATCTGCTAGTAATCTGGGTCCGATACTCCTAGACGCAGAAAAGGCCTTCGACCGAGTGGTCTGGGAGTGTTTATGGCCAACTCTTTTATCATTTGAAACAGGCGGATGATTCTGTACGTGGATACGTGCCTTATATCACAAGCCACAGGCTAAACTGCTTTATGCTAGCTCCCAGTCTACACCATTTCGTATATATAGAGGCACTCATCAGGGATGCTCTTGCCATTATTATGTGCATTATATATTGAACCTTTTTACATGCATTACTTAATAACACAAATATACTACCTCTGCGATCTGGACTTTCTGACTTAAAGGTCACTGACTATGCAGATAACAGTGCTATTTTTACACCTGATCCTGCCGCTTCTCTTGAATTTATCATACACAAAGCGGATACATTTGGCTCTTTTTCCGGATACAAGCTAAACCCCAATAAGACACAAGTGCTCCTCAATTTTAAACCTGATAGGTCTATTTTGGGGGTATGCTCTACTGTCACCTACTTAGGGATTCGGATCTACTCTCAGATTGAAAACATTTTCAGACTGAACTATGATTTTTTGCATCAAAATGTCATTAAAAAAAGGCATAAACTACCAATCAGTGTAATTGGTAGATGCAATATTATAACAAGCATTTGCAATGTAATAGGTCTCGCATTTGCTAGAGTTAGAGTCCATACTGGTCGTGTATTAGCAAAGCAGCTCACTACAAGAAACTACCCTTTGTATAGAGAATTCATACATGTCGGATCTTAACAAAGAGACTTGGTACATGAGTCTATCTGTTGTATAAAGAGTCTGTACTGTGCAGGCCTCAATGGTGCGACTCACTACATGATGCTATAAGCAATATAAAAAGTCCATGTTGGTTGGGTTACAACTGACTACATGAAGTTACACTGGTATAAAAAGTCCATATTGGTTGGGTCACCCTTTGTATAAAGAGTCTACCAGTTATTTCTTAGTTAAGCAACTTGCCGTGTTAGGCTACTTTAAGATAAAGAGTCCACACCGATTGGGTTTTAGTGAAGCGATTTGCAAACCTTTGGTATATATAGCACTGTTCAGAGTAAATCAAACTATTTATATCACGAACTAGACTCGAAGCTATTGGAGCAGCATTGCTTATATAGTACTCTTCCTCGTCCCCTCCCCTACTGCAAGTATCCACTGCACCATACTGTGCCTGGCACTGCAGCAGAACTGCGGCTGATACAATACGGCCGGGCCCTCGTTTTTTAACTGCCACGGAATCTTCAGAAACATGTTGGATGCAGAGTAGTTATTTAAAAAAAATGTATAAATCTGCATGACTCTGTATATACAACCCAGAACTGTGATGCTTACCCACAGTACTGCATATGCCCTTAATGGTTGATAATGCACACACAAATACACGCACACACAATCTGGAGCACATTCACCCATGTCTGTTGTCAATTACCTATTTCCAATTTCACCGACACCACATCCCCTCCCATCTGGTACACTACCACCTCCTTGGACATTGTGGTACTCAGAGTTGCAAAGAGGTTTTCCTCTGCTGCAAAGCTTGTTTTCTGAGGTACACAAGGGTGCACCCGCTTATGTTTTTGGCAACCTGGGTATTTTATTTTTATTTTATTTATTTATTTATTTGCAGAGTTTTATATAGCGCTGGCTAGACCCTGAGGTATCAAAGCGCTTTACATGAGGATTAGCAAGTTACAAAGATTACATCATGAGTTTCTAGAACATAGCATAAAATGGACACACATCCTATGGGGAATAGAAGGTAGAGGGGGAAAAGTAAAAAAGGGGTTGAAATGCCGATGGGTCAGGCAGACCGGCAAGGGGGAAAGAACTTCAGGGGAACCAAAAAGTCAAAGAGGGTCAAACAAACCAGCTGGGGACCAGCGATCACCACATCCAGTGTCGCGGTGGCTGTACAAGATGAGAGGGGTGGAAGAGACAAAGGGGGGGTAGACTAGAGGTAAAGGATAGTCAGGCGACGCAGGGAGCAGTCCAGCGGAAGAGAATCGGTCGAGCCGCTAAGATGACCCGGGTCATCATCTTACTCCACCATCGACAGATCATCGGAGAATTAGGCGGGAAGGTGGGGGAGGAAGGAGACACAGCAGAGAGACGAGGAAACTATGCCCAATGTCCAGCTGGGTAGGTGACGGCCGAGGAGGTGATCCACAGCCAATCTCTGCTATAGCTGACTAGGCAGCTCCACCGGGCATCGGCCATGTTACTAGGGCTCCGTGGTCAGTAAAGAAAAATTCACAGTTCTTCAGAGGTTTCGAGATCAAACGCGGGAGTAGGAGAGTCGAAGTACTGCAGTTAATAAGGACCCCAGGTGAGTAAAAAGGTCAAAGGATGGGGTAGATTCAAGGGGATTAGGGCCAAAAAGGCAATCCCTAACCAGGGAGCTCCCAGCCAGGGCTCCTCACCTGGTCTCCTCACCTTGTCTTTTGACCCCAGGAGCGTGAACACCAGAGGGGTCACCCCTCCTCCGTCGTATGGCGCAGACAATTGCATATGCCGATGAGTTTCTCACGACCATGCGGTGGGCCCAGGCCTCTGTGGACCAGTAGGAATCCCCGGGCCACGGGCTAACTTCTCACGAGTCCCCTCCCTTGGTCCGCTCACCCACCGATCCACGCTCAGGGAAGGGCCAGAAGCCGGGCGCTGGTCACGGTTTAGATGCAGGGGGGACCTTGCTGCTTAGTGTTTGACCGACTGCTCTTCTGTTTGGGTGTCTGGGCGTCCGACCCCCTCCTATTACACCCCAAAGGTGTAACTTGCTATGATTCGAATGGAGGACCCCTGTTTTTCTCCAGTTGTTGCTTCTGAACTAGTGTTTCCCGTCCCACTGGGGGTTGAAATGCTGTACTTGTGGTGTTCCTCCGTGTGAACAGTGGCCAGTGGCCTCTCTACTCCACCATCATCACTGCCGGCTGCTTGGGCATCTAACCCCTTGGTGCAGACTGCTCACCGCCTCAGCGATCCTCCGCTCCACTAGTTGCCATCCGAACTCTCTCTATAGGGGGGGGCTCAAGTCCAAGTCAGGCAAATCCGCTGTTGCTCTGGACCATCTGGCTCCCTATCAGGTGTTCGTGGTCTGGGGTATACCTCCTTTTAGTGTCTGTGGTTTTAAACGGTGAGCGCACAGTGGGGGCTATGGTTGGACTCGCTGACCTATCCCTGACCCTCAGCAGGAACAGTAAAGCACCGGAGGAATTTCTTCTGCTGCTGTTATCTCGCAGGACCAAACACCTGCAGACAAAAACCCCAAATTGAACACTGTGTCTCCGATGGAGAGTGCAATAGGCCCTCAGAGTTGGGAAACACTGCAAGCGCCACATGTTTTGTTTGTGCCCTATTGTTGCCGCGTGCATGGACTGTTTCACGCGCACACTCAAATTATGAAAATGAGTGCCAGAGTCTGCACCACGGAAAACAAAGCAATAAAAGCGACGGTGGAATATTATTACCGAGTACACATGAGAAGTGGGGAGGTGTAATGCGCTCCAATAAATCAGCTTTAAAGTAAAAAATAAAAATCAATGCCATGGCAGACACAGCAATAAAAGGGGTGGAGGAATATTATTACCGGGGACACATGAGAAGTGGGGGAGGTGTAAAGCGCTCCAATAAATCGGCTTTAAAGTTTAAAAACAAAACTTCAACGCAAGCAGCAAAAGGAGAGAGAGTTGTTTGTGGAGTATGCGATGGATGGGGGGAGGGCTTATTACAAAGTGGAGGGGAGAGCCATATTAAGCAAGAGCAAGCATTGACTGACAAAAGGCAATTTTTTTTAAAACAGTTCTTGCAAACGGCAAATAAAGAATTATAGCGTATGTAAATTGTAATTGGCTGGTGCTCCTCACCCTTAAAGGGAAGTGAGGTTTCCACTGCAGGGACGAATTCGGAGATAGGAAAGAAGATTGACGCTGTACTGAGCCTATGGTGAGCAGCAGGCCGGAATAGAGTAGCACAGTGGTTCCCAAACTTTTTAGACCAGCGGCTCCCTTGACTCAGTGGCCGTTTGCCGTGGCTCCCCATTAAGTTACTTTTTTTGGTGGGTGGGGGGTGGTGTAAGCCTGATCTCGGGAGACTTCCATTTTTCTCCCTGAAAATTATTGCGATGAAGGTATTATAATCGTATATGTCATCCTATTAGTCGTAGTGTCTGAAAGGGAGGGTAGGTTAAATAGATTGATAGATGGATTTGTGCTCGGTATGGGAATTACAAAGATTTAGTTTGATCATTTATATGTGTTTTCTGTTGGATTCGGCGAGTCTGACATATTTATTTGTACATTTGAAAAGTCCTGCAAACAGCCTGTGATAGCTGCTGTGGTGCTATCCACGACTCTGTCTGGAGGGACAATCAAATGTCACAGGAATAGTGGTTCAGCAAGGTGGGAACTCCAGAGTGTGATTTATCTAGACGCGGAGATACCGGGAAGAGGCATGTACAGTGCTCGTCATCTCATGCATCAGTGCACACCGTTGCTTCCAGGCAAACAGTATTAGACAACGAGAAATATGTCAAGTACAGTTCTCTCGTGGAGCCCCAGATTGTAAACAGCGCCTCTTTCAAGGTGAAGATAACTTATCCCTGGATGCTCAAAAATCAAAACTTGCGAAGCCTGGAGGTTATGGGCACATTTCAGGGAACAAAATGTCCCTAATCGTGGCATGTATTTCAAAGTGCTCTCGCACAGGCTACATAGAGAACTGTGCGGGGCGTGCATCCAGTAGCAATTACCCCACCAGCACCAGCGTTGTTCGTGTGTTGGGTGAAGCGTGCATCGAGTGTCTGGGTAGGTGAGCACCGGGTCATGTAGCAAGTAGTAATTGGTAGGTAAAGGGTGGCTGCACACATACCTTGACTCAGCGTGTGGACCATCTGTAAGTGGTCGCGTATAAGTCCTAATTATGTTCCATTTGTAAGCTGGGGAATGTGGTCTCCTCAGTTAAGGTACTGCGGTACGCTCTATTGGTTATGAGGCATATTTGAAGATCGGCTGCTCTGATTGGCTGGATTTGAGCCATCACTACGTGCTGACGGGAAGTGTAGTTAATGCATTACGTTTGAAGGCGGCACGGCAATATTCCATTCCTTACCTGGGCAAATCACTTAATATCCCTGTGCCTATCAAAAAATGAGTGTATCCTTGTTTAGTGTAACTGGTGCTCATGTAAAGCACTCCAATATCTTCGGGTCGAGTTCGCTCTATATAAAATAAAAAATAAAACTGTCAAGAAAAGGCTTCCTGTACATACTGTATGCCAGACAGGCTAGTAGTCTTTCAGTAAAATATGGCCACTCTCTGCTTGGCCCCGCTTGAAAGGAATTTATACTCTACCTTCCCCTGAACTCTAGCACACGCGTGCACCCTTCAAAGAGCTGGCACTTCCTTATTTCTGTTATTGAAGCAAAGCTTCAGTGACCTATGTTGCTCTTTTACCCCACAAACATTTGTCACTGGGATTTGGATGACCGCGTTGGACGAGTGCCTCATGCCTTTTGATATAAAAATTACCCCTAAAGGTTTAAACTGAGCAGCTCTGCCCGCTAGCGGAGCCATCGAAGCAACAACTTTATAGCTGTGGAGAATGCGGCTATGTTCACAGGCTGATTTAGTTTCTTACTTATACTGATGCCTGAAGGGCATGTGCAAAGGTGAGGGTCTCCCTTTCAACTGGCGCCCTGAGAGGAGGGAGCGCCTGTGCTTTGCCACCACTGCTGTGGTATCTGCTGCACTGCAGGGTGTCTCCGCAAGTGTATGAGCAGCTTCTATGCGTGTGGCCTTGTCGGATGAGCAGACGACTGAGCGATTTTCCTAGTCCTGGAATTCTGAGTATGTTTGCCGGCTCCAGGCACCCAGTCTTTTCCTGTGGTCATATTATGAGTTTTGAGTTGCTGCCGTCTCAGAGCTGTTGCTCCGCCATTTTATTTCATTCATGCACGCACCTTAATATCCCCTTCAAAGCACTGAATTCCCATTAGTGCTCGCGGTGCCCCAGGCCAGTTTTGATGACACCCCGGGGTGCTGCGGCGCACAGATTGGGAACCACTGGAGTAGCAGTATTGATTACAGCAAGTCTTGCAGACAACGCATGCGCGCTGATGCTTGACCTAAAAATGACAATACTACAAAAATGTCTCTACCTGTTCCATTCTATCAGTCTACGAATCACTAACTCTTTTTTTTTTTTAATTGGAGAGCTCATTAAAAAGCTTTATATGGGGGTACAAACAAGCACGGCGTGCAATAAGATTTTTAAAGTTCCCATATAATCAAGGTGTTCTGCACCTTCCTGACTTTAAATCATATTATTGAGATGCGTTTATGGGCCGACTGCATAGCCTTCTCTCAAGTGAGAGCCAAGATTTCAGTCTTCACTTTGTTCTTGGCCACGACAGCAGACGGTTTCTTTATAGGATTAATGACCCGAATTACTACACAAGAGTTCGGTTCAAGGCTATTAGATACTTAGTTACTATTTGGCGTGAAATCTTGGCCAAATACTCTCTGCCAACATTTCATGACAGATTTCCCCTTTGGGACAATCCGCTCCTTCTGGAGATTTTCCATGATAGCGTCTCGAGGAGATGGGCTAAACACGGGGTTTATTGATTGGGACATCTTTATGACTATAATGGCTTTCGAACATTTCAAGGTTTACAAGCTTCTTTTTCACTTCCACACCAATTATTTTTCAAATACCTGCAACTTAGGGATTTTTTTCTGATAAAACATGGATCATCTATGCCCTGGCAAAGATACTGATATGTTGTGCGAATTGCATGTTTCCAAGGTATATCATGCAGACATGTCATTATATCAGATGTTTCCACAGTAACATCAACAGTGACTTGTGCTGCTTTGTGTTAATTGTGTTAAGGGGGTGTCCCATGGGTTGTAACCTTTGATGCAGAGCCTTATTTACTAACATTTGTAGAGAGGGCTTTACACCCAAAAATAACACCTGCTTGAAGGTATCCATAACTTGAAGAAATATTTTTCAGGTCTGCGAAAGTGTGCAGGCATGGAATGTTGATGACACGGCCTCTAGGGCCCTTCTATGACCTCATTTTGCATTCAACATTGTCTGCAGTGCATGCACTAACTTAGGAAGTGTACATGTATGTGACTAAGCCACTTCAGAAACACAAAACAGCAATCACTGCTCTGTGTTTCTGCAGCTTATTCACTTTCAAACTTATAGCGATACTTATTCAGTGCATGTATTGTATACAGCAGATTTCATTCCAAATGGGACCAGAGCTTCATTGTGGATAAATGGAATGGTCCTAGATTCCATTTTGATAGCCCAGGCAGTTTCAGGTTTGATTTTACAACACTGGTAATTCAGTAGCATTTTGATTTAAACACAGCCTTTAGCACAAAGAACATTAATATTTTCTCTACTTATTTCTAAGTAGGCTGCAGCAAAATGAGTAAAATATTAGCCTGATACACTTGTATACAAAGGACTCATGAATACTTTTGAATGGTACTATAACTCACACATTTTATTGGAACTTTTTGGAAACTATTTCAAAACAAAGTTGTAATGTTTTATGCAATATACTCTTTTGCTCAGCCAAGCAGGACTTGTTTCTATTCACCGTCTACATTTTTGTACAATGTATAGTCTAGTCATAGTCACTGTATTTGAGAAAAGACAGACCCAGCACTCAACTTAACATCTGAGAATAAACTCCTACACTGGGTTTGTGCAAGATTAATTTTTTTTTAAACTATTTTTATTAATTGCAAAGGAGACATTCGTCAAACATAGAAAAATTACAATATGGCATTTCCAACACACAGCTGGTATTTCATATCAAAAAGCTGAAAGTTACAAATAAACAAGGAAAGATGAGTGAGTAGATGAATGAGATAAAATCAAATAGAAATTATACAGTATTATCGTAATCTTGTGTCAGTCTACCCCAGATAGAGTTCAATTTCACCAATGAGCGTGCTCCTCTGACTCTAGCCAGTGCCTTCTCTCATTCAAAACTTTCCATCACGATAGCCCACCATTCTGCAGTGCTGCTGGGTCGCGGAGAGACTCATGCCCTGCTATGGCAAGCTGTGCAGCAACCAAAATGATAGAAAAGAGGGATCGCCAAGCAGAGCCAAGTTCTATCTTATGGCCCAGCATGATCTCCTGTGGAGTAAGAGAAAAGTCCAATCCAAGACGAACCTTAGAGATATGTCTAATTTCCTGCCAAAATGTCTCCAGCAGAGGGCAGGTGACAAACATGTGCACAATATTTGCGGCAAACAGCCCACACATTGGACAGTTGACCCAGTTACTTCCATGTCTTCCCTCTTGCTGTCCCCAACTACCAAATGTTTCCAGAGTGTAGTATAGCATACATATCATCTGAAACTGTTGTAATTTTAAGTTAATTGAGCAAACAGATCCCTCCAGGGTTGAAAATGCATCACTAACCACTATGGGGTTGATATCTACCCCCAACACCTTACTCCATTTTGAAGCCAGCTTCTGACATGGATCATCTCTGCCCTGGCAAAGATACTGTATGTACTTTCCAGCACAAAAAAATATTTGGCACAGAAAGTAAATAGCAAATCAACTCTAAGGCCGTCACTATGATATCAGGTAGACCGCCATGGGCAGGCTGTCTGTGGCGGTATGCCAGACATCCAGGGCAATGGTCCGACCACCGGATTACGATACCGGCAGTTAGAGTGCAGGGGGCTGGGGGAAAGATCACTGCCTCCAACAGGCTCAAGGAGCCCGTCGGGGTAGCGGTCGGACAGTAATCCCTACAACGAAGGCAGTGCTTGCACAGGCACTGCCGTAGGGATTACGATGTCCATTTCCGACAGCCTTTTTCATGGCAGTTCCAGTGAGATGGAAAGGCTGTTGGAAAGGGACATTGGGGGCGCCTAGCAGGGTAAACATCCATGCATCATGTGCCAGGCACCAAATATGCCTTTACCTACTGTGGCTTGTGCTGCAGCCCTTTTCCGGGCTGCAGTACAAGCAGCAATAGAAAAATGCATGTTTCCGCCCGCCTACACGGCAGTTTTATCATAATATGGCGGGTGGAAGCACCGACTACCTGTCGGGCGACTTCATCCAACTGCAGTGTGCCCGACTGCCATAGTAGTGAGGCCCTAAGTGTAGGTTTGTGTACTGTTTGGCGACATTGCAGTGATGCAAAAGGTTAATAAATCTGTTCTATAAACTTTAGTAGAATTTGTTTATTGTTTAGATAAAAAGATTGAGACACACAGAAACGGGGGCCAGAGGAGGTTTATAGACCTGCGAGGGTAGACTCCCCTAGTTCATAACGCAAAACACAAAGAACCCTCTGGTCTAAAAGAGAGCGACGCGTCGGCTGAAAATGAAGGTGTCCCTTTAAAGAACTGTTTCCCTCACCCACCAAAGGTGGCACGCTTCATTATTGGGAAACCTCCTCACACCATGAAGCCTTGTCATGGTGTGGGCAACAACCCCCTCTCTGAGAGGGTAAAGCTCAAGGATGTTTTAAAGTCAGAGGGTTATTACTAAAACCCAACGCGAGCTTTCAGGATGTGGTGAGGGACGCAGTGCAAGTGATAAGGTGGAATAAAACTGGCTACAGGGTTTACTACACATCTTTATTCTGGCTACCTTGTGCTAGGATTAATCCTCTCAGAGAGGGGGTTGTAACCAACACCATGACTTGGATTCATTTTGTGAGGAGGTTCCCTAAATGATGAAGCATGGCACATTTGGTGGGTGAGGGAAAACGTCCTTTAAAGGGACGCCTTCATTTTCAGCCTATGCGTTTCTCTCTTTTAGACCCGAGGGTTCTTTGTGTTTTGTAGATAAAAATTTTAACATGTGATGATATGATCTTGATTGAATTAAATATTAAACTTTCAGAGAAAACAAATGATAATACTGCATCTGCAGTGCTGGTTCCCACTCTGCTCTGAAAAGCAACACTACACGATACAGTCCCTGCTTCGATTGCGAAGCAAATTTTGTGACTGCAGGACCTCACAGTAAGGACACAGAACACATCCACATTGAAAATACTGTTCCTTTTTGGCAAAAAAACGAAAGGGTTGATTTCGACTTTGGTGGACAGGTCACTCGAAATGCGATGGAGTTCCCTGTCTACCAAACTTATGGTCAGACCGCCTCATTTACAGATGGGTTAGTTTCTGTGGATGGAACGTCCATTGGCTCTGTCGACTTACAGCTACCTCTAGCAGCTGGATAAAGCAGTGGGTCATTGAGGTAAAGCCATCACACAGCCCGGTTGAAAGTCTGATATATTTTTAGGGGGGAGGTTTAGACTCTCGGTGAGTGATAGAAAACAATAATAATAAAGGTCACACCCTGGCAGAAAATTCCAAGGGCATGGGGGCCATTAGTTTTTTTTTCTTTTTAAAGACAAAATATTAAACAATTGGTGAATGGCTGTCAAAACTGACAGTGGCCAGCCACCAAACTTCTTGTATCATGAGGAAACATCACAATGTGCAGAGATGACTGACTAGCCAGAGGTCATCTCTAAATAGGACGGACTATTGTTCATCTGGATGGCGGATGTTAAGTTCTCCACCACCCTGACGTAGGGTACTCCATCTGTCAGAGGAGAAATCTGCCCCTAAGGGACTAATTTAGAGCTTGCCAGGCGGGATACTCTATCACAAATGCCACGGATATCCCATTATCCTTATCACAAGTGCATAATAGTGAACTTGTAATGGGCAAATGGGATATCTATCTGTGACGGAGTTACTCGACCACCAAACTCAGAATCAGGCCCTAAAGATGGAAATATAAACACACATATTTTGATCACAATAAAGTGACAGAGCGGCAGATCACAGCTGATCTGTCAAGCAATAGTTGCAACCCATATATGACTTTGCATTGTAAGGACCATTTAGTCATAGAAAGCATCACCTAATGACGCATACCCCAACATTTATACACAACTTAACAAACACTGTTAACAAATACATAATTAACAAAGACATCCAATAAAAAAATGATAACATGCTTGTAGTTAAAATTTAAAGTTTATAGTCGCCAGTTTTGCCTTTTGATGTTCTTATGTACCAATATATTTGAAAAAAGGAAACGTGAATGCAAATTGGCACTCTATTACCAAGGTCTGAGTCACCGTTCAAATCATTCCCTCTATTGCACATTAGTCATGCACAGATTGTGAAAGCCACCAAAGAACATGTGTGAGGATGTTAGTTATGTCAATGAATCACAAGGACAGAACAGATATATATCCCACACAGCACTAATAAACGGATAAGAAAAATAGTAGAGTCTGAAAATGAATATTATTGGACTCCAGAAAGGCAAAGGAGGAAGCCGAGCTCAAGAACCACAATGGGAAATTAGATAAATAGAGCAAATAAAATAGAAAGGAAGCTGGTAAGAAATACATCAAACTAATAATTTTCCTTTAGGTAACGCAAATACATTGAAACAGAATATAAAGGAGCCTTTCACATCCAATCCGAGCCGTTTAGATTGTAAATGCACACATACATCTCACCGGGCAGACAAGAGATTGACGGTCGTATTGGAGGCTATACATTGTAACCTCCAGTGTGAGGAGTAAGCAATGCAATAGAAAGTGTGTCATACATTATATTAATGTAGGAAGAAGGTAAGAACATTGGGCCTGGTCTTGAATTTAGTGGAGTAGGACAGGCCGTCATAAAAAGGCTGCTCTCCCGTCCTCCGCCTTGGAGTTTAGTCCACCTTCTTTAGAGTTTGGCAGTTTGAATTCCGCCATTAACCCTCCACTGCATTTTCCTCACTCCATAGATGGTGTCCCAACCGAAAAAAGGCAGACGGGCCAACAGAAAGCCAATTCTCCATCCGCTGTATGTGAGGGGGCCATTCAAAAAGGAAAATTTACATGTGAGTAAATTTAAACTTGTAAGTTTACTCTTGCACATTTGAGTAGCTACAACGTTTAGCTTTTTGTCATTTACGAGTGTAAAGTTACTCGAAAGTGTAGGTTTATATGGCCTCACCCCATGAAACGGGGGTGTAGTGAATACAAATTCCACATACGACCTCAAAGTTACTACTAATAGTGACTTTGCAACCACATTTAACTGCTGGAGACCTCCTCAATCATTGTGCTAATCTCCCTATTGTAAAGAGTATGTAATTTAAAAAAGTTAATGAAAAAATAAATAATCAAATATTTATAAGCTAAAATGTAATGTCAATAATTTTATGTATGCATTTTATCTGCACACCACTTGTATAGAACCTGCTACAGCACTATTAACAAAGTTTCAATAAAAAAAGTAACTAGTTTGAGTATAGTAAATTAAATTAACATAAATGTGACAGATACGCAATGTTTGTGACAGAGTAGCCCATCTGCAACACTCTAAATAAGGCCCATAAATATTTATCACTTGTGGCTCAATATAATTTTCCTTCGCATTTAGGGGCATATTTATGAAGGTTTTGCATCGCCCTTGCACCTCGCAAGGAACCGCAAGGGCAACGCAAAACCTAAGTCACATTTATCAAGCCACACAGGGCCACCTTGCATGGCCCTGCATGGCTTGATAAATTCAGAGGAACTCAATGCAGCACAAATCCCTGTGTTGTGTTACTCCTCCCCAGGGAGGTGTTCCATGAGTGGAGCGTGGTAGTTCCCATGCATCCACCCATGGGTTTTGGTGGATTCCCAGGTTTCCCATTACTGGTAAACCAGGGAATGCATCAAAATGCCAAGCCTGCCCAGGTGAAGCACAACTAGGAGAAATATCTTTATTTCTCCTTGTTTTTCCTCTTTCTATGTGTGGTGCATTCTGTACCACACATAGAAAGAGGAACATGCCTCAGAGAATTGTTTTTGTGCAGAAAGGTGCCTCTTTCTGCACAAAACAATCCTAATTGCAATGCAGGCACCCTTGCACCATGGTGCAAGGGTTCCTGTATTGGAGCTAGGCAGCCAAAAGGGCACCAGCACAAGTAAAGGACAGGAATGTGTTGTGTTATGTTACATACGGTGCATTCCTGCCCTTTCATGGAGCCCAGCAAGGTGGCTTGCTATGCTGCATGAAAGCTACATAAATATGTCCCATAGTTTGTTAGACAGGTTACTTAATTAAAAAAGTCATGCATATTTCATCCACTGTATTCCTAATGCCATAGGGCCTGAATTTGAGTTTGTTGAGTGGCACGCCATCCTTCAGGAGGGTGGAGGGCATTATGTGTGCCGCCATGACAGGCTAGTACCCACAAAATTAATGAATCACTGCCATCCCACCGGTAATCTGTGTGCCTTTAGAGGAATAGCCATTATGATATTTCTTCTGAAAGTAATACAAGTTTGGTGAATGACTTACGTCTCTTACGCATACTTCATTAAACATTTTTCTTTTTAAGAAACAAAATTGCAAAGTGTTATTTTTTTCTGAAAAACTAAAATATAATTCCTTCCAGACTCTGGGAGTTTTATCTCAGGGTGTGGGAAGAATATTTTTGATTACTGTCCATGGCCACCAGATTTTCACTAGTAGTGACTGACAGGATAAAGAAATTCAGACTGTCCACTCTAATAGAGCAGGCATCTGATGTTCTAACTATAACCTTTATCTCAACAAGCAAATTGCTGTTGCTCCTGCAAGAAACCATATCACAGAAAATATTTTATATTTTTGAAGGAGGAGTGAATTTGGAGTTTACACTAACAGTATTTAGAGTGTGATGAAAGCAGAACTATAATGAGCAAAGGGACCTTCATTGAGAAGACAGAAGGCAAGTAGAAAATGGTTTGGGGATGAATAAGAACATTTCATAACATTGCCTCAGAATCAATGCAGATGACAAAGTTACCATAGCTAGCTAAGACAATTAAGAAATGTGTATCCATTCTCTTAACATTCTACCTCACTGAAACTCTTTACCGGATGAAAACCAGTTAAGGTTCTGAGATGGCTATAGCACAGAAAATGTTAAATGTATTTAGTGACATCCACTGGCTAATGGACAAAGTTGAGTTGTCCCTTCTCACATTATTGACCTTGTTGGGAGTGTTCTATGCTGTCTAACCCCAGAAACTCCTTGATATATTGGAATAGAGAATGGGTGTTCAAAAGCAAGAAGTAATTGAATTTTCCTCATTTCTTGTCCATCATAAACAAATAATGAAAATTAGTGGTGATATCTTAAATATCACGATAGTATCATTTGGAGTCATCAGATGTTCGATCATCTCCCCAGCATCATTCAAATTCAATGTAAAATCACTGAGAAGCCTCCCTTGGCGAGGGGAGTATTACATTTTTTCTTTTCAAAAAGAAAATTCTGAAAAGAAAGAAGAATACCATTTGCTGCAGGGCTGAGTCCTTCCAACATAACCCTGCAGCAAACAGTAAAATGCATTGACAGGAACCGCCACGGCAGTGGTTCCTGACAATGCCTTTGCAAATTAATACCTGCTAGGAGTTCATTTATACATCTGGTGGGTGGAGTATTCTTGGTCTGGTGAATGTAAAGTTCTCTGCCAGGCAAATGAAGAATACTTCATCCGCCAGAATATAAACCAGGCCTTAGTCTCTGAAATGGAAATTTTAAAAATCCTCAGTGGAGCATGGCAGCAGGCTGTGGCTGAGATGGGTTCCATGAGGCCAGATAGCCGTCAAACTAAATCCCAGTCAAGGAACTGAATTTTGATGGGAAAGCTCAGAGCGAGAGATATTCAAAGTTTGCGACCTGGAAAGATCACTATCTTTTTATGTGTGGAGGTCTCTGTCCTGACTACTGAGTTATCATAGTCGTAAAGTTACTATTAAATCAGATTTTTGGGAATACCAAAAACAGTAAACTTACACATACACATAAGTTCACCTTTGTGAATCAGGCCCTCATTGTTTTCCTATGGGAGAGCCAGCCTTACCAAAGTGAAAAATGATTTTGGAGATTTTTCATTGCAAGGACATGTATAACATGCTTTCACATATACTACTTTCTAAATACCATGCACACTGCTCATGGGACTGTAGGGCTTGCTTTAGAGGCAACCTAAAAGTATTTAAAAAGGAAGGTTTAACCTGGCAAAAAGTTTATTTTTCCTGGCAGAATTGTCAGTCTTAAATCTGCCTATCCAAGCTGCAGGGACAGACCTGGAGACATGCTTTGTATTTTCACCTTATTGGTGGCACAATATGTGCTACAGTCCACTAGTGATATTCACTTTATTGGCCCTGGCTACTCACTTGTATCATATACTAGGGACTTATAGGTAAGCTAAAAGTGATGTTCAGGATTGTAGTCAATTTCAACATGTTTTAGTGGTCAGAAAGCATGCACTAGGGCTTGGTAAGCAGTGCCCCAGTGTGCAGAGTCAAAAGAATCAGCATCAGTCCAGAAAAAAATGAGGGTAACTATACAAAAAAGGCATTTTCCTACATGTGCTCTATTTACACATTATTATTATTATTATTTGTAAGGTGCAGCGAATCATCCCCAAGGGGATCTCTCGGCGCCTGGGTAGCAGACAACCTATTAAAGTGCTCATTAAAACAGCCAGGTTTTAAGCAGTTTCTTGAACTGCGCCAATTTAGGGCAGGCTCGAATCTCGTCTGGCAGTCTGTTCCAGTGGACGGGGGCTAGATGAGAAAAGGCACGACCGCCCATTTTGACTTTCCTGATTCTCGGCGTGCAGAGCAGGTTACGACTGCTCAATCTCAGTTGGCGCGCGGGAATATAGGGATCTAATTTCTTTCTTAGGTAGGCGGGGCCCTTCCCCTGAAGTGATTTGAACACTAGGCACAAGAGCTTAAAGACTGCTCTTTTCCTGATAGGAAGCCAATGCAGTTGACGCAGAAGAGGTAGTGAAGGAGTTCAAGCAGGTTTGTTGAGGGCTAGGCGCGCTGCTGTATTTTGGACAACTTGTAACTTTGATAATAAATCGTCCCTAATTCCTACCAGTAGCGAGTTTCCATAATCTAGTCTACTGACTAGAAGCGCCTGTATGAGGGTCTTTTTGGCAAAGAGGGGAATCCACGGGAAGATTTTTCTCAGCATTCGCATCATGCCGAAGCAAGTGCCTGAGATAGTTTTTACATGCTCCTCCATGGAAAGTCTGTCATCAATTACGATGCCCAGATTTTTCGCCCACTTTTTTGGTGTAGGGGCTACCCCTAGTTCTACAGGCCACCAATCAGAGGTCCATAACTCCTCTGCTTTGCCAAACAGCAGAATCTCCGTTTTATTGGAGTTCAGTTGTAGAAAATTCTTCCTCATCCAAGTGGCTATTTTTAGCATACAGCTCTTAAATTTTTCTCTAGTCAGAGCCGAATCCGTCTCTATGGGGACTATCACCTGAGTGTCGTCCGCATATGAGATCGTCTCAAACCCACACGATTTGATAATGGTGGCCAAGGAGGACACATAGATATTGAACAAGGTGAGGCTTAAGATGGAACCCTGAGGTACCCCCTTGTCCACTACTGTGGTCTGCGACACAAAAGTGTCCAATTGGACACATTGTGTTCTATCGGTCAGGAAACTTTGTAGCTATTTCAAGGCCAATCCTCTGACACCAATCTCTTGTAGCTTATCCAGAAGGATTCTATGAGAGATGGTGTCAAAAGCTGCCGATAGGTCAAGGAGAACTAAGATCGTGGGAATTCCCATGTCCAGTGACATCCTTATTGAGTCTGTTACTTCAGTCAGTGCGGACTCGGTGCTATAGCAAGCACGAAAACCTGACTGAAAAGGATCAAGTAGGTTATTTTGTTCCAAGTAATCCGAAAGTTGTTATTAATCAGAGTCTCCATAATTTTTGAGCAGCACAGGAGAAGGGAAATAGGTCTGTAGTTTTGTAAATCTGAGGGATCAGCTGATGGTTTCTTCAATAATGGCTTAATTTGCGCCTTCTTCCATTTAGAAGGAAATGTAGCCGTAGCTAAAGAAATATTACTGACTTCCATAACAGAGTAAGACAAGGCCAGTGCAAGATCTGAAATAATGAAAGGAGGGGCCAAGTCTAACGGGGAGCCTGATTTAATGTGTACTAACAAGGACAGTACTTGCTCAGAGGTAATAGCCGCGAAAGATTTTAGGCTGGGCAAGAGGGGGTCTTCCAGGGGCAGTGCTACCACCCTAGGAGCCTCTTCCGAGCCGAAGGAATTATAGATTTTATCTATCTTTTGTTTAAAATGATGGGCTAGGTCGTCACATAGCCTTTGCGTCGCCGGGAGGGACGAGTTGTTAGCTCTAGGATTGGAGAACTCCTTGAGAATCTTAAAGAGCTCTTTAGAAGGCTCTTTGCGTCGGAGATTCGTGTGCCTAGATACGATCTCCTGGCTATGTTACAACTATTTAGATAAGCTCTATGTAATGTTTTGTATGCCAGTTTATCCTTCTCCAACTTTGTTTTTCTCCATTTCCTTTCACTGATTCTACAAGTTGCTTTTTCCTTCTTGAGGCTCTCTGAATACCAAGGAGCAGGGGCGGCCCTTCCCGGATAGTAACTACCCTGACTGAGCAGGGCGATGGTATCAAGGGCCTCAATTACAGAGGCCTCCACTCTTTCCAGTGCTATGTCACTGTCTGCACAGTTGTTAAGTGACAGGGTAGTATACGCCGCGCTAAATGCTGTTAATGTCACTTTCCTCCAGGATCTGCGGAAACTCTTACGGCATAGGGGCTGGCATACTGGTTTCGGGATAACCAGCGAGAATCCAAGAGCCAGATGGTCAGTCCAGCTTAGCGCCAAGGGGGGGTTTACTATTAGATCCTGGATGTTAGTAAAAATAGTATCCAGCGTATGTCCCGCTAAATGTGTCGGACTAAGTACTCTCGGGAAGAGGCCTAACGACTCCATAGCTGCTGTTAAACACACAGAGCCTGGGTTAGAAATTGAATCTAAATGATGATTTAAGTCTCCTACAAGTAGGACATTATCTGCTTGCAAAGTATAAGGGGCAAGACTTTCCAATAAAGAGGTGCAGAAGGATTTCTTGCTTTCCCCCGGTGGATGGTAGACTACAGCTCCCATCCACCTTATTCCATGAGCAAGCTCCAATCTAAATACCATTAACTCCATGCTAGGAGTAGAAACAGTGTCCAAGATTTTAATATGCTGAGATAAACGAGTGTCTATAGCCAAACCTCCTCCCCTCTTGCCTATTCTATCTAGTCTTGCTACTGTGTATTCTGCCGGGAAAGCAATTGCCAGGTCTGGTGTGGATTGTTTATGCAGCCAAGTCTCTGTGAGAAGGCAGATATCAGGTTTCAACTCATCCAGCAAATCCCAAATTTCAGCTACATGCTTAGGGATCGATCTGGCATTAAGGTCCAGACCTTGAAAGGTGACTACATGCCCTCCCTTGTTCTGCTTTCCCTCCCTAGATGCCGGCTCATTTAGTGCTTGATGGCCTGTGGGGTGCACATGGCTAGGGCCTGTTGTTAACTGAGGGTCACCCATGGACCAGTCACACTGTGAACAGTCAATGGAATGTAGGCCATTTCCAAATGATATTTTTTCTTTACACCCGCACTAAAAGCCTTGTCCCTCAGTTCCACCAACACAGCTTTAGAATAGGTTAATGGAGGCATTTGAAGTACCTGTGTGCAAACAAGCAGAGTAATCTGTCAGCTGGCAGCGTCCAGGCGCGGACGGGCGCAGACGGGCTTGCCTTAGGCGCGCCAGCGGCGCGCCCGCTGCGCTTCCGCGAACGCAGTAAATTTATATCACATGTCATTGAACTGCACATATAAGGTGTATATTGCTGTCTCATGCAGGTGGACAATTCATTTGTTGCAGGGACTGCCATCTCACCAAGGTCTTCTGGACTAACACTTCCACAGCTCGACTTTGGCATCATGTGTGTGGTTGCTGTTTTACACCTCTCATAATACAGACTTTTTAGCTGTTAACAATTAGGAAGAAGTAGGAAACAGAACTACAACAACAAATAATATAATGTTATCTTCCTTCTTAATATTTACAGTCTTTGTTGCTTTTATTACCCCAGTAAGTGTGGTATTTGATAACATTGCCATGCATATATCATGTTTATATCCTGCACAAGTTGGGCTTGTAATAAAAGTCTCTAATAACATTAAACCAGATGACTTGTGTGTGTTTCGGTTCAGTGGACACAGTGTGAGAAACCCAAAAGGTTTACGTGCTTGTCTCTGTCAGCTTTGTCTGTTTACTAACATGGAGTGTTTTAAAATTAAGATATGGAAGAGGTCTGCAGAACTCCTATCTGTTTTCTGGACACCTGTCTGTTTTCTCTGGCCCAAATGGTAAGGTGGAATACGTGGCTTGTGTGAGGACCAAGAGAAATCTACTCAGTGTGACCAAGAGCACGTGGCAAGGAATGGAGACGTGGCCTAGGGGTTAGAGTTGCTTATCTTGGAATTGGGAAACCTGGTTCAAACCCCCTCTCAGCTCCATCGCCTGAGATCCTGGATAACTCTCTTAATCCCCCTCAGCCTAAGGAACAAAGGTGTAGTGTAATCTGGTTATTCTGGTAAAGCCCTTTAATTCTCTTGGGTCAGGTTCATGCTATATAGAAATGCAGCAGCCTAACCACTTACCAGCCTTTTACACTTCTGTTCATCAGACCCCACTGAAAATTCTATCCACCTGTCTGGAGTTCACTGACACTCTGTTACTGGGTTTTCTCCTCATTTACCTTTCCAATGAGTATGACCTTGTTCAAATGGGGGTCCCCAGAACTAATTGATGACCTGTGACCTTATTCTTATTTATATATGATCCTGAATTGTCCATTTCTGTGGATTATGAACATCAATGCATTCCACACTATCTAGTTGCTTGATGTATATGTCCTAACACAAAGATACATAAATATAAACATACCAAATAAAGTAATGGATGAGTATGATTTACTTCTTTCCAACAAGTTAATTGTGAATTCATGTTTTGAATTCGAATATAGCTGTATGTTGAACAGAGGTGAACTTTAAAATTATTTTTGTGCATCATCAGACATTTTCTATACAATTTCCTTGCCACAGTGAGGTATAGAGAGTGAGAGATATGCATCATATTTTAATGAAATGTGATCATGTCACACGGTTCCTACGAATCAAGTAGGACTGTGTATCCGAACAACATAAGCATCAGAATATGAGGACTGAGTCCACACATATCATCAGGCTCATTTGGCCTATTTCCTAGCTAGCTCACAGTGTGCCATCTGAACCCCTAACCTTCCAGGGTGCCAGATGGTATCTGCAACCTTAGGACATGGCCATCCTAATTCCCCAAGGAAATCGTGGAAATAGATCTACCCTTTTGTTGCTACTCAGTCATGCCCAAGGGAGGCACAAGAATGATACTAATTGGCTTTTCAAACATTTATTGAACCAATTGTATTCTTGTGAAAAAAGCATGAGCTGCAATTATTGGTAGGATGAAACAAAGCATTGTAACTAGCCTTACAATGGTGAAAAAGATAAACCACTATAACATTACTGTGTGATTATTGTAATATTTATAATAATACTCCAACCTAATACTACCTACACTATCAAGAGCATAGTGGTATTACCCTCTGCAAGAACCCTTGGGACACCCCAACCACCCATACCTGTGTGTGATGTATCAGGAAGTCGATCTGATGTAGAGAAGGCTACTGTGGTTTGCTGGAAAAAGGCTAGAGTCAGCAGGGCTGCATCTCAGTCACAGGCACAGCGTTTCAGGATCATCCGCCCATTTGGCTCAAAGGGTTTATATAATAAAAGCATTGTTTCAATCACACTTTGTCAGAGGTGCACCGCTGATGTGATTCTTTGACTTGTGACTCAGAGCTGTTTCTAAGTGGACAACCAAATTCAATGACATCACTTTCAGTGTTCTTTAGCCTTGGACAGAGCGTACAAATAACATGATAAAATGCGTACTAAGAAATATGCTGCAAGCATAATAATTTCTAAGTATGTTATTGTGTAACTGCACGACTTGTAGAAGTACCATTTAGAAAAAGATGTCACCGTGTAACTAAAAAGAAGACTTGTGCGCAGGCCCTGTTGAACCTTACAACACTCACTCCTTCGCTGGAGGGAGAGTCTTGCTTTAACTAAAACGTAAAAGCTAGTAAAAAAATATATAACTTAGTATATAAGCCTAATGTTTATAAAATGAATATGAAGTGCACTTTAATAATACAAAGAAATTATAGCCATAATGCATTAAAAATGAAAATTAAAGGCACACAATTATAAAAATGGATAAAAATCAATTTGAAAAAAAAACAAGGTGCCAAATTAAACTTTAGGAGGCTCCCGAAATATTTCCCACATTCAAAGAGTTAATGGGATCCAGGAAGGAACCAGCAGATGATGTTTCCACAGTGGGGTGGACTGTAAGTTCCTAGGACAAACATGGTCATATCCAGGCCAATCTGCAGCCGCTGATGGTGTGCCAGAGAAGAAGTGAAAATCCAAGAATCTAGGAGCAGAAGCATCCAGAAATGGCTCATAATAACCATCCTGTAGCAACGGTAGTCTCATAGGACAGCACTGAAGATGAGCCCTTAGCGGACGCACCCGCATATCCATATCCGTAGATTGAACCAGTTGCATTGCAAGATATAGATCCAGTGCACAATAGACAGTGGAACATGGGCTGTACGCAATGTAACTATATAGGTCGAAAGGACAAAGAGCAGATGTAATTTAGTTCTTGAAGTAAATACACTCCAAATTATTGTATCATGCAATCATGACACAGTAAGGTGTGTGGTAGTTCCATCACTAGTTTGCCTCGAGGTGGAACATCCATTGCAGAGCAACAAAAATGCAAACAAAATTACAACAACCAGGAATATCACTAGTGGTATGCCTCCAAATACTCCGGAAACCAAAGAGTGTATGAAGGATGGAATCACTCCGAATACAGTCTGGAACATGCTGACAAAGCCAGACCCATTCACTTTAAAAAAGTGCACAACTCCTGTGGCATTTGAAGCATTAAATATGCTGTGCACAAATTCACTAATGTGCTGTGTCAGATTTGTGCGCAATAGCAATTGTATTTCAGAGGAAGACCTTGCGCCTTGGAGATCAAACGTCTTTCTAGCAGATATTAACACATCATTTTGAAATAATAAGGCGTTTAGTTGACTTAACTCATCAAAGCTGACGGAAAAATAGCAATTGAAGGCCATATGGTCACCTCTCTTACTGTGTGTGCAGGTGGAAATAACTCATTATTACAACGGGTCACGACCCTGGAAATCGTCACCATATATGGTACTCCCAGTTTCATCCCACATCAACTTTGGTCCTTCTGAATAAAAATAACTTGCATTTGAAAGCAATATGAATCTAGTCAAATTAAGGTGGCAGGGACTCCCTTCAGATAACACATCAAATTGGCCATCGATGCATTGTACACACCAAGAAGTGTTACCTCTTTACAGACTAATGAATGGACAAACAAAGTTTCACATTAATTTCTGCTGAGAAAGACTTCAGTTTCTCCATTCTGACACCTGTAATCGAAAGGCAAAACCCAGATTTTGTGAGCAAATTGCTATCATAACGCCTCATATCTGCCTACTTGAAAGTGTTTCAAACAAGATATTAAACGAAACATTGAAACTGGTAGTGAGATAAATCCATGAATCAGCCATACAGCTGATGGCATCTCAGCTAATATGAAGGGCAATTTTTCTAAATGCTTTATACTTAACATTGTTTAAGTCCCATCTTTTTGTGCCATTATGTTTTGTGAGTGTGTTAAATTATAAGGCAAAAATAAATCAGTTGTATTCAAGTATTTCAATGGCACACAATTTGATTTTAAAATCTGCAACGTCCAACTCAATTGCATAATCAATTTCAGCGGCCAGTGTCCATAGTGGAGGAAAGACATGTCATTCTGTATTATAGCGAATGCAGATGATACAATATTATTCAGAGAATAAATACGAGTTGACAATGTGGGTATGCCGTTGTTCACAACAGCTAAAGCCTTTTCCAAATTGACTTTGTCAATTCCTCTCAAAATTTTAGCAGCTTCCTGCTGGGAAACCTTCTAAGTTTCATTGCATATGGTGTATAAAAAACATTTAGGATGTGGTGATCTATGACCCAAAAAGAAATCTTGTAAATCCATGGCATCAGAAAGGAGAGATAAGTGTGCTTTAACTGCAGGTAAAGTTGACTGTTTTAGCCATTGCTGGCATAGCGTCCCTACACTGTAGGTACAAAGCACTCCTTTGTGTTGTGTCTGCAAATATCTGGGGTCTGGTCTGCTTGCTTTAAAACCCTTTGTGATGTTTAAAAAGCATGCATGACAACCATTAGGGTCTGTTGGACATGTTAACCACCTGTCTGAACAAGAAAGTGAAGAATTATATGTACCATTCTCTGTCATGTTGTTGAGCTGTTCTTCTGTGTAATTTGCAAAATATTCAGAATTGTCAAAACATGCAAAAGAGGGAATGTTTGGTGTGTTCATGTCTTAAATTGTTAGCCAAACTCAGGTAGGTGGTTTGCTGCACTGTCTTGTTCAGAAAATCATTTGTCTAGGTATCAGACAAGCTCTAAAAAAGTCCTCATTGCCCTGTACTTGCCAATTTTGTGTTCCCCAAAGTGATTTTAACTCAATGTTGTCTTTCCAAAATGCATAGCCTTGTTTAGACAGCTAGGAAATGAATGAATCTGAATAGATTTTTTGGGGGGCTCAGCATATTTTTCTTTGCTGTGGAAGGGGTAAGTTTTTAATAATAAGAAACTGAGTCTAAAGGGTTGATACTAGAAAAATATGCAAACATTTGCAGGAATGTTTTGAACTACCCACTGGCGGTGTCGGGCAATGCTCCGATTGAGTGTAATTGAAAATTGCACGTGGAGTACTAGCTCTGTGTTAATAATGGTAAGTATATTGGTGATAACAAAACATTTCACCATAGTTAGAGGAATTACGATATAAATCCTCAGTTTTAAATACTGTATAATATTCCAGTTCAGAAAGCATGCTTTTCACAGAGGTGGCATCGGAAATACAAAAGTGATAACATCATTAATGAAAATTTTAAAACATAAGACATTTTTAATGTTTCTGTAGGATGAAAAATATCAAATGGGACCTTATCCCACACAATTCCATCCGGGACAGAAAATGCAGAAATGTTCACAAGGGACAGGTCTCTTTGGACTTTATGTGAAGAGGAATGAGGCTTCAATACCTCAGCAACCAGTCCAACACAAAGTGTTCTGGGATATAATGTTCATTTAGGAACAAAAATAAAAAAAACTGTGACCAATCCAATTCAAATGAATAGGAAAAGCAGTCAAATGGCGATTCTAATGTAGAACCATAATGGAATCAGATACGTCTCTTTCAGCCAGAAAACGAATGCAGGTATCCCATGCAATGAAGTATGTGACAAATCTGAGAAAAAGTCATCAATGTCATCAAAGAAGCCAGAGGAAGTCTGTGCAAAATCAATGACCTCACGAGGTAAAATGGAACTGGTCGGTACCTCCAAAGGTGATAATAAACAACTTTGATGTTAGAAATGGCAGTCAAAGATTGGCAATTCACATATGGTGTGTTTAAGTTGACAGCAGTAGGAACACAAAGAAGTAGAACTTCAGTATCTGACATCCCCCGCTGGGGATTAGCAATTTCTGTGTTACCTAATGCTTGTAGAGGTATGTCCCATATGGTAGTGAGAGGAGACATGTAACTACTCAGGAGCCCTCGTGGCTTACTGTGTAGAACTGGCCACATGTTGTGGTTTGACATTGTTGATGGACACAAATAGTTTCTTTCTACAACCAGCAAGTGATGGCAAAATCACAGTTCTGGTACCTGCAATGCCAAGGACTGGCCCTGGTGCACTGTATAATGGGCCAAACTCCTTCTTTTCGGTAATTTTCTTTCAAATTAGATCCCCAAATTTAGGAATCTAGACAGGAGTTGCTGGTTACACTTTCACTTCTTCAGTGGCAGAGTAGTTTGATTTGAGGGCTTATCTTGGAAGTCTTGTAGTTTCTGTAAGACAGCAAAATGTTCATTGATGGAATATGTGCCGCCACTCTGCCAGGATTATCAAGGTCTAGAACGTACATCTGTACGCTGAACAGGACCTCATAGTGGATCTGGCTGCCCTAGAATCATCTCAGCTGATTATTTAAAGCTATCTGGACTCCAAACAAGTTGTTAGAAATGGGGTCTCTAGTTGGCAGAGGTATGCACCCAGCCAAAGTAGGGACCACCACTCTAGTCAGGGTAAGCTAGATACAACCTAAAAGATAACCTGTGCTCACCCTCTGGTAGCTTGGCACAGAGCAGTCAGGCTTATCTAAAGAGCGAATGTATAAAGTATTTGTGCCAAACACACACACACAGTAACACAATGAAAAGACCACAAAAGTCTCTAAATTGGTTTACAAACAAGACAATAATGTTATAAATAAATCAAGACTTAAACAACATAAATCCAATAAGTAGAAGTTGAGTTATGAGTTTTTAATGAAGAAAAATAGTTCTAGCGTTTTGAAGCAATAAGAGCCTATGGGGGTTATCTGGTTGCGATGGACCGGGGCAAAGTCAGCAGTCCAAGCCAGCCGTGAGGGAATGCAAATCGGAGACAAGAGCCATGCAGGCCCAGTGAACAAAGTACTTTAATCCTGGTCACAAGAGCGAGATGCGTGGTGCAGACGAGTGATGCATCGATGTTGAGCCTGCGGTTGAGGTGATGAGTCAATTTTCTTCACACAGTGGTGGCAATGCAGCGGGTCCATCGAGTCAAGTGCCAGTTCTGAGTGCGCTGGGTTAATCCATGCTGAAGGGACGTTGCGCCAATCTTCTTCATGCAGTGGCGGCAATGCAGTGGTTCCGGTTGCAATGCGGCGATTCCAAGTGCAATGTGCTGACTCTACTCGTGCAACAGGGTCGATCTGCTGGTTCTGCTACACACAGACTAGAGATGCATCAATTTCTATGGTGCATGTATCTGGGTCCACTTCCAGTGATCCAGCTACAGGAACAGGTGTAGATACTTTGATAGTCCTGAGTCTCAAGCAACAGGAGGCAAGCCAACAAACCCTTGGGGATCACTTTGGTTGCAAGGTAGAGTCCAGCTCTCCTTAGTCGGGTCAGAGAGCAGCAGGCAGCAGGGCAGCAGAACAAAAAAGCAAGCCTTCTAGGTCAGCAGTCCAGCAGAGTGTCAGTCCTTGATGCGGCACAGCAGTTCTTCTGACAGAGTCCAGTTGTAGGTCCAGAAGTGTCTGATTTGGTGGGGTCAGAGACACAGTACTTATATCCAGCTGTGACTTTGATGTGGTGTTGACTTCAAAAATGGGTCTTCAAAGTGCACAGAAGCCCTTTCTTCCCAGCTCTGGCTCTAGACTATCAGTAGGGGTAATCATTCCTTTGTGTGGGGACAGGGCACTGCCTATTCAGGTATAAGTGTCAGCCTCCCCTCCTTTCAAGCCCAGAAAGAGCCATCAGGATGCAGATGAGTACTTAGACACACCTAACCTTCCTGTGTTTGTGGCTGGCTAAAGGAAATGCACAAAGTGTAGCTGTAACCCACCCAATATATGTATTGGAGACAGGTTGCAGGCACACAGAGCTGTAAGAGCAGAGAAATGTCCAATTTCTAAAAGTGGCTTTTCTAATATAGTACTGTAAAATCCAACTTTACCAGTTAAGAGGATTTATCATTGCCATTCCAAAGATATGAAACATGACACATCTACTCCTTTCTAATCAGGAATTACAGATTAAAAGTATGTTAAGGAATTCCCAATGTTAACCTAAGAGAGGGGTAGGTCTCACAGTAGTGAAAAATGAATTTAGGTGTTTTTCACTACTAAGACATACAATACATAAAAGTACATGCCCTACCTTTTACTTAGGTAAGTAGAGTGCTGGGCATCTCAAAAAATGTTAAGGACTGTCCTCACACACCACCAGGTGTCATGCTTCATCATAGGCAGTCCTCGCTCTGTAAAAACCAGGTTTGATAGAGAGCGGGCCTACACCTGGCGAAAGGGAGGCACTTCTAATAATCTAAGTGGGGGCCCGTGAAGTAGTGATTTAAAAACCAATGTAGCACTCCAAATTGCATTTAATCGCAGGGTATTACTTGGTGTCAAAAACTAGAATGTGGGGATTAGGGGAACTATTACCCCATCACCACCCTTATCGTCAACATATTTCTGCCATTGGCCCAGGTGGGTCCGCGGCATTCATCAGGATGGAAATCGGGCTCCTATTTGACCAATTTGGTTCCAGATGTTACCACTATGGTAGCGTGTCCTGTGTCATCCTCTAACTAAAACAGGTATTCTTTTATACCTGTAAAACAAACATAAGTTTTCTTGTTCAATTAAGTGTGTATTTTTGGAGGCAAGGGATAGGAAACATCATACACACCATGCATATGAAATAATGCATGCGAGTGTGAAAACATGTGACACTGCAAACATGGAACACACTATCAAAAAGAATAAATATATTCATGAGTTGTGAGACCAGGTCACAATCTTACCCCGATATAGGGTCCTAATTGCCCCATGCTAGGAGGGTAAAGTGACCCCTGTAGTCATACTCTAAGAAAGGTAAAGTTGGAAATTTTAAAAGTAAATGTGATAACGAATTTTTAAAAAAATTGACAAATATACATTCCATGTTAGATATGCCAGTCTTAATAATCTAACACCCTATTGATGTGCCTTGCAAGTACAACAGCCACAAGGGTAGGGGTGGGAGGGTCAGAATATAAGTTACAGTGGGAATCTGTTCGGGGGTTCCCCTGTGTGTCTATCGTTGGTCTGCCCCAGCCACCCATTATTCTTTCTAGGCCTGAAAGAGGGAGGGGCACCCTACAGCCCTGCCAGTCCAGTCAAGGTTAGGAAGGTCTATAGGTGACCAGACTAGACTCAGGGCCAACGCGGAATGCAAGTCGACAAATGGGGCATTGGGCTCCATGAATTTGGAAGCAGGATCAGCAGCCTCACAATTGAATCTCGGCCTCCCTCCTGCCTCAGCCCCTTACGTTGTGGTTTTGACAGGGGTCCCAACATTGGAACACAGCAGTAGTGAAGACTATCCCAGTTTGAAAAATAAGGTCACTTATTGGCTAAAGTAACTGGGTGGTGAAGAGAGATACCTGGCAAATAGGATTATTATGGCCTGAAGGCCTGGAAGGAGGACTGCGTCAGAACAATTTCCCAAACCTCCAAGGGGGAATGTATTGCTGCCAATTTTAATTTCTCTAGAGATGCTCAAGTGGTCCTGAACTTAATAAGAAGGTCAGCCTATAAAACAAACATTCAGCCTCTTCCTTTGGGATACTTTTACCATCTGCTGGCTAGCCAGGGTTCACCCCGGGTCAGCGGTTGGGATTTTGGTATTGGTTCTGGAGCCCCCAGGGCCGGCTTAGGTGGGGACTTTGCCATATGCAACTATAACTGCTTTGAGGCCCTATAGGCAGAATCATTAGACTGACTGAATAATTCCACCCATACCAGGTCTCTAGATATTAAGGGGATAGGGAATATGGCGAGCATTAGTAGAGAAATAGTGCAATGGATGGTGACCTCTTTTTCATGCCTAATATCCTTGATGACCAGTTAGCTACAAAGGAGTGTAATGTGGGTCACTCCCTATTGTTCCTCCCGGAATGTGGCAGACATCAACAATAAAAGACACAACCCTGAATCGCTAAAGTGTTTAACCTCATTTGCCATAATATATTTGCAGGAGACGTGGGATGCAGAAGAATCTGTCTTGTTGGATTGGTACAAATCATAATTTAAACCCGCTATCCCATCGCTAAGGGGACTCCCAAGGGGGAGACTGTTGACACTTTTCTCCTTGTCTCTGAAATCCAGAACCAAGGAACTGGCAACAAGCTCTCCAAATGTACAGGCTTTTGTTATTAGCTCCGTTGCAGCTGGCAAACTTGTTTTGTTAAATTTTTATAATATTACTTCAGGCCCCAAATTCTGTGACACTCTTATTACTCGTAGGGATCAGATGCACCACATTGAATCTTGTAACAATAATGGAATTGGTTTTATTCTAACAGGAGGTTTCAATTTACATCCATGTTTAAGTGGCCCACATTCTCGTAGTTTATGTGATTACATGAGTCTAGATGATTGTATTCAAGCTGGCTCTTTTTTAAATCATCTTGCCAAATTCTTTCTGGAGTATGTTGTGTCTAAACTGTATCGAGGTCATGATGGGAGTTTTCCACAATAGATTCCATTTTTGTTTCTGTATTTTTGAGGAACATTTTTATACATTTCAGGGTAAATATTTCCGGTTTCAGTTACCATAACTGTATTGACATCAATATGGCAGATTTCTTTGTATGGTCTGTGGCCTGGGACAAGCTGATCCATGTGGGTGGTGTACCGACTGACCAGATCAGATGATTAAAGTTGTCAAATATAATCCCAGAAGACTTCTTAAGATCCTCTGTGGCGACTAAACAGCAGATTTAGAAACATATTCAAGGGCGCCTCTGCAAAGGCTAACATTTTGATGGTATATTCACAGATAGGGAAGGAAATAAAGTTAAAGTTAAAGTTACCTCCAAAATCAATCAAGGCCAGTGTCCCACATTAGTTCATTAGGGACTGCTCGAGAGCCAGTAAACTGTTAATGAATACTTGTCCTTTAATTGCCAGTAGATGAATCACCTACAAGAAGGTGTTAGACTTGAGGAAAAGGGAGTTAAGAAAGGAGGCCTGGGAGGAGCTGATTGAGGCTTTATCTGGGGCCAATAGTCGTAAGTTCTGGGAGATAACACCAAGGACTGCTCTATTCCATCACACATTGTTCCCAAAAAATGAGTGGAGCATTTTGAGGGTGTTTATAATGCCCCTTTTAGAGGGGTAGAATGTGAGCCTGCTTCATCAGCCTCCTATTATTGCAATTTAACCTTTACCATCAAGGAGACCCAATCAGCCATTGAGCTGCTTACATCACATAAAGCTTCCGGACCTAACAGGATCCCCACAGACCTTTTCAAGGTGACACTAGAGTTATGGGCGCCAATCTTAACTGACTTGATCAACCTGTCCACATGGTTGGTCACCCAGAATCAGGGTCCCACACGCTTATTGTCCTGGTCTATAGGAAGGGTTCTAGCGACTCACCTAGTTGTTATCGTCCTATCTCCCTGATTTATTTGGTTGTCAAGGTAATAGGCAGGGTAATCCTGGTGAGGGTAATGTCATGGGCAGAGGATGATTCCATTCTCTCTTATTTGCGATTTGGATTTGACCCAGGCCTCGGCACCTGTAATCAATGTTTAAATCTCTTCTTGCTGATTAACAAGTCTTTGTTTATTGCATTTATGGACCTGTCCTCAGCATTTGATAGGGAGAACAGGTCTAAATTATGGCCCATAAAGAGATTGTTTTGTTCCTTAGCGAGTTGCATAGGGCTATGTCGGAAGTTGTCCAATATAATGTGGATGGGTCCTGCACTAGAGCTTTTTCCCTGAAGCGAGGAGTGAGACAGGGATTCATTCTGGCCCCTTTTTTACCTTGCATATGACTCAGTTAGGGGCCAGATTGCTAGATAAGCAGGTTGATTGTCCACGAGTTGGTAACCTCATGATTCGCATGCTGATATATGATGAATATACCGTTTTGCTTGCAAGAACTGCTCTAGGTCTCCAAGCAATGCTTGATGATTTTGTTAGGTATATGAATAGCCATGATGATTTATCGACTAATGTTTTTGGTTTTTGGGCACAAGGGATAACCAAATCTAGATCTTTTTAGGCCTGGGAGCATAAGCTAACAAAGGTCCAAACCTTTACATATTTGGAAATGGACTTTGATAATCATTCTTCATGGGGCCCATTGAGAAAATCAAAATGACTGTCTTTTTCTTGCTCTGTACGAATAATTTTGTCCTTTTCTTCAAGAGTAAGAAGTAGACCCTTACGCGCCTTGGTAAATTCCCCCTCCATGTCACGTGAGCCTCCTTGCCCCCTCCTTTGAACAGATCACTTGTTATTTGGGTTTCGAGTCACTTCAACACATGCACTTAAATACCCTTAAAAACCTAAACAAAATCTTGTGAGACAATGGCGCGAAGTCACCGCATACTTTTCACTAAGGAATTCAATATTCTGGTGATAATGGAGGTTGGGGATGTGGACAAAGCACTATCAGACTATCATGAGGCTTTAAAAACAGCACTAGACAGCCTGGCCCCTATGAAAAAGAAACTTGTAGTTACACATGGTCCACATGCTCCATGGTATACACAAGAATTGCGCATGGAGAAATCCCTTAGTAAATAACTAGAGAGACGATGGCGGCAAGCCCATAACCCCAGGGATAGAAAGGCTTACAAAAAAAGTTAGCAGTTTACCATCGCAACATCAAAAAAGCACGCAAGTCACACATGACACTACAACTTAGACAGGCTGGGAACTCCTGAAAAGAGTTATATAAAGTCCTTAAATCATTCTTAAACTTTCGTGCCTGCTCATCTGACACCCTACCTTCACAAGTTCTATGTGATACTCATGCAAATCATTTTGAAGAGAAAGTTCATTTGATTTACAACAACGTTCGCAGACCAGTGGACCAAATGGGCTTAGAATCCAATACTATCCTCTCTACTGCTGTCAGTACTTGTAACCTAGAGTATTTTTCACCTCTTAGGCCAGATTCTGTTTGTAAAGCTCTAAAAGCATCTAAATCAGGGTCACCTCTAGACGTCGCTCCAGGCAAGATTTTAGCAACTCTGTCTAATCACCTGGGCCCGGTCATCTGCTCATTATTAAACCTCTCAATCAGCTCGATAATGCTCCCATTAGACTGGAAAGCCACCCAGGTTATTCCCATCCGTAAGAAGGCTAATCTTCCAGACTCCAACCTGTCCAATTATCGTCCTATCTCGATGCTCCCCCTACTGAGTAAATTACTGGAAGGGCATGTCAATAGACAACTTATGAAGTTTCTACAGTCTAATAGGATTCTGGACCACTCCCAGTCTGGGTTTAGACCAATGCATAGTACTTAAACTGTGCTCATTGGGGTTACGGACTACATCAGATGCTCTCTGGATAAAAATCAGCCCTCACTGGTAGTGTTGTTTGATTTGCTTGCAGCATTTGACACAGTGTCTCATCACAGATTGCTCCAGATACTAGAGATGATAATTATCTGTGGCATGGCTTTGCAATGGTTTACAAGCTTTTTATCTCATAGAACCTAGACAATTAACCTAGGCCCTTTTAGATCCTGCACCATAGAGCTCAACAAGTGAATGCCTCAGGGCATCTCTGTAACCTCCGTTGCTGAAACCATCAGAGCTTATCGGTTCACACCGCTTTCATATGTGGACGATACTCAACTTCTTATCTCTTTTGGTAAAAACCTGCACAATACAAAAGCACGTTTTGCAGATGGGATGAAAGCTATCTCTGCTTGGATGACAGAGAACTTTCTCCAGTTGAGCGCCAGCAAAATCATGCTCTTCAGCAGAGCACAATTGCTCTTGTACCCAGACTGGTGTCCGGCAGAATTAGGCGCAGCACTACCCCAAAGTTACAGTAAAAAATCTGGGCATTCACCTAGATCAGACTCTTACTATGAAAAATCAGGTAATAGCTACCACTGGCACCTGCTTTCATATTCATAGTCTGTTGTGCAGAATCTTTCCTCCACTCTTGGTGCTCAATACTTTGATACAAGCACTGGTGATTAGCCAACTTGACGACTGCAATACCCTCCCTGCAATGCCCTCCTAGCCGCCACAAATGAGTCTCTACTGGTGAAACTTCAAGTGGTCCAAAACACAGAGGCTTGCCTCATCCAAAATCTGCCTGCCAGGACGGCCTCTACTCCCCTTCTTTGCTCGCTCCATTGGCTGCCTGTGTGCAAAAGACTAATTTTCAAGATCTGCTACATAGCGCAAAAATCACTGAATGGCAGAGGACCTAGTTACCTATCCCAGAAGCTTACCCCCTACCAGCCGGGCAGACTTTTAAGATCCATTGCCAAGTCATTTCTTGTTAGCGTCGCAGTGGCGCGCATTCTAGGGCCCGCCCCGAGTAATCATTGGTGCTTCTGTCAACCTCTGTGGGAAGTCCTGTGTTCACGTGGTGAGAGAACATCACGATGTGGAAAAAAGCATTCTTCCAGCGCTGCTAGGTGGTGGCTGCATTGTCCTACATTAATGCATTAGTGACTGTAATATCTTCACGTTCATGAGTTGCTGCAGTTTAGTAGTATGTGTTTATTCTTTTTCCTTCTAGTGCTTTCTACATTGGGGACTACAAGTCCCAGAAGTCTTGGAAGGCAGCCATCTTGGGTGTGTCTATCTTATAAAGGGAGCCCGCCCTTTGGGCGTTGCTCACTATTCAGGCAATTCTCCGTGGGGCCAGCAGCTCTGTTCTTCCGAGTCTTCGCATGAGCCTGTTTTTCATTTGGGAGTTCATAGCCCTTCAGGTAAGCCTCTTCTGGCTCGCGCTCTGCTGCTGAGACACACGCATTCCTCTTGTGGTGTCAATTGGGGTCTTGTGTTCAAGACGCACCTCGCAAGCCTTACTTCCTCACTGCTGGTGATTGAAGCATGTCGGCTCCCGCATTCCGATCTTGACTCGGAAGTGAATTCGTGAATCTTCCGCATTGAAGTTCAGAGCAGGTCGTGCTCTGCCGGGTAGGATTATTCCCTTTGATAAAAAAACGAGTTTACTTGTTTACAGATTGGGAATGTTATTTTTGTTGTAAGACATTACGAACATTTCCGCATTTAATGATAAAACTAGAGAAAGTGATTTCAATTTAAGGATTACGTTACACATTGGCTGGTAATAAGGCGTGCTTTATTAACACTTTGTTCTGATTCCGATTATTAGACTCTCATCACGGGCTCGTGATTATTTTAGTGAGAGCTATATGAGCATAAATACTGTGTTGAATAATTCTCAATATCGGAAGTTACATAAGTCAGTATTGTATTAAACCTGCAACACAGTGTTGTTTCACAACTGTGTTTTCTAGCTGCAAAAAAGGGCATATTCATAACATCTTTGACTATAAAAGATATATGTATAAACATTATCTATATATATATATATATATATATATATATATCCAAGATAGAAGTGGACCGAGCTGCAGTCAACCGGCGAGCAGCGTGAAGGGCAGGAAGGTCGTAGTGCAGGTTTGGATCATCAGCCCAGAAGCAGCGGAACAATTTCCAGACCCACTGTGGTTTTAATTTATTTGAACACTGACATTGCGTAAGGAGCAGCTCACTGTAGCGATATTAATGGCACTACGAATACCAGCAGGCTCTGGGAGAGCCGACGCCCACTGAGGCAGGTGTTAAGGATTACAATGATGCCAGTGCTCCACGAAGTGTTTGAAATGAAGCCTCTGAAGAAATGCTCAGGTAGCATGAAACGCGTCAGGCTTACAGATGCACTTGGACTTTGTTTCCCTCCACTGCGCTGTTTTCTTCCACATTAAAACGAAGATTTACCTACCTGCATGTTGGCTCTTCTTAATGGGGTAACTCTTTTCTTGGATTTGTTAACGGCCGATCCCCGGTCGTGGAAGAGCCCTGCCACATAGAAGTGGACCGAGCTGCAGTCAACCGGCGAGCAGCGTGAAGGGCAGGAAGGTCGTGGTGCAGGTTTGGATCAGCAGCCCAGAAGCAGCGGAACAATTTCCAGACCCACTGTGGTTTTAATTTATTTGAACACTGACATTGCGTAAGGAGCAGCTCACTGTAGCGATATTAATGGCACTACGAATACCAGCAGGCTCTGGGAGAGCCGACGCCCACTGAGGCAGGTGTTAAGGATTACAATGATGCCAGTGCTCCACGAAGTGTTTGAAATGAAGCCTCTGAAGAAATGCTCAGGTAGCATGAAACGCGTCAGGCTTACAGATGCACTTGGACTTTGTTTCCCTCCACTGCGCTGTTTTCTTGCACATTAAAACGAAGATTTACCTACCTGCATGTTGGCTCTTCTTAATGGGGTAACTCTTTTCTTGGATTTGTTAACGGCCGATCCCCGGTCGTGGAAGAGCCCTGCCACATAGAAGTGGACCGAGCTGCAGTCAACCGGCGACAGCGTGAAGGGCAGGAAGGTCGTGGTGCAGGTTTGGATCAGCAGCCCAGAAGCAGCGGAACAATTTCCAGACCCACTGTGGTTTTAATTTATTTGAACACTGACATTGCGTAAGGAGCAGCTCACTGTAGCGATATTAATGGCACTACGAATACCAGCAGGCTCTGGGAGAGCCGACGCCCACTGAGGCAGGTGTTAAGGATTACAATGATGCCAGTGCTCCACGAAGTGTTTGAAATGAAGCCTCTGAAGAAATGCTCAGGTAGCATGAAACGCGTCAGGCTTACAGATGCACTTGGACTTTGTTTCCCTCCACTGCGCTGTTTTCTTGCACATTAAAACGAAGATTTACCTACCTGCATGTTGGCTCTTAATGGTGTAACTCTTTTCTTGGATATATATATATATATATATATATATATATATATATATATATATATATATATATATATATATATATCTCCAACTGAATTCCTCTCTAAGAGAAAAGAGGTCGCACTCCAGCAGTCTTACTCCAGTGATAGTTTATTCTTTTAGCAGGCACAGACCAACCAACGCGTTTCAGTATCGCAGATACCTTGATCACGGTTAATTACTAGCCCCGTCCCCCTTCCTTTTGAAAATCCTGACCGGATACAGTATTACATCATTTCCTATGGGGAGATCAGGCATAGCACTTGGAATTATGGGATATGTAGTTCATTATTTTTTGCCTATAACGCAATGTGAAACAATTTTAAAAAAAAGGGTGTTTATAAACCAGTGAAGTGAATTTAAAAAAAGGGGGTCATATATATGTATAGGCATTCTGCCTCGCTATGTACAAGTCCTCATTATTAATTGTCCTGCACGCAATGTTTTCAAACAAAGTCCACGTATAATTTTTTGTATTTTTTTATATATTTTTTTGTTTTTCGGTCACATCACATCAGTTTCCCAGGGGGAGTCTTTCCATTCTCCTTCTTTCCTTTTTCCTGCCAGATGTTTTTCGACGTTATGCATTTATCGTATGTGCCTTCACTCGCTTTTTGTTCATATTAACATGGACTGATACCCTCCAATGGGTTTGCTTGTGCTTTTATTCATTCGTGCATTTTCACCATTTCTTTCCGATTTTAATGACTTGTACCTGAGGTTTCTTTCTTTTTCCTTTTTCTTCTTTCTTATTTGAGGGTAGACCATCATTTTATAGGTGTATATACAGTTCCTCTGACTGATTTAAACCATAAGGTGTCATGCTGCGGAAATTTAAGATGTGACGCGACTCTTTAGTCGCAATATCTTCTCACGAGAGGGGGTAATCGTGAGAAGATATTGCGGCAAAAGGAGTCGCGTCACATCTTAAATTTCCGCAGCATGACACCTTATGGTTTAAATCAGTCAGAGGAACTGTATATACACCTATAAAATGATGGTCTACCCTCAAATAAGAAAGAAGAAAAAGGAAAAAAGAAAGAAACCTCAGGTACAAGTCATTAAAATCGGAAAGAAATGGTGAAAATGCACGAATGAATAAAAGCACAAGCAAACCCATTGGAGGGTATCAGTCCATGTTAATATGAACAAAAAGCGAGTGAAGGCACATACGATAAATGCATAACGTCGAAAAACATCTGGCAGGAAAATGGGAAGGAGAATGGAAAGACTCCCCCTGGGAAACTGATGTGATGTGACCGAAAAACAAAAAATATATAAAAATACAAAAAATTATACGTGGACTTTGTTTGAAAACATTGCGTGCAGGACAATTAATAATGAGGACTTGTACATAGCGAGGCAGAATGCCTATACATATATATGACCCCTCTTTTAAATTCACTTCACTGGTTTATAAACACCCTTTTTTTAAAATTGTTTCACATTGCGTTATAGGCAAAAATAATGAACTACATATCCCATAATTCCAAGTGCTATGCCTGATCTCCCATAGGAAATGATGTAATACTGTATCCGGTCAGGATTTTCAAAAGGAAGGGGACGGGGCTAGTAATTAACCGTGATCAAGGTATCTGCGATACTGAAACGCGTTGGTTGGTCTGTGCCTGCTAAAAGAATAAACTATCACTGGAGTAAGACTGCTGGAGTGCGACCCTCTTTTTCTCTTAGAGAGGAATTCGTTGGATATATTTAAAGCGGTTTGGTTCAACCGCATGGACTACGCACCTTCATGAGCGCCCGCAACCCGGCAAAAGTGAACCACTTGTGAGAGGATATATATATATATATATATATATATATGTATGTATATATATATATATATATATTCACTGAAAAAACCAGAGGTTTTAGGGACAGTTATAGTTAGTTGGACATTGCACTCGTACAAAACCCGTGAAATTCCCCCGTTATAGTTAGTTCAGCTAACTATAACTCGTGCCCCCGCAATGCACTGCTGATGACGTCACATATTACATCACTCATGACATGGTCAGTGACATCACTGATGACATCTCAAATGACATCACTGATGACATCATCCAGTGACTGTGTGTTTCTGTAAAGTTTAAATATGTTTAATATATATAGGGAAAGGCGTATTGAAGAATGAGTGGGTGTATAAGTGTCTGAATGGATGATTTAGTACGTGCGTGACTGACTCTACAAGTGAGTGATTAAACGTATCTTACTGAATGCATGGGTTAGTGACTAAACTGTGTGAATGTCTGTATCCGTCTGTTGGTGTGTAAGTGGATGCATGGATTTGCGAATAGCTACATGAGTGTCTATATGGGTTATTTATTGGTTCTATGAGTATCTGTATGGGTGCCTGAGTGTTTGTGTGGATGGGGTGTGTGCGACTGTGCATAGATGTGTGAGTGGGTGATTCACTGGGTGGATGGTTTCAAGAGTGCATCTGTGATAGACTGTATGGGTGGGTAAGTGTGTGTAAGAGTGAGTTAGTGAGTGAATGTATGTCCCAGTGGTACATGTGTGAGTAACTAAATATGTGAAAGGCAGTATATATGTGTATTGGAGTATATAAATAGCTATAAGCGAGAGTGAGTGATTGTGATAGTGGCTGTATGGATGAGTGTGTGCTTGTATCAGTGATTGTATAAGAGCGTAACAATGTGCTAGTATTTGTATGATTAAGTGAGCTGGTGTGTGTATAACTGTATAGGTGAGTAAATGGCAGTGTGTTTAATTATTTGCATGACTGACTAGGTGTGTGAGTACCTCTATGGATGAGTGGCGGTGTTTGAGTGTCTATATAGGAGTAAGAGTGCATATGATAGTCCTGTACTGAGTGACCATAAGTATGAGTGACTGTACGGGTGAGTGAGTGGATGTGTGTGTGTAGACCTAAGAATCAGTGAGTGGGTATGTAGTTATTGGTGTTGGAGTGTCTATGGTTTTGCGAATGGCACTCTGTAATTTAGATTGGGTGTATCAAAGGTTATATTAGGGTGTGAGGAGCTGCATCAGATTATCACGTGGATGATGTCATCAGTGATGTCATTTGAGATGTCATCAGTGATGTCATCAGTGATGTCACTGACCATGTCATGAGTGATGTAATATGTGACGTCATCAGCAGTGCATTGCGGGGCGCGAGTTATAGTTAGCTGAACTAACTATAACGGGGGAATTTCACGGGTTTTGTACGAGTGCAATGTCCAACTAACTATAACTGTCCCTAAAACCTCTGGTTTTTTCAGTGAATTTCAAAGGTTTTTTAAATGCTAATTTCTAACTATAACGTGTCTGAAACCTATGGTTTTTTCAGTGAATTTCAAAGGTTTTTAAAATGCTAATTTGTAACTATAACGTGCCTGAAACCTACGGTTTTTTCAGTGAATTTCAAAGGTTTTTTAAATGACAATTTTTAAATGTATTAATTTTTATATTAATTTTTTTCATACTGATTTACTACATTTTTAGAAACAATTTCTTTTACATATTTTATTTTTTAAATTACATTGTAATTACATTATACATTACATTACAAAAAATACTTTCTCAGAATGAATTACTTTAGTTTAAATACTTTGCACATAGGCAATAGACTTTTAAGTACAGTAGTTGCAGTTGTTGCAATGGGCAACACATTTTCAAACACAATGCAACATTCAGCTCAATGTGAATTTCTAGTTAAATGCAATTAGTTACTTTATGGATTACTTTTCTAACCACAGGACTGGATCCTAGATTCAGTCCTGGTACATCTCCTGTAAACAGTTGAGTAAAAGCGTTTTGGTTACAGTCGTGATTTTTAAGGAATATTATTGTATTTTAAAAGTTGACACTTAGAAACTTTTTCTCATAGAATCACCAATGTTATCCTATGGAAGGAAATTCACTTAGCAGGTAAAAACTGTTATCGTTACTTTTTCTTACTCAGTGTTGGATCCTGGATCCAGCACTGGTGCATCTCCTGTAAACAGTTGAAAGAATGCGTTTAAGTCATACAGGCGATTTTTAAGGAATATTTGTAGTTTGTGAAAATCAACACTTTGAAACTTTTCTGCTGAAAACCAGACAATGGATTCCTATGGAAGAAAATATAAGTTACTGGTAAGTACGGTTAAAATTACTTTTCAGGACCAGTACTGGGCTGAAAGATACAGCACTGAGGTCTCTCCTGATAACAGATGAGTAAATCGGAATTCGTATTTCGGCTGATTTTAGAGGAATATTTGTATGTTTCAAAAATCAACACTTAGAAACTTTTTCAGCAAAAAGCAGGCAATGATATCCTATGGAAGGAAATTCAAGTTACTGGTAAGTACGGTTAAAATTACTTTTGAGGATCAGTACTGGGCTGAAAGATGCAGCACTGAGGTCTCTCCTGATAACAGATGAGTAAATCGGAATTCGTATTTCGGCTGACTTTAGAGGAATATTTTAAAGTTCCAAAACTCCACACTTAGAAGAATTTCCAAGTGAAACCAGTCAATGTTAGCCTATGGAAGGAAATTCAAGTTACTGGTAAGTACGGTTAAAATTACTTTTCAGGACCAGTACTGGGCTGAAAGATGCAGCACTGAGGTCTCTCCTGATAACAGGTGAGTAAATCAGAATTCGGATTTCGGCTGATTTTAGAGGAATATTTGTATGTTTCAAAAATCAACACTTAGAAACTTTTTCAGCAAAAAGCAGGCAATGATATCCTATGGAAGGAAATTCAAGTTACTGGTAAGTACGGTTAAAATTACTTTTGAGGATCAGTACTGGGCTGAAAGATGCAGCACTGAGGTCTCTCCTGATAACAGGTGAGTAAATCTGAATTCGTATTTCAGCTGATTTTAGAGGAATATTTTAAAGTTCCAAAACTCCACACTTAGAAGAATTTCCAAGTGAAACCAGTCAATGTTAGCCTATGAAGGAAATTCAAGTTACCGGTAAGTACGGTTAAAATTACTTTTCAGGATCAGTACTGGGCTGAAAGATGCAGCACTGAGGTCTCTCCTGATAACAGGTGAGTAAATCTGAATTCGGATTTCGGCTGATTTTAGAGGAATATTTGTATGTTTCAAAAATCAACACTTAGAAACTTTTTCAGCAAAAAGCAGTCAATGATATCCTATGGAAGGAAATTCAAGTTACTGGTAAGTACGGTTAAAATTACTTTTGAGGATCAGTACTGGGCTGAAAGATGCAGCACTGAGGTCTCTCCTGATAACAGGTGAGTAAATCGGAATTCGGATTTCGGCTGATTTTAGAGGAATATTTGCACAATGGTGAAGGGAGGGGGCGGGGCCTGAGGTGACATCTGTGCAAACGCGCCCCGTGGTGCGTTTTAAGTTGGGGGATTAAGTCCCCTTGAATCATGAGGGTCCCTACGGGCCAACTAGCCCACCAGGAACCTCCAGTATGCGCCAGGGGCTGCGTTGCAGAGACATGTACAGAGGCCACACCCCTTTTACACCTCTCTGCAACGCAGCTCTGTGGCGCTTTCTGGACATACCTGTTGGGCTAGTTGGCCCCAGGGACCCTCAGGATTGAAGAGGATTTAATTCCCCATCTTAAAACGCGCCACGGGGCCTGTTTGCACACATGTCACCTGAAGCCCCGCCCCTCCCTTCACCACTGTGCAAACGCGCCCCGTGGCGCGTTTTAAGTCGGGGGATTAACTCCCCTTGAATCCTGAGGGTCCCTGGGGTGCAACTAGCCCACCATATACCTCCAAAAAGCGCCATAGAGCTGCGTTGCAGAGAGGTGTAAAAGGGGCGTGGCCTCTGTACACCTCTCTGCAAGGCAGCCCCTGGCGCATACTGGAGGTTCCTGGTGGGCTAGTTGGCCCCAGGGACCCCCAGTATTCAAGGGGAATTCGTTCCCCTCTGCAAACGCGCCAGGGGCGCGTTTGCAGAGTGGTGAAGGAAGGGGCGGGGCCTGCGGGCCCGATCGTTTTTTTTTTTTTTTTTTTTGGGGGAGCGGGCCGCGTGGCCCCCTCCCGGGCCACTACTTGCCCCGGGGACCCCATCCCCCGGGGCTGGCCCTCTCGTTGGGGACTGTGGGGGGTCCCCAATCCCCCCACAGTCGCGCCGGCTCCCCGTGTCCTACGGGAGCCGGCATTGCTTTACACATGGGGAGCAGCTAACATGCTGCTCCCCATGTGGAAAGCAATCGGCTTTGGATATTGGAAGAGAGAGCAGGTTTCCTGCTCTCTCTTCCAATATCCAAAGCAAGTTTGCAATGACAGGACGGGAGCCGCGAGGCTCCCGTCCTGTCATTGCAAACAGCAGTGTCCCGGGGGTAGGCACCCCGGGACACTGCAGGAGCCGGCCCTGGGGGGTGGTGGTCCCCAGGGCCATCAAGGGCTCCAGGAGGGGGCCGCGCGGCCCCCCTCCCATTCAGTGCACAGCCCCGGGAGGTGGTGGTCCCCGGGGCTCTGGGGGTCCAAAACGGACCCCCATTGTAATTTTTCTTAGTGCCCCGGGAGGTGGTGGTCCTCGGGCGTGTGGGGGCTGGAGCCCCCCACACAGGTTTTTAATTATAAAAAAGAAGCCCCGGGAGGTGGCGGTCCTCGGGGCTGCGGGAGGGCTCAGAGCCCTCCCGCACCATTCTACATAAAGCCCCGGGGGTGGTGGTCCCCGGGGCTTGGGGGCCCTTAGAGGCCCCCACACATAAAATTAACCCCCCCAGCATGCCCCCGGGACTTGGCCCACCCGGGGGCCAGTAACATCGAAGCGCGGGAGACCGCGCTTCGATTTTTTTTTTTTTCGGCAGGATTCGCGCACCCTGAGCGCATCCTGCCGATTTTTTAAATTTTTTTTTTTTTTTTTTTTGCCCAGGGGGTCCTTGTGGGACCCCCTGAGCAGACCTAGGGGGTCAGGGTGTTTCTACCCTGCCCCCTTTGTGCGCTTTGCGCACTTGTTTCTGTCCCTCGGTTCTACCGAGGGACAAAATGGCTGCCAACACTTCCTGATTTGGAGTGTTGACAGCCAATTAACATAAAGCTCGTGCTCGGGAGGATCCGCGGCCCTAGATATATCTATCTTTTTTACTTTTCATTTTCTCAGCAACTACTGAACGGATTTACACCATTTAACAAAAAGGGTTCTTTCTGAACCAAGAACTACCTCTTTGCCAAATTTGGTGTAATTCCGTTCAGCAGTTCGGGCTGTAGCCGTGTCTAAAGTTTCCTATGGAAAATTGCATGGGGAAAACGCGTTTTGGGACCCCCTTTTTCTCGGCCCCCGCTTGACGAATCCCCCGAGACTTTCAGGGTAGGAGCGGACCGGAGCGCCCCACAAAGTTTGAAAATTTTGCGAAGATACGTCAACCGGCAAGAGAGTTATTTCAAATAGAATGTCGCGGATTTCCTATGGATAATAGGTTGTAACTATAACTATCTACTGGCGACCGCCAGTAGATAATATATATATGTATGTATGTATATATATATATATGTGTAAAGTGTTTGTATGTATATAATCCTTTTAATTTATAGGTCTCCTTCCCCACTGTTCCCTTCCCCAAACCCTTTCCCTCACTTGGCCACTCTAATATTCAGCGCTATTATAGCATACTGAATTAGAGGTGCCAGTAGGTGGGCCTTTAGAGCAAGGTGCAGGCCCTGAGGAAGTGGTGCATTGACAGAATAGTGATCCCACGAATTAACATTCCTCCTGGTCTGTACGTGGCTTTATCATGGCCACCCTAGATGATTTGTCAAAAGTAATAACTCAAATGCAGAAAGATTTGGTTGAATCAAAGAATGCGACTGCAACTCTGGCTAACAAAGTAGCACAATTACAGGCAAAGGTAGGAGCTAGTGAACAAACTCCTTTAAGGGGGCTTGGGAAAAGACTCCAGTCCCTCCAGATTCTTCATCACCCTCAAACATAGCCCTCACAATTCCTACACCTATACCATTAGCCGCTCCAGAACTTTTTTCAGGAGATTCTGGGAAGGTCCAAATATTTCTTACTCAAGTTGAGTTGCATTTCACATGTAGACCTAGTCAGTGCATTCCCTGATCCTCAATCCAGAATAGCCTTTTTGATTTCTTATTTATCCGGAGACGCTGCTACCTAGGCAGTGCCATTGGTTCATCAGGCTAGTCCTTTGCTCTATAACTGGAGACTATTTGTTCAAAAATTCAAAAAAGTATTTGACAGACTGTCGTGTAGTTCCTAGGACCCCCAGGTCCTGTGCGTTTTTGGATGACCTAAACTGAGGGCTTGGTGTGCAGACAACCTCTGGACACCCCCACAGGATGAGTCAGCCATTAGATCTGCTAGCTCTTCAGTGCCACTATCACCCCTCTGTATTCTACAGTGTGGTAGGCAGTTTCTGGCAACCACAGAACATGACAACCCTGATTACTTGGGTATCGTGGAAACAATACGGTATCTTTCGCTCAGTCACTCATGCTTACTTTTCTCAGAATACATAGAATGACGATTGGAAAATGTTTCAATAATTATTTATTGGTCAAGCGTCAGTCTAGTATGAAGCAAGTTAGCTGCGACAATCAAAAGACAAATGTAATCGCTAGTACCAAGATCGTAAAAAGTAGATATATTTCTACCATAGTGCTAATAAGATGAATAAAAGCATATTACATAAAACAATAGCTTTTGCGTACTCCTATGATGCGTATCCTACCTAACCGTGCCTAGGCTAGAGGTGTAGATGAAGCATGTATGTGTGAGGGCTAGGATATGTCCTAATGGAACATAGTGGAACCTAATAGAGTCTAATAGAGCCAAGAATTCCCCGGGGAAGTGCTAACCCCTCACCTGATGGTTCTGAATGAAGTACCCCGTCTCTGCGTCGAGGATAGCACCCCGCAAGGGATGTCAGGTCTCTGCCTGTCGAAGGATCAGTCTGCAGAGTCTTAGTCCAGCTTGGAAGGAATTTCTCCTCTGTTCGGTAAGGGGGAGTGAGAGCCTTTTATACTAAAGTGGTCACTACGGGGTTTTTCTAGAATCAATATGTTTTGAAGACATTTGCTAATCCTTTTCTAAGCAAACATGAGCATAAGCAGCTTGCTGTTGGCCATGAATGAAAAAAAAATGGTGACCCTTGTACAGAATAAATCTACCGTGCCTGGGGACATGTTTTGGGTACGTCAGGTACAGGGATTAAGATATGGTACCAAGAGCCGATGTTGGAGAGACAGAAGTCAGCTACTGGGTAAAAGGTCACCTATGTAAACCGTTATGTCATGTGGATGGGACGCAATGTATATAGTCGGCATGTACATGATGGAACTAACCTAAGGGACATGACAAGACGGGCAGTAACTCTATCTGCGAATAGATCTTCTTGAGTTACGACAGGGAAATATAGATTTAGTTGTATACTTAGCACATTTTAACAGATTTTTGGCAGAAACACCTTGGCCTGAAGAGAAAAGATCAGCTCTCTTTTACCAAGGATTAAAAGATGAATTAAAAGATATTTTAGCGCAGATTGATCCACTGCCCACTACATGTTCCAATCTCATCAATCTGATGCTTCGGTTGGATCACTGTGTTACATCTTTTCCTCTCATACCTCCTTTATTTCTATTATCTATTCTCCCTTTCCCTCCTTTGTTACATCATATAGTTCTTTGCCAGCCCTGGCATGCACAGTGTTTATGTTCCAATTACATTCCATATTCTGCATGTTATGCTTTGTACTGGAATCTTGTCTGTTGCCCAGTTGCATCTGGAGCTGTTAATGGGTGGATTTACATTGCTGTGCTGGAAATAAATCTACATCAAAATTCATTGGATTAATTTCAACACACTGTCTATCTGAAAGAAAAGGAGAGAGAGAAAAAGACCAGAGAAACTAGTGTGGCGTTCTGATAGAACAAAGATTTGCTCTGGTCCTGTAGACAATACTCCAGAACCTATGGAAATTGGAACCTTGCATCAACCTTTAACAAAAGAAGAAAAAGACTTGCGCCGAAAAAATGGTCAATGCTTATATTGCAGTCGCAAAGGACGCTTCATAAAAGAATGTCCTGTGAAACCCAAAAGTACAGGACCACCATCTAAGAAAAGTGTAGCCAGTGTAGAAAGTAGTACGGAAAACTAAAATGCCCAAGAAGTAAAGAAGGGTTACACTTGGGTGTAGTAACTATCCCTTCTCAGATAACTAATACTACAGTACACATTCCAAAGACTGCGCATTTCCGAATTGAATTAGAAATTAATTTCCTCAATCAAAAACATAAAATGAGTGCTCTGATCGATTCAGGGGCAACAGGAAATTTTATTGATGATTCTACAGCTCGACAGATAAACATTCCTTGTAAAAAGAAAGCGAGTCCAGAAACTGTGCAAGCAGTGGACGGCAGTATGCTGTCTGGAGGCCCGGTAATCTTGCAAACAATACCGACCCAATTAATGTGTCATGATCGCACTAATAATGAAAGCCATTCAGAAGATATTGTTTTCGACGTAATTAAAGCTCCACAGTATGGCCTTATTTTAGGAATACCGTGGTGAACTCTTCATAATCCCCACATTGATTGGGTGAAAAGAACCATACAGTTTAAATCTTCCTTTTGTCACAGAGAATGCATCAAATTAGGACCTATATAACTTCTCCTTCTATCTATATTGCAACTACTGCAGAGAAAGACACTGAATTACCATGGCAATACGCAACATTTGCTGATGTGTTTGATGAACAAGGAGCAGAAGTGTTACCACCACACAGACAGTATGACTGTCAAATAGACTTAATACCAGGCTCCGTTGTCCCAAGTTGTTGCATTTATGCTTTAACCGAACAAGAGAACAAATACTTGAGAGACTATCTAGATCATTATTTAGCTAATGGATTCAGTCGTCCCTCCAAAACCCCAGCAGTCTCGCCACTTTTCTTCATCCCAAAAGCAAATGGAGATCTGAGAACATGTATAGATTATAGGGCATTGAATAAGATCACTGTCAAAAATAGGTATCCACTACCTCTTATTCCGGTCCTTCTAGATCAAGTGAAAACACCTGTAATCTTTACGAATTTGGACTTGCGAGGAGCTTAACATTTGGTAAGAATGAGATCTGGTGACTAATGGAAAATTGCGTTTAAGACCCGGTATGGCTTATATGAATACACCGTTATGCCATTTAGACTCTGCAATGTGCCTGCAGCATTTCAGTTTTTTTTTTATATTGTTTTAAGAGACTATTTGGATTTATTCGCAATTGTCTATATAGACGATATACTCATTTATTCCAACAGTGTGCCAGAACATGAACAGCATGTAAGAAAAATGTTGCTAGCTCTTTGAAAAAAACACCTTTATTACAAATTAAGCAAATGTGAAATTCATGTTACCACTGTAGAATTTTTGGGTGTGATATTGTCTCCTTCAGGAATGCAAATGGCAGAACGAAAGATCAAAGCAGTAACTGATTGGCCCACACCTATCTCAGTGAAAGACGTACAATGTTTTCTTGGTTTTGCCAATTTTTACCGTCGATTTATTGACCAGTTTTCTAACACTGTGGCTCCTATTACGAAACTGCTACGAACGAAAGAACCATTTAAGTGGTCAGAAGAAGCTGATGCAGCATTTACAACTCTTAAAACAGCCTTCACTTCAGCTCCAATTCTGGCACATCCAAATGTGGAACAACCATTCATTGTAGAAGCTGATGCGTCAGATATTGCTATAGGAGCTGTGTTATCTCAGAGAAACTCTAATTCTGGACAACTACACCCGGTAGCTTACATGTCTCAAACTCAACGAAAATGAGCAGAATTACATCATTTTCGATAAAGAGTTACTAGCAATTCGAGACGCTTTAAAGGAATGGGGTCATTATTTAAAAGGAGCAAAACATACCATTAATGTCTTCACGGATCATCGCAACCTGCACATCAGGAGTTCAGCAAGACTGCTTACACCTAGTCAATTGCAATGGATGCTCTTTTTTGCAGAGTTTGATTTTGTAGTAAATTTTAGACCTGGATCAAACAATGGAAAAGCTGACGCCCTTTCTCGACAAGATTCCACTACTGTACATAAGATTGGACCTCCTCAAGCAATTATAACATCTTCAAAGATACTTTACTTAACAGAAACAGAAACTTTTTTGGACAATATCTGAGATTCCTTCAAAATTGAGGATTGGCAAAAATGGCTTAAAGAACACCCCAAACGAACAATTAAACAAGGATTGCCTTTACATGAAGCTTGTTTGTATGTGCCTACCAGAAAGTACAAAAAAGGTGTTTCAATGGTTACATGTTAATCCAACAGCAGGGCAACCAGGCGTTCCACAAACTTTAGAATTAGTAAAGAGATATTTCTGGTGGCCAACTCTGAAAAAAGACATCAAAGCCATGGTGACTGCTTGTGATACATGTGCTAGAAATAAATCTGGCCATTCTAATCCTAAAGGATTATTACAACCACTACTCACCCCTACCAAACCTTGGGAGCATATCACCTTAGATTTAATTGTTGGACTACCAAGAGTGCAACGTTGTGCAGCAATTTTTGTTGTAGTGGACAGCCTTACAAAATATGCACATTTTATCGCTTGTTCAGGATTACCTTCGTCCAGTCAGTTAGCTACTCTTTTGTCACATCATGTTGTATATTTACATGGTCTTCCCAAGATCATTCTTTCTGATCGAGATTCTCAATTTACTTCTCAATTCTGGCAAACATTGTGTAATGCACTTCAGGTTTCATCCACATTATCAACCAGTCATCATCCACAGACTGATGGTCAAACTGAGCATTTGAACCAGACTCTAAAGCAATACCTACGTTGATATGCTGATGAAGCAGTGGACTCCTGGGTGAATCTTCTTTGGCTAGCTGAATTGGCCTACAACAATGCTTATCATTCTTCCACTGGTACTACTCCTTTTTTTTTTAATTGTATGATCATCATCCACATACATTGCCAGTCACCATACCTCCTGCAACAGATCTCACACCTGCAGTAAAAACTACGTTACAACACATTCATCAAACTCAAACCCAGATACACAGTAATTTGGAAAATGCCAAAAGAATATATAAACAACAGTATGACAAACGTCATTGTCCAGGTCCCGTGTATCAGCCAGGTTATATGGTATGGCTCTCTACCAAGCACATAGTGTTCAGGCACAACACATGTTTCATTCATAGGCCCATATCGCATTCTTAAGCAGGTGAACCCCGTTACTTATAAGTTTGCTTTACCTCACGCATTACGTATTCACCCAGTATTTCATACTTCGTTACTGAAAAAAGACCCTCAGCATTGTCCTCCTCGACCTTCTCCAATTTTAGTTCATGTGGAATGGGAATACGGGGTGAGAGCAATCGTGGATGCCAAGTTGCGTAACAATACTGTGTGGTATTTGGTTTCCTGGAAGGGGTATGGTCCTGAGAATGACTCCTGGGTGCCTGCTCCTGATGTTCATGCACCTAAACTTGTTTGACGCTTTCATCTCCTTCATAGCGGGGCCTTAGAACGCACTTGGGAGGGGGAGTACTGTTCGCGTCGCAGTGGCGCATGTTCTAGGGCCCGTCCTGAGTAACCATGGGGTTTCTGTCAACCTCTGTAGGAAGTCCTGTGTTCACATGGTGAGAGAACATCATGGTGTTGTCAGGATAGCTCTGCCCAGGTCCAGAATTAAGCGGTACTTTTCCAGTTATAGTTCTAGACTCAAAAGATTTCCTCTAACTCACCTCTCAGGCAGTATTTCGCTATCTCGCAGGAGCTCCCGCAGAAGCAGTGCAGGCAGACTTATGTATGTGGGAGGCGGTATTCCAAGATGGCGGCTTGCCGATCGGAGACCCGTAGGTTAGCTCTCTAGTGTTTTTGGGTTGAGGGGAAGTGTACTGCTGATGCGCTCGTGCGTCTGGTGTTCAGCGCACTTCAACTGTCACATCTGAGAAAGAAGCAAAGTTTCTTGTTTGCACAGCTATTCTCTGTCAGGAATTCGCTGCGGAGACTAGCGTTTCCATTGGGTTTTAGTCAGCAGCTCAGTCTGCATATTTTTTGAAGACCCACCCCCTTTTCTCGCGGTGAATTCCTGGTTTCTCAGGTATAGTGAACCAGTATTTCTTGGCACCGCTTTCAGAGAAAGGAATTCAGTTGTTGGCAGTAGTTGGCATATAGAAGACGACTTAAGTAAGTGAACGAAACTCTATTTTCCAGTCAGACTTTGAGTAGCAAGACTCAGTAGAAATCTCAGTGACATTCTAATTTTGTTTTCATCTATGCATTTGAGCTAATGTTAGAATTCAGTCAGTAGCTCTCGCTTTGAAGGGAGTACTCCTGTGGAACTTTTCTCAGACTATTTAGCTCAATATTCGATTAAAGACCTTTCAAGGAGCAGCATGTATGCAAGGCAATTCTGTGGAGAAATACCAGCTGTTTAGTCATCTACACAGAACATCAAGGCTTGCATTCAGAGACTACATGTAAATATATATATATATATATATATATATATATATGTGTACTTACCATCAGCAGTGCTTTACCAGCCTACTTCGTCGAAATCTAAAAGAAAGAACAGGACAGTAGGAAGAATCTGCAATATTCTACTTTTATTTATAAGGTCAAAATATATCAGAGAGTGGCAATACCACTGTTAAGTACAGGTACAGGATATTATAGAGGGAGAGTTATTGTGAAATTCTTTGGAGGGTGGAGGGTCCAGGTTTTGAGTTAGTAATGTTGTGTTTGTAATTGCAGACGCTTGTGAAGACCCTCGCTAGGAATCCAGTGAGGAAGAGGCGTAGCAGTCCCACTGTTTTCTCATCCCCAAACCCCTTTCCCCCTCTTCACTGTTCATGGATATAACTAGTCCGTTGACAGTGGAGTTTGGCATTTGGGCTAATTTCTTCTGCTCCTGTGGAAGCCAAGTTCTCCGGTTCGTGGTACTTGATGGGTGTGGAAAGAAGCATTTTTCCAGCGTTGCTAGGTGGTGGCTGCATTGTCCTACATTAATGAATTAGTGACTGTAATATCTTCACGTTCATAAGTTGCTGCAGTTTAGTAGTATGTGTTTATTCTTTTTCCTTCTAGTGATTTCTACATTGGGGACTACAAGTCCCAGAAGTCTTGGAAGGCAGCCATCTTGGGTGTGGCTATCTTACAAAGGGAGCCCTGCCCTTTGGGTGTTGCTCACTATTCAGGCAATTCTCCGTGGGGGCAGCAGCTCCGTTCTTCTGGTTTTGCGCATGAGCCTGTTTTTCATTTGGGAGTTCAGAGCCCTTCAGGTAAGCCTCTTCTGGCTCGCGCTCTGCTGCTGAGACATGCGCATTCCTCTTGCGGTGTCAATTGGGGTCTCGTGTTTGAGACGCGCCTCGCAAGCCTTACTTCCTCACAGCTGGTGATTGAAGCATGCCGGCTCCCGCATTCCGATCTTGACTCAGAGATGAATTAGTGAATCTTCCGCATTGAAGTTCAGAGCAGGTCGTGCTCTGCCGGGTAGGATTATTCCCTTTTCACTTTGATAAAAAAACCTGTTTACTTGTTTACAGATTGGGAATGTTATTTTTAGTTGTAAGACATTACGAACATTTCCGTATTTAATGATAGAACTAGAGAAAGTGATTTTAACTTAAGGATTACGTTACACATTGGCTGGTAATAAGGCATGCTTTATTAACGCTTTATTCTGATCCCGATTATTAGACTCTCATCATGGGCTCATGATTATTTTAGTGAGAGCTATATGAGCATAAATACTGTGTTGAATAATTCTCAATATCGGAAGTTACATAAGTCAGTATTGTATTAAACTAGCAACACAGTGTTGTTTCACAACTGTGTTCTCTAGCTGCTAAAAAGGGGCATTTTCATAATATCTTCGACTATAAAAGATATATATGTATAAACATATATATATATATATATATATATATATCGCTGACTTCGTCTTTAACTTCCCATTCCAAGGACAGACGAACACGGACCCAAAGTTCCTTGTGCATAAAGTTTTATTTGCCCTGCATCTCCACCACCATAACGCGTTTCAGCCCCACCTGGGCCTTGATCACATGATGCATTGCGATTGTTACCACCCCTATTTAAAGTGCCAGTGCATTAGTGACGTATAAACCATATGACCACTCTATAGACATGGAAGAGGTATTCAAAAAGGTATGTATACCAATGCACAGCGTCAGACCTAACATATTAAATGTGCAAAAAGGCATAATTTGATTTACAAAAATACATGAATTTTAAAATATGGCTTTGAATAAATATATACATAAAATATATATATATATATATATATATATATATATATACACATATAAAAAAACTCACAATTAGTGTGACTTCTATTCAAATAAACTCATAAAAAGACATGTACCATGTTGTTTTCTAGCAAATCCGTATTAGGTTTAACATTGTAATATTGTTCTGTGTGAGACCTATACCTCTACACATACATATGAAAAACCTACTCATATATTCTAAAATAGAAAATAGAAAAATAATGAGCCTTTGATGTTAAAATTCAAGCACATGAAACCAAGGAATTAACTGAAATCATTCTTAAAATACTGATTCTACACATCCTCTTTGTGCAAAGAACGCAATGTGCAAACACTAAAGCCCAAGTGGGCAGAATACATATTGCATGTAAAGCTAGTCAAGTTGAAAAAAGTGCTATGAGTGATATGTAAAGTGCCACCACTTGAACTCAAAGGTTCCGATAAAGTGCTGTGTGCCTTAAAAATTTACAATTATTTTTAAATACTTCTTTTAGGATAAAAACAGGAAAATACAGTATGATTCAATAATGAAGGAAAATTACAAGAAACACTGTTGCCATCTGTGCTGTTGCATCAAGATAACGACAAACACTAATGCTGATGTTAAACAGGCAACAGGATGAAAGACATGAAACAGAGATCTAGATAAAAATCCTACAAGCAGGTGAACATATCTTCACTAGCGTTCAGCCCAGTTGGTATCTTGGTATCTAATTCTAATATGTATCTTGTTTCTAGGAGTCGCAACTGGGCTTCACGATTGCCTCCCCTTCTTAACGGGGGAATAGAGTCAATGACATAATAACGCAGATCTGCCAGTTTGCTGTGATGGCTTTCCTCAAAATGTCTGGCCACCGGGTAAGCTTGATCCTTGTTGGTAATTGCTCTAATGTGCTGGAGTATCCTTTTATGAACTGGCAATTTAGTGCTGCCTATGTATCTTAAATTGCAAGGACACTCCAGCACATAGACCGCATACTCGGTTTTGCAGGTTAATCTTTTGTCAATTACAATTGGTTCTGTTTTGAAAGGGCTAGGAAAACTCGTCATATTCTGTGCAAATTTGCAGGCTTTACAACTAGTACATTTAGTGAAGCCCTTGTGAGCAGTTAGCCAATTGGTAGGAGGTCTAGTTACCAAATTGTTCCTCACAAGGCTTTGGCCCATAGATCTGGCCCTTCTAAATGTGACCTGTGGTTTCTTCGGTTGGTGTGCACCCACTATGGGGTCACTTCTAATCAAGTTCCAATTTTTATTAAATATCCTCCTAAGAGATTGATGTTGTCTACTATAGGTTAGAATAATTCTACAGGATTGATCCGTTTGGTTTGTGATTGGAACTTGTTGCCCAGTATTGATTTTAAGGGCCTCTGTTCTGGTAATTGGCTTGGTTTTGTTGATAGCCCTTTCTACAGTTGCTGTTGAATAGCCCCTTTCCAAGAAACGTACCTTGCTTGCCAATTGTGCGGCATGACACTCCTCCTCGCTGCTACAGATGCGTTTTACCCGAAGCATCTCCCCATAGGGGATACTTTCAATTAAATGTCGTGGGTGTTGACTCGAGGCATGCAGCAAAGTATTGCCAGCAGTGGGTTTGCGGAATAATTTAGTGGCTATGTTTCCGTCTTTAATATAGACTTCTACATCTAAAAACTGGACCGACTCCTTGCTGATGTTAGCTAAAAAGTGGAGATTGAGGTTGTTGTCATTCATCTGTTCTATAAACTTAAGGGCTTTTGACTCTGAGCCTTTCCAAATAAAAAACAGGTCATCAATATACCGCAGCCATAGGGGCACATGCTGTTCAAAAATGCTTTTAAACTTATCCTTGAGGGCCCGCTCCTCCCACAGTCCCATATGTAAACAAGCATAACTGGGAGAAAAGCAGGCCCCATAGCAACTCCCCTAGTCTGCTGGTATATTTGGTTCTCAAAAAGAAAAAAATTCTGTTCCAAACAAATTGTGACCATCTCAATCAACATCTTGTTATGCATATATAGATATGCAGGTCTTCGATTTAAATAATGCATGATTGCTTTGATACCATCTTGATGCCGAATGGATGTATATAGTGAAGTTACATCCATGGTTATCAACAGCAAATCTGAACTCCAAGCCATTTTATTTATCTTCTGTAGAAAATCAGAAGTATCTTTTAAATAAGAAGGCAACTTTTAACCCAATCCTGTAGAAAATAATCTATATATTTTGATGTATTCTCCATCAGACTATTGATGGCCGAGATTATTGGCCTACCAGGTGGGTTTATTTGGTTTTTATGTATTTTGGGAATTAGGTACAACTCAGGGATAACTGGGTGTTCTTTCTTTAGGAAGCGATATTCATCCTCACTGAGAAGCCCCCACTTTTCCATGCCAACAGTTTAAGATAATAATCATTCCATGCAGATTTAACAATATGGATATTACTCTTTCTGTAGCATTCATTATCACACAATTGAGATAATGCCTCTGTCATGTACAATTCTCGAGGCCACAGAACAACGTTTCCTCCCTTGTCAGATTGTCTTATTATGAGGTTATCATTGTTCTGTAACTTTTTCATGAGTTGAATATAGCGATGGTTGGCCTGACTTGTTTTGTACCTCACGCTGTTGACTGATTTATACAAGTTTTTTAAATCCTTTGTGACTTGTTCATGATAAACATCCAAGTTGTCATGTATCATGATCGGTTGGAAAATGGACTTTGGCTTAAACGGGGTTTTGACCGTCCCGCTGATGTTCATAGTCTCAAGGCCCAGTAACGTAGTAGTAGCAGTTTGTTCATTCTAAAGGTCTCTAAGATCCTGAAACAAGCTCACATCTCCTGCTGTAAAAAGAGGTGGGCTATTATTGACTGTTTCCAAGGAATCTGAGTCCTTACTCGCCCGTACTGTGTGGAATTTCTGTAATTTCAGTTTCCTGATGAATCTAAAAACATCCATCCTTGTTTCTGTGTAATTAAAACTGCTTTCTGGGATAAAGGACAGTCCCAAAGACAAAATTTGTTTCTCCGCCGTTGTTAAATTGATATCTGTTAGATTGACCACTGTGTTAGAGTTGCTGTTACTTCTTACTTCTGTTTGCGGTTCCATCTGCCTCTTGCTTGTTTTTTGAAAGTCTGCCTTTTGTTGCTGGTTGCACCTTCGTCTTGCGCCACGTTTCTGATTGGCTCTTTTGTTGTTGTTTTCATTTTTTGACCAGGTTGAGCTCTTGGTCTGAGTGTTTCTCTCCTGTCCTGGCGTAAGCAGTCGATCTCCTGACGCAAGGACATTTTTGTAAACCCCAATCCTTGAGCTCTTGACATTTCTCCTTCTGTCTCACTTTCTGGGGCAGAACTGAGGTCAGATGCAGATGATGAAACCGGAGCTGCTTCACTGATAACTGTCTGATTAGTGGTTGCTTGTTGGCTGATGCCCATTTTCGGTTTCACAGCATCAAATCTGCGCGCAAATGTAAACACCTGGCCATTCAAATAGTCCATTCTGTCACGTTGGAATTTGTATATTTTACATTTTTTAATTATTTCTTCATCTTTTTGTAAGCGTACAAGCATTTCTTCCCTTAGTTTCACAATGTAATCTGTGACTTCCAATTTGCTTATAGTTTCATTCAGTTCCTCTATTTGTGCTTGTAGTTTGCCTCTGTCACTTTCTGCAAACTTAATTAAAATGCGAACAAGTCTACTGGAGGACTCCAAATTACAAGCGGCCCATTCCGCCAGCATGTCAGGATCGGGATTCTCATAGCTGGGTGCTAGAGTTATCCGTAAGCCTCTTGGAATTCTGCCAACCTCCAAATAGCGGGATAAAGACTTGTGTTCCCACCATTTAGCTTGTTCACAACGCATAAGCTTCTCCAATTTTCTAAACATGTCTCTTGTATTAACACTTCCTGTAGATATACTATTTTTCTGCAATGTCATTGCCGGTCCCCCATCCGGGGAATCGTTAAACATATCATCTGCCGCTTCTTCGCGGTTACGCAACGCCTCTGCGGACATGATGCACAGTTGTGGGCAATTGAAGTAAAACCAAATTCAAACGCTCGGATAAATATCCGCGTTTGAAATGCGCACACTCCTCACTGAACAGTCTGTCGATTCCTACCTTTGGAGATGACTTGCCGTGATCCAGTACAAAGAAATCCGGTCACGCGCACCTCAGCAAGCCAGTAAGAAGATATCCAGCATTCAGGGGTTGATTGCGGCTTTCTCCTCACTGGAGTCTCGATTCAAGTTCCGGTGACGCCGAAACCAACTGCTTCCTGCCGCTGCACCCAACGTCGAGGAGGGGTTACCGTTGGTGCCGTGAAAGCAAACCAGCACTATTATATCGCTGACTTCGTCTTTAACTTCCCATTCCAAGGACAGACTAACACGGACCCAAAGTTCCTTGTGCATAAAGTTTTATTTGCCCTGCATCTCCACCACCATAACGCGTTTCAGCCCCACCTGGGCCTTGATCACATGATGCGTTGCGATTGTTACCACCCCTATTTAAAGTGCCAGTGCATTAGTGACGTATAAACCATATGACCACTCTATAGACATGGAAGAGGTATTCAAAAAGGTATGTATACCAATGCACAGCGTCAGACCTAACATATTAAATGTGCAAAAAGGCATAATTTGATTTACAAAAATACATGAATTTCAAAATATGGCTTTGAATAAATATATACATAAAATATATATATATATACACATATAAAAAAACTCACAATTAGTGTGACTTCTATTCAAATAAACTCATAAAAAGACATGTACCATGTTGTTTTCTAGCAAATCCGTATTAGGTTTAACATTGTAATATTGTTCTGTGTGAGACCTATACCTCTACACATACATATGAAAAACCTACTCATATATTCTAAAATAGAAAATAGAAAAATAATGAGCCTTTGATGTTAAAATTCAAGCACATGAAACCAAGGAATTAACTGAAATCATTCTTAAAATACTGATTCTAGACATCCTCTTTGTGCAAAGAACGCAATGTGCAAAAACTAAACTTATTTTAACTTAAGGATTACGTTACACATTGGCTGGTAATAAGGCATGCTTTATTAACGCTTTATTCTGATCCCGATTATTAGACTCATCATGGGCTCATGATTATTTTAGTGAGAGCTATATGAGCATAAATACTGTGTTGAATAATTCTCAATATCGGAAGTTACATAAGTCAGTATTGTATTAAACTAGCAACACAGTGTTGTTTCACAACTGTGTTCTCTAGCTGCTAAAAAGGGGCATTTTCATAATATCTTCGACTATAAAAGATATATATGTATAAACATATATATATATATATATATATATATATATATATATATATATATATATTCACTGAAAAAACCATAGGTTTTAGGGACAGTTATAGTTACTTGGACATTGCACTCGTACAAAACCCGTGAAATTCCCCCGTTATAGTTAGTTCAGCTAACTATAACTCGCGCCCCGCAATGCACTGCTGATGACGTCACATATTACATCACTCATGACATGGTCAGTGACATCACTGATGACATCACTGATGACATCTCAAATGACATCACTGATGACATCATCCAGTGACTGTGTGTTTCTGTAAAGTTTAAATATTTTTAATATATATAGGAAAAGACGTATTGAAGAATGAGTGGGTGTGTAAGTGTCTGTATGGATGATTTAGTAGGTGCGTGACTGACTCTATAAGTGAGCGATTTAACGTATCTTACTGAATGCATGGGTTAGTGACTAAACTGGGTGAATGTCTGTATCCGTCTGTCTGTTGCTGTGTAAGTGGCTGCATGTGTTTGTGAATAGCTAAATGAGTGTCTATATGAGTTATTGAATGCTTGTCTGAGTATCTGTATGGGTGCCTGAGTGTTTGTGTGGGAGGGGTGTGTGCAACTCTGTGCATAGATGTGTGAGTGGGTGATTCACTGGGTGGATGGTTTCAAGAGTGCATCTGTGATAGACTGTATGGGTGGGTAAGTGTGTGTAAGAGTGTGTTAGTGAGTGAATGTATGTCCCAGTGGTACATGTGTGAGTAACTACATATGTGAAAGGCAGTATATATGTGTGTTGGAGTATATAAGTAGCTATAAGCAAGAGTGAGTGATTGTGATAGTGGCTGTATGGATGAGTGTGTTCTTGTATCAGTGATTGTATAAGAGCGTAACAATGTGCTACTATTTGAATGAGTAAGTGAGCTGGTGTGTGTATAACTGTATAGGTGAGTAAATGGCAGTGTGTTTAATTATTTGCATGACTGACTAGGTGTCTGAGTATCTCTATGGATGAGTGGCGTTGTTTGAGTGTCTATATAGGAGTAAGAGTGCATATGATAGTCCTGTACTGAGTGACCGTAAGTATGAGTGACTGTACGGGTGAGTGAGTGGATGTGTGTGTGTAGACCTAGGAATCAGTGAGTGGGTATGTAGTTATTGGTGTTGGAGTGTCTATGGTTTTGCGAATGGCAGTCTGTAATTTAGAGTGGGTGTATCAAAGATTATATTAGGGTGTGAGGAGGTGCATCAGATTATCACGTGGATGATGTCATCAGTGATGTCATCAGTGATGTCACTGACCATGTCATGAGTGATGTAATATGTGACGTCATCAGCAGTGCATTGCGGGGCGCGAGTTATAGTTAGCTGAACTAACTATAACGGGGAATTTCACGGGTTTTGTACGAGTGCAATGTCCAAGTAACTATAACTGTCCCTAAAACCTATGGTTTTTTCAGTGAATTTCAAAGGTTTTTTAAATGCTAATTTGTAACTATAACGTGTCTGAAACCTATGGTTTTTTCAGTGAATTTCAAAGGTTTTTTAAATGCTAATTTCTAACTATAACGTGCCTGAAACCTACGGTTTTTTCAGTGAATTTCAAAGGTTTTGTAAATGACAATTTTTAAATGTATTAATTGTTATATTAATTTTTTTCATACTGATTTACTACATTTTTAGAAACAATTTTTTTTTACAGATTTTATTTTTTAAATTACATTGTAATTACATTATACATTACATTACAAAAAATACTTTCTCAGAATGAATTACTTTAGTTTAAATACTTTGCACATAGGCAATAGACTTTTAAGTACAGTAGTTACAGTTGTTGCAATGGGCAACACATTTTCAAACACAATGCAACATTCAGCTCTATGTGAATTTCTAGTTAAATGCAATTAGTTACTTTATGGATTACTTTTCTAACCACAGGACTGGATCCTAGATTCAGTCCTGGTACATCTCCTGTAAACAGTTGAGTAAAAGCGTTTTGGTTACAGTCGTGATTTTTAAGGAATATTATTGTATTTTAAAAGTTGACACTTAGAAACTTTTTCTCATAGAATCACCAATGTTATCCTATGGAAGGAAATTCACTTAGCAGGTAAAAACTGTTATCGTTACTTTTTCTTACTCAGTGTTGGATCCTGGATCCAGCACTGGTGCATCTCCTGTAAACAGTTGAAAGAATGCGTTTAAGTCATACAGGCGATTTTTAAGGAATATTTGTAGTTTGTGAAAATCAACACTTTGAAACTTTTCTGCTGAAAACCAGACAATGGATTCCTATGGAAGAAAATATAAGTTACTGGTAAGTACGGTTAAAATTACTTTTCAGGACCAGTACTGGGCTGAAAGATGCAGCACTGAGGTCTCTCCTGATAACAGGTGAGTAAATCGGATTTCGTATTTCGGCTGATTTTAGAGGAATATTTGTATGTTTCAAAAATCAACACTTAGAAACTTTTTCAGCAAAAAGCAGGCAATGATATCCTATGGAAGGAAATTCAAGTTACTGGTAAGTACGGTTAAAATTACTTTTGAGGATCAGTACTGGGCTGAAAGATGCAGCACTGAGGTCTCTCCTGATAACAGATGAATAAATCGGAATTCGTATTTCGGCTGACTTTAGAGGAATATTTTAAAGTTCCAAAACTCCACACTTAGAAGAATTTCCAAGTGAAACCAGTCAATGTTAGCCTATGGAAGGAAATTCAAGTTACTGGTAAGTACGGTTAAAATTACTTTTCAGGACCAGTACTGGGCTGAAAGATGCAGCACTGAGGTCTCTCCTGATAACAGGTGAGTAAATCTGAATTCGGATTTCGGCTGATTTTAGAGGAATATTTGTATGTTTCAAAAATCAACACTTAGAAACTTTTTCAGCAAAAAGCAGTCAATGATATCCTATGGAAGGAAATTCAAGTTACTGGTAAGTACGGTTAAAATTACTTTTGAGGATCAGTACTGGGCTGAAAGATGCAGCACTGAGGTCTCTCCTGATAACAGGTGAGTAAATCGGAATTCGGATTTCGGCTGATTTTAGAGGAATATTTGCACAATGGTGAAGGGAGGGGCGGGGCCTGAGGTGACATCTGTGCAAACGCGCCCCGTGGTGCGTTTTAAGTTGGGGGATTAAGTCCCCTTGAATCATGAGGGTCCCTACGGGCCAACTAGCCCACCAGGAACCTCCAGTATGCGCCAGGGGCTGCGTTGCAGAGACATGTACAGAGGCCACACCCCTTTTACACCTCTCTGCAACGCAGCTCTGTGGCGCTTTCTGGACGTACCTGTTGGGCTAGTTGGCCCCCAGGGACCCTCAGGATTGAAGAGGATTTAATTCCCCATCTTAAAACGCGCCACGGGGCCTGTTTGCACACATGTCACCTGAAGCCCCGCCCCCTCCCTTCACCACTGTGCAAACGCGCCCCGTGGCGCGTTTTAAGTTGGGGGATTAAGTCCCCTTGAATCCTGAGGGTCCCTGGGGTGCAACTAGCCCACCATATACCTCCAAAAGCGCCATAGAGCTGCGTTGCAGAGAGGTGTAAAAGGGGCGTGGCCTCTGTACACCTCTCTGCAAGGCAGCCCCCTGGCGCATACTGGAGGTTCCTGGTGGGCTAGTTGGCCCCAGGGACCCCCAGTATTCAAGGGGAATTCGTTCCCCTCTGCAAACGCGCCAGGGGCGCGTTTGCAGAGTGGTGAAGGAAGGGGCGGGGCCTGCGGGCCCGATCGTTTTTTTTTTTTTTTTTTTGGGGGAGGGGGCCGCGTGGCCCCCTCCCGGGCCACTACTTGCCCCGGGGACCCCATCCCCCGGGGCTGGCCCTCTCGTTGGGGACTGTGGGGGGTCCCCAATCCCCCACAGTCGCGCCGGCTCCCCGTGTCCTACGGGAGCCGGCATTGCTTACACATGGGGAGCAGCTAACATGCTGCTCCCCATGTGGAAAAGCAATCGGCTTTGGATATTGGAAGAGAGGCAGGTTTCCTGCTCTCTCTTCCAATATCCAAAGCAAGTTTGCAATGACAGGACGGGAGCCGCGAGGCTCCCGTCCTGTCATTGCAAACAGCAGTGTCCCGGGGGTAGGCACCCCGGGACACTGCAGGAGCCGGCCCTGGGGGTGGTGGTCCCCAGGGCCATCAAGGGCTCCAGGAGGGGGGCCGCGCGGCCCCCCTCCCATTCAGTGCACAGCCCCGGGGAGGTGGTGGTCCCCGGGGCTCTGGGGGTCCAAAACGGACCCCCATTGTAATTTTTCTTAGTGCCCCGGGGAGGTGGTGGTCCCCGGGGCGTGTGGGGGGGCTGGAGCCCCCCCACACAGGTTTTTAATTATAAAAAAAGAAGCCCCGGGGAGGTGGCGGTCCCCGGGGCTGCGGGAGGGCTCAGAGCCCTCCCGCACCATTCTACATAAAGCCCCGGGGGGTGGTGGTCCCCGGGGCTTGGGGGCCCCTAGAGGCCCCCACACATAAAATTAACCCCCCCAGCATGCCCCCGGGACTTGGCCCACCCGGGGGCCAGTAACATCGAAGCGCGGGAGACCGCGCTTCGATTTTTATTTTTTTCGGCAGGGTTCGCGCTCCCTGAGCGCATCCTGCCGATTTTTTAAATTTTTTTTTTTTTTTTTTGCCCAGGGGGTCTTTGTGGGACCCCCTGAGCAGACCTAGGGGGTCAGGGTGTTTCTACCCTGCCCCCTTTGTGCGCTTTGCGCACTTGTTTCTGTCCCTCGGTTCTACCGAGGGACAAAATGGCTGCCAACACTTCCTGATTTGGAGTGTTGACAGCCAATTAACATAAAGCTCGTGCTCGGGAGGATCCGCGGCCCTAGATATATCTATCTTTTTTACTTTTCATTTTCTCAGCAACTACTGAACGGATTTACACCATTTAACAAAAAGGGTTCTTTCTGAACCAAGAACTACCTCTTTGCCAAATTTGGTGTAATTCCGTTCAGCAGTTCGAGCTGTAGCCGTGTCTAAAGTTTCCTATGGAAAATTGCATGGGGAAAACGCGTTTTGGGACCCCCTTTTTTCTCGGCCCCCGCTTGACGAATCCCCCGAGACTTTCAGGGTAGGAGCGGACCGGAGCGCCCCACAAAGTTTGAAAATTTTGCGAAGATACGTCAACCGGCAAGAGAGTTATTTCAAATAGAATGTCGCGGATTTCCTATGGATAATAGGTTGTAACTATAACTATCTACTGGCGACCGCCAGTAGATAATATATATATGTATGTATGTATATATATATATATGTGTAAAGTGTTTGTATGTATATAATCCTTTTAATGTATAGGTCTCCTTCCCCACTGTTCCCTTCCCCAAACCCTTTCCCTCACTTGGCCACTCTAATATTCAGCGCTATTATAGCATACTGAATTAGAGGTGCCAGTAGGTGGGCCTTTAGAGCAAGGTGCAGGCCCTGAGGAAGTGGTGCATTGACAGAATAGTGATCCCACGAATTAACATTCCTCCTGGTCTGTACGTGGCTTTATCATGGCCACCCTAGATGATTTGTCAAAAGTAATAACTCAAATGCAGAAAGATTTGGTTGAATCAAAGAATGCGACTGCAACTCTGGCTAACAAAGTAGCACAATTACAGGCAAAGGTAGGAGCTAGTGAACAAACTCCTTTAAGGGGGGCTTGGGAAAAGACTCCAGTCCCTCCAGATTCTTCATCACCCTCAAACATAGCCCTCACAATTCCTACACCTATACCATTAGCCGCTCCAGAACTTTTTTCAGGAGATTCTGGGAAGGTCCAAATATTTCTTACTCAAGTTGAGTTGCATTTCACATGTAGACCTAGTCAGTGCATTCCCTGATCCTCAATCCAGAATAGCCTTTTTGATTTCTTATTTATCCGGAGACGCTGCTACCTAGGCAGTGCCATTGGTTCATCAGGCTAGTCCTTTGCTCTATAACTGGAGACTATTTGTTCAAAAATTCAAAAAAGTATTTGACAGACTGTCGTGTAGTTCCTAGGACCCCCAGGTCCTGTGCGTTTTTGGATGACCTAAACTGAGGGCTTGGTGTGCAGACAACCTCTGGACACCCCCACAGGATGAGTCAGCCATTAGATCTGCTAGCTCTTCAGTGCCACTATCACCCCTCTGTATTCTACAGTGTGGTAGGCAGTTTCTGGCAACCACAGAACATGACAACCCTGATTACTTGGGTATCGTGGAAACAATACGGTATCTTTCGCTCAGTCACTCATGCTTACTTTTCTCAGAATACATAGAATGACGATTGGAAAATGTTTCAATAATTATTTATTGGTCAAGCGTCAGTCTAGTATGAAGCAAGTTAGCTGCGACAATCAAAAGACAAATGTAATCGCTAGTACCAAGATCGTAAAAAGTAGATATATTTCTACCATAGTGCTAATAAGATGAATAAAAGCATATTACATAAAACAATAGCTTTTGCGTACTCCTATGATGCGTATCCTACCTAACCGTGCCTAGGCTAGAGGTGTAGATGAAGCATGTATGTGTGAGGGCTAGGATATGTCCTAATGGAACATAGTGGAACCTAATAGAGTCTAATAGAGCCAAGAATTCCCCGGGGAAGTGCTAACCCCTCACCTGATGGTTCTGAATGAAGTACCCCGTCTCTGCGTCGAGGATAGCACCCCGCAAGGGATGTCAGGTCTCTGCCTGTCGAAGGATCAGTCTGCAGAGTCTTAGTCCAGCTTGGAAGGAATTTCTCCTCTGTTCGGTAAGGGGGAGTGAGAGCCTTTTATACTAAAGTGGTCACTACGGGGTTTTTCTAGAATCAATATGTTTTGAAGACATTTGCTAATCCTTTTCTAAGCAAACATGAGCATAAGCAGCTTGCTGTTGGCCATGAATGAAAAAAAAATGGTGACCCTTGTACAGAATAAATCTACCGTGCCTGGGGACATGTTTTGGGTACGTCAGGTACAGGGATTAAGATATGGTACCAAGAGCCGATGTTGGAGAGACAGAAGTCAGCTACTGGGTAAAAGGTCACCTATGTAAACCGTTATGTCATGTGGATGGGACGCAATGTATATAGTCGGCATGTACATGATGGAACTAACCTAAGGGACATGACAAGACGGGCAGTAACTCTATCTGCGAATAGATCTTCTTGAGTTACGACAGGGAAATATAGATTTAGTTGTATACTTAGCACATTTTAACAGATTTTTGGCAGAAACACCTTGGCCTGAAGAGAAAAGATCAGCTCTCTTTTACCAAGGATTAAAAGATGAATTAAAAGATATTTTAGCGCAGATTGATCCACTGCCCACTACATGTTCCAATCTCATCAATCTGATGCTTCGGTTGGATCACTGTGTTACATCTTTTCCTCTCATACCTCCTTTATTTCTATTATCTATTCTCCCTTTCCCTCCTTTGTTACATCATATAGTTCTTTGCCAGCCCTGGCATGCACAGTGTTTATGTTCCAATTACATTCCATATTCTGCATGTTATGCTTTGTACTGGAATCTTGTCTGTTGCCCAGTTGCATCTGGAGCTGTTAATGGGTGGATTTACATTGCTGTGCTGGAAATAAATCTACATCAAAATTCATTGGATTAATTTCAACACACTGTCTATCTGAAAGAAAAGGAGAGAGAGAAAAAGACCAGAGAAACTAGTGTGGCGTTCTGATAGAACAAAGATTTGCTCTGGTCCTGTAGACAATACTCCAGAACCTATGGAAATTGGAACCTTGCATCAACCTTTAACAAAAGAAGAAAAAGACTTGCGCCGAAAAAATGGTCAATGCTTATATTGCAGTCGCAAAGGACGCTTCATAAAAGAATGTCCTGTGAAACCCAAAAGTACAGGACCACCATCTAAGAAAAGTGTAGCCAGTGTAGAAAGTAGTACGGAAAACTAAAATGCCCAAGAAGTAAAGAAGGGTTACACTTGGGTGTAGTAACTATCCCTTCTCAGATAACTAATACTACAGTACACATTCCAAAGACTGCGCATTTCCGAATTGAATTAGAAATTAATTTCCTCAATCAAAAACATAAAATGAGTGCTCTGATCGATTCAGGGGCAACAGGAAATTTTATTGATGATTCTACAGCTCGACAGATAAACATTCCTTGTAAAAAGAAAGCGAGTCCAGAAACTGTGCAAGCAGTGGACGGCAGTATGCTGTCTGGAGGCCCGGTAATCTTGCAAACAATACCGACCCAATTAATGTGTCATGATCGCACTAATAATGAAAGCCATTCAGAAGATATTGTTTTCGACGTAATTAAAGCTCCACAGTATGGCCTTATTTTAGGAATACCGTGGTGAACTCTTCATAATCCCCACATTGATTGGGTGAAAAGAACCATACAGTTTAAATCTTCCTTTTGTCACAGAGAATGCATCAAATTAGGACCTATATAACTTCTCCTTCTATCTATATTGCAACTACTGCAGAGAAAGACACTGAATTACCATGGCAATACGCAACATTTGCTGATGTGTTTGATGAACAAGGAGCAGAAGTGTTACCACCACACAGACAGTATGACTGTCAAATAGACTTAATACCAGGCTCCGTTGTCCCAAGTTGTTGCATTTATGCTTTAACCGAACAAGAGAACAAATACTTGAGAGACTATCTAGATCATTATTTAGCTAATGGATTCAGTCGTCCCTCCAAAACCCCAGCAGTCTCGCCACTTTTCTTCATCCCAAAAGCAAATGGAGATCTGAGAACATGTATAGATTATAGGGCATTGAATAAGATCACTGTCAAAAATAGGTATCCACTACCTCTTATTCCGGTCCTTCTAGATCAAGTGAAAACACCTGTAATCTTTACGAATTTGGACTTGCGAGGAGCTTAACATTTGGTAAGAATGAGATCTGGTGACTAATGGAAAATTGCGTTTAAGACCCGGTATGGCTTATATGAATACACCGTTATGCCATTTAGACTCTGCAATGTGCCTGCAGCATTTCAGTTTTTTTTTTATATTGTTTTAAGAGACTATTTGGATTTATTCGCAATTGTCTATATAGACGATATACTCATTTATTCCAACAGTGTGCCAGAACATGAACAGCATGTAAGAAAAATGTTGCTAGCTCTTTGAAAAAAACACCTTTATTACAAATTAAGCAAATGTGAAATTCATGTTACCACTGTAGAATTTTTGGGTGTGATATTGTCTCCTTCAGGAATGCAAATGGCAGAACGAAAGATCAAAGCAGTAACTGATTGGCCCACACCTATCTCAGTGAAAGACGTACAATGTTTTCTTGGTTTTGCCAATTTTTACCGTCGATTTATTGACCAGTTTTCTAACACTGTGGCTCCTATTACGAAACTGCTACGAACGAAAGAACCATTTAAGTGGTCAGAAGAAGCTGATGCAGCATTTACAACTCTTAAAACAGCCTTCACTTCAGCTCCAATTCTGGCACATCCAAATGTGGAACAACCATTCATTGTAGAAGCTGATGCGTCAGATATTGCTATAGGAGCTGTGTTATCTCAGAGAAACTCTAATTCTGGACAACTACACCCGGTAGCTTACATGTCTCAAACTCAACGAAAATGAGCAGAATTACATCATTTTCGATAAAGAGTTACTAGCAATTCGAGACGCTTTAAAGGAATGGGGTCATTATTTAAAAGGAGCAAAACATACCATTAATGTCTTCACGGATCATCGCAACCTGCACATCAGGAGTTCAGCAAGACTGCTTACACCTAGTCAATTGCAATGGATGCTCTTTTTGCAGAGTTTGATTTTGTAGTAAATTTTAGACCTGGATCAAACAATGGAAAAGCTGACGCCCTTTCTCGACAAGATTCCACTACTGTACATAAGATTGGACCTCCTCAAGCAATTATAACATCTTCAAAGATACTTTACTTAACAGAAACAGAAACTTTTTTGGACAATATCTGAGATTCCTTCAAAATTGAGGATTGGCAAAAATGGCTTAAAGAACACCCCAAACGAACAATTAAACAAGGATTGCCTTTACATGAAGCTTGTTTGTATGTGCCTACCAGAAAGTACAAAAAGGTGTTTCAATGGTTACATGTTAATCCAACAGCAGGGCAACCAGGCGTTCCACAAACTTTAGAATTAGTAAAGAGATATTTCTGGTGGCCAACTCTGAAAAAAGACATCAAAGCCATGGTGACTGCTTGTGATACATGTGCTAGAAATAAATCTGGCCATTCTAATCCTAAAGGATTATTACAACCACTACTCACCCCTACCAAACCTTGGGAGCATATCACCTTAGATTTAATTGTTGGACTACCAAGAGTGCAACGTTGTGCAGCAATTTTTGTTGTAGTGGACAGCCTTACAAAATATGCACATTTTATCGCTTGTTCAGGATTACCTTCGTCCAGTCAGTTAGCTACTCTTTTGTCACATCATGTTGTATATTTACATGGTCTTCCCAAGATCATTCTTTCTGATCGAGATTCTCAATTTACTTCTCAATTCTGGCAAACATTGTGTAATGCACTTCAGGTTTCATCCACATTATCAACCAGTCATCATCCACAGACTGATGGTCAAACTGAGCATTTGAACCAGACTCTAAAGCAATACCTACGTTGATATGCTGATGAAGCAGTGGACTCCTGGGTGAATCTTCTTTGGCTAGCTGAATTGGCCTACAACAATGCTTATCATTCTTCCACTGGTACTACTCCTTTTTTTTTTAATTGTATGATCATCATCCACATACATTGCCAGTCACCATACCTCCTGCAACAGATCTCACACCTGCAGTAAAAACTACGTTACAACACATTCATCAAACTCAAACCCAGATACACAGTAATTTGGAAAATGCCAAAAGAATATATAAACAACAGTATGACAAACGTCATTGTCCAGGTCCCGTGTATCAGCCAGGTTATATGGTATGGCTCTCTACCAAGCACATAGTGTTCAGGCACAACACATGTTTCATTCATAGGCCCATATCGCATTCTTAAGCAGGTGAACCCCGTTACTTATAAGTTTGCTTTACCTCACGCATTACGTATTCACCCAGTATTTCATACTTCGTTACTGAAAAAAGACCCTCAGCATTGTCCTCCTCGACCTTCTCCAATTTTAGTTCATGTGGAATGGGAATACGGGGTGAGAGCAATCGTGGATGCCAAGTTGCGTAACAATACTGTGTGGTATTTGGTTTCCTGGAAGGGGTATGGTCCTGAGAATGACTCCTGGGTGCCTGCTCCTGATGTTCATGCACCTAAACTTGTTTGACGCTTTCATCTCCTTCATAGCGGGGCCTTAGAACGCACTTGGGAGGGGGAGTACTGTTCGCGTCGCAGTGGCGCATGTTCTAGGGCCCGTCCTGAGTAACCATGGGGTTTCTGTCAACCTCTGTAGGAAGTCCTGTGTTCACATGGTGAGAGAACATCATGGTGTTGTCAGGATAGCTCTGCCCAGGTCCAGAATTAAGCGGTACTTTTCCAGTTATAGTTCTAGACTCAAAAGATTTCCTCTAACTCACCTCTCAGGCAGTATTTCGCTATCTCGCAGGAGCTCCCGCAGAAGCAGTGCAGGCAGACTTATGTATGTGGGAGGCGGTATTCCAAGATGGCGGCTTGCCGATCGGAGACCCGTAGGTTAGCTCTCTAGTGTTTTTGGGTTGAGGGGAAGTGTACTGCTGATGCGCTCGTGCGTCTGGTGTTCAGCGCACTTCAACTGTCACATCTGAGAAAGAAGCAAAGTTTCTTGTTTGCACAGCTATTCTCTGTCAGGAATTCGCTGCGGAGACTAGCGTTTCCATTGGGTTTTAGTCAGCAGCTCAGTCTGCATATTTTTTGAAGACCCACCCCCTTTTCTCGCGGTGAATTCCTGGTTTCTCAGGTATAGTGAACCAGTATTTCTTGGCACCGCTTTCAGAGAAAGGAATTCAGTTGTTGGCAGTAGTTGGCATATAGAAGACGACTTAAGTAAGTGAACGAAACTCTATTTTCCAGTCAGACTTTGAGTAGCAAGACTCAGTAGAAATCTCAGTGACATTCTAATTTTGTTTTCATCTATGCATTTGAGCTAATGTTAGAATTCAGTCAGTAGCTCTCGCTTTGAAGGGAGTACTCCTGTGGAACTTTTCTCAGACTATTTAGCTCAATATTCGATTAAAGACCTTTCAAGGAGCAGCATGTATGCAAGGCAATTCTGTGGAGAAATACCAGCTGTTTAGTCATCTACACAGAACATCAAGGCTTGCATTCAGAGACTACATGTAAATATATATATATATATATATATATATATATATGTGTACTTACCATCAGCAGTGCTTTACCAGCCTACTTCGTCGAAATCTAAAAGAAAGAACAGGACAGTAGGAAGAATCTGCAATATTCTACTTTTATTTATAAGGTCAAAATATATCAGAGAGTGGCAATACCACTGTTAAGTACAGGTACAGGATATTATAGAGGGAGAGTTATTGTGAAATTCTTTGGAGGGTGGAGGGTCCAGGTTTTGAGTTAGTAATGTTGTGTTTGTAATTGCAGACGCTTGTGAAGACCCTCGCTAGGAATCCAGTGAGGAAGAGGCGTAGCAGTCCCACTGTTTTCTCATCCCCAAACCCCTTTCCCCCTCTTCACTGTTCATGGATATAACTAGTCCGTTGACAGTGGAGTTTGGCATTTGGGCTAATTTCTTCTGCTCCTGTGGAAGCCAAGTTCTCCGGTTCGTGGTACTTGATGGGTGTGGAAAGAAGCATTTTTCCAGCGTTGCTAGGTGGTGGCTGCATTGTCCTACATTAATGAATTAGTGACTGTAATATCTTCACGTTCATAAGTTGCTGCAGTTTAGTAGTATGTGTTTATTCTTTTTCCTTCTAGTGATTTCTACATTGGGGACTACAAGTCCCAGAAGTCTTGGAAGGCAGCCATCTTGGGTGTGGCTATCTTACAAAGGGAGCCCTGCCCTTTGGGTGTTGCTCACTATTCAGGCAATTCTCCGTGGGGGCAGCAGCTCCGTTCTTCTGGTTTTGCGCATGAGCCTGTTTTTCATTTGGGAGTTCAGAGCCCTTCAGGTAAGCCTCTTCTGGCTCGCGCTCTGCTGCTGAGACATGCGCATTCCTCTTGCGGTGTCAATTGGGGTCTCGTGTTTGAGACGCGCCTCGCAAGCCTTACTTCCTCACAGCTGGTGATTGAAGCATGCCGGCTCCCGCATTCCGATCTTGACTCAGAGATGAATTAGTGAATCTTCCGCATTGAAGTTCAGAGCAGGTCGTGCTCTGCCGGGTAGGATTATTCCCTTTTCACTTTGATAAAAAAACCTGTTTACTTGTTTACAGATTGGGAATGTTATTTTTAGTTGTAAGACATTACGAACATTTCCGTATTTAATGATAGAACTAGAGAAAGTGATTTTAACTTAAGGATTACGTTACACATTGGCTGGTAATAAGGCATGCTTTATTAACGCTTTATTCTGATCCCGATTATTAGACTCTCATCATGGGCTCATGATTATTTTAGTGAGAGCTATATGAGCATAAATACTGTGTTGAATAATTCTCAATATCGGAAGTTACATAAGTCAGTATTGTATTAAACTAGCAACACAGTGTTGTTTCACAACTGTGTTCTCTAGCTGCTAAAAAGGGGCATTTTCATAATATCTTCGACTATAAAAGATATATATGTATAAACATATATATATATATATATATATATATATCGCTGACTTCGTCTTTAACTTCCCATTCCAAGGACAGACGAACACGGACCCAAAGTTCCTTGTGCATAAAGTTTTATTTGCCCTGCATCTCCACCACCATAACGCGTTTCAGCCCCACCTGGGCCTTGATCACATGATGCATTGCGATTGTTACCACCCCTATTTAAAGTGCCAGTGCATTAGTGACGTATAAACCATATGACCACTCTATAGACATGGAAGAGGTATTCAAAAAGGTATGTATACCAATGCACAGCGTCAGACCTAACATATTAAATGTGCAAAAAGGCATAATTTGATTTACAAAAATACATGAATTTTAAAATATGGCTTTGAATAAATATATACATAAAATATATATATATATATATATATATATATATATATACACATATAAAAAAACTCACAATTAGTGTGACTTCTATTCAAATAAACTCATAAAAAGACATGTACCATGTTGTTTTCTAGCAAATCCGTATTAGGTTTAACATTGTAATATTGTTCTGTGTGAGACCTATACCTCTACACATACATATGAAAAACCTACTCATATATTCTAAAATAGAAAATAGAAAAATAATGAGCCTTTGATGTTAAAATTCAAGCACATGAAACCAAGGAATTAACTGAAATCATTCTTAAAATACTGATTCTACACATCCTCTTTGTGCAAAGAACGCAATGTGCAAACACTAAAGCCCAAGTGGGCAGAATACATATTGCATGTAAAGCTAGTCAAGTTGAAAAAAGTGCTATGAGTGATATGTAAAGTGCCACCACTTGAACTCAAAGGTTCCGATAAAGTGCTGTGTGCCTTAAAAATTTACAATTATTTTTAAATACTTCTTTTAGGATAAAAACAGGAAAATACAGTATGATTCAATAATGAAGGAAAATTACAAGAAACACTGTTGCCATCTGTGCTGTTGCATCAAGATAACGACAAACACTAATGCTGATGTTAAACAGGCAACAGGATGAAAGACATGAAACAGAGATCTAGATAAAAATCCTACAAGCAGGTGAACATATCTTCACTAGCGTTCAGCCCAGTTGGTATCTTGGTATCTAATTCTAATATGTATCTTGTTTCTAGGAGTCGCAACTGGGCTTCACGATTGCCTCCCCTTCTTAACGGGGGAATAGAGTCAATGACATAATAACGCAGATCTGCCAGTTTGCTGTGATGGCTTTCCTCAAAATGTCTGGCCACCGGGTAAGCTTGATCCTTGTTGGTAATTGCTCTAATGTGCTGGAGTATCCTTTTATGAACTGGCAATTTAGTGCTGCCTATGTATCTTAAATTGCAAGGACACTCCAGCACATAGACCGCATACTCGGTTTTGCAGGTTAATCTTTTGTCAATTACAATTGGTTCTGTTTTGAAAGGGCTAGGAAAACTCGTCATATTCTGTGCAAATTTGCAGGCTTTACAACTAGTACATTTAGTGAAGCCCTTGTGAGCAGTTAGCCAATTGGTAGGAGGTCTAGTTACCAAATTGTTCCTCACAAGGCTTTGGCCCATAGATCTGGCCCTTCTAAATGTGACCTGTGGTTTCTTCGGTTGGTGTGCACCCACTATGGGGTCACTTCTAATCAAGTTCCAATTTTTATTAAATATCCTCCTAAGAGATTGATGTTGTCTACTATAGGTTAGAATAATTCTACAGGATTGATCCGTTTGGTTTGTGATTGGAACTTGTTGCCCAGTATTGATTTTAAGGGCCTCTGTTCTGGTAATTGGCTTGGTTTTGTTGATAGCCCTTTCTACAGTTGCTGTTGAATAGCCCCTTTCCAAGAAACGTACCTTGCTTGCCAATTGTGCGGCATGACACTCCTCCTCGCTGCTACAGATGCGTTTTACCCGAAGCATCTCCCCATAGGGGATACTTTCAATTAAATGTCGTGGGTGTTGACTCGAGGCATGCAGCAAAGTATTGCCAGCAGTGGGTTTGCGGAATAATTTAGTGGCTATGTTTCCGTCTTTAATATAGACTTCTACATCTAAAAACTGGACCGACTCCTTGCTGATGTTAGCTAAAAAGTGGAGATTGAGGTTGTTGTCATTCATCTGTTCTATAAACTTAAGGGCTTTTGACTCTGAGCCTTTCCAAATAAAAAACAGGTCATCAATATACCGCAGCCATAGGGGCACATGCTGTTCAAAAATGCTTTTAAACTTATCCTTGAGGGCCCGCTCCTCCCACAGTCCCATATGTAAACAAGCATAACTGGGAGAAAAGCAGGCCCCATAGCAACTCCCCTAGTCTGCTGGTATATTTGGTTCTCAAAAAGAAAAAAATTCTGTTCCAAACAAATTGTGACCATCTCAATCAACATCTTGTTATGCATATATAGATATGCAGGTCTTCGATTTAAATAATGCATGATTGCTTTGATACCATCTTGATGCCGAATGGATGTATATAGTGAAGTTACATCCATGGTTATCAACAGCAAATCTGAACTCCAAGCCATTTTATTTATCTTCTGTAGAAAATCAGAAGTATCTTTTAAATAAGAAGGCAACTTTTAACCCAATCCTGTAGAAAATAATCTATATATTTTGATGTATTCTCCATCAGACTATTGATGGCCGAGATTATTGGCCTACCAGGTGGGTTTATTTGGTTTTTATGTATTTTGGGAATTAGGTACAACTCAGGGATAACTGGGTGTTCTTTCTTTAGGAAGCGATATTCATCCTCACTGAGAAGCCCCCACTTTTCCATGCCAACAGTTTAAGATAATAATCATTCCATGCAGATTTAACAATATGGATATTACTCTTTCTGTAGCATTCATTATCACACAATTGAGATAATGCCTCTGTCATGTACAATTCTCGAGGCCACAGAACAACGTTTCCTCCCTTGTCAGATTGTCTTATTATGAGGTTATCATTGTTCTGTAACTTTTTCATGAGTTGAATATAGCGATGGTTGGCCTGACTTGTTTTGTACCTCACGCTGTTGACTGATTTATACAAGTTTTTTAAATCCTTTGTGACTTGTTCATGATAAACATCCAAGTTGTCATGTATCATGATCGGTTGGAAAATGGACTTTGGCTTAAACGGGGTTTTGACCGTCCCGCTGATGTTCATAGTCTCAAGGCCCAGTAACGTAGTAGTAGCAGTTTGTTCATTCTAAAGGTCTCTAAGATCCTGAAACAAGCTCACATCTCCTGCTGTAAAAAGAGGTGGGCTATTATTGACTGTTTCCAAGGAATCTGAGTCCTTACTCGCCCGTACTGTGTGGAATTTCTGTAATTTCAGTTTCCTGATGAATCTAAAAACATCCATCCTTGTTTCTGTGTAATTAAAACTGCTTTCTGGGATAAAGGACAGTCCCAAAGACAAAATTTGTTTCTCCGCCGTTGTTAAATTGATATCTGTTAGATTGACCACTGTGTTAGAGTTGCTGTTACTTCTTACTTCTGTTTGCGGTTCCATCTGCCTCTTGCTTGTTTTTTGAAAGTCTGCCTTTTGTTGCTGGTTGCACCTTCGTCTTGCGCCACGTTTCTGATTGGCTCTTTTGTTGTTGTTTTCATTTTTTGACCAGGTTGAGCTCTTGGTCTGAGTGTTTCTCTCCTGTCCTGGCGTAAGCAGTCGATCTCCTGACGCAAGGACATTTTTGTAAACCCCAATCCTTGAGCTCTTGACATTTCTCCTTCTGTCTCACTTTCTGGGGCAGAACTGAGGTCAGATGCAGATGATGAAACCGGAGCTGCTTCACTGATAACTGTCTGATTAGTGGTTGCTTGTTGGCTGATGCCCATTTTCGGTTTCACAGCATCAAATCTGCGCGCAAATGTAAACACCTGGCCATTCAAATAGTCCATTCTGTCACGTTGGAATTTGTATATTTTACATTTTTTAATTATTTCTTCATCTTTTTGTAAGCGTACAAGCATTTCTTCCCTTAGTTTCACAATGTAATCTGTGACTTCCAATTTGCTTATAGTTTCATTCAGTTCCTCTATTTGTGCTTGTAGTTTGCCTCTGTCACTTTCTGCAAACTTAATTAAAATGCGAACAAGTCTACTGGAGGACTCCAAATTACAAGCGGCCCATTCCGCCAGCATGTCAGGATCGGGATTCTCATAGCTGGGTGCTAGAGTTATCCGTAAGCCTCTTGGAATTCTGCCAACCTCCAAATAGCGGGATAAAGACTTGTGTTCCCACCATTTAGCTTGTTCACAACGCATAAGCTTCTCCAATTTTCTAAACATGTCTCTTGTATTAACACTTCCTGTAGATATACTATTTTTCTGCAATGTCATTGCCGGTCCCCCATCCGGGGAATCGTTAAACATATCATCTGCCGCTTCTTCGCGGTTACGCAACGCCTCTGCGGACATGATGCACAGTTGTGGGCAATTGAAGTAAAACCAAATTCAAACGCTCGGATAAATATCCGCGTTTGAAATGCGCACACTCCTCACTGAACAGTCTGTCGATTCCTACCTTTGGAGATGACTTGCCGTGATCCAGTACAAAGAAATCCGGTCACGCGCACCTCAGCAAGCCAGTAAGAAGATATCCAGCATTCAGGGGTTGATTGCGGCTTTCTCCTCACTGGAGTCTCGATTCAAGTTCCGGTGACGCCGAAACCAACTGCTTCCTGCCGCTGCACCCAACGTCGAGGAGGGGTTACCGTTGGTGCCGTGAAAGCAAACCAGCACTATTATATCGCTGACTTCGTCTTTAACTTCCCATTCCAAGGACAGACTAACACGGACCCAAAGTTCCTTGTGCATAAAGTTTTATTTGCCCTGCATCTCCACCACCATAACGCGTTTCAGCCCCACCTGGGCCTTGATCACATGATGCGTTGCGATTGTTACCACCCCTATTTAAAGTGCCAGTGCATTAGTGACGTATAAACCATATGACCACTCTATAGACATGGAAGAGGTATTCAAAAAGGTATGTATACCAATGCACAGCGTCAGACCTAACATATTAAATGTGCAAAAAGGCATAATTTGATTTACAAAAATACATGAATTTCAAAATATGGCTTTGAATAAATATATACATAAAATATATATATATATACACATATAAAAAAACTCACAATTAGTGTGACTTCTATTCAAATAAACTCATAAAAAGACATGTACCATGTTGTTTTCTAGCAAATCCGTATTAGGTTTAACATTGTAATATTGTTCTGTGTGAGACCTATACCTCTACACATACATATGAAAAACCTACTCATATATTCTAAAATAGAAAATAGAAAAATAATGAGCCTTTGATGTTAAAATTCAAGCACATGAAACCAAGGAATTAACTGAAATCATTCTTAAAATACTGATTCTAGACATCCTCTTTGTGCAAAGAACGCAATGTGCAAAAACTAAACTTATTTTAACTTAAGGATTACGTTACACATTGGCTGGTAATAAGGCATGCTTTATTAACGCTTTATTCTGATCCCGATTATTAGACTCATCATGGGCTCATGATTATTTTAGTGAGAGCTATATGAGCATAAATACTGTGTTGAATAATTCTCAATATCGGAAGTTACATAAGTCAGTATTGTATTAAACTAGCAACACAGTGTTGTTTCACAACTGTGTTCTCTAGCTGCTAAAAAGGGGCATTTTCATAATATCTTCGACTATAAAAGATATATATGTATAAACATATATATATATATATATATATATATATATATATATATATATATATATATATATATATATTCACTGAAAAAAACCATAGGTTTTAGGGACAGTTATAGTTACTTGGACATTGCACTCGTACAAAACCCGTGAAATTCCCCCGTTATAGTTAGTTCAGCTAACTATAACTCGCGCCCCGCAATGCACTGCTGATGACGTCACATATTACATCACTCATGACATGGTCAGTGACATCACTGATGACATCACTGATGACATCTCAAATGACATCACTGATGACATCATCCAGTGACTGTGTGTTTCTGTAAAGTTTAAATATTTTTAATATATATAGGAAAAGACGTATTGAAGAATGAGTGGGTGTGTAAGTGTCTGTATGGATGATTTAGTAGGTGCGTGACTGACTCTATAAGTGAGCGATTTAACGTATCTTACTGAATGCATGGGTTAGTGACTAAACTGGGTGAATGTCTGTATCCGTCTGTCTGTTGCTGTGTAAGTGGCTGCATGTGTTTGTGAATAGCTAAATGAGTGTCTATATGAGTTATTGAATGCTTGTCTGAGTATCTGTATGGGTGCCTGAGTGTTTGTGTGGGAGGGGTGTGTGCAACTCTGTGCATAGATGTGTGAGTGGGTGATTCACTGGGTGGATGGTTTCAAGAGTGCATCTGTGATAGACTGTATGGGTGGGTAAGTGTGTGTAAGAGTGTGTTAGTGAGTGAATGTATGTCCCAGTGGTACATGTGTGAGTAACTACATATGTGAAAGGCAGTATATATGTGTGTTGGAGTATATAAATAGCTATAAGCAAGAGTGAGTGATTGTGATAGTGGCTGTATGGATGAGTGTGTTCTTGTATCAGTGATTGTATAAGAGCGTAACAATGTGCTACTATTTGAATGAGTAAGTGAGCTGGTGTGTGTATAACTGTATAGGTGAGTAAATGGCAGTGTGTTTAATTATTTGCATGACTGACTAGGTGTCTGAGTATCTCTATGGATGAGTGGCGTTGTTTGAGTGTCTATATAGGAGTAAGAGTGCATATGATAGTCCTGTACTGAGTGACCGTAAGTATGAGTGACTGTACGGGTGAGTGAGTGGATGTGTGTGTGTAGACCTAGGAATCAGTGAGTGGGTATGTAGTTATTGGTGTTGGAGTGTCTATGGTTTTGCGAATGGCAGTCTGTAATTTAGAGTGGGTGTATCAAAGATTATATTAGGGTGTGAGGAGGTGCATCAGATTATCACGTGGATGATGTCATCAGTGATGTCATCAGTGATGTCACTGACCATGTCATGAGTGATGTAATATGTGACGTCATCAGCAGTGCATTGCGGGGCGCGAGTTATAGTTAGCTGAACTAACTATAACGGGGAATTTCACGGGTTTTGTACGAGTGCAATGTCCAAGTAACTATAACTGTCCCTAAAACCTATGGTTTTTTCAGTGAATTTCAAAGGTTTTTTAAATGCTAATTTGTAACTATAACGTGTCTGAAACCTATGGTTTTTTCAGTGAATTTCAAAGGTTTTTTAAATGCTAATTTCTAACTATAACGTGCCTGAAACCTACGGTTTTTTCAGTGAATTTCAAAGGTTTTGTAAATGACAATTTTTAAATGTATTAATTGTTATATTAATTTTTTTCATACTGATTTACTACATTTTTAGAAACAATTTTTTTTTACAGATTTTATTTTTTAAATTACATTGTAATTACATTATACATTACATTACAAAAAATACTTTCTCAGAATGAATTACTTTAGTTTAAATACTTTGCACATAGGCAATAGACTTTTAAGTACAGTAGTTACAGTTGTTGCAATGGGCAACACATTTTCAAACACAATGCAACATTCAGCTCTATGTGAATTTCTAGTTAAATGCAATTAGTTACTTTATGGATTACTTTTCTAACCACAGGACTGGATCCTAGATTCAGTCCTGGTACATCTCCTGTAAACAGTTGAGTAAAAGCGTTTTGGTTACAGTCGTGATTTTTAAGGAATATTATTGTATTTTAAAAGTTGACACTTAGAAACTTTTTCTCATAGAATCACCAATGTTATCCTATGGAAGGAAATTCACTTAGCAGGTAAAAACTGTTATCGTTACTTTTTCTTACTCAGTGTTGGATCCTGGATCCAGCACTGGTGCATCTCCTGTAAACAGTTGAAAGAATGCGTTTAAGTCATACAGGCGATTTTTAAGGAATATTTGTAGTTTGTGAAAATCAACACTTTGAAACTTTTCTGCTGAAAACCAGACAATGGATTCCTATGGAAGAAAATATAAGTTACTGGTAAGTACGGTTAAAATTACTTTTCAGGACCAGTACTGGGCTGAAAGATGCAGCACTGAGGTCTCTCCTGATAACAGGTGAGTAAATCGGATTTCGTATTTCGGCTGATTTTAGAGGAATATTTGTATGTTTCAAAAATCAACACTTAGAAACTTTTTCAGCAAAAAGCAGGCAATGATATCCTATGGAAGGAAATTCAAGTTACTGGTAAGTACGGTTAAAATTACTTTTGAGGATCAGTACTGGGCTGAAAGATGCAGCACTGAGGTCTCTCCTGATAACAGATGAATAAATCGGAATTCGTATTTCGGCTGACTTTAGAGGAATATTTTAAAGTTCCAAAACTCCACACTTAGAAGAATTTCCAAGTGAAACCAGTCAATGTTAGCCTATGGAAGGAAATTCAAGTTACTGGTAAGTACGGTTAAAATTACTTTTCAGGACCAGTACTGGGCTGAAAGATGCAGCACTGAGGTCTCTCCTGATAACAGGTGAGTAAATCTGAATTCGGATTTCGGCTGATTTTAGAGGAATATTTGTATGTTTCAAAAATCAACACTTAGAAACTTTTTCAGCAAAAAGCAGTCAATGATATCCTATGGAAGGAAATTCAAGTTACTGGTAAGTACGGTTAAAATTACTTTTGAGGATCAGTACTGGGCTGAAAGATGCAGCACTGAGGTCTCTCCTGATAACAGGTGAGTAAATCGGAATTCGGATTTCGGCTGATTTTAGAGGAATATTTGCACAATGGTGAAGGGAGGGGCGGGGCCTGAGGTGACATCTGTGCAAACGCGCCCCGTGGTGCGTTTTAAGTTGGGGGATTAAGTCCCCTTGAATCATGAGGGTCCCTACGGGCCAACTAGCCCACCAGGAACCTCCAGTATGCGCCAGGGGCTGCGTTGCAGAGACATGTACAGAGGCCACACCCCTTTTACACCTCTCTGCAACGCAGCTCTGTGGCGCTTTCTGGACGTACCTGTTGGGCTAGTTGGCCCCAGGGACCCTCAGGATTGAAGAGGATTTAATTCCCCATCTTAAAACGCGCCACGGGGCCTGTTTGCACACATGTCACCTGAAGCCCCGCCCTCCCTTCACCACTGTGCAAACGCGCCCCGTGGCGCGTTTTAAGTTGGGGGATTAAGTCCCCTTGAATCCTGAGGGTCCCTGGGGTGCAACTAGCCCACCATATACCTCCAAAAGCGCCATAGAGCTGCGTTGCAGAGAGGTGTAAAAGGGGCGTGGCCTCTGTACACCTCTCTGCAAGGCAGCCCCTGGCGCATACTGGAGGTTCCTGGTGGGCTAGTTGGCCCCAGGGACCCCCAGTATTCAAGGGGATCGTTCCCCTCTGCAAACGCGCCAGGGGCGCGTTTGCAGAGTGGTGAAGGAAGGGGCGGGGCCTGCGGGCCCGATCGTTTTTTTTTTTTTTTTTTTTTGGGGGGAGGGGGCCGCGTGGCCCCCCTCCCGGGCCACTACTTGCCCCGGGGACCCCATCCCCCGGGGCTGGCCCTCTCGTTGGGGACTGTGGGGGGGTCCCCAATCCCCCCACAGTCGCGCCGGCTCCCCGTGTCCTACGGGAGCCGGCATTGCTTTTACACATGGGGAGCAGCTAACATGCTGCTCCCCATGTGGAAAAGCAATCGGCTTTGGATATTGGAAGAGAGAGCAGGTTTCCTGCTCTCTCTTCCAATATCCAAAGCAAGTTTGCAATGACAGGACGGGAGCCGCGAGGCTCCCGTCCTGTCATTGCAAACAGCAGTGTCCCGGGGTAGGCACCCCGGGACACTGCAGGAGCCGGCCCTGGGGGTGGTGGTCCCCAGGGCCATCAAGGGCTCCAGGAGGGGGCCGCGCGGCCCCCCTCCCATTCAGTGCACAGCCCCGGGGAGGTGGTGGTCCCCGGGGCTCTGGGGGTCCAAAACGGACCCCCATTGTAATTTTCTTAGTGCCCCGGGAGGTGGTGGTCCCGGGCGTGTGGGGGCTGGAGCCCCCCACACAGGTTTCTAATTATAAAAAAGAAGCCCCGGGGAGGTGGCGGTCCCCGGGGCTGCGGGAGGGCTCAGAGCCCTCCCGCACCATTCTACATAAAGCCCCGGGGGTGGTGGTCCCCGGGGCTTGGGGGCCCTTAGAGGCCCCCACACATAAAATTAACCCCCCAGCATGCCCCCGGGACTTGGCCCACCCGGGGGCCAGCTGCATCGAGCGCGGGAGACCGCGCTTCGATTTTTATTTTTTCGGCAGGGTTCGCGCTCCCTGAGCGCATCCTGCCGATTTTTTAATTTTTTTTTTTTTTTTTGCCCAGGGGGTCTTTGTGGGACCCCTGAGCAGACCTAGGGGGTCAGGGTGTTTCTACCCTGCCCCCTTTGTGCGCTTTGCGCACTTGTTTCTGTCCCTCGGTTCTACCGAGGGACAAAATGGCTGCCAACACTTCCTGATTTGGAGTGTTGACAGCCAATTAACATAAAGCTCGTGCTCGGGAGGATCCGCGGCCCTAGATATATCTATCTTTTTACTTTTCATTTTCTCAGCAACTACTGAACGGATTTACACCATTTAACAAAAAGGGTTCTTTCTGAACCAAGAACTACCTCTTTGCCAAATTTGGTGTAATTCCGTTCAGCAGTTCGGGCTGTAGCCGTGTCTAAAGTTTCCTATGGAAAATTGCATGGGGAAAACGCGTTTTGGGACCCCCTTTTTCTCGGCCCCCGCTTGACGAATCCCCCGAGACTTTCAGGGTAGGAGCGGACCGGAGCGCCCCACAAAGTTTGAAAATTTTGCGAAGATACGTCAACCGGCAAGAGAGTTATTTCAAATAGAATGTCGCGGATTTCCTATGGATAATAGGTTGTAACTATAACTATCTACTGGCGACCGCCAGTAGATAATATATATATGTATGTATGTATATATATATATATGTGTAAAGTGTTTGTATGTATATAATCCTTTTAATGTATAGGTCTCCTTCCCCACTGTTCCCTTCCCCAAACCCTTTCCCTCACTTGGCCACTCTAATATTCAGCGCTATTATAGCATACTGAATTAGAGGTGCCAGTAGGTGGGCCTTTAGAGCAAGGTGCAGGCCCTGAGGAAGTGGTGCATTGACAGAATAGTGATCCCACGAATTAACATTCCTCCTGGTCTGTACGTGGCTTTATCATGGCCACCCTAGATGATTTGTCAAAAGTAATAACTCAAATGCAGAAAGATTTGGTTGAATCAAAGAATGCGACTGCAACTCTGGCTAACAAAGTAGCACAATTACAGGCAAAGGTAGGAGCTAGTGAACAAACTCCTTTAAGGGGGCTTGGGAAAAGACTCCAGTCCCTCCAGATTCTTCATCACCCTCAAACATAGCCCTCACAATTCCTACACCTATACCATTAGCCGCTCCAGAACTTTTTTCAGGAGATTCTGGGAAGGTCCAAATATTTCTTACTCAAGTTGAGTTGCATTTCACATGTAGACCTAGTCAGTGCATTCCCTGATCCTCAATCCAGAATAGCCTTTTTGATTTCTTATTTATCCGGAGACGCTGCTACCTAGGCAGTGCCATTGGTTCATCAGGCTAGTCCTTTGCTCTATAACTGGAGACTATTTGTTCAAAAATTCAAAAAAGTATTTGACAGACTGTCGTGTAGTTCCTAGGACCCCCAGGTCCTGTGCGTTTTTGGATGACCTAAACTGAGGGCTTGGTGTGCAGACAACCTCTGGACACCCCCACAGGATGAGTCAGCCATTAGATCTGCTAGCTCTTCAGTGCCACTATCACCCCTCTGTATTCTACAGTGTGGTAGGCAGTTTCTGGCAACCACAGAACATGACAACCCTGATTACTTGGGTATCGTGGAAACAATACGGTATCTTTCGCTCAGTCACTCATGCTTACTTTTCTCAGAATACATAGAATGACGATTGGAAAATGTTTCAATAATTATTTATTGGTCAAGCGTCAGTCTAGTATGAAGCAAGTTAGCTGCGACAATCAAAAGACAAATGTAATCGCTAGTACCAAGATCGTAAAAAGTAGATATATTTCTACCATAGTGCTAATAAGATGAATAAAAGCATATTACATAAAACAATAGCTTTTGCGTACTCCTATGATGCGTATCCTACCTAACCGTGCCTAGGCTAGAGGTGTAGATGAAGCATGTATGTGTGAGGGCTAGGATATGTCCTAATGGAACATAGTGGAACCTAATAGAGTCTAATAGAGCCAAGAATTCCCCGGGGAAGTGCTAACCCCTCACCTGATGGTTCTGAATGAAGTACCCCGTCTCTGCGTCGAGGATAGCACCCCGCAAGGGATGTCAGGTCTCTGCCTGTCGAAGGATCAGTCTGCAGAGTCTTAGTCCAGCTTGGAAGGAATTTCTCCTCTGTTCGGTAAGGGGGAGTGAGAGCCTTTTATACTAAAGTGGTCACTACGGGGTTTTTCTAGAATCAATATGTTTTGAAGACATTTGCTAATCCTTTTCTAAGCAAACATGAGCATAAGCAGCTTGCTGTTGGCCATGAATGAAAAAAAAATGGTGACCCTTGTACAGAATAAATCTACCGTGCCTGGGGACATGTTTTGGGTACGTCAGGTACAGGGATTAAGATATGGTACCAAGAGCCGATGTCGGAGAGACAGAAGTCAGCTACTGGGTAAAAGGTCACCTATGTAAACCGTTATGTCATGTGGATGGGACGCAATGTATATAGTCGGCATGTACATGATGGAACTAACCTAAGGGACATGACAAGACGGGCAGTAACTCTATCTGCGAATAGATCTTCTTGAGTTACGACAGGGAAATATAGATTTAGTTGTATACTTAGCACATTTTAACAGATTTTTGGCAGAAACACCTTGGCCTGAAGAGAAAAGATCAGCTCTCTTTTACCAAGGATTAAAAGATGAATTAAAAGATATTTTAGCGCAGATTGATCCACTGCCCACTACATGTTCCAATCTCATCAATCTGATGCTTCGGTTGGATCACTGTGTTACATCTTTTCCTCTCATACCTCCTTTATTTCTATTATCTATTCTCCCTTTCCCTCCTTTGTTACATCATATAGTTCTTTGCCAGCCCTGGCATGCACAGTGTTTATGTTCCAATTACATTCCATATTCTGCATGTTATGCTTTGTACTGGAATCTTGTCTGTTGCCCAGTTGCATCTGGAGCTGTTAATGGGTGGATTTACATTGCTGTGCTGGAAATAAATCTACATCAAAATTCATTGGATTAATTTCAACACACTGTCTATCTGAAAGAAAAGGAGAGAGAGAAAAAGACCAGAGAAACTAGTGTGGCGTTCTGATAGAACAAAGATTTGCTCTGGTCCTGTAGACAATACTCCAGAACCTATGGAAATTGGAACCTTGCATCAACCTTTAACAAAAGAAGAAAAAGACTTGCGCCGAAAAAATGGTCAATGCTTATATTGCAGTCGCAAAGGACGCTTCATAAAAGAATGTCCTGTGAAACCCAAAAGTACAGGACCACCATCTAAGAAAAGTGTAGCCAGTGTAGAAAGTAGTACGGAAAACTAAAATGCCCAAGAAGTAAAGAAGGGTTACACTTGGGTGTAGTAACTATCCCTTCTCAGATAACTAATACTACAGTACACATTCCAAAGACTGCGCATTTCCGAATTGAATTAGAAATTAATTTCCTCAATCAAAAACATAAAATGAGTGCTCTGATCGATTCAGGGGCAACAGGAAATTTTATTGATGATTCTACAGCTCGACAGATAAACATTCCTTGTAAAAAGAAAGCGAGTCCAGAAACTGTGCAAGCAGTGGACGGCAGTATGCTGTCTGGAGGCCCGGTAATCTTGCAAACAATACCGACCCAATTAATGTGTCATGATCGCACTAATAATGAAAGCCATTCAGAAGATATTGTTTTCGACGTAATTAAAGCTCCACAGTATGGCCTTATTTTAGGAATACCGTGGTGAACTCTTCATAATCCCCACATTGATTGGGTGAAAAGAACCATACAGTTTAAATCTTCCTTTTGTCACAGAGAATGCATCAAATTAGGACCTATATAACTTCTCCTTCTATCTATATTGCAACTACTGCAGAGAAAGACACTGAATTACCATGGCAATACGCAACATTTGCTGATGTGTTTGATGAACAAGGAGCAGAAGTGTTACCACCACACAGACAGTATGACTGTCAAATAGACTTAATACCAGGCTCCGTTGTCCCAAGTTGTTGCATTTATGCTTTAACCGAACAAGAGAACAAATACTTGAGAGACTATCTAGATCATTATTTAGCTAATGGATTCAGTCGTCCCTCCAAAACCCCAGCAGTCTCGCCACTTTTCTTCATCCCAAAAGCAAATGGAGATCTGAGAACATGTATAGATTATAGGGCATTGAATAAGATCACTGTCAAAAATAGGTATCCACTACCTCTTATTCCGGTCCTTCTAGATCAAGTGAAAACACCTGTAATCTTTACGAATTTGGACTTGCGAGGAGCTTAACATTTGGTAAGAATGAGATCTGGTGACTAATGGAAAATTGCGTTTAAGACCCGGTATGGCTTATATGAATACACCGTTATGCCATTTAGACTCTGCAATGTGCCTGCAGCATTTCAGTTTTTTTTATATTGTTTTAAGAGACTATTTGGATTTATTCGCAATTGTCTATATAGACGATATACTCATTTATTCCAACAGTGTGCCAGAACATGAACAGCATGTAAGAAAAATGTTGCTAGCTCTTTGAAAAAAACACCTTTATTACAAATTAAGCAAATGTGAAATTCATGTTACCACTGTAGAATTTTTGGGTGTGATATTGTCTCCTTCAGGAATGCAAATGGCAGAACGAAAGATCAAAGCAGTAACTGATTGGCCCACACCTATCTCAGTGAAAGACGTACAATGTTTTCTTGGTTTTGCCAATTTTTACCGTCGATTTATTGACCAGTTTTCTAACACTGTGGCTCCTATTACGAAACTGCTACGAACGAAAGAACCATTTAAGTGGTCAGAAGAAGCTGATGCAGCATTTACAACTCTTAAAACAGCCTTCACTTCAGCTCCAATTCTGGCACATCCAAATGTGGAACAACCATTCATTGTAGAAGCTGATGCGTCAGATATTGCTATAGGAGCTGTGTTATCTCAGAGAAACTCTAATTCTGGACAACTACACCCGGTAGCTTACATGTCTCAAACTCAACGAAAATGAGCAGAATTACATCATTTTCGATAAAGAGTTACTAGCAATTCGAGACGCTTTAAAGGAATGGGGTCATTATTTAAAAGGAGCAAAACATACCATTAATGTCTTCACGGATCATCGCAACCTGCACATCAGGAGTTCAGCAAGACTGCTTACACCTAGTCAATTGCAATGGATGCTCTTTTTGCAGAGTTTGATTTTGTAGTAAATTTTAGACCTGGATCAAACAATGGAAAAGCTGACGCCCTTTCTCGACAAGATTCCACTACTGTACATAAGATTGGACCTCCTCAAGCAATTATAACATCTTCAAAGATACTTTACTTAACAGAAACAGAAACTTTTTTGGACAATATCTGAGATTCCTTCAAAATTGAGGATTGGCAAAAATGGCTTAAAGAACACCCCAAACGAACAATTAAACAAGGATTGCCTTTACATGAAGCTTGTTTGTATGTGCCTACCAGAAAGTACAAAAAAGGTGTTTCAATGGTTACATGTTAATCCAACAGCAGGGCAACCAGGCGTTCCACAAACTTTAGAATTAGTAAAGAGATATTTCTGGTGGCCAACTCTGAAAAAAGACATCAAAGCCATGGTGACTGCTTGTGATACATGTGCTAGAAATAAATCTGGCCATTCTAATCCTAAAGGATTATTACAACCACTACTCACCCCTACCAAACCTTGGGAGCATATCACCTTAGATTTAATTGTTGGACTACCAAGAGTGCAACGTTGTGCAGCAATTTTTGTTGTAGTGGACAGCCTTACAAAATATGCACATTTTATCGCTTGTTCAGGATTACCTTCGTCCAGTCAGTTAGCTACTCTTTTGTCACATCATGTTGTATATTTACATGGTCTTCCCAAGATCATTCTTTCTGATCGAGATTCTCAATTTACTTCTCAATTCTGGCAAACATTGTGTAATGCACTTCAGGTTTCATCCACATTATCAACCAGTCATCATCCACAGACTGATGGTCAAACTGAGCATTTGAACCAGACTCTAAAGCAATACCTACGTTGATATGCTGATGAAGCAGTGGACTCCTGGGTGAATCTTCTTTGGCTAGCTGAATTGGCCTACAACAATGCTTATCATTCTTCCACTGGTACTACTCCTTTTTTTTTTAATTGTATGATCATCATCCACATACATTGCCAGTCACCATACCTCCTGCAACAGATCTCACACCTGCAGTAAAAACTACGTTACAACACATTCATCAAACTCAAACCCAGATACACAGTAATTTGGAAAATGCCAAAAGAATATATAAACAACAGTATGACAAACGTCATTGTCCAGGTCCCGTGTATCAGCCAGGTTATATGGTATGGCTCTCTACCAAGCACATAGTGTTCAGGCACAACACATGTTTCATTCATAGGCCCATATCGCATTCTTAAGCAGGTGAACCCCGTTACTTATAAGTTTGCTTTACCTCACGCATTACGTATTCACCCAGTATTTCATACTTCGTTACTGAAAAAAGACCCTCAGCATTGTCCTCCTCGACCTTCTCCAATTTTAGTTCATGTGGAATGGGAATACGGGGTGAGAGCAATCGTGGATGCCAAGTTGCGTAACAATACTGTGTGGTATTTGGTTTCCTGGAAGGGGTATGGTCCTGAGAATGACTCCTGGGTGCCTGCTCCTGATGTTCATGCACCTAAACTTGTTTGACGCTTTCATCTCCTTCATAGCGGGGCCTTAGAACGCACTTGGGAGGGGGAGTACTGTTCGCGTCGCAGTGGCGCATGTTCTAGGGCCCGTCCTGAGTAACCATGGGGTTTCTGTCAACCTCTGTAGGAAGTCCTGTGTTCACATGGTGAGAGAACATCATGGTGTTGTCAGGATAGCTCTGCCCAGGTCCAGAATTAAGCGGTACTTTTCCAGTTATAGTTCTAGACTCAAAAGATTTCCTCTAACTCACCTCTCAGGCAGTATTTCGCTATCTCGCAGGAGCTCCCGCAGAAGCAGTGCAGGCAGACTTATGTATGTGGGAGGCGGTATTCCAAGATGGCGGCTTGCCGATCGGAGACCCGTAGGTTAGCTCTCTAGTGTTTTTGGGTTGAGGGGAAGTGTACTGCTGATGCGCTCGTGCGTCTGGTGTTCAGCGCACTTCAACTGTCACATCTGAGAAAGAAGCAAAGTTTCTTGTTTGCACAGCTATTCTCTGTCAGGAATTCGCTGTGGAGACTAGCGTTTCCATTGGGTTTTAGTCAGCAGCTCAGTCTGCATATTTTTTGAAGACCCACCCCCTTTTCTCGCGGTGAATTCCTGGTTTCTCAGGTATAGTGAACCAGTATTTCTTGGCACCGCTTTCAGAGAAAGGAATTCAGTTGTTGGCAGTAGTTGGCATATAGAAGACGACTTAAGTAAGTGAACGAAACTCTATTTTCCAGTCAGACTTTGAGTAGCAAGACTCAGTAGAAATCTCAGTGACATTCTAATTTTGTTTTCATCTATGCATTTGAGCTAATGTTAGAATTCAGTCAGTAGCTCTCGCTTTGAAGGGAGTACTCCTGTGGAACTTTTCTCAGACTATTTAGCTCAATATTCGATTAAAGACCTTTCAAGGAGCAGCATGTATGCAAGGCAATTCTGTGGAGAAATACCAGCTGTTTAGTCATCTACACAGAACATCAAGGCTTGCATTCAGAGACTACATGTAAATATATATATATATATATATATATATGTGTACTTACCATCAGCAGTGCTTTACCAGCCTACTTCGTCGAAATCTAAAAGAAAGAACAGGACAGTAGGAAGAATCTGCAATATTCTACTTTTATTTATAAGGTCAAAATATATCAGAGAGTGGCAATACCACTGTTAAGTACAGGTACAGGATATTATAGAGGGAGAGTTATTGTGAAATTCTTTGGAGGGTGGAGGGTCCAGGTTTTGAGTTAGTAATGTTGTGTTTGTAATTGCAGACGCTTGTGAAGACCCTCGCTAGGAATCCAGTGAGGAAGAGGCGTAGCAGTCCCACTGTTTTCTCATCCCCAAACCCCTTTCCCCCTCTTCACTGTTCATGGATATAACTAGTCCGTTGACAGTGGAGTTTGGCATTTGGGCTAATTTCTTCTGCTCCTGTGGAAGCCAAGTTCTCCGGTTCGTGGTACTTGATGGGTGTGGAAAGAAGCATTTTTCCAGCGTTGCTAGGTGGTGGCTGCATTGTCCTACATTAATGAATTAGTGACTGTAATATCTTCACGTTCATAAGTTGCTGCAGTTTAGTAGTATGTGTTTATTCTTTTTCCTTCTAGTGATTTCTACATTGGGGACTACAAGTCCCAGAAGTCTTGGAAGGCAGCCATCTTGGGTGTGGCTATCTTACAAAGGGAGCCCTGCCCTTTGGGTGTTGCTCACTATTCAGGCAATTCTCCGTGGGGGCAGCAGCTCCGTTCTTCTGGTTTTGCGCATGAGCCTGTTTTTCATTTGGGAGTTCAGAGCCCTTCAGGTAAGCCTCTTCTGGCTCGCGCTCTGCTGCTGAGACATGCGCATTCCTCTTGCGGTGTCAATTGGGGTCTCGTGTTTGAGACGCGCCTCGCAAGCCTTACTTCCTCACAGCTGGTGATTGAAGCATGCCGGCTCCCGCATTCCGATCTTGACTCAGAGATGAATTAGTGAATCTTCCGCATTGAAGTTCAGAGCAGGTCGTGCTCTGCCGGGTAGGATTATTCCCTTTTCACTTTGATAAAAAACCTGTTTACTTGTTTACAGATTGGGAATGTTATTTTTAGTTGTAAGACATTACGAACATTTCCGTATTTAATGATAGAACTAGAGAAAGTGATTTTAACTTAAGGATTACGTTACACATTGGCTGGTAATAAGGCATGCTTAATTAACGCTTTATTCTGATCCCGATTATTAGACTCTCATCATGGGCTCATGATTATTTTAGTGAGAGCTATATGAGCATAAATACTGTGTTGAATAATTCTCAATATCGGAAGTTACATAAGTCAGTATTGTATTAAACTAGCAACACAGTGTTGTTTCACAACTGTGTTCTCTAGCTGCTAAAAGGGGCATTTTCATAATATCTTCGACTATAAAAGATATATATGTATAAACATATATATATATATATATATATATATATATATATATATATATCGCTGACTTCATCTTTAACTTCCCATTCCAAGGACAGACGAACACGGACCCAAAGTTCCTTGTGCATAAAGTTTTATTTGCCCTGCATCTCCACCACCATAACGCGTTTCAGCCCCACCTGGGCCTTGATCACATGATGCATTGCGATTGTTACCACCCCTATTTAAAGTGCCAGTGCATTAGTGACGTATAAACCATATGACCACTCTATAGACATGGAAGAGGTATTCAAAAAGGTATGTATACCAATGCACAGCGTCAGACCTAACATATTAAATGTGCAAAAAGGCATAATTTGATTTACAAAAATACATGAATTTTAAAATATGGCTTTGAATAAATATATACATAAAATATATATATATATATATATATATATATATACACATATAAAAAAACTCACAATTAGTGTGACTTCTATTCAAATAAACTCATAAAAAGACATGTACCATGTTGTTTTCTAGCAAATCCGTATTAGGTTTAACATTGTAATATTGTTCTGTGTGAGACCTATACCTCTACACATACATATGAAAAACCTACTCATATATTCTAAAATAGAAAATAGAAAAATAATGAGCCTTTGATGTTAAAATTCAAGCACATGAAACCAAGGAATTAACTGAAATCATTCTTAAAATACTGATTCTACACATCCTCTTTGTGCAAAGAACGCAATGTGCAAACACTAAAGCCCAAGTGGGCAGAATACATATTGCATGTAAAGCTAGTCAAGTTGAAAAAAGTGCTATGAGTGATATGTAAAGTGCCACCACTTGAACTCAAAGGTTCCGATAAAGTGCTGTGTGCCTTAAAAATTTACAATTATTTTTAAATACTTCTTTTAGGATAAAAACAGGAAAATACAGTATGATTCAATAATGAAGGAAAATTACAAGAAACACTGTTGCCATCTGTGCTGTTGCATCAAGATAACGACAAACACTAATGCTGATGTTAAACAGGCAACAGGATGAAAGACATGAAACAGAGATCTAGATAAAAATCCTACAAGCAGGTGAACATATCTTCACTAGCGTTCAGCCCAGTTGGTATCTTGGTATCTAATTCTAATATGTATCTTGTTTCTAGGAGTCGCAACTGGGCTTCACGATTGCCTCCCCTTCTTAACGGGGAATAGAGTCAATGACATAATAACGCAGATCTGCCAGTTTGCTGTGATGGCTTTCCTCAAAATGTCTGGCCACCGGGTAAGCTTGATCCTTGTTGGTAATTGCTCTAATGTGCTGGAGTATCCTTTTATGAACTGGCAATTTAGTGCTGCCTATGTATCTTAAATTGCAAGGACACTCCAGCACATAGACCGCATACTCGGTTTTGCAGGTTAATCTTTTGTCAATTACAATTGGTTCTGTTTTGAAAGGGCTAGGAAAACTCGTCATATTCTGTGCAAATTTGCAGGCTTTACAACTAGTACATTTAGTGAAGCCCTTGTGAGCAGTTAGCCAATTGGTAGGAGGTCTAGTTACCAAATTGTTCCTCACAAGGCTTTGGCCCATAGATCTGGCCCTTCTAAATGTGACCTGTGGTTTCTTCGGTTGGTGTGCACCCACTATGGGGTCACTTCTAATCAAGTTCCAATTTTTATTAAATATCCTCCTAAGAGATTGATGTTGTCTACTATAGGTTAGAATAATTCTACAGGATTGATCCGTTTGGTTTGTGATTGGAACTTGTTGCCCAGTATTGATTTTAAGGGCCTCTGTTCTGGTAATTGGCTTGGTTTTGTTGATAGCCCTTTCTACAGTTGCTGTTGAATAGCCCCTTTCCAAGAAACGTACCTTGCTTGCCAATTGTGCGGCATGACACTCCTCCTCGCTGCTACAGATGCGTTTTACCCGAAGCATCTCCCCATAGGGGATACTTTCAATTAAATGTCGTGGGTGTTGACTCGAGGCATGCAGCAAAGTATTGCCAGCAGTGGGTTTGCGGAATAATTTAGTGGCTATGTTTCCGTCTTTAATATAGACTTCTACATCTAAAAACTGGACCGACTCCTTGCTGATGTTAGCTAAAAAGTGGAGATTGAGGTTGTTGTCATTCATCTGTTCTATAAACTTAAGGGCTTTTGACTCTGAGCCTTTCCAAATAAAAAACAGGTCATCAATATACCGCAGCCATAGGGGCACATGCTGTTCAAAAATGCTTTTAAACTTATCCTTGAGGGCCCGCTCCTCCCACAGTCCCATATGTAAACAAGCATAACTGGGAGAAAAGCAGGCCCCATAGCAACTCCCCTAGTCTGCTGGTATATTTGGTTCTCAAAAAGAAAAAAATTATGTTCCAAACAAATTGTGACCATCTCAATCAACATCTTGTTATGCATATATAGATATGCAGGTCTTCGATTTAAATAATGCATGATTGCTTTGATACCATCTTGATGCCGAATGGATGTATATAGTGAAGTTACATCCATGGTTATCAACAGCAAATCTGAACTCCAAGCCATTTTATTTATCTTCTGTAGAAAATCAGAAGTATCTTTTAAATAAGAAGGCAACTTTTTAACCCAATCCTGTAGAAAATAATCTATATATTTTGATGTATTCTCCATCAGACTATTGATGGCCGAGATTATTGGCCTACCAGGTGGGTTTATTTGGTTTTTATGTATTTTGGGAATTAGGTACAACTCAGGGATAACTGGGTGTTCTTTCTTTAGGAAGCGATATTCATCCTCACTGAGAAGCCCCCACTTTTCCATGCCAACAGTTTAAGATAATAATCATTCCATGCAGATTTAACAATATGGATATTACTCTTTCTGTAGCATTCATTATCACACAATTGAGATAATGCCTCTGTCATGTACAATTCTCGAGGCCACAGAACAACGTTTCCTCCCTTGTCAGATTGTCTTATTATGAGGTTATCATTGTTCTGTAACTTTTTCATGAGTTGAATATAGCGATGGTTGGCCTGACTTGTTTTGTACCTCACGCTGTTGACTGATTTATACAAGTTTTTTAAATCCTTTGTGACTTGTTCATGATAAACATCCAAGTTGTCATGTATCATGATCGGTTGGAAAATGGACTTTGGCTTAAACGGGGTTTTGACCGTCCCGCTGATGTTCATAGTCTCAAGGCCCAGTAACGTAGTAGTAGCAGTTTGTTCATTCTAAAGGTCTCTAAGATCCTGAAACAAGCTCACATCTCCTGCTGTAAAAAGAGGTGGGCTATTATTGACTGTTTCCAAGGAATCTGAGTCCTTACTCGCCCGTACTGTGTGGAATTTCTGTAATTTCAGTTTCCTGATGAATCTAAAAACATCCATCCTTGTTTCTGTGTAATTAAAACTGCTTTCTGGGATAAAGGACAGTCCCAAAGACAAAATTTGTTTCTCCGCCGTTGTTAAATTGATATCTGTTAGATTGACCACTGTGTTAGAGTTGCTGTTACTTCTTACTTCTGTTTGCGGTTCCATCTGCCTCTTGCTTGTTTTTTGAAAGTCTGCCTTTTGTTGCTGGTTGCACCTTCGTCTTGCGCCACGTTTCTGATTGGCTCTTTTGTTGTTGTTTTCATTTTTTGACCAGGTTGAGCTCTTGGTCTGAGTGTTTCTCTCCTGTCCTGGCGTAAGCAGTCGATCTCCTGACGCAAGGACATTTTTGTAAACCCCAATCCTTGAGCTCTTGACATTTCTCCTTCTGTCTCACTTTCTGGGGCAGAACTGAGGTCAGATGCAGATGATGAAACCGGAGCTGCTTCACTGATAACTGTCTGATTAGTGGTTGCTTGTTGGCTGATGCCCATTTTCGGTTTCACAGCATCAAATCTGCGCGCAAATGTAAACACCTGGCCATTCAAATAGTCCATTCTGTCACGTTGGAATTTGTATATTTTACGTTTTTTAATTATTTCTTCATCTTTTTGTAAGCGTACAAGCATTTCTTCCCTTAGTTTCACAATGTAATCTGTGACTTCCAATTTGCTTATAGTTTCATTCAGTTCCTCTATTTGTGCTTGTAGTTTGCCTCTGTCACTTTCTGCAAACTTAATTAAAATGCGAACAAGTCTACTGGAGGACTCCAAATTACAAGCGGCCCATTCCGCCAGCATGTCAGGATCGGGATTCTCATAGCTGGGTGCTAGAGTTATCCGTAAGCCTCTTGGAATTCTGCCAACCTCCAAATAGCGGGATAAAGACTTGTGTTCCCACCATTTAGCTTGTTCACAACGCATAAGCTTCTCCAATTTTCTAAACATGTCTCTTGTATTAACACTTCCTGTAGATATACTATTTTTCTGCAATGTCATTGCCGGTCCCCATCCGGGGAATCGTTAAACATATCATCTGCCGCTTCTTCGCGGTTACGCAACGCCTCTGCGGACATGATGCACAGTTGTGGGCAATTGAAGTAAAACCAAATTCAAACGCTCGGATAAATATCCGCGTTTGAAATGCGCACACTCCTCACTGAACAGTCTGTCGATTCCTACCTTTGGAGATGACTTGCCGTGATCCAGTACAAAGAAATCCGGTCACGCGCACCTCAGCAAGCCAGTAAGAAGATATCCAGCGTTCAGGGGTTGATTGCGGCTTTCTCCTCACTGGAGTCTCGATTCAAGTTCCGGTGACGCCGAAACCAACTGCTTCCTGCCGCTGCACCCAACGTCGAGGAGGGGTTACCGTTGGTGCCGTGAAAGCAAACCGGCACTATTATATCGCTGACTTCGTCTTTAACTTCCCATTCCAAGGACAGACTAACACGGACCCAAAGTTCCTTGTGCATAAAGTTTTATTTGCCCTGCATCTCCACCACCATAACGCGTTTCAGCCCCACCTGGGCCTTGATCACATGATGCGTTGCGATTGTTACCACCCCTATTTAAAGTGCCAGTGCATTAGTGACGTATAAACCATATGACCACTCTATAGACATGGAAGAGGTATTCAAAAGGTATGTATACCAATGCACAGCGTCAGACCTAACATATTAAATGTGCAAAAAGGCATAATTTGATTTACAAAAATACATGAATTTCAAAATATGGCTTTGAATAAATATATACATAAAATATATATATATATACACATATAAAAAAACTCACAATTAGTGTGACTTCTATTCAAATAAACTCATAAAAAGACATGTACCATGTTGTTTTCTAGCAAATCCGTATTAGGTTTAACATTGTAATATTGTTCTGTGTGAGACCTATACCTCTACACATACATATGAAAAACCTACTCATATATTCTAAAATAGAAAATAGAAAAATAATGAGCCTTTGATGTTAAAATTGAAGCACATGAAACCAAGGAATTAACTGAAATCATTCTTAAAATACTGATTCTAGACATCCTCTTTGTGCAAAGAACGCAATGTGCAAAAACTAAACTTATTTTAACTTAAGGATTACGTTACACATTGGCTGGTAATAAGGCATGCTTTATTAACGCTTTATTCTGATCCCGATTATTAGACTCTCATCATGGGCTCATGATTATTTTAGTGAGAGCTATATGAGCATAAATACTGTGTTGAATAATTCTCAATATCGGAAGTTACATAAGTCAGTATTGTATTAAACTAGCAACACAGTGTTGTTTCACAACTGTGTTCTCTAGCTGCTAAAAAGGGGCATTTTCATAATATCTTCGACTATAAAAGATATATATGTATAAACATATATATATATATATATATATATATATATATATATATATATATATATATATATATATTCACTGAAAAAACCATAGGTTTTAGGGACAGTTCTAGTTACTTGGACATTGCACTCGTACAAAACCCGTGAAATTCCCCCGTTATAGTTAGTTCAGCTAACTATAACTCGCGCCCGCAATGCACTGCTGATGACGTCACATATTACATCACTCATGACATGGTCAGTGACATCACTGATGACATCACTGATGACATCTCAAATGACATCACTGATGACATCATCCAGTGACTGTGTGTTTCTGTAAAGTTTAAATATTTTTAATATATATAGGAAAAGACGTATTGAAGAATGAGTGGGTGTGTAAGTGTCTGTATGGATGATTTAGTAGGTGCGTGACTGACTCTATAAGTGAGCGATTTAACGTATCTTACTGAATGCATGGGTTAGTGACTAAACTGGGTGAATGTCTGTATCCGTCTGTCTGTTGCTGTGTAAGTGGCTGCATGTGTTTGTGAATAGCTAAATGAGTGTCTATATGAGTTATTGAATGCTTGTCTGAGTATCTGTATGGGTGCCTGAGTGTTTGTGTGGGAGGGGTGTGTGCAACTCTGTGCATAGATGTGTGAGTGGGTGATTCACTGGGTGGATGGTTTCAAGAGTGCATCTGTGATAGACTGTATGGGTGGGTAAGTGTGTGTAAGAGTGTGTTAGTGAGTGAATGTATGTCCCAGTGGTACATGTGTGAGTAACTACATATGTGAAAGGCAGTATATATGTGTGTTGGAGTATATAAATAGCTATAAGCAAGAGTGAGTGATTGTGATAGTGGCTGTATGGATGAGTGTGTTCTTGTATCAGTGATTGTATAAGAGCGTAACAATGTGCTACTATTTGAATGAGTAAGTGAGCTGGTGTGTGTATAACTGTATAGGTGAGTAAATGGCAGTGTGTTTAATTATTTGCATGACTGACTAGGTGTCTGAGTATCTCTATGGATGAGTGGCGTTGTTTGAGTGTCTATATAGGAGTAAGAGTGCATATGATAGTCCTGTACTGAGTGACCGTAAGTATGAGTGACTGTACGGGTGAGTGAGTGGATGTGTGTGTGTAGACCTAGGAATCAGTGAGTGGGTATGTAGTTATTGGTGTTGGAGTGTCTATGGTTTTGCGAATGGCAGTCTGTAATTTAGAGTGGGTGTATCAAAGATTATATTAGGGTGTGAGGAGGTGCATCAGATTATCACGTGGATGATGTCATCAGTGATGTCATCAGTGATGTCACTGACCATGTCATGAGTGATGTAATATGTGACGTCATCAGCAGTGCATTGCGGGGGCGCGAGTTATAGTTAGCTGAACTAACTATAACGGGGGAATTTCACGGGTTTTGTACGAGTGCAATGTCCAAGTAACTATAACTGTCCCTAAAACCTATGGTTTTTTCAGTGAATTTCAAAGGTTTTTTAAATGCTAATTTGTAACTATAACGTGTCTGAAACCTATGGTTTTTTCAGTGAATTTCAAAGGTTTTTTAAATGCTAATTTCTAACTATAACGTGCCTGAAACCTACGGTTTTTCAGTGAATTTCAAAGGTTTTGTAAATGACAATTTTTAAATGTATTAATTGTTATATTCATTTTTTTCATACTGATTTACTACATTTTTAGAAACAATTTTTTTTTACAGATTTTATTTTTAAATTACATTGTAATTACATTATACATTACATTACAAAAAATACTTTCTCAGAATGAATTACTTTAGTTTAAATACTTTGCACATAGGCAATAGACTTTTAAGTACAGTAGTTACAGTTGTTGCAATGGGCAACACATTTTCAAACACAATGCAACATTCAGCTCTATGTGAATTTCTAGTTAAATGCAATTAGTTACTTTATGGATTACTTTTCTAACCACAGGACTGGATCCTAGATTCAGTCCTGGTACATCTCCTGTAAACAGTTGAGTAAAAGCGTTTTGGTTACAGTCGTGATTTTTAAGGAATATTATTGTATTTTAAAAGTTGACACTTAGAAACTTTTTCTCATAGAATCACCAATGTTATCCTATGGAAGGAAATTCACTTAGCAGGTAAAAACTGTTATCGTTACTTTTTCTTACTCAGTGTTGGATCCTGGATCCAGCACTGGTGCATCTCCTGTAAACAGTTGAAAGAATGCGTTTAAGTCATACAGGTGATTTTTAAGGAATATTTGTAGTTTGTAAAAATCAACACTTTGAAACTTTTTAGCTGAAAACCAGACAATGGATTCCTATGGAAGAAAATATAAGTTACTGGTAAGTACGGTTAAAATTACTTTTCAGGACCAGTACTGGGCTGAAAGATGCAGCACTGAGGTCTCTCCTGATAACAGGTGAGTAAATCGTATTTCGTATTTCGGCTGATTTTAGAGGAATATTTTAAAGTTCCAAAACTCCACACTTAGAAGAATTTCCAAGTGAAACCAGTCAATGTTAGCCTATGAAGGAAATTCAAGTTACCGGTAAGTACGGTTAAAATTACTTTTCAGGACCAGTACTGGGCTGAAAGATGCAGCACTGAGGTCTCTCCTGATAACAGGTGAGTAAATCGGAATTCGTATTTCGGATGATTTTAGAAGAATATTTGCACAATGGTGAAGGGAGGGGCGGGGCCTGAGGTGACATCTGTGAAACGCGCCCCGTGGCGCGTTTTAAGTTGGGGGATTAAGTCCCCTTGAATCCTGAGGGTCCCTAGGGGCCAACTAGCCCACCAGGAACCTCCAATATGCGCCAGGGGCTGCGTTGCAGAGACGTGTAGAGAGGCCACACCCCTTTTACACCTCTCTGCAACGCAGCTCTGTGGCGCTTTCTGGATGTACCTGTTGGGCTAGTTGGCCCCAGGGACCCTCAGGATTGAAGAGGATTTAATTCCCCATCTTAAAACGCGCCACGGGGCCTGTTTGCACACATGTCACCTGAAGCCCCGCCCCTCCCTTCACCACTGTGCAAACGCGCCCGTGGCGCGTTTTAAGCTGGGGATTAAGTCCCCTTGAATCCTGAGGGTCCCCGGAGTCCAACTAGCCCACCATATACCTCCAAAAGCGCCACAGAGCTGCGTTGCAGAGAGGTGTAAAGGGGTGTGGCCTCTCTACACGTCTCTGCAACGCAGCCCCCTGTCGCATATTGGAGGTTCCTGGTGGGCTAGTTGGCCCCCAGGGACCCCCAGTATTCAAGGGGAATCGTTCCCCCTCTGCAAACGCGCCAGGGGCGCGTTTGCAAAATGGTGAAGGAAGGGGCGGGGCCTGCGGGCCCGATCGTTTTTTTTAAATTTAATTTTTTGTCCCATGAAGGGGGCTGTGTGGCCCCCTTCCTTTTCCTGTTTTTGGGCCCTGGGGACCCCATTCCCCAGGGCCTTACCCCCTTTTTAAATGTAATTTAAAAAAAAAAACGAGGAAGAGGGCCGCGTGGCCCCCTTCCCTGGGCCTGTATTGGCCCCGGGGACCCCATCCCCGGGCATGGCCTTTTTATTTTCTTGGGAGGGGGCTGCGTGGCCCCCTCCTCAGGCCATTAAGGCCCTGGGGACCCCATCCCCGGGGCCGGCCTTTCCACTTTTTTTTTTTTTTCTTTTTTGGGGAGGGGGGCCGCGTGGCCCCCCTCCTGAGCCACTACTTGCCCCGGGGACCCCATCCCCCGGGGCTGGCCCTCTCCGTTGGGGACTGTGGGGGTCCCCAATCCCCCACAGTCCCGCCGGCTCCCCACGTCCCTTGGGAGCCGGCATTGCTGTTCCACATGGGGAGCAGCTGACATGCTGCTCCCCATGTGGAAAAGCAATGTGCTTTGGATATTGGAAGAGAGAGCAGGTTTCCTGCTCTCTCTTCCAATATCCAAAGCAGTTTGCTATGGCAGGACGGGAGCCGCGAGGCTCCCGTCCTGCCATAGCAAACTACAGTGTCCCGGGGTAGGCACCCCGGGACACTGCAGGAGCCGGCCCTGGGGGTGGCGGTCCCCAGGGCCATCAAGGGCTCCAGGAGGGGGCCGCGCGGCCCCCCTCCCTACATCAGCACATCCCCGGGAGGTGGTGGTCCCCGGGCTCGGGGTCCAAAACGGACCCCCATTTTAATTTGTTAGTGCCCCGGGAGGTGGCGGTCCCGGGGCGTGTGGGGGCTGGAGCCCCCACACAGGTTGTTCAATTAATAAAAAAAAAGCCCCGGGGAGGTGGTGGTCCCGGGGCTGCGGGAGGGCTCAGAGCCCTCCCGCACCATTCTACAAAAAGCCCCGGGGGTGGCGGTCCCCGGGGCTTGGGGGCCCTTGAGGCCCCCACACATAAAATTAAACCCCCACCATGCCCCCGGGACTTGGGCCACCCGGGGGCAAAATACAATCGAAGCGCGGGAGACCGCGCTTCGATTTTTTATTTTTTTCCGGCAGGATTCGCGCACCCTGAGCGCATACTGCCGATTTTGTTAAAATAATTTTTTTTTATTTTTTATGCCCAGGGGGTCCTTGTGGGACCCCCTGAGCAAACCTAGGGGGTCAGGGTGTTTCTACCCTGCCCCCTTTGTGCGCTTTGCGCACTTGTTTCTGTCCCTCGGTTCTACCGAGAGACAAAATGGCTGCCAACATTTCCTGAATCGGAATGTTGACAGCCAGCTGACAGCCAATTAACATGCAGCTCGTGATCGGGAGGGTACGCGGACCCTACTCGGCCATAGATATCACTAACTTTTTACTTTTGATTTTCTCAGCAACTACTGAACGGATTTACACCATTTAACAAAAGGGTTCTTTCTGAACCAAGGACTACCTCTTTGCCAAATTTGGTGTAATTCCGTTCAGCAGTTCGGGCTGTAGCCGTGTCTAAAGTTTCCTATGGAAAAATGCATGGGGAAAACGCGTTTTGGGACCCCCTTTTTTCTCGGCCCCCGCTTGACGAATCCCCCGAGACTTTCTGGGTAGGAGCGGACCGGAGCGGGCCACAAAGTTTGAACATTTTGCGAAGATACGTCAACCGGCAAGAGAGTTATTTCAAATAGAATGTCGCGGATTTCCTATGGATAATAGGTTGTAACTATAACTATCTACTGGCGACCGCCAGTAGATAATATATATATATATATATATATATATATATATATATATAAAGTGTTTGTATGTGTATAATCCTTTTATTTTACAGGTCTCCTTCCCCACTGTTACCGTCCCCAAACCCTTCCCCCCACTTGGCCACTCTAATATTCAGCGCTATTATAGCATACTGAAGTAGAGGTGCCAGAAGGTGGGCCTATAGAGCAACGTACAGACCCTGAGGAAGTGGTGCATTGACATTTCGTACTATTCCCCGAATTAGGAAAACACTCTCTGGGGGCAGATATTTCTCCTATCTGGCTCCCTATTACTGGATTAAACTACCATTTCACATATGGAAGTGCACAGATCACCTTCAATTTAGAAAGCTTCTTAAGACCGAGCTGTTTCTAAACTAGTGCTTCCTTCTTCGCTCTAGGTCACTGTGGCACTGAGCTACCCCTCCAAGGGTGTTTCATGTGCACTATAAGTTAAATTAACATAACATAACACATGGTAGTGATGTCTGAGGCTATATAGACACCTAAGAAATCCAAGTGGAGGAGAATTACTTCTGTAGATGCCTTTTAGCTATATCAGTTTCTACCCCCGCATTCATGGCTCACAAGGAGCTATGTATGCCATATCTCGTGGACATCATTGCATTGCATCCTTTACTCAGGTGGCTCTCCATTTGGGTGCCTCCTGAGAGCCACTTTAACAGGGATTTAATTTAAGACTACATGAAGTTCGATGAATGGAGGTCAATTAAATGGTTAACTTATACAAGGGACACCTTTGTTAAACTTGAGAGAGAACCCTTGTTTGAATCACCCATGAATTTTGTGAATGCTGACATACCCTGAACAGGAAGGAGTTTTTTATTATGGAGGGATGCACTGAAAGAGGGGCAGGACCTTGACAAACCTTCAGTGCGTCCCCATGCGCAGGTGCTAACGGGCTGCACTATTGAACCTCACCTACTCAATATTCACAGTGGGAAACACCTATTACTTCCTATTAGATTCTGGTTTAATCAAATCCAGTTGTTGTTGGCTTTACCCCGGCCTAGTAAAGGGATCGCACAGATTGGTGTTTGCACATGTAATCTTTTTTCTATCTAGGGTCTCATCGGTTTTATGTTTTTCTGTGGTTTTTATGAATTTCCATGAAAGATTTATTTGTTACCTCTGCTGAAATCCCTAAACTTTGTACAGGTTAAGCCTGCCCTTAGATTTCTCCAGCTACTTCCAGATTTACGTGTATCTTTTGCTGTCGCTTGTTTCCTGGCAGCATCTCTTAAACTGAGAAAATCATTTGGAGAGGGGAGTGGCCCTGAAACCTTAGTGCAAGTCTGCAGCTTTTAATCCTTTTATCAGATAAGGGCCTTTACGGCTGGCAAATAACAAAGCACACGGACTCTCTGAGAATTTGCTCAGGTGCTTATCTGTTATTCACCTCCTCTGCATATACATTATGAGCTGTATATCACCATAGTGAATCTATAATTGCCCTTCTATTTTTATGATGTTTGTCTCTTGTTGTCACAATGGTTTTTCAGCGCCCAGATTATGAAGTGGGGGGGGGGTTGAAAAATGTGATCTGCCGTGTAATGAACTGTGCTTAATATTGTGTCATTTTAAGATTGAATCTCCTCACATAATCTATTGTTTTTATCACTATGTACTTCACGGTCATATATTAAGACTGGATAACGTTTTTTGATTTGATTTGTATTCTTGTGTAAAAAGCATGAGCAATTTTCAGTAGGACGGAACAAAGCACTGTAACCAGCATTACTAGAATGGTGAAACCGAGATAAACAGTTCAACCATTTTAACGTTACAGTGTGATTATGATCATATGTCTAAATTATGCTCCTACCTAAAACTGCTAACACTATTAAGAGCATAGTGGGAGTAGCCTCTACCACATTCCTTGGGAAAACCCACCCCCCCATAACTGTGTATGATGTATCAGGAAGCCGATCTGGTGCAGAGCAAGCTACCGTCCTTTGCAGGAAAAAGGTTCGAGTCAGCAGGGCTGCATCTCAGTCACAGGCAGAGCGTTCCAGGATCATCTGCAGAAGTGCTCCTCTGCCAAATCTGACTCGGAGGTGGTTTATATAATACAATCATTGTTCCAGTCACACTGTGTCAAAGGTTCAGCGCCGATGTGATTTGTTTGTCTTGAGACTCAGAGCTGTCTCCAACCGGACAACCAAATACAAGGGCATTGCTTTCAGTGTTTCTTAGCCTTGGACAGAGTGTACAAATGACATGCCAAAATGCTTACTAAGAAATATGATTCAAGCAGAATAATTTCTAAGCATGTTATTGTGTAGGTAAAAGTCACCATTTAGAAAAAGATGTCAAGTTTAAACATGAAACTAAAATGAAGACTTGTGCATGGGCCCTGTTTAACCTCATAACAACCTTAAACTCTTGATCACTCTCCAAACATAAAATCATTGTTGTTTTATCACATATTCCTTTTGTAGGATATGTATCAGAAGTAAGACTATAGCGTTATACCTAATCTGTCCTAAAACAAATCATGAAAAGTCAGATTTTTATGTGTGATCATGTGTGATATAATTCTTAAAGGGATGGAGAGCATGTGTATCATAGGTGGTGTATGTAAGCATTAACTGGCACACATGCATCTGTGCATTGCAAAATTACTACCCTATTGCATGCCAGGAGCAGTGGCTGCTAATTTTCAAGCATCTTTCTCTTCCACAGAGAGATGACCAAAAATCTGGTCCTGCCAAACATCATTTTTCTCTAGATCAGTCCTGACCAAGTGCAGGGCTGCCACAGAAGAATACACAATATCATTGGAGGCAAAAGTGACCCTGTTTGCTTTTATAGCACCGAAATCCACTGTGTGTGCAATGTGGGAGTGCTAGAGAAAGGAATTGCATTTCCATCCCTATCTACCTAGAGGAAGCATCATTTTGCATTGAATTTTTTCAACCCCTTAAAGCCCACACATTTCAATGTATGCACATTTTCCCTGTTCAAATGCTCTGTTACTGTTCATGAATCATCGATAGGCGGTGTAATTATTTTGACAGCATCTGTGTTAGGTCATGAATGACTCTCTGATCAAACAAATTACAGAGAGAGCAAATAGGGCTCTTGCATTTTGAATCACGATTGCTGTCAGGTACCTCTAAAGTTTGTCCTGCCATGTCACATCTCTGACACAGATTGTTTTGATGGACAGTGCAAGTGTTGCTAATTTTAAACATAAGCTTACAGCAGAGACTAAGGCCAGGTCATATACTTTGAAGGTTAGGCCCATATTCTCCTTAAAAATGCCAAATTTACAGTATTTAACAATGAGAATTTAAAGAGTTTACATGTAAAAATATGTCAGAATTGAGAGGGCAAAATACAGTTTCAAAAAATACGTGATACACTTTAATTATGCACATATCATAATATATTTCAGAGGGGCTGATTATTATTACCCTTTCAGTGTGTATGATGCATGTTTATGGGTAAAAATAATACATGTTAAAGTAAAGAAAGGACAAGAAAAATAACAACACCTCTTTTTATGTACATGTACCTCTTTTTACAGTATCATGAAGAGCATTGATGTAACCTTTTAAAGTTACCGAATAACACATTTGTTTGTGATACACTCTTCTCCACCAACATCCTGCAATCTTACCAAAATGCATTTTATGGAGAAATACTGAGAGGAGGCAACCACTCAATTGCATCTACTTCCTATTGTGCAATCCTCTACTTACTCTTGATTTTTTAACATGATTCCCCACTTGCCATCTGCAATTGGCTCCACCTTTCACACTATTGTCATCACGCAATGTCATGTGTGGTCATGTTCTATTTAAACTTTCCAAAATACAGAGTAAACATGAGTTATATAACCTACTAAAAGTGCCAGATACAGAAAGACAGTTGGGACCCTGTCCTGGTCCGATCGTCAGCATTCTGTCCATTAAATGTAATTACCAAACTAATTTATTCACTGCTTTGTTTCCTATCAGATCCCATTTGGGGGCAACAAGGGGCAAGCACGGACTACTGGGCCACAGCCATGTGATCTGTGGCCTTTTGCTTCTGATGTCCTAGGTTCTGGCCTACCATTGATCTGCAAACTGGGCCTTATATAACCCCTTCAGAACTTGAATCTCAGTGGCAGCAATGGCAAACAGTCAAAGACTTCTCAGGGAGATAGTGTGAGGAGTTGTCCAACTTAGAGCTTTCCTTGGAAAAGTCTGTTAATACACACACTTAAAGCGGAGTAATGAACTGATAGTATTAGTAGGTATAATAAAATTCACTGGTAGCTAAGCTACTGTGCTTTGGGATACCATCTAGCCCCTTCCCTCCTCTTATTACTCATGGCAGGTTCCACTAGAGATGGGTGTCTGGGAGGCATGACTCAGGAGTATATAACCCTGTTGGAAAAATGCAGGGTCACCCCAAATCTTTTGCCTTTCTCCTCCACTTTTTCTGACCTCATTTGTGTTGGATACTGAGCACTTTACCACTGCTAACCAGTGCTAAAGGGCATGTGCTCTCTTGTCTAAATATGGCAACATTGGCTCATACCCAATTGACACATTTAATTATTTAATTTACTTATACGTCCCTACTAAAGTGCACTTGATGGGCTCAGGGCCTGTAAATTAGATTCTACTTGTGTACCTGCAGCACTGCTTGTGCCACCCACTTAAGTAGTTCTCTAACCATGTCTCAGACCTGCCATTGCAGAGCCTTTGTGAGCAGTTTAAACATTTTGCCAGGCCCAAACCTTATTTTTTAATATGTATAAGTCACCCCTAGGGCAGGCCCTGGACAGCCCAGAGGCCAGGGAGCAATGTATTTAAAAGCAGGACATGTACTTTTAAGTTTTACGTGTCCTGGTAGTGAAAAACTCTTACATTCATTTTTCACTACTACAAGTCCTATCTCTCCCATAGGATAACATTGGGATTATTACCTTATTACATTTTATAAGCATCATTTCCAATTGGGAAGAGATAGAACCTTCAACTCTGATATCTCTGGAATCCTAATTTAAAATCCTACCTTATGGTAAAGTCGGGTTTTAAATTACAGTTCTGAAAATGCCACTTTTAGAAAGTTGGCATTTTCTTATGTTAGCCATTTGGTGCCTGCTGTCTGTCTCTGACCACATCTATTTCGCTGGAGTGCTCACGTCAATTACGTGCACTAGTCAAAATTTCTATCAGCTGTGTATCCGGTTTAAATAGCGAAGCGTGTGCATCAGGCGGTTTTGCTGATCGGTTCCGCGGTATGCAAACATCCAGGCAGTGTGATGTAAGTAGGAATACCCTCTCCTGTTTACCCCAAATCCCTGTTAATTGTATTCTGTTAGCCAGTGAGACCACTTTATCTTAGATTCCGGGTTGCATTTTGGTTTGTCTTGTTTTACCAGACAAACAGGACCCATTATTGAACATTCAGGGAACTATATCCCACGCAATTTCAGCATGCATAAAAGAACCCCAGTAAACTGTAAGTATAATGACCATGTCACCCCAATTAACAGGCTTAACTGTCATCTACCCTAAGATAGGTAGATACTAAAAGACATATTTTTTACAAAACTTTTTCTTACATGTTTTATATACACTCTGTAGGAACGTGGTGTCAGCTTGGCAATAGGTAGCGCGATTATTTAAGAGAGAGCGAGCGCAGCTGACAATTTGAACTAATAACTAAGAAGAGGGAGGAAGCAGAGTGATTATGGAGAATAGGATGAGAGACCAGAGAGTTGATGGTGACCGTTTCTGAAAGGTAAAAATGAGGGACATGGAGATGGAGGGTAGTTGAGTTGGAGAGTGAAGGGGTTGTAGAATAGGGGAGGATTACGAGTAGGGGAATGGGTCTCTTGCTGAATGGGTGGTATATTGTCACTTATGTTTATATCATATTGAGGGTAATCACAGTCTCGGGTGGTATAAGGAGGTGTATGGGGTAGTAATTATTAGTATTTGAATTGTGTTTCATTAAGATTGAGGATACGGAAGTGTTTGAGTTTGTTGCATATTGACGTTGTCTTTAACATTTATACATCGTTCATAAATGTGATCAAGCTGTTTATTTCATTTATTCTAGTAACCCCTGACGAACAGCCAAGAAGGCTCAAAATGCATTGGGTATTTATACAGCGTATCAACTTCAAATCGTGATTGAATTGAACGCACCTGTGTATAAAGCCTGGATTGGTGTACAGATGGTATTTGAAGATGTCAATAAAGATTGCAGATTCAATCACGCTGTTTCCGTTGTGATGAAAGAATAACAGCGTATGGATTTAATATTGGTCAATAAAAAAGTTACGTTTATAATGAGTTTACACTGGAGTACTAGGACAAATGAAATATATTGGCGGGATTGATTCCCACTTTTTGCAGTGCGACAGTGGGAGCGCGAGAGGAGTGCTCTTTCTTTAATACATTCGTATTGACTGTGGTTTGGGGCGAACCACGGACACTGAGCGCACGCATCTACATATAAGACTTTGGAGCTTGCAGTAATATAAAGGGAAGGAGTGCATGCTCTATCATATATTTTTCTACTTTTAGAAAGTTGGCATTTTCTTATGTTAGCCATTTGGTGCCTGCTGTCTGTCTCTGACCACATCTATTTCGCTGGAGTGCTCACATCAATTAAGTGCACTATTCAAGATTTCTATCAGCTGTGTATCAGGTTTAAATAGCGAAGCGTGTGCATCGGGCGGTTTTGCTGATCGGTTCCGCGGTATGCAGACATCCAGGCAGTGTGATGTAAGTAGGAATACCCTCTCCTGTTTACACCAAATCCCTGTTAATTGTATTCTGTTAGCCAGTGAGACCACTTTCTCTTAGATTCCGGGTTGCATTTTGGTTTGTCTTGTTTTACCAGACAAACAGGACCCATTATTGAACATCCAGGGAACTAGATCCCACGCAATTTCAGCACGCATAAAAGAACCCCAGTAAACTGTAAGTATAATGACCATGTCACCCCAATTAACAGGCTTAACTGTCATCTACCCTAAGATAGGTAGATACTAAAAGACATATTTTTTACAAAACTTTTTCTTACATGTTTTATATACACTCTGTAGGAACGGATTAAAAACAGACGAAGGACTTTTGAACCCTAGACACTACATAGTGCCTTTTGAAATACGTATAAAGAACCCTGCTTTATCCAAGACATGGATCATTATTTATGATACAGGTACCACCAATAATTGTATGGTACACACATAAATAACGATAGCCATTAGAGCTTTACAGCCATGTAGGTTTTGTCCATCTTGAGCCATTTGTTGTTTTTCCATCTTGTTTCAGATTTGCTCTAATCAGGCACATAAAATCATCCACGGAGACCAGCATCTTACGTTTTTGGTCTTATCAGCCCCCTGCTGATATAGAAATAGGTACAAAAGACCCTGCTTTATGCAAATTATGGATCATTTCTCTGTTGATTCAGGTACTACCCACTATTGAATGGTACATATATAAATAACGATAGCCATTAGAGCTCCATAGCCATATAGGTCTTGTCCATCCTGAGCCATTTGTTCTTGTTTCAGATTTGCTCTCATCAGGTACATAAAACCATCCACAGAGACAAGCATCTTACATCTTTGGTCCTATCAGCCTCCTGCTGATACAGAAATAGGTGATCATAGCTTAAAGAAACTTCTCTCACATTGGGACACACGGGATAAGCATGTAGAACCACCCACCAAATCTTAAATTATGCATGTTTAGTTCACTTATTAAGTTCACTTATTAATTTTAAAGTCATGGCATGCAGTCCATTTCTTGCAATACACAAACACCCTTTTCTGGGCACCAATGTCATTTATCTTTAAGCATGCTAATACTGTTTTTATCCTGCATATTCTATAAGAGTCTATATAGAATATGTTTTTAACTTTAACATTTCTTCACCCCTTCATTCAATGGTTGACCCACCTATTCGTACTGAACGATAACCTATCTAAACGATGTTTGACGTTTGTAAAATTTTAAATATAATTTCAGGGCAATTTTTGAACATATGTGCATATATATCTTTAGACCATGACTATTATGTATTCCATGCAGAGAAAGTTGAGACGGTCCCCTGATGAAGGCACCCCAGCCGAAACGCGCCTAGCTTCTATCTACCGCCAGCCTTCCCAAAGTTTATGGTTCATCTTGATCCCCCTCTCTGTACATACATGTGCAATAAAACAAATTAATTGATTAACTGTATAAATTAACTGCACTGCTTTTCCCTTGAATACATGATTGTATTGTACTGCGTTGTTTATGTATGAACAATTTTAAAATGATTTATTATAAATCGTAAAATTATGTTTTGATACTATAAATGAAAAAAATACTAAAAATAAAAGTTTGTTGTAAAATAAATAACACAACATGGTCATAGTCATTATCCTACATTAATGCACAATGTTGTCATGCATGATTACTGTTATGTTGTCCTGAAATGTATGATTATTTGATTATTGTACACTTGCTTCTAGTATCCTTTTCTCCTTGAATGTCAATTTCCCTACGACTAGCAAGTTCATTTTTGCAAGTAGGGGTCCCCATTTTCTTAAACCATAATTCTCGCAGCCTGACTGTGAGGGGATACTTTTCATAGGCGTATCAAGCCATCTAAACATGTTCAGTACATACTTTTGGAGGGCTTAACTCTGAAATCTTTTCTAGACTCTTTGTTCACTTATTGAATGCATGAAATCTATATCACCTAAGCTAACTAGGCTTATTCTCTTTTTTCTATAATCTTCTTTCACCGTTTAATAGTTATTATTACATATCGGCTATTATCAGTCTCAAATATGGCCAACCTCCAAACCTTTGGATTTTCAGATGATGATTTTGCGTCCATGGTAGGGAACCCAGGTAGTTTTGGTCAACAGTCAATGTCAAATCCAGATAGGAATGAAGATTTAGATAAACTAATGGCACTAAAGAAAAAAACTAAAAGAATCGAACTACATGGACAATTTATGTTGGAATACCTACACGCCGGCGTAATCCCCCAAGGACTTAGAATTAAAAACATCCCTGGTTTGTTTGTGCAAATAAAACTATTTCTTGAAAAATGGTCTATGATCGCCAACCAGTGCTCGAGAGACCTCATGATGCTCATCGTGGAAATGGCTAAGGAAATGTTACAACAGCTAATGGCCAAAATTCTTGAATTAGAAAATAAAATCAAAAATACATCAGCACTAGATGATGCAAAGAAAAAACTAGAAGATATAGATGCTGAAATGAATTCATATACCGAGTATCTTAATAAAAGAAAAGCAGACAAACTAAAGAAAGATATTAGACTATCTAGTAGGGAAAACACATCCCCATATCTGTCAGAAAATTACTATACTCAAACAGATGGGGAACAACAGGAACAACAAACATACAGGCAGTATAGCCGGAAAGTGACAACATTCTCGGATACGTCAGATTCTGATAATGAGAGTGACCCAAATCAGTTCGACCCCAGAAATAGCCGTTATATGTCCAGAACCTATCAAACTAATCAACCTTTTTAGGCAGGCGCAACCAGAGAAGGGGCAACTGGTGGCCCCAGTATCAACCCCGTTACCGGGGTAATCAGCAAACCAACCAGAACCAATTCCTGGTAACTCGAAATGCCCAATACTGGAGAGAGTAACGGAAATTCCTGTATTTAATTTGAGTACCTCCAACATGACCCCGGCCACATATTCCTTACTTTCTAAAGGACTGACATTTGTACCACACTCGGGCATCAATAAGATCAAACATTTTGGAGACCTGATGGCATTTTTCAGGAAAATCCATTTAAAGTCGTTCTTTGCCCAACAAGCCCCGCCACCCATGCAACTAAATAGATCAGGACTGTCATTGTCAACTTTTACTCCTACCTCAGAACAAATATCTCCAGAAGTAATAATATTTGAACAGGTAGTGTATCAAAAATTAATTGCAGCCACAAAATCTGTGCAGAAAACACTGTACAATATAAAAAAGATGAACATCAAGCTCTACTTGCTCTGAAACAAACCCCTGAGATCACTATAAAAAGCTGTGACAAGGGAGGTGGGATCGTGGTCATAGACACACCAGTCTATGTCTCTAGAATGGAGGAGATGTTAAGCGATACTAATTTCTATATCAAAATCAATAGGAATCCAACTCATAGGATTAAGACTCAAATCCAACGTCTAGCTGATAAAACACTGAGAAATGGATCTATATGCGAGAAGGAATGTGCCTATATGAATGTCCAGTACCCCAGAATGGCCAGCCTATAGGGAGTCCCTAAAATACACAAAAGTGAAACGAACCCTCCATACAGACCTATAGTCACAACGATAGGCTCGATAACAGAACCACTGTCAAAGTATCTAGACTCCATTCTTCGCCCCCATATAAACCGGACACCAGCATGTGTCCAGGATACAAGACACATCATTAATTTGGTTGAAGGCATTCCATTCAACCCGTAACAACAATACCTTGTCACACTGGACATTGAAAGCTTATACAGCAACATACCCATCCAAGGTGCACTGCAAGCTGTGCAGTAGTTCATTCAAATTATGAATATCGACTGTGATGAGACATTCATCAACAATTGTCTCAAAATAGTCCTAGAAGAAAATGTTTTTGATTTTAATGGCCAAATGTACAAACAGGTCAAAGGCGTAAGCATGGGCGCTTCCTGCGCACCGACAGTGTCCAATATCTACATGGCCAGATTTGAAAACACGTTCATCTACAATGAAGTAGCTCCATCCTTTCAGTCAGTCCTGAAGTGGTCGCGCTTCATAGATGATATTTTCTTCATATGGGCGGACACCCTAGATACCCTGAAGGAATTCTTATCATGGCTAAACTTATGTGATATTAACATACATTTCACATTTACATTTAGCAATGTCCAGATTGATTTTTTAGTCATTATCATCAAGCATGTAACTGGACAGTTAGCGGTTGACCTCTATACCAAACCTACAGCACGCAACACTTTATTGCACTATGACAGTTTTCATCCTTCATCACAAAAAATAGTATACCTTTCGGCCAATTTTTAAGGCTCCGCCGCAACTGTACCAGTTTAAATGATTTTGATGCAAAAGCAGTTATCATGAAAGAAAAATTCTAACTAATAACAACATAAACACCACTGAATTAGTTTTTGTCACATGACATTCTATGTTAAATGAACAAATTCGACGAATAATCTGATCCAACTGGCACATATTAAACGCGAACAAAGAACATCAAGATAAAATACCCAAACCCCTTTTCGCATAACGTAAACACAAAAATCTTAAATATTTGGTGGTAAGGTCACGTATGCCCCCAGTGCAACAGCCAATACAGAGAAGTATTGTTGGGCATCAGCCAGTTGTAGGTAACTACAGATGCGGAACATGCAGGGTCTGTCCATTAGCAGTGGAGACGAGTTCCCTACAATTCAATGGACAGACTATCACCGCAAAGGGAATGACAAATTGTAAGGCCAAAGACCTAATATACCTTTTAATTTGTCCCTGTGGAATGGGATACATTGGTGAGACGGCACGTACCCTTAATATCCGTCTGACCGAACACAGATCGGCAATTCGTACCAATAAACTGACAGCATCTATGGTACAACATTACATCCAAATGAACCATACAGCAGATGATATTAAATGGTTCATAGTTGAAAAAATTCAACCAAAACAAGGCCAAGACTCGGAAGCGGTAAGGAAACGACGGGAGGTCTGTTGGATCTTTACATTGGACACGCTTAAAAAGGGCTTAAATCAAGAAATACCTTGGGACAAGCAATAAAGTATAACCACTAATAAGCCCCCACTATAGGCATGTTTAGTCACAACAAAGATGTAAAAATAACCATGAACAAATAACTGTAATCTATTCACTTAAGAAGGGCTGTCCACAGTAAACCTACCTTTTGGAGGTTAAAGCTAAACATATACCTCTAAAAGAGGACACATGATGTACATTCAAAATTACAGTTGGGTTAATTATTATCCAACTCCATTTAATAAAAATATAAACCAACCATTTCTAGTACAAGGGCATATTATAATACTAAATAGGCCTTATTGATTCACTATACATACAAAAATTTCTTTTTCGAATAAACTATAACATAAACATCATGTCTAACATCATGTCTAGGTCGGTCTTCTATTTTAATCCAAAACTTAACCTATCGTTCATATTTTATTGTGACTGTATTTTCATTATTCTAGGAGTAGCAACATTGAGAATACCTAAAAATGATTTTATCTGACTGAATCTATATATACTGTACTCATAGATATAATAGAGCAATACTATGAAATTGTATATATATTCCATCTACATTGCTATGAATTTCAAAAAAACGTCGCTTCTCCTAAATAAAATAAATCATTGACCTTATATCTTTTGTTTAAACCTTAAACCATAGTACATTTATGATGGCGGCATCATTCCTTAACCTGCTTTTCAACATTTAAATTTTCTGACTCTATTCTCTATCCTGGTGTTACATTGACGGTATTTACGTGCACTATTGCAGACCCCTACCAATGCAGAAAGAGAGTTTAAACAAAAGTTCACCTAAGATGGCAGCTCTATTTTACAGCTCGCCTCTACATCTCAAACACCCTTTGAGTCTACTTTCTATTTTGCTGGAGTGCTCACGTCAATTACGTGCACTAGTCAAGATTTCTATCAGCTGTGTATCGGGTTAAAATAGCGAAGCGTGTGCATCGGGCGGTTTTGCTGATCAGTTCTGCGGTATGCAGACATCCAGGCAGTGTGATGTAAGTAGGAATACCCTCTCCTGTTTACACCAAATCCCTGTTAATTGTATACTGTTAGCCAGTGAGACCACTTTCTCTTAGATTCCGGGTTGCATTTTGGTTTGTCTTGTTTTACCAGACAAACAGGACCCATTATTGAACATCCAGGGAACTAGATCCCACGCAATTTCAGCACGCATAAAAGAACCCCAGTAAACTGTAAGTATAATGATCATGTCACCCCAATTAACAGGCTTAACTGTCATCTACCCTAAGATAGGTAGATACTAAAAGACATATTTTTTGTAAAACTTTTTCTTACATGTTTTATATACACTCTGTAGGAACAGATTAAAAACAGACGAAGGACTTTTGAACCCTAGACACTACATAGTGCCTTTTGAAATACGTATAAAGGACCCTGCTTTACCAAAGACATGGATCTTTATTTATGATACAGGTACCACCAATAATTGTATGCTACACACATAAATAACGATAGCCATTAGAGCTTTACAGCCATGTAGGTTTTGTCCATCTTGAGCCATTTGTTGTTTTTCCATCTTGTTTCAGATTTGCTCTAATCAGGCACAAAAAAATCATCCACGGAGACCAGCATCTTACGTTTTTGGTCTGATCAGCCCCCTGCTGATATACAAATAGGTACAAAAGACCCTGCTTTATACAAGTTATGGATCATTTCTCTGTTGATACAGGTACTACCCACTATTGAATGCTACATATATAAATAACGATAGCCATTAGAGCTCCATAGCCATATAGGTCTTGTCCATCCTGAGCCATTTGTTCTTGTTTCAGATTTGCTCTAATCAGGTACATAAAACCATCCACAGAGGCAAGCATCTTACATCTTTGGTCCTATCAGCCTCCTGCTGATACAGAAATAGGTGATCATAGCTTAAAGAAACTTCTCTCACATTCGGACACACGGGATAAGCATGGAGAACCACCCACCAAATCTTGAATTATGCATGTTTAGTTCACTTATTAAGTTCACTTATAATTTTGAACTCATGGCATGCAGTCCATTTCTTGCAATGCACAAACACCCTTTTCTGGGCACCAACGTCATTTATCTTTAAGCATGCTAATACTGTTTTTATCCTGCATATTCTATAAGAGTCTATATAGAATATGTTGTTAACTTTCAAATTTCTTCACCCCTTCATTCAATGGTTGCCCCACCTATTCGTACTGAATGATAACCTATCTAAACGATGTTTAACGTTTGTAAAATATTAAATATAATTTAGGACAATTTTTGAACATATGTGCATATATATCTTTAGACCATGACTATTATGTATTCCATGCAGAGAAAGTTGAGACGGTCCCCTGATGAAGGCACCCCAGCCGAAACGCGCGTAGCTTCTATCTACCACCAGCCTGCCCACTGTTTATGGTTCATCTGGATCCCCCCTCTCTGTACATACATGTGCAATGAAACAAATTAATTGATTAACTGTATACATTAACTGCACTGCTTTTCCCTTGAACACATGATTGTATTGTACTGTGTTTTTTATGTATGAACAATTTTAAAATGATTTATTATAAATTGAAAACTTATGTTTTGATACTATAAATGAAAAAAATACTAAAAATAAAAAGTTTGTTGTAAAATAAAAAACACAACATGGTCATAGTCATTATCCTACATTAATGCACAATGTTGTCATTCATGATTACTGTTATGTTGTCCTGAAATGTATGATTATTTGATTATTGTACACTTGCTTCTAGTATTCTTTTCTCCCTGAATGTCTCTGACCACATGTCTGGGGTGGGTGACAGCTGGGCTTTGTGTATTCCCTCTAGGCAGCCACGCACACTGGGAGATTATGTGTGACTTGATGGGCCATCCTAGCATGAATTGACGGGAGGAAATGTGAACAGCCTCACTTACATATGAATATGCTGTGTTCTGTGCACACACAAAGGGCTGCATAACCCCCTGTAATGAGTCTGAAGCCTGGCAGGAAGGGTAGGACATCTGTGAACTTCAAAGGCTTGTCTTTGAAGTCTCCCCACTTCAAAGGCCCCATTGAGTGGAAGTACTGAACCACTAACACTACTACTTCAGTACACTTCAGGACCTGTGGATACTCTGCTAGGAAGAAGGCTGCTGTGCTGCTGAAAGGACTGCCACTCTTCTGGACTTCCACTCTGAAGGAGCTGCTGCCTTGCTGTGCTGACCTGCCATCTGCTTAACTCTTGCCTGGAGAGAAAGAACTGGACCTGGAACCCATCTTGAACTCAGAACCCCAGAGGGACTCACAGGGCTAGTCAGCTGGCTTTCTGATCTGAGTTTAAAGGACATAACAGTCTCCTCAATGCTCTTGACCCATCTTCAATGATCTCCTGACCCCCAAGAGGCACCTCTCAGGTCTTGGGCCTTAGAAGTGGTCTTTCTGCTCTTTATATCAAGCTTTTGGGCTTTTCACAAATGCGAGTAGGACAGATCACTCCAGAACCGCCCTGTTCACACAGAGAATCAGGTCAGTCCACCAGAAGTTCGTCTTTTCTCACAGCAATCAACGTCTGCCGGCATGAATCGTTACAGTGAGGCCCCAGCCCATCTGTCCATGACAACCGGTCTGCTCTTCGCACCCCACCGACCAACACCAGCGGCAAACTTCCCCCCTGTAAAAGCGGGAGTAACCTTGGACTGTTTCCAAACCACGCTACAAATCGGTGCAGGCTGGACTTTTGGATTTGACATGGTCCAGTGCAACCATATATCCCATATTGGCACTTTATGCTTCTAAGTGCTGTTTTACAGTTTGTTCTTTAAAAATTGAGAGCTCCTGTTCTAATTATTGGACTTTTGTCATTTTGGTCTTGTTTTATTTATAAAATTAAGCTATATTTTTTCTAACCTGGTGTGGATTCTTTTTGTGTGGTGTTTTTACTGTTTTACTGTTTGAAGTGTAGCACAAATACTTTATACCTTGCCTCTGATGTGAAGCCTGACTGCAGTGTGTTAAACTACCAGAGGGTAAGCACAGGCTATTTTAGGGTGTGTTTGTGCCTTACCCTGACTAGGATTATGGTTACTGCTTGGCCAGAGCCTATACCCCAGTCAACCATGAGCCCAATTCTAACACACCCCAATACAATAATGATAGGGCTCAGTTCAATACAGTCCCCTTGATACAGACATTAACTTCTCTCCTGTTTCAGACATTCAGCACTTGCAATACTGTTTGCACTTCATCCAGACCTAGATATCCAGCTCCTATCTGAACCTTAAACCAACTACAATTGAATTCTTATTTGCCAAGAACAATAAACATACAGTGCAAACTTAGCTCAATGATGAATGTCAAGTCACTTTGATTCACCCTGGACACCAACATAACCCACAAGGAACACATTGCCAAAAAACAAAGATAATCTGATACTTTCTAAAGAAAGTCAAATTGATTCTTCAATAAAAGGGACTTTAGAATTGGTCTTCCAGCCCTAAAACTCTGACATCTAAACAGTGGTAATGCCCTACTCCATGGCCTCCAGGATGCTACCCTGGTACCCAATGTGGGCCTCCTACATGCTGCTCCACACCCTAATTGGGGACTGAAGAAATATGATCACATCACCCTATCCTGATATAACTCCATCGACTCCCCTTGCTGACCTGCACCATATTTAAAAGCAGTGGCATCATTTACAATGCTGTCATGATCAGCACGCCGCTTATCTTACAAACAAACTCATCACTCTGTACAACTGCAGCCAGAACAACATCAGACTACGGGCTAAGAAGTGCAAAAAGAAAAAGTAAACCAAATAAATAAATATTTCTAAGACATGCATCTTATAGGAAAGCACTCAATAAAATAGTAAAATGAGCAAATGTATTCACTAAAATCATGGAAATTCATGATGTTACATCACTTAAAACTGTTTACCACTATTTGCAACTTGATTACTAATTTAAATTCTCTGTATTACATATTTAAAACCATTCACTACTGTTTGCAACTTCATTATTAAAATAGCTCATTTAATGATATCAATAAAATGCACAGCTAGATGGCAATGATTCATTTATCACCCATGCAATTTAAAACTCAATTTTCTGAATAAGCACTATGTACTTGGCAATGGCAATAACACAGTCAAATTGCTCCATTGCCAACAAAGTGACTAGTGCATCATATTGTGATCTTAATTAAGACCGCACAAAATAAGGGGATAAGACCTTTTTCTTTTCATCTAAAAAGAGGGTACAAATTTCCTGGTGGGCAGAAAATCTGGATTTTATTAAACACACGAAGGATAAGATTATGCACATCTCCTTTATTGCCAGCTCACAGCAGCAACAATTGAAGAATATAGAACTTCAATAACATCCTAATAGTCCCCCAGCATGCAGTGTTATCCCTTCTTTGGTGTTGTGAACAAGATAGTTTCTAAGATTCATAACTTACAAACGAAAAGCTTCATCAGTGAAAACTTCTTTCTCTGGAAAAGAAAAAAAATACAAAATAAATAACTTTACTCCATTAGGGAGGGTGCCAATGTAGGGGGATAGTCTTAGCCTCCGTGTCTTTAATAAAATCCAGATTTTCTGCGCAGCAGGCTGTGAGAAATCTAAATTTTATGGCATGACATGGAGACTAACATTATGCAAGTTTAAAGTGCATTTAACACATTGTCAGTAGCGCTTTTAAAAGGTCTAAAATAGCAACTTTTGAACATGCTTTCATTGGACCAATCTGCAGCCCTGAGGATATCTTGCAGAACTCCCCCCAGGAAGAAAGCTTTGGAGGCTGAGGCACCCCTAAGGGAGTGTGCACCAAACTTAGAAATGTCTACACCTGCTTCTTTCATTACTCCCTTCACCCATCTTGCTACGGTGGGAGAAGCCACTGCTATATGAGGCGATCTAAAGGATATTAGCAATTGTTCTGTATTTGCTCTCATACTCACAGTCCTTCTCTCATAATCCATCAAGAATTTCACCACGCAAAGTCTTTCATTCTGTGTAAAAAAGGGGTAGAAAACAGAAGTTCACATGGTCTTTGTTAGTCTTTTTAAGTAAAAGCAAACCCCTTCAGGTTGGTATGCCCTGCTGGTGATGTCTAAGGTTTTTACATCTGAGATCCGTTTAAAAGATACCAGGCATAGCAAGACAGTGAGTGTATAAGAGATACATTTTAGGGATAACCCAGAATTCTCGCTCCAACTTATTAAGACCTGTAGGACTTCTCTAACATCCAATAATGCAGTGTATTTTGCAGGAGGTTGGTTTAGTACCCACATACTTGGCATGATTTTTTTAGTCAGTAAGTTTTGTCCCACAGAGACTGTCTACAGGGCAGTGACCTACTGCAATAGCTGATCTGTAAACATTCAACCAATCAGGGGTTATTAAGCGCGCTACATTAACTGTTTTATAAGAGTCCTGATGTGAATAAATCAGGTAAGTAATTAACTACATGTACTAAATCAGTTGAAACAGGATTTTAGTTCCTACAAAGATACCAATGAAGCCATTTCTTCCAAGCCAGTCTATATGCTTCGCTTGTGCCAGGCACCCATGACTTCAATATAAGTCTAAAAGCGTCTGCCAATAGGCCTGGGATCTGCCACTGTCTCCTGAAATCCTCCAGGCCATCAGCATCAGTAGTCCTTTCTCTACGAGAGGATGTGATTCTCCTTCTGGGTCTGTAATTATTTCCCAGAAAGTTGGAATTAAGATTAGTAAATCTATGCTCATTTCTAGTAGGATTGGGAACCGGGCCTGTGAACTCCAAAGCAGGGTTATCCCTACTGTGACCTCCTTGTTCCTGCGAACGTGCAACAGTAGTCTTAGTAGCATGCCAAAGGAGGGAAAGTATAAGGTGCTAGGCCCTGCTAATTCTGAAGGAAGACATCCACCCCAAGGCCTGGGAGTCCGGGCTCCAGCTGTAAAGTTTTGATAGTTGAGTGTTCTATCTGTCTGCAAAGACATCCACCCGAAGGTTCCCCATATCGAGTGGATGCTGAGGAAAATTTCCGTGTTCAACCACCAATTGCTGGAGTCTCTGAAATTCCGGGAGAAACAATCTGCAACACCGTTGCTCAATCCCGAGATATTCTCCGCTACTACTGAAATGCTCTTGCTCAGACAGTAACTTCAGAAGAGCTTGGCTAAATCTGCAAGACACTTGGAGTGAGGGCCCCCCGTTTTTTTGACATATCTGACTGCAGATACATTGTCCATGCGTAACATCATGGAGCACTTCATTAAGTCTTTGGTGAAGCAACAAATTGCAAATAAACCTACCATTAATGCCAAACAACTGATGTGCAATTCCTTCTCCTGATCTGTCCAGCATCCCCCTGCTGATGAGTAGGTACATCTTACACCCCTTCCCTTTAAACTTGCGTCTGATTCTATCACTATCTCTGGGTCTTCCCCAAAAATGGCTCTGCCATTCCCTGCTTCTAGAGCCCTCAAGGCGAATTTCTTTCTCCCTAAGAGTTTCCTCAAATTTTGATTCTGCCCTTATTGTGTTTATGACAAAACCCAAGAACTGCATTTCCTGGTTTGGTACCATGGAAGTTTTTTTCCTGTTTATGACAAAACCCAGGTATTTTAGTATGTGCATGGAAAGATCTGTGTGGCGTGAGACCACTTCTCTGGACTGTGCCATTATCAGGATATTGTCTTAGTAAAGTATTAGTCTCACCCCTCTCGCCCTCAGCCATCCCGCTACGGGCGAAGAACCTTGGTGAAACACCAAGGGGCTGAGGAGAGTCCAAAAGGGAGACTGCAGAATTGCCAAATTCTACCCATCCATGTATATTGGAGAAACCTTTGTTGTGGTGGCCAAATTGGGATGGTCAGGTATACTTCCTTTAGATCTAATTGAGTTAGCTAATCCCCTTTCCTTAGCACATCTCTTAGGAGGTGCACCCCTTCCATTTTGAAATATTGGTAGACCACCGATTTGTTCAACTTTTTTAGGTTAATCACTGGTCCCATCCCTTTGTCCTTCTTCTCCACTAGAAAGATACTGCTGATAAAACCTGACTCCGTTCACTCTTGTATTGCCCCTTTGGTCATTAAATCCGTTACCAGTAACAAGAAGGCCTCCAGATATCCATTTCAGCCTGGGATCAGAATAATAAGTTTAATTTCACTTCAATTTAATTTTACACTAAATGGCTTATATATAGAATTCCCAATTTTCTCCATATAATACATTTTCATATTCGGACAAACTATTTTCGGTGCAATATGAAAGGAGGAGGGAATTGGACACATATTATATGGGGTTGTCTAAGGTTATGCAGATTTTGGGGTGAAATTAATCAGTACTGCACTGTCAGTACTGCACTGACAAACCAAAACTGCAGCAGATGCTGGATACCCAGATTGCTGTTTTAGGATACTCACCTGACTTAGGAGTTGACCTACTGCAAAAAAAAAAGAATATACATTGTGGTCCTACTAGCTCGTCCTTTAATACTCCAAAGGTGGTGGTCTGATGACATTCCGACCTTTCAACATCTACAGTGTAAACTTAATATAATTAAGGAGTCGGGGGAAAAAATATACATTAACATTCGGATTGCATAGGAAATTTGCTATACGGAATTATAAATATTATAATATGTATTATATTAAATGGGGTTTTCTTTAAAGTATTTATAATGTATCTGGCTGATTAGGTACAAACATCATGTGTTTGAAGTATTATATAATATTTGAAAAGTAGGTTGTGCAATATTTAATCTGATCCTGCCTTTTGTTGTGATGTCTTCATGATTCTATGTAACAGTCTATTTATGGATTATGGAAATGATGAACTATTCCAAAATAAATAAATAAATACATAAATATTCTACCTCTTGTGAGAATATCATTTCTTGGGGAATTTACTGTTGTAGTGATTCATCTGTAAATTCGATCTTGTATCCCTTTACTGTCTCTAGGACCCAACGGTCCTGAGTCACCAAATTCCGGTTTCCACAAAATTGGGTTAGTCTGCTTCCCACCTTTATAGGTATATCTGAAAGGTCTTTCATAGTTCTTACCTGCTGAAACCCCTCCTTGTCTCCGCTCACCTCTGAAGCCTCTCCCGCAAGGTCTTTGTATCTGTGGGTAGAATGACTAGTGTGGAGCAAAGTTTGGGTGCGCACATTTTGCGCAACATCCCAGGGTTTTGAAGAGCTTTGGCCATGGCCAAGGAATTGACCCCATGTTCTCCCAATCCTGCCAAAAACCCTATCCTGTAAGACTTTCTTGATGTCTTTCTGGGACTTCTGAATCGAGCAGAATACTCCCACGTACTTAGCCATGTCATTGATAAAATCATCCCCAAAGAGAAGACACTGGGAGGCAGCACCTCTTCCTATAGTGGCCAGGTTGACCAATTTGGGATCTGTTTTCAACAATATGCTTTTTCTACTCTCATTGGAGAGTGCAGTATTTGCATTCCCCAGGAGGCAGATGGCTCTTTGCGCCCATTGGCGCAATTCCTTGGGGTTAATGAGGATGTCTTCAAGATAAGCCACTTCAGCCATCTCAAACATTTATGTGAGTTGGCCAGTAATATCAAGTAGACGGTCTTGGCAGGACTTGAGGCCTTTATTGATACCTTTCCTAGGGTCCTCTCCTCCCATGGCGATAAACCCCACCACCTTTGCGTCTAGCTCTGGGGTTGACGCAACTTTATCCAGGTGGGAGGGGCTTGGGCATTTAGATCTGAGCTGGGACCTGACCTCTTTTGGGATTTCCTTCTTAAGCCAAAAGGAGAGGCACTCCGCAATATGCTGCAATGGGGCCCACTCCGGAGACAAGGGGGGTTTGATGAGGAGCGGGTCAAACATACTCTCTCCAAATGGGTCCACAATGCCCATTTTTGATCCAGAGGCCTTTGATGCCTCGTCAGTTGTACCCATATTCCTCACCTCTATCTCCCCAATATCCGTATCAAAGTCAAAGGAATAGGATAGGTTAATTTCATCCTCTAAAGTTTCATCACTATCAATGGGAATAGGTACTTCCAAGCCTTTTTCTTTCCCATCTGCAGTGCCTGAGGCACCATCCTTGTCACCACCAAAGTATGAAGTAATTTGTTTTGAGGCTTTAGACTTTTTTACACCCTTTGGCAGGTTTTCCCCGCAGCCCTTTTCCTCTGGGCCTTAACTGCCCCGTGTGCCACTTCAGGGCATCCTGGGACAGCAACAGGCCAACCCTTCTTGGAAAGAGCCTCCAGTTTTTTATTAATTGAGTCATCCAGTGACCCCATTACCTTATCCAGTGTCTTATTTATAAGTCCTTTCAGTCTATCCTCCATAGAGAATTCTCTGAAGGTTCAAGGGACATGGCAGAAGGTAAACATTAATTTAAGATTACTGGGCTCAGTGTAAGGAAACAGCTGCTTTGGCAGTTCATTGAACTACAACTGTTAGAATTCAAGCAGTTTGGCCAATAAGTTAAAATGGCCACTGTAGTCTCTTTACTAGGGTGTCCCAATCTCCTAAAATGGCCCCCGGCACAACAGAGTGTGCCTGATCATCTCTTAAGGGTCTTTCCTCTAATTGTGAGGTTCTTCTCTATTGTTGTGCCCCAGTCTGTTTATTTCTTTTTTTTGTTTTGTTATTTAATAAACTGTGTGATGGTGGAGCGTTGCATGGGCCAGCAGCCGCTGAGGGGTAGAGGAGGGCTACTGGCGTCTTTGTTATGCAGACTGACTCCATCCAGAGGCTGTGCCCACGAGATGACTCCACCAAGCTGCTGCCGATGGGTGAGTCACAGCATGCAGCACAACAGCCTCAGCGGGAGGTGTCCTTCGTGAGCCAATCTTTGTGTAGAGTCGACTCGCTGCTTTATTTTTTTTTCCAAGAAGCTCCCGCTGCTATGGCAGCGGGACGCAGGCTCCGGCTTTTAAAAGAAAGCAGGTCTGCAGCAACAAATGGCGTGGGCTGGTCTTTGAAAGAAAAGACCTGTCCACAGTGAGGGTGTATTTCTCGACCTTAAGGAGCAGAGGGAAAACCGGGAAAAGTTGTTTTGGTACGGAGGCAGGAGGACCTCTGATCAGACACTGTAAGAGAGGAGAAGTTAGATATAAAACAACCAACCTCCTGTCCAGGATTAGGAAAAGACATTGGGAGACATAGGGAAGTTACATAATAACCTGGTTGAACGTGTTAGTACCAGGGTAGGAGTGGATATTATTCTTATTTCTATAGGAGGGGGTGGGATATCTCAGGTTACCATAACACATAGTAAGTATTAGTATTATAAAGACCGTTCTTATCTTGTGAGCAGCAGCAACAAAGAAGGGAGAACACTGCGTGCGGGGTGGCTTTATAGCCTATTAGAATGTTATTGAAGTTCTATATTCTTCAATTGTTGCTGCTGTGCGCTGGCAATAAAGGAGATTTTCATAATGTTAGCCTTCCGTGTCATGCCGTAAAATCCCCAAAAAAGACGGATTACACAATACTTAATTTTCAAATGACTTAAACAGTGACCATTGTTATCCAGCACCCTTCTTTTAAAACCATGGGCCTCCAAGGTGGGTCAATCCCAATCCCGAGCTATAAAATGATGTTACTTAATCGCTTTCCCAGAAATTGGCCCAAATAAGGAATATATACCCCGTTCCCAGATATTTTAGGAAGTGGCTTATGGGGCTTTTTGTAGTTAGGTACTGTTTATTTTTGGCTAGTGAGAAGAGCTTAACTCTGCAAGAGGACTCTATTAAGCTGATTCGCCATCATCTGATCACCAACATCCGTTAAATCGAATCCCATGCAAATATCCCTCACTGTCTTTATAAGATTTGGAGGAGATTTGCTTGTAGACAACATCATATCTTGCATCATCATAGACAACAATTTATCTTTAGAGTGGTCATGTCTAAGGCGGTGCACAAAACGCAAGGCATGTGATCTGGAAATCGCAGACAAGGAGTCGAGATTGATCTCCAACCTTACAGAAGCATTGTAGTCTTAAGGAGCATCAACAGGGCCTTTAAGCAAAGACTTTGAAGGGAATCTCAATCAACCCGCTGGTCTAGAGACAGTAATACTGACCCATAAAGGGCCTGAGGTATCAACTCCTCAGCTATGGCCTTCATAAGTGGGTCAACAGATAAACCTCCATACCTCTGGTCAAATCTCCTAAGGGCACTTGTTGTACTAAGTAACTCAGGTCTCACCCTAATGAGATTATTATTCCATTTCAGGCTACATGAAAAGGTAATTCTTAGACATGTATACGTATCTACCTGTTCTAAGAGTGAAAAATTCAAAAATCACAAATCTCTCTTTGGCCTATTTGAGAAGATAATAGTCTTATCCATATTACAACCAACTAATCTGTCTCTCACTAAGCAATTGAAGCATGTAACTTTTGTTTCAGGCCAATAGGTGTCAAATCCATGAGGACTAAGTCATCCACATACATAAGATAATTGTTATACACTCTTCCAATCTTTGGGGAGAACGCATTCACTGCTACTGAAAATGTCTGAGAGATCAGATAAAAAGATAAACAGTGAGGGAGCTACCACACAACCTTTGCTTAACCAGTTGTTCACAGTAATTTCATCCATTAGATTTTCCAGCCCATTTAGGTCAACCTGTTCCCAGCTATTTTCATGGAGTTCCCAACCATAGCCAAGAAATATTTAAGAATATTCAATCTGGCAAGTTTTTCCCAGAGGATCCTGTGGTCAACTCTATCAAATGCAGCACATTTTGCCCACTGTACTTAGCCCTACTGGCAGCACCCCAACAAGACAGCAGGCATGTTCCACCTACATACCAATGGTCTGGAAATTCTCAATTCTGCTCCCATTTAAGAAACAGTTGAAGACTAATCTCTTTAAAGAACACTGCATCGCAATGCATTAATCGTACACAACCCAGCTTATTCTCTCATTTTTGTTAACTTTATGCTTGTCTTTGACTATATATATATATATATATATATATATATATGTGTATATATATATGATAGTCCCAGTTCTAATAGAGATTGTTAATCATGAGTAAGTTTGTGTGTAGAGAGGTTAACAATAGTGAGATTTGCCTCACCCATCGTTCTTTGCTTGGTCTGCCATGTCGTCTTCCCATGATGCGCTGTGTCTTTAATATTTCTTCCTCTTGCGCTGGTGTCTCCTTTTGCATCCAGCATTTTTTGCTGTGGTCCCTTGCTTGTCTTCAAAAGACGATACTCTTTGAGTGAAGTGGGGGCTCTTTGTTAGTCATTCTGGGCTGCTCTTCCAGGTAAGAGTAATTATCGGAGCCACACTCTGAGGTGACTAAGTCTTGCTGTCTTAGAGCTCCGAGTTGTCTGTAGTGTCTGATCACACCATTCATTCTTCTGCCAAAGATCAGAATGCGCCCTCTGGCGTAGTCCTGTTTGTTGCTCAGAAACATTAGTCATTTCTTCTCCTTAATTTGCTCCTCATACTTGTCTAATCTCAGTTCCAACTGTTTAAGGAATGTCTTCACCTTCTCCTGTGCTTGGTGTTTGTTGAGAGTCTCTTTAATTTTTTTATTTCCTCACACGTCTGATCCAAATTCCTGGCTGGCATATTTTGAGAGTAACCCCAGCATGTTCCTACAAGTTTCAGCTATCAGCACAGACCATTCTACCAATAGTTTGGGGTGAGTGTTCTGGTATGTGGGTGTTTTTAAGATACAAAGTCCCTGTAGGTCCCTGCCCACCTCAATGTAGTAATCAAGGGAAGTCACCTCCCACAATCTATGTGTTTCCTTTCTGAGCAGTTTCTCATAGTGTGAAAGTGTCTTTTTCAAATTCTTGCTTGCATCCGCGGTGCCCTGAGTACATTATTCTCCTTTAAAACAAATTTCCATGCAGTTTGAATGAGGATGAGGAGATGTTTGTGCACATCAGATGAGTACCTGTTCACCCTTGTGTTTCTTGACACACTGGTCTGACCTCTTTGAAATGATGCAGTTCTTTTTTACTGCTCTTACTGTTATATGGTTAGGAACATTTCCTCACTTGTCTCAGTACCTCCAGGGGGATTAAGTTTGTGGCTCATTGTTGGTTGGATTATGTGTCTTACTGTTTTATATCTTAGCCTTATTGAGTCTGTGTATATTCCTGTGTGTACTACAAATCGCTTCTTCCACTCAATGCCCTTATTGAGAAATTTGGGCCCACATGGATTGAATGTGACACCCTTAGGTTGGATTTGAGCCTGATGGGTAAGGCATGAACTATATGTCAGTGGACATCCATTAGGCTTTATAAACATTTTCTGAGAATATGAGCTTTTGATCCATAATTGTTGTCTTTATTAATCTAAACTGGTGGTGCCCTCTGGATAATGGCTTTGTCACGACTACCAAGACGGGGTACCATTAAGAGCTCTATGTCGATTCTATACTTTTTAATATTCAATAAAAGTGGTTTGAGTCCGTTCTTTTTATTAGTACTTTTAGCCCAAATAAAATTTAACATGTCATTCTATGTAGTTATACGAGTGGTATATAAGCGATATCCATTTTAAGCGATGGAGTTTCCCATGGATTGGACACCCAGGATGAATGTGTGGACACTCTCCAATATGGCGGTCATAAAAGTTTTGACAGCCGCTTTTTGTTTCAGTGCTAATTACATTAAGAACGATATGAGGTATACTGGTCATAATGTAAACGTGGTATATATACACATTTTTGCAACATGGAACATTATACAAATATCCCTTTGCCTGATAATCTTGACTGTTGTGTGGAACACTAAGATACGAATATGTTACCGTGCCATATTTAGTTGAATGCTGGAGCGCGATTACCATTCTGACATGGCGGTCTCGTTAACTTCACCTATCACCTGACCGTTATCACCTTTCCGGTTCACGTAGGTGTGTAACACCGCATCCGTGAGGTATTTAATACGGGTGAAAATGGTGCGTTCTTTTGAACACAGACCGCAGGTTATCTTTGCAGCCCTTAGGACCCTGGTAAGTCTACACGCGGCGATACATTGTCGGGGGAGGGGTGACTAATTAGTAGATATTGATGCGGTATGCACAGTGGGCCAGTTTGATTCATTCCGAATTACACTCTGATTTATAGCTAATGTTACCGGCGTATCAATCAATCAATCAATCAGGGGTTTGTTAAAGCGCGACTACTCACCCGTAAGGGCCTCAAGGCGCTAGGGGTGGGGGATGCAGGTTCCATTCCATCAAGGAGGGGGTCTGTCGAAGAGCCAGGTTTTGAGGTTTCTTGCGAAGATGGGGAGCGATGTTGTCTGTCTGAGGTGGAGCGGAAGGGCGTTCCATGCTTTGGCCGCGAGGAAGGAGAAGGAGCGGCCTCCCGATCTGGTCTTTCTGGTGAGGGGGACCACGGCGTAGGAGAGCTGGGCTGATCGTAGGGTCCTTTGGGGCGCGTGGAATTTGAGTCGGCTGTTCAGGTATGCTGGTCCGGTGCCGTGGAGGGCCTTGTGTGCGTGGGTGAGCATCTTGAAGGTGATTCTCGCCTTGACGGGGAGCCAGTGGAGTGTGCGCAGGTGCTGGGAGATGTGGCAGTGTTTTGGCAGGTTGAGGACCAGTCTTGCGGCAGCGTTCTGGATGTTCTGTAGCTTGCGGGTGAGGTTTTTGTTTATTCCGGCGTAGAGTACGTTGCCGTAGTTGAGTCTGCTGGTGACCAGGGCGTGAGTGACAGTCTTTCGGTGTTCGAGGGGGATCCATTTGAAGGTCTTACGAAGGAGGCAGAGGGTGTGGAAGCAGGAAGCCGAGACAGAGTTGATCTGGTGGTCCATTTTGAGCTCGGAGTCCAGGATGATTCCCAGGTTGCGTGCGTGGTCTGTGGGGGTTGGTGGGTTTCCGAGGGCGGGGGGCCACCAGGTGTCACTCCAGGCATCGGGGTTTGGGCCCATGATGAGTACTTCTGTTTTGTTGGTGTTTAGTTGTAGGCAGCTGTTTTTCATCCATTTGGCGACGGCTTCCATGCCTTCTCGAAAGTTGCGTCTGGCGGTGTTGGGCTCGTTGGATAGGGAGAGGATGAGCTGGGTGTCGTCTGCGTATGACACGATGTTGAGTCCGTAGGTTCTGACGATGGGGGCAAGTGGAGCCATGTAGACGTTGAAGAGCGTCGGGCTGAGAGAGGAGCCCTGGGGGACTCCGCAGGTGGTAGGTGTGGGGTCCGAGAGGAAAGGGGGGAGTCTGACCCACTGCGTCCTGCCGGAGAGGAAGGAGCAGATCCAGTCGAGGGCCTTGTCCTGGATTCCTGCGTCGTAGAGTCTGCGTATTAGGGTGCGGTGGGAGACTGTGTCGAACGCCGCTGATAGGTCGAGGAGGATGAGGGCTACTGTTTCTCCTTGTCCAGTAGGGTGCGGATGTCATCTGTTGCAGCAAGGAGGGCGGTTTCCGTACTGTAGTTTTTTCTGAAACCGGATTGGGAGGAGTCGAGGATGTTGTGTTCTTCAATGAATGTGGCGAGTTGGCTGTTGATGGCTTTCTCGATGACTTTCGCTGGGAACGGGAGCAGGGAGATGGGTCAGTAGTTTTTGAGGTCGGTGGGGTCCGCTGAGGGTTTCTTTAGGAGGGGGTTGACCTCGGCGTGTTTCCAGTCATCGGGGAACGAGGCGGTCGCCAGGGAGCGGTTGATGGTGTGGTGGAGCATGGGTGCGATGGTGTCGGCGGCTCTGTTGAAGATGTGGTGGGGGCAGGGGTCCGTGGGGGCCCCTGAGTGGATTGACTTCATTGTCTTCAGTGTGTCTTCGGTGGTGAGGGCAGTCCAGTCATCAATCGCTGGTTTCCGGGTGTCAGGGGTGGTTGGTGAGGGTTCAGTGTGTTGGTTGTCTTCGTCGAAGTTGTCGTAGATGCTCTTGATTTTGTGGTGGAAAAAGGTGCTGAGTTTGTCGCAGAGGTCTTGTGAGGGAGGGATGTCGGTAGACTCGCTGGTGGGTTGGTCGAACTCCTTGATGATGCTGAAGAGTTCCTTGCTGTTGTGCGCGTGGGTGGAGATTCTGTCTTCAATCGCTTTTTTCCTCGTTTCTCTGATGAGTTGATGGTGGGCGTTGGTGGCGGCTCTGAAGTTGTTGTGGGCTTCTGTGGATTTGGTGTTCCTCCAGGCCTTTTGAGGCGGCGGCATGTGCGTCTGGACTCTCGAAGTTCGGTGGTAAACCATCTGGCTTTCTTGGCGCGGGTATTGTTGTTTTTCTTGAGAGGGGCTATGGTGTTGGTGCTGTCCGAGATCCATCTATGCAGGGTTCGGGCTGCGGTGTTGGGGTCGTCGTTTTCCGTGATGGTTGGGGTGGAGTTGTTGAGTGAGGAGGTGAGCTGGTCGTCACTGATTTTGGTCCAGTTTCTTCGTGGAAGCAGGTGCTGGTGTCTGTGGATGGTGGGTGTTCTGAAGGTGAAGTGGACGCAACGATGGTCGGTCCATGGGAGTTCGGTGGTGTGGCTGAAGGTGATGGAGTTTCCTGTAGTGAAGAGGGGGTCGAGGGTGTGTCCTGCTGAGTGCATGGGCTCGGTCACGATCTGGCAGAGTCCAATGTTGTGGAGATTGTCCAGGAGGGATGTGGTGTTGGGGTCCAGTTGGTTGTCGAGGTAGAAGTTGAGGTCTCCCAGCAGGGTGTAGTTGGTGGATGCGATGGCCTGCGGGGAGATAATGTCCGTGATGGAGTTGGCGAAGGGTCCGCGGGGTCCACGGGGTCGGTAGATGAGGGTTCCTCGGAGGGTGGCGGTGGGGCTGGCCAGTATCTTGAAGTGAAGGTGTTCCATCAGTTCTGTGGGCTCGTCGGGGAGTGTGCTCAGGCGGAGGCTGGATTTGTGGACGATGGCGATTCCTCCTCCTGGGTGGGTGGGGCGGTCCTTCCTGGAGATCTTGTATCCTTAGGGGATGGCGATGGCGATGTCCTGTCCCGAGGTGGTGTTGATCCAGGTTTCGGTGAAGAACGCTACGTCCGGGGTGGTGCTGTCGAGGAGGTCCCAGATTTCTGTGGCGTGTTTGTGGAGGGATCGGACGTTGAGGATGATGCATTGCAGGGTCTTCGGTTCGGTTGTGTTCTTGTGGGCGGGTTGTGCTGGATCCGTGTTCTTGGCGGTGCTGCAGGTGTGCCGGCAGCGGTGACAGCTGAAGGGTCCGTGGGTGTCGGCTGGTGATGCTAGCTTGCAGTTGTTGTTGCGGCCTGGGTTGAGTGCGTGGAGTGCTGCTGGGTCGTAGCATTGGCAGGACGGAGGTCCAGGGTTCCTGGCGCTGGTCGCGGATGGGTCACAGACGGGCTTGCCTTTGACGCGCCTTTGGTGCACCAGCGGCGTGCCCGCGGCCGCACAGCGGCCGCGCAGTGGCCGCCATTAAGTAGGGGTCGGGGAAGGCTGGACAGCTGGGAGGCGGGAGCGGGGAGGGGAGCTGGATTGGGCCGGTCGCACTGGGGTGGGAGGGGCCGCGGGGGCAGCAGCGGCTGGGAAATGTAAAGGGAGGAAATAAGGGATAAAGAAAAAAGGGAAAATAAGCAGAAATAAGGCACAAAAGAGCAGAGATGCAGAAAAGTGCAAAAAGGTGAAAGATAAAAGAGGGTAGAAAAACGAGTGAAAGAGCAGAGCGAGAGAAAGGGAAAATGAGCAGAAATAAGGCACAAAAGAGCAGAGATGCAGAAAAGTGCAGAAAGGTGAAAGATAAAAAGGGTAGAAAAACGAGTGAAAACGAGTGAAAGAGCAGAGTGAGAGGAAGGGAACAGAGGTCCACTGGACCACCAGGGATGAGGCGCAGGGAAACCTGCGGGTGGAGGAGGGCCTCGATCACCAACACTCAAGAGTGCAGGGGAAGGGGCAAGCCTCACTTAATGGTGGAGCTGCGAGGGTGGGAGAGCAATTTCACTGACAATGAGTCAGTGGCGTAGTCGAGGAGGGACTGTTTTTTACCTTTGGGCAATCTTGTATATATTTAGTTGATCATTTTATACCATGCGGGTATGCTTAATATTGAATTCGATATCCCCTGTCTGACCTGTTGGGCATTTCGGGTGACCATTTATTCATTTTGTCAATGGTACTGGTGATATGATAGAGGGATGAGTGCTATTGAATCACTCATTGTGACTTTACACATCGTTAAGGATAATTTTAGATTGAGATACGTGGCTTTATACATAATGACACTGTTTGGATTGGAATGAGAGATGCAAGATATATTGTACTCTTGGGCTAAAGGTTTTTCTTTCATATAGGTCTCGAGTTGAGACAAGATATGGTCCCTCTACACCCTCTGTGGATGGGATGAATTTAATCCCTTGATATGATGGTTGTCCTAGGGTGGTAAATCAACAAATATTTTCAAGTATTGTGATCACGACATACTGTATTTTAAGGTGAGATCCGTCTTCTAACCTCAATACGCTTGAGAGATAGAATGTTAATAGTGTTGTGCTAGTAGTTTTGAATTTGGACTCAAACGGACAATAGACACAGTCCAATTGGCTCTCTAATGCATGTATACAATTCAATTAGTTTTATCATTTTTAGTGAACAGCTTGTTTCTCTATACAAATTCAAGTTCTGAATACATATTCACCAGAGGTGGGATAGGATGATGTATATATGAATAATATTTGTATATAGGTCTGTGTACTAATATGTCATCTTTTGTTCTGTTGGGTTTAACATGGGATTTATGTTTTTCTTATTGTTTGTTATATGCCAAAAACCTATATATTATGTTGAGATCTCTATGCGATATATAGAGATTTAAATGTGTCTTTTGTTTATTGTATGTAAGTACGTAGTGTTATTATATGTGTTTTGGATGTGGTGATTCATACTATCTTTTATGTGATTGTTTCAGCCCTGATGAAGTTCCTATGTATCAAGGAACGAATCGCATTGGCTGATTTTTAAAAATTGTACAATACAAATGATTAATAAACGAAGATGATGGGACTTCACTGTGCAAAATTAAACTTCTTTCCTGGTGCACCTTCCCTTTGAAGAATTTCCTGTTTCTGGTCTCCAGTGGAACTCAACGGTGGCAAGTGCCGGAAGTGTTTTGCACAGGAAATTACATTTTAAAAAACTGGATTGAGGTGCAACACCTATGGTCTGCCGCTGGTAGATTTTGTAGTTGGCAGTAGGTAGTTATAGCACAGACCCACTCAGACACTCACACACACACACACACACACACACACACACACACACACACACACACACACACACACTCTCACAAACCCACTTACAGACTTATGCACACACTTACAGACATACTCAGACACTCACGCACCCACTCAGACCCACTGAGACACTCACATACTCACTTACAGACCCACTCACATATTCACGCATCCACCCACTGTCCTACTCAGACCCTCACACACCCACTCAGACACTTACACACCCACTCAGACACTTACACACCCACTCAGACACACACCCACTCACAGACCTACTCACACTCATGCACCACCTTATAGACCACTCAGAGACTTACACACCCACACACAGAACTACTTAGTCACTCACACTCAGACACCTACTCACAAACCTAGTCAGACACTTATGCACCCACTCACAGACCTACTCAGACACTCATACACCCACTCAGAGACTGACTCAGACACTCACGCGCCCACTGACAGACCCACTCAGACACTCATGTAGCCACTCATAGACTACTCAGACACTCATGAACCATGTCAGAGACCTACCGAGACACTAACACACCCAGTTACAAACATACTCAGATACTCCTGCTACCACTCACACACCTACTCAGAGACTTGCGCACCAACTCATAGACTAGTCACACATTCATGCATCTACCCACAGTCCCACTCAGACATGTACACACCCACTCACACACCCATTCAGACACTCACACACTCGTGTATAGACTACTCAGAGACTTAAACACCCACTCACAGACCTACTCAGACACTCAGGCACCCACACACAGACCCACCGAGACACTCACACATCCACTCACAGACACTTATGCACCTACTCACAGACTCACTCAGACTCTCATGCACCCACTCACAGCCCCACTCAGACACTCATGCAACAATTCACAGACCCACTCAGACACTCACACGTCCACTCCCAAATCACCTCAGACAATCACACTCCCACTCAGAGACTTACACACCCGCTCAAGACCCATTCAGACACTCACGCACTGAGTCATAGACCCACTGAGACACTCATGCACCCAGTTACAGGCACACTCACTCTTGCACCCACTCACTCAGAGACTTATGCACCGACTCACAGTCCCACTCAGACAATCATGCACCTAGTCATAGACCTACTCACACACTCAGGTACCCACTCATAGACACACTCACACACTCATGCACCCACTCATAGACCCACTCAGACAATCATGCACCCACTCACATGCCCACTCAGAGACTTATGCACCAACTCAAAGACCCACTCTGAGACTTACATACCCCTTCACAGACCAATTCAGACACTCACACATGCAGCCACAAACCCACTGAGACACTCACACACCCAGTTACTCGTCCTCAGCATCCCACAACAGGACCACATAATCCAGCATCTACGTGACCTCCACTGGCTCCCCGTCGAGAAGAGTGACCTTCAAGCTATTCACTCATGCCTACAAATCCCTCCACAACACCGGACCCCAATACCTCAATGAAAGAGTCTTCTTCTACGCACTCAAGAGAAGCCTCCGCTCCGCCGACCTCGCCCTGGCCGAAACCCCTCGCATCCACAGAGCCAGAACGGGAGGAAGAGCCTACTCCTACATTGTGGTAAAGACCTGGAACGAACTCCCGCTCAGCATCAGACAATCCCCCACTCTGCAAGCATTCGGGAAGAGAGCTCAAAGACCTGGCTCTTTGGATGAGACGGAGCTGCACGATATCCCCCCCAGTGCCTTGAGACCCTCACGGGTGAGTAGTGTGTTTCACAAATCCCTGATTCATTGATTGATTGAGTTACAGACACACTCAAACACTCATGTACCCACTCATAGACCTACTCAGAGACGTTTACACCCACTCACAGTCCTACTAAGACACCCACTCACAGACCCCCTCAGACACTTATGATCCCACTCAGACATTTATGCACACACTCACACACTCACTTAGACACTCATGCACCCACTCACCAACCCACTCACACACTCATGTACCCACTCACAAGCCCACTCACACACCCACTCATAGACCAATACAGACACTCATTTATGTACCCACTCAGACGGTCAAGCACTCACTAACAAACCCACTCAGACACTCATACACACACATACAGGCCCACTGAGACACTCACAAAACCAATCACAGACCCACTCAGACTCTCACAAACTCACTCACATATCCACTAAGAAATGTACACACCCACTCAAAGACCCACTCAGACACCCTAACACCTACTCAGAGACCCACTCAGACACACACATATACCCAATCACAGACCCATTCAGACACTCATGCACCCAGTCATAGACCCATTCAAATACTTACGCACCCACTGACAGATCTAGTCAGACACTGTCACATCCACTCACACACCCACTCAGACACTATCACCTCCTTTCAGAGACCCATTAAGACATTCTCACACCCACTCACAGATCCACTCAGATACTCATGTACCCACTCACAGACCCACTCAGACACTCATGCACCCACCCACGCAGCCATTGAAACATACAGAAGGTCAATCACATAGTTGTGAATCCTAAATGTGCTGCTGTGAATTGAAAGCGTGTTTTTGCTTTGTGGATTTGAGACAGAATCACGAACCCTAAATGTGCTGCTGTGAATTGAATGAGTACGTTTTTGCATTGTGGATTTGAGAAGGATCTAAACAGAAAATGAACTAGTATTTAGATAAAACCAGTGGCTCTGAGAAGAGCCTTTGTGTTTATGGTGTATAGATGATAACTACACATAAAACAGGATGCAGTCTTTCAAGTTGTTGAGGAACAGCCTGCTGCCTTTCTCAGTGGAATGAACTCTGTCACTTCTATATATATCCTCCAAGTCAAAGCATACATTGTTGTAGATGGAGCTCATGTTGTGTTCTCTGAGGAATGAAGAAAACGGTTTTATTGACATGATCCCTAGCTTTGTCTATCTGTGGCCAGAATTTATTTGCAAGTGTCAGAGTACACCAAGCCCATGTGAGGGAAAAGTGCCATTAATTGTTCAAAAGTATCCTCCATTTGGATTTCTAGTCCTACCCCAGTATGAGTGCCATGGTCATTGCCACCATAGTGTACAATCATGAGGTCTGGATGTTGGCAATCTGCAATGTGTTCAACCAAAGACAGCAATTGATGCCACTTTAACCCTCTCTGGCCAAACCAAGTAATGTCCGCATTAGGCATACACAAATTCCTCAATGCCACTCTTTCTAGCACATTCTCTGGCCCAAATTATAAAACTATAACCCACACTCCACACTCTAATCAATTTGAAGGCAAGGAGGAGTAGCACACAGGAGAAAGCTGGAGCTGAATGAGACAGGTTTGAAAATGAAAGACAGGTAAGATGGAGTACAGGAGTTATTTTTATAAGAAAAACATATTTGATTGGATGGTGTAAATATGCAGGTACCTAAAATTAGGTAGCGTTTTGTAAAGAAAAGTAAGTACATCTGTGATTGTTTTTTTTTTAATTATGGTATTTTGGATATGGTTATATTTCTAGACAGTAAAACATGCCTGCAACAGTTGAATTTGAAGCTAATATGTTGCTTATAGAATGTGTTGAGAACTTTTAACCTACTGGTACAAGAGAATGTTCCAAGGGGGGTTGCTATGGAAACTGAGCTAAAACATAATGGAGGGAAGGTTTCTAAATAGACTGTACTTTGAAAGTTGAAAGCAGAGTCATTTACACACTTTGCTTTTTTATAAAATACTTATTTACAAAATCACTACTACCTTAAAAAGTAAAATGTCAATGCAAAGTCATAGTAGTACAATGGTAAATGGTTTAGCAGACTCCTGTATAGATTTGTGAATCTGTTGCAAAGTTACACGGAGGCCAGCTGAGCATCAAGATGGATTCGCAAATCTGCCAGCAGACACTACCAGATTGCACTTCTTAACAGGAGTTTAAGAAAGGGTTAAAAAGAATTGACCACTGAGAAGTTGAGTAACAAAAATAAATGAAAGGAAGAATATGATTTGATAAGTATCACAGAAAAAAGAATGGGAAAGATTGGCATTACTGGTTCTTTAGTACTGTGAGTGGTATACAATTCTTGTCCTTTAGATGTGAGACTTTGTGTAAGAAAAGACTTTACGTGATACTGATTTAAAAATTGAAGAACAGCAAAGAAATTTCACAGGTATGTCAACAACAGTGCACTTTTGAAATAAATATGTAATGACTGAGTTATGATTGCATGAAAATTGAATGAAAGTGTGAAGGTTACTTACATATCCAGTCACATAACCAAGGAGGTACTGATACATATGTAATAAAGTACTGACGCAAATAGTTGTCCATTTGTAGAGGAACTGTTATATGCATGTATACAGTCAGCTATATGTCCACTTTGAAAATGAAACAGTCACTAAGAAATCTAGTTAGATGCCAAAACAGTGTGTTGGAATTAGGAGACAGAAAAGTTTATTAATGGGACAGAGTATATGTGTGCAGTTCATACTGCTATGTTAATTTGCCATTTATTAATGACCTGCAAAATCTTAAGGTTTGCTTTTATTATACATAAATCACTCCTAAGGCAAGCTCTAGGTACCAAGGGTGGTATGTGCTTAAAAGGTCAAACATGTAGTTTGAACTAGTAGACAGTTAGAAATCCAATTATATACTAATAAACCCAGTTACACATCCAGTCTGCTACCTTTGCAGTGACTGACGTACCAAATTACAAAACCATTGAGTAAGTCACATACCCAGTGAGCAAGTGACAGAGGCACTTACACATTAGGTCAGACGCCCACACAGCACTTATGTATCCAGCAGTAACAGGGCCAGTTACACACAGAGTTACACTAAAGAGCCAGTATGCAATCAATTTACTCACATCCATTCTCATATACAGACTCAAACACATAGAGATCGCTTCCGATGTCAGTCAGAAGGGCTCCAAATCGGATTCGGGTTTGCCGAATCCGATCTGGAGCCCTTGTTTCCGCCCGACTCGTTCTCAGTTCCGAATGACCAAGTACGATGCCTGGAAACCATTCGGGCTGACTGAATCGGTTCCGAAAGGCATTCGGACAGGTCGAGCCTTTCCTGAGCCAATTCTTACAGCTCTATGGAGTTGGTTTCCGAACGAGCAACTACGATAGCTGATTTGGACAGCCTTTCCAAATCAGTTTGCCCGCAATGACATGGCTGCCAGAATCAGTCATTGGGGGCTTGTAGCAGGCCCCCCATTCACACGGGGCCTCCGAATCGGGCCCGTGAGGGTACCCATGGGTCCCCCCTTTCCAACCATGCACAGTGTGACAGACATGGGGTGCCCGCCACAGGGTGCAAGGTTTTCCCCACCCACCCCTTTCTTCAATGTGAGCCTGTGTTCACTTTCAGAACACAGGTTCCCATTGGAGTCAATAGGAGTCTGACCGAATCGTATCCGGATGCATACGGATGCATTGTACTCGTTCAGTCAGACCCCCTCGATCCGAGTCGTACGGAAAGCATTCCTGAACCGATTCGGTCGGTCTGCTTTCCGAACGAGATCGGAATCGGGCCCTTAGTTAGAACGATAATCATATAGTGACAAATTAACTAAGACATCCAGTGACACACTCCCTTAGTGTGAATCACATACCTATTTACTAAAGGATAGATCTACTCACACACCCAGTCAGACAGTGACAAAGGCACTTACACATTCACTTTCACACCCTCACAACACTTACGTATCCAGCAGTGGCACAGCCAGCAGCACATAGTTGTACATACCCCAATATTCACCAATGCAACCAGTGAGGTATTCATACAACCACATGCATACAGATTTACAGACAGATAGTTACTTAGAGACTTACTCATATACCGATATAGTTACTTACACATGCAGCCAGACACCCATAGAGGTACTGATACACTCACTCAGATATGTACTCAAGTACTGACGCTCCTAGTCACCCATCCAGACAAGAATCCCTTAAACATGTCTCAGGCCTGCTACTGCAGACCCTGTATGTGCAGTTTTACTGCTATGTTGACTTGGCTTTTAAAAACCCCATTGCCAAGCCTTAAACTTGCCTTTTATCTACATATAAGTCACCCTTAAGCTAGGCAGCCCTTAGGGCAGAGTGCTTTGTGCTTAAAAGGTAAGACATTTACTTTTAAGTTTCAGTGAGTTACACATGCACTTATAGACCCATATGCCCAGCTGTACATCCAGTCTCCCACCCACACTGTGGCTCACATAACAATTTACAAAAATATAGAGCCACTCATACACCCAGTCAGTCAGTGACAGAGGCACTTAGCATTCTCTCACACAGCACTTATGTATCCATCAGTAACAGAGCCAGTTGCTCACACAGTTACATACTCCAAGACTCACTAACACAGTCAGCAAGCTATCCATACAACCACTTGCATACAGATTTACACACCCATAGAGTTACTAAGAGAGCCCTTCATATACCAATATTGTTACTGACACATACAGTCACACCCCCTTAGAGGGACTGATACACTCACACAGATATGTACTCAAGTTCTGACACTCCTAGTCACTCATCTAGACAAGTAGCCCTTTAAACATGTTTCAGGCCAGCTTCTGCAGAGCTTGTGTGTAAAATTTTACTGCCTGGTCGACTTGGCATTTAAAACCACTTGTCAAGCATTAACCTCTCCTTTTCCTATATATATAGGCCATAGGACATGGTGCTATGTTCTTAAAAGATAAGACATGTTTGAAGTTTTAGTAAGTTACACATGCAATTACAGACCCATACGCACAGTTATACATTGTCTGCCACCCACACTGCGACTGACAAAACTGTTTACAAAAGCGTAGAGCCACTCAAACACCCAGTCAAACAGTGACAGAGGCAATTACAGATTCACCCATACAACCACACAGCCCTTATGTATCCAGCAGGAACAGAAAGAGTTGCACACACAGTTATATATCCCTACACTCACTAAGACAGCCAATAAGCTATCCATACAGCTGCTTGCATACAGTTTTACAGACCCATGGAGTTACTAAGAGAGCCACTCATATACTGATATATGTACTGACACATACAGTCTCACACCCATAAAGGTACGGATACACTCACTCGGATATATACTCAAGTACTGACACCGCTAGTCACCCATACAGACAAGTAGCCCTTTAAACATGTCTCAGGCCAGCTGCTGCAGAGCCTGTGTTTCCAGTTAAACTGCCTGTCGACTTGGCATTTAAAACCACTTGCCAAGCCTTAAACTCCCCTTTTCCTATATATAATTTACTCCTAAGTTAGGCCATAGGACATGGTGCCATGTTCTTAAAAGAGGAGATATGTTGTTTGAAATTTCAGTGAGTTACATGTGCACTTACAGACCTGTACGCACAGTTATGCATCCAGGGGCTTTATTACAAGCCCCTTGCTCCACAGTTGCGTCACTTTTTGTGACGCACCGGGGGCGCATTTTTCTGCCCCACATTTACAAGGACAGGAAAAGCCACCCTGCGTGGCTTTTCCTCTCTTTGTAAATACGGGCCCATTACATGCAGCACTTTGCATGAAAGGGACGTTCTATGGATGTTGCTGTGGGTGTTCCCACATAACACCCATGGAGCCTGATACATTACCAGATTTATGAGAAATCGTAAACCTGGAAATGCGTCAGAATGCTACGCCTCCCCAGCGGAGGCGTAGGGAGGCGCAACGAGGAAAAATGTATTCATTTCTCCTCATTTTTTCCCCTCTTTCTATGCGTGCTGCATTCTGCAGCACACATAGAACAAGGAAATCACCTCTTATGATTGTTTATGTGCAGGAAGGTGTACCTTCCTGCACATAAAGAATCATTAAAAAAATGATGTTTTACAAGTTCTGTGTGTACTAATGTAGCAAACATAGAAGTTGAAAAACTCCATTTTAGATTGTTTATGTACAAGAAGGGACACTTTCCTGCACATAAATAATCATCCCTGTGATGCAGGCATCTTTGTACCATGGTGCAAAGGTGCCTGCGTCGGCGCATGGCAGTCCATTGTGTGCCAGCGCAGGGGACAGCTAAGGAATCCATCATATCCTTGTAGATATGATGCATCCCTGTGCTTTGAAAGTGCTGCAGTGTGGCGCAGCCACAGGGCTTGCGGTGCCGCGCCGTGGCACTTTCTTGTAAATGAGGTCCCCAGTCTCCCACCCATACTGTGACTGACATACCTATTTACAAAAGCGTAGGGCCACTCAAACACACAGTCAAACAGTGACAGAGGCAATTGTAAATTCACCCACACAACCACACAGCACTTATGTATCCAGCAGCAACAGAATGTGTTGCATATAGTTAAATACCCCTACACTCACTAAGACAGCCAGTGAGCTATCTATACAGCCACTTGCATACAGATTTTCAGACCCATAGAGTTACTATGAGAGCAACTCATATACTGATATAGTTAGTTGCACATACAGTCACACACCCATAGAGGGCCTGATACACTCACTCTAGTGGCGGCTCGCAGAGGGAGTGCTGCAGGGCGGTGAGGCAGAGTGGGGGAGGGGCTGGGTGGGGGTAGTGGCGATGCAGCGAGCGCAAGGTAAATAGTTTTATTTATTTATTTACTTACTTTACTCCTGCCCATCATATGTCTGACTCCACTACCCCCACCCAGCCCCTCCCCCGCCCCACCGCCCCACAGCACACCCTCTGCGAGCTGCCACTGACTCACTCAGATATGTGCTCAAGTACGGACACTCCTAGTCCTCCATCCAGACAAGTAGCCCTTTAAACATATCTCAGGCCTGCTCCTGCAGGGCCTGTGTGTGCAGTTTTAGTGCCATGTCGACTTGGCATTTAAAAACCCCATTGCTAAGCCTTAAATTCCCTTTTACTAGATATAAGCCACCCCTAATATAGGCTGCAGGCAGCCCATAGGGCAGTGTTATGTGCTAAAAAGGTAAGACATGTTCTTTTTCAAGTTTTAGTGAGTTACATATGCACTTACAGACCCATACTCCCAGTTATACACCCAGTCTCCCACCCATATCTTGACTCGCATACCTATTTACAACAGCATAGAGCCACTCACACACCCAGTCACACAACGACAGAGGCACTTAGACATTCACTCAGACACTCACACAGAACGTATGTATCCAGCAGTAGCAGAGCCAGTTGCACACGCAGTTGCATACCCCAACACTCACTAAGACATCCAGTAAGCTATCCATACAGCCACTTGCATACAGATTTACAGACCCATTGAGTTACTAAGAGAGCCACTCATATACTGATATAATCACTTTCACATACAGTGAAACACCCATAGAGGGACTGATACACTCATTCAGATATATACTCAACTACTGACACTCTTAGTAACCCATCCAGTCAAGTAGCCCTCTAAACATGTCTCAGGCATGCTACTGCAGAGCCTGTGTGTGGAGTTTTAAAGCCATGTCGACTTGGCTTTTAAAGAAATTTGTTGCCAAGCCTTAAACTCCCCTTTTATCTACATATAAGTCACCATTAAGCTAGGCAGTAGGTAGCCCTTAGGGCAGAGTGCTTTGTGCTTAAAAGGTAAGACATTTACTTTTAAGTTTCAGTGAGTTACACATGCACTTATAGACCCATATGCCCAGCTGTACATCCAGTCTCCCACCCACACTGTGGCTCACATACCAATTTACAGAAGCATAGAGCAACTCACACATTCAGTCAGACTGACACACTTAGACATTCACTCACACAGCACTTATGTATCCAGCAGTAACAGAGCCAGTTGCACACACAGTTAAATACCCAAGACTCATTAACATAGTCAGTAAGCTATCCATACAACCACTTGCATACAGGTTTACACACCCATAGAGTTACTAAGCGAGCCTTTCATATACCGATATAGTACTGACACATACAGTCACACACCCATAGAGAGACTCATACACTCACTCAGATATATACTCAAGCACTGACACTCCTAGGCACCCATCCAGACAGGTAGCCCTTTAAACATGTCTCAGGCCAGCTACTGCAGAGCATGTATTTCCAGTTTTACTGCCTGGCCGACTTGGCATTTAAAACCCCTTGCCAAGCCTTAAACTCCCCTTTCCCTGAATATATGTCACCCTGAAGGTAGGCCATAGGACATGGTGCTATGTGCTTACTGTGAGAAGTTGGCCTGGTATATGCTGTCCACTAATTAAAGTGGGCACCTTGCACCAGTCCAAACGACCCTTATGATGTATGAGGTCAAAGATGACCTTTAGAAAGCTATCCCTGTGGTAGCTGTGGAGAGCAGCCTTCAGGCTTAATCTTGAAGGTATGTAAAGCAGCTTGTTTTACCAGAATATCACCTCCTGAATGACTAAATGAAGGAGAACCACACAGTAGTTATATAAAAATATGTATTTATTAATATAACACTCTCTGCTATCCTCTACACGAGGATAGAACACAAAGCACACAATACGAGATCAATAGAACAGTTGTAAGTAGCACAATACACAATGGGCCAGGGGGAGACCAAACCATATACTAAAATAGTGGTATAACAGTCATGACTGAGATCAAGACAAGGTCTGGAGCACGTAGAATCGCTGGGACCCCAAGGAACCACCCAAGGTGAGTAGACAGGGACCCCACGGAGCCCGGGTGCAGTGTGGGAACACGACCACGGGCTCCGTACATTTCTATGGGGAAGTAGGGGGTTACACTTTTAAAGTTTAAAGACCCTTCTAGGAGGACTTCGAGCAAACCCGTTGGAACTTAAGAGTTTGAAGAGCCACCCCACCCGTGGATACCGAAGTACCCGAGTTACCTATCCCAGAGGAGCCGGGTGCATAGGTCTGAAGTCGCGTCGGAAACTGCAGTCGTTCTCAATGGAGAGCTGCAAAGGAGTACTGCTGCCATGAAGGTGAAAAAGGTCCAGTGGAATCCAAGCCTGGATTCGGGGAAGATGGAACCTGAAAGCAGAGGGGACAGAGTCTGGGTCACTTCAGAGTGACCAGGGGCTCGGTAGATGAATGCCCACCGATGTCGGTTGCTTCAGGTGCGAAGAAGGGATGCTTGACTCTGCAGCCACGAGGACCAGGAGATGTCGAGGATGACCAGGAGCCAGAGGTGAGCTGCCCACGAAGGATGTCGAGTGCTGAGGGGTCAGTGTCCGGCTGGAGCACCAACAAGCCTTGGCAAAAGCAACCCATGCAGGAAGGTCAAAGAGGTTACGGTGTGGACCAGCAAGGTCCAGGGTACTCCCCAAGCACTGGGGAGTCAGGGCACGAATGGAGCAACCAGGAAAGCCCAACAGAAATCAAGATGACCCTCAGAGGAACCCACAGGCCGAAGGACCAGGAGTTGCAAAGGGACCTCAGGCAAGATTGCAAAGTACCAGCCCACGGAGCACTCGGTGTGAGGAGGCCAGAGTTCTTTAGTGCAAATACTGCTCAGGATCTGGACTACATGGAGTCCAATGCACATCCTCAGAAATTGCCAACAAGCATATGCACTTGCAAATGGATGCTGTGCACAGGAATTCAGGTTATGCAGTCCCCACGAGGGATACTGGCCTCAAACTTGGTGAGAGGGCAGATCTACCTCAAGGACCTTCGGAAACCCACCTCCTGTGTTGCTGAAATCTTCAGAGTTTGCAGGAGCTCAGGAGCAGCAGACCAGTCAGTTGCGGTTAGGTGCCTGCAGGGGAGTGACTCCTTCACTCCAAGGGAGATTCTTCAGTTGTCTTTAGTGCACCACAGGTCCTGCACAGAGCCTGTATGGAGCACAGGCACGAACTAAGCTTCGGACGGAAAGGGGGACAAAGTCGAGCCCAGTCGAGGTCCAGCAAAGTCTAGAGTGTCCAGACGGTCAAAGGTCAGTGGTTTCTTCTTGTAGAATCTTGTCTACGTAAAATCTAAAGTCTTACAGCCAGGCAAGCCCTTTTTTACCCACGGGAGAGGGTTGGACAGATTCTGGGGACCCTTCTAGGGGAGGGGCAGGACAGAGGGGTGGTTACAGCCATGTCCTTTGTCTAGTTTCGCGCCAGAGCAGGAGCCAATGGCTCCCAGAACTGGTTTGAGCTGGACTATGCACAGGGACACCAAATGTGCCCCAGGTGCAGACTTTCAGGCACTCTCAGAGTGCACCCACCCAGCCCCAATACACTAAACCCTGTCTGGGAGGTGGTCACACCTCCCTGTGACAGGATGCCTATTGTGTTGCCTTCCTCTGCTCGAGCTTGGCTCAGCATCAGGAGGGCAGAAATGTGTCTCTGGTCGGCAGCATCCATTTTGTGCTGTCCGGGTCGAGAAGGCTGGCACCGGTTAGACCAGTGACCCCACGAAGCTCGCTTCTGAAGGGTGGAATCATACCTCCCGAAACCAGTTACTGGTGTGGAGGTATGATTCCAAGGTGTTTGATACCAAACACGATATGTTTCTATGCAGCCGTTTTCGAGATAGCATTTACCGCGAGGTTATAATGCACCTCTACCTATATGTCCGGCTGAGTCACAGACAACCCGGGAGAATGGTCTCCGAAGGCTGCAGAGAGGCTCTGCTCATGCAGGGGCACCCTCTCACTAAAAACCCAGCACCCTGCCTTCAGGATTGATAAGGCCTGCTATAGGGGTGACTTATAAGTTTTAAGTGTAGTGACCTATAGATACAGTGAACCTATATCTGAAGTAAGTGGTGCAAGCACCATCTTACACAGGCTGCTGTAGCAGACCTGGAGTTCCATTTTGCATGGCCTCTCATGGGTGGTATAATACATGCTTCAGCCCATGGGAGGCCTCTGGGGTACCTAAGCCCTGGGTACATGGGTACCATATACTACGGACTTATAATGGTACCCCAGTATCCAATCTGGAGTGTACCAAAGTACATGTATGTCAATTTAAGGGAGAAAGCAGATAGACTGGGGTCCTGATTAGCAGGATCCCAGTCAGACTAGTCAAAAACAGTGAGACATCAAGCAAAAAGTGGGGGTAACCATAAGAAGCAGATCCTACTTTCCTACACATACAAGATGAGACATGTTTGAAATTTCAATGAGTTACCTGTGCACTTACAGACCCATATGCACAGGTATATATCCATTCTCCCCCCATACTGCGACTGACATACCTATTTCCCAAAGAGTAGAGCCACTCAAACACCCAGTGAAACAGTGACAGGGGCAATTACAGATTCACCCACACATCCACACAACACTTATGTATCCAGCAGCAACAGAACGGGTTGCACACACATTTACATACCCCAACACTCCCTAAGGCAGCCAGTAAACTATCCATACAGCCACTTGCATACAGATTTACAGGCCCATAGATATACTAAGATAGCCAGTCATATAGTGAGATAGTCAGTTATATATCTAGTGACACACTCACTGAAGAAGTAATACACTTTTTTAGATATGTACTCAAGTAGTGACACTCCAACTCACCCATCCAGACAAATAGTGCTTTCAACATACTTGCAGCCTGCTACTGCACAGTCTGTGTGTGCAGTTTTACTACCACGTTGAGTAGGAATTTAAAACCCATCACTAAGCCTTACATTTCCTTTTTTCTACATATAAGTGACCCCTAGGATAGGCCGTAGGTAGACCATAGGGCAGAGTGACATGTGCTTAGAAGGTAAGATATGTAGATTGAGAGGGAGTAGAGCTGTTATGTTTAATACCTGTGGAATTGAATGAAATACTGATATTGTGAATTATGTACACATTTAGTTACTTGAGGTATGTAATGTAAAATGTATACTGTATTTTGTTTTCAGATATCTACTTGTGTTCAAAGAAAATAATTTACAAAATACATAGAGAGGAGGGAAAACCTAAAGGAGCATTACTACCTGCAAAAGACTGTGAACAAAAGAGGTGATTATGGACAGAATTTAGTGAGTAAAAAACAACTGCTAGTGAGAGAACTAAGGAGTTTCTTAAAGTAGTAAGAAAAATGAAAAATGGGGAAAATGATGTGAACAAAAAGGAAAGCTTACCAACAACTCAGAAACAAAAAGCAGTGACTTGTGTTCAAAGTGGGAAAAGTTCTAAAAAAACAACTTATCTGACAGTGAGGCAGAAACGGTACAAAGACATAAAAAGAATGGTTAGAAGGTTGGTAATGCAAAATTTGGTAAGAAATATAACACACTATAAGAGAAGAACAGCAGCTAAAGAACACATGGAAATTGTAGTAGATAAAGCATTTGCCATGAAGAGTAAACTATTTATCTTAATACTAAACAGAATGAGAACACTATATGAAATAATACTGTCTGTGAAAAGAAACAACAAGGAAAAAAGACTTGTTAATAGAACAGATTTTTGTAAGATCTTCAGAGGAGAATAGAAGCATACATCTAGTTGTGAGCTTTTGTTTAATGAAAATATCTACTTTCAAGAAAACACATTAGTGCATGCAGTTGAAACAACTGCTCGCTGTTATGAGGTGAAAGATGGTACTCCAATTGCAAAAGAGGAGATGGTCTCTAGGAATGTAGAGGATGTGATCACTGAAGAAGTACAAGAAAGGTGTAGCCAGGCCTCTCTATACAAATGGAACTGTAGCTGTATGTGCACTGTTCAGCAGGAATCAATAAGAGATTGTCTATGAAAATAACCCAATAAGAGTATCAAACAAAAAATTGCAATTTTACAAGTATTAGATCCATGTAAATTGAAGAAGTATACTACTTCACAGGGGCATTCATTGACACGTCTATTGAAGAAAGTATGCAAAAGCACCTTTCATCACTTGGGGATGTTAAGTGTTCATCACTCTAAAATGTGAAATTTAGTTAGGAGACTTGACTTCATGAAAAATACTGCCTTTATGTTTAGGAGAAATTTATAAAGTTCTACTGCATGGTCCAGTAGTAGAGGTAGAAAAAGTTTGGGAAGATGTTCAGTTTGTTTTCGTTGGTCCTGAAGAGGAATCTAGAGGAAATGAGGAGTTGGTATGTGTAGGCGTAGAGAAACAGGGCACAGAAATTAGTATTGAGCTTTACGCAAGAGATTGCAAAGTTTAACAAATTTCATTCATAGAAACCTAACTGTGTTTGTATTTATTGTCGACACACTCACTAAAGAAGCAACACATTCAATGTTCTTTTGTTCTCAAAAATTGAACAAGAAAAAACAGACATAAATGGCAAGAAGTTTGTGTATATTTACTTGCAGAGGAATGCTTTGATTTGTCACCATAGCAAATTATATGTAAGTGTTGCTATGATAAGTTAGAGGATAACAAAATACCAGCCAGAGCAATACATTACAAGTTAGAATTGGTATAAATTCCAGAAGAACTTTGACAATTTAATGTTTATGAATCAATTCTCATACAATATATGCATCCATTTCAGGCAATAGTTCATATAGAACGAAAGACAGAGAGCTGCCACCAACTGAGTTACAGAAAGGTCTTACTGCTAGTTTTTAAACAGAATATTGAAACGGCTGGTGTAGACAGAGGTGTTGATGAACCACTTACTATTCTTGTAAATCAGGTCCCTACCAAAAACAAAAATATCTGTCAATAGTAAGTAAATGTTAATAAACTAAAAAAGCAACATTACACCTCAAACTAAATACTTTTTATTATAAAAATGTTGACGTTCTTGGAGATGTAAGTTGTATGGAGGATGAAACATTATCAACAAGTGGACAGATTGGAAAAAGTGGATAGATCCAAATCAGAAGAAATATATGAACACTATAATATCCATCCACTGCATTCCAAATAAGGTATTGGTGATGCTATTGGTCTATTTCAAATGAAACAAGCAAAAGAAGCTCCAATGAGTGTGTGGGAGAACAGTTTAAAGGGTCGCTGTTTTCCACAAATATTTCCCACTGGAGCTGGTGGCCGGTATGATGACCACACTGTACAAATACCAGCAGTTGAGTACAGGTCAAGCAGATTATTTATAGAGGACACTAGATTTCGCCAGTGTATTCCATACATATTCCATCTATTATTTGAGAGTGACTTGTAAACCACATACTGAAGACAGGAGTTAATCCACAAATTCTCTCTGCTAAGTAATTTTTTGACTAAGTTCATGGTAAGGATGAAAAGTTGGAATGCAATGTAATTAATATGATGACCTGTCAACATGGGACCAATGCATATTGTCATTGTCATCATGGAGAACTGAAATGTATGTTGCGAAACTTAGGTGCACCTACTTGGTTTGTGACACTCAGTTGTGCAGAGTATGCTAAAAAACTTACTTGAGTTGTTGAGAGAAGCAAGCTCAAACATTAAGCACATCAATGTGAAGACAGCAGGAGAACTTTGCTCTTTTGATCTTGTAAATGTTTGTAGATATTTTAACAAAGGTTTCAAGCCATGATTAACCGTGGGCGTTAAAATCCGCTCCGCTCGCGGAGTTTGCGGATTTTTGGCAATTCCGCGTAGAACGCGGAGTTACCGAAAACTCTGCGATCCGCGGCGGAGCGGAGTTTTGTTCTTGTTAGCACTTTCAAAATGCGTTTTTGCGTGTGCGGTAGCGACTTACCGGGATCCCTGCGTTCGCCGACAAGATTTCCTATTCGTTCACGTGAATCATGAGATTTTGAAGCTGGCCACACGATACCACAAGAGTGTGCGATCGTGAACACGTCATTCAGACGCGCCATCGGACATCCGGCGGAAGTTCCGTGAAGATCGCGATGCCACACACGCAGAATTTGCAATCTGGAGAAGAATATCTCTCGAGCAGCATAAAACCTTCTCGAAAATGATGATTTGGATGAAAAAAACTCCTCAGATTGACATTTGGCTGTACTTTTTTGTGCAAGGAGTCCTTTTTCTTTTTTTACTTTTTTTTAAGGGGAAGGAAGTGCCCCAGAGTCTCCAACTTCCTGTTCCTGTCCAGCAGGCTCCTCCCAGTGATTTGTCCATGTCCTGTTCACTTTTCATTTGGATTTGGAGCTGGAAGGATCACTCTTTGTTCCTGCTGCATCATATATCATTGGATTTGAGGACTTTTGGATTTGAGATTTTATAAGTAAGTTGGAGAATTGGTGTTGTTTGTTTGATTGGGGCATTGCACCTACATTTTTGTGTACTTTTCATCGGTTTTTTTAAAAATTTATTGTTGTGGGTGGTCTGTAGTTTCAGTAGGGGCCTAGTTGTTTTTCTTTGTATGTAATTTTTCTACTAGTTTTGTTTTATAAAGGAAACATGTTGCAAAGTTCACTACATTTTCTCCAACTTTTGCAATCAATTTGCAATATTTATTTAATTCACTAGCCCAGTAGTCTGGCCCAATAAATAGGCCTTTCAGCCAGTAGGCCCAGAGCTACTCATGGGTGCATGAAACAACTGTTTCTGTGGTGTCTGTTGAATTTAAACATCATTTAGGGCATGGATGGCATTGGATTGAATTGCAAAAAGTCATTTTTTTGGGGGTATTTCACTTTTTTGGTGTGTGTTAAATAAATGCCTTTGTTGGATGTGTGTGTGTGGTGTGGTTGTTGTGTAACTTGCAAACCTTTTTTAGCCCTGTGGATTTTCGTTTTTGCAATTTTGCATTAAAGCTGTGTTGTTTAGCATGCCTCCTTTGTCTGGCCATATAATAGGCCTGCTTGAGTTCATTGTTTTCCAGGCCTCCTGCTTGTTGTGACTGTGAGTGACCATGTGGCTGGTGGCCATTTTGTGGTGGTAGTTTAGTAGTGTGCTGCTTTTGCCATATAGGCCTGCATGTCTTACCTTTGTTCCTCTTGGCTTATGCTTCTTGTTGTTGTGGCCTGGCCAGGTGGCTGGCGGCCATTTTGTGAAGCCAGGCAGTGTGCTTTTGCCATAGGACTGCATTGTCTGTCTTCTATTTCATGTTGTGGGTGGCCTGGCCATGTGGCTTGCGGCCATTTTGTGAAGCCAGATAGTGTGCTTTTGCCATAGGCCTGCATTGTCTGTCTTCCCTTTCTTGTTGTTGTGGGTGGTCTGGCCATGTGGCTGGTGGCCATTTTGTGGAGCCAGCCAGTGTGCTTTTTGCCATAGGCCTGCAAGCTTGTGGCCTAGTCTGCCAATAGGCCATTCAGCCAGTAGGCCCAGAGCTACTCATGGGTGCATGAAACAACTGTTTCTGTAGTGTCTGTTGAATTTAAACATCATTTAGGGCATGGATGGCATTGGATTGAATTGCAAAATGTGTTTTTTTTGGGGGTATTTCACTTTTTTTGCTGTGTGTTAAATAAATGCCTTTGTTGGATGTATGTGTGGTGTGGTTGTACTTGTGTTGTGTAACTTGCAAACCTTTTTTAGCCCTGTGGATTTTTGTTTTTGCATTTTTGCATTAAAGCTGTGTTGTTTAGCAAGCATGCCTCCTTTGTCTGGCCATATATACAGGCCTGCTTGAGTTCATTGTTTTCCAGGCCTCCTGCTTGTTGTGACTGTGAGTGACCATGTGGCTGGTGGCCATTTTGTGGTGGTAGTTTAGTAGTGTGCTGCTTTTGCCATATAGGCCTGCATGTCTTTCCTTTGTTCCTCTTGGCTTACTGCTTCCATCCCCTTTGCCAGCTGCAGCTCCCTGAATGACGTGATGCGCAAATTAATGCCAAACAGGTTCCACTTCCATTACATTTGTATTTTTGTTTTTGTTCTTCTTCTTTCCTATCCTTCCTGAGTGTACACAGTATACCATGAAAGCCCTTGTTGTCAAAGTCTCACAAATGGCTACACTGTTGTTATGTTTTTTTAATAACTGAGTTAATAAAATGTAATAATATAACACTAACAAGTGTGACCACCACACACTAAGTTATATATTATATTTGTTTGTTTGTACTACTAGTATTAATTGAGCCACAATAACAAATGCAACATTTCACTGATGTTCTTCTGGCTTCTTTGCTTTTAGGTGCACAAAAGACTGAGGACTCAGGAGGAGGTGTCATCATCACCTGTTGTACTGCCAGACAGAAGTCCTGCTGCGCACGACGTCACATGACGTGTGACCACAGACATCTCTGCAACTTGTGCAACTGCGTCCTGCTGACATCTGAAGAAGATGGCCCCAAAGAAAGGTACCAGGTCCTCCAGTACCAAGAAAGTTGCCAGTGAGAAGAAGGAACAGAAGAAGGAAGAAGTGTCACTTACCAAGACTGGTGTGCCGCCCAGGATGTTTTTTGGTAAACAAAAAATTAATCCTGCAGCAGCCGTGCCTGGGACGCAAGCTGGGAGCAGCACCTCCACATCAGTGGGCCCACCCCACCAACCTAGGCCCAAGCCCATGAGTATCGCAGAGGCAGCAAGTCTAATTGCGCAAACGCCAACGAACAGTGATGTTGAAATTGACTTATCGTTATCGCAAAGTAGTACCCAGGACGCAGGAGGAAACTCAGGACATAAGTGGGCAACAACAGCTGCAACAACAGCCGCAACAACTGCTGCAACCACCGCCCACAATAGTAGTTTTTCCTCCCGAAGTAGGGGCTGTTCAGGAAATCGGGCTTCCTGCAGAGGAAGAAGAAGAACAAGCCACTTGTTCAGAAGATCCATTGTCTTCCAGATCCTCAACAAGGAAAAGGAGGGTTAGTCCATCAACTTCTTCTTCAAGCCCCCCTTCTGATGATCCAGATGCCACTTGGAAGCCACCAGCTTAGTCTGAGATCGAGGCACGCCATGAGACAAGGTTAGGGAAAAGGAAGGTTCCAGAAAGCCTTAGAGTTGTGGAGGTAGATGTAGAAGAGGAGGATGATGACGAGCCAGTCATCATGAACATCGCTCCCGCCCCAGTGGAGATGGAGACCAACATTACCCCATCCCAAATTGCTGTGAGGGATATGGCATGGATACCACCAACACAGGTAACACCAACACCACCTCCAGCTTCCATATTTGCATTTGCAAAGGCCCGGCAAGGACTTACATCTAGCACAACCACCACCTCAGTAGGTAGTGGTACTGCACAGAGTCAAATTCCAGGCACACCCTCCAGTTCATCCGGCATTGCAAGTGGCACCTCCAGCAGCGCAAGAAAGTTCACCTCTCCAGTTTGGGACTTCTTTTCGGTTAGCAGTAAGGAGGAGAACATTGCTATATGCTCAATTTGTCGACACAGTGTTAGTCGGGGTAAGCTTGGTACAAACTATGGTACCGGAGGCCAAACAACCCATCTGAAAAAGCACCACTTGATCCTGTGGGATGCGCACCTTAGCGGCCAAAAAAGTAAAACTGCACCCATTGCTGTTGGTGGGGATGAAGAAGTAGAAGATATGATTGCGGTGGAAGGTTAACAAGAGGGAGACATTTTCTCTGGTACACAAAGTAGCCCTGTCCCCAGCAGTGCAGTGGTACCACTACCGCCCACATCGTCATCATCCTCAGCAACATCTCAGTGGCACCGTAGTAAGAGTCAGGCTGAGACACCAAGGCAACAAAGTACCGCAATGAAAAAAAGTGCGTCGTTGAGCCTAACCACATCTGTGTTCAAGAAGTCACCTGCATCAGCGGCACCAGAAAGGAAAAAAATCCAGCCTACCATTGTCAGCATGCTTAGGTCGGAGGGGCAGTACGAACGCAACCACCCAACTTCACGTTTGTACAATGCGAAGCTGGTGAAAATGTTAGCGCTGGACCTTCTCCCTTTTTCTTTTATGGACGGGGTGGTTTACTGGAATTTGTGACAGCCATCTGCCCAAAATGGAAGGTTCCCAGCCGGTCCTATTTCGCCAGAGTTGCTGTTCCAGTACTACATCACGACGTGCTGGAATTGCTTGGACAAGCTTTGCAGCAGAGTGCTGTTCACACTATCCACCTGACAACAGACATGTGGACCAGTTGCCAAGCCACTGATTAGATGTGCATCACTGCACACTGGATCTCTTTTGTGGGGGTTAGAGAAAAGATATCTGCAGCAGGTGTTGTTGACACTGCTGAGATTTTAATGCCACTCGTAAACATGCAACTGTAGCCATGTTCGCCATGGAGAAATCTCATACTGCTGCAAACATTTTGGAAGAGTTTAACAGCAAGGTCTTTGAATGGCTGCACCCAAGAGGGCTTAACATTGGTTTTGTTGCCATGGACAATGGCAGTAATATAGTTAAGGCAATGGGCGATGGTGGCTATTTCAGGGTCCTGTGTTTGGCGCACTGCATTAACATAATTGTTCAAGACTTTCTGAAAAAAGAATACCGAGTCAGCAACTTACTGACCACCTGCAGAAGAATATGCACACATTTCAGCCATTCTTTTAAAGCCCGAAAGCAGCTGAGGATGATTCAACGTGATCACAGTTATGTTTCTCAGTGCACTCTTTCTCCACAATAATACTCAAATCTTCCACGTTCGTTGTGTGCTACTACATCCGATGCACTGTGTCTAACAGTGCCCTGAACAATGCAAAACTCAATGGGTCAGGCGGACCAGTCCCAAGGATGTGTGCACCTTTAATGAAACAAAATGTTTCTCATCTCAATTCATCTTTATCCAGACAAAAATATATAATACTCGTGTTTTCTTGATTACTTCATCCATTTATTCTTCATCAAAATTATCACCATAACGTTTTATTATTCCATCATTCTGTGGTAACGCAATGTATTAATCAACCCAATGCATTTCGGGTCTGTCATGGACCCTTCTTCAGGGGTCTAAAGAAAAAATACAAGTACGCCAGATCAGTCTCTGTTTTGTCATTAGCCAACATGATTAAATGTGTCACATCATCGTAACTCTTCATTAACATCAATATATAAATGATCTCAAATATTAATAATATCTGAACATAAATCCAAGACTATTCATTGTGAACATAATGGGGTGTTGGTTTAAACATAGCAAGTTCATATTTACACGTCTCACTGTTGTTACTAATCTTCAATGTCTTTTTTTTAAATGAACAACTTTAAACTGAAAGTGCGTGAAATGTACGACCCTTCTATCTCATTGTGCCCTGCAACTGTTGTTATATGCAGGCATAGTATCACTCGTGAGAAGCTATCAACTTACTAGCGTTGTTTCACCTTCATCATTATCCCACTCAGCCCCGAAAGGCCCTTCCGCTGCTATACTGCCATGATATTTCACGCACACTTACTTCAAAGCGTTACCATAACTCGCTTCTCAGCACAATTGCCATACGATCATCGCATATTTTCGTTTCAACGGCACTTCCATGTTCTCAAAATTTAAAAACCAGCTGCACTCCAATAATCATACGCTCACTCGTCACGTGTTAGGGGAGCGTTGCCTCACCTACGTCCTAGCGTTCACGCTCATCATGTGATACGCTCAACCAATCCTAGTCCTTAAGGTGAATATCTTTAGTAACCCATACGTGTCTGGAACGATACTCGTTCGTGAAAAAAATAGTAAACAATAAATCTACTACTGTTAGTCTGTCCTTTACTCTTCTCCCTAACTGCATCCTCTGCTTTGATGCCCTGGATACTATGTCCACACAATATACGTAAGCTGCGATGATGTGTAATTTAGAGTGAACTCTTAAATACATAATGCATATTTCATGTTGTATACAATAAAATCATAACACATGATGACTCATTACTTAATGTCGATTACTCGAATAAGTCCTTTACAAAAAGCATGCTAATTCAACACGATCATTCATTCCATGTGGCTGCATGGAATGTAATTTTCTGATCCAATAGAATTCTGTTCTTAATAATTGTTTGTGTGGGTCTATATCGCAACGCTGCTGAATAGCTTCCAAAATCGTGAATTTGACTTATGCTATTTGATGGCCAGCTTCATACTAGTGTGTAGCCACTGTTGATTTCATATTCTTCATTCGAATATTACTCTTATGTTCCGTCATTCTGATTTTGATCTTGCATTCAGTTTGACCCACATAAATTTTGCCACACGGGCACTTGATGGCGTATACCACATTCTTGGTGTCACATGTGCTAGAGTGCAATAGTGGAATCTTAGTGCCTTTTGTAGGATGAGAAATTTCATTCCCTATGATTACATTATTACAATGGATACAGTTCTCACATCTGCGCATGCCTTTGAAAACTTGTTTCTCCTTTTCTTTATTTTTATTAGATAAATATTCTTTAATGTTCTTGGACCTTTGAAAGGCAAACGTGATCTTCTCGTCAAACAAGGGTTTCAAATCTGGTTCCATCTGAATTAGTGACCACTGTTTTTTAATGTTTTTGATCTTATTGGCTTGAGTGGAATATTTCAATACACAAACAGTCGGTGTCTTTCTAGTGTCATCCTTAACTGTAAGTAATGTTTCTCTATTCACTTTCCCCACTTTAGAAATAGATTCATCAATTATACTCGTAGGATAGCCTCTTTTCTTGTATTTTGTCGCCTGATTCTTAATTGTTTCTGACACTTCTTGTGGATCTGAAGTGATACGCTTTAATCTTATAAATTGGGAAAAAGGCAGATGTTTTTTTTAAAGATTCCTGATGAAAGCTCTTGAAATGTAAGCAATTATTGCGATCCGTCGCTTTACTGTGCACAATCGTTTTGATTATCTTATCTTCCACAGATACCAAAACATCCAAAAATGCAATTTTTTGTTTCTCTATTTGGTAAGTGAATTTAATTCGTTCATGACACGAGTATTATAAATTTTTGTCTGGATACAGCCGATCATTCAACGTGGGCATAGTGTGCCAGTCAAAGCACTCATCCAGGAGGTGCCAACACGTTGGATCTCAACTTATTACATGCTTGAACAACTGTTTGAGCAGTACAGACCAATCAATGACTATGTCATGCAAAGACTAGGGGATGCTACTGTGAAAGGCATGACCGTTGAGATGGACCAATGGGGTCTTGTTAAATGCCTGACACAGATGCTACTTCCTTTCGAGCTCTTCACACGTGAAGTCAGCAAGGAGGACTGAACTATGGCCAAGCTATCTCATTGTTGCACATGCTAGAGCAACAGCTGAAGGCGGTGTCTGACACATATGCAGGTGTGGAGGAAAATAATGAAGCATATGAGTTGGTGGAGAGCTTAGCACTTCGCTTAGCTGAAAATACAAGGGTGCAAGCTAAGATTGTGTCAGACAAACATTACATTTCGGCCACAATTCTGGATCCACGGTACAAATCAGTACTGAACACTAAGACATTAATTCCTTTTTCAGAAGTGGATGTTCCAAAGTACAAAACTTGGATAGCTGAGGCAGTCAGTGACTTTGAAAAAGAACGGCTGGTAATTAGAGGCACACTACTCCAGACCACAACAAGTTCTGCAGGGCATCCGGCATCAAGTTCAACTTCAGAGCCTGAGGGCAGTGCGTTTGGCTCACAGCAGTCACCAACACTATCAACAACAGCAAGAACAGGATCATCAGCCCCAGTAAAATCGGCACAGGATTGGTATCTACAGCAAGGGCTTGTTAGGTCCAGTGCTGATGCAAAGGCAAAAGAGGCCCAGCAAAGTGGAGCACCCCTGAGCATTGAGTAGATGGTCCAGGCCTATCTGGATGACCCAACAGAGGTCTACATTGATCAAAACCCATTGGTGTATTGGTATGGAAAAAGGCGCCAATGGCCAGTCCTCAGCACGCTGGCGATAAACTATCTGGTTTGCCCTATCGCAAGTGTCTCTTCTGAGTGTGTTTTCAGTGCTGCTGGTGCCATTGTAACAGTGAAAAGGACCAGTCTCTTGCCCAAAAACGTGGAGAGGTTAACCATGATCAAAATGAATCAGCACTTTATACCACCGGATTACAAAATACGTGAATCACAGCAGGAAGATGAGGACAGCGGCTTAGGTGACGGAAGTAGTGTGTTAGATGACCTACTTCTGGTTGAACCACCAGAGTTTGAGGACGAGCTCTACTTCCCTGACAACTAGGCTTTCAACTTGTACTTTCTTCCTTCCTTATTTACTTTTATTATTTGTGTGTGTCTCTGTCTTTCTGGTTTGAATCACAACAAATCCATCACCACCATCTTCTCTTTTTATTGCCATATTAAAGTTGCAGCTGTGTGCATTTAAGTCCACTCCTCCGAGTCCTGCTCCATCCTCCTAGGATAGGATAGGATTAAACTTTATGGAGCGCTCGAATGCCGAGGCGTCTTGGCACTAAGTGAGAAAAGAGAGGGAATGCAAACAGCTGTACCGTTTTATGCCCTGGGGAACAGTACATTTTTATCAACTTCCTGAACATTAGCCTGTTCGGTTGGAGTCTCACAGTGGTAGGAAGTTGGTTCCATAGCCTAACTGCACAGTGCGATAGACTCTTCCCTCCCCATCTGGCTCTACAGTCTTTGGTGGTGCAGATGCGGCCCGTGTTTGAGGATCTGAGGCTTCTCGTAAGAATGTACCAGTGGAAAAATTTACAGAGGTCGGCTGCCCCTCCACCATAAAGTGTCTTGTGAACCAAGCATAAAGCCTTGAATTCCAAACGCTGCTGTATTGGGAGCCAATGCAATGATTTAATGGCAGCAGAGGTAGAGTGACCTTTTGGGATATTCAATAATATCCACGCAGCGGCATTTTGTATAGACTGCAATTTGGCCTTCTGCGCCTTATCAATGCCTATAAATAGTGCATTGCAGTAATCTAGGCGTGATAGGACTAGGGCCACTACCACTGTTTTTCTTAGCTCCTGCGGAATGAAAGGAAACACCTTCCGAAGAAGCTTCAGTATGAAAAAACAAGTGGAGGTTACACGGTTTATCTGAGCCGAGAAGCTAAGTTGGTCATCAAAAAGAATCCCCAAATTCTTAACTTTAGTAGATGGAGCTGGACAAACGCCTGCATCTGTGGGCCACCAGGTGTGGTTCCACAGGGACGGTCCGTTACCAAACTCCATCACCTCCGTGTTATCCGTGTTGATTTTAAGATAGTTATTGCTCATCCAGCTCATGATGTAAGTCAGACAAGCATGGAAACTCGCGGCGACAGGCTCAGACTGTTTAGATACAGAGATGATAATCTGTGAGTCGTCCGCGTAAGACACAAACGAGAAACCATGCTGTCTGATGAGACTGGCGAGTGGGGTGACATAAATGTTAACTAACTGTCCTAACTCACCCTAAATCCATTTCCCTCAAGCCAGACATTGGATGGAGAATAGTACAAGAAATGTTGCCTCATCGAGTCCCTCCAAAAGTAGTGGAACATGATGACTATAGCTATCCTCCTTTCCGAGCCGAGAAAGACTGCCCCTTAACTTAAGATGAGAAGGAACAGGTAATGATGGCATGCATTGGACACTGACTCTGAGTGATTGGTGTTTGTGTTGTTGTTGTTGTTTGTTGTGCATGAAGTGAAGTCAAAGTGTACGAGTATTTAATCTACACACTAAAATTGACTCAAGTCAATGTTTCCCTTCTTGTTGTTTAATAACAAAATTGTACTTCTACTGCAGGCCGATCCATTGCATTTTTGAATATGGAATCTGGACTCACTCGGTACATTACAGACTGAGTTGGACAACACCATGATGATGACCACATAGTATCTTCGCAGTCTGTCAGTAGGATCGGAGATGATTGATGGAATAGCTCAGGGCGTTTCAAATCACGAAGTGGCATAAAAGGTAAACAAGTCAACAACAACCACAGCAGACCTACATGTCTGTGTAGTAGTGGTGGAGTCAAGTAGTCACAAGTGTAGTAGTGGTATGACTGACAGTCGTGCATTGATTTAGTTGCTTACTTTGGAAAATGCTATGTTGCTGTATATGTGTGCTCTGTGACTGTCTGGTTCAGTCAAAATCTAAGCTAAGTGGAGGTTGGGTTGGCACCGTGGGCCTGCTCTGTCCTGTTGCTGTTGTATGTTAATGCTGGAAACATACAACAGAGTAGACATAATTTAGCCATACCGCCTCTGAAAGTGTTTGCACTCCTCCGTAATTCATGCTTTTATTTTCTCCTTGATTTTTCAATATCCCTTTTGTTTTTCCATCTACACTTACAGGCCGGCCTTTACCCTGTGCTAAACAGAGAAAAACAACTCATACTCACCTACCAATCCGCATCCGCCAGGCAGGCACTGACACCCAAGATTGATGGATGCAGCCGCCATGAAAGGGAGGACCAAGAGGAATGCCGAGATGAAACTCCCCAATTTGACCAGGATAACATACAGTAACTTTAGTATCATTCATCATCTTTTAAATAATTTGATTTATTTTTTCTCTCCAATCATTACGACTGTGTGTTTGTTGTTGTTGTTATTATGTTTGCTCTTTGCTTATAATTTTTTAATTTTCTTTGCTAGCTTTAAAAGGAAGCCCGGTACAACAGAACATAAAATGTATGTAATTTGAGTCTCTCTGAGGGCAGATAGGCAAGGCAAATAGCATAATAACAATTAATAATATACTGCTGCCCTGTACTGTCTACAAGTCCAGTTAGTAAGTACTACTTATCATCATTAACCATCAAGTCATCATCATGCATAAATTTCCTTTTTCTCCCTTAACAGATATATGATGGTCGTCTGGCAAGATTGTGTGTGTTCAGTTGTTGTTGTCCATGTGTAGTGTTTGTCTTTGTCAAACCTTTCCCTCAAATACCCCTTCCCAACCATTCATCAAACCCTAACCCTCTTCCCCCGGTCTGTGTGATTATATTGAGGTGTGACTAAATTAAATTTACACCAATAATTGATCACACACTTGCTGGGGCGGATGTGGTGAAAGCAACACTAATTCAATTTCACTCAAGGCAGGGCAAGGATCTTCTTCTGCTTGCCAATGCCCACCCATGCTCAGTATATTTGCAAGTCAATTTTTTTTCCAAAGGAACATAATCCATCATAATTAATTGCCGGCATCGATTGGATTCATCATCCCCCTCCTAAGTTACAGCACTAAAGGTTATGCTTGTGTCGAGTGACTCCAGTCAACTACAGTTTATAACTTGTTGTACTAGGCTATCCCCGCAAGCATTATGTCTTATTTTACTTCGTTCTACTACTCCTTCCATAGTCTCTCTCAGGCGACTGACTGTCTCATTTTATTTTTTTGCAAATGCTACTGCCAGTGTATACTGTACTACCACTTCAACCATGGCATCTTGGGAAACCAAACCATCATCACCATGCAGCCATCGCTGTGCCTAAGTTTAAACATCAATCACAGGTAAGAGAAGAAGTTTGGGGGAGGCATAATTAATAATGGAAATTAATTCATTAATTCACACAACCACACCCTTGAGTCCAGTAGTTGCAGACTGCATAGACTAGGAGGAGAGACTGACAGTACTAGTAGGACAAGTCACTCAGTGAGGGTACCGCATCTATCTGTTCGTGTGTTACAAAATTGGAAGATTATTTAAATCAAAAACTGGCTGCGGCCCTGCAGCAGCAAAGGAAAGAAACTGTGTGACGTAAAGAGTAACCCCCCACAAAACATTTACATCGTATGTAAAGTTTAAGTATAAATATAATTTAATCCCCTAACAAAATAAACTAATGTAAAAATCCCACAACACCTGACCCACCCCTCTCCCTAACCCCAACCAATATCCAAAAAGAAAAATAGTCCAACCATTGTCCGTTAAATAAAATTCAAAAATAAAATTGTCCATAAATATATAAACCCCAACTTTTCCCCGACGTAGCCCAATGCCCACCCACCAAAAAAAGGAATAAAAAAGGGGCAATTCAATGGGATCTCTATCGGCGGGCTCGCAGTCTCCGGTTAATCGCCAGGACCTCCTTTACCTGCTCCTCTAGGCGCGCCATTCGGAGGAGCATGCAGCGCTTGAAAGCTCGACAATTGCATCCACAGGGGGGGCAGCAGTGCTGGATGAAATGCGGCGGGTGGCTGCCAGTCCGTGGCGCCGTACCACTCGAGGGGCCTGGCTGGGGCCCAGGGCATTGGAGGAGGCTGCAGCTGCTGCTGCCGCATCATCCTCCTCCTCCGCTAGAGCCACCAGCCGCTGATATTCATTGCGGGTGGCCTCAAGCTTCCGGCGCCAAGCCATGGCTGCCAGCTCCTTCCTGTCTGGTTTTGCTTTTGGTTGGGAAGGAGTAGCTATATCAAAAAAGAAAAAAGACTATTGTAACCAAGACAGTTAGCAAAACAGTTACACAAAATTAATTCTACACATAGTGGCGCAGTAGCACTAGCAAGCACAGTACATAACATTTGATGTATCTATGGACTCGAGTACACAAGTTTTCTTCTTCTCTCTTGTTTAGCTAAATTAAGTAACCTTGATGTAGCCGGCATGCCAGCTCAGTCAGCTTGTGCCCAAGACAAACATACTTGTGACGTAGACTCACGTTATTTTTGTTTACTACTGTCTGCAGGTGGGGAAGCTGACTACACAATCATCTTATTTTTTCTATTATGGGTGGCACTGGCCATACACTGTTACATCAAGGCCAGGGCAACTGCTCAATTTCACTTTCACCCTGCCCTGACTACTACAACAAGGCAGATGATATCTTATCCAAATGAGCATTGCTTATATATATGGGACGACATGAGGTACTTTGTTTTGATTTATTGTGTAACCAACCACGCAGCCGATAGGCCACCCATGGCAGGCTGACACAGTCGAAAATAAATTAACATAGGTAGTGAGTGGGCCTCGGAGTCGGAGGGAGGCGCTTGATAACATACATATACAAAATATATGCAGTGCTTGCAAACTACTGTGAGTCAAGGGAGTATTCTGAAAATACAACTTCTATTCTCCTTGGCTTTGCTACTCTGGCGCAGTTTATTTCCTTTTACATTCTCTTCAAAGACTCTTCATCCAGTGACAGTCTCTACCTATGCTATGATGAATACCATCCAGGCATCCATCCAATCAAAGTAAACATGTCTGTCATTCTTCTTAACTTCTCAACAAACCTTAGTTTGTTTCAACAACAACAAACATTTATTTTATTTTTTTAAACCACCACCCATGCGTCTTTCCTTTTTTCCTTGCTTGCCTTTGAGTTTGACCCATGAAACACCCTGGAGGATTCTTGCTATCAACCATACAGTTTCATCCACCCAGGCAGGCATCTTTTCTTTCACCTTCCACCCATCCTTCAACCACCCAGGCATCTGATTCCTATCAGCCACCTATGCATGCATCCCACATGGCACGTTTCCTTCCCTGCCAGTCATATATATTACATCTCGCCCGTCCTTCCTCCTTCCATCCTTCTTTCCCTTTTCGTTCAACCCATCCATCAAGGTCATCTGACTCTTAGGGGCCGATTCCGATTCCGGCCGGAAAACGTACCGACCGACTCGGAGCCGGAATACATTCCGACCGACACGTACCGGTGCAGCCCGACCCGCCAAGTACGAGGAGAAGCGAGCAAAACCCGACCGACTAGTACGGAACACAAGCCGAAGGACCGAGCCGCGCGGAAAACAGCAATCCGGCTGGAAAAACACGCGATTCGAACCGACCGACTCGCACCCGGAACAATACCGAACGAGACGTACCCGCGGACTCCCACCCGCCAAGTACGATGCAAGGCGTGGAAAACACGACCGAGTCGCACGGAGGACAAGCCGTACGACCGACACGCTTACAAAACTGCGAGCCGAAGCAACCCAAAACACCGCGACTGACGCGTACGCAGCATAGAAAACAGCACAAACACAGCGTGAACGAAATGGACTAGCCCGTACGAGACAACTGCAGGGTCCGACTCGGTCACAAGAACGTCTCCTACATGCACGAAAAGTACAAAGGGAAAATACACAAAAAAAGGCCAAACAAGCAATTACAAAGCCAATAAATACTGGGGGGGGGGGCAGGGAACAAAGATACACCCACAACTCCACCCATATAAAGGACACAAATCCCTACCATGATCTTTTGCAAATTCAAATTACCTGCCAGCACTCAACAGACAGCAACCACACACCCACAGCTCATCCATCACACAAGCCACACACCATCAGCACCACAACAAATAGAAACCTCACATACACCTAGCAAAACACACACTCACACACCTTCACCTGCACACCAACACACACATCACTCACCATCACCACCCATCACCATGCCCCCAAAGAAGAATCACAAGTTCCTAGATAGTGAATTGGAAGTCCTGGTAGATGAGATCCTCAGGGTAGAGCCACAGCTCTTTGGTACACTGGTCCAACAGACCCATGTCACAGAAAACAAAGATGTGGGAGAGGATCGTCGACAGGGTGAACGCACAATCACCATGTTTGCGCACAAAGACAGACATCCAGAACAGGTGGTATGACGTGCGCAGGAGGGTGAAGGAGCTGCTGAAGAAGGACTACATCTTGAACCAACACACCGGCAGTGGCCCTCCTGCCAAGCCAGTATACCTCAGGCCCTGGGAGGAGAAGGTGCGGGCCATTCTACCACCAGTGAGCGTCTATGGACTAGAAAACATCCCAGAGCCTGGTGAGTACACAACAAATGTACACAATATTCTGCGACTACACACACACATCACTGTCAAGGGGAGAGTCAAACCATGCACTCTTAGCAAATACACAGCAACCAGAACAGAATCATCCCAAAATGTGTATGTCACTCAGAGAAACACAACACATGCCATCACAAAGTGACATTTAACTGTGTCATCACATGTACAAACACAACTACAACTACAGCTAGGCAGTGGCACAAGTATAACTGACAAACACATCCAGACAAGTAGCCACCACTACAACACCAGCACACAGTGAAGCCCACTGAAAGAAAGGAAATATGTGTATACTGGGCAAGTCATTGTAGCCAATAGCATGATGGGAGTTGTAGGCACAGATATTGCTCACCCCCACAACTGTCCCATCAACACCACCCTGAACCATGCGCACATCACAGGGAGTGGAAAACAACTGACAAGATGGCTGACACTGGGCACTGCTGTGGGGAGCACAAGGCCCTGCTGGCAACTGTGCAACAACCAACAGCAGGACACCACTGTCAGCCATCTTGCCATTGCTCTCACACTCACACACACTGAAGTCCACCCAAAAGCAAGTAAGTATGGGCATGCTGGGAAGGGGTGGAGGCAATAGCATGATGGGAGTTGTAGGCACAGATATTGCTCACCCTCACAATTGGCCCATCAACACCACACTCAACCATGCTCACATCACAGGGAGTGGAAAAGGACTCACAAGATGGCTGACACTGGCTACTGCTGTGGGGAGCACAAGGCCCTGCTGGCAACTGTGCAACAACCAACAGCAGGACACCACTGACTGACATCCTGAAAGACAACTTGCACTCCCTGCAATGGAAGCAGGGTCCATGGTGGGATATCTGGCTGGGTGGGAAGGAGGACTCACAGCACTGACCATAGTCACAAGCACCTCCCCTCACACCCCCCTCAACACATACTCCACAGAAGCCACCTGGCGGAATGCAATGCCTCACATCCTAACTCAAGGTCCCACAAAGAACCACCACCCTGGGTCATGCTGTGTGAAGCACAGGGACACTCCTGGGACATATAGCCAAACAACTGCCCGGACAACACTCCCAGCCATCCTGTCAGCACAGGCAGCCCACCCCACAGGGAAGCAGAGTCAAAAGGAAGGAAGTATGGGCATGCAGGGAAGGGGGGTGGAGGCAATAGCATGATGGGAGTTGTAGGCACAGATATTGCTCACCCTCACAATTGGCCCATCAACACCACACTCAACCATGCTCACATCACAGTGAGTGGAAAAGGACTCACAAGATGGCTGACACTGGCTACTGCTGTGGGGAGCACAAGGCCCTGCTGGCAACTGTGCAACAACCAACAGCAGGACACCACTGACTGACATCCTGAAAGACAACTTGCACTCCCTGCAATGGAAGCACGGTCCATGGTGGGATATCTGGCTGGGTGGGAAGGAGGACTCACAGCACTGACCATAGTCACAAGCACCTCCCCTCACACCCCCCCCTCAACACATACTCCACAGAAGCCACCTGGCGGAATGCAATGCCTCACATCCTAACTCAAGGTCCCACAAAGAACCACCACCCTGGGTCATGCTGTGTGAAGCACAGGGACACTCCTGGGACATATAGCCAAACAACTGCCCGGACAACACTCCCAGACATCCTGTCAGCACAGGCAGCCCACCCCACAGGGAAGCAGAGTCAAAAGGAAGGAAGTATGGGCATGCTGGGAAGGGGGGTGGAGGCAATAGCATGATGGGAGTTGTAGGCACAGATATTGCTCACCCTCACAATTGGCCCATCAACACCACACTCAACCATGCTCACATCACAGGGAGTGGAAAAGGACTCACAAGATGGCTGACACTGGCTACTGCTGTGGGAGCACAAGGCCCTGCTGGCAGCTGTGCAACAACCAACAGCAGGACACCACTGACTGACATCCTGAAAGACAACTTGCACTCCCTGCAATGGAAGCACGGTCCATGGTGGGATATCTGGCTGGGTGGGAAGGAGGACTCACAGCACTGACCATAGTCACAAGCACCTCCCCTCACCCCCCTCAACACATACTCCACAGAAGCCACCTGGCGGAATGCAATGCCTCACATCCTAACTCAAGGTCCCACAAAGAACCACCACCCTGGGTCATGCTGTGTGAAGCACAGGGACACTCCTGGGACATATAGCCAAATAACTGCCCGGACAACACTCCCAGCCATCCTGTCAGCACAGGCAGCCCACCCCACAGGGAAGCAGAGTCAAAAGGAAGGAAGTATGGGCATGCTGGGAAGGGGGTGGAGGCAATAGCATGATGGGAGTTGTAGGCACAGATATTGCTCACCCTCACAATTGGCCCATCAACACCACACTCAACCATGCTCACATCACAGGGAGTGGAAAAGGACTCACAAGATGGCTGACACTGGCTACTGCTGTGGGGAGCACAAGGCCCTGCTGGCAACTGTGCAACAACCAACAGCAGGACACCACTGACTGACATCCTGAAAGACAACTTGCACTCCCTGCAATGGAAGCACGGTCCATGGTGGGATATCTGGCTGGGTGGGAAGGAGGACTCACAGCACTGACCATAGTCACAAGCACCTCCCCTCACACCCCCTCAACACATACTCCACAGAAGCCACCTGAGCGGAATGCAATGCCTCACATCCTAACTCAAGGTCCCACAAAGAACCACCACCCTAGGTCATGCTGTGTGAAGCACAGGGACACTCCTGGGACATATAGCCAAACAACTGCCCGGACAACACTCCCAGCCATCCTGTCAGCACAGGCAGCCCACCCCACAGGGAAGCAGAGTCAAAAGGAAGGAAGTATGGGCATGCTGGGAAGGGGGTGGAGGCAATAGCATGATGGGAGTTGTAGGCACAGATATTGCTCACCCTCACAATTGGCCCATCAACACCACACTCAACCATGCTCACATCACAGGGAGTGGAAAAGGACTCACAAGATGGCTGACACTGGCTACTGCTGGGGGAGCACAAGGCCCTGCTGGCAACTGTGCAACAACCAACAGCAGGACACCACTGACTGACATCCTGAAAGACAACTTGCACTCCCTGCAATGGAAGCACGGTCCATGGTGGGATATCTGGCTGGGTGGGAAGGAGTTGCGGATGACAACCAAATACAACCAATGCAGACCATGTACACACCCCAACATTCACATAGAAATGCCCAAATAATGCAGGACAATGTGCTACAACAATATCAACCCCTGACTGTGACAACTTAGGACAATGCAATGTACAGGCCCGCATCCAGAGGCACAGTCACAACTGTCAGGTGTGTCAACCATTGATGCCTGCAGAAACATAACATACATTGTGTGTGTCTCCCAAAAACAGGTGATGATGGGGACACAGCAGCAGATGCTGAGGAGTCCGTGTCCCAGGCTCATGAGGGGACACAGAAACACTGGGCTAGCCAGACAGCCTCTGTCCTCCGGACGATGAAGACACTCTGGTACATCCGGTGGCAAGTCAACATGTTGCACCACAGCAGAATGCTTTCCATGCAGCACCAGTAGGTCCGCTCAGCTAAAAATTCCCTGCACTCCACCTCCAACGATCATTGTCGCTCTCATTTAATACCATCCCTAGTTTACATGACAGAATAAGGAATGGCCACGCAGCGCAGTGACTCTAATACAACTCAACATGATTACCACCACCACCACCAACCCCCAGGTGACCAGGTTATTCAGCGTGTAACTGCACACTGCACATGTCAGCAGGGTGGTGGGAGGTGGGAGACAGAGGTCGCTGCTTGCAGACGTTGTTGGTGTGTACAGACCCACAACTGGTACGCACATGGATGCTACCAGTCCAGGCAATGAGAGCCTAGCTAGTAGTGGGGCTCTCAGAGAC